>CAWUFW010001835.1:0-1280213 GCA_963921515.1 Calotriton arnoldi | reverse complement strand
ACGCCGTAGTGGGCATGAGACAGGTGCAAGAAAGTGAGGAGCTGCATAGCATCACACTGCAAGAAGTAAGTTCTGCGATTCTTAAGATCATTCCTAATAAAGCTCCAGGCCCGATAAAATCCCGGGTGACTTCTTTCGCAGTGAGCGAATGAGAGGTTACATCTTTCACAATAGCATAGATTTCCGTGGCGCTGTTGGTGCTTGGTGAGGGCGGGTAGTTTTCTGGCTCTGATTTGTTGGTGGGATGGTCAAAGGACTGATCTATAGTTTCTCTTGTCGGTGTTGTCTTGGCTTTGTTGTCTCCATCTGCATTCTAGCTGCTTGCAGTGGCGCTTGGTGAGTTTGAGCTACTCTGTGTACCAGCTTGCTTGTGGTCTGGTGGCCTTGGCCATCTTGCGTGAGGCCATGGTGTTTGTACAGCATGTGTTCCAGACTTTGAAGTTAGAGATGGTTTTGGGAAGGTCGTTGTTGAAGTGTTGTGGTCAGTGGCATAGGAGCTCCGAGGTCCAGGATTCTTCAGATATATTGTTCCAGTCCAGTTGTGAGGGTTTGGCAGTGGCATTTCTGCAGTGGTGAGGGTTGGGTATATTGAAATGTATGAGGGCGTGGTTGGATCAGGTGTTGGGTGTGGGCTTGTCTGCTGTGATTTCGCGTATGCTGGTTAAGATGGGGTCTGGTAGGTGTCTGCTGGAGTGGTTGGGGCTTTCCACTCACTGGGTGAGTCCATGTTGTGTCAGGTCCTCCAGGAGGTAGTTGAGGTCACTAGTAAGTAAGTATATTTGATCAATAGTGATCATTCACATATAAAACAGTTCACATCATACACTTAAAACATTTAAAAGAAGCAATAATATTTCCATCATAAAAACTTAATGGTTCTAAACATCATTAGGCAGTAAAATGTGTAATGTTTGCCTGACTAAAATTCATTAAGGCCTTCTAAAACAATTAAAAATAATCATTTAAAATCCTCCAATGACAGCACCAAGTCCGATCAAGTACATCAGTATTTGCAGTATGCCCCAAATTTAGACGTTGGCTCCTACATCTCTACATTAGTCGTACATATAACCAATTAGATGGCTCACGACTTAGACCTGTGCCACCAAGCATACAACAGGTATCTAGATAGTGTAAACCCAAGCCACCTAGTTGTGTCAGATCTAAACACACGTAATGCAGCTGCGGTTCGAGTAAATGACAGCAATCGACAAGCAGGAATGATCCACCTCTTTCTGATGTGTGCATAATGAGGGCAAGAAAACATAAAATGTCCTATGGTTTCAGGGCTTAGCCCACAGCCCGGGCACAGTGGGGACACAGTAGCATTTGCCCAACTGCTTTTCAATGCATTCAGGGGAAGAACCCCAATTCTGAATTGTATGTAAAGTGCTCGTGGCTGAGGAGGTTCAACTTCATCCATGTATTTATCAAACTGAAAACAGTTTTTGAATTCTAAAAATCTAATAGTTAAAGTGCCTGGTGCCATGGGATTAATACTTGAGAACTCAATGTAGTCCCAGTATCTTTTTTTGAGCTGGGGGGAGCATTTCTTTAGTCATGGACTTTGGGTCATCCCACAGAGTCCCCAACCCCAGTTTAAAGAGCCACTTCCTGACCTTTCTGAACCAACCCAGACGCCCGGCCTTTCTTTCGAGAGTTACTAATTCTTCCACTGCTTCTTTGACCGGTATCTGTGAATTGCTAGTCCAGAGTCTCACCCAAAACACAAGAGCCTTCAAAACAGCAGAATGAATAATAGACTTCAGGCCAAGGTCAATGCGTATCAGTAATAATGGTGTGTTATGTGGTAATTTTAGGATTGATCTTAAAAATTTATTTTCGACAACCTCCAATTGATTTAGTTGTTCCAGTCCCCATAATTAAGCACCATAGAGGGCTGCACCCAACCCTCTAGCCGGTGTATTTCTATTGCTGGGGAGATTGGACAGTAGGCAGATAGTAAGAATTTCTTTGCTATTGCACTATCCACATGCTGGAGTGTGAGGGTGCTCTTCTCGATCTGGGATGACCATGCCAGATTACGAGCAATTCTGACTCCCAGATAATCAAAAACCTTGACCTGTTCTAAATGATTTGCGCCCAGCCTAAGTTTCCCCTTGAAGGATTTATGAGGATTAAAAGCCATAAACGTTGTTTTGGAACAATTAATTGCAAGGCCCCGGTCCTCACACGGTGAAGCAAACCTATTTAAAATATTCTGAATCCCCATTGGGGTTTTCGAGATAAGTAGCGTATCATCTGCAAATAAAAGAGAGGGCATAGGTTTGCCAGCAAGTTTAGGGGCATCACCACCACAATCCTACAATTCATTAATAAGCCCATTCATGTATAGAGTAAACAGGGTTGGGGCCAAAACACAGCCCTGTCGCACCCCTTTTGAGATAATTATATTATTAGTCAGGGTTCCACTTGACTGGCATAATTCCCAACAACAATCTGGGTGTCGTCGGCGTAAGACACCAACGCAACCCCAAAAGACTTAATTAAACTAGCGAGGGGTGTGACATAAAGGTTAAAAAGGGTTGGGCTCAATGATGAACCCTGAGGGACCCCACAGGGTAGAAAGAACGGATCAGAGATAAATTCCACAAGGGTGATCTTTTGAACACGCTCAGAGAGAAAGGAACGGAGCAGAGACAGAGCTGTACCTTTGATTCCAAGATTGCGTAACTGTGTATTGTCTGGCGCCAATTTAACAACTGCTGGTGGGCAGGGATTGAGAGGAGAACCTGACTTGGTGATAAGAATAGCCTGTTTTACCTAATCTGTAGTGAGCTGTGCAAATTCCTCCAAGAGCGGTTCTGCCGGAACCATAGATGTAGTGCTGTTAGTAAGAAGACTAGTAAAATTGCTTATGGAGAACTTGTTAAATATATCCTCAACTTTCTTAAGAAAGAAGTTGGCGAGAGAGTTACAGGAAAAACTGACTACATCCTGCCGACTTACTAGTTGGTGTAAAACTGAGCTTTGTAACAGTCTGAAACAGTTCTTTGGTGGAGTTTTTGGGCAATTCAATTTGCTTGGTGTAATAAATAGATTTTTCTTTCAAGGACCGGTTCTTATAATCTGTGATACTACATTTGTATTTTTCTTTTTCTAAGAAGTTGTAGTCCTTCCTCCATATCCGTTCCTGCCTGCGACAACCTTGTTTAAGGGCTCTAAGGTTCTCATTAAGCCAGGGTGCTGATGGTTTACTTCTATTACAGGCCCTAGTTTTAGGGGGGGCAAGGGTATTGACTGCTGATTCTAGTCACACAGATTAATTCAAAGACAGCTAATCGAAGTTATTGGTAACAGCTGGCAGTGAAGCTTCTAGTAGAGAATCAAATTCAGATGTCTGAATTTTGTGCCATGCATGAGAAACATGCGTGTTGCGAGAGGATTTAGTAGGGGGGGGTTTGGGAAGAATCATACTTTCATAAATTATGGCCCTTTGATTCGTCCACGTCAATGTAAGGGTGGACGAACTAGTGATGCAGCGATTGTTGGTGAAAATGCCGTCAAGGGTGTGACCTGCAAGATGTGTATAATTAGCCACTATCGGATGGAGGCCAAGACCGGACAATGTATCTTCTAAAGATTCCGAATCTTTATCTAGAAGATTTTCTAAATAGAAATTGAAATCACCTAGCACCGTGAGATCAGTTTGAAGGGAGACCGATTCCAGAAGAGAAGTGATCGCTAGGGTAAAGGGACCTCTGGGTCCAGGAGGGCAGTAGACTAGAAGCCTATTGAAGGACTGACTTTTAGTTAGTTCTATGTTAAAAATGAGTGCCTCGCATTCATTAGATGAAGCTGGTGAGAAAATAGCAGCCATAGTGCCTCTGTATATGATGGCTAGATGGTGTATTCAGAAAGTCCAGCCGCTGCCATGTGCGGCCAGACGCAAGTTCTGCCCAGGTTTCTGTGACGAAGGCTAAGTCGAACTGAAGTGAGTCTAGGAAATCTGAAAACTCAAAATTATGCTTGACCAAGCGTTAATCAAGACGGCGGTTTACGACATTTGGTAGTCGTGACATTACCCAAAGTGTTCTGTACCAAATTGTCAGGCTTGACAGCATCTTGTAAGTTCCTTAATGAACGTACTTTGCAGAGCTGACAAAGTATGGGTGGGATTTATAACAAGCATAGGATTCAACTTGGGGCAGCCCATGAATTTGCCTGATAAATTGAGAGCAAGTAGCTCCTCTCTGGAATATGACTTACATGGCTGGACATGAGAAACCAAACTGCCAGGGGGACGGGTGCAGTCCAGGCGCAGACAGGCACGCCAGGGGTGCGGATGCGCTGTGTTGATCATTAAGTAGTCCATCATAGAGAGGGGCATGTCCTAACTGAGGCGATTTGCAGTGCGAAGACGACGAAAATGGGTCGGTGAAAATTAAAGCAAACGGGTCCAGCAACCACTTACTCTAATCCCAGGCTCGCCTAAGGGGAGAGCAGTACTGGTAAAGTAACATATAAGGCAAAATAAAGGGAGAAAGCTAAAACCACAGAATCACTTAAAAGAGGGTCAAAGCCATCAGTAATATGGCACTCACGAGAAAAGAAAATGGCAACTGTATGCCTACAAGGAAACAAAAAGTAGTCGGTTGCACCAAGCTTGTCACACAGAGCACGGATACGCTGTGTTGGTCATTAAGTAACTCGTCCAAAGAGAGGGGTGTGTCTGAGGACATGTCCTAACTCAGGTGCTTTGTAGCACGAAGATGATTAAAACGGGTAGGTGAAAATTAAAGCTAACAGGAGTCCAGTTACCCCTTACTCTAACCCCAGGCTCCCCTGAGGAGAGAGCAGTACGGGTAAAATAGCATACAAGGTTAAAAAAAAAAGGGAGAAAGCTAAAATCATAAAATCACTTAAAAAGGGGTCAGAGCCCTCCGCAATATGGCGTCCACGAGAGAAGGAGCATTTGCCTGGGAAGTTCCAGGACGATTCGTGGAGCCCCTCCCAACGTTCATTGTCACAATCGAGGTCATTGGGGAAGTCCCACAAACACAAGAAGTTGAAGTCCAAACCCTCTTCGACTTCACTGCGTCTGTTGTAGTCATCTGACAAGACAGAATCAGTGGGACCTGATCCTGGGTCTGATCTGCTCTTCGATTTTCCCAGTCAGTGACCCCCACCCAACTACAAAAGTTTTATGAGGTTATGCGCCTCATCTTTGGGTGGCCCAGCACCTATGGGCCCCATGGGTGTGGAAGGGGCCCCTACTGGGACCACGTCGGAGGGTTCGCCCTTGGTGCCATTTGGGCCCCAGGGTTCCTCGCTGGATCTGGAGCGGTGTCTTTTTTCCTCGGTGACCGCTCCATTGCTGGAGGTGCCGTCCCCATCGTCATTTCCGACATGGAGCCGGATGGGCGGCGTCGGATGTAGACCGAGGACATTCTTCCTGGACCCGAGACAGTGCCTTATTTGAAGGATAGGGCTGATGAGGGAGATGTTTGGGAGGGGTCGATAGACCCTTATGGAAATGAACCAGTTGAGGAACAGGACAGCTGGTATGAGGAACTGGGTGAGGCCAGTGGGTTGGACACCTGACACTGGCCTGATGCCCCCTCCTACTGTGACTGCGGAGGAGGGAGCCTCATTTGCAATGGTGGTACGCAGGGCAGATGCGGTCCTTGACTTTAACCTACCCTCAGTGGCAGTCAAGACTAATGTCTTTGACGGAGGTGCTTCAGCCTGGAGTCACTCCCTCAGAATCCTTACTCCCATTCAATGAAGCCCTACTTAGTCCTCGTCGTGCACAGGTGCTTCTGTGAATATGATGAATGCTCACCCCGCTCCTGGGGTTCAGTTTCCTTACAGCACCCCACCCAGGGGAGCTGGGTGGTCCAAGCCTCCTCATCGTGTATTCACCCTGGCACATTTCCTATCACTCCACTGGATAGAGAATTCAAGAGACTTGACACCTTCTCTAAGAGAATGTTCTCTTCTACCAGCCTGGCGCTGCAATCGGTGAACACCGCATACCAATTGGGATGTTATTCCCATACACTATATGATTCGGTTGCACAAGTGCTGCCTATGGTCTTGGAGGAGGCCCGGGCCTTACTCTCTCAGGCTGTTGCCGATGGGAGGTATGTGGCTAAGTTCACCACCCGATGTGGACTTGACACAACCGACTCGTGCGGCGCCACACTTGATTGAGAACATCAGGCTTTTCAGGGGATATCCAAGCTTCCGTCATGGGCATGCCCTTTGATGGCTCTTGACTTTTTGGAGGCAAGGCGGATTCAGCACTTGAGGCCTCCAAGGACAGCAGGGGCTACCACCAGGTCCTTGGGCTTGTAAATGGCCCCTTGTCAAACCCAGTCTGCCTTCTGTCCCTTTCATGGCCCACAGAATGGGTCTCCAACCACACCCATACTCTGCGAGCCACCATGGCCAGCAGGCTTCCCAGCCTTTTTGTGGTCGAGGGCGTGGGTCCTCTAAACCATGTGGGACAGGCAGCCAGCAGTCGGGTCAGTCCACCCGCTGCCCCAGCAGCCACTGCCTTCAAGCCTCTTTAGTCTGTCCTCAGACCATCATGGGCATCCAGTGGGAGGCAGGCTACTCCATTACCTCGCTCACTGGTGGTCAGTAACATCAGACCTTTGGGTACTCCAGATAGTCCAAAGGGGCTATTCCCTCCTATTTGTGACAACCCCACCACCCATGCCACCTGCTTATGATCAGCTCACAGAGGACCATCTCTCCTTGCTCCACCAAGAAGTGCAGATTTTCTAGGCCAAGGGAGCCATAGAGAGGGTGACTGCATCAGAAGTAGGTCATGGTTGTTATTCCCGCTACTTTCTGGGGCCAATGAAGGATGGAGGACTTTATCCTATTCTGCATCTGCGCCTTATCAACCTCTTTTTGAAAAAGAAGAAATTCAAAATCCTCACGCTCGCCCACGTTTTGTCTGCCCTAGACCCAGGTTACTGGATAGTTGTGTTGGAATTACAGGACGCATATTTTCACATCCCTGTCCTGCTGGCCCACAGACACTATCTGTGGTTCAGGGTGGGCCAAGAGCTCTTTCAGTTTGCTGTGCTACCTTTTGGCCTTACCAGCACCCCTCCGGTGTTCACCAAGGTGATGGCAGTTGTCGCATCTCATTTGCAGAGGTCTGGAATTTTAGTCTTCCCCTACTGTGATGACTGGCTGTTGAATGCGGGCTCACCCCAGGCAGTTGTCACCCACCTTCAGACTACGGTGAACCTCTTGCATTCGCTGGGGCTCACTATCAATATGCGGATTTCACACCTGACTCCCTCTCAGACGCTCCCTTTAGTCGGAGCTGTTCTGGACACGGTGCAGATTTGGGCCTATCCTCCCAAGCAGCGGGTCCAGGATATTGAGGCTATGATTTCGATGTTTCAGCCTCTAACATAGATTTCGGTGAGACTGACTCTGAGGCTGTTGGGCTTCATGGCCTCCTGCATCCTGATGGTGGCACATGTCCGCTGGCATATGCAGGCTCTGCAGTGGGACCTGAAGGCCCAGTGGGCTCATTATCAGGGGAATCTCCCCAACATGGTCCTGATTTCGGCGGGAACTGCAAAAGACTTACAATGGTGGCTAACGAACCACGATTTGGTCAGCCGAAGCCTTCGGCGGAGTCAGAGTTTCACATAAACCTGTGGGATCTTCAGGTGATTTGCTTGGCATTAAAAGCCTTTCTTCCTTTGATCAAGGGAAGGCTGGTGCAGGTGTACAGGGACAACACCACCGCCAGTGGCACTGCAACACAAAGGATGGGGTCGTGGACCTTGTGTCAATAGGCTCTGCACCTCTGAACATGGCTGGAACGTCAGTGTATTTCCCTGGTGGTTCAGCATCTGATGGATCTCTGAAAGCCAGAGTGGACGAACTCCGCTCTAGCAGATCACAAATGACATCTCCATCCAGAGGTAGTGCAAGGTCTCTTTCAGCAGTGGGGAGAGCTTTTGTTAGATCTGTTCGCCACCACTGAGAATGCGCATGTCAGTACCCGTCCTGCCCTGAGTTCTCAAGAAGATCAGGAACGACCGGGCCCAAGTCATTCTTGTGGCTCAAGATTGGGCATGGAGCTTCTGGTATCCCGAGCTGTGGAACATGACCATCAGTCCTCCAATCAGGTTGCCTCTTTGGGAGGATCTTCTGTTTTAACAAACAGGGTAGGGTTCTGCACCCTCCACCTGCATGCGTGGAGATTGATCAGCAACAGTTGATAGCTTTCGACCCTCCACCCGAAGTCTCTGGTTTTATTCTGGCAGCCAGGTGTTTCTCCACCAAGTCTGTATATGCCTGCCGTTGAGATAAGTTTTTGTCATGGTGTGCTTCCCACAATGTTGAACACCTTTCTGCACATTTATCCAAGGTTCTTTTATTTGCCTTATCATTGGCGCAGCCAGGGCTCTGCTATTGGCACTGTCAAAGGGTATCTTTCTGCAATCTCTGCATTTCTGTGGTGACCGAACCAACCGTCTCTTTTCAAATCTCCGGTTGTAACCATGTTCCTTAAAGGTTTGCATGCCCCCACGCCATTTATCATGCCTCAGTAGGACCTCAACCTTGTTCTCACTTTCCAGATATTTGCACCATTTAAACCTTTGCACAATTTCCCACTTTGGCTGCTGACCATTAAAACTGCCTTTTCAGTGTCAGTTACAACAGCCAGGAGAGTCAGTGAATTGCAGGCCCTCTGGGCACCCTGCCCACACCTCTTTGTACCCGGACAAGCTGATCCTCTGGACACCTGTCTCCATCCTTCCGAAGGATGTCACTCCCTTCCATGTAGACCAGAGCATTACCCTCCCTACCTTCTTTGCTCCGCCTCATCTCTCCAAAGAGGAGGAGAGACTACACCGTCTGGACCCAAAATGACTGTTGTCGATCTACCTTAATTGCATTCTTCGTGGGCTATGTCGAAGCCAAAGAAGGAAGGCTATGCAGAAGCAGACCATCTTGCGATGGATTATCCTTTGCATTAAGATATACGCATTGACCAAGAAACCGCTCCCTGAGGGCTTGCAGGCTCACTCTACCAGAGCCAAGGCTGCGACCACTGCATTAGCATGCAGCATTCCTCTCCTGGACATCTTTCAGGCGGCGATATGGGCGTCACTGCACACCTTCCCAAAACATTACTGCCTTGACAGTCAAGTCTGTTGTGATGGGCATTTCACCCTTTTGGTCCTGTAAGACTTTTTGGTCTAATCAGGTTTGCAGACCTACCTCCGGGGAGGTATAGCCAGGGTATCTATTTTAAGCAAAAGAATCTACAGCTGTAAGTCTCTATCAGATGAACAAGTTACTTACCTTCGGTAGTGATTTATCTGGTAGAGACTATCTAGCTGCAGATTCCTTATCGATGCTCCCAGCATCCCCGTTCAGTGAACCGGTTAAGGTGTAAGGGGCACCGTTCTCGGGACCTTAGTCTTTTCCACACCAGTGGTCAGTTCTCATTGTGGCTCCGCGCTCCTGGTGTGTAAAGTCTAGAAAGTCATAGGCGTCAGCCTGCTGAGATGACACCTATATCTGTACAATGCATGTTTTTTCCAGCATCGGAGCTGAAAAACACCACCTACCGGTACTGCTCGAAAATCTCCCAGATCTAGTCTAACACCTGTGGATATTCTAAGGTAAGAAGTCTACGGCTAAATGGAGCCTCTACCAGATAAGGCATTACCAAAGGTAAGTAACTTGTTCTTCAAGGAGAGGAGGGAAGCAGAGGAGTAGCAGCGTTGGGTGGGAGAAAGACCAGGGGTCTGGGTGCGGGGCAGGGCACAGACGGGCTCACCTTTGACATGCCTTCGGAATGTGAGCGGCACACCCATGCTGCAGCTACCATTAAGTAGAAGCAGGATGGGGATGAGCTTCAGGGTGGTGGGTGGGACTAAGCACTGGCAGGAAGCACAGTGTGGAGAGAAGGTGGGAAAGGCCGCTGCGAGGGGGCGGAAGAAGGGTGCGAAGGAGAGCAAAACAGCAGGAAAGAGGAAGGGAGCAAACACCTTATAGAGTGAAATTAAAAAACAATAGGGCTGAGACTAAAAGAGGCCGATAGGCAGCAAGGATTGAGTGAAAAAGGCAGAGAGAAACATTAAAGAATGAAAGGCAAAAGTACAGAAGAGTGGCAAAGAATGAATGAGAGATGCCTAGAAAACTACAAGCAAAGTCTGAGAAGTGCTCAATATAGCGGCAGACAATAAAAGAGAATGTAAAGGGATAATGTCCGGTAAGCGGCAAAGGAGGTCAAAGGGCAAAGCAGCAGAGAAAGTGTTGAAACGGGAGAATAAGAGAGAGAAACGAAGTCGGGAAGAGAGAGATGAGGGCAAGGTGGGGGAGCTTCATGACAGCACTGGAGCTGGACCCGACAGGGCTGGGCCTGGTTGGAGGACCCAGGTAAGGGTGCAGGAGCATGGCAGTGGCCAGGTGAAGTATGTTTAGATGTATTAGCACATTAAAGACCTATTGGCTTTTCCATTGCTTGTTGTAGCTTGATATGAACATGGTTAATACATAGTTCGTTGCCCATTGTATATCAACCATGAAATGTACAGATTAACTAAAAAGAGTATTAAACTCCTTCTTATTTCTTCACTTCTACCTCTTCCATGTCTTTTTTCACCTCCGTTTAAGAGGGTGTTGTCTTCCTCTTATTCTTCATCATCAGACAAGGGTACATGCTATTGTGTTGCTTTCTGAAAAGTATTACATGGATCCTGTGGTGCTGTATGGTCCTGGGATGTGATTTTGAAGTACAAATGCATGTTTTAGTGTATTTATTGACAGTGTGTGCAAAGCATATCTCGGTGTCCATGGTGACTAGGAATTCATGATGGTGATCAAAAGCCAGGACAAGCATGTCATTAATGCCTTCTCCTATCCAGAGATGGGAAAGGTTTTTTTTTTGCTAGAGTTGATTCATGACACCTGAGCCAAGTATTCCACACATGCAGTCCCATGGGAATTCATGTGACGTTGTAAAATTAGGTTTTCACTCCTTTGACAATATCTGATACATTTTGGAATGTAATCTACTGCTTTACTTTCCAAAGAAGACCTTAATAGACGTGCTGAAGTAGGTTACAGTTTTTGAGATGCAGTGGACCATGTCTACCCTGTCCATATGTGGGTAGCGTATGTGCAGCACAGGTTGCAGCAGGTTCAACATCGATGATTGGAGTGCTAATACCTCCATTCCGCTCCACATCACTACTTATTTCTTGCAAATCACTATTGTTGTGATGGCAAGCAAAACAACCATTGACAAAATGAAATAGGTCTTGCCTATGCCAGAGCTATTGGGTTTGTCAATGTCTTAGCTATGTTGTACAGCAGTGCGGCTGCTGTGCAGCATGGCTATTAGAAAAGAAAGTCCTTTTATGCAACCCGCACTGACTACGAGGGGCACTAATGTGTTTTCTTAGTATGGGATTATTCTTTGCCTTCACAAAAAAAAAAATCTTTTCAGGAACAAACGACAATCACACTTTCTCAGCAAATGTAAACCAACAAAAATTTAAAATATACATTGATGCATCAACTTTTTTTTTATGGAGGCAGGAAATGTGAGCCAAAGGTTGAGAGTGCTTGGCAAAACACAAATTAAGCAATAATAACAACAAATAAATGATAATTTCCATCCATAAACGAGTGAGAGGGCGGCAATCTATTTAAAGCAGTCTGAGGTTGTAAAAAGTGAGAAGGATCATGGCATGGCTGAGATATCTGAGTCTCACAAATACATAAAAAGTGTTTAAGGAAAAAACCTCACTTGTTTAATCATCTTACTTCTGAGCTGAAGTTCACTGTGTTGGCCCCGCATGAAGACAGCGCTAAAAAGGCTATGCAGAGCAAGGATCATAGCACTGTCTGCATCATTATGCATGCTTGAAGGACCTTTGGGTTCTTTTTTCTGTTGGACGGGGCCAAGCAATGAAAGGGAGGGGGAAGTGGGAGTTGTAGACAGGTCAAGCAACAACTCTTGAGGGAGTAGAGGCCAGCAACAATGCAAAAGGGAGGCGCAAGTAAAAGGGGAAAAACGTGTCTTTGAAAGAGGCGACCAGTGGAAGGAAACTGGGCAAGGGAAGCAGTACTTGAGCCATGGTGCAGGGTAGGCACAAACACATGAAATGGAAGTGAATCCGGCACTCACTGGCCAAAGAAAAGCAAGGAAATGAGACTGATGATGAATTCAACCAATGGTAAACAATGGGTGTGCTCTAAGCACCCTGTAAGTAAACAAAATGTCTTGCAAGCAACAGCATGTATTGTCTCAGGCGAGACCTAAAGTATAGGACGTAGGTAAGAGGGATGGGACAAACTCTCAAAAAGGCAAAGGTGCCCGCTAAACATACAGAAGGGCATAAAACGACTGAAAGTGCCCCCAAAACATTCAATGGCACTAGGGTGAAGGCAGAGGAGTGTTTAAGGATGGGGCTGGAATGCGTCCTGCCTAAGGGGCAACAGCCATTACCATGCATACTTTTTATGATATATAAAGGTGATTTTAGGGTTATGGTGAGGGGAGAGGTAAAGGGAGGTAAGTGATATTTAGGGTTCAGGGGTAGGTAGAGGTAAAGAGAGGTTAGAGTGATTGCAGGTTTCAGGGGTAAAAAGAGTTGCAGGCGATTGTAGGCTTTGGGGTGGTTAGAGGTAAAGGGATGTAAGGGTGATTTTAGGGTTTGGAGTAGGTAGATGTAAAGAGAGGTAAGAGTGATTTTGAGGTTCAGGGGTGGTTAAAGGAAGTAAGGGTGATTTTAAGGCTCTGGGGTGGGTAGAGATAAAGGGAGGTAAGGGGGATTGTAGGGTTCAAATGTTGCTTTAAGGCAAACAGCGGTAGATGATTTGGGGGTTTAGGGGTGGGTAGAGGTAATAGGGGGTAAGGATCATCCTAGGATTCAGGGGGTTAGAGGTAAAGGGAAGTTAGGGTGATTCTACAAAGTACTTACCAACCTGTAACCAAGTTGTCTTGCAGGCAAAATAAAAAAGCCAAAAAAAGGATCGGAATCCGAGCGCAAGCAACAAGGAAGAACACTAATCAATAACTGAATCAGTACTTGGTCTATGCTCCAGGGAAGAAACAAGCACAGGAGACAAACTGAAAGCTGACACGTGCTCACCAATGAAAAGCAAGAAAATAAGAGTGACAGTGAAACCGAGTAATGAGCATGCCCAAAAGATCTTTTTAAAAAAAAAAAAAAATATTAAAAGTAACAGAACATCATGACATATGCTGTCTATTACAGTACCTCACAGGTGGACTATGGCTGCCCGGTGCTATATAAAACTCCAAAGGACAGCCTGGTTTCACGTAGGCTTCATGTGGTGTATGGCAAAGATATACCCTGCTGCCTCTTTTATGGTTATATGTGAAAGTTTGTTTTGGGCTGCCGTTTTTATGAGTTGACATAAATATGTTCTTATTTAGCGAAACAACCCACCAAGTTTTCACATCCACTCTTTTTCCTCCATCACCAGGACAGTCATTTTGAGACTCCTCTAGCACGCTTTTAAGAAGCAGAATAATTCCCAGAAGCCGTAGAAAAGGAGAACGGACAAGGTGTGAAATGAAGCAACGTCTCGTTTTACAGAGCATATATTTTACTGTTAATTCTGGCTCAACGTTTACAGCAGAGGCCTTGGATCGCGTTAGAATAAAACTTCATAACATTGAAAGTGAATGCTTGTTAGTCCTAAAAACCATAATCCTGAGATTAACTATGAAGACATTATTCGTCAGTACATGTTTAAACCAAAAGGCAGGGTAATGCAAAGCAAAGAGTAAAGTAATTGGCTCTTTTTACATTTTCTAGTGTCATTAAAGCATCTTGCATTTGCCTGAGCTTTTTGTATTGTATGCACAAAAGCGCCCTATTTATGAACGACGAAGCACTAATGTTGCCATGGTGCTGGTACTGGAGAGGCAATCAACAACTGAGATAGTTACCTCCCATTGGCACTCCTGCAATTATAATGTATTTCCATTAGGTCTTGGTAATGGGCTGTTCATTTTTCTGTTCTCGGAATATGAAATTGGGACATCTATTCATTCTATTGTGGCCGGCAGTCAGGTGCTTTGGGGCTGTTTGAGGATTGCTAGACAGCCCTTTGTGAACCGGACTCCATCTTGTCGCTGCTTGCGTGGTCTGGAAATGGTCGGGAGTTTGTGGGACCCATGCTTTTGTGAGAGAAGCTTGGCACTCTCATGCCATCTGATCACAGCACAGGGTTCCCGCTACGCCTAGTTTGGAGGTGAGGGGCAGAGTACGTTAGGTAAATCAAGATTTGGGTTGGGAATGCCGCCACAGGAGTTTGAAAATCTGGACCCCCTCTATTAGCTGTTAGTCGACTGTGCCTGACCCGGTGGTTTCAGGGTTCCTTAGCAAAGAGAGAGGCTCATTGGACAGGACTCTGGAAAAGGAATCTGATAGAGTACTAGTAAGGCCTGTCCCTCACACAGCACTAAAAATAAGCATTTGCAATGCAATAGGTCTCGCATTTGCGTGAGTTTGAACTATTGGCATTGTAAATGACAATGCCTTTTTTTGAGCTATCGGCATTGTAAATGACAATGCCTTTTATTTATGTGTTTTGAAACCCTGCAAGAGGTGCGCACTTTGTACTTATAGCCCTTGCTTACGAGAAGCAAGGCTGGCAGTAAAAGAGGCACAGTTACTGCCAGCTTTGCTTCTCATAAGCAACGACTATAAGTACAAAGTGCGAGTTTACACACCGCTTGCATGTTTTCAAAACAGATAAATAAAAGGCATTATCATTTACAATGCCAATACCTCAAACTCTCAAAAATGCTAGACCTATTGTATTGCAAATGCTTGTTGAGCTCTGAGAAGGAGGCGGCAGCAACCATAGGAAAGCAGGGACTGTAATGCCAGGCAGTTGGGGAAGGAGGGCTTTTCTAAGCCCTGCTAGACTGTACAATTATAGGAACTGAGGCACAGGAGATAAGAAGCTCGTGATCACAGATGTCAAGTGGACAAGTCGGGATTACAATTGATGAATGCTGGCCACCCATAAGCCTAAACATAGAGCTCAAGTGCTTATCACAAGCTGTGTTGGCCTCAGCAATACATCAAAATCAAACCTGCGAGTATGTTTGGGCATGTTCAACAGCAATTCTACTCTGAAACCAGAAGCTGGTGAGTTCCCATCTTAAAAAAAGAGTAATGAGATATCTGGTGAGGATAGCTCAGTTGGTTAAGCGCTTGCTCCAGAGAGGTGCAGGGCAAGAGTCTAAACCTCAGCAAGCAAGGCCGATTTAAGCATCATTCACAGAGCAGTAAAAAACATAGGGTAGAAATACCACCTGTTCTTTATAACGCTTAGAATGGATAGTATGAAGCACTACATCAAAATTATTACCTACAAGCTAAGAAATGTACTTGCCGTTCAGGTACCCTACTCCTACTTTTAAAACTCCAAATTTTATATAATGATCTCCGTAATAGGTCGAGCGTGATGCACATGCGGATGAAAGGCTACATGTATTTTGCAAAACATTACTATTCGATAATATCCAAGTTTTTCACGCCCTTGTTTTTACACTGTTGCTCCCCAACAGATACCACTCACACGGATAGGGATGTTTCAAATACAAGAGCAGCAGAAAGATTGTCAGTCTAGTCACTACTGTGTAGCTCTCTGAAACACTAATACAGTATAAGTGGCTGCGTCCGGGATTGCAAAATCTCAGGCAAGAAGAATTTAGCAATAGACATGGGACTGGCAAACACATGACTCTGTCCTCCGATGGTGGGTTGACATTTTCCCCAGTGGTCAACAGCGCTACTCAGCATATATGAAGTTTGCACTAAATCACAGGTACGGCAGTAAATAAATCACACGTACGGCAGTGAACGCTCAATATCATTTACAAGAAAAATTAATCACAACTGCAAGAATAACACTGACGTTGAATTGGGCACACTAATCGAATTAACACATGATGCAGCCAGAATCTTTAATGTATAAGGGAGCGACTGCTTACCAACATTTCAAGATCTGTGCTAACTTCACTTATCTGCAACTAGTGGTGGTGCACGGCACGGGTTGGGTTGGGTAGAACGGCCTTTGATGTGAAGAAAGTGGGAGGGATACGGCGCTCTTTGCCAGCAACAGCCTGTTTCAATATTAATAGCGGCTCTCAGGCAGCAGCAGGAAAAACAAGGAGCGAGGGGCGGGTGGTGGTGGGGGGTGACAACACCGAGGAAAGCGGCCGTGCAACACCAAGGAAAGTGGCCGTGCATATTAAACGCATGCGCGAACCAGGCGCCATGGCAAAAAAACAACGAAGTAGTCCCTACATTAAAAGATACCGCCCTGCAGCGTAAGTTAACTGTAGTTGGTCGATGCTGCTTCCTCCAGAAACGGAAGAAAACGGAAGTGACGTATGGGACCACTAGCCAACAATGAGCGAGATAAGAAGAGCAATGCCAGATTTCACCAATGGCAAGCGACAAAACAAAGAGAAACGCAATGGGTGGAGTTTCACTAGTAATACTGATTGCGCTGCCTATGCGAGACCTAAAAAGTGTGTGTGGGGGGGTGCGCAGGGGCAACCGTGCACGCATCACAATAATAATCTTTTCTGATAAATAAAATACTATGGGCGGTGAGACGTAAATTATTTCTACTCCTACTATGTCAAATTCATTGTTAGGCAAATACGGGCAGAGGCTTTTCGGGGGAAGTCAGTCACGATGTGACTGTTTCTTTAAAAAGGCTCCTATAAATTTACACAAGACCGACCCAAAGAGTGCACTCATTGTTTCTAAAGATAAAGCCTTGCGGCATTGTTAATAATAGTGTAAGGTGCAGAAGTCGCGACGGGCCACTGAAACCCGAATTTTCTCATAAACGTTAATGTACCTTGGTGAGTAAACGATGGGATGCATAGCACTAGATTAAGTCTGTGGCATGAAAAGGGGCTGCTACTAGGTGACCTAGTAAGAGCAGCCTGGTCCCTACAACCAGTGTTGCAAAGGTTTAAGTTGCAGAGGTTGAATAAAAGGTTCTGACCAAAACTTAACGATCTTAGCAGTTATGAGGAGGGGTGGCACCAGGCTAATTGATGACATGAGTCTGCAAAACTGGGAACAATGTGTGTCATAATTGTGAACACCTCAAGGCCAGATAAGAACCAGTAAGAAATGGGATTACTACTAGACACACTCTCTGGGCTTCTAGTCTGTTCAATAAGAAGTAAACAAGGCAAATGACGCAACAGTTTGGCACCTAGGAGAAGAGCCCAATCAACAAATATCCAACCTTCACTATAAGTTTAATTATAGGTACCTCTCAGGGGGTACTCAGATTCCCTGAATCATTATACTATTTCCTGGGCCCTTCCTGCATATTGAACCTCCCAAATAGCAGGGGTTTCAAAATAATCTATCCAGTCTTCATGTTCTTTACTAGTGTGAGCAGATATTGGAGCAAAAGACACCATTGTTGTATGCTTGATAGGAAGGCGGAATGGTCTCCGGCTTCCCAGCGGAAGGTCTGTGCAGTGGTATGTGACCCTCTGCAGGCAGAGAAGGACTAATTCTACTGAGTCCCTCCAGAAAAGTGACAGAAAGAAAGGGAGTCAGGGTCTGACATAGGAACCAAACTTTGGCTACTTTCTTTTATATGGTCCCTTCAGAAAGGACCATGATGGACAGTGCAAAGGCTCATCTGAGCCTGTAAATCAGAGTTACTGTGCACAGCCAGTCTCTGACCAGGAAAGAAAATTCACACCAGTGGGTGTTAAGTGGACCTCATGGAGCACCCATCCCATAATTGAAGTGGTAGCCGTGCTGCTCAGCCCAGGGAACCAAAAAAGGCCAAGCGTCCAGACCTATTTTCTTTTCAATTATACTTACCTGTTCTTTAGCCAGTGCCTTTTCTGTCCCAGAAGAACAGTGAAAGGGGGCCTGAACAAGTTTAGCAGCCCACTGAAGAATCTACCCCTAGTTCCTGACATTGTTTCTTAATGGTCACCAGAGATCAAAATTGTCTGTCCTCAGTTGTGACCAAGCTTGTGTGCAGTAATGCAGAACACTGGCCCACTAGGCAACTTCACCTCTGAAAAATTGCCTAGGATTGCACCATGCATCTTTATGCCAGGAGCCTGGGGCAGCAGAGATATCTCTCCCTGTAACTTGAAAGGTTAGTTGAGATTTATTCAGTAGAAGCTAAACAGCCAGTACAAAGAGACCAAACGTCCTACGTAACAGTTTGTTCTCTTTTCTATGATAGGGAGCAGGTTACGCGAAAATTATTTATATATATATATATATATATATCTATCTCACACACACACCCCGCCTCTAACCGCCCCACCTCTTAAAGAGATGCTCATAGTGTTCATAAATACTTTACGGCAGGGAGTGGGTTATGACCCATAGCTAATGCTCCCAAATCCTTAATGATCTGAAATATTTTGTTAATAAGATGTTGAAATGCTGCAGGGCGTTACATAAGACGAAAAGAGCGTAACAAACTTCTCAAAATGTATGTAGAGAGTTTTAAGGGATGTTTCTACTCTCTGCCCTACCAAATCCTTATGAGATTGTATGCCCACCACAGATCCGGTTGAAGAAAGATGGCAGTCAAGTGTTAATGATCTTAAGGGACTTAAAAAAAGGGCAGCGGATAGTGGTTCTGCAAAGTAACTGAAGTCACTTCCTTGTAGTTGCAGATGCAACATCAAAATGTCCCAGGTGGATTGGGCACAAGAATTTAAGTGTCTGCTGTAGAAAATGAGCGCTAAATAAAACCCATCGCAACGTTCTCATCCAAATATTTCCTGAACTGTTAGTCTTCTTGGACCCCCAAGGTGCAGATATAGATAAGTGGAATATTTGTCTCTTGTTATTTCTCAACTATATTCAATATGCGAGGTGAATTGCTCCCCCCCCCCCCCCTTTTTTTCTAAAAATATCCCGGAAAGTACGATATTCTTGAAGTAAATCTTGTCCTCCTAGACAGTTCAGTACTGGACATATGAAATCATGTATTTTTTCTGAATCTTCCTAGAATCGCGTTAGCTAACAAGCAAATATGACACTTTGTTTGGCCCCTGTGTTGAAGGATTGTGCCTGCGTAAACAAAGGAAAGTGTGGGGAAGCAGTCATGTGAAACACTATGGATTCCAAATTAACACACTGTTTGGCTATGACAAGGGAATGCGTTTCTTTAACTACTTCTCTAAAGGCCCGCATAGTGCCTTCTAAAGCACAGTCACGTTTAGCTTTTATTTTTTTCAACAATGAAATATTGTGAAAGACATTGGTCTATGAAATTGCTTGAAGTCTCTGACTCTTTAAGGGTTTTGAGAGTTACAGGTAGGCGTGGTTGTGAAAAGAGTACACGCATCAAGTAATGCACACCAGCGTTGACAGTCTGTGCCTCCAAAATGGACCCAGTCCTCACCTGCCTCCTAAGAGTGTGCATTGGTATTTCCTGGCAGCTATGAACATTTTCTTGCAAAATATTCTGTGTTGCCACAAAATAAACAAAGACATGCTTCCAACCTTTATTTCCTTTCCACTGGTGTGAGAGATGAATGCACATTACTTGTTTGAATAGGTTCATCAGAGGTAGAAACCAATGTGGCTTCTTCTACTGTTTGGAATACAGGAGTTGACATCTGTGTGTGCTCTGGAGACCATTCACTGTGTATTCCCTTCTGCTGTTGGTCTCCCTAAATCATTAAATCATTTAAAGCTGAAGTAGTGGTAGAGTCATTTATTACTTTTGCTAAAGTGTCTTTGAGGTTTTCTATTTAACTTTGATTTATCTAGCAAACTTGAAGAGGAAATCGGTGCATGGTTGGTGTGATAGATGTAGCCTCCATTGCTTCACTGCTTGTGACTGCTTCCTTTTGGTCACTTGCCTTTCAACCTTGAGAGACCCAGGCAGGGCGGGACTGGCAGTAGCGGGCACCGGGCATTTCCCCGGTGGGCTGCCAGGATGAGGGCCGGTTTTGGGCCCCTGGGGCGCTGTTTTTGTTACCGGGGGCTGGCAATATCAGCCCCCTTTAACAAAATCGGCCGAAACCAGCCCTAGCCAACAGCTCGGCCGCACCCCCCTGCCCCCCAGGGGGGCCGGCCGAGCAATTTGCCAGGGCCAGTTTAGGTTCCCAGTCCGGCCCTGGACCCAGGCATTTAAAGGTGTCAGTTACTGCAGAATGAATTGTTTGGAATGAAGCGTGTTAATCATGTATAACTATATACACCTTTCTCATTGGGTTTGCTTTAAATCATCATCAATACCAGCAATGGCATAAGCCACAGTTGGGACTGTCTGAGAAGTTCATATAAGCGAGACAAAATAGCAGTCCTAGCAAACTGTCAGCATTCTCTGACATTGTGACCCAATAAAGGCCAATCTCTGAAAAATCCTGCTGCTCACTTAATCAGACAGCCAGGAAATAATTCTCAACAAAAGTCAAAATAGGAGCAGTATGTAAAAAGGGAGGAGAGAGAAACATGCAGGAATTAAAGAGTATTCTGAATCAACTCGTTGCCTCAAGGAGAATGCTAAAGGAAGGTAATGGGGCTTAGGAGACCACACCAAGGCATGAATGCATGAAGATAAAGGATTATCAGAGATGCAAAAATGTGACTATTTGCAAGACAATCTAAATCTCTTGAATAGGGCTGCTTGATCAGAGGTTCAGTGGATATTCAGCTCTTGAAACTATAAATTAGTAAGGATTTACACACAGCAGGCTGTAGAGCGGGAGTCATCAGATCTCAGGAGGCGGTCACATGAAAACATAAAAAAGAAAAGGAGATAAAAAACTAATGTGAGGCAACAAAATCTGCTGATAAGTAAGTTAGTAAGGAAAGTCCATGCAATATGCAATGTAGAGACTGAATTTCAAGGCCCGTTTTATGCTGACTCTGCTATAAAAACCTGAAGTTGATGGTTTATTGTGTCATGCCTCTTCAGAAGTGCCATTTTGGGTGGGGATATGTCACTTATAGTCTGAGTGGCAAAGCTGAAAGAATGCTTGCCACAGGCTCATGTTATCCACACATTGAGTCATCAACATGTTGGCGTTCATGTTGAAGGGAATTCCATGGCTGATGAAGCTGCTAAGGCAACTGTTCACACTGCTGTCGTTGCTACAATCACTCATTCAAGTACGAGATTAGACAGAGACATCCTGGTGGCTGTCAATGCTGGTCGCAATGACACACACCTGCCGAAAGGCTTTCCACTCAAGTACTCCTACAAGTAAGATGCACAAAACATACCTTATGCTCATATTCCAGGAGTGGGGGATAGAGTCATACCAAACACTGATCGCAGAATGAGTTTAATACTAGCTGCACATGAGGGTGGGGCCAGCACACACAGAGGTTACTGCTACACTCTCGCTAGTGAAGCAGCGCTACTGGTAGCCTGGTCTAACTAAACATACCAAGGACTTTGTCCTCAAATGTGACATCTGACAGCAGATAAATGGCTCAACAGTAGCACATGTACCTCAGACACCTCTATTGATTCCAGACAAGCCTCTGGCTTGTGTTTCTTTGGATCACTTCGGCCCCTACACTCAGATGGGGCTTACAAGTACATCTTGGTGGCAGTGAATTCATGCTCCAGATTCCTGTGGGTTTGGCCACAGCGGTCGGCTGATGCTCAAACTGTTATAAAGGATTTGTGAGTCTTTATCGGGACATACGCAATTGGCACACTACATTCTGACCAGGCCCGGCATTTAGCTCTAGGGCCTACAAAGAAGCCATGGGAAATTTTGATGTGGCCTTGCGGTACTCCTCCCCCTATCATCCCGAGGGAAATTCAATAGTTGAGAGTAAAAACCATGTTTTAAAGCAATCCTTAACAGCAAGGGTATTAGGCTCAGGTTGCAGTTGGGTCAATCACCTATATGGGGTCCAGAGGACACTCAATAACATGCCAAGAAAATCCCTGGGGGAGGGTCGTACTCCATATGAAATCCTGTTTGGTGTGATAATGTGGGTACCAGACCTCGATAATGTCAGCGCAGTGGCTGCGGAAACACCATTTGACATCAATGAACGTTTGGCTGTTTTACAGGAACTCAATGAATTCCGGGGCACTCAAAGTAAGTAAAACGCACCGCCACTGGAGAAGTGAAGGTCATACCGGCAAGAACGGGATGGGTCCTGAAGATTGGGGACCTGGTCAAGAAACAAATTGTGCACAAGAAAGAATTTGGGGCATCTTACCTGTACCTGTCCTGGCTGTCAAAGGTACCAGAACTGTACTTCTTCCACCTCTTGCCGGCAGCCGAGACAAAAGGTTTGTCTTTATTGATCTGATCAAACCACACTATGTGGCCGATTCTCAACCACGTGGGCTTCTGGGTAGCTGCCGCACTCTTATCGCTACCGTTAAGGAAGTTCAGATGGATGCTTTAATAACTACAGAAGATTCCCCTCTCCAAAGAGAAACTGTACACAACAATGAAGTATTACTTCTTCCTGTTGAAACAACTGCGAACGGACCGGCATTGAGTACAGAAACAAAAATCGAATTTCGGAAAATTGACAACGTCTACATGAAAATGCCACAGATCGAGTCATCACCCTGTTCTACAAAACCTGCTAAGCTGCCAAAAATAGACCGGACGCCGTCTGGCTACTCCGTGCATTATGATGACTTCTCATCGGATTCAAGTGAACCTGAGATACCACCGCCTCTCCCTTTCAAGCTACAAGTGCATGCTCTCTATCTTTGGCTGAAAAAGACATACTTTGTTACTCCTTGGTTACATCTCTGGTTTACAATTGGATTACTTTTCCTTGTCCTTTGGATTGGTTTGACAACTGTCTTTTTCCTACTTCTGAAAGGACACTTTCTCCCAGAACGCTCGGCAGTACAACTCGTGAACTTAGTTCTGAAACCACATGCATCATTGCACCATGAACTAAGGGACCTGTCCCTGGTGAACATTACAGCAGCTCCATTTCCAGAAGGAATAGAGTGGGACAGGGTATCTTATGATGTGTATGGTCCTACTGAAATTGTACAAATACCATATTTGTTTAAGATTTCCTTAAATGATATCATCACCTCTGGTACTTTCTCTGATGATTGGGACATTGAAACTGTGCACAATTTGCTTGCAGATTGTTGGAAAAGGCCCTTTTTGCAGGGTTATCCCCAAACGTTTTGCTTCTTCCTCCTATTTTTTCTCACCTGTCTTTGTTGGCTTTAGGACCCTAGTCACTTTACCACTGCTAATCAGTGCTAAAGTGCATATGCTCTCTGTATAAATTATGATTATAATTGGTTATCCATGATTGGCATATTTGATTTACTGGTAATTCCCTAGTAGGGATAGCATGGGCGATACTTTGTAACATCTTACAGGTGCAACTTCCCATTGGGACAAGATAGAGGAATAAAGTTTAGGCTCTCTGAACTCCGAATTTAATAACACATCTTTTAGTAAGGAACGTTTTTAAATTGTGTGTTGGAAAATGGCATTTTCTTGTTTAACCATTCTGTGTGCTTCTGCCTGGTTGTGGATTGCCTGTCTGGTTTTGGAGTGACAGGGACTGGGGATGTGCATTCACTGAAGACAGCCTCGGGGGTGGGGGTTGAGGTGTGCCCGGCCCTTCCTGGATGACTCAGAGCTGAGCTGAATAGACCTTGGCTGCATTTAGAGTAGTGGGGGGAGCTTTCCTTGCACCTGAAATAGGCCCATCTCCCTTGCACAATTCTGTCTCCACCCCCTGTGGTTATTCTGCACCAGTGAGGACAGAACTGGTTTGGAGTGGGCTCAGAGACCCTTGCACAAGGAAGAACAAAGACAAAATTGAGTATAAGTAGTGGGCCTTAAACCCCAGAACTTTAGATTACTTCTGGACTCAAGACGAACCTTTTCCAAGAAGAAGAGCTCCAGAGCTGTGAGGAGGAATTCTTCCCCTTTGCTGTGTGCTGTGTGGGGTTGGCCTGCAGTTGCTGCTTCTGCCAAGGAAAGGACAAAGACTGGAACTTTGCTGTGAACCTGCTTGAAGAAGAATCTCCAAGGGTCTGTGTGTGCTGGCCTCCTGTTCTGAAGTCTCAGGGACACAAAGTCTTCACCCCCCACCTCCCCTGAACTCTATTCCTGAGATTCTGACCTGCCAGGAGGTGCCTGTTCCAGTTTTGAGCCTCTGGAGGTTGTTCCTGCTGTTGGGAGCTAGAAGCAACTTGAAAGAAGCAAGAAAAGGAATCTCCGACGCCGTCAGCGATGCCGCCGTGACGCCGAGACCTGCACTGAGGCCAGGGGCACTGCTCGTGAAGTGCACGACGTTCCGCCCGGCCTGCACCGCAGCTCTGATGCCCTTCGACACCTGCCGACGCCTGCAGTTATTGGCATTCCCGACGCCAGCACTCACACCGACTCCTTCATCGCCAGCGCCTGCGTCCTGTTATCGCGGCACCAATAACCGCTGAGGATGACTCCATGAACTTGCCGACTTCGCACCACCTCACCAGAACCAACGCCTCACTGCCAATGCAACTGACTTCCCCTGTCCTGATTTGACACGTCTCCTCCTCGCGGACACGACACCTTGCCTCCCCCATGGCAGTCAGGGAGCCAGCCTCGACCTCGGCACTGACGCCTCACCTCCACAATGCTGTGCATCGTCATAGACTTCGATATCCAAAGGTACTGTTTGGGGTACAGCGTGACTCCGTGCTCGACGCTGTGCACTTCGCAGTCGGTGCCGTACTTTGGATTTATTGCTGTCACAATGTAATAGCCCCAGGTGGAGCTATTTGTTTTCTACAAGCTTTATTTTGGAAATAACTTTTTTGAAGTGATATTTTTCTACATGTATGTTGGATTTTTGTCGTTTTGGTCTTGTTGAGTTTAAATATAGATACTTTTTTTTCTAAACTGGTGTGGTGTCCATTTGTGGTGTTATCACTGCATTACTGTGTGTTTTGAGTACAAATACTTTACACATTGCCTTTGGAATAAGCCTGTCTGGTCGTGCCAAGCTAACAAGGCGGAGAGCAGGGGATATCTAAAGTGTGTATCCCCCTTACCCTGACCAGACGCTAGGGTCCCTACTTGGACGAAGGTGCTAGCAAAGAAAAGCCCGAGATATCTACAACAGTTAATAACCCATTATATCCCAGGACGGAATCTAAGGTCTATGGGGATGGCACTGGTCACTGTACCGAGAATATTCAGAGCTAGAATGGGAGCCCGCTCATTCAGGTACCGTGCAGCCATAATGTGGAATGCCTTACCACTAAATCTAAGAACAGAACCTTGTGAAAGCAGTTTTCGTAGACAGCTAAAAACTTGGCTGTTCAGGCAAACTGGAGAGATGTACTAGTTAAGGTGTCCTTCACAGCATAGTAGTTTAGGTGGATGATGGCTATCTCCCCCCAGAGCATGTCCTCAGCGCGGGGACACACCGGTGGTGTAACCAGGCGCTTTACAAATGAATAAATAAATAAATAAATACCTCTGCCAACTAGAGACCCCCAGTTGTAACACAGATTTAGAGCAATCAGCTGCATTTTCTTATGATGAATTGTATGATAGTACATCTAAGTTCAGTGATATGTTTTGATATCAACATTATGGTCGCCACTTCCTACACAAAGCTAGTATTCCACGTGCTGTTTACATTTACACTCAATGGGAACACTGTCTAACACCACTGAAAGGTTGTTCAAAAACATTTGCACAAAATTTTGCTTATTTTTCTGGTTTTGACACGTCAGATCCAGCCTCTTATTATTATAGGCTTGCACCTACACCTGCAAAGAAAAATGTGCTAACAAACACCAAGCTGATATACTCTGCTTCCTTTCTTTCCCAGCTGTCTGTACAGGGTTATGACTTTTGGAAAGAAGCGATAGACACAAAATCTGTCTGGGAGACAAAAGATTGGCAGGTTCAGGAAACTGAGACCTTATTCACAGCAAGGCTCATACCACATCAAATATTTTCCTGAATAAAGCAGTGCAACAAGCTTCCTGTCTTGGAATATCCAAGATGAATGATTTGAACACACCTCGTATTCCTGCATTCTCATGCTTTGAGAACTTTCAGCATTTCACACAATACAGTGGGGATAAACTAGATACCATGATACGAAATGGTTCTTATAATTCATCAGACCCAATTGGAAGGGATGGGTGGCTTGGCCGGTGGGCACAAATGGATGTCAGTCTAGATTCCTGGGTAACACCGAAGAATTTAAGATCAATAGGCCTGATCAGCGATAGGTACAGTCAGAACACTTGGGGGTGGTGACATCATATAGTGTTGGGAAGTAGTGCCTTGATTGGCTAAAAACCTCAACACTTTCTCAGGTGAAGCAACACTTGTCCCTTCTTTCTGATGACATGGATCTCAGGGATTTCTTGTTAGGTCCCCGGAACCCACATAAAAAGTGCTTCTTGTATTCAATATACAACGAGCTGTGGAAAGTTTCTCAACAGGAAGTTGCTGAGAGACTGCGCAAGATTGATAGGGTTAATTTAGAAAAGGCTTTCGCTGTGGTCAACAACGTTATGACCACATTAACATCCAGAATTTATTAACTGTGCAACATAGTATCTTCTGCAATTGACATAATACAGCAAGATGTGTCTATTTTACAACATGGACAATAACAACTATGGTCCATTGCATTATTAAGCTGGACGTTGCAAACATTACGTTCTGGCCATGTGCCATGGCGTTTTATCAACAGCACAAATCTGTTTTCTGCATATGATCTAACAGAAAGACAGATAGTAATGACACGAAGAGAAGGGAAATATACCATGTTGAACATTGAAAAGTTAGACCAATTACCTTTCACCGTGGCTAAGACACCATCCACAGACTGGATAATCCATGGTTAAATTTCCTTACCAGTCACACCTTTCCAATTCCAATATTGTCTAAAGTACCAACAAATAGGCAGATATGAGGCATTTGGGGAAGGTTATGTGTATGAATACTGAGAATTACCATTTAGGTTTAGATGCCGGAATGGGGACATGGACGTTTTCCTTAGTGGTTCCGACTGTGAGGATGCTTTGAGCGGGTCCTTAGTTTGGAAGGACATTTCACTTCATGGGGCATGCAATGCTTCAGTAGCGAACTTGTCCTGTTATCTGAAAGGTTCTGAAGCTGCAGTGATTCATCTGGTTTTTAAGCTGCTCTCCAATCGGAGCTATTTGATGCTGAATTATCAAGGTTGCTGTGGAATGGAACCGGGCTTCACTTATCTGGTTACGGGTAATTCCATAGTCACTTGTTGCACACAAGTACTGTTTCCATCTGCCCTCACAGTTAGGGAGGCAACGCTATGGCCTTCGATAAATGTTTCTGACATACACTTTGATTCTCTGCACAAACTGAAAGCCATGCTTTTTCAAAAAGATGTGGCCTTAGCATCAGCCAGAGAGACGTTTTATCTCCAGGTTGCAAGGTCCTCGTCTGAGATACAGACGCTACTCCAAACTAACTTCCTGCTGCATTTTGGGGAGCTGGTCCACCATATCTTTAATATGTCTGATACTTAGGGTATAGCAAACTTTTTCAAATGTATTGGCTCTGGACTGGTTAGCACCTTACAGACAGTTTTTGGAGTTATGCCATCTTTAATACATGTATATATGTTGTCCAACAAATGCGCAGACCCTACAGATTAGTAGGAACTATACAACACCACACAGGTACTCATACACCTACTAACAAACCCATAGCACCACTCAAATACCCTCTCATAGACACATACAGGCACTAACACACCCACTCACAGACCCACACAACCACTCACACAACCACTCACACACCCACTCACAGACTCATAGTGCCGCTCACAGACCCAGTCACAGACCAATAAAGGCACTCACATGCCCACTCACAGATCCACACAGGCACTCACACACCCACTCAGACCCATGCAGCCACTGACATATCCACTCACAGACCCATGCAGCCACTCAAACACGCACTCACACACCCATACAGCCACTCATACACCCACTCACTGACCTATACAGCCACTCACACACCCGCTCTCAAAGTTTACAGGTTACAATTAGGAAATAAATTTAAAAAAACTGGAGAAATTCACTGTAAAAACAAAGGTTACATGGACATTATAGTTAGGAAATAGAATGAAAAAGACCTTAGAAATTCACTGAAAAATCAAAGGTTACAGGGACGTTATAGTTAGGAAATAGAATTAAAAAAACCTTAGAAATTCACTGAGAGAACCAAAGGCTAAAGGGACATCATAGTTAGGAAATAGAATTACAAAAACCAATCAAATTCACTGAAAAAAACCAACAGTATAGGGATGTTATAGTTAGGCTCAAATTTCACTCATACAAAACCATAGAAATATGCAGTTATAGTTACATGAGCTAACTATAACTTCCGTCCCCACAATGCACTGCTTATGACCTCACATATTACATCACTCATTACATGGTCAGTGACATCGCTAATGACGTCACTCATGAGAACTCAAATGACATCACTGATGACATCCACAGTACCACTCACACACCCACTCATACCCCATAGAAAGTCTTCTACACCCACTTCCACACAACCACTCATATACCCATTCACAGACCCATACAAGCACTCACACACCCATTCACTGATCCATAGATCCACTCCCACATCCACTCACCCATATACCCACCCTCACAACCACTAACTCACCCATACAGCAACTAATGCATCCATTCACGCACTCACTCACCCATACAGCCACTCACACACTGAGTCAGTCACCCATATAGCTACTCACATACCTATTCACTCACCTATATAGTCACTCACATACCCACTCACTCACCTATACAACATTTATATACCCACTCACTCACCCATGCAGCCACTCACATACCCCATCGCTCACCTATACAACCTCTCACATACCCATTAACTCACCCATACACCTACTCATTCACCCACACAGCCACACACAGGGACACTCACTCACCCATACAGCAACTCACACACCCACTCACACACCAATACAGCCACTCACCCATACAACCACTCAAACTCCCAAAGAGCCACTCAGACATTTACTCACACGTGGATACACCCAGTCATTCACATATTATGTGTTATAAATAGTATCTCACAATAGTAGTACACAACCTTTACTAATTTAACATTTGTAGTATCTTACTAGATATCTTTAATACTCAGAAACTTTTAGAAAACACTCACAGACACTGGATGATGCCATCAGTGATGTCATTTGAGATGTCATCAGTGATTTCACTGATCATGTCATGAGTGATGCAATATCTGAGGTCATAAGCAGTGCATCCCTATAACCTTTGGTTGTTTCAGTGAATATACATATAAGAATACATGTATATTCACTGGAAAAAACCAAATGTTACAGGGACATTATAGTTAGACTCAGGTTTCACTCGTACAAAACCAGTGAAATTCAGCAGTTATAGTTAGGTGAGCTAACTATAACTCACACCCCCGCAATGCACTGCTTATGACCTCACATATTACATCACTCATGACTTGGTCAGTGACATCACTGATGACATCTCAAATGATGTCACAGATGACAGCATCCATTGACTGTATTTTAAAAAGGTTTATGAGTGTTAAATATATACACCAAGGTGTATTGGTGAATCAGTGGGTGTATGAGTGCCTGATTGGCTGATTCAGTGGGCACGTTGTCGTGTAGCTCCTATAATACCCCTGCAGGACCTGCGCATTTGGATAACATATACTGCGGGCTTGGTGGCAGACTGACTCCGTGCACCCCCACCGTATATGTTAGCCTAGTTTTGCATTAGCTAGCTCGCAGTGCCACTAGTGTCTCCTCTTATCGGGGAGAGATTAGTTTCTGGCAACCTTAGATCATGACAACCCAAATTCCTCAGAATCGTGGAAACAATGTACTACCTTTCGCTCAGTCACTCGTGCTTACTTATTCGGTTTGTCTCAGAGAGTTACACAGAATAAACAGTTGGGCGTTTCAATAAGTATTTATTGAACAGTTGTTATTCTAGTGTAAAATATATGTGCTGCGGCAACCAGCAGACAATAGCAGAGATATATTATCAGCAGTACGATAAAAGCAAAGGGATAGAACAGTTCTACCATATTGCGATAATCATGAATACATACATGAATATAAAAGCATTATGCAAGTGCGCGCACTCCTACGATGCCTTACTAGATGTACCTGAGTGTACCTAGCATATGTGTAGGTCTAAAACTAAGAGCCAAGAATCCTTCTAGGATTTAGTCAAACCCCCATACCTGAATAGAGAGAGTGTGGGACCCTTTCCTGGTCTCGAGTTGGACACCCCGTCAGGGCTGTGTCAGACCACTGTCAGCTGGAGCGACTGCATGCAGGAGCCTCAGCGTCTCTGGTCAGTGTGTCAGCATGGAAGTCTCGGTTCCCTCTGTCTTACCGGGGCAAGATGTGGTGTATTTATACCCTAAAGAGTCTCGGTCCTCAGTATGGTTTGTATTGGTCTGTCGTTAGACATGAGGAAGACGTCAGGGGTGAACTTTGTACATACATATTATGCAGGTGGTGTATTCCTAGAGAGCCATGCATAATTGATGAGTACAGTGTGGGCCTGTGTTTGGGAAAAACCCTGCTGTATTCAAAACCACAGGATAGATAACGTTCAGCCCTCAGAGCACGTTGTGTACTAGCAAGGACCAATGTAGGTGAAAGATCATGCCTATATAAGGAATCATGACTATAATAGGACATGTACAGTTATGACCATAATTGGGCATATGCGGCTATGACCATAATAGGGCAAGTACGAATATGACCATATTTGGGCAAATATGAATACGTCCATTTTAGGGCATGTATGAATGGGTCTACATTAGGGCCTCTATACGGGACATAACAATGTAACTAACTGTATATGTGAGTGATTAGGTGTCTAAGTGAATGTATGGGTGAGTGACTGGTTCGTGTGAATGTCTATGTCTGTCAGTTGGGGTCTAAGTAGCTGTATGGATGTGTGAGTGGGTATGTGAGTTTCTTTATGGGTGAGTGATTGGTTGTCTGAATACCTCTATGGGTGTCTGAGCGTCTGTGTGGGTGGGTGAGGGTGTGTGTGACTGCCTGTATAGATGAGTAGGTGAGTCAGTGGCTGTATGGGTTAGTGAGTCAGTGTGACGGACTGCATGGGTGAGTAAGTATGTGTATGGCTGTGTCGGTGAGTGAGTGCATGTGTCAGTGGTATATGGGTGAGTAACTGGGTATGTGAAAGGCAGTATAGGTGAGTGACTGTATGGGTGAGTGAGTGAATGTGAATGTGAGAATGGCTGTATGGGTCAGTGTGTGCTTGTGTCAGTGACTGTATAGGTGAGTATGTGTTAGTATCTATATGAGTAAGTGAGTGAGTGTCTGTAACTGTATGGGTGAGTAAGTAGCTGTGTCATTGATTATATTGGTGAGTGAGTAGGTGTGTGAGTAGCTCTATAGGTGATTTACTCAGTGTGTGAGTAGCTGTATGGGTATATGAGTGGATATGTCAATGGCAGTATTAGTGAATGAGTGGGTGTAGGAGTGGCTGTATAGGTGAGTGAGTGGATATGCGTATTGATCTATGAATCAGTGAATGGCTATGTAAGTACTGGTATGGATGTGTGAATGGGTTTGAGAATGGTTGTGTGGAAGTTGGAGTGGGTGTATGAAAGGTTATATGGGGGTATGAGTGGGTGCATCAGAGATACTGTGGATGATGTCATCAGTGATGTCATTAGAGATATCATCAGTGATGTCACTGACCATGTCAGGAGTGATGTAATATGTGAGGTCATAAGCAGTGCATTGTGGGGGCACGAGTTATAGTTAGCTCAGCTAACTATAACTGCTAAGTTTCACTGGTTTTGTACGAGTGACACCTGAGCCTAACTATAACGTCCGTCCCTGTAACCTTTGTTTTTTTCAGTGAATTTCTAAGGTTTTTTAAATGCTAATTCCTAACTATAATGCCCCTGTAACCTTTCGTTTTTTTTCAGTGAATTTCTATGGTTTTTAAGCAGTAGTCATGTTTGCAGAGCGGTGGAGAAAGGGGACTGGGCCTCTGACCAGCTCTCATGAATCCCACTGTGTAGTACTTACAGGAGGTACCAGGAGGTCTTCTTGGCCCCCAAGGTGCCTCAGGAGTAAATTGGACTTTATCCCCCAACCAGTAGTGCACCGCGAGCCACGTTTGCAGAGTGGTGGAGAAAGGGGCGTGGCCTGCGAAGACCTCTTAGCAATCCCGCTGTGTGGGACTTACTGGAGATAACAGGAGGGGTAGTTGGCCCCCAAAGACATCCTTGTGGGCCAACTACCCCTCCTGTTACCTCCAGTCTGTCCCATACAGTGGGATTGCTGAGACCTCATAGGAGTCCACTCCCCCTTTCTCCACCACTATGCAAAATGCATCCTGACACACTATTATTTATTTATTTAAGGATTTATATAGTGCTAGCTAGACCCTTAGGTATCAGAGAGCTTTACAGAGTCAAGAACAAGGCAATAAACATTGGTTCAAGGTTCCATACAATTATAACATTAGGGAAGTGAAAATCAGCAGAGTTTCACACAATAACATATACAAAGAAACAATTTTAGGTACAAGAAGGATGGAATTGCTGAAATGAGGTCAATAACAATTTACAATTGAGGGACTATAAAGCGCTGGTTAGGCTGGATCCAGCGGTATCAGAGCGCTGTACAGAATAAAGGGCAAGGTTACAAACATAGGTTCAAGAATTAGATAAAAATAAGATAAGGGAAGTAACATTTTTACAGAGGAGCAACACATTACTGTATACATGGAAACAATTATAAGGCCATGAAGGATGGAAAATTACTGAAATGAGGTAAAAAAAAAACAAGAATGAATTAAGGGACCTTGGAGAGAAGGACAACACGAGACAATAAAGGTGTATGCAAGGAAAGAAAGGCCAACAGGTTAACAGAGGTATGAACAGTTCACGGGAGCCTAATAGAAGTGATGTTCAGATTGATTTATGGGCTCCAGTATTTGTTGAGGAGATGGCGTTTCAGGTCTCTTTTGAAGCCTGGGTAGGAGGGGTTGCATCGAATGTCCCTAGGGAGGGAGTTCCAGATGCTGGAAGCATTACCTGAAAAGGAGCGAGACTGGGTGGTTTTCCTTTTTAGTTTTGGAGGTACGAGGAGAAGAGCGGTTGAGCTTCACATAGGTCTGGCACTTCCTGCTCTCGTGAGTTTGTTGTCTAAATAGTCAGGGGACTGAGAGTGAAGTGCTTTGTGGGTGATGCAGGCGGTCTTGTAGATGCATCTTCCTTCAATGGGAAGCCAATTTAGGGACTTGAGGGCAGGCGTGATGTGTTCATACCGTTTGCAGTCTGTTAGAAGCCAGTCTGCCATGTTTAGTACAGATCTGAGGGGGGCGAGGTGGGTTTTCGGGTTCCCGGTGAGTATAGCATTCTTGTAGTCAAGTTTAGAGAGGACCAGCGATTGAACGACCCATTTGAAATCGTTTGATGGGATGTAAGATTTAATTTTTCTGAGGTTTTCAAGTGTGTAAAGCGCTCCTTTGGCTGAGTTTTTGATATGGTTCTTCAGTGAAAAATCTTTGTCCAAGGTGAAGCCTAGGGATTTAGCCGAGTCAGATAGAGTGAGCGAACAGTTTAGGGCTTTGAGGTCCTTGATCCAGCCTTGGATTGGGAGGTGGTTACTTTTGGGGGAGAATAGAAGGATTTCTGTTTTGTTGGGGTTCAATTTTAGATGGTTGGAGTAAAACCAGGATTGAATCTTACTCAACGAGATGTTAAGATGTAGGATGTCGCTGTGAGATTTGATTTTGTAGTAGAGTTGCGTGTCATCCACATAGAGGTGATAATTGATCTCTGCTTGTTTCAGGATGATAGTAAGGGGTTCCATGAAGAGGTTGAAGAGAGACGGGGAGAGAATTGAGCCCTGGGGGACACCAAGAGATGCAGGAATTGGATTCGAGAGGCAAGATTTAATTTTGATTTGTTGTGTTCGATGTTGGATGTAAGAAGTGAACCATTTTAGGACTGTGCCATTGAAACCAGAGCGTGTCTTCAGAGATTCCAGTAAGGCTGAGTGGTTGACTGTATCAAAAGCCGCTTAGAGGTCCAGTAGGATGAGAAGGCAGGCATCTCCATTCTCTAAAGGAACGATGAAATTCATCTGCAATGTTGAGCATGGCAGTTTCTGTGCTGCAGCCTTTCCTGAAACCAGATTGGAAGGAGTCAAGTAGGTTGTATTCGTCTATGTGTCTGTCGAGTTGTTGTAAGACACATTTCTCCATGGTTTTCGCTAGGAACGGGAGGTTGGAGATGGGTCGGAGGTTGTTGGGATCATTAGGGTCTGCCTTGGGGTTTTTAAGTATGGGTGTGATTTGCCCTAATTGAAGGGAATCTGGTACACACCCAAAGGCAAGTGATTTATTAATGATTTTAGTCCAACACGGGGCGATGATGTGGTTAAGGTTATGAACTAGTTTCACCGGGAGAGGATCTTTGGTGTGTGAGTTCGGTTTTAATTTTGCAATGATGTTAAAGACTTCAAGCTCAGTCATGGGTTTGAAATTTGTCCAATTGGCATCGTTTTTCAGTTGGGTGTTACAAAGATCGTCCTCTATTCCAATTGGAGTTGATAATTTAATGAAAGGCTCAGGTGGTCGAGTTGTCGTGGGTAGAGGCCGAGGAGGAAGGGCAGTAATTTGAGAGAAGGATTGATCAATTTTAGCGATTTTGTCTGTGAGGAAGCTGGCAATTTCATCACATCGTTCTTTAGAGGCAATTATTACGTGTGGGGCGGATGAGGTTTGTCTTTTGACAATGTTAAAGAGTTCTCTGGGCCTATTCTTTGCACCATCAAGTTGGATACGGAAAAAGGCGGCTTTTTCTCTGAAAATGTGCTTCTTATAAGCTAACCTAGCAGATCTAAGGAGAGTTAGATGTAAAGAAGTCGGGTTTTGTCTCCAAGTTCTTTCAGCTAGCCTAAGTTGTTTTCTTTCATTGTTGAGCTCTGTGTTAAACCATGATTTAGATTGGGTTGCTCTTTGTTGCTTTAGTTTGAGCGGTGCAACTTGGTCGAGAACATCAGTTATTGCCATATTGAAGTGGGTGGTGAGCTCATTTGCGTTTTGGGAGTGCGGGAGGCGTTGCAGTTGTGCACAAATTTTTGATTCAAGTTCAGTCGCAGGAACTTGTTTGAGGTTTCTAGTCCACAGCTTAGTTTTGTTTATTAAGACCGGGGGAGGTTTGACAATGGTCTTGATGTTGAACAGTATGAGATGGTGGTCAGACCAGTCAATGGGAACAATGTCATTAAGGGAGACAAGTTCACTGCTTGTGATGATAGCGTCAAGAGTAGCGCCTTTGATGTGGGTTGGTTTGTTGCAGAGTTGCTTTAGTCATTCATCTCAAGAAGGTTAGTGAGGTGTCTGACTGTAGAGTCTTCAGAATTGTTCCAATGAATGGTATAGTCTCCCAAAAACACATCCTTCGAGTCGGAAAGGGAGGACTGAGTGAGTAGGTCAGATAGCTCTTCAGTGAAGAGTGGGCGATCACAAGGTGGGTGATAGATAGTATGCAGTTTGATAGGTGGGGAGCCTTTGTCATTAAGTTCAACGCCAAGGTATTCAAAGGTCGAGTATTCAGCATTCTTTAGAATGGAGAGTTCAATTATTGTGTTGTGGATTATGGCTAGACCTCCACCTGTTCTATCAGTCCTGTCCTGTCTAATGATGGAGTACCCAGGTGGAGTAAGTAGGTCCAGAATGGCAGTCGACTGGTCATTGAGCCAAGTTTCAGTAAGGAAAGCAATGTCAATTCCCTCACTGAGGATGGTTTCGGCTATCTCAGTCGCGTGTTGTGCTGCCGATCTGCAGTTGACGAGCATGCAAGAAAGAGGGCTGGGATTATCCTTAGCAGATTTAAGAGTATGGATGGTGGTATGTAACGCTGGAGGTCTGGGCGATTTAGGAATTGTATGGGTTCTATTTAAGCCCACTATTACTGGGATGGTGGAGGAGGGGAAATGGTCGGTCACCTGGATCTTAGGGAGGTAGGATTTGCTGAGAGTATTTAATTCCAGAGCGGAGAGAGGGCAGTATGCACGGTAGGGCCTGTGAGCCCGCCAGCAAAGGGGAATGGTAGGCCAAGGGGGGCATTGAAAGGAGTTCGGAGAACTTGTAGGTGGAGTATCGTAAGTGTAAGAGCAGGCCAGGGTGTTCTGATTTAAGAGAACCTGTCTAAGATGCACTAGTTCAGTTGCAAGAGAGTTGAGTTTCTGCTCCATTCGGTTCAGAACCTGTGCGTGAGATTTGGAGAAGTATCCCGCATTGAGGGTGGAGGGAGATGCAGTGAGATCTGTGTAAGAGGGAGTGGGGATCACTACGTTAAGGGGATGGTCCGTGTCGTTAGGACTAAGGTTGGAGATAGTCTGAGTGTGATGCTTCAGGCCAACCTTGTGAAGGGGGGAGTATCAGAAGAGTAATTAATCGATGATGTTGTAGGGATAGGTGCCTCATCGCACGGATTGCAGTGAACTTCATTGGTATCAGAGTAATTGAACGTCGAGGTGAGAGCAGGAGGTGACCATCTAGAAGGCACTTGTATAGGGAGAGTGTTGGAGGGGGAATCTAGGTTGTTGGTTGTGTCTGGAGGAAACCGAGCGTTGGTGAGAGCAGGAGAATATGCCGTCAATTCTGAGTGGGGGAAGGCAGGGGGCTCTAAGCCAAGGGGAGGTCAGTGTCCGAGACCCTGTGGTTGGCCCTAGTCAGCGTGAGTGGTGATGGGGTACCGCTAGGAGGAAGGGCATCAGTTCTAGGATTCCAGGAGGCTGAACTGTGAGAAGGGCCCGAGATCATAGGCAAGGCATGCGTATTAACAAGGATTGTGTTAGAAGGGTTGCACGCTTGGGGGGTATGAGAGAAGTCGTTGTGGAGGGCATAGACCGGCAGTGCGTGGTGGAGGATGAGGTAAGGTTGGTGGGAGTGTTCAGGGAGGGCCCTGATAAAGATGGGGGATTTTTAGGAGGAAGAGGATGGGACTGTTCAGGGTGGATGAGTTAAGTAACAGGGAGAGAGGAGATTGGGCTGTTGGGCCCAGTTGTGTGAGCGCGGTGGCCAAGGTCCTGAAATGTCTATCGAAGATGTTGAGGTGAGGGTCAGCGGCTTGAATGAGTATATTACCAGTCCTATAGATGGATATATCAATTTCCCCATTAAAAGAAAGGGAGGGGGATGTCGTTAGTTTAATTCCATACGGAATTTTTATTGTTTTATTGACTGGAAGGTGGAGAAGGAAGATGTCTTTCCATTTAGCCGGACATTTGGAATAGAATATAAAGTCTGTTTTCTTCGTGGCATTAGACAAGCTGTGGTAGGTGTCTGCTATTTGAGTTTCTGGGTGGAGTTTCAGTAATTTATGTTTGAGATTCTTCTTAGCGTTCTTAGAGATATTCATCAGATACATGATGCTCCATGAGTCAGGGCCATACCTCACAAGAGTAGTGTCTGGGTGATTGTGGGGGTGTTTAGCTGGAGACATGATTCGTAACAAGAATAATATAGATGTGGGATTTAGCCTGGAAGGTTTCTGTTAGAACGTTGAGCTGGTAAGGGTTGCCGCTAAGTATAAGCTAGAGCTACAAATTAATTTCTGAACATTAGGAAAAGACAATAATGGGCATCACAATGACTTTTTTTATCAATATGCAGTAGATTCTTCCAACATGCACATCTGTGCCGGCTGAGGATTGAGGGTTAGTCGGAACCCTAGGGGTTCAAACCGGGTAGGGGTAGAGTAAACCTTCCTTCGTTGCATTTAAAAAGCCAGTAGTTGATGTTGTAGTGTAAAATGTGAGTAGGGTTGTGAAAACACCTAAAGTACTGTTCAAATAGGGCCGAATATAAAGGATCGATAGAATTCTTCCTTAAATATGTGGTTCGGAGTCTTTCATCAGTTTCAACAAAATTGTGCCTGCCAAGGAAAGACAAAGTCCTTCTTCAGTTTTTATAACCTGAGCTTGGCGAGTCCTCTTTCCCTTTCACTAGAGCTGCAGATCGCCATCTTGGGAAGCCAGGTCTGTAAGGAGGTTCCCAAAATGGAGGGCAGGCTATGACCCAATGCATAGCACCCCGACCCAGGGTGGACAATGAGTGGGATACATCCATGTGTCACGAGCGTGGCTGGCGCCAAAAGGTCAGGTCACCAAATACTAGTAGGAGGATGAAGTCCCCTTGGCTATTGAGGGTCCTTGGGGGCACACTACCCCTCATGTTACCTCCAGCAAGTCCCACACAGTGGGTTTGCTGAGAGGTTTTCAGTGACCACACCCACTGTAAAGGCACCTCCTGGTGCACTACTAGTTGGGGGAAGAAGTCCACTTTAGTCCTGAGGCCCTCAGGAGGCAAGGGGACCTCATCCCCCCACCAGCAGTGCGCTGAAAGGTGCTATTGCAGAGTGGTGGAGAAAAGGGGCGTGGCCTCCGACCACCTCTCAGCAATCCCACAGTGTGGGGCTTACTGGAGGTAACAGGAGGTCTTGCTAGCTCCTAAGGACCCTCAGCAGCCAAGGGGACTTCATCCCCCAACCAGCAGTATGCCAGGAGGCGCATTTGCATAGTGGTAGAGAAAGGCGAACCCCCTCCCCAGACCTATATGGGCCCAGGAAACCTCATCCCCTGGGGCCAGGCCTCTATATATTTTTTTATATAATAGAAAGGGAGAGAAGCCTCACGCCACCCTCCCCAATCCGATTTTGGCTCCAGGACCCCATCCCCCGGGGCAATGCCTTAATATATTTTTTTAAAAAGGGGTGGGGCCCCACACGGCGCCTCTCCCGGTCCTACAATGTCTATCGAAGATGTTGAGGTGAGGGTCAGTGGATTGAATGAGTATATTACCAGTCCTATAGATGGATATATCAATTTCCCCATTAAAAGAAAGGGAGGGGGATGTCGTCAGTTTAATTCCATACGGAATTTTGATTGTTTTATTGACTGGAAGGTGGAGAAGGAAGATGTCTTTCCATTTAGCCGGAAGTTTGGAATAGAATATAAAGTCTGTTTTCTTCGTGGCATTAGACAAGCTGTGGTAGGTGTCTGCTATTAGAGTTTCTGGGTGGAGTTTCAGTAATTTATGTTTGAGATTCTTCTTAGCGTTCTTAGAGATATTCATCAGATACATGATGCTCCATGAGTCAGGGCCATACCTCACAAGAGTAGTGTCTGGGTGATTGTAGGGGTGTTTAGCTGGAGACATGATTCGTAACAAGAATAATATAGATGTGGGATTAAGCCTGGAAGGTTTCTGTTAGAACGTCGCGCTGGTAAGGGTTGCCGCTAAGTATAAGATAGAGCTACAAATTAATTTCTGAACATTAGGAAAAGACAATAATGGGCATCACAATGACTTTTTTTATCAGTATGCAGTAGATTCTTCCAACATGCACATCTGTGCCGGCTGAGGATTGAGGGTTAGTCGGAACTCTAGGGGTTCAAACCGGGTAGGGGTAGAGCAAAACCTTCCTTCGTTGCATTTAAAAAGCCAGTAGTTGATGTTGTAGTGTAAAATGTGAGTAGGGTTGTGAAAACACCTAAAGTACTGTTCAAATAGGGCCGTATATAAAGGATCGATAGAATTCTTCCTTAAATAAGGGGTTCGGAGTCTTTCATCAGTTTCAACAAAATTGTGCCTGCCAAGGAAAGACAAAGTCCTTCTTCAGTTTTTATAACCTGAGCTTGGCGAGTCCTCTTTCCCTTTCACTAGAGCTGCAGATCGGCATCTTAGGAAGCCAGGTCTGTAGGGAGGTTCCCAAAATGGAGGGCAGGCTATGACCCAATGCATAGCACCCCGACCCAGGGTGGACAATGAGTGGGATACATCCATGTGTCACGAGCGCGGCTGGCGCCAAAGGGTCAGGTCACCAAATACTAGTAGGAGGATGAAGTCCCCTTGGCTATTGAGGGTCCTTGGGGGCACACTACCCCTCATGTTACCTCCAGCAAGTCCCACACAGTGAGTTTGCTGAGAGGTTTTCAGTGACCACACCCACTGTAAAGGCACCTCCTGGTGCGCTACTAGTTGGGTGAAGAAGTCCACTTTAGTCCTGAGGCCCTCAGGAGGCAAGGGGGCCTCATCCCCCCACTAGCAGTGCGCTGAAAGGTGCTATTGCAGAGTGGTGGAGAAAAGGGGCGTGGCCTCCGACCACCTCTCCGCAATCCCACAGTGTGGGGCTTACTGGAGGTAACAGGAGGTCTTGCTGGCCCCTAAGGACCCTCAGCAGCCAAGGGGACTTCATCCCCCAACCAGCAGTATGCCAGGAGGCGCGTTTGCATAGTGATAGAGAAAGGCGAACCCCTTCCCCAGACCTATATGGGGCCAGGAAACCTCATCCCCTGGGGCCTGGCCTTTATATATTTTTTTATATAATAGAAAGGGAGAGGAGCCTCACGCCACCCTCCCCAATACAATTTTGGCTCCAGGACCCCATCCCCCGGGGCAATGCCTTAATATATATATTTTTAAAAGGGGTGGAGGCCCACACAGTGCCTCTCCCGGGCTGATTTCGGCCTCGGGGACCCCATCCCCGGGGCCTGTCCTCTAGGGTGGGTACCCTGGTCCCACCCAGGGTACCCATGGGGACCGCAGGGGAGCCTGAAGGCACCTGCTGTCCCTGCCGGCTCCCCGCCTCCTACGGGAGCCATCATTGGTTTAAGATCCAGGGAGCTGCCACCATGTAGCTCCCTGGATCCCAAAGCAAGGTCTGTTTCCCTGCTCACTTAACAGTGGGCTGGGAAACAGACATGGTCTGCTTTCAACAGGCAAGAGAATTTTCTGTTCTAGCTTGTTGAAAGCTGAGCTAAGCTTGCTATGGCTTGTCGGGAGCTGTGCTCCCGCCAAGTCATAGCAAACTGCATGTCCCTGGGGAGGGCACCCTTGGACATTGCTGAAACCCGCCCTGGGGGGTTGCGGTCCCCGGGGCCATGTGGGGCTCCACGAGGGTGGCCGCATGACTCCCCTCCAATGTAATTAAGCCCTGGGGAGGTGGTGGTCCCCTGGGCTTAGGGGGCTGTGTGGCCCCTGTATTTAATTTGAAACAGTTGCTCCGGGGAGGTGGCAGTCCCTGGGGCTGCGTAGTGGGGCCAGAGCCCCCTCATGCCTTAATTTCTTATTTAGCCCCGGGGAGGTGGCGGTCCTTGGGGCTGCAGTGGAGGCCATAGGGCCTCCTCTGCATTTTTTTCATTTATATCTCTGCACTGGGGAAGTGGTGGTCCCTAGGGCAGCGGAGGAGGCCGTAGGCCCGCCCGTCATTTTGTTAACACAGTGTGCCCCAGGGAAGTGGCGGTCCTTGGGGCAACAGGGGGTACGAGCAGGACCCCCGCATTTAGACTTTTCATTGCCCCAGGGAGGTGGCAATCCCCGGGACTGCGGGGGCCCGATTGGGGTCCCATGAGTCCCCCTCCTTCATGCCCCTGGGGTTTGGCTCATCAGGGGGTTTAAAAAAGAGACACAGGAGCCTGCACGTCTTTTTAAAAAAAATTGTTGCAGATTCGTGAATCCACCTGCGAGTCAGTGGCAAAATAAAATAAATGCTTTTAAAACGCATCTGGGTCCCTGTGGGACTCCCCCACCATATCCGTGGGGTCAGGGTATTCCTACCCTGCTCCCTTTTCATTATTTTTTACTTTTTTTCTGGGACTTGGCTTCAAGCCGAGTCCCAAGATGGCTGGTAACATTTCCTGGTTGAAGTTTTGGCAGTCAATCAAATTTTAGTAGGATCCGCAAGTCCATTGCAAGGAGTTGCGTCCCCAGATATCTATATTATTTAAACTTTAATTTCTCTGAAACTACTGAATGGATTTACACTAAATCACAAAAAGTATGCTTTCTGGACCAACATCTAGCTTTCTGCAAAATTTGGTGTAATTCCGTTCAGCAGTTCGGGCTGTAGTCGTGTTCAAAAAATGAAAAATCCCCATAGACTTAACATGGGGAAAACGCGTTTTGGGACACCCCTTTTTTCACGGCCCCTGCTTAACGGATCATCCTGAAACTTTCAACACAGCAGCTGAACCAAAAAAGAGAAGATTTGTGAAAAGTTCATGGATATTTGTCAAGCGGAGCCAAAGTTATTGGCAAAACAAAAAACATTTTTTCTATTGAAAATTTGGTCCTAACTATAACTACCTACTGGCGACCACCAGTAGGTAATATATATTCCACAGGCTACCATTGCCAGTATAGATGAGTCGCACTCATGGGTGAGTATTTCCAAATTATTCTTTATTAATATCTAGAGTGATACGATATGGACAATGCATTCAGTCACTCATAGAGCTACCCACACACCTACTCACTCCCTTATAGAGTCAATCACACAGCCATTTACTCACCTATACAGTTATACACACACCCACTCATTTATTAATACAGCTATTAACACATACTCACCCATCTGGCCCTTCGTACATGCACTGACTAACTCATACAGCCACTATCATCACTATCACAATCCCTCCCTCACACACACAGTCACTCATATACACCAACACTCACCTATACTTCCTTTCACATATCCAGTTACTCACCCATATACCACTGACACATCCATTCACTCACTGACACAGTCATGCACACACTCAGTCACTTATACATCACTTCACTTACACACTCACTAAACCATACAACCACTGACTCACCCACTCACTCATCCATGCAGGCAGTCACACCTCCTCTCACCCACCCAGACACTCATACACCCATACAGGTACTCAGACAACCAATCAACTACCCATACAGCCACTCACATACCCACTCACCAACCCATACAGCCACTTAGACACCATCTGACAGACTGATACAGACATTCAGACAACCTAGTCAGTGACCCATCAATTCACTAAGACACCTAATCACTCACTTACACAGTCAGTAATGCACCCACTGAATCATCCATACAGGCACTCATACACCCACTGATTCATCAATACACCTTGGTATATATATTTAATACTCATAAACATTTTAAAAACATTCACAGTCACTGGATGATGTCACCAGTGATGTCATTTGAGATGTCATCAGTGATGTCATCAGTGATGTCACTGACCATGTCATGAATGATTTAATATGTGAGGTCATAAGCAGTGCATTGCTGGGGCGCGAGTTATAGTTAGCTCAACTATAACTGCTGAATTTCTCTGGTTTTGTACGAGTGAAATGTCAGCCTAATTGAATTTCTAAGGTTTTTTTAAGTTCTATTTCCGAACTGTAACCTTTGGTTTTTTTTCATTGAAGTTTTAAGGATTTTTAAATGCTAATTCCTATCTATAACGTCCTTGTAACCTTTGGTTTTTTCAGTGAATTGCTATGGTTTTTAAAGTAGTAGTCATGTTTGCAGAGTAGTGGAGAAAGGGGGCGGGGCCTCCAACAAGCTCTCAGGAATTCCACTTTGTAGGACCTACAGGAGGTACAAGTAGGGCTTCTTGGCCTCCAGGATTCATCCGGAGCCAAGGGGACTTCATTCCCAACTAGTAGTGCACCAGGAGGCACTTTGCGGAGTGGTGGAGAAAGGGGGCGTTGCCTCTGACAACTTCTCAGCAACCCTGCTATATGGGATTTACTGGAGGTAACAGGAGGTCTTCTTGGCCCCTAAGGACCCTCAGCAGCCAAGGGGACTTTATCCCCCAACCAGGAGCGCACCAAGAGGTGCATTTGCAGAGTAGTGGAGAAAGGAGGCAGGGCATCCCGTGAGTTGCAGCTTTTTTTTTAAAGGAAAGCGGGCCACGTGTCCCCCTTTCCCCGGACCATTTTGGGCCGCGGGGACCCAATCCCCCGAGGCCTGATCCTGTTTGAAATGTTTTTATTTAAAAAATGAGAGGGGGCCTGCGCAGCCCCCCTTAATTAGTGTATGTGTGCCTCGGGAAGGTGGCGGTCCCTGGGGCTGTGTGGGGGCCAGAGCCCCCAACACAATCTTATGGCATTTAGTCCCGGGGAGGGGTGGTCCCCGAGTCTGCAGGGGAGGCCATAGGGCCTCCCCCATTTTTTTTAAATGCATGTGCCCTGGGGAGGTGGCGGTCCCAGGGGCAAGGAGGCCTGTGAGGCCCCCCCATATACTTTAAATTAGCCCCGGGGAGGTGGTGGTCCCCAGGGCAGGGGGGACCCATGAGGCCCCCCATAATATTGAAATTAGCCACGGGGAGGTGGCGGTCCCATGGGCTGTGGGTGAGTCCAGTGGGCCCACCCGCACTAATATTAGCCCCCTGGGAGGTGGCAGTCCCTGGGGCTTTGTTAAGCCCTAGGAGGGGGCCCTGTGTTCCCCCCTCCTTTATTAGTCAAATGCCCCTGGGACCTGGCCTACCAGGGGGTTTTGTACAGCAAGCGCGGGAGCCTGCACTTGCTTTTCAAAAACATTTTGCCACGAATATCACAAAAATGATTTTATGCTGTGGCGAGGTCGCAGGGGGACCCCAAGACCATGGCTTGAGGGTCAGGGTATTTCTACCCTGCCCCCTTTTGTTTATTTTCACTTTTTTGGGGGGGACTTGGCTTGAAGCCAAATCCCAAGATGGCTGCCAACACTTCCTGGTTGAAGTGTTGGCAGCCAATCAGAGCAATGCATTTCCCTGCACAAGCTCTCTATGTTCTCAAAGACTTCATGGCCAGAGATATCACTATAATTTTAAACTTAAATTTCTCAAAAACTACTGAATGGATTTGCACGAAATAAACAAAAGGTACTTCCTTGAACCAACATCTACCTCCCTGCCAATTTTTTTTTTTTTTTTTTAGTCCTCATTCTGCCAATTTACTTGCTGGCTATACTCGTCCCCTTCTCTGGTAAAAACCAGGCCAGGTTGGAGTCCTTCCAATCAAGAGAGAAAAGCCGTATCCAATTCCACCCTTCCCGGGAGTGCCCATAGCACGGAAGGAACACAGGACCCACAGCTCAACATTGGCTTAATCATTGGACCGCAGATTTTGAAACCAATTTACCAACTTAAGCCATACTTTCTCTCTGCTACTAAAATCACACATTAAGTCCTGCTTACTTATATGTATAACACTTTTTTACACTCCAGGAAGTGCGGTGGAAGATTTGCCTTCCATGATTTACAAATCTCTCTTCTTCCTAATAAAATTACGTAAAAAATAAATCTTGCATCTAATCTACTAATGGTAATAATATTATCATGCCAAATTCCAAAGAAGACCAGGGCAGGACTGACCTTCACAGTGATACCTGTGACTTCGGTTAAAAATTGGCATACCTCGAACCAAAACTTCTCAATTTCCGGGCATGTTAGAAACATATGCATGTCATCAGCTACAGGATCTTGGCATCTTGGGCATTCATAATGTATCCCTAAAAACTTTTCTAATCTCGCCGGAGACCAATAGACCCTATAAACCGTGAAGAGGTGGTTTTGTTTTAAATAGGCGGGTTTCACACTTTCCCTCAGCAATGCAAAGGAGGCCAACCATGCTTCCCTCAAATTAATGTTCACAATTCCCTCGCCCCAAAGCCTCTGAATGTCTCCTTCTAAATCGTCTTCTGCATTAATCAGAAATTGGTACCACAGAGCTACCTCCTTCTTAATAACGCCAGTTTTAATCGCTTGAGCTAACCAAGTACCATCCTCCTCTTCACTCCAATTTTGGTCCCTCCACCATGCAGAGATCTGGTAATATTTAAACCTGGTTAAATTTCCCCCCGCAATTTGATTCAGAGTTTCCCAATTGACTAGCTCAATTCCCATCTTCAGATCCCCCAGCAAGAAATACCCGAAACCTTTAATGGGAGACTTAGTGAATCATTCAAGCATTCTGGAGTCCCTGGGGACTCCCAGATCGGGGCCCTAGACGCATAATATGGGATACCTAGCTTTTTCCGAATATAGACCCAAGCTTTCAAAACCCCCAATAAAATCTTCAACCTTACTTTTTGTAGAACTTCGGGTCTCCGAACTTGAACAAAAATTGGTCTTGGGCCTCCTTTAGTTCTCCAAGCATGGCTCCAAACAGACTGCCAATAGCCGAACTGTCAACCCTATTTAAAAGCATCCTGCAATTCTTAAAAAGGAAAGCATATCCATACGTCCTCAAATCCGCTAACGCCAGCCCACTCTTCTCCAATCTCCTCCTCAATCTCTTCCAAGATATGCGTGAGCCCTTGGAAGCCCAAATGAAGCTTCCTAGTCTTCCTTGTAATTTAGCAATTTTCATTCTATCAAACGATAATGGTATTGAATTAAAAGAAACGTTATCTTAGGTAGAATAATCATTTTGATAAGATTCACCCTACCATACAAATTTAACGGAAGGTTTGCCCATCTGACCAGCAGTTTCTCTACTTCTTGCCTAATCTTTTCCCAATTTACCTTAGTGACTTCGGCCAACTTCTGCGTAATTGTCACACCAAGATAACGCATACTTGATTTTGCCTGTATTTGTTGAACTGGTTGGTTCCATTCCATAATTTCAGTCTTGTTTATATTTACTCTGTATCCTGATACTCTTCCAAATGCTTCGGTTTTAGCCATTAATATGGGGATAGACACTTGCGGATTTAGAGTGTAAAGTAAGAGATCATCTGCATACAGCGCTAACTTAATCTCAAAATTTCCGTGTCTAAAAGGAATAATAGCAGGGTCTTGTCTGATCCAAGCCGCTAATGGTTCAATATACATATCGAACAAAAGCGGAGACAGGGGACATCCCTGCCTAGTCCCCCGTGATATGTTGACCCAATCAGTTAGCTCCCCATTAACCAAAACCTTTGCTCTTGGAGATCTATACAAAAGTTGAACATTTTTTATTACATTATGGGGAAAGCCAAATACCTTTAAAACTTCCCACAGATATGACCAGTGAACCTGGTCAAAAGCCTTTGCGGCATCTACTGCCACCAGCGTTACTGGAAGATTATAGGTTTCTGCTAGGTCTATCACTCCCAATATTTGAAAAGTTAACTCGTTGAGCTGCCTTTCGGGAATAAAGCCCTTTTGATCTTTGTGTATTATACCCTTAATAACCTTTGCGATTCTGGCGGCCAGAATTCCCGCGCACACCTTATAGTCCGTGTTTAACAGTGATATGGCCCTATAAGAGTCGACCGCGAGGGGATCCTTGTTAGGTTTCAATAACAATGTTACTGTTGCCTCAGCCCAACTTACAGGGGGGTCTTCTCCCTCTCTTAGTATTAAATTAAAAAGTTCCCTGAACCTCATCTAAGAGGTTAAGATAAATCTCAGTTGGAAGGCCATCCGGCCCTGCAGCTTTCCCTCTGGCCATTTTCCTAAACTGTTGTCGAATCTCCTCTTCTGTTATATCCGCTGATAATATTGCCTTATGGTCTTCACTCAAAATTGGGAGTTCGATTTCCTTAAGGAAACCTTCGATAGTATCCCTCCCAGGGGAAATATCCTCCTTATACAAATTACTCATATGTCTAGAGACCTCCAGCCCAATTTTAACATTAGTGTCCAATGTGTCCCCTGTCATATGGTCAATCAGGCATATTATTTGATTACGCACTCTATCACTCTTAGCTTTCCATGCCAACAAGGCACCACACTTCTCGCCATAAGCAAAATGCTGCAGTTTGCTAACCCTCCATTTATCTATCAATGTTTTATCCAGAGCTTCTTGATATTCTGATTGCAACAATTCTAGTTGTTTTCTAAGAGAGGCCACCTTGCTAAAGCTCTCAAGGGAAGCTTTCTGTACCTCTTGCTCTTTATTCTTAATGATTTCCAGCCGCCTTTCTTCTTGGTGCCTCGCGCTTCGTTTTTTACTCGCCATAATACCCGTACCTATGGATCTCAAAAGGCCTTAAAGGAGTCCCATACAATTTGAAGTTTAGCTGACCCCTGTTAACTTCAAAGAAAATCGCAGCCTCCTCTTTCATTTTGTTAATTACCCCTCATCCAACAGAATTGTCCTGTCCAGAGTCCATCTAACTATACCTCTCTTATTAGGTATTTTTAGTGATAAGACAACCAAATGATCCGAAAGTATAGCAGGTACGTGCTTGATCATTTCAACCCCAGATACCAAGTCATAGTTCAATAGAAAATAGTCGATTCGGGAATGATGACCATACTTTTACTAAAAAGGTAAAATCTCTGTTATCCCCCATCTTATGTCTCCAAATATCAATCAAATTGAGCTCTCTAATCATATTTTTAAGCACTGCCATAGTTTTTGGTGGCGTAACGTAGTTGACTTTGGAGGTTCTATCCAAACTTTTATTAAATACTAAATTGAAATCCCCTCCAATTACCACTGGGGTATTAAACGGCATTAAGCATGATTCCAATTTGATTAGTACGTCCGGATTATCATCATTGGGCCCATAGTAACTGACTACAATTACGGATATTCCTTGTACTTTTATCTTGACTAGGGCCCACCTCCCAGAAGAATCTGTCTGCTGCCTGTCTACTATAATACCCGCATTCTTTCTTATAAGTATGGCCACCCCCCTTGTGTTAGTACTTTGATCTGAATAGACATTATCTTGCACCCAAGACCATTTTTTAAAGGCATTCACACATTCGTGCTTTGTTAGGTGAGTCTCTTGCAATAATATAACACTCGCCTCGGATCGCTTCACAAACTCCATTACTCGACCTAACTTCTTTGCAGACCTCAAACCATTTACATTCCAGGATACAAAGTGCACTAAATTCTTCGTCATCTATCTATCCTTAAACCTCTACTAATACCTTCCAAGTCGATCTTGTGTTGACCTACCCTTTGTATACATACACTAATACACAAGTCAACATAGGTTTGTAGGGACCACCCATCACATAGCTGAAAGAGGACTATATTTTTTATTTTTTTCCCAAATGCTCCCAACCACCCGTGTCCCCCCACCCACCCCCTGGGGAACCCCCCACCCTATCTCTAAGGCAAAAGGCCTTCGAGGTCCCGCCGTGCAAAGGAGAAAAAGTCTACTATGAAAATTATAAAAGGTATATAAACCAAAAATCTTATATATTGTATATTCCTATACATTTCCTATACTTTTAATTACCTATGTGTATCTCTTACGTATAATGTGTCTAACTACTCAACAGTGTGGATTCTCTATATACACCTATATACATAAACTGTCCCTATTTTGGGTTTTCCATCTGTTCTAGCAAACCATCAACCTCCATAGGGTCTCTGATCACATGCATTTTATGGTGCCACATTATCTTGCCAAATTGGGTGTAAGTCTGTTCAGTGGTTCGGGCTGTAGGTGTGGCTAAAGGTTCCTATGGAATTAACATTACAAACGCACCCTTTTTTCGTGCCCCAAAATTCTCAGTCCCCACTGCACGGATCACCCCCAGACTTTCCATGACAACCAGAACCTACATGGACACTTTTTTGGGAAAATGTCATGAAGATTGGTCAAATGACGCCAAAGTTATAGGCAAGTCAAAAAATGCTTTTCCTATGGAAACTAGGTCCTAACTATAACTACCTACTGGTGACAGGTTATTGAAAAAAACATAGGTTTCAGCAACGTTATAGTTAGGAATTAGCATTTAAAAAACCTTGGATATTCACTGAAAAAACCACAGGTTTCAGGGACGTTATAGTTAGGCTGACATTCCACTTGTAAAAAACCAGAGAACTCGTGCCCCCGCAATGCACTGCTGATGATGTCACATATTACATCACTCATGACATGGTCAGTGACATCACTGACGCCATCTCAAATGACATCACTGATGACATCACTGATGACATCATCGTGTGAGTGTTTCTAAAACGTTTAGGAATGTTATATATATACGATAAGGTGTATTCGAAGAATGAGTGGGTGTATGAGTGTCTGTATGGAAGATTTGTTGGGTGGGTGACTGACTATATGAGTGAGTGATTAAACATGTCTTAGTGAATGGATGGATGAGTGACTAATCTGTGTAAATGTGTATATCAGTCTTTCAGTTGGTGTTTAAGTGGCTGCATGGGTTGGTGAGTAGGTACATGAGTGTCTATATGGGTTATTGATTAGTTGTCTGAGTACTTGTATGGGTGCCTGAGTGTCTGTGTGGGTGGGTGAGGGGCTGTGTGACTCCCTGCATGGATGTATGAGTGGGTGAATCCCTGGTGTATGGGTTCATGAGTGCATGCGTGAGGGACAGTATGGTTGAGTGAGTGTGCATATGACTGTGTCGGTGAGTGTGCCCCCTTGCTGCCCCTCATTGTGCTAGTTTTTTCCTTTCTGTGCCCCCTTGATGCCCTGATTGTGCTCGTTTTCCCTTCTGTGCCTGTTTCCCGCCGCTGCGCCCCGGCGGCCCCGCCCCCACCCTGCCCATTCGCTGCCCCATTCCCTGCTCCTCCCTCCCACCTCCCCATTTATGGCGGCCGCTGTGCGGCCGCGCCGCTGGCGCGCCGAAGGCGCGCCTAAGGCAAGCTTGTCTGCGCCCGTCCGCGCCGTGACCGCGCCCAGCGCCAGACCCCCTGGTCCGGGCATCCCCTGCGCCCGCCACATCAACAGACGCCGATACGACGCCAGCACCCTCCACGCACTCAACCCCGGAAAAGATCACGCCTGCTACCAGGCCACCCCGAAGCGCACCCAAGGGCCCTTCACATGCCGGAACTGCAGCTTCGCCAGCACCCGCCCCGCCAAACCACCGCCCAGGAAAGAACCCAACTACCTCAGATGCATCCTATTCAACACCCGCTCCGCCCGCAAACACGCCATCGAACTCTGGGACCTTCTCGACTCAACCTCCCCAGACGTCGCATTCCTGACGGAGACCTGGCTGAATCCCGCTTCAGCCCCCGACATCGCCATTGCCATCCCGGACGGATACAAGATCACCCGCAGGGACCGCACCAACGGAGTCGGAGGAGGCATCGCCATCGTCCACAGGAACACCCTCAGAGTCTCAACCAACACCGACGACACCCTCAGCACCGCCGAACACATGCACTTCCAGATCCACACCGATCCCAACACCACCCTCAGAGGAACCCTCATCTACAGACCCCCGGACCCCGACCACAGTTCAGCGATTCCATCGCTGACTTCGTCAGCACACACGCCATCGCCTCCACGGACTACATCCTCCTCGGGGACCTGAACTTCCACCTCGAGAACAACAAGGACACCAACTCCACCACCCTGATCGACAACCTCGCCACCCTCGGACTCAGACAGCTCGTGACTACACCCACCCACGCCGCCGGCCACACGCTCGACTCCATCTTTTCCGCAAGCCCACACGTCTCCTTCAACCACACCTCCGAACCCCACTGGACTGACCACCACTGCATCCACTTCACCTACAGGAAGCCCACCACGCACCACCGCACCGAACAAATGCCTCGCCGCTGCTGGAGCAGAGTCACGGAAGACCAGCTAACCACAACCCTCGCCCTGAGCCCACCCGCCGAACCCTCCGACCCCGACACCGCCGCCCACAACCTCAGACAGTGGATCGACGACTGCGCCAACACCCTCGCCCGCTCAAGAATCCGCCCAACAGCCACACCAGCAAGAAAGCCACCTGGTTCACCGAAGACCTCCAGGCCTCCAAACGAACATGCCGAAAACTGGAGAAGATCTGGCTCCACGAACGGACAGCGGACAGCTACGCCGCCCACAAGAGCGCCACCCGCAGTCACCATCACCTCATCAGATCCGCCAAAAGGGCCTCACTCAAAGACCGCCTAGACAACAACGCACACAACAGCAAAGAGCTCTTCAACATCGTGAAGGAACTCTCCAACCCCAGCTCCAACACCAACGACATCCAGCCGTCGCAAGACCTGTGCGACTCACTGGCCACCTTCTTCCACCGCAAAATCGCCGACATCCACGACAGCTTCAACACCACGACCGCCCCGGCAACCACCGAGACCACTGCCCCGACAACCACCAACCGCCTGCTCTCCTGGACCAACATCAACGACGAGGACACCAGCGAGATCATGAACACCATCCACTCCGGTTCACCGCTAGACCCGTGCCCTCACCACATCTTCAACAAAGCCAGTACAGCCATCGCGCCCCATCTCCGGAAAATAACCAACATCTCCTTCGAGACAGCAACCTTCCCGGAAAGCTGGAAGCACGCCGAGATCACCGCCTTACTCAAGAAACCCAAGGCAGACCCCAAGGACCTCAAGAACTTCCGACCCATCTCTCTGCTCCCGTTCCCCGCGAAGGTCACCGAGAAAATCGTCAACAAACAACTGACCCGCTACCTCGAGGAGAACAACATCCTGGACCCTTCCCAGTCCGGCTTCCGCAGCAACCACAGCACCGAAACCGCCCTCATCGCCGCCACCGATGACATCAGGACCCTGCTAGACAACGGAGAAACAGCAGCCCTCATCCTCCTGGACCTATCAGCCGCCTTCGACACGGTCTGCCACCACACACTACGAACACGCCTTCACGACGCCGGGATCCAAGAGAAGGCCCTGGACTGGACCACATCCTTCCTTTCCGGCAGAACACAAAGCGTCCGCCTCGCCCCCTTCCGATCCAAGGCCACCAAGATCATCTGCGGCGTACCCCAAGGCTCCTCCCTCAGCCCAACGTTGTTCAACATCTACATGGCACCCCTCGCCCACGTCGCCCGACAGCACAACCTCAACATCATCTCCTACGCCGACGACACCCAGCTGATCCTCTCCCTCACCAAAGACCCTCACACCGCCAAAGCCCACCTCCACGAAGGAATGAAGGCCATCGCCGAATGGATGAGGACCAGCCGCCTGAAGCTGAACTCGGACAAGACGGAGGTCCTCATCCTTGGTTCCAACCCTTCAGCCTGGGACGACTCCTGGTGGCCAACATCACTGGGAACAGCCCCGCCACCCACCGACCACGTACGCAACCTAGGGGTCATCCTCAACCCCACCCTCTCCATGACTAAGCAGGTCAACGCTGTTTCCTCATCCTGCTTCAACATCCTCCGAATGCTCCGCAGGATCTTCAAGTGGATCCCCACCGAAACAAGAAAAACAGTCACCCAGGCCCTCGTCACCAGCAGGCTGGACTACGGAAACGCCCTCTACGCAGGAACGACGGGTAAGCTCCTGAGACGGCTGCAACGCATCCAGAACGCCTCTGCACGTCTTATCCTCGACATCCCCCGACGCAGCCACATCACACCCCACCTGAGAGACCTGCACTGGCTCCCTGTCAACAAGAGGATAACCTTCAAGCTCCTCACCCACGCACACAAAGCACTCCACAACTCCGGACCAGCCTACCTCAACAGACGACTCAGCTTCTACACCCCCACCCGCCAGCTCTGCTCGACCAGCCTCGCCCTTGCCACAGTCCCCCGCATCCGGAAAACGACCGCCGGCGGCAGATCCTTCTCCCACCTCGCCGCCAAGACCTGGAACACCCTCCCCACCAACCTCCGACAGACCCAAGACCTACTGGCCTTCAGAAGACTCCTCAAGACCTGGCTCTTCGATCAGTAGCAGCACCACCACCCTCTTCCCCCAGCGCCTTGAGACCCTCGCGGGTATGTAGTGCGCTTTATAAATGACATGATTGATTGATTGATTGATTGAGTGCATGGATGTCTCAGTGGTATATGGGTGAGTAACTGCATATTTCAAAGGCAGTATATGTGAGTGTTGGAGTATATAAGTTACTGTATGTGTGAGTGAGTGAGTGTGAGAGTGGCTATATGGGTGAGTGTGTGCTTGTGTCAGTGATTGTAGAAGAGAGTAAGTATGTATTACTATCTGTATGAATAAGTGAGGTGGTGTGTGTATAACTGTAGAGGTGAGTAAATGGCAGTGTGATTGATTCTTTGGGTGACTGACTAGATGTGTGAGTAACTCTATGGGTGAGTGGTGGTATGTGAGTGTCTGTATGGGTGTATGAGTGCATATATCAGTGGCTGTATTGATGAGTGACTGCGTTTATGAGTAACTGTATGGGTGAGTGAGTGGATGTGTGTGTAGACCTATGAATCAGTGAGTGGGTATGTACTAACTGGTTTTGGTGTGTCTATGGTTTCAAGAATGGTAGTCTGTATTTTAGAATGAGTGTATGAATGGTTATATTAGGGTGTGAGGAGGTGCTTCAGATATTAAGTGGATGATGTCATCAGTGATGTCATTTGAGATTTCATCAGTGATGTCACTGACCATGTCATGAGTGATGTAATATGTGACGTCATTAGGAGTGCACTGCGGGGGCGTGAGTTATAGTCAGCGCAGCTAACTATAACCGCTGAATATCTCTGGTTTTGTAGGAGTGGAATGTCAACCTAACTATAATGTCCCTGAAACCTGTGGTTTTTTCAGTGAATATCTAAGGTTTTTAAATGCTAATTCCTAACTATTTCGTCCCTGAAACCTCTGTTTTTTTCAGTGAATTTCTAAGGTTTTTTAAATGCTAATTCCTAACTATAACATCCCTGTAACCTATGTTTTTTTCAATGAATTTCTTATGTTTTTTAAATGCTAATTCCTTACTATAACGTCCCTGAATCCTATGGTTTTTTCAATGAACTTTTAAGGTTTTTTAAACCATTTTATTTATGAAAAGATGTTTGTAAGTACTTTTTTTATTTTTTGTGTATGTTTTTTTAGCTATTTTTAAAAAGTTTTAAAATAATTATAATTAGGGCTCCCGGTTTTATGGTATTTATTTTTTCGCCATTTCCGTCTGTATTTATCCATATTTATTTTTTGCTAATTTTATCTGTATTTATCCATATTTATTTTGGGTTTTGTGGAAAAATTAAGCTGGAATTAGTATATTTCCACATTTATTTAACCGATAAATATGCACTCATGCTTAAATGTCTGCCAGGTTTCAGTGCTGTGAACACCTGCAGAAGATAAATCAGTGCATTTATAGGAACATATGCAAATTTCATTATCAACCTTGTGCATATCTACTGCTGTTAAAGCTTCTTTACTAAAATTCCTTTCTTTTTTAACCCCCTTATCTATCAATCTACCCAGTTATAGGCTTGGCAGTCATGGCAGACAGTATTTAGAAATACTCAAAAGCAACCCAATTTCCGTTTTTATACACATTTAAAAATAAATACAGACAAGAAAATGAATGTTTTCTGTCTGTATTTATCTGTAAAAATCAGTAAAAACGGAAAACAGAGAGCCTTAATTATAATCAGTTTAAAAAAATATATATAACATAGCTGATCAAAGATTTATAGTGTTATTTATTCGAATTAACATTGTTTTCTTGTTTTTAATTTTGTACAGTGTGATATTATATAATAGAATTTTGAATTCAAAAATAAAAATAAAAAAAATGTTTAGCATATTTTTTAAAGTTTTGTTTGCTAAATTAAATTTTGTATGATTGCTTTTAATAGTATGAAACTCGTTTTTTTATGATAACTATCTTGTTTATATATTTTGGTTTTTTAAACCTAAATTAAAAAAAGGGTCGTGTACCATATCCGACCCTAGTTGATGGGTGCACGGATCCGTTTTACGAATATCACGCTAAAAAACATATTTAGAACAAATTAATATATTTTTTAGACGTAGAGGTTTATTACTGAGTACATAAAAATAGTAATAAAGAAGTTATCAATTTGTTTTGAAATGTTTTTAACAGATTTTTGTGGACGCAATGGTATCGCGTACTGGACGCGGATCTACGCGTTGGGTGCGCGAATCCGTTACACGAATGTAACCCTAAAATACATACTTACACTGAAATAATATATTTTTTTAACAAAGAGGTTTATTAATCAATCCTAAAATTAGTATTAGTGTTCTTGTGCAATATTTTTAAGATGTTTAAAGCACATTTTTCTGTACGCTGCACCATCGCGCACCGGACGCGTAGGGGTCGCAAATCCTTCTGTCCCGTATTTCCGGGATTGCGTACGGGACGCGACTCCGGCGTAATTTTCAAAAGAATGAAATATGACTATTTCAAGTTTAAATATCTGTTTTGCATAAAGAATTTTCATTGAAATACTTTGAAACACAATATCCTAATAGTGATTTTCAGTTTTATATTACATTTAGTACATTTTACGGGTGCGCGACGTATGCGCGACGGGTGCTTGACCCCTACGCGACTCCATGTCACATAGAAAGAAAGCGTCTTATTGGTTGAAGAGGTTTTCATTTTGTTGGTGGGTGGAACCAAGACCTCTTACAGTCCTTTCATTTTGGGTGTGTCTGGCTTATAGACTACCTGTTTTGTAGGCTCTGTAGTTTAGTATTTTATTTGGGTGTTTTTCATGTTTGAAAAAAAAATGGCATCAGTGTTCCCTGAGGAGCAGGAGGAGGACAAGGAAGAGGTGGAGGAGCCAGTGAAGAAGAGAAGAGAAAGTATCGTGTGGGCTTTCTTCACTGTGCCTGAAGGTGAGAAGAAGGTGAACGCACGGAAGGTCAACTGTTCAATTTGCCACAAAGTCCTCTCTAGAGGATCAGAAAAGAAATATTCATGCGGTACTTGTTCAATGAAAAAACATCTGGAAACAATACACCCTGTTCGTCTGGCACGAGAGGTGGAGCACCGAAGAAGGGAAGAAGCAGCCAATGATGATGGAACATAACCATCAACATCTGCAGGGGTTGTTTTAAATACACCACAATCTCTCATTGTTCCGGAGTTGGCGGATGCTGGCATCCACTGCAGAAAATGTTTGACGACTCTGTGTGTTGGAGAGCTCTCCATAGACGCTATCAAGACTCTCCTCAGAGCTCACAAGTGTTAATTATTTTGTTTTTTTTGTTTTGATGCTTGTGTTTCTTCGTTGAAAAGAAACCGCAGAGTTGGACTGTTTAACTTTTATTTTTCGTTTTTAAAAAATGAAAAAGGTTCTAATAGAACGACCTAAATTGGTTAAAAATAGAAAAATTGTATGGAGTGAAAGTGATTGCTTGTATGAATATGTGTATGATCAATGTTAGAGTTGATTGCATGAGTGCAGGGATAGTGCCTGGGTGATTGGATGAGTGTATGACAAGTACCTGAGTGAAAGTATCAGTGCAAGGGTAATGCCTGGGTCATTGGATGAGTGCATAGGTAGTGCCTGAAAAAATGGATGAGTGCATGGGTAGTGTCTGAGTACGCTTGAGTGCAACAGTAGTGCCTGAGTGATTGCATGAGTGCATGGGCTGTGCCTGGGTGATTGCATAACTGCAGGGGTACTGCCTGGGTGATTGAATAAGTGCATTTTATTTAATTTATTTTTTTAATGCATTTTTATATAGCGCATACTTTACCCAAAGGTGTCAGAGCGCTTCACAATAGAACCAAGTACGTTACATGAGGAGAGTGTTACAAAATATACATGTTACAGAAACAAACGAGAAACAAGAAGAGGTAAAATAAAGCAATAGATGGCAGTCACTCAAAAACACACAAAAAAACACACTAGGATGACGATTGTACAGGCATAGATTACAAATTTACAATAAAGAAAGAACTTCCTTGAGGGACTTGAAGAGGGGTGTATTAGTTCTGGAAGTGTCTTTGGAAGAGAAGAGATTTGAGGTCAGTTTTGAAGGTCCGAGTAGAGGTGGTGGTACGGAGTAATGGAGGAAGCGAGTTCCAGATTCTCACCGCATTGCCAGAGAAGGATTGAGCCATCGATCTTTCCCTCTTGAAGGTGGGGGGCTCAAGCAGTAACTTTTCCACATTACGAGACGGTCTAGAGCCTCCAGAAATTTTCAGTTTATTCGCCAGGTATCGAGGGGAGGAAGTGTGCAAGGCTTTGTGGGTGATACAGGCAGTCTTGTAGATTGCTCTTGCCTCAATGGGAAGCCATCGAAGAGAGGACAAAATGGGTGTGATGTGGTCACTTCATTTGGCCCCAAATATAAAGCGAGCCGCTGAATGGAGAACGGATTTAAGAGGGGAAAGGTGGGATTTGGGGAGGCCAGCAAGAAATGAATTGCAATAATCCAGTCTAGAGAGAACCAGAGATTGGACCATGGTTTTTAGGTCTTGTTCCGGAAAGAAACGTCGAATCCCCCAGAGAAGGCGCAGTTGGTATCATGCATTCTTTGCAATGGAGCTGATGTGGGAGAGTAAATTGACCCTTTTGTCAAGTATGACCCCAAGGGATTTTGCGCTGTCGACAACGATAGGTTTATTGTTGAGTAACTTCAGCTGATCCATCCAAGATTGAACAGGAGGAGGAGAGAGAGAGGTCGAGAGGAGGAATTCAGTTTTTGGAAGGATTCAGAATGAGTTGATGAGCTGACATCCAGATTTGAATAGAGTTGAGAGTAGAGTTGAGGATTGAGATATCGTGTGCGGGGGACACCTTAAGGTAGATTTGAGTGTCATCAGCATAGAGATGGTAGAGGATCCCAGATTTACTTAGGAGATTTCCAAATGGTTCCAAATAGAGATTAAACAAAGTGGGTGCGAGGATAGAACCTTGAGGGACGCCTTGACCTACCGCCAATGGAGACGAAAGACTGTTCGCTATCTTGATCATTTGGGATCTGTCCGCGAGTAATGAGGCAAACCATTTAAGCACTGTGCCTTCCAAGCCCATTCTCTGTTGAAGAGTGTTAAGGAGAATGTTGTGATTAACAGCGTCAAAGGCTGCAGAGAGGTCTAGAAGAATCAGAAGACAAGACTCCTCTGAGTCGAGTATACGCAGCGCATCGTCTATCACTTGCAGCAGGGCTGTTTCGGTACTGCAGTTTTGAATGAACCCAGACTGGAAATTGTCAAGGAGATTATTATCCATAATATGTTTGGAAAGTTGTTTCACTACACATTTTTCGGTGATTTTCGCAAGACAGGGGAGGTTGGTGATGGGGCGGTAGTTATTTAGGTCGTTCGCATCAGCTGAGGGTTTTTTAAGGAGTGGAGTAACCTGTCCTGTTTTAAGGGCAACAGGAAGGGAGCCTTGGCTGAGTAAGAGGTTAACCAGACAGGTCCAGTAGGAAAGAGTATGGGTGTAGAAATCAATAGCAATGTCACTAGGGATGGGGTCATAGGAATGGTTAGAGGGTTTAGTTTCGAGGATGCATTTGAGGAGGGCATCTTCAGAGATGAAGTCAAAGTTTTGCCAAATGACTAAGGATTTGCGCTCCTCCAGGGGGTAGGATGAATGACCTGATCCACCAGTGATTTCACTTTTTCATCAAAGAATGAAGCGAATTCTGCTGCTTTCTTTGTAGAATCGTCAGGCTTGATGGTTGGGGAGAGCAGTTTGGATTTTTGACGAGGTCAAATAGTTTTTTGGGTCTGTTTTTGGCTGAGTCGAGGAGGGTTCTGAAGTGTGATGCTTTTTCATGGAAGATGTGTTTGTGGTATTTTGATCTTGCAGAACGTAGAATAGAAAGATTAGTGGTGGACGGAGATTGTCTCCAAGTTTCTCCAGGATTCTCAGGCTCTTCCTTTCTTCATAAAGGGATTTATTGAACCATGGTGCTGAAGGAGTAGGCCTTTTCCTTTTGCTTTGAAGTGGAGCAACATTATCAATTTCGTCTGCAAGGACTGCGAGGCATTGGGAGGTGAGATCGTTGACATCCAAGTTCGGGTCTAGCTTTGGAAGTGAAAGCATAGCAGAATTGCACAGAGTGTCAAGGACAATGTTTTTAGTGTTACGGAACCAGGTAGTAGTCCTTTTAGGTTGGCCAAGAGTTATAAAGTGTGAAAGGTGAAGAGAGAAGAGGATGAGGAAGTGGTCAGACCAGTCTACCTGAATAGGGATAGAAATAGTAAGCATGTCTGCTTTAGAAATAACAAGGTCAAAAATTAAACCCTTAGAGTGTGTAGTTTCAGTGCAGTGTTGGATGAGATCATTTGCTGAGAGAAAAGTGGCAAGTCTATTGGCAGCAGAGTCTTCCAAAGAGCCCCAGTGAAGATTGAAGTCTCCCAGGAAGATCTGTTTGTCACTTTGAGAGTATTGGTTGCTGATGAAGTCGGTGAGTTCCTCCAAAAAAAAAAAAGAGCAGACACCAGGCAGGTGATAAATGGCATGAAATCTGAGGGGTGAGCAGTGTTGCACTTGAGGCTCCAGAGACAGGCATTTGAATGTACGAAAGGAGCTGTTAGGGAAAGCCTTAAGGTGGAGGGAGTTTCTGAAGATGATTGCAATACCTCCCCCAACTTTGTCTGTTCTGTCATTTCTAAGGATAGAATAGTGGGTGGGTAACAGAAGATCAAACATAGTATGAGAGGTGTCGTTGAACCAGGTCTCAGTGAGGAAGAGAAGGTCAAGATTGTGGAGAATGATGGTGTCAGAAATTTCAAGTTTGTGTTTAATTGCAGATCTGCAGTTGTGGAGCAAACAGCGCAACTCAGTCGAGACAGTTTTGGTGACGGGGGCGTTTGGGCTTTTAGGGGTGATAGGGATAATGTTCCTGTAGGAGGGTGCCAGGGTAGAAGGAGGCTGATGTTTAGTTCTGGTAGAAGAGGTGGTCGGAATAGTGTACAGAGTAGAGTTACTTGGAGAGGAAAGTGGAGGGGGGGGTGGCATTAGAAGTCTTGTAACTAGCCAGTAAGTTAGCGATGTCTGCAGAGGACAGATTGTGATTGGCTTTTTTGGGGCGTGGGAGCAAGGTACTCCTCAGGAGTTTGGGGAAGTGAGTATCTGCAAAGGGAATAGGGTTGTTAGGAAAGGTGGATAACTTAGTGCTTAAGAGTGAGATGGTAGCTTCAAGCTGGGAAATGGAGGAGATGAGAGATCCTAATTTATTTTCCAGAGAGAGTAGGGCTGAGCACGGAAAGTTAGGAGGTTCGATGGATACAGGAGGGAGTGCAATTGGCGAGGGAGGGCAGGGAGAGGTGGAGGAGCGGGGGGGTATTGGGGTGCAAGAGTAGAAGGTGGGGATGGATGGTGGTTGAGAGAGGTTGTTGGTGCATCTGAGGTGGAGAGAGAGTTATCTTTGCTGATGTTGAACAGAGGGGAAGAATTGAGATCATATTTAGGAGGAGACAGGTGAGAAACGAGGAGGGAGGGCGGAATGTGGGGAGGGGAGAGAGGGGAGTCATAGGATGGCCGGAGGGATGGGGAGAAGAGAGGAGAGGGAGCTGGAAAGGTCCCGTAAGCTAGGAGAGGTGAATGTAAGGGGACCGGCACCAGGCAGAGTGGGGGGGATTGGACTAGAGGGTAGTTGAAGAAAGAATATGGTTCTGCTAGGTCCGCGGGAGGGAAAGGGAAGGGGTTACCGAGGGGGGATACTGGGTTGTGCAGCAATAGTGTAGGAATGGGGGAATGAAGAGAGATGAGGGGTGTTTGAGGAGAATTTGGGGTACAAGGAGAGGGGGAGAGCGGGTAGGGAAGAAGAGAAGGGGGGGAAAAGGGGGAAGGTATGGAAAGTTAACCGGGATAACTAGTTGTAAGAAAGATGGATTAAGTAAGGGGGTGGTGTACCGGGAAGGTGCAGAGTGGAAAAGGAGAGTTTTAGCCAGAGGTAAGGCTGGCGAGTTGAGGGGAAGTACACATTGGGAGGGGGGAAGAGAGGAAGTGGAGGGAACAGGGGAAGGGGGAGGTAGAGGGTCGGCCTGAGTCTCCCGGGAGAGCGGCCTATTGGAGTATAGGGGGGTCAGGGGGTGAGATAGGGAGAAAGGGGTGGAGTTAGATGAAGAATCAAGGGAGATCACAGTCGCAGGAGTAGGACGTAGGGAATGGAAGAGGTGGTCAAAGAGAGAGAGACAAGTGTCTTTAGCTTGAATCAAGACAGTGCCATTGTTATAAAGTGAAATAGTGAGTGAGCCATTAAAACAAGTGGAGGGGGAAATTTTTAGCTGCTGCCCATGTGGGATAGATGCGGAGGAGGTGACGTTGAAGGAGTTGAAGAAGCTGGTGGACCAGGACGGAATGTCATGCGTGAAAAAAATGAAGTCATTTTTGAGCCTCCCATAGTGACCATTATGGAATTGGTCAACAAAGAGGGAATCAGGGAATTGTTCAATGGTGTTATGCTTGAACCGTTTTGCTGAGGCTTTAGACAAATTGGGGGGATAAATGATTTTAAAGCAGTTAACTCCAGACTTAACTCGAATGGTAGCCGTGTTAGAAAAATGAGGAGGGGGAGGGTGTAGAGGGGAAGAGGAAGGTGTCACTAGGGTAGTGATAGCGAAAAGAAGTATAGGAAGAAGAGGACACATATTCCGTATTCAAATGAAATTATCTGATTAATGTGAGGTCAGGAGGCGGCCAGGTTCACAGGGCAAAAGTCTCTGGTTCAACCAAACGGTTACTACATCATCAAGGTGGTATATAAGGATAGCTTGGATCTAGTGGCAAAGTGAGCAAGGGACCCACGTCAGGGCATACCCTGCCACCAGGGTTTGCCCCCTCAGAGTGTGAAATCCAACGTTTCAAGTTAGAGGGGGGCCGCAGCCGAAGTAGGGGGGCATTGGATGACTGCTAGTTTAGTTCGGGGGGGAGGTAGGAAATAGGATTAGCGTCATGATTTCTGCGAATATAGTGAGTTAGGGTGAAGGGGAGACTTTTCCCTATAACAGGAACAGGGAATTCAAAGGGTCGTTCAAAGATGGCCGTTCCAATCTTGTCTCTTGAGGTAGGGTCAAAGTCCTTCTTTGATTACCGCTGAAACAGTGTAGAAGTAGAGCCAAGGTCCTTTTTTAGTTTCAAGTGGTTTTACTTGTGGTTGAGTCTTTTGTTTATTTCTCGATAGCAAAGGCAGAGTGAAGTTACAGGGGCTCTCCGGACAATGAGCCTGCCGTCGCGAGTCTCATTGGAACAGCCTCCTCCGGCTCCACAGGCTCCTCCAACGCTGTCGATCTCCGTAGGCGCACTGTCAGGGGCGGCCAGTTCCCAGACCAAACTGTGGCACTCCGAAGAGGGTCGATCTCCGGCCGCCATTTTAGGTCCAGGCAGTTTTGGGTCTAGGCATTTTCATATGAGAGTCATGAAGTGCCGGAGTTAACATGGTGAAGTTATCTAAATTGCCCACCTCTTGCTGAGGCATCAAGCTGGGCTGAATGGCTATCTGCACATAACTTGGAAAGTTAAGGTCGCTGTTGCGGGGGTTGAATGCCGGCTGCCATTTTAGGTCCAGGCATTTTTCGGTGAGCACGAAAATTTTCAAAACACATACTGCGGCACCAAGAGGGGCGAGGAAGCTAACAGTGCATCAATTGCAAGACTGAGGCACTGAATGGCTATATGAACATAGATTGCACGTTAGGGTCACTGCTGCGGGGGATGATTGCCGGCCACCATTTTAGGTCCAGGCAATTCCCGTAGCTTCTTCAGGGGAGGAAAGCCTCCCGTAGATGAGAGTCCCGGATGCAGTGAGGAGGAGGGGCGGGGGGGGGGGTAAACACTCACCCGCATTTCCTGGGTGCTGAGTGACTTTATGAGTGGAAGGGTAATGACTGGTGCCTAGATCAGTGCATAGGTGGTGCCTGAGTAAAAGAATGACTGCAAGAGTAATGCCTGGGTCATTAGATGAGTGCATGGGTAGTACCTGAGTCATTGGATGAGTGCATGGGTAGCCCTTGAGGGAATGGCTGAGTGCATGGGTAGTGTCTAAGTAAATGGTTGAGTGCAAGAATAGTGCCTGGGTGATTGTACGATTGCGTAGGTAATGCCTGATTGATTGGATGTGTGTATAGGTAGTTCCTCCTTAACTCTATGAGTGCATGGGTAGTCCCTGAGTAAAAGGATGACTGTAGGAGTAATGGCTGGGTCATTGGGTGAGTGCATGGGTAGTGCCTGAGACAATGGATGAGTGCATGAGTAGTGCTTGAGTGAATAGTTCAGTGCAAGAGTAGTGCCTGGGTGATTACATGAGTACATGGGTAGTGCCTGGGTGATTGTATGAGTGTATGGGAAATACCTGAGAGAAAGTATGAGTGCAAGGCTAATGCCTGGGTCATTCCATGAGTGTGTGGGTAGTGCTTGAGTGAATGGATGAGTGCATGGGTAGTGCCTGAGTGAATGGATTAGTCGAACTCTAGTGCCTGGGTCATTGCATGAGTGCATGGGTACTGCCTGAGAGAATGGATGAGTGCATGAGCAGTGCCTGAGTGAATGGTTCAGTGCAAGACTAGTTTTCTGTGTGATTCTATGAGTGCCTGGGTTGTGCCTGGGTGATTCTATGAGTGCAGGGGTAGTGCCTGAGTGATTGGATGAGTGTAGGAGAAGTACCTGAGTGAAAGTATGAGTGTAAGGGTAATGCCTGGGTCATTGCATGAGTGCATGGGTAGTGCCTGAGTGAATAGATGAGTGCATGGGTAGTGCCTAAGTGAATGTTTGAGTGGAAGAGTAGTGCCTGGGTGATTGCATAAATATATGGTTAATGCCTGATTGATTAGATGTGTGTATAGGTAATGCCTCATTGATTGCATAAGTGCATGGGAGTGCCTCAGTGAATGGTTAAGTGCAAGAATAGTTCCTGAGTGATTGCATGAGTACATGGGCAGTGCCTGGGTGATTCCATAAGTGCAGAGGTACTGCCTGGGTGATTGCATAAGTGCATGGGTAGTGCCTGGGTGATTGCATGACTGCAAGAGTAATGTGTGGGTGCTTAGATCAGTGCATGGGTAATGCCTGAGTAAAAGAATGACTGCAAGAGTAATCCCTTGGTCATTGCATGAGTGCATGTGTAGTACCTGAGAGAATGGATGAATGCATGGGTAGTATCTGAGTGAATGGTTGTTTGCAAGAGTAGTGCCTAAGTGATTGTATGAGTACATGGGTAGTGCGTTGGTAATTGCATGAGAACAGGGGAGTGCCTGGGTGATTGGATGAGTGCAGGGGTAGTGCCTGGGTGATTGAATGAGTGCATGGGAAATACCTGAGTGAAAGTATGAGTGCAAGGCTAATGCTTGAGTCGTTGCATGAGTGCATGGGTAGTGCTTGAGGGAATAGATGAGTGGATGGGTAGTGCCTGAATTAATGTATTAATCCAACTGTAGTGCCTATATGAATGCATGAGTGCATATGTAGTGCCTGAGTGAATGGATGAATTCTTGGATAGTGCTTGAGTGAACGGTTGAGTGCAAGAGTAGTGCCTGGGTGATTGCATGACTGTGTAGGTAATGCCTGATTGATTGAATGTGTGTATAGATAGTGCCTCCTTGATTGCATGAGTGCATGAGTAGTGCATGGGTGATTGCATAAGTGCAGGAGTACTGCTTGGGTGATTGGATAAATGCATTGGTAGTGCCTGAGTGAATTCATGAGTGCAAGAGTGATATCTGGCTGCTTAGATCAGTGCATGGCTAGTGCCTGAGTACAAGAATGACTGCAAGAGTAATCCCTAGGTCATTGTATGAGTGCATCAGTAGTACCAGAGGGAGTGGATGAGTGCATGGGTAGTGCCTGAGTGAATGGTTGAGTGCAGGAGTAGTGCCTGAGTGATTGCATGAGTGCATGGGCAGTGCCTGGGTGATTGCATAAGTGTAGGGGTTTTGCCTGGGTGATTGGAGGAGTGCATGGGTAGTGCCTGAGTGAATTCATGAGTGGAAAGGTATTGTCTGGGTGCTTAGATAAGTGCATGGGTAGTGCCTGAGTGATTGCATGAGTGCAGGAGTAATGCCTGAGTGATTGTATGAGTACATGGGTAGTGCCTGGGTGATTGCATGAGTGCAGGAGTAGTGCCTGGGTGATTGGATGAGTGTATGGGAAGTACCTGAGTGAAAGTATGAGTGCAAGGCTAATGTCTGGGTCATTGAAAGAGTGCATAGGTAGTGTCTGAGTGAATGGTTGAGTGTAAGAGTAGTGCCTGAGTGATTACATGAATACATGGGTAGTGCCTGGGTACATGTATAAGTGGAGAGGTACTGTCGGGGTGATTGGATTAGTGCATAAGTACTGCCTGAGTGCGTTTATGAGTCCAAGGGTAATGTCTGGGTGATTACATCAGTGCATGGGTAGTGCCTGAATGAATGGTTGAGTGCAAGGGTAGTGCCTCAGTGAATGCATGAGTGTGTGGGTAGTGCCTGAGTGAATAGATTAGTGCAAGGGTAGTGTCTGGCTCATTGGATGAGTGCATGGGTAGTGTCTGGGTGATTGCATGAAAACATGGGTAGTGCCTCGATGAGTGCATGGGCAATGCCTGACTGAATAGATGAGTGCATGCGTAGTGCCTGGATGAATAGGTGACTGCAACAGCAGTGCCTGAGTGATTAGATGTGTGTATAGGTAGTGCCCGAGTGACTTCATGAGTGCAAGAGTAATGCCTGGGTGCTTAGATCAGTGCGTGGGTAGTGCCTGAGTGAAAGGATGACTGCAAGAGTAATCCCTGGGTGATTACATGAGTGCATGTGTAGTACCTCAGAGAATGGTTGAGTGCAAGAGTAGTGTCTGAGTGATTGTATGAGTACAGGGTAGTGCCTAGGTGATTGGATGACTGCATGGGTTGTGCCTGTGTGAAAGAAAGAATGCAAGGATAATGCCTGGGTTATCCTATTAGTGCAAGAGTTATGCTAGAGAGAATAGATGAGAGCACAGGTAGTGTTTGCGTGAAAGGATGACTGCCTGGCTGATTACATCAGCAACATGATGATAGTTTGCAAATAACCTAAAGGATCAACATTATTTATATTAGAAACAAATAACATATAAATTAACTTTAAACATTTTTTCACGTTATCATCCATATTATTTTATGTATTCTTACCTTTTAAGTAATTTAGATACATTACTCAGTGAAAGTATTTTAGAGTAGTATTTTCCTAAACAGCATTAAATCTCTTTTTGAACTTCACCAGTAGCTACTATAAAGAAGAAGAAAAACTGTTATTTAATGTAATGTATTGCAGAAATTATAACATTATATTTTGAAGAACATACATTTAGAATTACATAACATTTTCATTTTCCCTTTTTTGCTGTTCTCAATTCCACTTAATTTCACCATAGACAGTGATTTCAATGTAGTATCATCATTGAACAGCGGGGAAAAAAACAATCAACTTGATTGTAGAAAAACAAACCAAATCAGCGTAGAGCATTATTTTCAATATGTGTAGCTAAGTGTTTTCCTATCTACACTTTTTTAAGTACTTCTTTCATCTACATTAACTCTATTATTTATCTGAAATACATTTGCCAAAATGTAGACTCTCATTTACATCTGGTACAATATAGACAACAAATATATAAACTATTTGCTTTTAAACACAATTTTCCAAATGTAATATCAATTAGCGCAAATAATAATCCAAACACTAATTATAAATACTAATTGTTTGCAGTGCTGTCTACTTTCTGTTCACATCTTCCCAATAGGCTGAATGATATATTCAAAACTTTGGCTTCAAAAATATCAAATATGAATTTGGTAATTCATAAGGCAATCTAGGTTTGAATTCCAAGTGGGCATCATTGCAATGTGTCCATCCTTTATTACACTTTACATACACAGTATAGTGTCCAGATGTTGTAGTAGGTCCATCATGGAAAATAATAGCCACTGCTATAAAAGTTCTTCCTGAAATAGATATTTGACTTCCATTAAAATTTTTAATTTTGGTTTCCAATTTTCTTCCATTAGCTCTACAACATTGTAGCATTAAAATGAGATATTTTCCAAATCTTTCTATATGTAATGTAGACAACATCTATGATCTACAAAGCGAACATTTCATGTCCTGATTGGCTGTTTTTATCAATTTGTTAAAAGGTAATGATTTGCAGTCTGGTATCGTCAAGTATATGAATCGGTCTGTTTGTATTTCAGTGGTGGAAGTAAATGAACACTCTTCACATTTATGATCCCATCTGTAACTTAGTCCAAATAAGTTTTCAATCTGTATTCCTTCATGTTCTAATACTCCAAGCATAAGCATTAGAAATCCTTGTGCATCTTGTTGCATATTGAGAGTAAATGTCAATGGACAAGTACATATATCCAAAAGATGGTAATTGCCAGAAGCAGTATGGATTTTACTTCTGTCAGTTATCAACTTTTGAAATACATAATGTAGTAAAGAACAGAATCTTTTTTCATGATTTCCCATGATTTCATGATGAAGATCTTGTAGATAAAACACAACATTCAGAATCACATTAGCATAACAGTTGATACCTGAACTATTTTCCAACTGGTACCCTACAATGTCATCAACAGTTTCCATTTTCTTTTTCTTTACACATTCAAGTTTCTCTTCAGTTGTTTTCTTTTTTTTAACCTCAGTTGAATGTTTGACATATTTCCATTTTGGACACACTACACGTTTCTCATATATGGGATATTCACCTAAATCACGTGTGTAAAGTCTTCTTAAACGATTATATCTCTCACACAATTTGCATCAACACTAACCTTTTTCTCATCAAAATCTATCAAATACAAACCAGACAATGTTCTTACTCGAGATAATGCAACGTATGCCATTCCCTCTTTGAACACTGTACTTCCACTATTTATAAAAGCACTGTCTATACTTAAGCCTTGAGATTCATGAATAGTTACTGCATATGCTAAAGACAGAGGAAACTGTTTTCTCCGAACATACAAATCTTTTACAAGCAAAAAACGTACAACACAACCCCCAATGTGTCTTACCTCTTTAATCTGATCAAATTTTATAATCAAAAATTCTATTCCATCTCTGTTCTGAAATTTTACAAAATCAACAACTTTTCCCATTGCTCCATTTACTAAACCTTCTTCTACATTCAAATTACGCCGTAAAATTACCCGACAGTTTATACATACATGTAAAGTCTTTTCTAAGCCTGCAGTTTTAGATACAGACTTTTCCAAAGAATGCAATTTAGCCTGTAGTTTCTCTGTGAGAAGAATAGTCACTCCCTGGTGTTCAATTTTATCAATAGCTTCAATTTCCACTATTTGTTGTTTTTCCAGTTTCAAAAGTTCTTGATTAAATGTAGAACACTCTTGCAGTGTAGGCATTAGGCAAACTATAGACTGCTTTTCTCCAAGCATGTTGTACATTACTTCAGCTGCTGTGTATACAGTTGTAAACAAGTTCCTTAATAGCCGACTTTCTAAAGCTTGTTTACCATGTTTTGTCAAGACACCAATTCTTATGTCTTGAAGAATATTTCTGTAACCTCTATCACTTGCTTGTCGCATATTCTTAATAACTTCTCTATATTCAAAATGTAACCAAATGTTCACATTTCCAATACTTCCCAAAGATTTCCTAGTGTCTTCATGGACAAGTATTTTAAAAACAGGTTGTCCTTTTACAGGAGTTAGTTGTAGTAGATCTCCAAATACAATTAAATGTTTTCCTCCAAACAGAACATTGTAATCTGTTTTTAAAATCTGTTGCATTCTCAAGTGTACAAAGGCAAGCATTAAGTTTGAGACCATGCTCGCCTCATCAATGATTAAAAGTTTCATTTTCTTCAGTACTCTTGACACTTCATAACAAGCTTCTGATATTCCAATTTATTATCATGTTCAACTGGTAGCATAAGTAATCTATGTAAAGTAATCCCTTTAATGTTGTGTGCTGCTAATCCAGTTGGAGCTGTTACAACACAAGATAAATGTGATTCTGTAGTTTTGTGTAGATAACTGGTCAAAACATTAATTGAGAAACTTTTTCCTGTTCCAGCTTGACCACTGATGTACATCAGAATAGGTTTAAATGATGAACATTGGCATTCTTTTTTTTCATGCAGCAAACCATGTTGTATCTGTTGTGTCACTTGTAGATATATCATTTTCCTTACATAGCATTGACCACTAGTATCAACTGCATGCACTAATGTGTTCTGTTGAAAATAGCTTTCTCCATTAAAAAAGGCTCAATTCTGGAAGTTTGCTTCCATTCACCAGTAAAAGTTTTACAAAAGTTACTTCTATTAACCAGTCTTTTTCTTTTGCTTTTCTCCTTCATAAACACCATTGTTTTATCCAATGTTCTCATTCAATTCAATATTAATATAAATAATTTTCATTTCAATTCAAAAGTAGTATCTACTACACTTTCAATGTGTTGCTTCTTCTTATACGCTGCTGATCTTTCTTTTATACTTTTTACAATGTTTTAATTAATTTGGAATTACTCTACTTCGAAACATTTGTATACGTATCTCTTTAAATTGTTTTTGTCTTCTTTTAATGTGTTTTTTTTCCAAAAACAAATCTTTTTTTACCATTTAAAATCTTCTCCTTCTGCTTTGTTGTAAAACTTTCCTTTTTTCTTTCATACTCTCTCTTCAACTGTGTTATAGAAACTGTTTAGTGCTCTTACCAGAACAGACTTTATCCTTAGGTAACATTTTTGTCTATTTCTAATACACTCTTTCTACTTTCGTTTAAGTAGATATGTTTTTTTGTTGTCCTCTCTTTTCATGTTTTCTTGCCATCTTCAATTTGTGATCCAAACGAAATAATTTTCTGAAAAACAAAGAACAGTTTCAATAGTTTGTTACATAAATTAACAATTTTAAATTAATTACATATCAATATTCATATTAACTATTAAGCAATTACTTACAATTACATTGCTATTCTCTTTATTACAAATAAAAAAACAAAACTGTAGAAACAAGCAAGAGAACTGCAGAAAGAGGAAAAAAAAGGTGCTAAAGAGAAAGAAAGGGAGAGAAAGAAATAAAAAGTTTAGAAACACCAAAAAGAAATACACAAAGAAGAACACAGCTACAAAAAAATGTGAGAAATACAGAAAGAGGCAACACAGGTTCACAAAGAGACAATTAGGGATGCACAAATAAACAACAGAGGTGCACAAACATGAAAGAGAAGTGCACAAAGAGACAAGAGAGATGCAGAAACAGGCAAGAGAAGTGCAAAACAGGGAAGACAAGTGCACAAAAAGGCAAGAGGGGTGCAAAAAGATCAAGACAGGTGCAGAAAGAGGAAAGGGAGATGGTCAAAGACGCAAGAGAAGTGCAGAAAAAGAGAAGAGGGATGCAGAAAGAGACAACATGGGTGCAAAAAGAGACAAGATGAGTGCCAAAAGAACCAAGAGAGGTGCAGAAAGAGATAAGATAAGTACAGAAAGAAGCAACAGACGTGCACAAAGAGCCAAGAGAAGTGCATAAAGAATGAAGAGATGCACAGAAAGGAAAGTGAGGAAAGTGAGGCAGAAAGACGGAAGACAAGTGCAGAAACACGTAACAGAGGTTTAGAAAGAGGCAAAAGAGCTGTAGAAAGGGGAAAGACGGCTGCAGAAAGAAGCAAAAGAGGTGCAGAAAGAAACAAGAGAAGTGCACAAGAAGCAAGAGAGGTGCAGAAACAGGCAAGAAGGATGCATTAAGAATCAAGAGAAGTGCAGAAAGAAGCAAGAAAACTCCAGAAATTCAAAACAGCAATCTTTGCAATGTTACTGTTGTAAGTCTCACCATATTCTTCAAAACATGCATGCATGCATGCATCTCTACCTTTTAGTGGATGCATCATTCAAATAGTAGTATACCTATACTACACATGGATAGCATGTTCAGATGCATAACACATATGAGAATACGTTTGCAAGTAGACACATACCTCAGTCACAAGATCATGCAGACCTTTAAACTTGACAAACTGCACTTACCATTCCAAGAAAACACTTAGAATTATACGGCATACTCCAATGATACCTTTCCACAGACTCATACAAAGTAGTCTAATCACTAATCCCTCTGTCAGCATGTCTTAAACCTCACTTTTCTCTTGCAGCTTCACTATTCAGCAACTACACACAGTGTTGGGCCTAGCCAAATATAAAGCAGCAACCCTTCGCATGTCTCTGTTGAAAGTCTTACCATATTCCTGAAAGCATGCAGCATGTGTCTGTGCCTTTTGTTACTGGCATCATACATAAAAGAAACATACAAATAGATGTATACCTGTGTTTTATAGGTTTAGCATCTTCAGGTGCATAATACGTGTGAAAATACATGTACAAGTACAGACATACCTCAGTCAAAGTCCATGCAGTCCTTTCAACGTGACAGACTGCACTTCCCATTTCAAGCAGTTACCTAAATTTATATGGCGTTGAAGTGTTTTCCACCTACTTATGGATTTGCCACATTTGCCACATACAACATCATAATTTAACAAACGAAATTAGTTTTTAGCTCAAATGAAATATAAAATTGTTGATAAAATAATTGACAAACGTGAGTGCCTGTTTTTTGTGTTTGTGTGGGTGCAGCCTTTACCATAGAATTATGTATTAACAATATTTGCCATATAATTTTGCAGCATTATTGCAAACAAAAAAACCCCATCAGTTTCAAGAGGATGAAAATAACACTGCCAGAAAACGTGCCACATAATGCACTTTTTTAGATCCATAATTTAGATAACCTTGCTGCATAATTCAGAAAACCTTGCCACATAATCCTAGTGGGTCTAAACCTCTGAAGAGTGATTTGGGGCATGTCATTATGATGATGAAAGCCATTTTTCACAGTGAAGAATGAATTATCTGTCACACTTCATGGCTTCATGTGAAATATGGGTTTACATACCACTACATTTTGTGCAACACAAGCATCCAGACTAGTAAGCACAGGCAGAGAAGCAGCTGGGCGCTCTGAATGCACAGCAAGCATCCTGGAAAATCAACAGGAAAGTCACTAAGCGCTTTGAAAATGAGATAATGCTCTAGTAGAACAGCAGGAAAGAAGTCAGACTCACTAAACGAGAAATAAGTTTCCCAGTGAGAAATCATCACTGCAAAATATAAAGCTACACAACATGTCATGGGCTGAACCAAAATATAAATTACTCTTTAAACAAGCAGAGGCTGAAGGGAGCTGAAAAAAAAAGCCAATGGCTAATGTGGGCTGACACAAAGCCCTCTGTTTCTGCAATGTTTATGCCAAAAATGTCTTGACTGTGGCATGCCTTATAAGGCCCTGGACAAACATTGCTAGATAATAGAGGGAATAATTATTTTTGCTTCATATTTCACTGTCATAAATCGCAGCATTGCTTACTGAATGAGTAATACAAACAGAGTTTATTTTAGCACGTTTTAATGATGTTTGACAGTTTACAGTGTATTTTATTTCAACTGCAATTAGTGCGATCCATGCGTTCCAACACAAGATGTCAACACTTTTTAATTTCTTTGGCAACCATCCTTACCTCATGTTTGGGAATGCTATCAGAATTCTAGGCTAATTAAGGCACAGAAACATGCCAGGGAGCCAAGGCATGATGCTCGGATTCAAACAGATCATTAAAACAAAAAGTGCGCCTTTGGCAATGGCTGATAGCATTACATTTCATAAAGATGCAGCTTTAGAATACTCAACGTAAACTCCATAATATTATGCAGTTTTTTTCCTCAGATTAAAAAAAAATATATACATATATATAATATGTAAATATATATGTGTGTGATATATATATATAAATAAATATATCATCCATAGAACCACTCACACACCCACTCACGCCCCATAAACCTCTTTTATGCTCACTCACACACCCATACAGTCACTCACATACACATTCAAAGACCCATACCAGTACTCACATACCCACTCACTCCTCCACGGAGGCATTCACACACCCACTCACTCACTCATACAGCCACCCACATAACCATTCACTCACCCATACAGCCACATATATATATATATATATTCACTGAAAAAACTATAGGTTTCAGGGACGGTATAATTAGTTGGACATTTCACCCGTACAAAACCTGAGAAATTTGGCCGTTATAGTTAGTTGAGCTAACTATAACTCGCGCCCCGCAATGCACTGCTGATGACGTCACATATTACATCATTCATGACATGGTCAGTGACATCACTGATGACATCACTGATGACATCTCAAATGACATGGAAACATCTGCTTATATTTAAGACATTTTTTACTCCCTTAGTAGGGTCCAGAGTGCTGAGGCGGGCAGACTAATGCCGCTTACTGTGCTGCACCACCGGCCTGGACACAGTTCCAAGCCACAGCCTCTCCTCACTGCGGAGATGGTGCCGTCCTCCACGGCAGGGCAACCGTGTCCATCAATTCTTCACCAAACGCCCGAAAGCATTGAGGACGCACTTGACAGTAAACCACCATCTGGTTTATTCTTGCAACAACCCACTGCAGCACTCCAGAAGTTACTTTCTTTATTCGCCTGACGCATTTAATTAATTAATTAATGTCTTAATATAAGCGGATGTTTCCATGGAACCTACTAAAGGTTTGATTTTTTGCTCTTTCAGGACTACAAGTCCCAGCATGCAGTGAAGGACTAAAAAGCACAAAGCGAGACCCACTGGGGGTCGGCATGCCGGAAATGGATAAAAAAGAGCCTTCCATGATTCATCTGTGACCGAAGCAGCCTATGGTTAAGAGGCATTGGCCTCGAAATGCGTCAGGCGAATAAAGAAAGTAACTTCTGGAGTGCTGCAGTGGGTTGTTGCAAGAATAAACCGGATAGTGGTTTACTGTCGAAATGCGTCCTCAATGCTTTCGGCGTTGATGAAGAAAAAAAAAAATATATAATATATATATATATATATATATATATATATATATATATATATATATATATATATATATATATATATATATATATATATATATATATATATATATATATATATATAGTAGACGCCGTTCTTCGTAGATTCCCTTCTCTGGGAAAGGACGGAACACGAACCCAGTTTAGTGCATGAAATCTTTATTTTGCTCTCAACACCACTACCGCCCTGACGCGTTTCGGCCTGACACGGCCTTGATCACATGACGCCCCCCAGTGGGTCTCGCTTTGTGCTTTTTAGTCCTTCACTGCATGCTGGGACTTGTAGTCCTGAAAGAGCAAAAAATCAAACCTTTAGTAGGTTCCATGGAAACATCCGCTTATATTAAGACATTAATTAATTAATTAAATGCGTCAGGCGAATAAAGAAAGTAACTTCTGGAGTGCTGCAGTGGGTTGTTGCAAGAATAAACCGGATGGTGGTTTACTGTCGAGTGCGTCCTCAATGCTTTCGGGCGTTTGGTGAAGAATATATATATATATATATATATATATATCACCATCACAGCTCCCACCTCGGGTGGGACCTCACTTTTGCTACACAGCAACTCAAAAACAGTTGGAGCACTCACGGGATCGTTGAAAGCTTCTTTAGTAACAGCAGATGTGTTTTGGCGTTCATCGCCTTTTCAATGCTGTAAGGCTCAATCAAGGTACCCAGTGTTGGATTGGACAGATCTACTATGTCTGCTTCTGCATTGGTTGATTCCTGGCCAATTGGATGGCTGCAAACAGTAGAGCTGCTTAGCGTTTCTTAGCAGCTGATGTGCCATTTTCATACCTCATTACCCATATGATTGTGACGAATTTTAATGTCAGACAACAATGTCCCAATTATCAATATCGTCCTCGATGGACACACAATGGAAATGCGATACTTCATGGCCACTGCTTGCAAAATGTCAGATCCTTTTTTCACCTATGATGCCCTGCATGGGCTGCCATTCCATCTACAACACTGTGTCATGAACACGTCCCTCGCCGCTGGATTGCACATGACATTCTTCCCATAGGTGTCAGATAAATAACTGAACGTCACCAAGTTTGAATAACTTGCGACTCTTCAGTCGGCAGGAAGAACTCATCGGCGGCGGTTTCGGAGTTCGATTTAAGTCACTATCACAGCTCCCACCTTGGACTCCAAACTCAGGACGGGTGCTCTATCCATGGGGTGAGGGTGGGACCTCACTTTTGCTACACCCATACAGCCATATATATATATGTACAAAACCGATTGGGGTAGTAGTGGCCCAGACTAGGGAAATTACCGCACCTCATAACAGTGTGTCCAGCCAAGGTCAAGTCACCAGTGGGAAATACCATATATTGCAGAAAAGATAAATATATAAACACAGAGGTGCTCTAACAGTTCCGGCACCCTACTGCCCAAGGTAGCCCCTGCACATTAGAAACACTGATGTGTACAATATAAATATATAAAGGAACCGCACCCAGCACTCTCTTAAAAAGTTGCCTTATCCACTACAGTAGCGGATACTTGTACATACAATCACTTGCTTAATGTTGATCATATATTCTTGTAATATTTTTACAACACAGTTGGTATATAAAAGTCCAGGTAATAAGTCATTCCCAAAAAGAATACGATCCAGTTTCCATTCAAAGTTGGTTTATTCTGAGGAAACTACACCTCCAGAGAAACATCAGCCAACACGTGTTTCGTCATTCTTGGCTTTTTCAAGGCTGAAAAAATAGGCATAGTACATATTGTTGGTGCATAGCACAGATTGTAACTACAACAGAAGTACAGTTAGATGTTACCCAATGTTAAAAAAAACACACATGGAGATTTTCCTCAATACTTAAATAGAGGTCAGTTTGAAAAGATGGTAGAAGTAAAGCAGGAGAAAATGGGAGATAGAAGAAGATTGCTTGTGGAACCCGAGGTTGAGCTAAAAAACTAAATACTCAGTAAAGTTGTGATCCTTCACCAAAGTGTGTAACTGATCCTAACTATAACTGCTAAATTTCACTGGTTTTGTAAGAGCGAAATCTGAGCCTAACTATAACATCCCTGTAACCTTTGATTTTTTCAGTGAATTTCTAAGGTTTTTCAAAAATATTTCCTTAACTATAACGTCCCTGTCACCTTTGGGTTTTTTAAGTGAATTTCTGTGGTTTTTTTAAAACTGGTAGTCGCATTTGCATGTTGGTGGAGAAATGGGGCGGGGCCTCCGACCAGCTCTCAGAAATCTTGCTGAAGGGACTTACTGGAGGTAACAAGAAGGCTTCTTGGCCCCCAATGTCCCTCAGCATCCAAGAGGACTTCATCCCCCAACCAGTATTGCACCAGGAGGCGTGTTTGCAGCGTGGTGGAGAAAGGGGCGTGTCCTCCAAAGTCCTCACTGCAATCACGCTCTGTGGGCAGTTGGCCCCCAAGGATCCTCAGCAGGCGAGGGGACACCATATCCCCACCAACAGTGCAGAAGCAGGCACGTTTGCAGAGTCGTAGAGAAAGGGGGCGTGGCCTCTGAAGACCTCTCAGTAATACCACTGTGTGGGACTTACTATAGGTAACAGGAGGGGTAGTTGGCCCCCAAGGACCCTCTGGAGGCAAGAGGACATCATCCCCCAACCAGCAGTGTGCCAGGAGGAATCTTTACAGAGTGGTGGAGAAAGGGGGCAGGCCTCGAACCAGGTCTCAGGAATCCTGCTATAAGGGACATACTGGAGGTAACAGGAGGGCTTCTTGACCCCACGGTCCCTTAGCATCTAAGAGGACTTCATCCCCTACCAGTATTGCATCAGGAGGTGTGTTTGCAGAGTGGGGGAGAAAGGGGGCATGCCCTCTAAAGTCCTCACAGCAATCGCACTTTGTGGAACTTACTGGAAGTAGCAGGAGGGGTAGCTGGCCCCCAAGGACCCTCTGAAGCCAAGGGGACTTCATCCCCAAACCAGCAGTGTGCCAGGAGGCGTGTTTGCAGAGTGGTGGAAAAAGGGGGCATGGCCTCTGACAACCTCTCAGCAATCTCACTGTGTGGGACTTACTGGAGGTAACAGGAGGGGTAGTTGGCCCCAAGGACCCTCAGTATCCAAGTGGAATTCATCCCCCACCAGCAGTGCACCAGGAGGCATTTTTGCAGAGTGGTGGAGAAAGAGGGCATGGCCTTCGAAGACCTCTCATCAATCCCGCTGTGTGGGACTTACTGGAGGTAAGAGGAGGGCTTGTTGGCTCCTAAGGACCATCTGCAGCCAAGGGGACTTCATCTCCCAGCCTGCAGTGTGCCAGGAGGTCCGGCTACTTGCTGGTCGCTTTCAATTTTTTTTAATTTTTTAGGGGAGGGGCTGAGTGATCCCCCTTCCCTGGGCCAATAAAGCCCTGGGACCACATCCCCCAGGCCAGGCTTTTTTTTAATTATGGGAAGGTGGCCTGCTGCCCTCCTCCCCGGGCAGATTTCGGCCCCAGGGACTCCATCCCCCAGGGTCCATCCTTTGTATTTTTTTAATAAACGAATAAGGGGAGGGGTCCGTGTGGCCCCCCTCATGGGCCAACTTTGGCCCGAGGACCATATTCCCCAGGGCCTGGCTTCTAATGTGGGTGCCCTGGTTACACCCAGGGCACCCACTTAGGAATGTTGGGGACCTCGGGGGGAACCTTAAGGCCCCCGCATTCCCTGCTGACTGAGCAGTGAAGCTCCCACCAAGCCATAGCAAACAGCTATGTCTCAGGGGTGGGCACCCCGGGACATAACAGGAACTGGTCCTAGGGGGTGGCGGTCCCAAGGACCATCTTTGTCTCCAAGAGGGGGGCCGTGTGGCCCCCCTCCAATCTTTAGTTTAGCCCCAGGGTGTTGGTGGTCGCCGGGTGGGTATGCAGTGGACCCCCTCCATTATATTATTTGAGCCCCAGAGAGTGGTAATCCCCGGGGCTGCAGGGCCCCCCTGCATTTCTATGGTAATTGCCCAGGGAGGTGGTGGTCCCCGGGGCTGTGGGGGGCATGCGAACACCTGCATTTCTATGTTTATTGACCTGGGAGGTGGTGGACCTGAGGCTGGGGGGAGCCCCTATTAATTAAAGTTAAATCCCTGGGGAGGTGATGGTCCCTGGGGCTGTGAAGAGGGGGGTGCATGGGTCCCTGCATTTATTTTGGCTAAAGCCCTGGGTTGATGGCAGTCTCCAGGGATGCGGCAGGTCCGCGCAGCCCCCACATTATTTAAATTTAAAGCCCTAGGGAGGTGGCGACCCTCCGGGCAGCAGTGGGTCTGCACAGCCCCTGCTTTGTTTATACATAAAGCCCTGGGGAGGGGCTTTATGTATAAACATAAAAAGGGGAAGGGGGCTGTGCGGCCCCCTTCCCTTTTTTAACAAAAATATATTTTTAAAAAGGGACAGGTCCCTGGGGTGGGGTCCCTGGGCCGAAAATGGCCAGGGATGGGGGCCGCTTGGTCCCCCTCCATTTGACTCATTAAAAAAAAAATAAAGGCCGGGCCCCGCTCCCGCCAAGCCATAGCAAACTGCAATGTCCCGGGGTGGGCACCCCAGGACTTTGCTGGAGCCAGCCCTGTGGGGTGGCAGTCCCTGAGGCCATGTAGGGCTCCTGGAGGGGTGCTTCGCTGCCCCCTGCCTTTGTGAATTAATCCCTAGGGAGGTGGTGGTCCCCAGGGCCGTGGGTCCACAAAGGACCCCTTTAATTATTGTATCTGTGCCCCGGGGAGGTGGCGGTCACCGGGGCTGCTTGGGGGGTGCCTGAGCCCACTGTGCATTATGATTTATTTTAGCCCCAGGGAGGTGGTGGCATTTGGGGCTGCGGGGTAGATGTAGCACCTCCTCTGCATTGTTTTTTTTTAATGAATTAATGTATGTGCACCAGGGAGGTGGCAGTGCCCGGGGCAGTGGGGGGGGTTGAGTGGGCCACCCGCATTTGTGTGGAACAGTGCCCCGGGGCTGCGGGGGACTGTGCAGGGCCCCCGCATTTTCGTTGTTTACAGCACAGGGTAGGTGGCAGTCCCTGGGGCTTTGCATAAGCCCAAGAAGGGGGCCCCATGAGCCCCACTCCTTTATGCCCCCGGGATTTGGCCCACTCGGGGCTATAAAAAAGACGCACTGGATCCCGCATGCCTTTTTTTTTAATTTGCCGTGGATCCACCCACAAGTCCACGGCAAAATAAAAAATAAAACAAAATGCTTTTTAAAAGCGGTGGGGTCCGTGTTGGAGCCCCCACCATATCTGGGGGGTCAGGGTGTTCCTACTCTGCCCCCTTTTCTTTATCTTTTACTTTTTTCTGGGACTGGGCTTCAAGCCGAGTACTTAGATGGCTGCCAACACTTCCTGGTTGAAGTGTTGGCAGCCAATCAAATTTTAGTAGGACCCGCGGGTCCACTGCAAGGACTAGCGTCCCCAGATAGCTATATTTTTTAAACTTTAATTTCTCTGAAACTACTGAACAGATTTACACTAAAATCTTTCTGGACCAAAATGTAGCTTTCTGCCAAATTTGTGTAATTCCGTTCAGCAGTTTGGACTGTAGTCGTGTTCAGAAAAAGAAAAATCCCCTTAGACATAACATGGGGAAAACATGTTCTGGGACCCCCTTTTTTTCTTGGCCCCTGCTTGACGGATCACCACAAAACTTTCAACACAGCAGCTGAACCAAAAAGGAGAAGCTTTGTGAAAATTTCACCGAGATTCATCATGCAACGCCAAAGTTATTGTCAAAACACAAAAAGCTTTTCCTATGGAAACTTTGGTCCTAACTATAACTACCTACTGGCGACCGCCAGTACGTAATATATAACCTACTGGTGGTTGCCAGTAGGCAGTTATAGTTAGGACCAATGTTTCCATAGGAAAATTATTTTTTGTTTTGCCAATAACTTTGGCGCCGCTTTATGAATCTCTGCGAAATTTTCACAAAACTTCTCCTTTTTGGTTCAGCTGCAGTATTACAGCTTGGGATGAGATTGAAACACGTGTCAGGGGTTGCTTTTATGCATTCCAGGTTGGCTTGGATGGTATTTTACTAATCCAAAGCTGTAATACTGTGCCTGGAGTAGTAAAAGGCTTTTTTCATTTTACAGGTCGGTGTGGATGGCACTGTGCAAATCCTATGCTTAAAAACTTTGCTAGAAAAAGCAACATTTGAGGTGAGCAGATTCAAAGTGTCGCTAGTGTTGCAGGGTGCTCTATATAGGAGCTGCTCTCCAAATAAATTTGGGATAAACCCAGTGTTCTCTGCTTCCTATTTTGCATAATTTATTCGGCACTCTAAGCCTGAAAGGGTATATCTATCTATCTATCTATCTATCTATCTATCTATCTATCTATCTATCTATCTATCTATCTATCTATCTATCTATCTATCACAGCTCACTTTGCAACACCAGCTGCAAGTTGCGCACACTCCTTTCCAAATAAACGGCCAATCCAGAAAGTGCCAGGGGTGATTTATTCCATTTACAGATTCCAAGCCGAACACAAACCCCTCAGCGCGCACCATGGCTGATGAGTCCCGGCCATAACGAGGGTTGTGGATTTGTTATATATATGCAGGTACTGTGAGGTTTAGGAATCATAGACTGCATAATTGTATAAACACGTTTTCACTTTTTGCACACTTTGCACAACTTTATAACAGTACAGCAACAGCGGACTACATGGCCTTAGCAGTTAGGTAGTAATTTACATGGGCCTGATATCAAATGGCATTTAAGACAGGAATCACTGGTAGATTGAGGATTAAAATTCCTCTGTGTAATGATGTTTAATCATATGGAATGTTATTGGGGCGTATTTATACATATAATTTGCGTAGTTTACATATGGTATTATGTCTAACCGGGCAACTGAGGCGAGGTAGCCGTATGTTGACAATTAATTACCAGTCTTTGAATATCGGGACCTTTGCAGTATAAAATGAGGCTATATTCATAGATGCAAGAGATTTTCTGCCATAATCAAATGTAAGGTATGGTATGTCAATCCTATACTGTATCCATATTCTTTGTATTTGTATTTATACAAGTATAAATTGCGCACTTTTGCACAGGTGATGCTCTAGGGGCACACCACATTGTACTGTATTTAAACAGATAGTATTGCGCATTTTGCACAAATGACTATGAATTTGTACATCATTATTGCACTGTATTTAAAACAGATATAATAGCGTATTTTGCACAGATGACTTTTACATTTTTAAATATTTACATTGTCATTGCTAGTCAAAATAACTTCTGAAAAATGAGAGTGTATAGGCAGTCTGTTTACTGTTTCTGTCAGCACGAGCACTTTAAATGGGACAGGAATTGGTGGCATGTCATGTAATGAAGGCCTCTAGGGGCTGAAACGCGTCATGGCGGCAAAGCACAAATAAAGAAAATTACTTGCACGAAATCAGCGGAGTTCGTTCCCTTTCTTGGTTCCAGGGTTAAGGAATCGTGGAGAAAAGGTGGAGTGGATATATATATATATATATATATATATATATATATGTATATATATGTATATATATATATATATGTATATACATATATATATATATATTATCTACTGGCGGTCGCCAGTAGATAGTTATAGTTAGGACCTATTTTCCATAGGAAATCCGCGACATTCTATTTGAAATAACTCTTGCGCCGGTTGACGAATCTTCGCGAAAGCTTCCAACTTGTTGGGGCGCTCCGCTCCACTCCTACCCTGAAAGTCTCGGGTTGATTCGTCAAACGGGGCCGAGAAAAAGGGGGGTCCCAAACGCGTTTTCCCCATTCATTTTTCCATAGGATCCTTTCATCGCGGCTACAGTCCGAACTGCTGAACGGAATTACACCAAATTTGGCAAAGAGGTAGCCCTTGGTTCAGTGTCGTGCCTTTTGCTTAAATGGTGTAAATCCATTCAGTAGTTTCTGAGAAAATCACAAATAAAATCACATATATATCTATGGCCGAGTAGGGTCCGCGTACCCTCCCGATCACGAGCTGCATGCTAATTGGCTGTCAACACTGCAAATCAGGAAGTGTTGGCAACCATTTTAGTCCCTCGGTAGAACTGAGGGACAGAAACAAGTGCGCAAAGCGCAAAAGGGGGCAGGGTAGAAACACCCTGACTCCCTAGGTCTGCTCAGGGGTCCCACAAGGACCCCCTGGCCAGAAAAGCATTTTTTTTAAAATCAGCGGGATGCGCTTAGGGTGCGCAGATCCCGCCGAGAAAAAAAAGAAACAAGTGCGCAAAACGCACAAAGGGGGCAGGGCAGAAACACCCTGACCCCTAGGTCTGCTCAGGGGTCCCACAAGGACCCCATGGGCAGAAAAAGCATTTTTTCAACAACAAAAATCGGCGGGATGCGCTTAGGGTGCGCGAATCCCGCCGAAAAACAAAAACGAAGCGCGGTCTCCCGTGTTTCGTTGTTAATTGGCCCCCGGGTGGGCCAAGTCCCGGGGGCATGTGGGGGGTATTTATAATATGTGGGGGCCTCTAAGGCCCCCCCAAGCCCCGAGGACCACCACCCCCCGGGGCTTTAAAAATAAATGGTGCGGGAGGGCTCTCGGCCCTCCCGCAGCCCCGGGGACCGCCACCTCCCCGGGGCTTCTTTAATATTTTTTTTTTAAATTTACCTGTGTGGGGGGGGGCTCGAGCCCCCCCACACGCCCGGGACCGCCACCTCCCCGGGGCACTAAAAATGTCAATATGGGGGTCCATTACGGACTCCCAGAGCCCCGGGGACCACCACTTCCCCGGGGCTTTGTCAATGGAGGGAGGGGGCCGCGCGGCCTCTCCTGGAGCCTGTAATGGCCCTGGGGACCACCACCCCCAGGGCCGGCTCCTGCAGTGTCCCGGGTGCCTACCCCGGGACACTGTAGTTTGCTATGACAGGACGGGAGCCTCGCGGCTCCCGTCCTGTCATGCAAACTGCTTTGGATATGGAAGCGAGAGCAGAAACCTGCTCTCGCTCCAATATCCAAGCAAATTGCTTTCCACATGGGGAGCTGCATGTTAGCAGCTCCCCATGTGGAAAAGCAATGCCGGCTCCCAAGGGACGCGGAGAGCCGGCGGGACTGTGGGGGATTGGGGACCCCCACAGTCCCCAACGGAGAGGGCCAGCCCGGGGGATGGGGTCCCCGGGGCAAGTAGTGGCCTGGGAGGGGGGCCACGCGGCCCCCTCCCCAAAAATAATAATTTTTAAAAATAAAAATAAAGGCCTGCCCCGGGGATGGGGACCCCGGGGCAAAGGAGGCCTGAGGAGGGGGCCACGCAGCCCCCTCCTTAAAAATGTATTTAAAAGTGTGGCCATGCCCCGGGGGATGGGATCCCCGGGGCCGGATTCGGCCATGGGAGGGGCCACGCGGCCCCCTTCCCGTTTAATTAAAAAAAAAAAAAAGGGATAAGGCCCTGGGGGATGGGGTCCCCCGGGCCCAAAAATAGGAAAAAGTAAGGGGGCCACACAGCCCCCTTGGGGAGGAAAAAAACGATCGGGCCGCAGGCCCCGCCCCTTCCTTTACCACTCTGCAAACGCGCCCCTGGCGCGTTTGCAGATGGGAACAATTCCCCTTCAATACTGGGGGTCCCTGGGGGCCAACTAGCCCACCAGGAACCTCCAGTATGCGCCAGGGGCTGCGTTGCAGAGAGGTGTACAGAGGCCACGCCCCTTTTTACACCTCTCTGCAACGCAGCTCTGTGGCACTTTTTGGAGGTACATGGTGAGCTAGTTGGCCCCCAGGGACCCTCAGGATTCAAGGGGACTTAATCCCCCAACTTAAAATGCGCCACGGGGTGCGTTTGCACAGTGGTGAAGGGAGGGGGCGGGGCTTCAGGTGACATGTGTGCAAACAGGCCTCGTGGCGCGTTTTAAGATGGGGAATTAAATCCCCTTCAATCCTGAGGGTCCCTGAGGCCAACTAGCCCACCAGGTACCTCCAGTAAGCGCCACGGAGCTGCGTTGCAGAGTGTTGTAAAAAGGGGCGTGGCCTCTGAACACCTCTCTGCAACGCAGCTGTCTGGGGCATACTAGAGGTATCTGGTGGGCTAGTTGGCCCCTAGGGACCCTCGGGATTGAGAAGGAATTAATTCTCCAACTTAAAACGCGCCACTGGGTGTGTTTGCAGACATATCACCTCAGGCCCCACCCCCTTCCTTCACCATTGTGCAAATATTCCTCTAAAATCAGCCGAACTACGAATTCCGATTTACTCACCTGTTATCAGGAGAGACCTCAGTGCTGCATCTTTCAGCCCAGTACTGATCCTGAAAAGTAATTTTAACCGTACTTACCAGTAACTTGAATTTCCTTTCATAGGATATCATTGCCTGCTTTTTGCTGAAAAAGTTTCTAAGTGTCGATTTTTGAAACATACAAATATTCCTCTAAAATCAGCCGAAAAGCGAATTCCGAATTACTCACCTGTTATCAGGAGAGACCTTAGTGCTGCATCTTTCAGCCCAGTACTGATCCTGAAAAGTAATTCTAACCGTACTTACCAGTAACTTGAATTTCCTTCCATAGGCTAACATTGACTGGTTTCACTTGGAAATTCTTCTAAGTGTGCAGTTTTGGAACTTTATAATATTCCTCTAAAATCAGCCGAAATACGAACTCCACTTTACTCACCTGCTATCAGGAGAGACCTCAGTGCTGCATCTTTCAGCCCAGTACTGATCCTGAAAAGTAATTTTAACCGTACTTACCAGTAACTTGAATTTCCTTCCATAGGATATCATTGCCTGCTTTTTGCTGAAAAAGTTTCTAAGTGTCGATTTTTGAAACATACAAATATTCCTCTAAAATCAGCCGAAATACGAATTCCGATTTACTCACCTGTTATCAGGAGAGACCTCAGTGCTGCATCTTTCAGCCCAGTAGTGATCCTGAAAAGTAATTTTAACCGTACTTACCAGCAACTTGAATTTCCTTCCATAGGCTAACATTGACTGGTTTCACTTGGAAATTCTTCTAAGTGTGGAGTTTTGGAACTTTATAATATTCCTCTAAAATCAACCGAACTACGAATTCCGATTTACTCACCTGTTATCAGGAGAGAACCCAGTGCTGCATCTTTTAGCCCAGCACTGACCCTGAAAAGTAATTCTAACCATACTTACCAGTAACTTATATTTCCTTCCATAGGAATCCATTGTCTGGTTTTCAGCAGAAAAGTTTCAAAGTGTCGATTTTCACAAACTACAAATATTCCTTAAAAATCGCCTGTATGACTTAAACGCATTCTTTCAACTGTTTACAGGAGATGCACCAGTGCTGGATCCAGGATCCAACACTGAGTAAGACAAAGTAACGATAACACTACTTACCTGCTAAGTGAATTTCCTCCCATAGGATAACATTGGTGATTCTATGTGAAAAAGTTTCAAGTGTCAACTTTTAAAATACAATAATATTCCTTAAAAATCACTACTGTAACCAAAACGCTTTTACTCAACTGTTTACAGGAGATGTCCCAGGACTGAATCTAGGATCCAGTCCTGTGGTTAGAAAAAGTAATCCATAAAGTAACTAATTGCATTTAACTAGAAATTCACATTGAGCTCAATGTTGCATTGTGTTTGAAATTGTGTTGCCCATTGCAACAACTGTAACTACTGTACTTAAAAGTCTATTGCCTATTTGCAAAGTATTTAAACTAAAGTAATTCATTCAGAGAAAGTATATTTTGTAATGTAATGTATAATGTAATTACAATGTAATTTAAAAAATAAAATATGTAAAAATAAATAGTTTAAAAAAATGTAGTAAATCAGTATCCAAAAAATAAATATAACAATTAATACATTTAAAAATTGTCATTTACAAAACCTTTGAAATTCACTGAAAAAAAAATAGGTTTCAGACATGTTATAGTTAGGAATTAGCATTTAAAAAACCTTTGAAATTCACTGAAAAAACCATAGGTTTTAGGGACAGTTATAGTTAGAAATTAGCATTTAAAAAACCTTTGAAATTCACTGAAAAAACCATAGGTTTCAGACACGTTATAGTTAGAAATTAGCATTTAAAAAACCTTTGAAATTCACTGAAAAAACCATAGGTTTTAGGGACAGTTATAGTTAGTTGGACATTGCACTCGTACAAAACCCGTGAAATTCCCCCTTATAGTTAGTTCAGCTAACTATAACTCGCGCCCCCACAATGCACTGCTGATGACGTCACATATTACATCACTCATGACATGGTCAGTGACATCACTGATGACATCACTGATGACATCTCAAATGACAGATTGGTTTCTTAAATTGGTTTTGTCCCTTTCCTTTTACTGGTTTTTAATCTGGGTTTCCTAGATTTTAATCTGGTTTTAGTGGGGGATATTGCTGGTTTTTGAGTCCTGGGATTTTATCTTAAATTTTTTTTTACTATTGGTTAACACTGAATGCAATTGGAAGAATTTGAAAAAGTGATAATTTTGAGTATATGGTTGTTTAACTTATGGACTGCATTAAGAATTGTTAATCATATGCACCTTTAAAAATCTTGAGTGCTGCTATTATACACTATATATATATCCATATTGAGGATGTATGTATTTATTTTAGGTTTACTTGTGAACTGATTGGTTGATGGTTTAAATCGGTGATATCTCGTTTTTGCTAGGTTTTATCTGACAATTCTCGGTTTTACTTGGTTTTACGGGATTTTTGCTGGTTTTATGCATCGACAAATTGGTTTTACATTTAATGATTTACCTGGGATTTTATTTATTTATTTATTATATATTTTTCATTTTTTAATGGGGTTTAAATCCGGTCCTATATAACTGACAACTAGATTGTTGTTGATTTGTTAATATTTGTATAGCAATAATGAGGTAATATACAAAACAACGATTGTATTTCTTTTCTATTAGATGTAACAAATGGGATAAACTGGAGATTGGAAATGGACCAAATTAAATTAAGAAAAAGAATAAGAGATTCTAGCTAAGAAATGACACTGGGGACGTCTGCATGAGAATGCTGCAACATATTTAACTGTATATATTTATTTTTGTATTTTGCACTAAGCACTTTTGCACTTTTTAGCACATTTTGCACATTGTCGTTATTCAATTTAGTGAATGATTAGACTAATATTATGATTATTATATACAACAATGTATGAGGCCAGAATTAAGGTACCTGCATTTTAGAACTAAGACTTTTTTTTAAAATTTTAGCACTATGCTATTAATTTGGTTTAAAGAATTAGTTTTAATAAAATTACAGATGTTTAGCCCTTGATTAAGTATATGACATTAATCAGAAGCACTAAGCTTATATAAGTAAATGTTCATGGGATAAAAAGTAAACGTTTTGTAATTAAGTGAGTGTTATCATGTACGCACAGCAGCCTCTTTTAATGCTTAAACTTAGTCTATTAACTGATTGGACGAAATGCAGCATGTGCTTTTTAAATATTTTGCTATATATACGCACTGATAGGTCCAGCGCGTCATGTGATCAAGACTGCCGTTGGGCAGTCGAAACGCGTCATGCTGGGCACTCGCTTTCGAAGAACTATGCACTGACACCTTGTTAAATCTGCACTGAATAAAGAAAAACTTTTCACCGCATTTTGTGGTCCGTAACTGCTTTTTCGACCAGGATTGTGATCGTTCCAGGACTGTGGCTGTCTTGTGATTACTACGAAGTACGGCTGTCTTCGTATCTACGGACCCTTCCTCCATGTTGTGGCTGGCCGGTATACAGACGGTATCACGGAAGTGATTTGTTTCCTTACCCGGAAGGGGTATCTTTGATGCCAGCCCCCCACAGCGCGATACTGGAAGCCGGAGTTGGAGCGTAACTTTGCCGAGAAGATTTGGCGGGAGGTCCTGAAAGGTCGGAGGACTCAGAGGGTACCGGAACCGTGGATTTGACTGGTGAGCAGCTCTGTCGGCGGAAATCAGTTAATATTGTGGGTGGACGGAAAGCGGTGTGATTATAATATAATATATCAAACGTAAGCAACGTTTGGTGTTTTATGTACATTGAAGGCAGATTACGGTGAAAGTCATGTTATCTACAGCAGACGCGCTCAAGGACCGTGAAGCAGCAGTAGACGTCCTATTCTCCAATATTTCAGGTGTGGTGGCAAGAAGTGCTGACCAAACCAGCAATGTGATTACCAACAACGATGTTCAAACTTTATTAAAAAAACTAGAGAAACTCCACCGTACAGAGATGACAAAATGGTGGGAGAAAAAATCATTAGAAAAGTACAAAGAGGTCGGAAGAGTTCCACGAGGCTTAAGGGTGATGATTGCGCCTTCCTTTGAAAATCCATAACCTATGATGTTGAAGGAATGGGCGACTAACAATCTAGATGCCTCAATGAATATGGTATCGATATTGATAAAATATGCGGAAATCGACCGTGTTGGAATATTAAAAGAAATTGATGATATTAATGCGTTATTGGAAATGAATGAACATAAAGAACAAATACAAAAAGGACGGGAAGCAATACTAGTCAAACTCAAAAAACATGAGGAAATTATTAAAGAAAGAAAGATTTACAAATTCGCAAGAGACAAATGTGATTACGAGACTGGACGTGTTTTCACTTTTTCTAAAAAATATGACAACATAAAGCGGCGTGCGCTTACTAATGATGGCAGTCAGATTAATGCTATCATAGTGGGAGCACAATTAGAAGGTAATTTTTCCTCTGTGGAAATGAGTAGTATTGACAGTAGTATTGAATCGGATGACAGTGTGGGTAAAAGGGTACCACAAGTACCGACCAACTTTGCACCAGGAGAGGAACTTTCTTTTTTAGTAGAGGACCGCCGGCAAACTCTAAGACCGCGCAATCAAGTGCAGAAACAAACAACAGAAGGAACCAACGGAGGAAACAGAGGCGGAAAAGCAAACTACAAAGGAAAAGGCAGAAGAAACAACAAGAAATGAAAAAGGTACCAAATAACTTTGTCGACAACACTGTAATTAATTTATCTGATATAACGCTATCGATGGCAGAGAAACAATTGTTGGCTCTGGGTCTATCTTATTGCCCCACGAACTGTTTTAAATATACACAAACCAGGGTAGATGTTTTTAAATTTATTCGCAAGTTGAAACTGAGAAAACATTTTCAACTAAGAAATGCTGCGAATATTGCATCGCAGAGGCCAGCTATACAAAGAGTGGGTTCTAATCTTCAAGTTGCAGATGTCGAAACACTTTTAGTAGCACAATCTTTGGCTAATTCTAATGATACATCGGAAAATTCGACCCAAGAAAATCTTTATGACGCAGGCGTCATGTGTAACATGCCAAGTATTAGCCCTTTTAGACCTCCTTCCACGTTCATCCCAATGATGCCAAGGGATGCAATTGATGTATTTAGTGATTGTATGGTTGAAGATCTTAAAAAATTGAATTGTGCTGTTATGAAACGAAATAGACAGCGCAATTATTCAGAAATTCAGTACTCTAAACTCATCCATAAATTACAAAAACATACAGAGGTGATCATTAATAAAGCAGACAAAGGTGAGAACATTCTGCTGTGGCCGAGAGCCATGTATATGGAAGAGGCAGAAGTACATCTGAAAGATATCAACTGCTATAGGAAAGCCAGTTTCCAGGAGTTAAGACAAAATAAAGAATATGTCTTCAGTGAACTGGCACAGTGGAGGCGTATGGGCTTACTTTCTAAGAATGAATACAGTTTTCTCAAAAATGATCATCCTATGACTCCCTTTTTATACTTCATTCCTAAAGTACATAAAAATGTGGTACCAGTCCCTGGTAGACCGATTATTTCGGCACAGAAAAGCTTATTGGAAGCAATGTCAAAGTATGTTGATCATTTCTTGCATGAATTTGTGGAAAACTTACCATCGTTTATCAGGGACACTGGACACTTTTTAACTAAATTGAGAACAGTCAAATGGGAGGAAGATTGTCACTTAATAGTGATGGACATCAGTTCATTGTACACTAGTATTCACCATAATGATGGCATCAATGCAATTCGTTATTATTTGGAGAATCGTGATATACAGATGTATGAACATAACAAGATGTTGGTTAAAATGATTGAGATCTGTTTGACCCACAATTATTTCTTATTTAATAAGGAAATATTCCAACAGTTACGTGGAGTGGCCATGGGGGCATGCTTCTCCCCTAGCTACGCGTGTTTACACGTGGGCTGGTGGGAGGAGCATGTCCTGAGGTCCACCCACAAAGAGATTGTGGACAAGCATGTTCTCCATTGGTGGAGATTTATTGATGATATTTGTCTGATATGGAAAGGTTCCTATGAAACAGCTAAAGATTTTGTCGAGGTTTTAAATGTTAATGCGTTAAATCTCAAGTTCACATCAGATATCAGTAAAGAGCAAGTACAATTTTTGGATGTGGAAATATATACAAGGGAAAATAAGATCCATACTAGATTGCATAGGAAGGTGACTGCGGGAAACTCTGTGCTTCATGCTTATAGCTCACATCGACCTTATAAAAAGTATCCCTTATGGAGAATTTTTAAGAATTAAACGCATATGTAGCCATGAAAGTGACCTCAAAAAATGTCAGAGTGAATCATTTGAAAGATTTTTAAATAGAGGATACAAATTCAGAGATCTAATAATAGCTCGAGACAAGGCAAACAGCATCATTGATGATGGTCATTTGAGCATAATCCCTGAAACCCTGACAATTTGTAGGCAGACTAATGGTAAGACTAACACTACTTGTGCTGAAACAGTTGACAACATAAGACTGATAACCAGTTTCTGTAGACAGGAGAGACAAGTTCGCAAGATCCTTTACAAAAATTGGCCGATTATTCGGTCAGACATAACAATGTCACGGATCTTGCCAGAACTTCCTAGTCTTACGTTCAGAAGGGCACCCTCGATGAGGGATGCTCTGGTAAAAAACAGTCCTGAAGTTACAACTTTTAATACTTGGTTATCAGCGAGATCTGGGTTTTTTAAATGCAGTTCATGCCGTGCATGCAAATTTGGTAAAAATGTTTCAGAATATATCACTGCGTTTAGTCAAGAACCTGTCAAAATAAAAGGACATTTGACTTGTAGAACAGATTATGCTGTATATATTTTAGAATGTACATGCCATCTTTTATACGTAGGTAGTACCAAATTGCAAGTTTACAACAGGATATTGCAACATCTTAGAGCAGTGGTTAACTCGGACCCTAACTATCCCGTGGCACGGCATTTTAAACTAGTACACAAGAATAATCTTAATGATCTCAAATATTTTGTTATCAGCTCAGTGCCCAAAAACATCAGAGGAGGCAATAGAGAAAAAAGATTAAGACAAGTGGAATCAGAATTTATTATGTTACTCGATACCAAAATGCCGAATGGCCTCAATAATAGTGATGATTTACATAATTTTCTTTGAATTTTGCTAAAGTTAAGGTCCATATTTGATAATATTTCCAGATTGGTTTCTTAAATTGGTTTTGTCCCTTTCCTTTTACTGGTTTTTAATCTGGGTTTCCTAGATTTTAATCTGGTTTTAGTGGGGGATATTGCTGGTTTTTGAGTCCTGGGATTTTATCTTAAATTTCTTTTAATATTGGTTAACACTGAATGCAATTGGAAGAATTTGAAAAAGTGATAATTTTGTGTATATGGTTGTTTAACTTATGGACTGCATTAAGAATTGTTAATCATATGCACCTTTAAAAATCTTGAGTGCTGCTATTATACACTATATATATATCCATATTGAGGATGTATGTATTTATTTTAGGTTTACTTGTGAACTGATTGGTTGATGGATTTAAATCGGTGATATCTCGTATTTGCTAGGTTTTATCTGAGAATTCTCGGTTTTACTTGGTTTTACGGGATTTTTGCTGGTTTTATGCATCGACAAATTGGTTTTACATTAAATGATTTACCTGGGATTTTATTTATTTATTTATTATATATTTTCATTTTTTAATGGGGTATAAATCCGGTCCTATATAACTGACAACTAGATTGTTGTTGATTTGTTAATATTTGTATAGCAATAAATGAGGTAATATACAAAACAACGATTGTATTTCTTTTCTATTAGATGTAACAAATGGGATAAACTGGAGATTGGAAATGGACCAAATTAAATTAAGAAAAAGAATAAGAGATTCTAGCTAAGAAATGACACTGGGGACGTCTGCATGAGAATGCTGCAACATATTTAACTGTATATATTTATTTTTGTATTTTGCACTAAGCACTTTTGCACTTTTTAGCACATTTTGCACATTGTCGTTATTCAATTTAGTGAATGATTAGACTAATATTATGATTATTATATACAACAATGTATGAGGCCAGAATTAAGGTACCTGCATTTTAGAACTAAGACTTTTTTTAAAATTTTAGCACTATGCTATTAATTTGGTTTAAAGAATTAGTTTTAATAAAATTACAGATGTTTAGCCCTTGATTAAGTATATGACATTAATCAGAAGCACTAAGCTTATATAAGTAAATGTTCATGGGATAAACAAGTAAAACGTTTTGTAATTAAGTGAGTGTTATCATGTACGCACAGCAGCCTCTTTTAATGCTTAAACTTAGTCTATTAACTGATTGGACGAAATGCACCATGTGCTTTTTAAATATTTTGCTATATATACGCACTGATAGGTCCAGCGCGTCATGTGATCAAGACTGCCGTTGAGCAGTCGAAACGCGTCATGCTGGGCACTCGCTTTCGAAGAACTATGCACTGACACCTTGTTAAATCTGCACTGAATAAAGAAAAACTTTTCACCGCATTTTGTGGTCCGTACCTGCTTTTTCGACCAGGATTGTGATTGTTCCAGGACTGTGGCTGTCATATATATATATGTATATATATATATATATTTCAGAATCCAATTTGCGGTAAAACTGGTGTGCTGCCAGATCGCTGGTGGTGCTTTGGAGGTGGCGCTACCGCTAGCGCTCAGAATGTATAAAAAGAAATCCCCAGCCGTATCTGATTGAGGAGCCAGCACTCGTCATAGTGGGGGTTTTCTCGTTTATTGCGCAGGTTTCATCAGATCCATGGACATAACAGGGACGAGTTTCGGCAGTCAAGTCTCAACCTGAAATGCGCCATATTGGTGCTCCCATTTAAAGAAAACATTCACTAAAATTGAAGATGCACTGCATTTCGCCGTGATTGGTGGCTGATAACCATTCATTCCTAAACCAGCATAATCACAGTTATTCAAGAAACTGCAACAGCGTAAGTCCTGCAGTCTAAATTACTTTTAGGATTATTTACGTCCTGTGCTGTTCCGTGTTTATGCCCTCCAGTTCATTTTGTTTAGAAAGGCTCCCATCATGCCTCATTCCGTTTTCCATAGAACCCGGACTGGATTTATGCATATCCTTCAGCTGCGAGCAAAGGCATCTTTATAATGTCATTTAAAATCCAAAAAACGCATTATTTCAAGTTCATGTAGATTTACTTTAAGCATAGTTGCCCACCTTGTTAATCCGTCACCTCCTTAAAAATACACTCGTATCCAAGGGCAATATGCTCTTTGCTCGGAGACAGATTCCTAATTAAGAACAATTGTCCCAATAAAATAGAGGAAGACTCACGGTGGCAACTTCTTTAAAGTTTCACATCCTTGGGTCCAGTGAAACCAGTTCCAATAAGCAACAGCACAGACGCACGAGGCCACCGCTTCCTTGGCCAGTGCCATTAGCGTTACCCAGCTCCATGGTAGGAGAGGTTATACCAGGGTGAAGATATGCAATTAAGCAGAGAAGCTCCAGTCCCCACCAATTGCACAGGTTTCATCAGATCCATGGACATAACAGTGACGTGTTTCGGCAATCAAGCTGCCTTTCTCAACCTGAAATGCGCCATATTGGTGCTCCTATTTAAAGAAAACATGCACTAAAATTGAAGATGCTCTGCATTTCGCCGTGATTGGGTAAAAACAAGTATGTGGGCTGATAACCATTCATTCCTAAACCAGCATAATCACAGTTATTCAAGAAACTGCAACAGCATAAGTCCTGCAGTCTAAATTACTTTTAGGATTATTTACGTCCTGTGCTGTTCCATGTTTATGCCCTCCAGTTCATTTTGTTTAGAAAGGCTCTCATCATGCCTCACTCCGTTTTCCATAGAACCTGGACTGGATTTATGCATATCCTTCAGCTGCGAGCAAAGGCATCTTTATAATGTCATTTAAAATCCAAAAAACGCATTATTTCAAGTTCATGTAGATTTACTTTAAGCATAGTTGCCCACCTTGTTAATCCGTCACCTCCTTAAAAATACACTCGTATGAATGGTTATCAGCCCACATGCTTGTTTTTACCCAATCACGGCGAAATGTAGTGCATCTTCAATTTTAGTGAATGTTTTCTTTAAATAGGAGCACCAATATGGCGCATTTCAGGTTGAGAAAGGCAGCTTGACTGCCGAAACGCGTCCCTGTTATGTCCATGGATCTGATGAAACCTGCGCAATAAATGAGAGAACCTCCACGATGACGAGTGCTGGCTCCTCAATCAGATACGGTTGGGGATTTCTTTTTATATATATACATATATATATTCACTGAAAAAACCATAGGTTTTAGGGACAGTTATAGTTAGTTGGACATTTCACTCGTACAAAACCAGTGAAATTCCCCCGTTATAGTTAGTTCAGCTAACTATAACTTGCGCCCCCACAATGCACTGCTGATGACGTCACATATTACATCACTCATGACATGGTCAGTGACATCACTGATGACATCTCAAATGACATCACTGATGACATCATCCATGTGATAATTTGATGCATCTTCTCACACCCTAATATAACTTTTGATAAACCCACTCTAAATTACAGACTGCCATTGTCAAAACCATAGACACTCCAACACCAATAACTACATACACACTCACTGATTCTTAGGTCTACACACACATCCACTCACTCACCCGTACAGTCACTCATACTTACGGTCACTCAGTACAGGACTATCATATGCACTCATACACCTATATAGACACTCACACACCGTCACTCATCCATAGAGATACTCACACACCTAGTCAGTCATGCAAATAATTAATCACACTGCCATTTAGTCACCTATATAGTTATACACACACCAGCTCACTTACTCATACAAATACTAGCACATTCTTACGCTCTTATACAATCACTGATACAAGTACACACTCATCCATACAGCCACTCTCACAATCACACACTCTCACTTATACCCATTTATATACTCCAACAGACATATATACTGCCTTTCACATATGTAGTTACTCACACATGTAACACTGAGATATACATTCACTCACTAACACACCCATACACACACTCACCCACCCATACAGTCCATCACAGATGCACTCTTGAAACCATGCACCCAGTGAATCACCCACTCACACATCTATGCACAGAGTCACACACACCCCACCCACACAAACACTCAGGCACCCATACAGATACTCAGACAACCAATCAATAACCCATGTAGACACTCATGTAGCTATTCACAAACCCATGCAGCCGCTTACACACCAACAGACAGACGGATACAGACATTCACACAGTTTAGTCACTAACCCATGCATTCAGGAAGATACGTTTAATCACTCACTTATAGAGTGAGTCACGCACCTACTAAATCATCCATTCAGACACTTATACACCCACTCATTCTTCAATACGCCTTTCCCTATATATATTAAACATATTTAAACTTTACAGAAACACACAGTCACTGGATGATGTCATCAGTGATGTCATTTGAGATGTCATCAGTGATGTCATCAGTGATGTCACTGACCATGTCATGAGTGATGTAATATGTGACGTCATCAGCAGTGCATTGCGGGGGCGCGAGTTATAGTTAGCTGAACTAACTATAACGGGGGAATTTCACTGGTTTTGTACGAGTGAAATGTCCAACTAACTATAACTGTCCCTAAAACCTATGGTTTTTTCAGTGAATTTCGAAGGTTTTTTAAATGCTAATTTCTAACTATAACGTACCTGAAACCTATGGTTTTTTCAGTGAATTTCAAAGGTTTTTTAAATGCTAATTTCTAACTATAACGTGTCTGAAACCTATGGTTTTTTCAGTGAATTTCAAAGGTTTTTTAAATGCTAATTTCTAACTATAACGTGCCTGAAACCTATGGTTTTTTAAGTGAATTTCAAAGTTTTTTTAAATGCTAGTTTCTAACTATGCCTACAGAGGTAGGACATGTGAAGAAAGAAGAAAAAACGCACAGAAAGAAGCAAAAGAAATGCAGAAAGAAGCAACAGAAGCCCACAAAGACGAAGAAAAGAGCAGGAAGAAGCAAGACATGTGCAGAAAGAACCAACAGAGGAGCAGAAAGAGGCCTTGTTGCAAAATCATCCTGTGCCCACAACTTTTTCAGACGGGTACTGGTGGTAACTGACTTGGACTAACCAGGCTTAGAGCCAGTGCTATGCTAAAAGACACTTAGAATACAGTGAAAACACCTACATACACTAGGGAACACTATGCGTTGGGGTACCCCTGTGATTAGCATGACCTCCTCTGTATTTGCCATGAGTTAGTGCCTGGGTCATTGGATGAGTACATGGGTACTGACTGGATGATTAGAGTACTGCAAGGAGAGTGGATGGTGAATTTATAAGTGCTTGGGTTTTGGCAGAGTGATTGGATAAGTACATGGTGCTCGCTGGGTGATAGGAGGAGTGCATGGGTAGTGACAGGGCGATGGCTGGACTGCATCAGTAGTGCTCAGGGTATTGTAGCAGTGCATGAGTTAGTGCATGGGTCATTGCATGAGTGCATGGGTACTGACTGGATGATTAGAGTAATGCAAGGAGAGTGCAAGGTGAATTTATAAGTGCTTGGGTTTTGGCGGAGTGATTGGATAAGTACATGGTGCTCGCTGGGTGATAGGAGGAGTGCATGGGTAGTGACAGGGCGATGGCTGGACTGCATCAGTAGTGCTCAGGGTATTGTAGCAGTGCATGAGTTAGTGCATGGGTATTTGCATGAGTGCATGGGTACTGACTGGATGATTAGAGTAATGCAAGGAGAGTGCATGGTGAATTTATAAGTGCTTGGGTTTTGGCGGAGTGATTGGATAAGTACATGGTGCTCGCTGGGTGATAGGAGGAGTGCATGGGTAGTGACAGGGCGATGGCTGGACTGCATCAGTAGTGCTCAGGGTATTGTAGCAGTGCATGAGTTAGTGCATGGGTCATTGCATGAGTGCATGGGTACTGACTGGATGATTAGAGTAATGCAAGGAGAGTGCATGGTGAATTTATAAGTGCTTGGGTTTTGGCGGAGTGATTGGATAAGTACATGGTGCTCGCTGGGTGATAGGAGGAGTGCATGGGTAGTGACAGGGCGATGGCTGGACTAGATCAGTAGTGCTCAGAGTATTGTAGCAGTGCATGAGTTAGTGCCTGGGTCATTGGATGAGTACATGGGTACTGACTGGATGATTAGAGTACTGCAAGGAGAGTGGTTGGTGAATTTATAATCGCTTGTGTTTTGGCGGAGTGATTGGATAAGTACATGGTGCTGGCTGGGTGATTGGAGGAGTGCATGGGTAGTGACAAAGAGATGGCTGGGCTGCATCAGTAGTGCTCAGGGGATTGTAGCAGTGCATGTGTTAGTGCCTGGGTAATTGCATGAGTACATGGGTAGTGACTGGATGATTAGAGTACTGCAAGGAGAGTGCATGGTGAATTTATAAGTGCTTGTGTTTTGGCGGAGTGATTGGATAAGGACATGTTACTGGTTGGGTGATTAGAGGAGTGCATGGGTAGTGACAAAGAGATGGCTGGGCTGCATCAGTAGTGCTCAGGGTATTGTAGCAGTGCATGAGTTAGTGCATGGGTCATTGTATGAGTGCATGGGTACTGACTGGATGATTAGAGTAATGCAAGGAGAATGCATGGTGAATTTATAAGTGCTTGGGTTTTGGCGGAGTGATTGGATAAGTACATGGTGCTCGCTGGGTGATAGGAGGAGTGCATGGGTAGTGACAGGGCGATGGCTGGACTGCATCAGTAGTGCTCAGAGTATTGTAGCAGTGCATGAGTTAGTGCATGGGTCATTGCATGAGTGCATGGGTACTGACTGGATGATTTGAATACTGCAAGGAGAGTGCATGGTGAATTTATAAGTGCTTGGGTTTTGGCGGAGTGATTGGATAAGTACACACATGTCACATCAGGCCCGCCCCTCCATCCACCACTGTGCAAACGCGCCTCCTGGCGGGTTTTAAGTTGGGGGATTAATTCCCCTTGAATCCTGAGGGTCCCTGGTGCCAACTAGCCCACCAGGTACCTCCAGTAAGCGCCACAGAGCTGCGTTGCAGAGAGGTGGTCCAAGGCCACTCCCCTTTTAACACCTCTCTGCAACGCAGCTCTGTGGCGCTTACTGGAGGTACCTAGTGGGCTAGTTGGACGCAAGGGACCCTCAGGATTCAAGGGGACTTAATCCCCCAACTTACAACGCACCAGAGGGCCTGTTTGCACAGTGGTGAAGGGAGCGGGTGGGGCATGATGTGACAAGTGTGCAAACGCGCCCTGTGGCGCATTTTAAGTTGGGAGATTTACTCCCCTTGAATCCTGAGGGTCCCTAAGGCCCAACTAGCCCACCAGGTACCTCCAGTAAGCACCACAGAGCTGTGTTGCAGAGAGGTGGTCCGAGACCACGCCCCTTTTACACCTCTCTGCAACGCAACTCTGTTGCACTTACTGAAGGTACCTGGTGGGCTAGTTGGCCCCCAGGGACCCTCAGGATACAAGGGGACTTAATCCCCCAACTTAAAACGCACCACGGAGCGCGTTTGCACACTTGTCACATCAGGTCCCGCCCCCTCCCTTCACCACTGTGCAAACACGCCTCGTGGCGCGTTTTAAGTTGGGGTATTAAGTCCCCTTGAATCCTGAGGGTCCCTGGAGTCCAACTAGCCCACCAGGTACCCCCAGTAAGCGCCACAGAGCTGCGTTGCAGAGAGGTGTAAGGGCGTGGCCTCGGACCACTCTCTGCAAGGAAGGACTGTGGCGCTTACTGGAGGTACCTGGTGGGCTAGTTGGCCCCCAAGGTCCCTCAGGATTCAAGGGGAATTAATTCCCCAACTTAAAACGCGCCACAGGGCGTGTTTGCACACATGTCACCTGCGGCCCCGCCCCCTCCCTTCACCACTGTGCAAACGCGCCCCGTGGCGCATTTTAAGTTGGGGGATTAGGTCACCTTGAATCCTGAGGGTCCCTGGGGCCCAACTAGCCCACCAGGTACTTCCAGTAAGCGCCACAGGCCTGCATTGCAGAGAGGTGGTCCGAGGCCACGCCCCTTTTTTGGAAGGGGGGCTGTGTGGCCCCCCTTCTTTTTACTTTTTTTGGGCCCTGGGGACCCCAGGGCCTGACCCCTTTTTTAATTAAAATGAAAATCAATCATCAATCAATCAAAAAAATGAACGGGAAGGGGGCCGCGTGGGCCCCCCTCCCGTGGCCAATTCCGGCCACAGGGACCCCATCCCCCGGGGCATGGCCAGATTTTCTTTTCTTTTTTAATGGAGGGGGGCTGCGTGGCCCCCCTCCTGAGGCCTCTACTGGCCCCGGGGACCCCATCCCCCGGGGCCAGCATTTATTTTATTTTATTTTTTAATCATGGGGAGGGGGGCCACGTGGCCCCCCTCCTGGGCTACTTCTAGCCCTGGGGACCCCATCCCCCGGGGCTGGCCCTCTCCATTGGGGACCGTGGGGGGAGCATTTTTAGTGCCCCGGGGAGGTGGCGGTCCCCGGGGCATGTGGGGGGGTTCGAGCCCCCCACACAGGTATATTATTAAAAAAAAGAAGCCCCGAAGCGTGGCGGTCCCCGGGGCAGTGTGCCCCTGCAAATATTATTAATGAGAGCCCCGGGGCGGTCGCCAGTAGATAGTTATAATTAGGACCTATTTTCCATAGGAAATCCGCAACATTCTATTCCCAATAAGTTTGGCGTCGTTTGACGAACCATCGCAAAATTTTCAAAACTAGTGGGGCGCTCCGGTCCGCTCCTGTCTTGAAAGTTTCGGGGTGATTCATCAAGCGGGGGCCGAGAAAAAAGGGGGGTCCCAAAACGTGTTTTCTCCATGTTAATTCCCATAGGAAATTTTAGACACGGCTACAGCCCGAACTGCTGAACAGAATTACACCAGATTTTGCAAAAAGGTAGCGCTTGGTTCAGAAAGCGACCTTTTTTTTAAATGGTGTAAATCCGTTCAGTAGTTGCGGAGAAATTCAAAAAATAAGAGTGAAAAAATCAATTTCCCATAGGAAACTTTATGCAAGGCTACAGCAAAAACTGCTGAACGGAATTACACCAAATTTGGCAAAAAGGTAGTGATTGGTTCAGAAAGCACCCTTTTTAAAAATGGTGTAAATCCGTTCAGTAGTTGCTGAGAAAATCCAAACTAAAAGTTTCGATATTTATGGCCGCGGTGAATCCACGTACCCTCCCGACCACGAGCTGCATGCTAATTGGCTGTCAACACTCCAAATCAGGAAGTGATGGCAGCCATCTTGTTCCTCAGTAGAACCGAGGAACAAGAAAGCAGTAAAACTGCGCAAAACGCAAAAAGGGGGCAGGGTAGAAACACCCTGACCCCCTAGGCCTGCTCAGGGCCCAAAAACTGTTTATTTATTTTTTTTAAATCGGCAAAAAACGCGCTGGGTGCGCGGATCCTGCCAATAAAAAAAAAAAAATGAAGCGCGGGCTCCCGCGCTTCATGGTTAATTGGCCCCCGGGTGGGCCAAGTCCCGGGGGCATGCGGGGTTTATCAAATAATAACATGGGGGGGCCTCTAAGGCCCCCCAAGCCCCGGGGACCGCCACGGAGCTGCGTTGCAGAGTGTTGTAAAAAGGGGCGTGGCCTCTGAACACCTCTCTGCAACTCAGCTCTCTAGCGCATACTGGAGGTACCTGGTGGGCTAGTTGGCCCCTAGGGACCCTTGGGATTGAGGAGGAATTAATTCTCCAACTTAAAATGCGCCACAGGGCGTGTTTGCAGACATGTCACCTCAGGCCCCACCCCCTTCCTTCACCATTGTGCAAATATTCCTCTAAAATCAGCCGAAATACGAATTCCGATTTACTCACCTGTTATCAGGAGAGACCTCAGTGCTGCATCTTTGAGCCCAGTACTGATCCTGAAAAGTAATTCTAACCGTACTTACCAGTAACTTGAATTTCCTCCCATAGGCTAACATTGACTGGTTTCACTTGGAAATTCTTCTAAGTGTGGAGTTTTGGAACTTTATAATATTCCTTTAAAATCAGCCGAACTACGAATTCCGATTTACTCACCTGTTATCAGGAGAGAACCCAGTGCTGCATCTTTTAGCCCAGCACTGACCCTGAAAAGTAATTCTAACCTTACTTACCAGTAACTTGAATTTCCTTCCATAGGAATCCATTGTCTGGTTTTCAGCAGAAAAGTTTCAAAGTGTCGATTTTCACAAACTACAAATATTCCTTAAAAATCGCCTGTATGACTTAAACGCATTCTTTCAACTGTTTACAGGAGATGCACCAGTGCTGGATCCAGGATCCACCACTGAGTAAGAAAAAGTAACGATAACACTACTTACCTGCTAAGTGAATTTCCTCCCATAGGATAACATTGGTGATTCTATGTGAAAAAGTTTCGAAGTGTCAACTTTTAAAATACAATAATATTCCTTAAAAATCACTACTGTAACCAAAACGCTTTTACTCAACTGTTTACAGGCGATGTCCCAGGACTGAATCTAGGATCCAGTCCTGTGGTTAGAAAAGTAATCCATAAAGTAACTAATTGCATTTAACTAGAAATTCACATTGAGCTCAATGTTGCATTGTGTTTGAAATTGTGTTGCCCATTGCAACAACTGTAACTACTGTACTTAAAAGTCTATTGCCTATTTGCAAAGTATTTAAACTAAAGTAATTCATTCTGAGAAAGTATATTTTGTAATGTAATGTATAATGTAATTACAATGTAATTTAAAAAATAAAATATCTAAAAATAAATAGTTTAAAAAAATGTAGTAAATCAGTATCAAAAAATAAATATAACAATTAATACATTTCAAAATTGTCATCTACAAAACCTTTGAAATTCACTGAAAAAAACCATAGGTTTCAGACATGTTATAGTTAGGAATTAGCATTTAAAAAACCTTTGAAATTCACTGAAAAAACCATAGGTTTCAGGCACGTTATAGTTAGAAATTAGCATTTAAAAAACCTTACAAATTCACTGAAAAAACCATAGGTTTTAGGGACCGTTATAGTTAGTTGGACATTGCACTCGTACAAAACCCGTGAAATTCCCCCGTTATAGTTAGTTCAGCTAACTATAACTCGCGCTCCGTAATGCACTGCTGATGACGTCACATATTACATCACTCATGACATGGTCAGTGACATCACTGATGACATCTCAAATGACATCACTGATGACATCACTGATGACATCATCCACGTGATAATCTGATGCACCTCCTCACACAGTAATATAACCTTTGATACACCCACTCTAAATTACAGACTGCCATTCGCAAAACCATAGACACTCCAACACCAATAACTACATACCCACTCACTGATTCTTAGGTCTACACACACATCCACTCACTCACCCGTACAGTCACTCATACTTACGGTCACTCAGTACAGGACTATCATATGCACTCATACTCCTATATAGACACTCAAACACCGCCACTCATCCATAGAGGTACTCACACACCTAGTCAGTCATGCAAATAATTAAACACACTGCCATTTATTCACCTATTCAGTTATACACAACACCAGCTCACTTACTCATACAAATACTAGCACATTCTTACGCTCTTATACAATCACTGATACAAGCACACACTCATCCATACAGTCACTCTCACAATCACACACTCTCGCTTATAGCTATTTATATACTCCAACAAACATATATACTGCCTTTCACATATGTAGTTACTCACACATGTACCACTGGGACATACATTCACTCACTAACACACTCTTACACACACTTACACCCATACAGTTTATCACAGATGCACTCTTGAAACCATCCACCCAGTGAATCACCCACTCACACATCTATGCACAGAGTCGCACACACCCCACCCACACAAACACTCAGGCACCCATACAGATACTCAGACAACCAATCAATAACTCATATAGACACTCATGTAGCTATTCACAAACCCATGCAGCCACTTACACAGCAACTGACAGACGGATACAGACATTCACCCAGTTTAGTCACTAACCCATGCATTCAGTAAGATACGTTTAATCACTCACTTATAGAGTTAATCACGCACCTACTAAATCATCCATACAGACACTTATACACCCACTTATTCTTCAATACGCCTTTCCCTATATATATTAAAAATATTTAAACTTTATAGAAACACACAGTCACTGGATGATGTCATCAGTGATGTAATTTGAGATGTCACAGTGATGTCATCAGTGATGTCACTGACCATGTCATGAGTGATGTAATATGTGACGTCATCAGCAGTGCATTGCGGGGGCGCGAGTTATAGTTAGCTGAACTAACTATAACGGGGGAATTTCACGGGTTTTGTACGAGTGCAATGTCCAACTAACTATAACTGTCCCTAAAACCTATGGTTTTTTCAGTGAATATATATATATATATTCACTGAAAAAACCATAGGTTTCAGGCACATTATAGTAAGAAATTAGCATTTAAAAAACCTTAGAAATTCACTGAAAAAACCAAAGGTTTCAGGGACGTTATATTTAGCTGGACATTTCACTCGTACAAAACCAAAGAAATTCCGCCGTTATAGTTAGTTCAGCTAACTATAACTCGCACCCCCGCAATGCACTGCTGATGACGTCACATATTACATCATTCATGACATGGGCAGTGACATCACTGATGACATCACTGATGACATCTCAAATGACATCACTGATGACATCACTGATGACATCTTCCAGTAAATGTGTGTTTCTGTAAAGTTTAAATATGTTTTATATATATATATATATATATGTTTTTTTTTATATATATATATATATATATGACAAGGTGTGTTGAGGAATGAGTGGGTGTATAAGTGCCTGAATAGATGATTTAGTAGGTGCGTGACTGACTGTATAAGTGGGTGATTAAACGTGCTTACTGAATGCATGTGTTAGTGACTAAACTGTGTAAATGTCGGTATCAGTCGGTCAATTGCTGTGTAAGTGGCTGCATGGGTTGGTGAGTAGCTACATGAGTATGTATATGGGTTATTGATTGGTTATCTGAGTATCTGTATGGGTGCCTGAGTGTCCGTGTGGATGGGTGGGAGGTGTGTGACTCTGTGCATAGATATGTGAGTGGTTGATTCACTGGGTGTATGGGTTCAAGAGTGCATGTGGAAACAGCTGTATGGGTGGTTGAGTGTGTGTATGGGTGTGTTGGTGAGTGAATGGATGTCTCAGTGGTACATGTCCAAGTAACTACATATGTAAAAGGCAGTGTATGTGAGAGTTGGAGTATATAAATGACAATACGTGAGAGTGAGTGATTGTGAGAGTGGCTGTATGGATGAGTGTGTACTTGTATCAGTGATTGTATAAGAGAGTAAGTATGTGTTAGTATCTGTATGAATAAGTGAGGTGGTGTGTGTATAACTGTATAGGTGAGTAAATGGGAGTGTGAATGATTCTTTGCATGACTGACTAGGTGTGTGAGTAACTCTATGTATGAGTGGCGATGTGTGAGTGTCTGTATATGTGTATGAGTGCAAATGATACTGCTGGATTGATAAGTGACTGCATGTATGAGTGACTATATGGGTGAATGAGTGGACGTGTGTGTAGACTTAGGAATCAGTGAGTGGGTATGTAGTAACTGGTATTGATGTGTCTATGGTTTCGAAAATGGTAGTCTGTATTTTAGAGTGGGTGTATCAAAGGTTATATTAGGCTGTGAGGAGGTGCATCACATTATCACGTGGATGATGTCATCAGTGATGTCATCAGTGATGTCATTTGAGATGTCATCAGTGATGTCACTGCCCATGTCATGAATGATGTAATATGTGATGTCATCAGCAGTGCATTGCGGGGGTGCGAGTTATAGTTAGCTGAACTAACTATAACGGCGGAATTTCTTTGGTTTTGTATGAGTGAAATGTTCAACTAAATATAACGTCCCTGAAACCTGTGGTTTTTTCAGTGAATTTCTAAGGTTTTTTAAATGCTAATTTCTAACTATAACGTGCCTGAAACCTATGGTTTTTTCAGTGAATTTCTAAGGTTTTTTAAATGCTAATTTCTAATTATAACGTCCCTGAAACCTATGGTTTTTTCAGTGAATATATATATAACTCACGCCCCCACAATGCACTGCTGATGACGTCACATATTACATCACTCATGACATGATCAGTGACATCATTGATGACATCACTGATGACATCTCAAATGCGAAATGCGATCCACGCGTTTCGGCTCGTCCGAACCTTGATAACGATACAAGACGTCATTGTAGCTTCCTTATTTAAATGTATAAATGCCTCCAGTTGCCAACATTAACAAAGGACTACATATTACTTTAATCCAAAAAGCTGGCGGCCATATTGGCCTGGTCACAATGTGAAAATTCAGGAATTGATACAATAAAGAAAAGAAAACAAGTGTTAATATGCACACAATGTCATTTCAGCATATCTTGCCCCGTGACCGCCGTACCTGTATGTTCGTCAACGTGACTTGTTCATAATAAACATACTTAGGATTGCAAACATCAACATAAACAATGGACTACACATTACTTTAAAGTGAAAGGCTATCGGCCATATTGATCTGGGCACGTTGCGTATTATAATGGTTCTTAGACGAAAGAAAAGAAAAAAAAGGGGTGTTAATATACACACACTATCCATAAATAAAGTTCTAGCGATTATAGTTCCATTCCACTCACAGCTCATTTTAGATGTCATGAGTGATGTCATGAGTGATGTCACTGACCATGTCATGAATGATGTAATGTCTGAGGTCATAAGCAGTGCATTGCGGGGGTGTAAGTTATAGTTAGCTCAGGCAACTATAACTGCTGAATTTCACTGGTTTTGTACGAGTGAAATCTGAGTCTAACTATAACGTCCCTGTAATCTTTGTTTTTTTCAGCGAATTTCTAGGTTTTTTTAACGTTAAGTAAGATGCCTATCACAATGGATGGTGGGGGTTGGAAGCAGGGCCTGGCCTGGCATTGTGCTGCCCCCACCCAAGCTTGCTGCTCCTGCCTCCCCTCCTCCTTGCCATCCATTGTCCAAGTCCATGCCCCTGCTCCCTCATTACAGCCCTGTGTGGCCGTTGTTCTGCCACTGGCCTTCCCGCCTTCTCTGAACAGTTAGCTTGCTGCCCCATCCACCTCCTCCCTATCCTCTGTTGTCTGAATCCATGCACTAGCCTTCTCCCTCCTGCCATGCATGGTCTGATGTGCTGCCACTGCCCTCCATTTAGCATGATGTCCCAGTCCACTCCTCCTGCCCTCCATTGCCCAATTCTATGCCCCATCATTGACCTCCTGCTTAGCCTCTGTGCTTAGCTTGCTGCCCCTACTCTCCTTCCCCCTGCCCTCCGATGTCTGTGTGCATGCCCCAGCTCCATCCTTTTTGACCACCATGTTCCATGGACCTGCCCCTCCTATCTACTCTGAGTGTTCTGTTGACCTGCCACTCCCCTCCCACCTGCCTAGCATTGTCAGATGGCTGTAACCTGTCCCTGCCACCTCCACCTTGCCTATCCACGTTCCATGCCCCTATCCCCTTCCTCCTGTCCTCCATGGTCCATTTTACTGCCACACCCTTCTGCCCTCCCTGGTCTGTTGTGCTGCAACTGCTCCTCCTGCCTGCCCGCATGGTCTGTTGTGAGGCCCCTTCCCCTGAACTCTCTTGTCTGTGCCCAGCTCCTACCCCTCCCTTCTATCCTCCATGGTCCTTTCTGCATGCACCTGCCCCCTCCTTCTCGCCCATCATGGCCATTGTGCTGCCACTAACCCTCCCGCTTGCCATGCATGGTCTTCTGTGCTGCCACGGCCCCTCCCACCTTCCCTGTGTGGTCAGCTAGCTGCCCCTGACCCCCTCCCACCTTCCCTCCATGGTCTGTGTGTATGCCATTATAGTCTCACTGTTGCTCTCCATGGTGTGTCTTGCTTCTAGTGCCCATCCTGCCTGACCTCCATTGTCAGCTTGCTGCTCCTGCCCTGCCCCCTTGCCCCCTGCCCTCTGTTTTCCATGTGCAGACCCCTATTCCCTCCCTCCTGGCTTGTCTGTTCCATTGTAATGCCCCTGATCCCTACCTCCTGCCCTTTATGGTCCGTTATGCTGCAGCTTTCTCTCCTGTCTGTCCATTATGGTCAGCTAGCTGCCATTGCCTCTTTCCCCTCTGTTCTCTGTTGTCCATGTGCATGGTCCTGTCCCCTCCCTATTGCTTTCCATGGATTGTTGTGCTGCACTCCCGTCCCGCATGCCCTGTGTTGTGTATTGTGCTGCTGCAAACCCTGATGCCTGTCCTGTAAGGTCAGTTTGGTGCACCTGTCCATGTCCCTCCTGTCCTCTGTTATCCGAGTCCATGTCCATACCCCAATTCCTCCTGCCTTCCATGATCCAATGTACCATACTTGCTAACATTTTGAACTTGGTAAGAGGGAGATTTTGAAAAAAAAACTGGGGTATTGATTTGCCCCATTGACTTACATTGAAAAAGAGGAGATTGTAGACAGGAGACAGATCAAATAAAGCCCATTTGGGCTTAAAAACATTGGGCGTTTCCTGGCTGAATCGGGTCTGTTGGCATGTATGGTTGTACTACCACTGCCTCTTCCTTCTGCCCCCAATGGACTATTATATTGCCACAGCCTCTCTTGCCTGTCCTGCATTGTTGGTTTGTTGCCCCTGCCCCCCTTTCCACTGACCTCCATAGTCTGTTGTGCTGCCACTGCCCTTCCTGCCTACCCAGTGTGGTCAAATTGTTGCCTCTGCACCCTCCTACCTGCCTTCAATTTTCTGAGTCCGTGCCCCTGGCCTCTGTCTCTCAACAGTATCCTAATGAACAACTAGATTGTTAACATTCTATATTTATTACAAAAGTGTGGCACGCCTGACGTCATCTTGATGTAATCAAAACTGTAATACCTAGAGTATTTCCTTTAGAAATTACAGAAATGAGAGGGTCTTATTTGCATCGAAATTATGGTTAGTGCTCTAAAAAACTAAAATGAGGACATATTTTCTGAGTTTTCAAATAGCGACAAAGCACTTTTAAATTATTTGTTATCTTTATGTTTTTTTATCCAGTTGACCACTTGATTAAATGTTGCACTTAGGGGAGAGGATGTGGTATTACTTCCAGAGCTGCAGACTTTGCAACTGGGGAACCAGGTTGGAGTTTCTGCTTCAGCTCGACATTCTGTGATTCTGGTCAAATCACTTAGGGGGCACATGCATCAAGCTAGGCAATTGCGATTCCTTAATAGCGATTATTAAGGAATCGCTATTAAAGAATCGCAATTGGCTATGCATGTAGAAATTGCTCAATAAATAGCGATTCCTAAACATTCCTTAATTGCTACTCGCAAATTGCGAGTCGCAATTAAGGAATACTTACCTATTCATTCCTATGGGCCAGGAGGCCCATAGGAATGAATGGGAAGATATTCACTATTAGCGATTCGCTATTAAAGAATGGCTAATAGCGGAAGCTATTTCAAGGGTGCCAGGGTGTCAAAAGGACACCCTGTTGCACCCTGAAATCTGCATATGAGTACATCTTGCACACACACATGCCCCAAGGGCATGTGTGTGTGTAAATGGAAGTTTGAAAAATGAACTTTAGTGCATTTTTCAAAGTTTTTGCAAATTACCATGCAGTTTACCTTCATGGTAATTTGCTCCCCTATTAGCGAAATCGCGAATTTTTTAACTTTAATGCATTGCATTTAAGGAATCTCAATTTGTGATTCCTTAAATGCAATTGCAATTTAAGGAATAGCAATTTTGCGATTCCTAAAATTGCATTTCTGCATTTGGGATGATGCATCCCAAATGCAAAAATACTGGTCGCAACGGGGCAGATTCTGAGAATCTGCCCGTTTGCGACCAGTATTTCGGTTGATGCATGTGCCAGTAGATCTCCCCATGTCTACAACCAATATGAATTTGTCCTTGTGTGATGTAACCAATGCTCATGTAAAGCACTCCAATACCTGACCAGTCTGTACTATATAAAACTGCAAAAAAACAAAAAATAAAAAGTGTTTTGCACACTTCTGTCATTGGGCTATATGTGGGCTACATCTGGGTGATATTTGTGCTACATTGGGCTCTTTTGTCTCTGGTGGCCATCTTGGGAGATTTATTTGTTATGAAGTTTCCTAATTTCCTCATTTACTGCAGTCTCCTCAGTAGGAAATGCTTTCAGTTTTTTACTTTGATTCCATCAGGAAGGCATTCAGATGTGTCACACATTCGCTATAAATTCTGAATGTTAGCACTCTAGTTGCTCATTAGATCACTGTAGTAAAGCTACTGCTCACTAGGGAAGTCTGCTGCTGGTATTGAAAGTGCATGTTTCAGTCTGCATGTCAGAATTTTTTAATGAAATAGAAGAGGATTTGAGAAGTCACTCAAAATGTGCCCTAATTTTTCTTTCTTCAGCACTAATCATAATTTCTATGGCAAAATAAACCCCCTCAGTTTGTTCCTTTTTAAATTAAATGTTTTAAGTGTTACCAGTTTATTCCAATCAAGATGGCTTCAGGTGTGCCATACTTTTGTCATAAGTAAGACTGTTAGCGCTCTAGTTGTTCTTTAGAACACTCTGGGACATTCTGTCATTGGGCTATACGTGGGCTACATCTGGGTGATATTTGTGCTACATTTGGGCTCTTTTGTCTCTGGTGGCCATCTTGGGAAGCTTATTTGTTATGAAGTTTCCTAATTTCCTCATTTACTGCAGTCTCCTCAGTAGTAAATACTTTCAGTTTTTTACTTTGATTCCATCAAGTAGGCATTCAGATGTGTCATACATTTGCCATAAATTCAGAATGTTAGCTCTCTAGTTGCTCATTAGATCACTGTAGTAAAGCTACTGCTCACCAGGGAAGCCTGCTGCTGGTATTGAAAGTGCATGTTTCAGTCTGCATGTCAGAATATTTTAATGAAATAGAAGAGGATTTGAGAAGTCTCTCAAAATGTGCCCTAATTTTTCTTTCTGCAGCACTAATCATAATTTCTATGGCAAAATGAACCCCCTCATTTTGTTCCTCTTTAAATTAAATGTTTTAAGTGTTACCACTTTATTCCAATCAAGATGGCTTCAGGTGTGCCATACTTTTGTCATAAGTAAGACTGTTAGCGCTCTAGTTGTTCTTTAGAACACTCTGGGACATTCTGTCTTTGGGCTATACGTGGGCTACATCTGGGTGATATTTGTGCTACATTTGGGCTCTTTTGTCTCTGGTGGCCATCTTGGGAGACTTATTTGTTATGAAGTTTCCTAATTTCCTCATTTACTACAGTCTCCTCAGTAGGAAATACTTTAAGTTTTTTACTTTGATTCCATCAAGAAGGCATTCAGATGTGTCACACATTTGCCATAAATTCAGAATGTTAGCACTCTAGTTGCTCATTAGATCACTGTAGTAAAGCTACTGCTCACCAGGGAAGTCTGCTGCTGGTATTGAAAGTGCATGTTTCAGTCTGCATGTCAGAATTTTTTAATGAAATAGAAGAGGATTTGAGAGGTCACTCAAAATGTGCCCTAATTTTTCTTTCTGCAGCACTAATCATAATTTCTATGGCAAAATGAACCCCCTCCTTTTGTTCCTTTTTAAATTAAATTTTTTAAGTGTTACCACTTTATTCCAATCAAGATGGCTTCAGGAGTGCCATACTTTTGTCATAAGTAAGACTGTTAGCGCTCTGGTTGTTCTTTAGAACACTCTGGGAAGCTGCAGTAGAACACAAAGGAATCAACTGACAGTCTCTGCCCCTGTTGGATGTACATGTTTTACTGAGAATGTCAGACTTCATTCTCACATGACTGAGAAAGATAATGTGAATTTACAGAAAATATGCTCTCATTTTAGCTTCTAGATCACCTTCCAAACCCCTATGGGAAAAGTATGAGAAAATAGTTTTCTCTCAAACATGATTCATGATATCCCAGCAGAAGGCTTTTTCACAGGGTAAAATCACCTTAGAACACACCACAATTCCTAAAATTAATATGGTACCATCAACAAATGATTTATAATGTAACTAAAGTCTTATCACCCTTTATACGTTCTCCTTTTGGTGACCCTCAAAACCTTCCATTCACTACAATGCATTTTAATGGGGTGCTATCATGTATATTGGTCCCAAGATGGCTGCCAACACTTCTTGGATGAAGTGCTGACAGCCAATCAGATCTCACGATGAGATGTGTGGTTAGGCTCCGCCCAGATATATACATTTATTTTTCCTTTAATATTTAAAAAACTACTGAACGGATTTACACCATTTAAAAAAAAGGTCACTTTGTGAACCAAGAGCTACCCTTTTGCCAAATTTGGTGTAATTCCGTTCAGCAGTTCGGGCTGTAGCCTTGTCTAAAGTGTCCTATGGAAATTAACATGTGGAAAATGCGTTTTGGGACCCCCCTTTATTCTCGGCCCCCGCTTGACGAATCACCCCAAAACTTTCAAGACAGGAGCTGACTGGAGCGCCCCATTAGTTTTGAAAAGTTCGCAAAGATTCGTCAAACGGCACCAAAGATATTGGCAAAAGAAAAAACGCTTTTTGAATAGAAACAAGGTCCTAACTATAACTACCTACTGGCGACCGCCAGTAGGTATATATATATATATATATATATATATATATATATATATATATATATATATATATATATAACCTACTGACAGTGACCAGCAGATAGTTATAGTTAGGAACTAGTTTAGTTTCCATAGGAAAAGTGTTTTTTGACTTGCTTATAACTTCACAAAATTTGCCCTCCTGTGTCCAGTTGTGCATGGAAAGCTTCGGGGTGATCTGTCAAGTGGGTGCCGAGAAAAAGAGGGGGTGTCAAAAAAGTATGTTTCCCATGCAATTTTCCATAGTGATTTTGAACACGACTACAGCCTGAGCTGCTGGAAGGGATTACACCAAATTTGGCAGAGAGGTAGCTGTTGGTCCAGAACAAGGTCTTTCTGTGATTTGGTGTAAATCCGTTCATGAGTTCCGGAGTTATTAAAGAAAAAAGATTTATAGATATCTAGCGATGCGAACCCTCTGCGGATCTAGTGCTGAGATCTCATTGGCTGGCAACACTTCAACCATGAAGTGTTGGCAGCCATTTTGGGACTCAGCCGAGTCCCCCCAAAAAAGTTTAGAAAATGAGAAGAAGGCAGAGTAGCTCCCTCCACATGGCCGATATCATCCCCAAGGACCACCACCTACCTGGCGCCCAGCCAATCAAATGCAATGGAGGAGGGAGGCCGCATGGCCCCCCTCCTCAGGTCATTTACGGCCCCAGGGGTATACACCTCCCCAGGGCAGGCCCTGCAATAAGAAATTTGGGGGGCCGCGTGACCCCCCTCCTCGAGCTATTAATGGCCCTGGGGACCACCAACACTCAGGGTTGGCTACCTATGACCCGAGGTGCCCACCCTCAGGACATAGAAGTTTGCTGTTGCTTGGCAGGAGCTATGACAGCTCCCGCCGAGCGAGAGCAAGCAGTAACTCCACTCCCAGTGGGCGGGAGCAGGAAAACTGCCCCCGATCGCTGAGAGCTGACTTTTTATCTGTTTTCCTGCCTGTTGTCAAAACAGATGAAAAAATGCTCCTGCATGCTGGTAGCAGCATTTTTGTCTGCTCCCTCCATACAGGAGCTATGCTGGCTCCCGCTGGAGTTGGGGATCTAGCAGGGACCATGAGGTCATTAATGCTCCCCCCAGCGGTCTCCAACAGGGCACGCTGGGTGCCCTGGGTGAGCTTCAGGACACCCATCATCAACTGGCCGGGCCCTGGGGAATGGTTCCCTGGTCCCGAAATCAGCCCCTCCGCTTCTGTAAAGTGACAAGTGGGTACTTTCTTGTCCTCTCCTGGTGAGAGCAAAGTCCATGGTTGTCCCTTTAAATTACTACAAGTATGCAAATGTGCAAATTCAGCTGGACGTCTCGCCCGTTTTGCCCTGCCCCATCCACTTTAGTAGTATGCAAAGGTCTTTTATGTCTTTTGCCAGTATAATGGACAGCGTACCAAAAGGTCTCCCATCGCGTTTCCTGACGATTTTGGTGACGCCTTCTTGATGTGATGAGTATGAGGACATCTCCACCAAACAAAGAAGCACTTACTTTATAAAGTTAAGAGGAGGTACCCTTGCTTGGGGGTGATTCACCTCTTTGTAGTCTTTTCCTCTTCTCTATAGGAGGATTCATTTTATCACAGATTTCTGGAAGAAGACGCTTGAGGAACAATCACATTGCTGAAATTAAATGCACACAACATCACTGGAGACATTTCCTCATGGTCCATTATGCAGATGTAGTGTAGAATATGCACTAAATATTTCCCCCATGAGGTAGCACTTACTAATTAACCAGTAGAAATGACTCCTGGGGCCGTATTACGCATGACTGTGCCGACGCTAGTTGTCGATGTGCACCAGAGTATGTTTGTGTTTATGTGCGTTTGCATCTGTGCGCTAATACAATATGCGCACAGACGCAAACGCACATAAACGCAGAGCTCAAAGTCTGCGCCAATATCATGGCGCATTATAAACCGATCCTCTGTAATGCGATTGGGCGCATACTCTGGCGCACATCGACAACTAGCGCAGGCGCAGTCATGCGTAATATGGCCCCAGTTGGGTAGACATTTTGTGCAAAACTGTGGACCCTTGTTGGATAAAGGGGCAGGTGTGTTTTTGTTCTGGCCCAGTCACTCACATGGCTACTGATACACCCACATAGACACTCAGACACACATTCACACACCTGTACAGCCACTCTTGCATCCACCTACACACCCACTCACACACTCACACACCCACTCACACACCCATACAGACACTCACACAACCACTCACACACCTACTCACAAACCCATACAGCCACTCACATACCCATATAACCACTCACACACCTATTTGCAGATCCATACAGCCACTCACACACCCACTCACAACCACAAAACCACTCACACACCCATTCACTGACCCACATAGCCACTCACACACCCACTCACAGACCCTCAACACTACTCACATACCCATATAGCCACTCATACACCCACTCACTGACCCATACAGCCACTCACACACCCAGTCACTGTTCCATACAACTACTCACACAGCCACTCACACACCCATATAGCTACTCACACAGCCACTCACAAACCCATACAGCCACTCACACATATTCACCGAACCAAACTACTCACACACCCACAAAACCGCTCGCACACACACTCACAGACCCATACAGCTACTCCCACACTCACTCTCAAAGGTTACAGGTTACAGTTAGGAAATATAATTTAAAAAACCTTCGAAATTCACAAAAAAATAAAGGTTACAGGGACATTATAGTTTGGAGATAGAATTTTAAAAACCTTAGAAATTCACTGAAAAAAACAAAGATTACAGGGGTGTTATAGTTAGGCTCAGATTTCACATGCACAAAACCATAGAAATTCAGCAGTTATAGTTAACTGAGCTAACTATAAAATACAACCCATAATGCACTGCTTATGACCTCACATATTACATCACTCATGATAGAGTCAGTAACATCACTGATGACATCTCAAATGGCATCACCGATGACTTCACTGATGACATCATCTACAAAACCAATCACACTCACTCACACCCACTCACATGCCCATTCACAGACCCATACATCTACTATTCCTCTGCATACAGAACGCATCACCAAAATCGGTGGGAAACACTCTCTGGGGCATTTTGGTAAGCTGTCCATCAACCTGAAAAAAGGCAGGAAGACTTTTGCCTACTACTAAGGTGGACAGTGCGGGAACAAATGGGCAGAGCTTGCAATTGATTTTGCGCATTTGCATACTCGTAATAATTTAAAGGGAGAATCATGCACTCTACTCTCACCAGGAAACAACAGGAAAGAACCCACTCATTACAGTCACTACAGAAGACATTCACCTGCATAAAGCTTTTCAGATCATTTTTCAAGGTGGAATTGCAAAGTAAGCACACTTGCTCTGCCTTTGCCAATCCCAAGAAGTTAGGATCATTTCTTATTTACAGAAGGGGATGGGGCCGCACGGCCTCCCTCCCCTGGCCGATTTCTGCCCTGGGAACCCATCCCGCTGGGCCTAGCTAAAAAAGGGTGGGTGCCCTGGAGCCCACCCAGGGCACCTACTGCATTAGTGTTGGGGGCCGTGGTGGGTGATCCAATGCCCCCACGGTCCCTGCTGGCCCCCTGATTTTATCGGGAGCCAGCATTGCTCTCGCACGCAGGCAGCAGCAAAAAATGCTGCTCCCTGTGGGCGGGAGCAATTTTTATACCGTTTCGGGCAGGGAAGAAGATGAAAAATTTGCTCCTAGCTGGCGGGAGCTTTAAATTGCTCTTGCCAAATGCGAACAGACACTAATGCAGGCAGGGAAACCGCTATGCCACCAGGGGCACCCAAATGTTCTGATTAAATACCCTCCATCATTGACCCATGTTTGCATGATCCTTATTACATTTCCTAATCATCAGTGAACGAGTATCAACAGTAAAAAATCTGGGTGAATAATCTATCCTGATGTTATTTAACTTCTTTTAATGAGGTTTCATCTCTCCACCGGATATTTTAAGAGTACGTATAAGGGATGCGAGGTATGTGTGAATCAACAATCTTTTCAATGAGACTGGAAGGATTGCTAATACAGGCATCAATACTATAAAGTCCTACGTCTTATATCTCAAAGAAGTAACCCTCAACCAATTCCCATATTCACCTAATCCTATGCACGTGTTATAAAAATGATCCTTGCATGGTAAAAAATATTCAAAAACATCATCACTAATCCATGTCCAATTAAATATGTTACATGCCGAGAGGAGGAATAAATATAATAGGAATGCTATTATATATTTTAAAGATGGACATATAGTTCGGCATCTGTGTTGTGGCCCATCGGGACCTCTGTACCCATCATGATGATCAATTAAGACTCCTCCCTTCTCAATTCCTTTTTCCGATTACCACCTTTCGCATATTTTGGTACATGTTTGAGGCCAAAGAACCCAAATCCTTTCAAGGAGCAATTGGGTTCACTTTCAAAGTGGTTTGCCATGGGATAGCTTTTATCACCATTTTTAATTGCTCAGATGTGTTGCAATGCTCTTAACTTCAATTTGTTGACTATAGCGTCCCTGTAATCTTTGTTTTTTAGTGTATTTCTAAGGTTTTATTAATGCTGTAACCTTTGGATGTGCACACACGCTCACAAATATATATATATATATATATATATATATATATATATATATATATATATATTCGCATCACTCCATTTCTTCACTTGGCCAAGCAAAACACAGGAGCACGGACCACAGATAGGTGCAGATTTTCTTTTTATTCGATCACACAAGCACCAGCAGCATAACGCGTTTCAGCTCCGAAGAGCCTTGATCACATGACGCGCTCAACAGTGTAAGGCCGGTTTATATACAACTTTTTTTCTATATCTTTCCTTTTCCCCTGTTTTTTTACTAGTAGTCTTTTTACTATTTTCATATTAAAGTGACAAGTGCCTTATGTGCAAAGTAAAGCAAAGCATGGACATAAACAAAATACTTAATGAATTCTGGTTGTTTAGCTGTTGGAATAATTAAATCATTCAGGTATAAATACCCCTTTGTAGTTACGCATAAATACAACATTTTTTTGCCGTCCAGGTTTAAATACCAATTCAAACATTTCTGTACAAATAAATACATAAAATGCAAATGCAAATACAGTACTAATTCAGAAAGTGCTTGGCTGCAGTCTTTACTACTACACATACTTTCGATTATCTAAAAACCTGTGCAAAATACGCTAATTAAAAGTGTGCTAAAATTGTAAAACCCATCTAAAACCGTGTACAAAATAGTGTAGAAAATGTTTAAAAGGATATTATTCAGGCGGTGCGGTGAAATAATGTTTAAAATTATCTTCAGAGTTCATGGTAGCTATATATCTCTAATTCTAATTACTCATTATCAGAGGCAGGTATGTAATTCCTCCGTAATATTAAGGCCCTTAGGGTACTTTGTATCGAGGTCTAGAATGTATCTAGTTTCTAGACGTCCAAGGGCCTTTTCTCTGTCCCCTCCTCTCTTGTACGGTGGGATGGAGTCAATAATAAAGTAAGTGAGTTGTTTGGGGTCCGCTTTATGTACTTCCTCAAAATGTCTAGCTACGGGGTAAGTGGTGTCCTTGTTTTTGATTGCTCTAATGTGCTGGAGTATCCTCTTGTGCCCTTGTAGTATAGTACTACCTACATATCTTAGGGCACATGGACACTCCAGCACATAGACTACATGGTCCTTTTTGCAACTTAGGGACTTAGAAATGGATTTTTCTTGATCGCTAAATGGGGTGTCATATGTAGTTTTGTTAATCCCAAATTGACACGCTTTGCAAGTTTTACAGCGAAAAAATCCTTTTCTTTGGGATAACCATGTGTTCTTGGTTTGAACAAAAGGGTCATTTTGGACTAGGACGTCCCTCATGGAGGTAGCTCGTGTGTATGTTATAGAGGCATTTTTTGGGAGACTATGCCCAATAACAGGGTCGTCGAAAACTAGAGGCCAATTAGTTATGATGATTTTTCTAATTGCCTTATCTTGCTTACTGTATTTTAAAATAAATCTGAAAGAGGAAGAAGGATCTTGTGTTTGAATGACCTCCTTCTGTTTATTTTGATTAATTAGACTTTCCCTTGGGACTTTGTTACTTTTTTCTATGGCTAGTTTAATACAGTCATTTGAATATACCCTTGCCTGGAATCTGGCAGCACAGGCTTGTTGTGCTATTATTAAATCAGCTTCGCAACTGCAAATTCGCTTGAGACGTAACATTTCCCCATAGGGGATACTATAGATCAGATGTTGGGGATGGAAGCTGCCAGCTTGCAATATGGAATTGCCGGCAGTTGGCTTCCTATGCAATTTTGTTTCAAGTTGCCCATTTCTGATATATACTTCAACATCTAAAAAATTAATGGTTGTTGCGCTGATCGAGGCTATAAAATGCAGATTAAGACAATTCTTATTTAATTCTCTAATAAACTGTTCTGCTTCATCTACTGAACCCTGCCAGATTAAAAACAAGTCATCAATAAAACGAAGCCAACATTTAATTTTTGATATGACTGTGGTCTTATGTTCATTCATTAGTACCAGCTCCTCCCACCATCCCATATGTAGACAGGCATAACTGGGGGAGAAGCTGGCTCCCATTGCTACCCCCGTTGTTGTTTGCATAAGACATTTTGGAATAAAAAAATATTGTTATCAAGGCAAAACTCAACCATATTTAAAAGCATCTTGTTGTGCTGTACACATTCGGGAGTCCTTTTACCTAAATAATGTTGTAATGCTCGAATACCATCTTGGTGGTTGATGGAGGTGTATAGCGATGTCACATCCATTGCAATGAGCAAATAATCTTCTTTCCAAACAATGTTCTGTGTTTTTGAAAGGAAATCCCCCGTGTCCCTGATGTAAGACGGCAGCTGTTGAACAAACTCCTGTAGATAATAATCTACATATCGTGATGTTTTTTCTAGGAGACTATTCCTGGCTGAAATTATCGGTCTTCCTGGAGGTTTGTTTGCGTCTTTATGTATCTTTGGAATAAAGTATAAGATCAGGGTGACTGGATTGTCATTTTTTAAGTACTTATACTCTTGGGGGGATATGAGCCCAGCATTCTTCCACACTACCAATTTTGCACTATATGTATTATATGTAGTTCTTAATTCCAGATATTCACTTCTCCGATAGCATGTAGTGTCTGTTAGTTGATTCATGGCTTCTTCAATATAGTCCTTCTTTTTCCACAGAACAAGGTTCCCACCCTTGTCTGCGTTTCGAATAATTATGTCATTGTTTGATTTCAATTTTTTCATCAAAGTGTGATATTGTAGTTCTTTTTTGTTATTTTTGAGTTTATTTGCTCTTTACACTTTGTGATTTAATCGTTTAATTCCCTTGATTACTTGTTCTTGAAAAATATCAATAGAGTCCCTTGGACTAATAGGGTTAAATTTGGATTTTGGTTTGAAAGGAGTGGTAGAATCAATTTTATTGCAACTTTCTAGACAGGTATTTGTACTTATGTTATAGTTTTCATTCACTAGTTGTTGTAGATCATTTAGCAATGGCACATCTGATTGTGTCAAATTGAAAAAAGGGGGACTTGTTGATTGGAGATCCGATTGTTGGATTGGAACTTCAGTTGGAGTTGACTGGTTTTGCCAGAAATACTTTTTTAGTTTTAATTTTCTTATACTTTTGAAGACGTCTATTCTGGTAGTAGCATAGTCAAATGAACTTACAGGACAGTAAAAGAGAACTAATGCCAGTAACTGCTCTTCTGCTTTATTTAGGTCGACATCTGTAAGATTAATAACAGTTTGACTGCCATTGTTGGTTGTAACTATTGGCGTCTTCAATTGCGTCTGGCTTGCCGAGTTTGTCTTTTCGGTTCTTCGTGATTTTGTTTTTCGCCTTTCCCTGCGTTTGACTGATCGGCTTTTTATAGTTTCACAGGTTGAACTCTTGGGCGCAATGTGTTGCGCCTTTCGTGCACTAAAAAATCAACCTCTTCCGCTAAAGATATTTTGGCCGGTATTTGTTTATTCAATTGATTAGAGTTACTGGGCTCGGTTTCACTTTCCATGGCAGAGCTATATTCTGAGTTAGAAGATGTACTTGGTCCTGTTTGATGGGTTTCCATAGTTGCTCTGCCTGCACCTATTCCCCGTATTTTGATACTTTTAAGGCCTCGTACTTTTTAGCGAAAGTGAATATACGTCCTGTTTCATAATCGGTATGATCACGATGAAATTTGAAAGCTTTCCTCTCACGGATTTTATCTTCCTCCTTTTTTAATCTTTTAATCATTTCATCTTTAAGTTTGAGAATTTCATCTTTATTTGCCAATAATTCTATTTCAACATTAAGGGCTTCTATTTGATCTTGAAATTTGATCCGATCCTTTTCGGCATATTTGACTAAGATGACTATTAGTCGTTTGGATGAATCCAAATTTGTTTCTGCCCATTCCTTCATCATGTCTATATCCGGATTTTCGTAACTGGGGGCTGTTAGGATTCTTAACCCCCTAGGTACTCTTCCTATGTCCAAGTAACACTGAAGGGACTTCGCTTCCCACCATTTGTTTTGTTCTAATTTCATTAATTTCTCTAGCTGTTTCATTTTGTCTTTAAAATTGGTGCTGCGTAACCCCACTGATGCATGTTGGGGAACTGAGTTCTGTTCAGTTACATTGTCATCATTAAACATCTCCTCCGCCGCCGCCGCCTCCCTTTCCTTGAGCGCATCAGCTGACATAGCGCTTGTGTGAAAATACTTTATTCAGTTCAAAGCGCACTGTGAGAGGGATCGTGCCCCTGGATTTTGACCTCGCGCTGCGATCACTGCACACCTTCAACTCAGCAAGATTGAATTTATGGCTGTATCCCCTTGTCGACAACCCACAAACAGGCGCCCAACGTGTCCTCCGACGCGTGTTCGCCTACCTTGTTGCTGTCACAGAGATTTCCAATGCCGTCTAGTCAGAAATGCTGAGGGGCTGAGCTGTCGATAATCCTCCCGGATTTGTCTCCTTCCACTTGTTGCCAAGCATCGGCATATATTTGTGAGTGTGTGTGTGTGTGTGTACATCCAAAGGTTACAGCATTAATAAAACCTTAGAAATACACTAAAAAACAAAGATTACAGGGACGCTATAGTCAACACATTGAATATATTAGTATATATATATATATGTGTGTATATATGCTAAGATTTGAATATATGGGAAGATCTCAATTAACTGGCTATTGGTGTAAGTACATAGAGAGTTCATTTAAATGCCACCCTTGTTTATGTTATTTGCCAAATATAAAACTATCAAACACAAGGTTTTTCATTATATGAAAAGAGAAATTATAATGACAACATGATGCTGCTTTTCCATTGCTGCCTATTCTAAGCAATTCCCTGCTGTTATAAATTTTGTTAGTTTAAAAAAATAATGTGAAAATCACTATTTAGGTCCAAAAGACTATTTATCCACGAGATGCTATGTTGTGTAATTTCTATGAAAGAAATTGCATTTTTAAATTTGCATACTTTAATTATTTTTGAGGCATGTATAATTATGTCAAGCAATAAGATTCTTCCCCTTTTATTGTTATTATCAAATATTAAAAAGCCATTCAGCAAGCCCACAATGCCAGCCACAGGGAGTACAAATATCCAAAAACTGATTCCAAACAGAAGCACAGATAGAAAGCCAATAGAAATGGCTATGTTACCTTACCATCCGATTCACTCAGATTGTCATGGGCCTTAGCATGTAACCATTTAAGCCACACAGGACAGAGCATCCAGTGAGGGGTTGTAAAAAGTAATATGCCTACACTTGGGCAATGTGGAAATGGTAGCATGTCCTTGTAGTGTTGTGAGCACTGTTTCTCTGGGAGTGTCTTCTCTCCCAGCACAGTGATGCATTTTCGGATCTCCGTGCTGGGAGTGGAGACACACGTGTGGTGCGGGGATGTCAACGATTGTGAAAAAAGAGAATAGTACAAACTCCTAATAAATGTTTCCTGTTGCCTATATGTTCTACTGGTTGATAAAGTGATTCCAGGTCATTACACTGGCAAAAAGGAGAAACCAAGTGAGGGATATTTAATGAATATGATGGCCTTCTTATCCTCTGGAGATGATAAGCCAGTGGTATCGGTCAATACTCACATGAAGTCACCATCAATCAGTAAGCTAACTGGAACCACATGTTTCAGCCACCTGAGTCATTGTCGTTGGGAGCACTCCTTCTTTTCAGTTTGGGTGACACAAGCAACTTAGGCCCCAGATGGTGCAGATGGATCAGAGATCTTGATGTTTACACAGGGGCGATAGGCTTAAAGAATGAAACGAGACTGATATGCCTCCTTATGCTGCACTCCACTAGTCCAGACACAAGTGATATCACACATCAATTTGAGGACTGTGAAAATCTCTCATATGGTGGTCTGAAACAATTGATGATAACATACTTTCTCCCAAAACGAAATGTTGATTATGAAAGATACCTTTTCCATTCCACAAGGCAAAAGCAAGGTAAGACAATAAATTCTTTTGTGACACAGTAGAAAGATGGAGTGCAGCTCTGTGACTCTGACAATTACAAGTATGAAGAGGCACTGAGGTCACAAATGATTGCTGGCTGTGAATCTGATATTTTCACACAGAAACTGCTGTACAAAACAAGAAAACTAGAAGAGATTCTTTCAATGGCAAGGATATCCCGCGGTTTTGAATATCAAACAGAAATTATGGGATGCCATAAAGTCAAGAGGGAAGTTGAGAACTCGCTGAGCAAGACTGGGGACACACCAGGGCACAAGTCCTATAAAAAGAAGTGGGGGGACTGACCAAGTTAGACACTATGCAAGTGATATCATGATGCCTGCCATCACAGCACATGACGTCACGATGTAGTGCTATAAAAGAAATAAACTAGTGCTATTTAAATTATTTGTGTAAATACTGGGACAGACCACTTCCTCTGACTGTCTTACAGTGTCTGCACTTATATACAGGGACAGAACAAAGGCAAATGCATGCCTCTCTTAAATACCTGTGAAGAGATAGCAAGATGTGTGCCTTTGTTTCCCTCTGTGGTATTTACATTTAAGTTTGAGGTTCCAACCGCCTCCAGTCAAGGTATTTTTTAAAAAAAGGAGGCCTGATGGCCCCTTAACTTAGCCCCTTAGCTGGAGGTGAAAGAAAAGCCCCCTCGCTGCCTGCACGTTGCTGCTGGAAATGGAAAGCAGACAACGTGCAGGCGCTGCTGAGCGTGTCCCGGTGTCTTACACTGGGACAAGTTCAACATATTTCTGTGGGGCCCAACTTCTTGGCAGGGGGGACAGCGTCCACCCTGTGAAAATAGTGGGTGGATGCCGTGGACCTGCGTGTACCCCTGACTCGTGCCCTGGGACACATGCTCACTGATAGGCAATGGCACCTGTTACAGATGTGTGTTTTGCTCCCCATACTCAGGCGAGTGCCCAGTAGCACAGAACACGTGCCACAACTGTGGCAGGAAAGGTAATTCTCAATCAGTATGTCGAAGCAAAAATGAGAAACAACTGAACACACAAGTGACCCAGAATTCTGATGGAGAGCGAAATGTATCTCTTATACTGATAAGGAACACTAGTTATTTGTGTTCCAGTTCCGGTTGTTTCGGGCCGGAGAGCTGCGGAGAGCTGCGTGCCGGCGAGCTGCGTTGTTGGAGCGTGGGAGCTCGGTGCTCGGTGTCGCATCTGTGGTGGAGCTGTGGTTCTCAGCGTGCGGCAGCCGGTTTAGGGTTCCTTCCGCGGAAGCGGCCCGGAGGTCCCAGGACCGGGTGCGGCTTGCGGAGGTCCCGCAAAGGCGGCCGCGCCTGCTTCACTCACCCCGCTCAGGGTTACCTCTTTGGCAGCTCCGCCTTCCGGCAGCTCCTGGTGGAGACAGATTGCAGCTGATCGGACGGGCTGCTGCTGACAAGCAGTAGCGCAACCAGCTTCGGCGCCCAGCGGGATGGCTGCGGGAGAAAAGAAAGAAGAAGAAAGGAAAAAAAAAGGCAATTACCCAGCGGAATAGAGCGGCTAGGCACTGCGGGGCAAGGACTGTCCCAATTTTTAAAGCGAGTCTGCCCAGCTGCTGCCTTTGCCCCTCACACAGCCGCAAGGACATCTGTGGCAAGCAAGCAAGCAGGCGGCTCGGTGCAGCGCTTGAGAAAGGCACAGCGCAGAAGCACTGCTCGAGGTGAGTGGAACCCTGACGTTAGTACCAGGGTATTTTTACATCAGATGGGGGGCGCATAGTGCAAGCAGAGACTGCTCACTGCCCCCCTCAATTGTCTGCCCCCTTGCTCCCCTCGTCTGTGCAATTAGCAACACATATAGAGAAGCTAACTAGTATCAGAAGCTTCAATGAAAGAGAGAGACAAGGTGACTCTAATTGAACTAAAAGGAAAACAAGGATAAAAGTAGAATTAAAAGAATTAAAAGAATCCAAAGAGGGGCAGTTCCCGAGTTCGCTCCTATCCAACGCTTTCCTCCAACGTGCATTTACACCTAAGTAACCATGCGGTCTGGTAGGGTCAGGAAGGCACCATGTGACAAAACAGCAACCCACAAAAAAGGAAACAAACTAAAACACAAAGATAACAAACTGTGAGCAAGCCCTCTACACTAAGGAGCCCATTAGTCTCCCCACTAGCTTTTATGTTTGGAAAACCATCTAAGCAATCCTGGGGTACTGCAAGCTCCAAATTTAAATTTTTGAAGGATCCGGGTTCAGTTATATTTGCAGAAACAGGAGATACGCCCGGTCTGATGACTCCACTGGCTCCTCTTAAACCTGCCACTTGGCAGGCCACGCAAATGCTGGAAAAACACGCCAGTAGCTACACCAACAAAGCTACAGGACCAATTGCTCTACTTACACCAGGAAAACAATTGGTCCCGTGCATATTAAACCATCAAACACCAGAACAAAGCAGGGGAAACACCAACGGGGGCCCTGCCTTGCAGCATAACTTAACAATAACAGCTCTTGTACATACTGTACACGTAGAAAACGCAGAGAAAGGAATTAACATGCAGCTATGCAATCAAACTACAATTGATGACGGAAGCGCCACCGCCACCCTAGGTACAAACCAAGAGAGTGAGCCCAAAGACAAGACTTCTGGCAAACCTCTACCAGTTTCCGGTCTAAGCTCTGCCCAAGGCTAAATATCCAACATATCAATGTCACCCTTGAATAATGAAGACTCTGACTTCTCATGGTTAAATTTATGGCAACCACAAACAGAAGAAGAAGAACGAATTGACAGTACCTCCGAAGTAAGCTCGGAAGAGGAGTCAAATGAGGGGTCCATAAGGGACTACAAGGATGACTTGAACTGTAAACGAAATCAAAATAAACTGCAAAGCACAAAAACAACACTGTACCAAAAAAGCAACCACCAGATCTACCCTCACCCTGGGTCTACTGAAATCTTTGCCCTTGAAGCAAATATCTCGCCAAAAATTAATGAAAAGGACGGGTTTACTGGCCCACCAGCCAACAGGATTGAGGTACAGGAAAATGATAGATCTACTAGTCCACGAGGGAACGGGGCCAGCGAAAAGGCCTTGGCCAAAGTTAAGGAAAAGGCGAGGCCCCCCGGTCCAACAGATAACGGGGCTAGTGACAGTACCTGGCCTCAGACGGATCTTATTGCCCCTATGCTGACTGCGCTTCAAGCATCAACAAATACGCTGATTCTGCAGTCAGATAAATTGGACATTTAAATTGATCTAATGAATGTCATGGCCTCCTATATTGCCGGGATAAACTCAAAAATGGAAACTTTAACTAACTTAATAACAAGAGTACAATCCACATATACTCCAGACGTATCTGCATGCACTTGTGGTCCTATATTAGACAAATTAAGTCTGTTACCAAACTTGCTGGAGCAGATTCTCTGCCTCAATAAACGCTTGATTAGCGCACCTACGGATAAAAACTAACCCGGAACAATTACAAAAGACCAGCTGCCACCAGCAGCACTAAATAACGGGTCAGGAACTAACAACTCCAGTGAGTTATCCACTACAGAAAAGGTTGAGATTACAGAAACAGATGAAATATTGCATTCGAAGGCAGTTTTGAGTCAACAAAAATCATCATTGCAATCCAGAAGACAAAAAAAGAGAGAAAGAAAAGCAAGAAATAAAACCAGGGAGTTCAAGACGGACAATATAACCAAATTATACTCGATCTTTTCTAGGCCACAAAATACAAAATGTACAGAAAAACAAATTTCTTCCCTAACACCCGCCACTCCGCTCTCCTCTCAAATGGATTTAAGCAAGAGGCCTGCAGAAACGTTCCCGGAACCAGCAGGGACTACCAAAAAACTATCGAGGGTCACCAACACAACGGTCCGGGATAGCACCCTAGCTGAAAGCGAAACATATAAGCTTGAAAATAGAGAGAGAGTCCGCTGAAATTAGACACCAAAACGCATATAGGCGCGGAAAGAAAAAATACAAGGTTACCCCAGGTGCCTGTTGGACCACACCTCTCTCCAATACGTAAACTACTGCTTACTAAACAAAAACACTCAACTAGCCCAATGGAACGTTCTTCGTTAAACAAGAATGTAAAAACATCAGTAGAAACAATGGGAGAACAACTCACTCCAGACCATGTACTACGCTTTCAGCAGCATGACACAAAAGTGAGTACCTACACAGGATTGCCAGGGGTACTTACAAAAAATGCGGCCCTTCAGATAACAGGTGCAGACAATCAACATTTGCAAACCCAATTAAGATTTCATATTATAAACCAGATTGGTTCTGCTCCAAGGGACAGTACCGCTAAGGAGCATTTGAGTGACGCACGCAAACCCACCTGCACAAAGCTGCAGATACTCTGGACTCCTGAATATGAATCGCAAGGAAGGCATGATACATTAAACAGGAGCAACATATTAAGACTCATGGCAGAAATACCTGAGTTAATTCAGATACGTACAGCCGACTTATTGGCGGTTCAGTTTGTTTCATCCGGACAAAAAGATGCAATAGAACAAACACTAACAACATTGCAGTCCCCTGAGATAGCCCAACTAATACTAAAAAACTTAGACCAATTTGCTGCTTGGGGTATAAAATTATCGATACCAGCAAAAACCCGATACCCCTCACCACTGTCAGATCACCAATTGTACCAAATGAAAGAAGACACCATTAAACCACTACCAAACAAACAGGTCTATTCCATATTACAGAACGCAAAGGGCAGTAGCAGGGTAGACGCAACACTGGATAGTTCTATTACAGACCCGAAAACAGTAACCAACCCAAGCCTACACAACTGGGGTTGGCTACCAGGCATTCTTGCCAACAAGAAGACTGAGTGACAAAGAATAGGGAAAACCAGCAAGTCTGAAGGAAGCATGGTACATATTCTGTCTTGGAACATAGCCGGTGCAAAGAAGCTTCTTGAAGAAGGTCTTCCCCTCCATGAGTGGGACAATAGTGACATAATTGCCTTGCAAGAGACATGGGCCATAGAAGATCTTCCCATAGTTGGTTTCACTCTTTACTCCGTGGCGGCGGAAAGATGTAATCACTATGGATGAGCAAAGGGCGGCCTGCCAGTCTACGTTGCGTTAGCATTAAAAATCACAACGGAGCAGCTTATTTCTCCCGAACCAAGTATTCAGCTTATCAAGCTCTCGTACATAAGTCAGGGAAACACTAAAACAGTAATTCTGATTAATTATTACACACAACCAACAGACCAAAAAAAAAGAAAGAACAATGCTCTTCTAATTAAAACAATTTTGGATTTACGCTGTGCCGAACCAGCATGGAATATTATTCTGACAGGTGATTTCAATGGGAACTTATTTCACACAGCTGATGAAGACGAAATATTGTCAGCTGATAATACTTTTTGGAATATAAAGCAACAGTTTTCAAATAAGTATATTCGTAAAGATCTCCGTGGCCAACAGCTAGTAACAGCTCTAGAATATCAAGGAATGCGAGTGATTAATGGAAGAACCAAAGAAGACACCCCACCAAAATATACGTATCACGGCCCATGGTCACATTCGACACTGGATTATACGATTCTGACGCTTCCACTAATGCCGTTCCTAGCACATTTTTATATAGAGTACACCACAATAAGTGATCACTCAATTCAACATATTGTTTTCAATCTAACTCTACCAAGACTGGATAAAGCCACAGACCTGGAAGGCAACTTGAACACTATAAACTCAAAACGTTTAACCTGGTCAAGTGGATCGACTGAGCAGCAATTTGCTACAATGAAGAATTTACTAGCTGAGTCGGCACTAAGGAGCACTAACGGTATAAAAGCATGGTCATATTTCCTCACAAGCCTTCCAACCGAAACTGTAAAATCAAGGCATAAGGTAGTCACTTTTAATCCATACATCGGGCTAACAAGTGAGGTAGAAAAACTGAGAAGGGACTTAAAAAGAACAGCTAGGAAATTATATAAAAATGCCAGTACTCACGTCTCATGGGAAACATTCAGGGAACAGAGAAAACCCTTCAAAAAGAAGCTTTGGGAGAACAAAAGAGCAAGTGCAGACACTTTTTGGCTAAAGTTAATATACAATGTGAGACAACACAACGCAAATAAATTTTGGCTAACAATAAATCAGCTTAATTGACCTAAAAACATTCTATCATCAAACGTTAAGGAACAGGACTGGGCCGATCATATAGCTCAGAAATTTAAGACACAGTACCACACCCATGAGCAGGCACTGACCTACCAGGTCCCTTCAAGCCCTAGGCAACAACAAGGCACCGGGGCCCCAGGCACCATGGTTAACGCTATGTGCGACAACTCAGAGCGCCTAATTGCTGCCAGCCCAAACTACTCTCCATACACAGCGGTTGCCATAAAAAATCTAATAAACAAAAGCAAAAGGGACGGTGCTCCTGGACCCAACGGTGTCCCCCAAGCCATTTTTAAACACGACCCAGCTTTTTGGAGCTCCCAGTTAGAGAATCTTTTTGCCAAACTTGAACTGTTAAACCAAATTCCAGACAGCTGGCAAGGCTCAATCCTGTCACCAATTTACAAAGGGGGCGATAGATCTAATCCATCGACTTATAGACTGATTGCATTGCTTGACGTCGAAGCTAAATATTTAGCCTCCCTGATCCTGGAAAATCTGGTTGCCTGGTCCAAAGACCTAAATCTGATCCCCATAAACCAGACGGGATTTAGAAAAGAGATTGGGACAATCTCCAATATCCTTTCTATCACCCTATTAGCAGAGAAATGCAAAATAAATAAACAGAGCTTGCACCTCTGCTTCATTGATTTAAAAGCAGCCTTTGACAGCGTGGATAGGAAATTATTATGGATGAAACTAAGGGCATGGAACATTCCAGAAAGAATTTTAAAAGGTTTACTGTTATTTTACACGGATACATGGGTTAGAGTAAAACTCGGTGATGGATCAACAGTCTCAAGACAATGGACAATAAGGGCCTGAAGCAGGGCTGTGTGCTTGCTCCCCACTTATTTAATTTGTTTTTAGCGGATTTATCTGATAAACGTGGTGCAATCAACTCTCATTCTCCGCGTCTGGGATCACTATCCCTTTCGCACCTCGCCTATGCCGACGACATAGTTTTAATCAGTTTGACCAAAATCGGGCTCACAAGGCTAATACCAGGCCTCGCAGAATTTCTAACGAAAAATAAGCTGGAAATTAATATAGCAAAAACCAAAACAATGCTTATTAGCAACCGGTCAGCCTGCCCGCACAACATCTATTTTAAAGGCAAAGTCTTGGAGAACGTCGCAAGTTATAAATATATGGGATTCTACCTCGACAACAAATTAAGCCAGCAAGAACAGAAAAATTACATGGCTCAACGGGCAACTGCATTAACCTTTGCTTATAAGACACTGGCAGGAAAACTAAGGGGCCCCTCATTCAAACCACTGATTACAGTAATAACGGCGAAAACATTACCAACTTTAACCTACGCCAGCGTAGCCTTCCAAGGTAAAGACGCAACCTTACTCAACAACTTAACAACCAGCATTTTCAAAAGGGTTTTTCAGCTCCCTCAAATGGCGTCCCCAGCACAAGTGCGATTGGAATTTGTTTTAATGAATGAGTCAGTTGGCAGGTTATACTCAACAATTATAGTGTGGTACCGCATAAAGCAAAACACGGTGGACTCTAAATTAAAGGAGGCTCTGTGGTCAGAACTAGAGAAAGGTCCCAACACCCACATAAGCGTTATTTGCACAATGCTCTTAAATCTACTTGCACCTTAGATCTGTGGAACAAAAATCTGCCTTACGTTACATTTAAGTCCACACTTAATAAAGTTGCAAAACTGCATTCGATTTTGCTGGATAAAAGTACTTTGCGCCAGAGGTCCCACGCCTGGACTGTCCTCAACAACTACAAGATTCTCAAACCAGCAGCTTACTTAGATTTAACATTTCAGGTCCACCTAAAAAACAGATAATGGCACTGCGTTTTGGTAAATATCCTTCACTGGCAGACGCCCCAAAGTGGAAAAATATGGAAGTAAAAAGATGTCGTCTATTTGGAAGTCCTACAGAAGACCTCATCCACTTAATATGCATTTGTAAGAAACTTCAGCTAGCACGAGCTACCTTACTAAGAAAAGCTTTTTTGGATAGAGGAATACGATCATGTCGGGAGGCTATAATTAATGGGCTTGATCCATCTGACCCTCAGATGAACTGTAAATTGGTTAAGTTCCTGCGCATACACGATCAGGCTACAAAGTCAATACAATAATGAGAGGGTCCACTCATAGAAGGCTCAATGTTAGTAATAACTGATCCTCTGTCTGATGGTGACATCACAAGGAGGGAGCAAGGGGTCTGGCCCACCTGCCCGCAGAGACTACTACTTTTACTCATATTGACTTACAGCTGGTACCGAAGTGACTAACTTCTGTCATCTGTTAATTGCAGGTTCATAATTGCAATCCATGTAGAAAAAGTAGAATACAGGCATTATTTCACCAAATTTTAGAGTGTATTTATGGCTAACAGTGATTTTAAATCCGTGAGATACTTCCTGGTGTATTTTACTGTTGAATGATTTTAAATCTTGTTGATTCTTAGCCGCTATAAACAGTGAGGAAAATTGTAATGGTTTTAATTAACTAAACAATAAATTTTACATACATAGTATCTCTTATACGTGTCACTGGATAAGGGAGTTAGCTACACACCTGGGATTTTTTTTATGTAATCTGGCTTGTCACCCTCAGAAACTGAACGGACTCAAAAAATGAAGGTATTCTCAATGTGGAGTGACTTGGTCACAGAGCCAGAACAAGACCTAAAGGAATTAATCATAGATGCGGATGCAGGTGGAGGGTTAATTCCGTTCCGCAGGCATGATCAACGTGATGACAGACACTGACTTTGCAACACTGATGCATCAGCCTATCCTGAATGACAATATGTGTGCATACATGCCTCACCCCGAGTTTAACACTGTTAGCCCACGCATCAAACATGGTGATCACTCTCTGCAGACTGAGATATATGTTGTTGAAGCTGCTGTAGGCACTGGGTGACTGTTGAGTTTCAGATCTTAAGCTTGACCTTCTCAAGGTCCATTGTTGCATTGCTCCATTAATGTGCAAGCGCTGCCCCCAGGGCAGCCGCGAACATGTGCTGCCCCCAGGGCAGCGCATTCATGTGAAAACACGCAGCCGCTCCGTGTTTTCACAGTGCAGGCGGCAGCCGCCTGCACTTTCAAAGGGGTTTAGAGATCCCCTTGCAGGTGGATGCAGTCAGTGCATGCACCCACCTGCAAGGGGATGTCTGGGGGGGTCCATGGGACCCCTTTACCCCCTGCAGAGGGCTTCTGTCAGGAGGCGCACTGACAGTGCCACATTTTAAATGGCGCACTGTCAGTGCGCCTCCTGAGGGCTTTAAGTGCGCCAGCTCTATCGGTATTATAGAAGGGGATAACAAGCGTCTGCGTCCCCTTCTATAATACCAAAGTGCCCCGGGGGTGCCCAAAGCAGGTGCAAATGCCCTTTGCGCCCCCGGGGCACCATCTGCAATACGGCCCTTGAAATGTTGCTTTTCAACTTCTATGTGTGCTGCTTAATGCAGCACACATAGAAGTTGAACAACTTCATTTTTTTCAATGATTGTTTATGTGCAGGAAGGGACACCTTCCTGCACATAAACAATTACAAGAGGTGATTTCCTCATTCTATGTGTGCTGCAGAATGCAGCACGCATAGAAAGAGGAAAAAATGGCGAGAAATGTAAACATTTCTCCTCGTTGCGCCTCGCTACGCCTCCCCTGGGGCGCCGTAGCATTTTGATTTATTTCCAGGTTTACGAATTCTCGTAAATCTGGAAATGCGGCAGAAGCCATGGTTGTTGTGTGGGAACACCACCAGCAACACCAATGGAACGCCCGTTTCACGCAAAGTGTTGCGTGAGAAGAGGCCATATTTACAAGGACACAAATTCCATAGAGGGTGGCTTTAGTGTCCTTGTAAATATGGGGCAGCAGGTTGCGCTGCCGGTGCGTCACAAAAAGTGAAGCATCGATGGCACAAGGGGCTTGTAAATAAGCCCCATATTATATAGCAGATGGGGAATGGAGTAGAGCCAGCACGCAGGTATGACGAATATCTATGAATCCAACACAAGGAGATGATGGACGGAGCACTGAAACTTTTCAGACACTCACCCCCAGTCACAGATCTGGGTTGAATCCATCATTGTTCTTTAGCTCACTTTGCCACCTCAGTTCAGACCCAGCTATATGCAAATCAGTCTTGACCCTGTGCCTCATGGGAACAGTTCAGCCCGAACTGCCAAGCCAGGTGTTCCCTGAACCGGAAACAAGCATCCTGGGACCGGTTTTGGGGTAACACCCCTCATCAGCCAGGCTAACTTGAATCCAGTGGCAAAGTGAGCAAGGGACCCACGTCTGGGCATACCCTGCCAACTTAGGGCAAACAAAGCAAACACAAGGAGATGATGGACGGAGCACTGAAACTTTTCAGACACTCACCCCCAGTCACAGATCTGGGTTGAATCCATCATCGTTCTTTAGCTAACTTTGCCACCTCAGTTCAGACCCAGCTATATGCAAATCAGTCTTGACCCTGTGCCTCATGGGAACAGTTCAGCCCGAACTGCCAAGCCAGGTCTTCCCTGAACTGGAAACAAGCATCCTGGGACCGATAGGTCTTCCCTGAACTGGAAACAAGCATCCTGGGACCGGATTCGGGGTAACACCCCTCATCAGCCAGGCTAACTTGAATCCAGTGGCAAAGTGAGCAAGGGACCCACGTCTGGGCATACCCTGCCAACTTAGGACAAACAAATCAAACACAAGGAGATGATGGACGGAGCACTGAAACTTTTCAGACACTCACCCCCAGTCACAGATCTGGGTTGAATCCATCATTGTTCTTTAGCTCACTTCGCCACCTCAGTTCAGACCCAGCCATATGCAAATCAGTCTTGACCCTGTGCCTCATTGGAACAGCCCGAACTGCCAAGCCAGGTCTTCCCTGAATTGGAAACAAGCATCCTGGGACTGGTTTCGGGGTAACACCCCTCATCAGCCAGGCTAACTTGAATGCAGTGGCAAAGTGAGCAAGGGACCCACGTCTGGGCATACCCTGCCAACTTAGGGCAAACAAAGCAAACACAAGGAGATGATGGACGGAACACTGAAACTTTTCAGACACTCACCCCTAGACGTGGGTCCCTTGCTCACTTTGCCACTGGATTCAAGCTAGCCTGGCTGAAGAGGGGTGTTACCCCGAAACTGGTCCCAGGATGCTTGTTTCCGGTTCAGGGAAGAACTGGCTTGGCAGTTCGGGCTGGACTGTTCCCATGAGGCACAGGGTCAAGACTGATTTGCATATAGCTGGGTCTGAACTGAGGTGGCGAAGTGAGCTAAAGAAGGATGATGGATTCAACCCAGATCTGTGACTGGGGGTGAGTGTTTGAAAAGTTTCAGTACTCCGTCCATCATCTCCTTGTCTTTGTGAATATCTATGAATGCCAGATTTAAACTAGTTTAGTTTAATTGTGTGCACAGAGCTTTTCCCCTCTCTCTCTCGAATTGACTAAAAGATTTCCGGGACCGGAGACCAGCTGTAGAAAATGTTCTGCAGTACGGCTAATTTTAACTACATAGTCTGTTCCTATCCTAGTGTTTCTGAGGTCCAGGATGAAGTAGTGACAGTGCTTAAGGTAGTGATGTGCCATCGAATAGGTAAAACTCTCAAACACGTCTTCTTAGTGTATATAAAATATGGAAAACAAATCAAATGCATACATTTTTTTGGGTCACTGGGAACAATACTGGATACTAGGATAGCCATCTACTGGAAGAAAGATAGACCCCCCACTTATGCCAACTGGAAAAAAGATTTACTGGAATGGGCGATATCAGAAGAGATCCACACAAAAAGCATGCATACTGATGAGAAGGTAGCAGATGATTTAATGTAATAGGTAGAGATATTACAGCGTGGTGACGCGTTTCAAGGCTCTGTCCTGGGAGTGAAGAAATGCACGCGGGGTGGGAACATCAGGTGGTGCGCAGTCTCCAGCAGAGGCAGATCAGCCTGGTCATGCTGGCTGTCACAAATTACTGTGTTCTTCGAGGTGAGAATGTGAAGCAAAAGGTATTTTCTACAATATTAAATATGTTCAAATGATTGCCTGTATTATATCAAAGGTGGCAATCCCTCCATAAGTGGCAATTGTGAATAAAAGGAATAATACAGATTCCAAATAACAGTTTCCTGTTTCCTGCCTCTGCTACTGGTTCTTGAGGTACTTCTAGGTCCTTATTTGCCCCATTCTCTGTGAGTGGCAGCTGGTGAAATTTGAACGTTGTGAGGCATAAAATGAAACCATCAATTTTCCATTAGAGAAAGAGAACAACTTTGCAGAGTGGGTAAAAGTTGCACAGGCTGGAGCCATTATGTATAGAGAGGCTAGGCCTTGTATGGAAACATGCTATTTTTGACTGGACAGGACTGGTAAATAAAAAAGTGTCAACTTCATACAAACAACGTGACAAGCTTTATTTCCCTCTTTGTTCGGCTATTTTTAGGTCGAGCATTCGAGACCTCTTGTATATACTTATAATAATATTTTTTTCAAATCTTGTATTTTCAGCGATATGACCACCGAAGGCCCTGATTTTATATTAAAAACAGAGCTTTGGTCTATACCATTCCCACTGAAAGGCAATATTTCTCTCCATGTGTTCCCATACCTGGCGTGTTACGCAGTTTGGTGCTTACTTTCCTCCATGTTAAAGAACAGTAGATGTTTCAGCACCCAGGCTAATGTGCTGCATAGCTAAATACATATAAGGTCCCAAAGGCGAGACCCATTGCATTGCAAATGCTTGTTTCCTCTTCCTTCCGTGGTGTCAACATCAAAATTCTCCATACCTTGGGCTGCATGTGTGCAGCTCCATTCCAGCACCTCTTCTATATGGCTTTCTATATGGCTGGCACTAAAAGGGTGTGAGACTCACAAGCATGCATCAATTTGACTCCCTTGTACACACAGAAAGACACTCATTCAAACGTACCCTCTTTCACATACAGGGACATCATGCTGTAGAGTGACCAAGCATAGCAGGCAGCAGCGACATTTCGCTTTCTATATTTATCTTGCTGGACTGTTGTGCTAACTGGCAGGGCTTTGCCAAAGAGATTCTATATGCATGAAACCTGCTTGCATTATTATTTTCCAAATACCCATTGTGTCTGGCACAGTCAACATTTTGAAACAAATTGCCGATTTAAATAAATATCTGTAGAAAGAGGTCTAGAAAGCATAGATAGCAGGATTGGACAAATGCAATGTGTGCAACATGGGCCTAACCAAGTGATCATTGACAGGTTACAAAAGGTTCAAACATGGACGCAAGGGTACCTATCAACTGGCAGAAACAGAGCAACATGGAACCTGTGTTGTGAGCGCCCATTGGCTCGCTATCACAGCCAGGTTTACATTCAGAATTTATATACAATGCACTAGGTATTCTGGAACAAAGGCCCTGATTACATGTAGAAAATGGTGCTACATTACACCCCCAGAGAAGCCTCTGTTCAGTCACACAGTCAGAGTTACTCATTCCAGCATTCGCAGAAATTCAATCATCGAAGACATCAGGGCAACCTCTTGTAACACCGGATACAAACTCTTGAATGCCCTCTACACATTAAGGAGAGTTCGCCTAAACTACCATCTTGGGGAAACACTTGGAAAATGAACTCTTGGAGAGTGGGTAACCTATTAGTTTGTTCATATGCACTACATACTAGGACTCTTATATCTGTATTAGTCTGGGGGCTGCCTTTGCAGACGTATTGTGGTGTGACAGTTCGATCTACTCACCTGCAGCAATAGTAAACCTGAATGTTTGAACAGAGGCAGGCAACAGTCTGAAACATACCAAAATTCCAGGGTAATGTAAGTGTGGCAATGCTGGCAGATGGTACTGCATAGTAAGACAGATGTCTTCAGTTGTGCTCTGAAGTGAGCCCCTGTGCATACAGTATGACAGTGACCATACTTGCGGCATACCATCGCTGCTTGTTCATGATGGCATATCTCAGCAATTTGGTGGAAGAGTCACCTGGATAGGTACAGTACACCAAGGGTGTAGGAAAGAAGAACATTATGTAGTATGGCTGGATGGCCTTACCTTGTAATATTATCACAATACCCCAAAGATGGTCTTTGGATTCACACTAATAGATCCTTAGCTCAGTCCTGGTAGAGTGCCAAAGAGCAGTCAGGCTTTACTAGAGGAACATGTGTTAAGCATTTCAGAGTGCCAACATAGATAATAAGTAATTGACACCCCTCGAGAGAAATTCGATACAAATTTATAAAAATAGAGTGCATTTTTATCTTAATTTAGACATCAAAATGAATGGGATATCATACCTATAACCGGAGTTATAGATTTTTTAAGCAATATTAAATCAGTGCAGTAAAATACATTGACAAAATAACATTGCAGTCAATGGCAAAAATCCACTAGTGACAATCGGTCACTTGAAGGTTGGGTTACTTGGACCCCTTACAGGGGTAAGGTCATTCGGGCCCCAGGACGAGGCCACAACAGTCAGATCAATTTTACTTAGCCTGCGGAGTACGGGTGTAGAGTTGTTCTGGCTGTCCTTGGTGCTGAATGGGAGCCTCAGGTGGTGCTGTTTTTACCGCTTACACAGTGCTGCAAGAAACAAATTGAAAAAACACCAAAGGTACACAGCTTCTGATGTTAGATGATGGTTGCACAATGTTCTCTGTAGCTTCCAGTATGGGGGTTGGTTACCGGACTGGTGACCAACAAGCCTTGGCAGCAGTAAGCAGAAAGAAAAGCTTTGAGAACTTCTCTAGGTTTGGGGGAGTAATGTAGCAGTCTGAGACTTTGGGGCAGGCAAGACTACAACTCCCACAATGCACTGGACCACCTGGATTTGAGCGATCCCTAGGAGGGCTCGATGGCCAGTGATTATTTATAGCTGGTGAGTGTTTTTACCTGCAGGGTGCAGTAGACTAGTACCACTAGTCCAGGGGAGACTGAGGATGCTTCTGGCTTCCACAAGAATCCCTCTCTTTGGGAGTGTTAAGTTTTGGCCAAAGACAAGGGTTGTTCACACAGTTCCAAGTCTGTTGCCTCAGGGACAAAGTATCCCTCTTTTGCTTTATGCTGGTGGGCAAAGTCCTGTTGCCGGCAAAACGGGTCTCCTCTTGGTCCTTCCTTGAAGTAAGTTGTTCAGATCTGAGGTTCTGGTGTCCGGGGGTCCCTTAAATCCTAGATTCAGGTGTGTTATTGGTGTGGGAGCTAGTTGCCAATGGACAGCTAGTCCCTGCAGCTAATCCGCCTCTAAGATGGCCACATCCGATGGTGTAGGTCACCTTTTCTACCTAGAACCCTCTATTTTTGCCCTCTTAAAGATGGCAGTATTCAGTTTTAGGGGTACAGACCAGGCTGACCACCCTAGAGGTGTGTCCAGCCTAACAGGGGATATACACCTCCTGCATAGCTAATTTCCAGCCGTGCCTGGTTACAAGCGCACCTGGGGCAAGGGGAGGGCTGTTTCCTCCTCAAGGGGACAGCCCAGATGCATTTCAGAGGCGGTGTAGCCTTTGAAGCTCACCGCTCTGATGAGTCAATTCACTAGTCATCTGGGGAGGAGGAAGGTGTAACCTCCTTCCTGCCCAGCCTTTGTCTCTGACTCTTGGTGAAAGCAGGCGTGGGAAAGCGTGGGCTGGTCAGCCAGAATGCAGTAAAGCTGGGGGCAACCACAGGGTAACCTCTAAGGTTCCCTCTGGGTGCATGCCACGTCATCCAAAGGCACGAGAATCATGTCAGGGATGAGAAGGCATGTTGTTTGATACCAAATATGACGTATTTTAGTGGTACCATCACGGCGCTGCCAATCTCAAGGGTACCCTTATCCTGTGGACTCCTAACACATATGGTGGTTTCCAATGGGAAGCACCACTATATGTACATATAGGCTTGCACTTACATGTCCACACCATAAATATAATGTACCCTGCCTCCTGAGCGCATGAGGCCTTCCTTAGGGGTGCCTTACATATATTAAAGGCAGTGTATGTGATTGTGCCACACATGGTAAGGGCACAGTCGAGTTTGGGGAGTTTACACTGCTCCAGCAGTCTGAAATGGCAGGCCTGCTGTCAGTAGGTTGCATGGGTCGCCCACGGTGGCACAACCTCATGCTGCAGCCCTGGGAACCCCTTTACCACCAATGCCCTGGTTACCTCTGGTACCATATACTATGGGCTTATAAGGGGAAAGGCTTTTGCCTATTTCAGATTACCAAGCCAAACATACTAGTTTTAGGAGAGAGCACAGGCACTGGGGTCTTAGCAGCATACTCCAGTGACTATCCGAGTTATAACCATCAGCATTTGGAGCAAAAAGGGGGGGTGACCATACAAAAATGGGCACTTTCATACAAGGTGTATTTACATTAGGTATCAACAATGCAATGTTTTACACTGAGGGGTTGATAAAGAACAAGAACAAAGCTCCAGGCTTCTTTTTAACTGGGAGCACAAGTGTGGAAAATCAGAGTTTTTGCTACTTAATTGAGAGAGTGGATAAATATGTAGCATGATGGTATGAATGATTCATATCCGCCCGTCCCTCACTTATGATTGCCTATACAGTACATTACTAGGCTTTCATTACAGTCAAGAAAATTACTAGGTAAGAAAATGTATGCTATAGCAAACATAAATCACAAAAAGTAAGTTGCATTCCAATGTTCCTTTTGAAAGCTAGGACAATCTGCAGATGTCAAGCACAACATGAAAGCACTTAGCAGCCACATCATGCACATGTCTCCAATGTGGAAGATGGGTAATAGGTGTTGTGTCCAGCTGGAGCTTTGTTTCTGTTGTATGTCAGTTTCTCTAAAATTCACGCACATGCCACAGCTTTATACCCAGTAATCTTGTCATGCCCTTTGATATGGTTTGCTATCATTTTTCTAGATATACATTGTATCCTCCCACTTTTTGCTTCCACCTCCTTTCCATTTGCCTCCCTGCACCTTACAAGTTGCTATTGATTATGTATCATTACTGCCTTCGAATGAACGTGGATGGAACAGGTTGGGTTGGAAAATTAAAAATAATACAAATTTGTTTATCTAGGATCAGTAGACTGAGCTCGATCCCTCACGTAAGACACCTCTTACAGGCTCAAACACTAGAGCAACAGCTAAGAGTATTGTAATATAATGGGTTCCACACAGCAGGCATGTTTATGAGATTAGGCCAGTCCTGCAGGCTCTGTCCTCAATAGTAGTAAGGATAAAGTTACAAATGCCTTCTCAGTATATATGATTAAATGCCTTCATATGAGTCTTTAAGCAGCAGCTAAAGTAACAGGTTTCCTATTCCACACATGAAGTAACTTCAGCAACAACTATCCTCAGCTTTGATTTCAGAATAAGATATAGCATCAAAAACCAATAATATTGATCTGAAACATCCGTGTGACTTTTTCTTAACATAGGCAAAAAAGGGGTGAGAGGTACTAAGCCATACGGTGATCTCAAACCGTGCAATTCCCAAAATCAAATGGTTTGTGACATCAAAATTGATTTTTTTGTATTTACCATCCCCATTTTGCAAGTATTTCTCACTCGCAAAATGGGATTTGGGAGTGAATGATGGGAAACATTCCGAATCACAATTAGGAAGGGGTGTGAAAGGAGCGTCCCCTCATAATTGGGAAACCAATGATATGTATTCATTGTTTGCGACTTCACTTGTTGTCGCAAACCAATGATCACTTACTGACATCTCAGAGGAGGTGGTAACTGATTTGCGTGTGAGTGATGGGAACAGGTGGTGTTTTGTCCCAACTATTTTGCTTCAGGTGGGGGTACAGCACCATCCACTGTGGCGTGGTCCCCCTAGTCATTAAGGACAGAATCTGGCTGTCACAAAGATTACTTCTCTGCCCTTCCCCTGACTAAATCTAAGAGAGAGTGTTGGCCAGTTCCTTGCTGTATAATGTAAGGAGCAAAGTGGGCTTTGACACATCTGGGGTTCCAGCATGAAGGAGAGGTAATAATGATCCGGACATACCTGCCATATACCATTAAGATATCTTCCTGCTATGTGAAAAGAACACAGTACACCTTTCAAAGTTAGAAATGCATGCAACAGCAGTGATGCAAAGCTAGGCAATAATGCTTGTGGGAGAAGGAGAGTGTACTGATGTGCGGCCATGGGTACATTGAGGTTAATATGAAATATGCTTAATACACCTGACTAGTTACTGCAGCACCCTAAAGTGCATGGCAACCCTATGGATATTCTCCACTTTTAGAGTAACAGGTGAAGTAGGCTAATAATTACCATAAACACAAAAGATTTGTCATTTCTTTATTGCTAAATATGGCCCATGAGTCCTCTGACCTGGATATTATTGCCAAAGCTACTCGGCTCCCTCACATGCTAAAAACATGTGTTCAGATTGGGCCCTTCGGGGTCTTTTTTTCATGCCTCGCCTCTTGCAAGCCCCCATTTTCCTTCTTAAATGTTAAAAAAGTCAGCAGCCTGCATAAATAGGAAGAGCTAATTTGGGACTTGGGGGAAGGAAGGGCTCTCTTGTTTCTTGAATACTGCCTCTGTGGGTTCTACAGCCCTTACAGTGTTCTTTATGGTCACCTCAAATTGGACTTCAGCCCAGCAGACCTTCTGACAGTGGCTCTTAAATTGCCTAGGCAGAGCTTGGTGTTGTTTAGAAGAAGAAAATAATACAAAAAATGGGGAGTAGATAGCAAAAGAAAATGAAACACTTCAGGCGAAAATGAAAAGAGAAAAAAGAAACATACTAAAGAGAGGCAAAAGTGAAAACAGTATGCAGAGAAAAGGAGATAAGGGACAAAGAAAAGCATGGAAAGGGGAATAGGAAAGGAAATTTCGATGTAGGAATGAAAGATATAGCATAAGACCCGAGGGGGAGGAGAAAAAGAGCTGTGGGGAAGAAAATTAATGAGGACGGAAAGTATGATAGGGAAAGATAGGATTAAAAGCGGTAAAGAGAAAATCAAAGGGCAAGGGAAAGTAAAAAAATGAAAGTAAACAAGAAACGTGAAGAAGAGCAGCCAGAGAGAGTGAAAGAAAGTAAAATTTGGAGAAATGATTTAAGAAGAATGAGCAGCAGAGCTGCAAGAAGATGAAAAGACAAATGGTTAAGACAAAAGAAAAAGGGGCATATTCTCAAGGACTTATCGCCGAGTTAGCGGCACTTTATCGCAGCCAAAGTGGCGATAGATTTATCGCCCTATTCACAAGCTGGTGCTAACAGCCGATATCGCCAGTTTTCCTGCGATAGCAGCCGCAAAAAACATCGCCACGGATGACACCGGCAACTAACGCTAATGAGATGCAGAGTAGGCGTTCCCGTGCAAAAATCTGCGACAACACCACTTCGCAACATTCTCAGCGACCAGCCAGATCGGCGATAAGATCACAAAACATGCGATAAGGCGCGTTAGCAGCAGGGCATGAACACCTGCTCTTTCCTGGTATTAAGTCGGACGATAACCTGCACCAGAAATGGGAGCCCAGCCCACAGCCACACCAGAAGAACAACAGATGCCATGGAGCTACTGATCATGCAGCCGGACACCCAAGAGGGCCACAACACCCACCCCCAGGATCCCCCGGGCCCTACCCCGGACAAAGATATTTTACATCAACTTTATGAAATCATGAACAAAACAATTCGCCTGATGTCGCACAAGTACAACATTTAACATTCATGTGTGGTCAGAAAAAGGAGAATTATTCATTCATCTTTGAATTTCCAAACAAATTATTTTATTCAAATTTAACTCAAAACAACTATTCGGAGGAGTCATGGCGGGTCTTCTCTGGACAATCTGTAAGACACAGCCTGCAAGACAAAATTCAAGATAAGAAGGTGTGTCATGCGCTCATCAAAGGACAGAGAGAGAGAGAAAGAGAGAGAGAAAGAAAGAAAGGAAGAGAGAGAGAGAGTGAAAGAGAGGGAGAGAGAGAAAGAGAGAGAAATGGGGAGAGAGGGAGAAGGAGAGAGAGAGAGAAACAGAGGAAGAGTGTAACCTGCCAGGCCAGTGGCAAGGCAGGTGGCACTACAAAGGCCCCCCTGATACCACTACCTGTGGTGGGGGTTCCCTTTGAAAGGGTGGGGATTGACATTGTTGGTCCCATGGATCCCCAAACAGCATCTGGGCACAGGTTTATCCTGGTGGTAGTGGATCATGCCACCAGGTACCCAGAGGCTATTCCCCTTAGGACCACTACAGCCCCTGTGGTGGCAAGGGCCCTCCTGGGAATTTTCTCAAGAGTGGGCTTTCCTAAGGAGGTAGTATCAGACAGGGGTGCTAACTTTATGTCTGGATACTTAAAAGCAATGTGGAAGGAGTGTGGAGTGACTTACAAGTTCACCACACCCTATCACCCACAATGCAATGGTTTAGTTGAGAGATTCAACAAAACCTTGAAGGGCATGATTAAAGGGCTCCCAGAAAAGCTTAGGCGAAGATGGGACATACTCTTGCCCTGCCTTTTATTTGCATATAGGGAGGTGCCTCAGAAGGGGGTTGGTTACAGCCCTTTTGAACTTTTGTTTGGCCACCCTGTCAGGGGTCCACTGTGCTTGGTGAAGGAAGGATGGGAGTTACCTCTCAAGCCCCCAAAGCAAGACATAGTGGACTATGTACTTGGTCTCCGCTCCCGGATGGCTGAGTATATGAAAAAGGCAACTAAAAACCTTGAGGCTAGCCAGGAACTTCAAAAGGCCTGGCATGACCAAAGAGCTGTACTGACTGTTTACCAGCCAGGACAGAAGGTGTGGGTGTTGGAGCCAGTGGCCCCAGCAGCTCTCCAAGACAAATGGAGTGGACCCCACACTATTGTTGAGCAGAAGGGTGAGGTTACCTACTTAGTAGACCTAGGAACACCCAGGAGTCCCCACAGGGTTCTCCATGTCAACAGGTTAAAACCATATGTGGACAGGGCAGACATGGGCTTGCTCATGGCTACTGATGAGGGACAGGAGGAAGAGAGTGACCCACTCCCTGACCTGCTCTCACAGAACCCTGACGATGGGTCAGTAGATGGTGTAGCCTTGGCAGGCAGCCTCACTACCCAGCAGCAAACTGATTGTAGACAGGTGCTCAATCAGTTTAGACACATGTTTTCACTGACACCCAGTCAGACCACCTGGTGCACTCATGAAGTGGACACTGGGGACAGTCTGCCTATTAAAAATAAGATTTATAGGCAACCTGACCATGTCAGGGACTGTATCAGGACTGAAGTCCAGAAGATGTTGGATTCGGGAGTTATTGAACCCTCAGATAGCCCTTGGGCTAGTCCAGTGGTCCTTGTGCCAAAACCTCACACCAGTGGTGGAAAAAGAGAGATGAGGTTTTGTGTGGACTACAGGGGTCTCAATGCAGTCACTAGGACTGATGCCCATCCAATACCCAGGGCAGATGACCTAATAGATACTTTGGCCTCAGCCAAATATCTAAGCACATTTGACCTGACAGCTGGCTACTGGCAGATCAGACTAGCTGATGCTGCAAAGCCAAAAACAGCATTCTCAACCCCTAGTGGGCATTATCAATTTGTGGTGATGCCCTTTGGTCTGAAGAATGCACCTGCCACTTTTCAGAGGTTGGTGAATACAGTCCTTACAGGTCTGGAAGCCTATAGTGCAGCATATCTAGATGATATTGCTGTCTTTAGCTCCACCTGGGAGGATCACCTGGTCCACCTCAGAAATGTTTTACAGGCCCTGCAAAAGGCAGGCCTGACTATCAAGGCCACCAAGTGCCAGATAGGGCAGAGTCAGGTTGTGTACCTGGGCCACCTTGTGGGTGGAGGCCAGGTTCAACCTTTGCAGAGCAAGATCCAGACCATCATGGACTGGACTGCTCCAACTACCCAGACTCAGGTGAGAGCCTTCTTAGGCCTGACTGGGTACTATAGGAGATTTGTCAAGGGGTATGGATCAATAGTGACACCCCTGAATGACTTAACTTCCAAGAAAATGCCCAAAAAGGTTCAGTGGACAGTTAACTGTCAAAAGGCATTTGATGACCTGAAGCAAGCCATGTGCACTGCTCCCATTCTGCAGAGTCCTGATTACTCCAAGAAGTTCATTGTTCAAAGTGATGCATCTGAATTGGGGGTAGGGGCTGTACTGTCACAATTGAATGAAGAAGGTCAGGATCAACCAGTAGCTTTCATTAGCAGAAGGCTGACCCCTAGAGAGAAACGTTGGTCAGCCATTGAGAGGGAGGCCTTTGCTGTGGTCTGGGCTCTGAAGAAGTTGAGGCCATACTTGTTTGGTACTCACTTCCTTGTTCAAACAGACCATAAGCCCCTCTTATGGCTAAAACAAATGAAGGGTGAAAACCCCAAACTGCTTAGGTGGTCCATTTCCCTACAGGGGATGGACTTCACAGTGGAACATAGACCTGGGAGTAACCATGCCAATGCAGATGGACTCTCTAGGTACTTCCACTTAGAACATGAAGACTTAACTGGGCAAGGTTAGTTTAATGTCCCTACGTTTGGGGGGGGTTGTGTAGGAGAGTAGGATCTGCTTCACATGGGTACCCCCACTTTTTGCTGATGCTTCACTGTTTTTCGACCTTAGTCTGGCTGGGGCCCTGCTAATCAGAACCCCAGCCTAGCTGCTTCCTCTCTAAAATGGTTTCCATGTGCCTTAGGCACATCTCTGATTGGAATCTGGGTTGCCCTTATAAGTCCCTAGTATATGGTATACTATGTACCCAGGGCATAGGTACCTCAGAGGCCTACCAGGGGCTGCAGCATGTATTATGCCACCCCTGGAAGGCCATCCAAACTGACACCACAGGTCTGCTACTGCAGCCTGGGTAAGGTGGTACATGCACCCCTTACTGTGATATAGGTTACCTATATCACTATATACATACACACATATAAACCTATAAGTCACTCCTATGGCAGGCCTTATCAATCCTGAAGGCAGAGTGCGTGGTTCCTATGTGAGAGGGTGCCCCTGCATGAGCAGGGCCCCTCTGCAGCGTTCGGAGCCCTTCTCTGATGCTGTTTGTAGTGCAGCCTGACCATATACTCTTAAGCGCATTATAACCTCGCGTTAAATGCTAACTTTGGAATGGCTGCACCGAAACATGTCGTGTTTGGTGTCAAACATCTTGGAATACTACCCCCCCGCCAATTCTGGCGGCGGGGGTAGCATTCCACCCCTCTAGAGGGAGAGACATGTTAACCCTGGCCTGGCCGGTAACTTCTTTCTAAAGCCCTGGCATCACAAAATGGATGCTGCTGCCACAGACACAAGTCTGGCCTCCTGCTGTTGGACGAAACTCCGGCAGGGGAGGCCTGGACAATAGGTTTCCTGTCCCAGGGAGGTGTGACCACCTCTCCAGACAGGATAGTGTGTATTGGGGCTGGGCGGGAGCACTTTCGGGTGCTTTGAAGTCCTGCACTGGGGGCACACTTGGTGTCCCTGTGCATACCCCAGTTCAAACCGGATCAGGGGCTTGCAGCCCCTGCTTTGGCGCGAACTGGACAAAGGGAAAGGGGTGTAGCCACCCCTCTGCCCTGACCCACCCATAGGTGGGGCCACAGAGTAAGTCCAACCCCTAAACTTAGTATAAGTATAGGAACCCAGTCCTTAGGACTTTAGATTATCCCTGGACAAAACTCTGACACTGAATCCTGGACCTTCGACGCTCTACTACAAGATTAGAGGACTGAAGAATCTCCCTTGGGGTCAAGGAGTGACTCCCCTGCTTGGCAGGCACCAAAGAAGCAATTGTCCAGTCTGCATCGCCTAAGCTCCCGTCGGACGCCGAAGTCTTTGCATCACCAGAGGTGGATTTCCAGACTTCCCCGAGGCTGCCCTGAGTCCCCAGCAAAGCTGAGGCCCGTAGCTGTTGTGGGTAACGTGGAACCATGACCCCTGGACACCGCACGCATTTGCAAGTGGATCCTCTTCTGGGTCTCCCACGAAGTCGTGCTTTGGGCTCCGAGTAGCCCTAGCCTCCAGCACCAACTGCATCGAAGATCACTGGCCTCCACTCCACGAGTGTCCTGTGAGCCAGCTCCACGTGCACCATCTTGAGGCTCCTTTGCGGTCGCTAGCCCATTGGCTAGTAGCCCTTCACGAAGGCCAATCCTTTTCATCTTGGGCTCCCTAGTTGCTCCAGGCTTGCCCTCACTTACCTTTGCTGGATGAGTTCCTCAGACCTTGCTGGTCTGCACAATCGTCAATCTTTACCTTCATCGAGACTTGCCGTTGCCAAGGCTTGTTGGGTCCAATCCGGTCGCTGACACCTCAGCACTCGACAAACATTGTGTACCAACCCGAATCCTGCTCCTGGTTGCCGACAACGCCTCCTGGACCTTGTGGCTGAAGAGTCAAGATGACCATCAACCTACCTGCAGCACTCAACATCGGTGGGCATCTGCTCATCGCCTTCCTGGTCACTGGCTAGTGACCCAGACTCTGTCCCCTCTGCTTTCAGGTTCTTCAGATCTCCGATCCACCTTTGGATCCACCCGGACACTTTTCACTTGGTCGCCAGCAGCACTTTGCAGCAGATCGCCATTCAAATCGACGACGAAACCCGACCCCGAAAGGCACCTATGCACCCGGCTTCCCTGGGTGAGGTAACAAGAGTACTCCGGTGCTCCCGTGGAATGACCTAGTTCTCAAAGGGTTTGCTCCAAGTCCTTTTCTAAGTGTCCCTTTTCTTTAATTTCCAAACCGCGACTTTCTCCATAGAAGTTAACGGCGATTCGCAGCTGTGTAATTACACTCCACGCGTCCCCCGTGGGTCCCCTGTGTCACTACCTTGGGTGGTTCCTTGTGGTCCAAGCACTTCTAGAGGCTCTAGGCCTAGTGTCTAGCTCAGTCGTGGTTCTTATACCACTTTATTGGTATATGGTTTGGTACGCCCCTAGGGCCCAAACGTGTATTTGTGCTATTACTGTGTTTAAATAACTTATAACTTATGTACTTCAAACTCTAGCCTCATAAAGAGACTAGAGGAGTGTGTTTAGCAATAAATACATATATTTTGAATATATACCTGGTGTGGTGCTCTTTCATTTGATCACTCAAGAGATTATAGACTGGTAAAACAAGCTGCTTTACATTCCTTCAAGACTTAGCCTGAAGGCTGCTCTCCATAGCTACCACTAGGATAGCTTTCAATAAAGGTTGTCTTTAACCTATCTCCAATAAGGGGTTGTTTGGACTGGTGCAAGGTGCCCACTATAATTAGTGGACAGCATATGCCAGGCCAACTTCTCACAGTGGTTTCCAATGGGAAACACCACTATATGTACATATAGGCTTGCACTTACATGTCCACACCATAAATATAATGTACCCTGCCTCCTGAGCGCATGAGGCCTTCCTTAGGGGTGCCTTACATATATTAAAGGCAGTGTATGTGATTGTGCCACACATGGTAAGGGCACAGTCGAGTTTGGGGAGTTTACACTGCTCCAGCAGTCTGAAATGGCAGGCCTGCTGTCAGTAGGTTGCATGGGTCGCCCACAGTGGCACAACCTCATGCTGCAGCCCTGGGAACCCCTTTACCACCAATGCCCTGGTTACCTCTGGTACCATATACTATGGGCTTATAAGGGGGAAAGGCTTTTGCCTATTTCAGATTACCAAGCCAAACATACTAGTTTTAGGAGAGAGCACAGGCACTGGGGTCTTAGCAGCATACTCCAGTGACTATCCGAGTTATAACCATCAGCATTTGGAGCAAAAAGGGGGGGTGACCATACAAAAATGGGCACTTTCATACAAAGTGTATTTACATTAGGTATCAACAATGCAATGTTTTACACTGAGGGGTTGATAAAGAACAAGAACAAAGCTCCAGGCTTCTTTTTAACTGGGAGCACAAGTGTGGAAAATCAGAGTTTTTGCTACTTAATTGAGAGAGTGGATAAATATGTAGCATGATGGTATGAATGATTCATATCCGCCCGTCCCTCACTTATGATTGCCTATACAGTACATTACTAGGCTTTCATTACAGTCAAGAAAATTACTAGGTAAGAAAATGTATGCTATAGCAAACATAAATCACAAAAAGTAAGTTGCATTCCAATGTTCCTTTTGAAAGCTAGGACAATCTGCAGATGTCAAGCACAACATGAAAGCACTTAGCAGCCACATCATGTACATGTCTCCAATGTGGAAGATGGGTAATAGGTGTTGTGTCCAGCTGGAGCTTTGTTTCTGTTGTATGTCAGTTTCTCTAAAATTCACGCACATGCCACAGCTTTATACCCAGTAACCTTTGATATGGTTTGCTATCATTTTTCTAGATATACATTGTATCCTCCCACTTTTTGCTTCCACCTCCTTTCCATTTGCCTCCCTGCACCTTACAAGTTGCTATTGATTATGTATCATTACTGCCTTCGAATGAACGTGGAGGGAACAGGTTGGGTTGGAAAATTAAAAATAATACAAATTTGTTTATCTAGGATCAGTAGACTGAGCTCGATCCCTCACGTAAGACACCTCTTACAGGCTCAAACACTAGAGCAACAGCTAAGAGTATTGTAATATAATGGGTTCCACACAGCAGGCATGTTTATGAGATTAGGCCAGTCCTGCAGGCTCTGTCCTCAATAATAGTAAGGATAAAGTTACAAATGCCTTCTCAGTATATATGATTAAATGCCTTCATATGAGTCTTTAAGCAGAAGCTAAAGTAACAGGTTTCCTATTCCACACATGAAGTAACTTCAGCAACAACTATCCTCAGCTTTGATTTCAGAATAAGATATAGCATCAAAAACCAATAATATTGATCTGAAACATCCGTGTGACTTTTTCTTAACATAGGCAAAAAAGGGGTAAGAGGTACTAAGCCATACGGTGATCTCAAACCGTGCAATTCCCAAAATCAAATGGTTTGTGACATCAAAATTGATTTTTTTGTATTTGCCATCCCCATTTTGCAAGTATTTCTCACTCGCAAAATGGGATTTGGGAGTGAATGATGGGAAACATTCCGAATCACAATTAGGAAGGGGTGTGAAAGGAGCGTCCCCTCATAATTGGGAAACCAATGATATGTATTCATTGTTTGCGACTTCACTTGTTGTCGCAAACCAATGATCACTTACTGACATCTCAGAGGAGGTGGTAACTGATTTGCGTGTGAGTGATGGGAACAGGTGGTGTTTTGTCCCAACTATTTTGCTTCAGGTGGGGGTACAGCACCATCCACTGTGGCGTGGTCCCCCTAGTCATTAAGGACAGAATCTGGCTGTCACAAAGATTACTTCTCTGCCCTTCCCCTGACTAAATCTAAGAGAGAGTGTTGGCCAGTTCCTTGCTGTATAATGTAAGGAGCAAAGTGGGCTTTGACACATCTGGGGTTCCAGCATGAAGGAGAGGTAATAATGATCCGCACATACCTGCCATATACCATTAAGATATCTTCCTGCTATGTGAAAAGAACACAGTACACCTTTCAAAGTTAGAAATGCATGCAACAGCAGTGATGCAAAGCTAGGCAATAATGCTTGTGGGAGAAGGAGAGTGTACTGATGTGCGGTCATGGGTACATTGAGGTTAATATGAAATATGCTTAATACACCTGACTAGTTACTGCAGCTCCCTAAAGTGCATGGCAACCCTATGGATATTCTCCACTTTTAGAGTAACAGGTGAAGTAGGCTAATAATTACCATAAACACAAAAGATTTGTCATTTCTTTATTGCTAAATATGGCCCATGAGTCCTCTGACCTGGATATTATTGCCAAAGCTACTCGGCTCCCTCACATGCTAAAAACATGTGTTCAAATTGGGCCCTTCCGGGTCTTTTTTTCTTGCCTCGCCTCTTGCAAGCCCCCATTTTCCTTCTTAAATGTTAAAAAAGTCAGCAGCCTGCATAAATAGGAAGAGCTAATTTGGGACTTGGGGGAAGGAAGGGCTCTCTTGTTTCTTGAATACTGCCTCTGTGGGTTCTACAGCCCTTACAGTGTTCTTTATGGTCACCTCAAATTGGACTTCAGCCCAGCAGACCTTCTGACAGTGGCTCTTAAATTGCCTAGGCTGAGCTTGGTGTGGTTTAGAAGAAGAAAATAATACAAAAAATGGGGAGTAGATAGCAAAAGAAAATGAAACACTTCAGGCGAAAATGAAAAGAGAAAAAAGAAACATACTAAAGAGAGGCAAAAGTGAAAACAGTATGCAGAGAAAAGGAGATAAGGGACAAAGAAAAGCATGGAAAGGGGAATAGGAAAGGAAATTTCGATGTAGGAATGAAAGATATAGCATAAGACCCGAGGGGGAGGAGAAAAAAGAGCTGTGGGGAAGAAAATTAATGAAGACAGAAAGTATGATAGGGAAAGATAGGATTAAAAGCGGTAAAGAGAAAATCAAAGGGCAAGGGAAAGTAAAAAAATGAAAGTAAACAAGAAACGTGAAGAAGAGCAGCCAGAGAGAGTGAAAGAAAGTAAAATTTGGAGAAATGATTTAAGAAGAATGAGCAGCAGAGCTGCAAGAAGATGAAAAGACAAATGGTTAAGACAAAAGAAAAAGGGGCATATTCTCAAGGACTTATCGCCGAGTTAGCGGCACTTTATCGCAGCCAAAGTGGCGATAGATTTATCGCCCCTATTCACAAGCTGGTGCTAACAGCCGATATCGCCAGTCTTCCTGCGATAGCAGCCGCAAAAACATCGCCACGGATGACACCGGCAACTAACGCTAATGAGATGCAGAGTAGGCGTTCCCGTGCAAAAATCTGCGACAACACCACTTCGCAACATTCTCAGCGACCAGCCAGATCGGCGATAAGATCACAAAACATGCGATAAGGCGCGTTAGCAGCAGGGCATGAACACCTGCTCTTTCCTGGTATTAAGTCGGACGATAACCTGCACCAGAAATGGGAGCCCAGCCCACAGCCACACCAGAAGAACAACAGATGCCATGGAGCTACTGATCATGCAGCCGGACACCCAAGAGGGCCACAACACCCACCCCCAGGATCCCCCCCCCCCAGGCCCTACCCCGGACAAAGATATTTTACATCAACTTTATGAAATCATGAACAAAACAATTCGCCTGATGTCGCACAAGTACAACATTTAACATTCATGTGTGGTCAGAAAAAGGAGAATCATTCATTCATCTTTGAATTTCCAAACAAATTATTTTATTCAAATTTAACTCAAAACAACTATTCGGAGGAGTCATGGCGGGTCTTCTCTGGACAATCTGTAAGACACAGCCTGCAAGACAAAATTCAAGATAAGAAGGTGTGTCATGCGCTCATCAAAGGACAGAGAGAGAGAGAAAGAGAGAGAGAAAGAAAGGAAGAGAGAGAGAGAGAGTGAAAGAGAGGGAGAGAGAGAAAGAGAGAGAAATGGGGAGAGAGGGAGAAGGAGAGAGAGAGAGAAACAGAGGAAGAGAGAGAGAGACAGTGAAAGGAAGAGAGGGAGAAGGAGAGAGAGAGTAACAGAGGAAGAGAGAGAGACAGTGAAAGGAAGCGAGGGAGAGGGAGAGAGAGTGCTGACACTGCGGACCCAGGCCTCACTGCTCACCTGCTGCCACCGGTGTGTCTCCAACCACGTGCCAGTATACACTGCAGTCCACCAGGTCCCTTATCTGAAACAGAGTCCAGATTTATGAATGGCAGAGTTCATATCATTGCACACGCCATCATCGCTTGGCTGCCCCTGCGCACACAGGCTGCTGCACCCCAGCCCCTCCCACCGCCCAGCGGTGTTTGCCGCCCCTGCGCACCCAGGCCTCACTGCTCACCTTCCGCCACCAGCGTGTCTCCAAGAGGGCCCACCACGTGCCGGTGCAAGCTCCAAGCCCGGGGCCCGCGACCTTGGCAGCCTCCACATCATCCAGCCCCGCCCCGCGGGCCACCAGGTCACACACGTGATTCTGGGTCTTGATTTCGCAAATGGCAGAGATCATATCAGTGCACATGGCATCATCGCAGGCTGCACACCTGCTCAGCTCTATAGGTGCCACTAACTCTGTGAACCGCGAGGCTACACCACGTGGCGGTAGGCCCGTGCTGCCCGCTGGCTCAGGCCTACACTGCGGTCCAGCAGGGCTCACACAAATCCTTACCAGTCCGGACCGCCAGGATGGCGCATCATCGCAGGCTGCACACCCGCTCAGCACCTAAGGTGCCCCTACCTCAGTGCACCGAAAGTCACCATCCCATGGCGGTAGGCCCGTGCCGGCCGCAGTCTTTCCGGTGCCACCAACTCTGTGCAACGCAAGTCATGGACCCTTTCTGATTGAGTCTCGTGATATGCCAGGCAGACGCAGTCATGTCACCTCCGGCAGTGGGGAAGAACTGGGACACGTAGCGTCGTCGTCCCCCCCTTTATACGTAAGCCGATTGGGCTGGGTCGGCGTACGCCAGGCCAGCGTAGGGGTGTGAATAATTATCCCTGGGCTCTGGGCGTGGTTCATTTCTGGGCTGGACAGGAAACCAACTGATGCATGTGTTTCTGTTGCAGTGTCTGCGCCACACGGCCCGCAATCGACAATGTTGCAATGTTGCATGCACCCGGAGGGAGGCCGCGCACGAAGGGATTGTACAAGGAGCGCAAGGCCGCTCGGGCTCTTGGCTCATGCATGCCAACTGTTGTGTGTGTATCGCTATTGGTGCACCATAAGCCTGAGGCCTAGCCTCAATTGCAGCGCGAAAGCCACATCACATTTCCAGAATGCAAGCAGTAGTCAGACTAACATTAGGGTTGAAAGCTCCTTTGTCTCAAATCACAAGGCGGAAGGACATCTGCACCTCCGACCTTGGTCTTGCATGCGGCAGGCACCCCCTGAGAGAGATACCATAGCAGATGACGACGACTCCCACACTACGCACAGCGCTAATGAAAGACCAACGTATCCACACCCCACACACAGAAGTTCTTGCTTGAGGTACTCTTGCATGGAATGCCCTTGACACTTACGTACACAACAACCCATACGTCCAAATGTTGCACACACATACGACTCATTGCTCCGAGCTGTGGCATATCATCCACATAACTGCCGCAGGTCAGAAGAGTGCCGGTTCTACGAGAGCCACCAACACAATGGCAGAACGTCCCAGGCGCATGCACAACGCCTGTCACGTGGAACTGTACCATGACCGAATGCTGCCTGTTAGTGTCTGATGCATTGGTCTGCATGTTGTGGCCCTTGTCTTGCCCGTACTGACACGCACATGGCAATAAAGTCTACGCAACTTCACTAGTGTTCAACTGTGATGAGTGTTGATTAGAATGACAAATCGTGTGCCTCAATGAGCATTGTCCGTACATAGGGAGGGACTGACTGACACATTTCACTTAGGGGTGAGTCCCTATTGCCAGCTCCACCTCTGTGAGCCAGACATAGTGGTTGAGATAGTTGCTGATAGACCTGTGCTCTTACGTGTCTTCAGCAATGTGAGTATGGTGCCCATATTCTTGCCATGTGGATCAATGTGATCCATCACTACAGGCTGTGTCCACCCAGTTGAATGTGAGTAGGTATGCGAAGAGATGTTCTGTTGTCAAATGTGATGGGGGACACTACTTTAGGCCTGCCAACGACTTTGACATTTCATACCCAGCCCTATTTCTAACATTGCGTGGGGTAAAGTTGAGGAATTGCGCTATTGTTGTTTCAGAGCAATGAGGCCACAGATAGTGCACACATTCCCAGTCATCTCACTTCCTATGTGTGTCACAGTCAAACATGCGCATTGCTTTCATTTCCCAGGGTGTACCTTTTTGGGCAATCAATGTCCTTACATTCATCCATACTTTCATACTTGATTGATTATGGACATGACACATCTGTGTGAATTTGAATGAATTATTCACATTCGGTGGAGTGTCGGAGCTGGAGCAGTACATGGCCATGCAAACCCCACATTACATTGTAGCCCAGTGGAGGGCCAGCCAGAGTCATTTAGGGATTGACAAGTACATCGGAAGAGGAAGAGTACAGTCCGCAGTCTGATTGCTGTGTCATTGGTAAGCAAACAAAATATGGCAGTCCATGTCGAGGTCCAAGGTGAGTGTCGCAGAGTGTTTCGGGGGACAGTGGGAGGTGTTGTTACAGGGCATGATGCAGAGGGCAGAACCAAGCTGAAACAGGGCATATGGCGGAGAAGAATGCTACTGGCTCCTTCTTACTACAAAGGTGGAATCACCTGCATCTTTGTCCTCTATGTCATCTGTCTGACATGTGGGTGCTGATGTTTGGTCTGCAGCACTGTGTGCCACTGACACATCAGGGGCCGGAGAGTGTGTGTAGAAGTACCAGCAGCATTCATCAGCGACTGCCTTAGTGGCAACAATGCGATGATGAGGATCTGCAGGGCATGGAAGATCCCAACAACTTTTCGCTGGTGTGCATCCGTGGCAGCCATTCTTTCCGCATGCATCCGCTCCATGTTCTCCATTATCCTCAGCATCTGTGCCAACTCTCGGCTGACATCGCTGAGGCCACTCTGACTAGACAGTTGTTCTCCTCTCAGAGTCATGATTCCAGCGATGTCGGGCATGGATTGTTGGACATCATGGAGCGAACTGTGGGTGTCCGTTAGGGAGTGTAAGTGGTCCCAGACGGGACTTAGACACCCACGTATGTCATCTAGTTTGGCTGCCATGAGGTCGAACCCCACCCGCACCTGTTCAGCCACCTCCTTCTGGCAGTCTAACACATGGCCTTGGAATGCGATGTGTTATTTGGTGAGGTGCTGGGAGCCAGCCGTGGTGGTGGGTGCTTCCTGCTGTGTGGTCTGTGCAGGGGTGGGGTCTCCTCGATGCAGCTGGGCTGCCCTGCTCCTGGAGGTGGGTTGCCGTAGCTGTTCATGAGCTGTTGTAGGGCGTCGGTGTCGAAGGTGTGGAGGTCCTCTTCATCATCACTGATGAGTTGACTGGTCTGCTCTGCAGGAGGTGTTGATTGTCCCTCTGCAATGTGAAGGGGAGATGCATTTTAACATTGTGTTGACATGTATGTTGACGCATTGTTCAAGTTTACATACAGACTGCATGACAATGTACATTGTGACTGTTTGGGAGGAGCTGACTATTTGATGCGGGACAGTGGACATTTGAACTACATCACGGATGTGAGGTTGTACACGTACATTATCATCTCACAGTTTCCTGCTAACCATATGTGATTGGCCAATTTCTACGCACAAGCGGAACCAGTTGTGTCCTCTGTTCTGTAGTGAGAGTGTTGCACTTTGTACCACATTGTCGTCAATGATGATGTGCTGTTATTGCTATGTGTGTGTGCTGCATTGTGGGAGAGTCGCCCCTGCAGCTGTGATTTTGCTGCCCCTTATCCCTTTGAGGCGGTGTGCCTTTGACTTCTGTGCTTCTACAGTGCTGAGATGTTGCAGACTTGTCTAATTTTGGCTCTAGTTCGGATTTTGGACTCTTGGGCATGGTTTATCCGCAGATGTGTTGTTGACGTCAGGGGTTGTTTGTGCACGTGGATGTGTCAGAGTGTGACCTGCTCCTTTACGGATGTGTTCCACACTCAGCCACCTCAGTGTCGTGGCGTGCACCATGTCATGATAATTGGACTGCAGCCATGCTGTTCGTCATGCAGTGTCACTTGCATTGTCAGTGTGGCTCACAGACACGCAGCTTTGCTGGTTTTGACACGTGTGCATGGGTTGGTTGTGAGATTGGTGCTGTGTGGGGAGGGACCCCTTTGTGCCCATAGTGGACGGGGGCCTACTTGCTGTTTGTATGTGTGCTGCAGTGTGCCAAGGGGATCAGGGACATGGTCCAGAGTCATTGTGGGTGTGCAGTGTGCTCTACTTAATTGTTCATGTGTGCCATTGTGCCCATCTCCCCCCGTCACCCCAGTCCCTGTTCGGTACTCACCCTGGTGTGTTGTGTCAGGTCATGTCGAGCAGTGTCCGGACCCCCAACTCCTGCCACCGTCTCCCCACTGATGACTGTGGCCACCATTTCCTCCATCTCATCCAGCTCCTGGTGTTCCGCTGGACTGCCACCTCCAGTCTGCATTGCTGCCTGATGGTTATCAGCGAGTTTCTTCTTGGTTTTGCGCTTCGCATCATTCCAGCGCCTCTTGACCTCTCCAATTGTCCTCCTCCTCACTCCGACTGCATTCACCTTGTCCAGGATGGACTGCCATATTCCATTTTTATTTGCCAATGACACGTTGGAGGTGACGAACAGTTGTTGGTGGTGTTCTATCACCTCCGTGATGATGATCCTGTTTTCCTGTGGACTGAACCTCGTCTTCCTCGTCTTCTTCTCTTTGCCCTTCCGTGACCCCGAGGTCCCAGGCTGGTCATCCTGGGGGCTTGTGGGGTTCTGGTCGTCCTCTGTACTTGATCCGGCTTCCTCCATGGTGCTACGCAGCCTGAATTATTTTGTTTGTGTTTTTCGGTGCTTTTATAATGCATTTTCCCGCATGACGCGTGGAAATTGCAGGCTTGTCGCTGGTTATCGCTGATTTTTTTATCGCGGTTGGCCACATTGCAACTTTTTTCGCGTTCGTGTTTCGCGTTTTTTTGCCGTCACGGTAATTTTATCGCGGTCATTTGACGCGTTAGCGTGAGACTATCGCATGGTACCGCCGTGTTGAGAATACAACGTTAACACGGCGTTATTTTCCCGCGATAGACTGCGATGTGCAAAGTTGCGTTAAGCTAATTTTGTGATAATTATCACACGTTCTTGAGAATATCCCCCAAAGAGTAAAGTAAATGAAGAAGGACAAAGAAAGAGACAAAACAAAAGAAGGAGAGGGAAATAAAATAAAATAAAGGAAAACCACACGGAGAAAGCAAGAGATGGAGAAACAGACAAGACAACAAGTAGAGAATGAAGGAGAGAAAGGTGATTGTAGAATGAGCACGAAAGAGTGATGAATATTGGACATAAAGCATAGAAGGAAAGAGGAGGGATAGAGAAGAGTAAGTATCTACAGCAAGCTGGACAAAGAGGTGCAAAAACGAGGTGCACAACAGTAGAACATCAGTTTATTTCCTCAGCTACCGTTGATACTTTCCCAATTATTGAACATGATAACCTTGAGCCTAAAAATAATAATAATTCTCAACTAGGTATAAGTGCATGAGTTTGAATACGAGCAGGTTTAATTGAATCTCTTCCTCTCTCCAGTCCATGCTGAGTACAACTATTTCATCCACATTATAACTGGCTTGTTCTTTCAATAAAGGTAATGAGGACGATTGTGAAATTTTATTCCCAGTTTACAATGTTAAATACGTTCTCAACATCTATTAACGATTTAGCTTCATGTTTTTTATTATTGAAGGACTACCAATTCATCTTTATTACAAATTATCTTTGGGAGGCTGAACGCCTGATTTAGAGTTTGGAGGACGGGTTACTGCATCGCAACGTGACAGGTATATGGTGCACCTTTTACCATGCACCTAATTACAAATTATTGAATAGAATGCACATGTAATGGATGGAATAACCGTCACATCTGGGATGCCAAACTCTAAATCAGGACCTATGCGCCTACCTTGCCTAAGGCCTTCTTGGTTGTCTTTCAACAATGTGGGGCCCACAAATATAATCTGTTCATCATCATTTTGTCCTAATCATCTAGTGACTATTTAGTACAATTATGAGTCGTCTTGATCTCGGCGGATGCAATACTCCATCACAAAGGTGACGAATATCCCGTCCGCCATATTACGATCTCCATAGGATATAATGGGATTGTAATACGGCGGATGGGATATCCGTCACGCTTGTGACAGAGTCTTCTGCTTCGCCAAGATCTAAATCAGGCCCTTAGTCTAACACGCAGAAATGTTATTAAATAATAACAGAGGCATGTCGAATAAGAATTCTGGTGGAATTTAGAGGCAGTTGTCCCATGTGGTTCCCATCTTGGTGGTCTGCTGAACTGGGTTATGCTCCTATCCCTTCTACTGTTGCAAACATCTAGGCATTTAGTTTGACTGCCCTTTACCATGCTGATCAATCATATCACAACTTCCTGTTTATTCATCCCTAAAATGCTTAGAAACATTTTACCCTTACTTCCTCTGTCCACTTGCAAAATGACCATTCAAGCTCTGATTGCATCTGGATTAGATTATGGCAATTCTTTATATCTAGATCACCCAGAATATTTAATACATTGTCTACAAGACATGCAAAATGCTGCAGTCAGACTGATGCTGAGGCTACCACCTCACCAGTCAGTGTACAGACTTACAATGGCTTTCCACTGGCTAGTGCTTTATCTTTAAGGTCATGTGCATAGTGAACTCAAACCTTTATCACACCTGCCCGCTGTAATTCATGCAAAGATTCCTGTTTTAGCATCCATCCAGATCCCTTTGATCCTCCAATGCGCTTTATATCTGAAACCTCTGCATTACAAAGTGCTGCCTCAGCGGCCAATCCTTCTCCTGTCTGATTGCTAAGACCTGGAATTCTCTTCCTTTATCCGCATGCTCCAAAGGGATCTCAAAACCTGGTTGTTTTTGCAAAGTTAATTAGTCCTATTCTGTCAGTATTTGTCTCTTTAGTGCCAGAATACCCATTCATGGATAGCAGAGTGCTCCCCAAATTCTCATTATTTAATTAATTAAGTCACTCATTCATTCATTCACTTACTCACTCATTCATTCTTCAGTTATAGTAACAACACTCCATCAGGGTTTCCCTAATACAAATGTAATTCCACTATCAAAACAATGTTTTTAATCCAAGAAGTCAGAACCTGCCACATTTTGCTTATTTTTTTAAACATGAATCTTGAAAATAATAAAAAGGGTTTCTGAGGATAGCACGAGAGGCAGTAAACTAATCTCCCTATGAGATGAGTTTACTGCCTCTCATGCAAACCCTAGATGGGATTCTAAGGGTGTGAAACAAAGCACTGATTCAAATTCTGTACTCACAAAGCAATAGCCTTGGGTTGATCTTCCCTACTTATACTTACCGCAGATGTTAACCAAAGTTTTTTAAGTTTGGATACTCTCTTGATTTATGGGCCATTAAAATATAATTTTTAATTTCAACCATGCTCCTTACCAAAATCTATAACTTGTATTTAGCTTGTGTTTAAAATTGTAATAAATGTTATAGGTTCATCCAATTTATCTGTGAGGACAGGTGGTGGTGGAGTGTCCAGAGGAACAAAGAAACTCTTACTGTATTTAATATCTGTTTGAGTCATAAAAACACAAGTATAACCCTGATATTTCCATAGCTCCTCCCTTGGAAATCAATTTTCAGATGGCCCTGGTAACCCAAGAGTCAATGACATAAGACCACTGGAAAAGCAAATAATTCTGCTTACTTTTTTCAAGGGAAAATATATATGGGATAAAGTTCAGCCTGCCATACATTATAAGGATAATGCAAGTTACTGGAGAATTCCATGAACATATAGAGAAATGAGATCAAAGGCTGAGTTCCTTTATAAGCTCATGGAACTCTAAGATGACTTGCAGTAGCCTTATAATGTACAGCTGTGGGTAAATTATTTTTATAATACATGGTCATACAATCACCCATCCCACAAACTGCATAAGTCCTTGGTGTCTTGCTCTTTCATGTTAATTACAGACAAGAAGAATAGAAGCAGAATCTGTACTGTGAAATTAAACAAACCAAAAAGAAGTTAGCATTTTTTGCAAAACGTCAGTTTAATCTCAGTCACGTTTAAAAAATGCTGTGGCTCGTACTGTGTAGAAACATGCAGAGAATCTACCTTATCTTACCTGCAATGACACAGAGCATGGAAAAAATAAACATGTTGCCATAAATATCTCCTTTCTGCTAACCACTTTTTTCTTTTTAGTAAAAATACCAGAAGAAGGAAAAGCCATTTCGCATCTTCTTGTGTCAACTACAGCTGTAGTTAAGCTCCATGACCTGCCTTTCACTCTGGAAGGTATTGCAGTTGAGCAGCTAAGTCATTTCGCTATTACAAGCAACTAGATATATCCCAAGGCGCCTGTAATAAGGACATTTTGAGACTGGCATTTATAAAGGGATTGCATGTATTGTAATAAGGGCTCTTGGTTTTATGGTATTTTTTTTTTTACATTTGCATCTGTATTTATTCAGAGTTATTTTTGGGCCTTCTTATTAATATTTATCCATATTTATTTTGTGTTTTGAGAATAGAACGAACAAAACATTGCACCCAGTGGTAAATATTACCATTATTCTATTCTTCATATTGACTTTAACATATGCTTGTATTTAAGGAAACCTCATCCTATTTTGTTAACTGACGATGATGTCTATCTGCTCAGCTGTTGGCCTGGAATTCACAAAAGACAGAATGGCGAGTCACTCACAAGAAGCACAATTTTCAATATTTTTCTGCTTTTAAAATAAATATAGACAGGAAACACATTGTTTTCTGTCTGTATTTCTCTAAAAACCAGTACCAATGGAAACCCAGGAGCCTTAACTATAATCTAATTAGACATCTACTTCATTCAATCATGCACTCTATTGAACCAACTGCTGGCTCAGTTTATGGTGGTCAGGCTTGATAATCTGACATGACATTCATAGTCAAACCACCTCTCAGTGAAATTCATCACTCACAAAACTAGACTTTTCTTTATCTAGCAAACATTGGATTTTATTTATAATTTATATCATGCCTACAAATTGGTCTCTTGAGTTTGAGTCCCTGACACAAAATCATATTTTATTATGCAGAAAATCCCAAATACTATCATTGCTTTCTCTGTTCACTCTAATCTAAGGATATAAATTGTGATTTGGGAGTTCTTCCTTTCAGAAATAGCAAGAGGATGTTTTCCAAGGAGAAATACAATCGGTAAAAAACACACATATCCAGTGTTGGTTAATTTTCATGCATGTTATCCTATGCTATATGCAGTGGGACAGTACAATATGCATAAGAGAGTTTGAGTCCCCTCATCAGCTACATTCTTTGCACTGTTGGTGATTTTGATTCTTGATTTGAGTTGCTCCCATTTTAACAGCATGTAGTGGAGGAGTATAAACCTCCACTGGCGCTATTATCTCTCTCTTTGATCTAAGTGGTCAATAAACTTGTGAGTGCATGTCTAGGTAAAGGCAGAATTTTCCCTTCTCTTTGCTGATTGTTCTGTAAATTGTTTTCTCTTTTGGATCTTCCCCCTCAACATATTCTCTGGTAAGTCCTCTGTACAAGGCAGAGATGATGCCTTTTGCTACTCACCTCTCTTAAGAACCAAAAGTTCACGGTGGCTCGTGCTGCTTGATGCTTCTCAAAATACAAAGGTGCGGCAGTTTTTGGTTTTAGACCCATACATACTCCAATTTGTGAGGTCAGCCATATCTCTCCTGTGATCCCTTAGATTGCATGCTTTGAGGTTTTTTTTGGACTTTATGGCCTCCTAGTATCTTGCTGAAAATTGGTGGGGTATCTCCCTCCATGACAGACATGACTCTCAGGGTCTGTGTCACCAAGGATGCCATCATTTTGGTTAAACAGCTCACTTCTTTCTGGTATATAATAATGCACCATGTCTGTATCCCTCCTTGTAGCCAGATGCAGCCCACTGCAGACCTGGAATATCAGGGATTTCAACAGACTGGCAAAATTATTCTTGGTGCTCCAAGTCTGGAGCTCCTGTATATGCTTCCATCTATCATAGTGTTTTCATTGTCTGTTCATGGCACAGGTGAATTATAGATTAAGTAGCAGCTTGGCCTTCTGGCAAGCTATCCTTTTATGTGTATTGCCACTGGTATTCCGCATGATATGTCTGTACTGTGTTGCAGCTATGGTTGGTGTTGACTCAGTCAGACAGATGTGCTAGAGTTTGTGTTAACTTGTTCGGGGGTGGGTGAGGTATGGTGCATGTGTATTCTCTGTGTATGTGTCATGCCTATCTGCGTAGGTCAAGACGCACAGCTGCATCTATGTTTGTGAGATGACCACTGAGTGAAGAAAAGCAGGTAGTTGTATTGGGATTGTGTTCAGATGGGCCACCCTTAGTTTGCATTAGATTGTGGCACATATTTCTCTTGGACAGGTGTGGTCTTAATATTGGGATGGAGAGGGTGAGCGGTTCCGATCATTAACTTGTTGGTTGTGGTAGCTAACACCTCCCATTGACATAGAGCCTCCTAATGTCAACGATGATATTTGGGGCTTGCAGTGGTTAAGGTGCTAACTTGAAGTTGTTGTCAGGGAAGGCCCAAACATATTGCTGCACTGTCTTTAGGGTAGGTTCAACTGCTGCTTTTCTGCCAACCATCAAGTTGTCATTGGTTGGAGGTAGCAGATTAGTCTCTTAGGTACCACTTCTTTGTTCAGGTCCAAATTACAGCTGCGTGTGTCCCATCTTGCTTCTTGTGGCTACTGTACCAAGTGGTCTTCTGTGGCCAGAATGCAGTACTAATGGAAGTTACATTATTTTCTTACTCCATTTTATTGTCCAAGTTACCTGTAAATTGTGTAACAAAGTGTGTATTTTGAGAACTGGTATTATCTTGGCGTTTACTGCTTAGCCAAGCATGTGATGCAATCTTTAATGTGCAAGTACTACCTTTGAAAAAAGCTAAAAACCTCCTCTATTATTTTTCATATCTTTGTAAGAGAAAAGGCAAGAAAATATTCTTCAAAGAAGAAAAAACAGAAAAAAGATAGTCCGAACCTGCATACGTCTAAAGCATCATAAGACAACTACAGTACAATGTAAGTAATTATTTTAAAACACAGAATACTAAACTAAAATGATTTTTCATATTTTTAAATCAAATGCAGATCCCAGCACGTCCAATGAATTCACCTTCACCGAAACTTAAAAACACAAACACTATCTAACCTACCTAGGCAACTTGGGAAAGCTTCATGTTATTATTATTAGTAAGCATTTCTTAAGTGCGTAGCTACCCTAAGGCATCCCAGCGCTAGCAGCAGAGCAGAAAAAGGAATGAGGCTTACAGGTTGCTGTTCTGGAACAACCATGTTTTCAAGTGCTTTCTAAAAGTGAGATGGTGGGTCTCTGAGCGTAACTGCAGGGGCAGGGTATTCCAGAGCCTGGCAATGCCATATGAAAAGGAGCTACCTCCACTTCACATCCTTTGGATTTTTGGGATGACGGCCAAGCTCATGCTCGCGGAGCAAAGATGTTTCCTAGGATAGTAGAAGGTAATGAGGGACTTATGGATGGAAGGACCTTTGCCCATCAGAGTTTTGTGGGCTACACAGAGGGATTTAAATTTGACCCTCTCCAGAATGGGTAGCCAGTGCAGGGTCTTCAGGCATGCTTCGCCGATTGAGTTCTGGGCATTCCGAGCAGGATCCTAGCGGCGCAATTCTGGGCAACCTGAAGTTTCCTTATGGTAGCTTTCGGCACACCCAGGTACAGTGTGTTACCATAGTCCCGCAACGAGAGAACCAGGGCCTGGACCATAATTCTCCTAGCCCCCATAGGGAGGAGTGGAAGAATTTTCCTCAGCATTCTGATGATGCCGTAACAAGTACCATCAACTTCCACCGCTTGGTGATCAAATTTTAATGATCTATCGAGCCACACCCCCAGGCTTTTAATTTTGGTCTTTGGGGTGGGTGCGTGTCCCAGACATGTTGGCCATTGCAGTTTGAGGTCCGTGTTGGGCAGGTTGCCCAGATACATTATTTCAGATTTGTCTCCGTTGAGCCTGAGGCATGAGTTTTGAATCTAGGTTGCCACCTTCTCCAGGCAGGATTCTAGGTCAGCAGGGGCATTATGCGGGTGATTTAGGGAAACCACTAACTGGGTATCATCTGCGTAGGTGACAATTTTTATCCCGAATGGCAGAACGATATCTGCCAACGGCCTCATGTACACGTTGAACAAGGTAGGACTCAGGGAAGATCCCTGAGGCACTCCATACCTCAGGGGTAAGCGCCTGGAGGTCGATTCTTCAGAAAATACTTGGAATGTTCTGTCGCTGAGGTATGATTGGATCCATGAGACTGCTCCTCCCGACACTCCTATACTCCTAAGGCGGGGAATGTTTTGCTTTGAGTGAGAGCTCCATGTGTGTCAGAGCAATACTGGGCTCTGATTTTGTGACCTTTGATCTTCATATGAACTTTGCCATCTGCCTCTTAGCTCCATTGCCAAACGGCAGCCTTTAAACATGGGAATCTATTTTCTGAAGGGCATTTTTGTAATTGCCATATGATCGCAGAGTCAAATTTGGGATTTACTGAATCGGGTGCGTCTGCTTTTCACATGAGGTTAGGAAACAGTTAAACTGGAATAGGGCTTTGGGGGGTGGCTGACCAACGGGAGGCTTGCCCCCCGGGGTTTTTTGGGCCTTGGTGCAGCCCAGAGCCCAATTGGGCTCGTTGGGCTAGGGGGGTTAAAACCGGCCATTTTAGGTCGTCGTGTCACCATTTCGGTAAGGTGACACGACAGCCAGTTGGGGCCAGAAGGGAGAGTGGGCACGAAGGTTTTTTCGTTTCCGTTTCCGCGTAGGTTTGTGGTACAGGGATGGCGTCGGTAGCAGTACCAGATGCCCCCAGGGTGGCGGAACAGGAGGGATGGGGGGGTCTTAATAATGATGTGCCTAGTGTGTTGCAGAAGGAGCAGAAAAAACTGCGCACGGTTGCAGATAGCGTGGTGCCACCTCCTACATGACTTGTTAGGCGGCGGTATCTAGTGAGGACGCCGACATTGACGCCAGGTAAGGGCGAGAAAGAAACACATAATTTCAGTCACATAAAAGGTAAAGTGTCAGTGGGGACGGATGCGCGGGGGGCGAAGAAGGGGAGGTTCGCCTGCTGAGAGGTTTATACGTCAAGGATGCAGGGGTAGGTCCAGAGTCACTAGAGTCAGTCGGGGATAAGAAGGGGGTAGGGGCTATGGCAAGTGGTCAGGGGGAAGATCAGGCAGTGGGGTCAAGCAAGGTTTCAGCCACAGAGGACAAGGGCAAAGAGGGGGCACAGGCGGAAGGGACTAAGGAGAGCCACGAAATTAAGCTAAAGAGGCTGCCTTACATGGGGGTGACAAAGCCGCTGGGTGCACACCTTATGTTATCTACTAAAGAAAAGATTTGGAAAGGTGAGTACGTAGACATGCTGAGGCTGCTACATAGGGAGCTGAGGGCAAAAGAAGGGTTGATGGAAGAAGAGCTAGAATTGGCCAAAAGGCCTCGAGAATCCATGACCATTGAAAATTGGTCGGCGGCCTTCTTGATATTCGCCAGCGTATACTGCGAAAAATACCCAGACAGATCCGTCCCACTGTTTAAATACATGGACGTGATCAGAAGAGCCCAAGTGACATACGGGGGTTACGCATGAGCGTGGTCACACTACGATGAGGAATTCAGGGCAAGGTTCGCATGGGACACAGAGGCAAAGTGGGGGAGATAGATACAGATTTATATCAACAGACAAATGGAGCGGTGAAGTTTAGGAAGACAACATACACGGTCAGTGGACTTCCGCTGGTGTACCGCCCCTTTCAGAACCGCCCCACCCGAGGGGGGGGTGGGATACCCAGCAAAAGGCACAGGGAGCGTACAGGGGGCATGCTGAAATTTCAACAAAGGTGCATGTTCCAGGGAGTACTGCAAGTTTAGGCACGAATGCTCGAAGTGCGCAGGCAGACACCCATTGGTACAATGCTACAGACCGGGTTTTAACGGACAGGGACAGCAGTTTAACCAAGGCACACAACAAAATGCAGGGGGTAGGGGTGGCAGAGGAGCACAAGGGAATATGGGGAAAGGCTTGTACACCCATTAGACAGCCATGCTTGGAGCAGTGGTTGGCGTACTATCCAATTAAAGAAGACACAGAGTTATTGAGAATAGGTTTCAAAGAAGGTTTTAGACTAGGATATGAAGGGCCACGGTCAGCCAGGTGGGCCAAAAATTTGAAATCAGCTAATGCACACAAGGCAATAGTGTGGGACAAATTGTTCAAAGAAATTGCAGAAGGGCGCATGACAGGCCCATTCACAGTTTGCCACATCAGAGACCTGATTATTTCACCAATAGGGGTGGTGCCAAAGTAGGACGCAGGGCAATTCAGGCTGATACAACACCTTTCATGGCCAGAAGGGGGGTCGGTTAATGACTTCATAGCCGACAACTTGACATCAGTATCATATTCATCAGTAGACGTGGCCAGAGAGTTGATGGCAAAGGTAGGGACTGGTGCCCTGATGGCAAAATGTGACATTAAGTCTGCTTTCCGCTTACTGCCTATACACACTGACGACTACCAGCTGCTGGGTATACAGTTTGAGGGGCTCATATTTCTGGACAAGGCATTACCAATGGGCTGCTCGATATCCTGTGCCTTATTTGAGCGTTTCAGTTCGTTTTTGCAATGGGTTTTCTCATGGCACACAGGTAAAGAGACGGTGACTCACTACCTTGACGACTTCTTCCTGGTGGGCCAGCCTGGTTCAGCGGACTGTCAAGAGCTCATGGGCCACTTAGGAGTGCCCCTGGCACCAGAGAAGACACACGGTCCAAGTACGGTGTTGTAATTTCTTGGCATTGATTTGGATTCAGGGGCAATGGAGGCACGCCTTCCGAAGGACAAAAAGCTGCACATGTTGCTGTTGATTGACGACATACTGGTGAGAAAGAAAGTGACAGTAAGGGAGGTGCAGGTACTGCTAGGACATCTAAACTTTGCATGTAGAGTAGTGAGGGCAGGACGGACCTTTTGCAGGAGATTGGGGATGTCATTAGCTGGCTTGACAATGCCACACCATCACATGCGTTTGTCCACAGGGACTAAGGAAGATTTGCGCATGTGGTGCAAATTCCTGGAAGATTTCAATGGCATCCCAATGGCGACGCCAGGAGAGTGGGAGTGGGATGTCACCATATACTCAGTAGCGGCCCGTGGAGGGAGTTCCGTGGGGCGGTGAGGCGGGGTGGGGGAGGGGCAGGGTGGGGGGTAGTAAACACCGGAATATGGATAAACGGAGGTAAGTAAACAGTTAAATAAATAAAACGAATTTCGTTGCGCTCGCTGCAACACATTTTGCAGTGCAGCGCGCGCAACGAAATTCTTTTTATTTATTTAAATGTTTACTTACCTCCGTTCATCCATATTCCGGTGTTTCCTACCCCCCACCCTGCCCCTCCCCCGCCCCGCCTCACCGCCCCACGGAACTCCCTCCACGGGCCGCTACTGCATATACTCCAACGCTGGGGGAGCTTGGGGTTTTGGGCTGTACTGGCAAGGGAGATGGTGGGCAGAGGAGTGGCCTCGACAATGGAAGAATGGGGGGAGGAGCATTGCCTTTTTGGAGCTTTTTCCGCTAGTGGTGGCTGTGACAGTGTGGGCGCGGGATTTGGCACACAAGAAAGTAGTTTTTAAGGTGGACAATATGTCAGTGGTGCAAGTGGTAAACATGCAATCAGCAAGGGATGCACAGGTACTCAAGTTGATGAGGGTTTTTGTACTTAGCTGTTTGAAACACGATATTTTGTTTCGAGCCAGGCATTTGCCAGGAGTGGACAATGACATAGCGGACGCTTTGTCTCGTTCACAGTGGGAGAGGTTCCATGGTCTAGTCGCGGAGGCGGACAAAGGCAAGACGCCGGTTCCAGCAGGGATGTGGTCCGTAGGAGACAAAGAATGCTCCAGCTGGTGGTAGGGTCTTTGGCCGCATCCACGTGGAGAGCATATAATCAGGCATGGAGGGAATTCCTGGAAGGGGGGCCCAGAGAAGAGCAGAGCAATGGGCAAGAGAGGAGGAGGTTGTACAGATTATTTTGTCAATGATTGACAGAGGTTTGTCAAAGGTCACTATCGCAGGCAAGTTGTCAGGCATCGCTTTCATTGGGAAGCTGTGGTGGGGCTTCGTGCCTTCAGCAGGGGAGTTGGACAGCCGCATTCTAGAAGGTTGGGCGAGGGAAAAGGGCATCAGGCCGCAGGTGAGGATACCGGTGTCTAAAGTGTTGTTGTCCGGCTTGCTACAGGTTATGCCTAAGATCTGCAGGAATCAGGAGGAGTACGTTTTGTTTTCCACACTAATGTCTTGGATGTATTTCGGAGCTTTTCGGGTTTCGGAACTGCTGGGTAGGAAGGGCGTGCAGGGAGTGCAATGGAGCAAAGTGGAACTGAGGGAAGAGAAGGTGGCAGTGAATCCAAAACAGACCAAAGAGGAGCGGGGAAGTGGGTGGTCATGGGTGCCACAGATGATAATGGGGTATGTCCAGTATTTTGGGGGGGGGGCAGTGAGTAGGTGGCAGGTGTTGGACAACGGGCGGTTTTCTGCAGGGGAACAGGCAGTCTGGAACGGCGGCACAGCTAATAGTGAGACAAGCTCTATTGTTTTTGGGTGAATTGCCTGGCGAGTTTGGTACCCACTCCTTTTGCATAGGGGTAACAACGGATGCAGCAAAACAAGGTTGGGGAAGGACAAGATTATGTGTTTGGGAAGATGGAAGTCAGATTGCTTCAAAACATACATTCAGTTGTGGGAATTGGGGCGGGGGAGGCATAGTTTTTTCAGTATTTTTGTCTCACATATGTGTCTTTTCAGGTGCGGTGGCTGGGCCAGCTTCGGTGGAGTTGTCCATCTGGATAGTTGGCCATTCTTTTGTTAAATGGGCGGAGCGTCACGAGTTGAATAAAGGGAAAGGTTTGAGTCTTGGGCTTGACACAGCATTGTTCTATTGTTCTTGGCACGGGAAGGGTGGCATGAGGTGGCATGAGTTGTTTCCAGTCCTGAATAAGCTAATAAGAGGTAACATTTGCCCCTATGTTTTGATTATTCACTTGGGGGAGAATGACCTGGTGTTGTGTAAGGGTTTGGCCCTGTTGAAGCAAATGAAGAGGGACCTATTAGTGATCAAACAGCAATGATCCGGGTGTTATGTGATATGGTCAGAATTCATCTCGAGGTGACACTGGAGGGGGGTGGAGACACCTGCAGCAATAGATAAGGCCAGGAGGAAAATTAACAGGGACATGAGGCTTTTTTGTGACAAGTAAGGCATTGGGAGAGTGGAACACCGTGAGCTTAGGTACGCAGCAATATATTTTTTCAGAGAGGATGGGTTGCACTTGTCACGTTTCGGTTTGGAATTATATATCATACAGATCAAGGCAGTACTAGACAGAGCATTGGACATTAGAAGGTATCCAAAGAAGTCCTAGGCCCTAGCTTGGGGGGGTCAGAAAAGTCAGGGAGGGGCAGAGACTTTTCTGAGTGGCGTTTTCTTGGTAACTAGTTGTTTGGATTGTTTACAGGTTAAGTTTATGGTTGGGAAAAGTTACTCCGGGAGCAGGCAGGAAGGGGAAGTTAGCATAGGAAATGTTTAGTTAGATAGTTATTTTAGGAAGTAGTAAGAGGTTACAATTTTAATGTGTCAGCATGGAATGACTGAGTTGGGGGTTATAAATTGTTGCAAGGGAAGGAAAAAGGGGAAACTTTAGGGGTGGGGGTGGGGGTGGGAGGCAAGGTAGGAGGAAAATATTTAGTGAGGTTTAGTTTTGTACGGCAAAGGCCGAGGGAAATGTGTTGTAAGGTGCACCTGCCTTCAATAAAGGTGCCTTTTCCACACATATCGAGCCTGTTTGTGGTCTGTGCTGCGCCCCCCTTTGGCCCAATAGGACTTTGGGGGGGCGGCCGACCGACCGACCAACGGGAGGCTTGCCCCCTGGGGTTTTTTGGGCCTTGGTGCAGCCCAGAGCCCAATTGGGCTCGTTGGGCTACATTTGGGCTAGGGGGGTTAAAACTGGCCATTTTAGGTCGTCGTGTCACCATTTCGGTAAGGTGACATGACAGCCAGTTGGGGCCAGAGGGAGCGTGGGCACGAAGGTTTTTTCGCCCGCCCACCCTCCCTTTTGTACGGGTGGGGGGGGGGAAGAGGGCCTCTCCTTTTTTGTGGGCTGTTTTATTGGGCACAGGTGCGCTGGGGAGGGGAATTCTGTACATTGGTTGCTGCTTGAAGCAGGTGCTTGCATTTTCTTGGTAACTAGTTGTTTAGATTGTTTACAGGTTAAGTTTATGGTTGGGAAAAGTTACTCTGGGAGAAGGCAGGAAGGGGAAGTTAGCATAGGAAATGTTTAGTTAGATAGTTATTTTAGGAAGTAGTAAGAGGTTCCAAGTTTAGTGGCAGCATGGAATGACCGAGTTGGGGGTTATAAATTGTTGCAAGGGAAGGAAAAAGGGGAAACTTTAGGGGGGGTGTGGGAGGCAAGGTAGGAGGAAAATATTTAGTGAGGTTTAGTTTTGTACGGCAAAGGCCAAGGGAAATGTGTTGTAAGGTGCACCTGTCTTCAATAAAGCGGCCTTTTCAACACATATCGAGCCTGTTTGTGGTCTGTGCTGCGCCCCCCTTTGGCCCAAAGAAAGTATTTTTTATATATATGGAAAGGACATACACACTCACAACAGAAAAAAGGTGAAAGGTCATAGGGAAAGCTTTAAAAGACATGGTAAATGTGAGTCAGATTATGGCTTCTTCCTCCAAAGATGTCAGTCATGAATGACACCAGCTGGCGCTCAGTGATTATCTGACAAGAACGAGAACACATCGGAAATATTTGGTACCTAACATGGACCAATTTCAGCGCTAAAAGCCAAAATATTCCTACATTAAATGTTCTCATTGTATGGTTGAATTACTGCAGGAACACAATCCTGAAAGCTCTGAATCACGTCCTGGTGTCTCCGTTCACCGTCAGCCTGCTGGGATCAGCTCCAGACAATGATACTTAATGAGATTAATCACTCCTAACTATGAGCAATCTAATCTGAAAGCTAATCAGTGGCTTATTGTAATTATGGGAGACATAAAATATTTATTTCCCTGACATTCGGCGCTAAAGAATTAATTGAGGTTTAGCATATAACTTCTGAAGAGCAGCACATTACTATACAGATTAGCTGCTCATTTTGCCCTGTACTCCTACCAGGACAAGTGTAAGACAATATGTATGTAATGTCTATATTGAGTTTTGAGAAGACGTGGCCACCCACGATTTGTAGAACTCGAGACAGCAATTTTAGAAATAACGCGATTTTTCAATTGTATGATCATGCACTTTGTCAAATGTTAAATCATACGTTTTTCAAACAGGTCCTAATCGCTGGCTGGATGTCTGTCTGTCTACCTACCTACCTACCTACCTACCTATCTATCTATCTATCTATCTATCTATCTATCTATCTATCTATCTATCTAGCTATCTATCTATCTCAGTCTTTTGGGCCTCTTAGTGCTGTAGGAGACCATAAATCGACCCTACTACTTGACCAACTTGAAACTGCAGAACAGTGTTACACTTCCAGGATTTCATCTTCTTTCTAAATAAGAAGTGCCTTGTCTCCTCTCTCAAAACCAATGGCAGTGCGTTCCAAAGCACCACATATTGAACCCTCGGTGACCTCTCACCTCATCTAGTGTCAGTTTAGTTTCCAATGCCATGTTTCTCCTGCCTTCCCAAGGGTTCCAACACTCACTTCCTGGTGGACTGTTTGTTGCAAATTAAGTTGGGGGCAATGATGGAATGGTTAAATTAGTATGAAGGCTGATTTTTATCAACCAGACTGCGCTGCTTGAAAGAACGGTGGACGCCATAACATTTGGGACATGGATACAGCTACACAAGAGAAACAATTGTACATGGAGAGTTCTGTACTTACCAAGTTTTGTTTTGCATGTCAAACATTAGTGTTAGCGGTGCACAGGAATAATGGTTGTTATGCACATGATTATTTTTTAGTGTGCACTTCTTATCACATGTACCGGGCATAATTATGGTAGGGATAACACAGCCATGAACAGTTCTTGTTTTCAGTTGGTGAACCTCAGTGTAGTGGTGGTCATGTAGCTTCTGTTTGTCAGAATGTGTGTATTACAGGATCAATTGTGATGCAGATTTGGGGTTGAAGTACTAAATAGCTAGCATAAAAATATTGCTAGACAAAATTGATTAACAAATATCGAAAATCACAATATCGATTTTGAATAGACAGCACTAAAATCGACATTGTATATATCGATTTTTAAAAAACTATCAAAGTAGACAAGATACATACAGGAAGAATAGAACTACTATCAACAACTACTATCAACATTACACAAACAGGCAACAATGTAAGAAAGTAAATCATTGTGAACTGAAATACTGATCATATATATATATATATATATATATATATATATATATATATATATATATATATATATATATATATATATATATATATATATATATATATATATCCAGAAACAACTTCTCAAAAAGTGTGGCCGCACTCACGAGTAAGGTTTAGAAAAAAGTTTACTTTACACACCACAACACCCATGTCATTATTAACATGACCTCGTGGATTGTGTAAGTAAAACATTTTGCTGAACCTTACTCGTGAAGTGCGGTCAGACTTCTTGGTAAGGTTGTTTGTGGAAATATTGCATGGCATGGCTCTGCCGTTTGGCTGTATTGGCACTGCCCGAGAAGTGCCAACTACATCCAACTAAAAGGGAGCCAGTTTGTGGAAATATATATAGATATTCACTGAAAGAAACAAAGGTTAAAGTAACGTTATAGTAAGGTGAATACATCAGTGACAACATTAACGTTTTTAACTTAAAAAAAACACAGAAATTCACCATTTATAGTTAGCAGAGCCAGCTATAACTTGCATCACCATGCACTTCACATATTACATGACTCATGATTAGGGCTCCCTATTTTCCGTTTTTACTAATTTTTACAGATAAATACAGACAGAAAAAAAGGTGTTTCCTGTCTGTATTTATTTTTTAAAGCAGAAAAATACTGAAAAATGTGCTTCTAATGAGTGACTTTCCATCCTGTCTGCAGTGAATTCCAAGACAACAGATGAGCAGATAGATAGCATGGGGAGTTAAAAACAGATTAAGATATCATTAAATACAGGCATATGTTAAAATATATTTGTGGGAAATTACTAATATTACCTGTGGGAGTACTGTTTGCCATATATGGCTTATATATATGCTATCTATGGCTTCTGAATTTGCTAAAACGCGACAGGCATCACAGTATGAGTGCATGTTTATCAGTTAAATAAATGTGGAAATGTACCAATTTTGACCCCATTTATGCACAAACCTCAAAATAAATATGGATAAATACTAATAAAATGGCCAAAAAATAAATATGGATAAATACAGACGGAAATGTAGAAAAAATAAATACCATAAAACCGGGAGCCCTACTCATGATATGTTCTATGACATAATTTATGATGTCACTCATGACATCTCAAATGGCATCATTGATGACATCACAGATGACATCATCCAAGCTTTTTTTGTACACAGTGCTCTATAAACTAGTGTGGCATTAGAGACCTGAAAGTAAATAGAAAATAGTTCAGAATTATAGAAAGCATCTTTAATGCCACCAGAGATGCAACTCCACTAGCTGTAGCAAGCATTTGTAATGTGCAACATTTACCCTATACCATATACTTCAAGGGTAGCCTAGATCATATTAACAATCAACCACAAATATATGGGAAATCCTCATTGTACATAGTGCTCAAAATGTATACAACTGTTCAGAGAATGCCAATTTCCTAGAGACACTCGACGTCTGTTCCAAAATGAATGCCCTGCTATGGACAGCTTTTATCTGAATCAAACCCCTCACAGTCACCTAACCTACATTGAGAAATGTAATTGATATGAGTAGAAAAGTGGAAACTGTACACAGTGTTTATCCAATGGAGAGAGTTTACTCTGTACCACACTGTTTGCAGACAGTAAAACTCATATGTGAAATACACTACAGAGTATTAAAAAGTATCTACTAAAAACAGTGTACACTCTATGCAACACTTGTTTAAAAAGGCACTATTCCCTAAAAATAACCAAGGTCTGAAGGTGCTAAAGATTATACTACCTGCAGCCTTCATACTGTGGTTAAAACTTTACAGATAGACCAACTTCTGAAGCAAAGGAAGCACATGTACATAGGTTAGTACCTGGTGCACACAGTCTCCTATGTTGTGTAGAAATTATCATGCTGAGATGAATCTGTCTAAAAACCTAAAGCGGCTTACAATACTTAGCATCTACTACGTAGAATTTTTTCCCTGTTGGAAACATTTTCTGCAGCACTAACAGAACGTGTGGAACATACTGGACACAAGTTGTCAACTGTCATCTGCATGCAGAGTTACTCTTCAATACAAAGATTTATAACATGTTCAACACCGCTACACACCAATGATACATTAGAAGCATATGCGTTTTGTAAACACTTACACCCATCAGTTGGACAAAGGATGTACAAAATTAGGTAGAAAAGTAATATGGTAGTTACCCACCACTATAGAAACTATAATATAAAGTAGCACACTCATCTAATGATGTCGTCAGTGATGTTATCAATGATGTCATTTGAGATGTTATCAGTGATGTCATAAATGATGTAATAAAACATGTCATGAGTGATGTAACATGTAAGGTCATAAGCAGTGCATGGTGGGGGAGCAAGTTATATTTAGCTCTGCTAGTTATAACTAAGGCTCCCTGTTTTCTGTTTTTACTGATTTTTGCAGATAAATACAGACAGAAAACATTCATTTTCTTGTCTGTATTTATTTTTAAATGTGGATAAAAACGGAAATTGGGTTGCTTTTTGAGTGATTCTAAATACTGTCTGCCATGACTGCCAGGCCAATAGATGTCTGTATTGATTGATAAGGGGGTTCAAAAAGAAAGGAATTTTAGTAAAGAGTCTTTAACAGCAGTAGATATGCACAAGGTTGATACTAAAATTTGCATATTTTCATTATAAGTGCACTGATTTATCTTCTGCAGGTGTTCACAGCACTGAAACCTGGCAGACATTCAAGTATGAGTGCATATTTATCAGTTAAATAAATGTGGAAATATACTAATTTCAGCTTAATTTTTTCACAAAACCCAAAATAAATATGGATAAATACAGATAAAATTAGCAAAAAATAAATATGGATAAATACAGACGGAAATGGCCAAAAAATAAATGCCATAAAACCGGGAGCCCTAATTATAACTGGGGAATTTCAGTGGCTTTTCAAGTTTAAAGCGTTAACTTTGTCACTGACATAGTCACCTAACTATAACGTTAATTTAAGCTTTGTTTTTTTTCAGTGAATATGTATATCTACACACATTAATAACAATTTAAAAACAAAAACAAAAGAATTAGATATACATCGAAATTAGCATTTTCCAAAGAAGGAAAAAGCCAAATAAAATTAAAAAAAATATATCCCATCATATTCAAAGTAAAAAAACAGCTAACAAAACAGAGCAAGCAATCATTTAACACAGCTGTATAAAAAAAAGGAAAAATAGACCATTATTGTGTCTGCACCCTGAACATATAAAACAGAAGCATGTCACACTGTCAAAAAAATAAAAGGAAGCCAACTGCAAAAGTAAGCACAAGTAATTTAAAACTGTTGAAACTATGAAAGCAAGAAAAATGAATCTTTTGTACTACACTTGAAAAAACTAAATAATCTCCTCTATTATTTTTCATATCTCTAAAGAGAAAAGGCATGAAAATATTCTTCAAAGAAGAAAAACAGAAAAAAGATAGCCCTAACCAGCATACTCTTAAAGCATCATAAGACAGCTACAGTTCAGTGGAAGGAAATAATAAAAAAATGAATGTATGTAACCAAATTAATTAATTATTCATTAATTATTATATAACACTGAATACTAGACTAAAATTATTTCTTATATTTGTTGTTAGACTTGGCATCTTTTGGCGTGTTTCCCCTGACTTTTTGCTTTCTGACCTCCCGGTTTTGACTCTGTTTTTGCTGGTGTAATGATTCTGCGCACTTTCCTCACTGCTGTCCAGTGGGAAAGTGCAAGTGCTCCTGTATAAAATGTGTTATGGATTGGCGTTTCCATGATTGGCCTATTTGGTTTATGTGTCAGTCCCTTGTAAAGTGCACTGCGAGTGCCAGGGCCTATAGACCAAATGCTGTTGGTGGGCTGCAGCACTGGATTGTGCCACCCACGCAAACAGCCCGTAAAGTGTAACTCGGGCCTGCCATCGCAGAGCCTGTGCGCAGCCTGGGGCTGCCATGTCGACTTGGCAAGTGCACACACTTGCAAGTCCCTAAACCTTCCCTTTTCTACATGTTAGTCACCCCTAAGGTAGGCCCAAGGTACCCCTGTGGGCAGGGTGCGTTGTATGCGAAAGGTAGGACATGCCCTGGTGTGTGTGGCATGTCCTGATAGTGAATTACAGCCTAATTTATTTTTCACTATTGCAAGGCTACCTGTTCCCCCTAGGCCAGAACGGGCAGTTTTGATTATTACAGCTTATAATCCTAACTGACCCGGGAACATGGTAGAAATTCGAGTTTAGTATGCCTGGACTCAGAGTGATAAAATGCAGCTTTTAGTGAAGTTGGTTTTAACATTCTGTGTTTGAAAATACCACTTTTAGAAAGTGGGTATTTTCTTGTCTAACCATCAAGCCTGCCTCTGCGAGTGTTGTGTATTCCGTGTCTGGAGTGTGAGTGACAGGGGCTGGGGGATGCCGGGAGACAGGGTGAGTCAGCGCAGGGCTGAATAGCAAGATCTACATGTAGATGGGTGGGAGGGGTCGCACCTGGGCCCTGAATAGGACAGTGCCTTCCCTCCACAATGCTGGCTCCACCTCCTGTGGTGCGTCTGATGTCCCTGGCCTACTCACTGAAAGAAGGAACGGAGACTTGTCAACAAAGTGCTCCAGAACTGGTTTGGACTAGGCAAAGGCCTCTCTGCCTTCAGAGAACAAAGGAATTTGGGATATAAATATTGGGGCCCTGACCCCATGAATTTGGATCTCGCTGGAATCAAGGAACCTGCCAAGACGAAGAGCTGGAAGAGCTGCCAGGAGGAGTACTGCCCCTTTGCTGTGTTGTTGCTTTGTTGGGTTGGCCTGCAGTTGCTGCTTCTGTCTTGGGCAGTGAAAGGACTGGACTGAACTTTCTACAAACTTGTGCTGAGTATCTCCAAGGGCCTGGAACCGAGCTGGCCTCCTGTTAAGAAGTCTCAGGGACTGCAAAGACTTCACAAGCCTCTGGGTACCGCTTCTGGAACGCTGTTTCAGTTGCCACAGAGGAAGGGAACCGCAACCGACTCCGTCACCCGAATCCATCCCTGGCCGGTGACCTGTTTGCACCGCAGACCGCATCGCCCCGCTTCGCATCGCAACCCTGGTCTCACCGTGGGCGGCGTCCGACGCCGCCAACATCGAGCCGCTGCTTGCACCGTGACCTGTGGGCACCGCAGTTCGCATCGCATCGCTTCACTGAACCAGCCGGACCCGACCGACGCGGTCGCTGCAACTGGCTCAAGAGTCGTGACCGCACCGCATTTGGGGCACCGCTCGCACGTCTGCGACGCACCGCTCCGACTCGCACCGCTGTCCGACGCCAGCTCCCGCACTCCGGCTTGGTCACCTGCATCGCAACCTGTCAGCACCGCATCGAGCATCGTCTCACCCTGCATCGCACGCCTTGGACTCACCGACTCCGTCTGCACGACGCTCATCGAGCCGCTGCCTGCACCGCATCGAGGGACACCGCACCTTGCATCGCTCCGTCTTGCACTGCAACCGCGACGAACGCCGACCGGCTCGTACACTCCGTACCAGCCACAACGAGAAAGGTACTGTAACCGAGTCTGTTCACGACTCTGCTGGCCCGTATCGACGCGGTCGGCTGGAACTGTTAGACTCTGTGGTTTTCAGCATCGCAGTAGGCTCGGACGGAGCTACCGACTCGTACGAACTTTGCTTTTGTGCTATTCCTCCAAAGAAGAAGTTACCGTATCAAGCATTCATTTTTAAAGTATAGTATTGTGGAGTTTTTGTCGTAATTGGTCTTGTCTTGAGTATATAAAATATTGGTTATTTTTCTAAACTGGTGTGGTGTCCGTTTGTAGTGCTTACACTGTATTACTGTTGGTTATGTGCAAATGCTTTACACACTGCCTCTGAATTAAGCCCGACTGCTCGTGCCAAGCTACCACGAGGGTGAGCAGGGGTTACTTCACGAGTGTAACACCCTTACCCTGACTAGGAAGAAGGGTCCCTACTTGGACAAAGGTGCAAACCCTTGCCAACTAGAGATCCCATTTCTAACATTGGTTGGCAGCGGTGAGGATAGGACTTGTGTTTGCACTTGACTTACAGTGATTGGTGTGCACTACTACCATATCGCAGACCATTACGTACCACATACTGGTTCTTTTTCTTTTGGCCTATTTTTGATCTTGCCAGTTTTCAACTCACTACTTTTGTCATGCCTGAATCAATTGCATCATCCGTTGCATCTCTGGAAGTTATCTTTGAGGAGGATAGGTTGGAATCTTACGCCGTAAAGGAGCTACGAGCGATTTGTAAAAACCTGAAAGTCCAAATTAAAGGCCTCACAAGGAAGGAGGAGCTACAGAAGGCGCTGAGGGCCTGGGTAGCAGCCAGACAAGCCAATGGGCAGCCTGGTAATCTCAGTGAGGCGGTGGAGGAGCCTATTTCCAGGGTGGATGTGCTGTTGGGTAGGGGGGAACCCGCCAGGTCAGGCAGCAGCAGTCTGTCCCCAGAGGAGCTGGAGGACAGGCGGGAGACAAGGCAGTTTGAGCTGCAGAAGCTCAAGCTGGAGAGTGAGCGGAAGGAGAAGAGATTGGCCATAGAGGAGAGGAAGATGTGATGGAGGGTCCCGAAAGTCCCGTATTACCATTTAACAAGAAACTCATTACTGGTTTTGCACTACCCGCCAAACATGATACTCCTAGATAGGCCCTACCAGGCAGGCTCAGATAGAATGTCTTAAATTGTCCACTTTCCCTTGTCCTGGTAGCACATCTCACATAGGCCCAAGCCCAGCTCCCTAGATAACTATATCTTACATAGGCCCAAGCATACCTTCCTAAGATACAAATGTGTAGGCCCAAAAGCAAGTGACTCTTGCTCTCATTTTCATAATAATAATGAAACAGACCTCGTAGGCCTCACTGATCTGCTAGCAGAAATCTGTCCCATCCACCCAGATACAACATTAGCCTGTCTTGTAACTTTCCATAGTTACAAGAATAAGGGTGGCCCCCACCCACATGACAATGTGATGGAACATCTGGCAGTGTCACATGCAAGATTTGTGATATTCTTAGCTATGGGACTTTCCGCGCTAGCATTAAACTGGAACCCAAGGCAGGAACTTGACCAAGAATTAATATATTTAATATTAATTCTAAAGCATTTTCACGGTAAAAGTTATCCTTTGTTTACTTTTTGCGGTCAGAGAACTCTGACCTTCTGCCACCAGTTCTGTTTTATCATGATACCACTTCTCACATAAAATTTTCCAGTAAAGCAGGTGGCCAAGTGGCCTGCGTCACATCTCGTGTCAAGCCTCGTGCACACGTAGGCAAGTTCTGCATTTAACGATAAAGTTCTGCATTCAACTATATAAAAGAGCCTCGCCCACACTATAAGCTTTGAACTCTCCATTGCATCAGAGCTTGACTGCAGTTAGAGGGTTCCCGTGCGATCGATCGTCCGTACTACTGGGCTAGAGCTTCAAACTTTCAAGGTGGTAATATTCTTTTCTTAATAATTTAGCCTTTTGGCTTTAACAGCCTATCTGATGGCATAGCCTATTGGCATTGTCAGCCTATCTGATTATTTCACTATTGGTTTTGTCAGCCTATCTGATTATTTCATCATTAGCTTATTCAGCCTCTTTAATAATTTAGCCTTTTGGCTTTGACAGCCCATCTAATTCAGTTCATTCTAACCCAAGCCATTGCATTTAACTTAGTTTAAACTACGTAGTCTTGAATGGTGTTGCTTTCTTAAGAAAAGATTAGCCTTCTAGGCACTAGCCTACCCATCTTCTTTAGAGTTAGGGTTGCTCCTTGGGCAGCTGCTTATGGCATAATATTTTAGTCATATATTTGCTTCTTTGAACAACTGAGTTTGAACATTGTCGATGCATTTATTTTTTCATACTGCTCATATGTAGATGGGCAACATTTAAATTGAATTGTTTTATGCTTTGACCTGATCATGTGTTGATGAACACACATTTAAGTTGAACTGTTTCCTGTGGGTTTGAATTGCTTAATAAAGTGCTACTGTATTTGACATCGTTGTTCCTTCCTTTCAAGAGAACATGCAGAGCGCAGGTCTTGCTCTCGTGAGCTGGTAAGCCATGTGTGACCACTGCAGTGTCTCTCCATTTACCCCCATCAGCTGACGACCGCGAAGGTCTCGTGCGGACGGTTCCTCTGCAGTGTGGACCTGGGACACGCCTGCGGCTGCCCATGGCCTCTCCCCGCCTCTCCCCTCCACCGACCGGGTAAGTCAGGGACACTTTTTTTCCCCTGCCTTTCCTCCGGTCTCTGGTGTGTGTGGTCCGGTGTATTGGGTCCTCCGGGGTGTCGCCGTGCCCCTCCCTGGTCCCCTGTAGTTTCTGTCGTGCCACGACCGCCGCCCTCTTCCCTCTTTGTGGCTGGTCACATCTCTCCAAGGCTCTTTTGTGCTCTGCTCTTTAGTTGTCGTGGTTTCCTTTTTGCTGCGTTCTCTTGCCCATTCTGTCTTTGGCCTCTTTGTCGTTGCCTTTTTAAGAAATATTGTGCTCTCACTTTCATTGCCGTTTTCACTTCCTCGTTCTTATCTTTGCCCTTTCCCTTGCATGTGCTTCTGGTTACTGCTTGAGGTTTGAGTCCTGAAAGACACTTCTGTGTGTTTTTCGAATTCTGGCATTGTGCACAAGTGCTTCTGCAGCGTTTTATGTTTTGGTATTTATAATCTGTGGGGTTTTTAATTTGCTTCGTACTGCTTGAGGTTTGAGTCCTGGGAAACACTTGTGTGTTTTTCGAATTCTGGCATTGTGCACATGCGTTTGCCGCTTTCCCATGTTTTGACATGTTTTAATATTTGGCGCACATTTTTTTTGTATATCATTATAGCAGGTCTTTGACGTTCTTTTTCAATTGACTGTTTGGATTTAGTTGTGGGCTGTTGCGCCCTTGACACGGTGCACAAGTGGCACGCGTGACTGTGGTGTTGTCGCATTTTTTTTAGGGTGTATTTCGCCGCCATTTTGAATGCTCTTGCCGCCATTTTGTATTCTTCTTTCAACAGTGCATTTTTCAGTTTTTTCTTCACACTTTCGTCTTCTGTAACTTTTTTCTATATTTAGTTTGGTTCCTTCACTCACTCCCTTCCTTCTCAATTTGTTGTTCTTCATACATTTCTCTTTCCTGACCTCCTTCCCGCCTTGCGACACCATTCTACTTTTCGGCGTCAATGCGCCCCTTTTTCCTTAGGTGTCTCTCCTGTTTATTCACACACCCTTTCTTCGCTCTCTCTAGTACATCCCTCTCTGATTCTATTTTGCATTGCTTGGGTGCTCTTCTCTTTTTGACTCTTAAATTTCTCTCGCTTTCTCATCGGCGCTTTTCACTGCTGTTACGTGCGCCACTACGAAAGGAGGAACTAACCACTTTGAAGTCTCTAGCACAGTTTGACCTCCCATTTACCTTCCTGCTTTCTCCCTCTGCGCAGAATGAGGAAGTAGGCCTCGCGGCTCCACTGTAGACCCACCTCGCCCCTCCTTCCTCTGTCCTTCACGGCTGCTTTCTCAGCCACCACTGTTACATTGATACGTATTCCTTTTTGAAATGCATTTCATTTATTTAATTATTGTTTATTTGTTGTCCGTTATGTCTGTTTCTTGTGCTTCGTTTTGTTATACATTTATTAGCCCTGCTGTCCCACCACAGTTCTCTCCCGTCACCGCCCCCATCTGTTGCTGTTCTGCCAGCTTTCCACTCACTAGCCGAGCGGCAGACTGCTAGTTGTTATTGTTGACTCAATTGCCCCCACTTTTCCTCACTATTACGGGCAGTTGCGCCAGGTAGCTGTTGTCTGGATTGTCTTGCCTTTAATACATAGCCGCAATCCCGCTAAGTAGTTGCGCTTGTCTTCATTGCACATTATCCATACATTGCGCCTCTTTTCTTCTGTCTCTCACATGTTTTGCCTACCATTTGTCCAGGCCAATTGGTAGCCAAAGTGGGGGTGGAGTCGTATCTCCATTCCTCCTGTTAGCTCCCTTAAGCCCCTTCCTCTCAGGTATGTCCCTTGACCCCCCCATATTATGCTTTGGCCTGATCATCTAACAGTATTTGATCTGTTTTAGCGAGACAGGAATACCTGGGCCTGCTAATGTATTTTTAAACATGTGAGTTGAGAGTGCTTGAGTTCACCGTGAATATTATTGTTATATTAGTATATCCTGTTTTCAAAGCATTACGTGTTGCTGAAGTCTCATCATCATTCGATGGCGATGAGACCCTGCTAGTTAGAATACCAAAACAAAAAGAAATTAAATAAATACAGTGGCGCAGTATCACAGTTAATATTACATTTACGTTCCCATAAGTAGCTAAACTTTCTGATTCGCTAAAGCACACAAAGACACCCCCTGCTCCATGTCATGAGGGTAGGTTATAAATGCTTTGAAATACATTGTTACATTTAACTGGAAACACAGGCCTACAATTCTTGTTAATAAAATTTAGGCATTACAAAAATAGGCTCACGAGTGGAAGGAAGTACTTAAGAGGAGAACATTGCAGCGCAGCCAGAGGGCTACCACTCGGTTTACATTGTTGATGAGCACTGGGAAGGCTCACACACGTAATGATTGATAACGATCATGAAAAACAGACATATAGATGCAGTTACACTACAAGTACCATGATGTGCCTTAGTAGGCAACATGCAAGTGTTGCACCCCACATGCAGCCGCAACACAAGGCAATTAAGACCCAAATAATTTATTCCTACCTGCGTCCAATTCAACAGCCCAGGCAGTGGAAAGTGCCACCTCTTCAGGCACGGGCAGGTAGCCCAAGTACAAGCATAGATCTAGGAAGTACAGCTACAGAACACACACAGTTGGAGTTAGCTAGTAGCAAAGATTTTGAAATTGTGTCTCGTGGCCAAGGAAGTTAGTGACATTGGACTAAGAGCAACATACATCTCGGACCAGATGGTAATTATTAGAGAGAAAAGAGGAGACAAGGAGACAAATTGATGGAATGGAATGCACACTAACTACACCCATTTTTTAATAAATGATAAAGTAAAAATAAGTTTATGAAAGGGATGTAATCTTTGTGCAGGACTAATGGGGGAGTAGAGAAGATGAAGTGCCAAGGAACAGGAGTGCGGTACCGTGAGAGAGGAGGGAGAGGTAGTGCACATTGGGGTCCACCTCTGAAACTGGACAAATTAGGAGAATAATTTGCAAGCACCAAATGAGACACCACTTGTACTTGTCTGATGGGAAATGTTTTGTGGCTTTCAGTGAATAGAAAAGACTGAAATTGCATTTCACCTAATGGTATGTTATCAGCCCTGTCCTTCTCAAAGAAAATGTACTGCTACCCAAAGAAGGTTAAAGGTCAGTTATTGCCTGGACATTAGAAAGTGTAGAAACAAATTAATGAAGGCCACACCACCAACTTCCATAGGAAAGTAGAGCTATTTTACCTTTGATACAAATACACAGATTAATTCAGCTATATAGAACAATAATATGATTAAAAACATAGGTCCAATACAATTATTATAGGCCTTTAGGAGAAAAGACTAGAATATACGGCGTTTACACAACATGCATGACACACAGAGAACGTGCTTGAGCCTGTGTTTGACTTCATGGTCATAAGTTCAGATGCTACCAGGTCTACTTAGCATTTTATCGTTCTGAAGTGAATAGATGCGGGGTCTGATCAACCCTTCATCATTCTGAGGTGGATGAAATGAGTACCATTGAGTTGAGGGAACGATAAGGATCTGCTGTTTAGCGTCAAAATACCATTCTGAGTAAACGTGCACTTTACAAAAACGCCATATTATTTTATAATAAGCTATATTTTACGTACAATTAAAGACAACACGTGTCTGGATATTACGAGGTATTGAAGGGTTAAAGGATTTCTCTTGGGCTGCCGTTATATTAACGCTGGCCGCAGAGTCTGGGCGTTGAGCCAGGCCAGAAAGACACAATGCAATAGCTTCCTGTGGGTACGAACGAACAGGAAATTAAAATATATGTATATATCTGTATACAGTTAGCAGAACATGGAGAGCTGTGTGAATGGAATAACAGTTTTGAAAAAAGAAAATAATAGTTTTAGTGTATGAGTTTCCAGTTTAGTACAACAGATTATGTCAAGTGCGTTGTGAACACTTTTTAAGTTTTAAAGAATGAATTAGGAGAGACTGATTCTCTTCCCCACCATGGCAGACATGCCTATATTGAACAAAGCTAGAAAAGAGGAACATGAGAAATAAATGTCTAAGATCACACAATTTGGTGGACGGGGGAGCCGAGATTAGATACAGGGTTTCAGGTCTCGCATTATGAAGTTTAGTAACTGGGTATGTATGTATGTATATATATATATATATATATATATATATATATGCTTCGTTCCTCTATGACCACTGTACTGAAGACACACTACTGACTGGCAACATCTTTGCCTGGCATCAGTTTAAAGAGTTGTGCTGGGTTGAAGTGGTGGTGAAGAAAATAGTGTTTTTTTTTGGCGCAGCGGGAAGGCAAAATAGTTTTTTTCACTACGTGCATCACCACTGCTTGAGGTAAAGTCAGCTGAGTGTGCATGGATATATAAATATACGCATGTCCTTCAGTGACACATTTTTCAGAGAGTGTTGTTTGGCCACTAAAAGTAGCTGGGGTATCACCAACAGGGGACGGTGTGTATGATGCAACTGATCCCAGCTTATTTGTTCAGTTGCGGCAACAAGAGCAGACTGTTGGTAAAGAATGAGCCTATACAGATATTGTCCGCTTTTGGCATAAAGTACATGTAACTCAGGGTTTCCATCAATGTTTAGCAGGTCATTTAGCAGGTCTAGTGGCTCAGGGTCTGTGTCCACAGCCAGCCATCATGCTATAAATATCATCTGTAGTGCCAAGTTGTGTATATTTCAAAGGTGGGGACCACATTCCCCAGGCATGTATTGGGTGCATTACCTTTTCTATGGAGAGAGTGAGACATCACTTGTGCTGAGGGCTGATCAGCTCTGACAAGATAGGCCTTAGATTTTGGTAGTAATAGCACGGGGTGGACAAACAGGCGTGCTGTGAAAAATAAAAGAGTATAAGTAACACAATTGTTTTAATGATTGATACTCTGCCCAAAGGGGACAGCAGTAGCATTGTCCAGAATATGGTCCACCATCGTATTCCAGACACACATCTATCTAGATTGCCACCCTTCAACTTTACCTCTATGAAATAAATTTGGATTCCTCGATATTTTAAAGTTTCCAGACATATGATGGGTGGTGATCACTGGGGCCCCTGAAAAAAATGTCATCCAGTTGAATACACCCTACCAGGTACGAACACTGGCCACCCATAGTATATATAACAACTAGATCTAGAGCAATAAGAGGCCAGGAAGCCCTGTCCGTGTCAGTACCACAAAAAGATAGGGCCACACCAATGTGTTGAACGTTTTTTATAGGTGTTAAATTCAGTGTATTTGTATATTTTATTTCTGAATGTTGTGCCTGCACAAGGGCACAGCTACTGTTGCGCACCTAGCCACAGGTCATAGACTGAGAATGTTTGGTGAAGAGTAGACAACATATTGGGTATGACAGGTGGGTTAGGTGTGAACACATTTGAAAAAAAAAAAGTTTTGATGTACCTAATAAAACGAAAATATACAATAAACATAATCCTATAAATGATTTTACATATTCATTAAGTATTGTTTTTACCATTAAATCCGTTCACATCCATTTAGTATCATTATTTAAAGGTCCATTATCAAAGTGTCCACTCAGTTGTTAAATGGGTTCCAGCATTACCACACAGACCTACATAACCCATTACATCACATAAAAGTTCATTTCACTATATAGAGGTTCATGCATCTTTTTAATTCATCATGCTCAAAAACATATATATCTTCCCTCATTCAAACATTCATACAATTGATCAATTATTTATCCAAAATTATATACTGCTGATCGTGTATGAGGGGGGGATTTTGAGGGTTACACAACCAATCCTTCCAAAATTACTTTAAAATACACAAGGGGTCTATATTAGATCAAATGTTACGTCACCATAAGTTTCCCACACGTTTGGATCAAAGCTGGACCATGTGCCCACTGTGATATTAAAGCAGCAACAAATCTCAGCAGTGCCTGAACGGACTACTTAGGAATAAAATAGGCAAGATAAGTACTACAATTAAAAGAAAGAAATAAACAAATAAATATTTAAGAAAAAATAAAAATAGTTTATTGCCTAGGGATCACCCTATTTTCACTAAGGCATATTCCAAGTTCTGATCAACACTTAAAGCCCCATCAGCTTGTCCCTGAACAATTAATAAATATATAAGTACCAGCAACTATACATAGAACTGACATGACCTAAAACTGACACTGAAAGTTCTTTTGTATTTATGAACAAAAATAAGAGGAAATGTGTTTGACTTAACAACGCGCTGCGAAGTTGGTACACCTACATATTTGCTCATGCTTAAATGAAGTTCACATATATGTTTTCTAGGAGTACTATTTCTTGGCCTACTTCTGTAGTCTTGTGAATTCACAAAAGTTGTATATCTGCACAAATCCAAGGACATGGGTGCACTTTATTTATTATTACTTGGCTAGCTTCACTGTGAGTGACTTCATTCTGTTCTTTCACAAGGAGCATATCGACACACAGTTGTTTTATTCTGTGCCAGTAACGACTGTGCAATGTGTGATGTTTGACACTAAAACAATTTTTATTTTTTGCTAATGTTTGTTATAATGGTGAGGGCCCAGCAGCTCCCACAGAAATATTGTAAGAAAAGGATGGGTTGCGCATTGACAGAGCCAAAGGGCTGACCAACAATTTCGGACCTACTGGCTTTGCCAATGCTTGCTTATTTATATGTTGCAAAGAAATGGTACCTACCATATTCCAGTAGTTTACTGAGCATTCTGAGAGCAGTATACATAGCCTCACATTGCTAAATATTGAACATATGTGTACACATTTTTATATTCTAACGACTGTCAGTAGTACAGTCTGAACTTACAACATTTACTTAGAGCGCTCACTCTAATAATAGAGGCTTTCAATTAATGAACAGTAAATACAAGTTTGAACAGCATTATAACATGGACACAAATATTACCTTCACTGCAGACAGTGCCCTTACATGATCCATAATGTGGTACTGCAAACTAACAGCCAAAGGGTTTGAGCTAGGGGTTGGGCCTACTTGTCCCAAGAGAGAAAAAAGATTTTCAGCTGTGTTTGCTGTTGGGACAAGCTATAGTACAATGTTTTAATTCTTCTCTTGCTTCTAGAGATACATGAATTTCTTTTTACAGTCTTGTACAGGGACGCCAATATAATTTTTAGGTTCTTTCCTCCATTTGGAGGTCCCTCCTTACCTCAGCTGGCCAACAAATGCAGCGTGCATCATTGATAGCTCACCTATTGCTAGACATGTTGCTATCAAAGTTTCAATTGTAGAATGTGCTGCACACACCTCCTCCAAGGACTATGTATCAATTGGTAAATAATTTATTGATGCAGATGTATAAAAAGGAATAGCATTAATTGGTTGTGAGTATACAATGGTTCAGATTGCTTCTACTACACATGATATCATGATATAAAGATAAAGGATGATGATATGTACTGTGACCCTAAGTATATTATTGAAAGGCCTGGGTGGGAGAAAAGGAAGAAGGGAACAGGGGAGGATGTATGCAAAAAGAAAAGGAATACGGTTAGGCCCAAATGGAAAAATATGTTTACCAACGATAATGCTTGGTCCCATGGCCCGTCTTTTTCATGGTTCATCACTTATAGGACGTGATGGGAAGATCAGACTGTTTTTCTAATGCTGTATTTCCACTGCCCCAGGCCACTTCATTTCCCCACATTAAATGGACTTCATCAGCATGCCCCCTACTCAAACTACAAGTACGTGTTGGTTATTGTGTGCATGATCAGCAATTGGACTGAGGTATGCCAATCCAAGAACGGCAATACACAAACTATTGCCAAATGCCTCCTGAAAGAGTTCATACCGCGCTTTAAAGTACCTATGTTTTTGGGTTCTGACAATGGACCGGCGTTCATCTCACATGTGATTGAGGGGTTGTGCAAGGGGCCAGGAGCCACACAGAAAATACATGTGTTCCACGGAAACAACCAAGTGGGAATGGTATCCCAAGCTCATCCTGAAGGGTTGCATGTGCTAAAGAAAAAGGAAGAGTGTGTAAGCGGATACCAACGATACATCAACTAAAGACGTCTGGAAAAATGAATGCCCCAACCCCTCAGTCTACAACCTGTGACAACGAGACATCTTTACCTTTTTCATCACTTTGTTTTCCTCATATCGAATGTGCCTAAGTAATAGAAGTGCTAGTAACCTCTCAAATTACTTGAAGACAGGCACCAACGGTTACTTTTTCTGTTTACAGGTATCATCTCTGAGGCTCTACCTTATTCTTCAGCAGACTTTTTGAAAAGAGTAAAAGTACAGCAGAAGATAAGACATTCTTCCAACTAGTCACACTAGCCACACGTACCAACGATTGGAACAATGCCTCAAGACTTTCAGAACAATTAGAGAAAATGATCATGGGTGCTGCTAGCAGCATTGACCCCCATTCCTGCCATTATAATGACTACGCTCCTTAAAAGTGTGTTGTGATCACAGTATTATACCTGAGATGCTGCTTAAATGACACAGAGATATTGTACCAAAGTGAATAAATAGCCATTGATAAAGAAGGGACAGTTGACAGGGCAGGATGTTACACACGGCCTACAGACACAGAAAACAGCATGTGTTACAATGTCATACCTGTCTCCAAATACTTGGGCTGTGTCCTAATGTACAAAATGCTCTTCAGTCAGAACACCATGTCCGCAGTTGCACCTCCCGAGAATAGCAGAATTAGCTAAGGGAGAGCAAGGATAGAACAGGGAATGTGAGTAACTTAGCACTTATAGAAGTTGTAGAAGTAACAACAATAGGACTACACTAAGTGCAAGAATTTTGTTCAAAAGAATGAACAAGAGGAGGGAGATGATGGAGGGTCCTGAAAGTCCCGTATTACCATTTAACAAGAAACTCATTACTGGTTTTGCACTACCCACCAAACATGATACTCCTAGATAGGCCCTACCAGGCAGGCTCAGATAGAATGTCTTAAATTGTCCACTTTCCCTTGTCCTGGTAGCACATCTCACATAGGCCCAAGCCCAGCTCCCTAGATAACTATATCTTACATAGGCCCAAGCATACCTTCCTAAGATACAAATGTGTAGGCCCAAAAGCAAGTGACTCTTGCTCTCATTTTCATAATAATAATAAAACAGACCTCGTAGGCCTCACTGATCTGCTAGCAGAAATCTGTCCCATCCACCCAGATACAACATTAGCCTGTCTTGTAACTTTCCATAGTTACAAGAATAAGGGTGGCCCCCACCCACATGACAATGTGATGGAACATCTGGCAGTGTCACATGCAAGATTTGTGATATTCTTAGCTATGGGACTTTCCGCGCTAGCATTAAACTGGAACCCAAGGCAGGAACTTGACCAAGAATTAATATATTTAATATTAATTCTAAAGCATTTTTCACGGTAAAAGTTATCCTTTGTTTACTTTTTGCGGTCAGAGAACTCTGACCTTCTGCCACCAGTTCTGTTTTATCATGATACCACTTCTCACATAAAATTTTCCAGTAAAGCAGGTGGCCAAGTGGCCTGCGTCACATCTCGTGTCAAGCCTCGTGCACACGTAGGCAAGTTCTGCATTTAACGATAAAGTTCTGCATTCAACTATATAAAGAGCCTCGCCCACACTATAAGCTTTGAACTCTCCATTGCATCAGAGCTTGACTGCAGTTAGAGGGTTCCCGTGCGATCGATCGTCCGTACTACTGGGCTAGAGCTTCAAACTTTCAAGGTGGTAATATTCTTTTCTTAATAATTTAGCCTTTTGGCTTTAACAGCCTATCTGATGGCATAGCCTATTGGCATTGTCAGCCTATCTGATTATTTCACTATTGGTTTTGTCAGCCTATCTGATTATTTCATCATTAGCTTATTCAGCCTCTTTAATAATTTAGCCTTTTGGCTTTGACAGCCCATCTAATTCAGTTCATTCTAACCCAAGCCATTGCATTTAACTTAGTTTAAACTACGTAGTCTTGAATGGTGTTGCTTTCTTAAGAAAAGATTAGCCTTCTAGGCACTAGCCTACCCATCCTCTTTAGAGTTAGGGTTGCTCCTTGGGCAGCTGCTTATGGCATAATATTTTAGTCATATATTTGCTTCTTTGAACAACTGAGTTTGAACATTGTCGATGCATTTATTTTTTCATACTGCTCATATGTAGATGGGCAACATTTAAATTGAATTGTTTTATGCTTTGACCTGATCATGTGTTGATGAACACACATTTAAGTTGAACTGTTTCCTGTGGGTTTGAATTGCTTAATAAAGTGCTACTGTATTTGATATCGTTGTTCCTTCCTTTCAAGAGAACATGCAGAGCGCAGGTCTTGCTCTCGTGAGCTGGTAAGCCATGTGTGACCACTGCAGTGTCTCTCCATTTACCCCCCATCAGATGCTCTTAGAGCATGAGAGAGAACTGAAGGAGCTAGAACTTAGGAGTAAGTCAGGCTCAGATGGTGGCAGCAATTCGTCCAGAAAGGCAGACAGGATTGTGCACATTCCCAAGAACGTAGGCAAGGAGTTCAAGAAGGGGGATGACATACAAAGGTGGTTTCAGGGTTATGAGGCAGCCATACACATGAATGGGGTCCCTGAGGAGAATTGGGGAGCAGGATTGTGGCCACTTTTCCCGGAAGAAGCAAGGGATGCTCTGATAGCTTTGGGTAAGGGGTATCACCTCACCTATGCTGACATGAAGGATGCCCTTCTCACGAAGTATGGTCTTACTCCTGAAAAGTACAGGGATCAGTTCAGGTCCAGTAAGAAGTCTGATGCCAACACTTGGTTGGAATGTGTGGATGTGTTCTGCAGGTCTCTGGATGGTTGGGTGAAGGGCAGTAGTGTAACAGATTTTCAGGGGCTCTACAACTTGATTGCATGGGAGCACTTGTCTAGTCTATGTTTTGCAGATCTGCGCCAGCACCTAGTTGATAGTAAGCTAACTGACCCCAGGAAGCTTGCTATGGAAGCGGACCGCTGGGTGAGTACCAGGGTCCACAAGAAAGCGTTTGGGGAGACTCAGCCAAAGGTGGGCAGGGTCCCCAGCAGAAAGGTGGGGGGGACAAGGGTAAAGCACAGGAGTTCTCTAAAGGGCCCCAAACTAGTACCCAGGGTAAAGGTTCCCAGCCCCCGGTGATAAGAAGAAAGGGGTCTCCACAGGAAGCCTGTTGAGACCGGCCCCACTAAGTGTTATGCATGTGACCAGGTAGGTCACTTTAAGGGGGACCCCAAGTGCCCGAAGGGGACACAGCCGCCCACCGGTGGACAGTCCAAAGTGTTGGCTAGTGTAGCGCTTGGGAGGAGGGGTGCCCACAGGAGGGTGGGGATCCCGCAGAAATGACCCTTGTCTCACTAGGGGACAGTGAGATGGTCCCAGGAAACCAGGTGCCCCCTAACACAAAGAAATATAGCACCTGGGTGACCATTAATGGGAACAGGGTAGAGGCTCTCAGAGATACTGGAGCCAGTGTGACCTCAGACCGGTGTCACCTGGTGTCTGAGAAGCAAGTAGTCCCAGGAGCATTCCACCAAGTAGTTGCTGTAGACAACTCAGAGCGCCAATGTATGGTGGCACAGGTTCCCTTTGAATGGGGGGGTCTCAGGTCCCTTGAGGGTGGTTGTGAGCCCTACCATGCCTGTAGATTGTCTGCTAGGAAACGACCTGGAGCAGTCCTCATGGAAGGAGGTTGAGCTCAGGTCTCACTTGGAGATGCTTGGGTTGCCAGAGTGGGCATGCGTGTCTACTCGGTCAATGGCAGCTAAAAAGGGTGATCAAGAGGACTTGGAGCCTGAAACAGTGGCCCAAGTCCCTGCCAAGAAGAAAGGGCAGGGGCGCAGGAAACCGGCCCCCGAAGTTCCCACGGACCGGGAGGAGGCGGACCTCGAGGGGGCGCCCGGTGCCTACAGGGGAACAGGTAGCCGAACTGGGAGACATCTCTGAGCTGACCCATTGGCAGCAAGAAGGGGTCCCACCAGGGAGGAGTTCTGCAGGGAGCAGAGCAGAGTGCCCTACTCTGGAGGGTCTGCGGCGGCAGGCTGCAGACCAGGCAGCTGGTAATCAGTCCGGGTCACATCTGATCTACTGGGAGAGTGGTCTCCTATACAGTGAGCCTAAGGTTGCTGAGCCTGGGTCAGCCCGTGTGCTGGTGGTACCCCAGCGCTTCAGGGCCTTCCTACTGGGTCTGGCTCATGACGTGCCTTTGGCAGGACATTTGGGGCAGGACAAGACCTTTGACAGGCTTGTCACCCACTTCTTTTGGCCCCAAATGCGAAGGCAGTCAGATGCACACTGTAGGTCTTGCCAAACTTGCCAGGCAAGTGGTAAGAGTGGGAGGAAGGTCAAAGCTCCTCTCCAACCTTTTCCTGTTGTTGGAACACCCTTTGAAACCTAGAAGCAAGCCAGGAAGAAATGAAGAGATGGTATGACCAGAATGCCACTCTGGTCGAATTTCAACCTGGGCAGAAAGTGTGGGTCATGGCTCCAGTGGCACCTTGTGCCTTGCAGGACAAGTGGACTGGGCCATATGAGGTAAAGGAGCGCAAAAGTGACGTCACCTACCTGGTGGATTTGCAGGCTCCAAGGAACCCTTTGAGGGCCCTACACGTGAACCGCCTCAAGCCCCACTTCGAGAGGTCCGAAGTGAGTATGCTCTTGGCGACAGATGATGGGGTGGAAGAGGAGAGTGAGCCTCTCCCTGACCTCCTGTCTACCAAGGAGCATGATGGGTCAGTAGAGGGTGTGATCCTCTCCCCTACTCTGACTCAGGAGCAGCAGGGGGACTGTCGCCAGTTGTTGGGACAGTTCGCCCCACTGTTCTCTCTGACCCCGGTGTTACTCACTGGTGTACCCATGACGTGGACACTGGTGACAGCCCTCCTGTGAAGCACAAGATTTACAGGTTGACTGACCGGGTCAGAGCCAGCATCAAGGAGGAGGTCTCTAAGATGTTGGCGTTAGGGGTGATTGAGCCCTCCCACAGTCCTTGGGCCAGCCCAGTGGTCTTGGTCCCAAAGACTGCGGCGCCCGGTGCCACTCCAGAACTCCGGTTTTGTGTGGACTACCGTGGGCTCAATGCCGTCACCAGGACTGACGCTCACCCCATCCCCAGAGCTGATGAGCTCATTGATCGGTTGGGAGCTGCCCGGTTCCTCAGCACGTTTGATTTGACGTCTGGGTACTGGCAGATTGCCTTAACCGATGGGGCCAAGGAGAGATCAGCATTCTCAACCCCAGAAGGTCATTACCAATTCCGGGTGATGCCCTTTGGGTTGAAGAATGCCCCTGCCACCTTTCAGAGGTTGGTCAATCAGGTGTTGGCTGGGCTGGAGGATTTCAGTGCCGCCTACCTGGATGACATTGCTGTGTTCAGTTCCATCTGGGAAGAACATTTACAGCACCTTGAGAAAGTGTTGAGGGCTCTGCAAGGTGCAGGCCTCACGATCAAGGCCAGTAAGTGCCAGATCGGGCAGGGTTCTGTGGTGTACTTGGGCCACCAGGTAGGAAGCGGCCAGGTGGCGCCCCTACAACCCAAGATTGACACCATTCTGGCTTGGGAACCCCCCAAGACCCAGACAGAGGTGAGAGCCTTCTTAGGTCTCACCGGTTACTATCGGAGATTTGTTAAGGGCTATGGCACCATCGTTGCCCCCTTAACAGAGCTGACCTCTAAGAGGCAGCCCAGGAAAGTGATCTGGACTGAGTCCTGCCAGAAAGCTTTTGATGCCCTGAAGGCAGCCATGTGCACGGCGCCCGTGCTCAAGGCACCTCACTTCTCCAAGGAATTCGTCGTGCAGACTGACGCTTCAGAGCATGGTGTGGGAGCGGTGCTCTCACAACTGAACGAAGAGGGCCTGGATCAGCCTGTAGTCTTCCTTAGCAGGAGACTACTTCCCAGGGAACAGAGGTGGAGTGCCATAGAAAGGAAGCTTTTGCTGTGGTCTGGGCGCTGAAGAAGTTGAGACCATACCTGTTTGGGACTCACTTCCGGGTTCAGACAGACCACAGGCCCCTCAGATGGTTGATGCAAATGAGGGGTGAGAATCCAAAACTGCTGAGGTGGTCCATCTCCCTACAGGGAATGGCCTTTACGGTGGAACACCGTCCTGGTACAGAACACGCCAACGCAGATGGTCTGTCCAGGTTCTTCCGCCTTAGTGAAGAGAACTCCAATGGGGTTGGGTAGTTCTCCCTACTTTCAGCTGGAGGGGACATGTGTTAGACTTGGCATCTTTTGGCGTGTTTCCCCTGACTTTTTGCTTTCTGACCTCCCGGTTTTGACTCTGTTTTTGCTGGTGTAATGATTCTGCGCACTTTCCTCACTGCTGTCCAGTGGGAAAGTGCAAGTGCTCCCTGTATAAAATGTGTTATGGATTGGCGTTTCCATGATTGGCCTATTTGGTTTATGTGTCAGTCCCTTGTAAAGTGCACTGCGAGTGCCAGGGCCTATAGACCAAATGCTGTTGGTGGGCTGCAGCACTGGATTGTGCCACCCACGCAAACAGCCCGTAAAGTGTAACTCGGGCCTGCCATCGCAGAGCCTGTGCGCAGCCTGGGGCTGCCATGTCGACTTGGCAGGTGCACACACTTGCAAGTCCCTAAACCTTCCCTTTTCTACATGTTAGTCACCCCTAAGGTAGGCCCAAGGTACTCCTGTGGGCAGGGTGCGTTGTATGCGAAAGGTAGGACATGCCCTGGTGTGTGTGGCATGTCCTGATAGTGAATTACAGCCTAGTTCGTTTTCACTATTGCAAGGCTACCTGTTCCCCTAGGCCAGAACGGGCAGTTTTGATTATTACAGCTTATAATCCTAACTGACCCCGGGAACATGGTAGAAATTCGAGGTTTAGTATGCCTGGACTCAGAGTGATAAAATGCAGCTTTTAGTGAAGTTGGTTTTAACATTCTCTGTTTGAAAATACCACTTTTAGAAAGTGGGTATTTTCTTGTCTAACCATCCAAGCCTGCCTCTGCGAGGTTGTGTATTCCGTGTCTGGAGTGTGAGTGACAGGGGCTGGGGGATGCCGGGAGACAGGGTGAGTCAGCGCAGGGCTGAATAGCAAGATCTACATGTAGATGGGTGGGAGGGGTCGCACCTGGGCCCTGAATAGGACAGTGCCTTCCCTCCACAATGCTGGCTCCACCTCCTGTGGTGCGTCTGATGTCCCTGGCCTACTCACTGAAAGAAGGAACGGAGACTTGTCAACAAAGTGCTCCAGAACTAGTTTGGACTAGGCAAAGGCCTCTCTGCCTTCAGAGAACAAAGGAATTTGGGATATAAATATTGGGGCCCTGACCCCATGAATTTGGATCTCGCTGGAATCAAGGAACCTGCCAAGACGAAGAGCTGGAAGAGCTGCCAGGAGGAGTACTGCCCCTTTGCTGTGTTGTTGCTTTGTTGGGTTGGCCTGCAGTTGCTGCTTCTGTCTTGGGCAGTGAAAGGACTGGACTGAACTTTCTACAAACTTGTGCTGAGTATCTCCAAGGGCCTGGAACCGAGCTGGCCTCCTGTTAAGAAGTCTCAGGGACTGCAAAGACTTCACAAGCCTCTGGGTACCGCTTCTGGAACGCTGTTTCAGTTGCCACAGAGGAAGGGAACACGCAACCGACTCCGTCACCCGAATCCATCCCTGGCCGGTGACCTGTTTGCACCGCAGACCGCATCGCCCCGCTTCGCATCGCAACCCTGGTCTCACCGTGGCGACGTCCGGCCGCCGCCAACATCGAGCCGCTGCTTGCACCGTGACCTGTGGGCACCGCAGTTCGCATCGCATCGCTTCACTGAACCAGCCGGACCCGACCGACGCAGTCGCTGCAACTGGCTCAAGAGTCGTGACCGCACCGCATTTGGGGCACCGCTCGCACGTCTGCGACCGCACCGCTCCGACTCGCACCGCTGTCCGACGCCAGCTCCCGCACTCCGGCTTGGTCGCCTGCATCGCAACCTGTCAGCACCGCATCGAGCATCGTCTCACCCTGCATCGCACGCCTTGGACTCACCGACTCCGTCTGCACGACGCTCATCGAGCCGCTGCCTGCACCGCATCGAGGGACACCGCACCTTGCATCGCTCCATCTTGCACTGCAACCGCGACGAACGCCGACCGGCTCGTACACTCCGTACCAGCCACAACGAGAAAGGTACTGTAACCGAGTCTGATCATGACTCTGCTGGCCCGTATCGACGCGGTCGGCTGGAACTGTTAGACTCTGTGGTTTTCAGCATCGCGGTAGGCTCGGACGGAGCTACCGACTCGTACGAACTTTGCTTTTGTGCTATTCCTGCAAAGAAGAAGTTACCGTATCAAGCATTCATTTTTAAAGTATAGTATTGTGGAGTTTTTGTCGTAATTGGTCTTGTCTTGAGTATATAAAATATTGGTTATTTTTCTAAACTGGTGTGGTGTCCGTTTGTAGTGCTTACACTGTATTACTGTTGGTTATGTGCAAATGCTTTACACACTGCCTCTGAATTAAGCCCGACTGCTCGTGCCAAGCTACCACGAGGGTGAGCAGGGGTTACTTCACGAGTGTAACACCCTTACCCTGACTAGGAAGAAGGGTCCCTACTTGGACAAAGGTGCAAACCCTTGCCAACTAGAGATCCCATTTCTAACATTTGTAAATCACTGAATCTTAAAAAACACAAACACGTTGTAACCTACCTAGGCAAAGAGCACAGTAGCAAAGAACAAAGCCACTGGAAGTGCACTAGATACTATCCATATGGTTTCTGTGAAATAACCGCCACTATAGACAATCAAGTGGAGAATGTAAGGGAGTACAATCACTTGCCAAATATGGCAGAGATTGAGGCCTGCAACACAATCTAATACTTGAAAAAGGCCTCTACAAATTTCACTGCTCCAGGTGGTCCAGTACTGAACGACTATACATATAGAACATCAACTCATGTTATAGCCCAATTGCCCTCTGTGCCCTACCTAAAAAGAACCGTCTTTCGGAAATGCAGAACAGAAAGGATTGCTTACCCTGCTCCATAGACTTTTGCTGAAATCAATCAACATTTGTTTAGCGCAGCACTGTCACCCCAAAGTGCATCTGGGCACTGAAATAGACATGCACCAACACCTAACACTAACCCATTCAAAAGAGGAATTCAGATATTATTTCACAATTTAACTAATGAAAAGATAATAATATTTTTGAAATAGCACAAACCCTCTTACCTCTAACTCAATCACATATCTGGCTTATGGATGGAACCTTTAAAACCTAACCCCGCAGGTCCACTCTTTGCCCAATCTCCTCCTGACTGAGGCCATCATTTCAACACGTAAGAACCCCCCAGCAATTTCCACTGCTTATAATACAACAACTGCCCTGACAAGCCCCATACTGACTGACATAAAATCATTAAACAGCAACTTAGATAGAGACTCCATATATGGAGTGGATCCACTTTTTGAGGATGGCATTAGACCAAAATTCTCTGGCAAGTTCTTTTGACAACACTGACTTATTAGCAGAGTTAACTGGATTATGGGGTCTATCTCCCATTACACAACAACTAAGGGGCATATCTACAAGGCCATGCGATAATTATCGCTCAGCGCTCTTAGCGCGAGGATAATTATCGCCGGCCGAAACTGAATTTTATCGCGGAGATAGCGTGCTATCAGCAACACTTATCTCCAAAGCGATAAAATTCAGAGCGCAAGCTGCCAATTGTGCGATTAACGCTGGAAATACAGCGATAATCGCACAAGGTTTGGCGATAGCTTGCTGATAGGGCAAGACATACTTAGCCATGATATCCACCATACATAGGATATCATGGCTAAGTCAGTCTTGAAACAGGCGTAAGGAAAGTAGCGATAACAGAGGTTATCGCTACTTTGCTTGTCGCTATGCTTCATAGCGTGAGGCTTGATAATAGGAGAAATGTCGCTTAGCGACATTTCTCCCGTTATTCTGGGGAGGAACGCCCACTTTGCATCTCATTAGAGATGCAAAGCTGGGCGATAGGAAAAGGGCGAAGAAGCATGGTTTCACGCGTTAGCGTGTCCTTGCTACTAGGGCGTTAAAATTATCGCCGCTTTTCGTCCGAAAACGGACGCTAAAGCGGCGATAATTTTAACTCCGGCCCTTGTAGATATGCCCCTGTGTTCCCAGTTCCATACTCAAGCTAAGGAATGCTCAACTTCCAATGACGTAAGCCAACCAAACAATCCATCAGTCTTTCCAGTTCAAGGATGGCAGCAATAACCGCTACAGTATCCGAAATGATACCATAGGTAATCATTCAATTTTAGTCTCCGAGCAAACTGGCAAACTGAAAGACATTAAAAAAGATCTCTTAGGCCTTCGTAAGAACTTCACCCTTTCCTTGAGCTCTCAGAAGCCATCACAAAACGTGGAATCTCACACTGTGAACTTGTCACATTTGGATTATATAGTTGATCTATTACAGCTTCTGCCTGGGAAAATCAATTCAATAAATTCTGGTTACCAAATAAACACAATGCATGAACCCGCTCTTGCCCCTATCAACCTAGCATCATGCAATTCTAATCAAAGTATAACTGGATTCCGGGATCAATTCAGTGCATACCAGGCACAGATGAAGTACGAAGAACAAACCCAGAACAAACAAAATTTTCAGTGAATGATGATTTTGCAAATGATACATCCTGTTAATTAACCTCCGGTGCATTAAGGAAAGAATTTCAGCTATGTATCAGTAAGCGTTGTCTAAAGAAACTAAGAAACTCCACAAAATATCAATAACTTCCAAACGTACCCAAACTATAGGCACAAAAACAACTAGGCATCCAATCATATCCAGCCTTTTTCAATATTTAGGAAAGAAGAACAAAATCACATGGCTCAAAATAAAGGCAACCTAATTGTATTGGACAACCAAAATGTATCTGATAGGATGGAACAAAGACTGAATTGCTCCACATTAGCAACAATTATGCACAAGAAAATTGATCAGACTATATCTAACGCACCAACTAACCTTAATCAACTTCATCAAAGAACTAAGATTCATTAATAATTACTGCAAGACGAGAAAGTGCCTTCAGGGATAACAACGCCCCAGCCTCTCACAATGGAACAACTAAATCTAGCGAAAATAACAGCAGACGGATTTGCTTTTCTCACCAATGCACTAGTTAATACTCAAACCCCCACTTCATCAAGCATCGAAGTGCCATATAACCAACAACCAAAAGGTACTTATGATTCTAACCATCATAAGAACATTAGGAGAAAATAATCTTAAATTAATCACACTTCAAAGCTGACCTGTTTCCTTTATCGAAAATGGAAGAATTCATCCAACTAAGCCTGATTACAAAACCAACATTGAATCATCTCTAAGGTCAGAATGTGCCATTTTAGATTTCACTTCACATTATAATTCGAAAGGTTATCGTGACATCCTTAATCGCTAAAACAACTGATATTATTAAATCATTTTCAGGAAATGAAAGCTATAAACTCCAGTGACCTGACAAGCGTTAGCTTTATTCACAGTGCAAGAACTAAAGGTGAGAGAACAAGAACCACTTCATCATCGGACACTTTCTGGCAAAAGATCTGGACCAGACGAGCAGATAAGGCAAGTTGGGGCATCGACATATCAAGAGCAATCAAGTTTAAATATCCATGCATCTTAAGAGCTTGAGTACATTGGAAGGATCAATCCCTACTGTCACAATTTTAAATAAATCACTTTAAGGGCCCCACTAATTCAACAAAACTTTGAAACCTTAACATCAATGTTATCAAAAAACACTGCCTCTGAGCGCCAGGTGACTATGTTAACTTCGCCAGATCAACTTCAAATTCAGGATTCAACTACAACGTTGCACAGGTTGAAAGACTCCAGCTCACACCCAGGTGAACTTGCAATCTGCTCCTGGGACATTGCTGAAAATGAAAGATACATGTTCGCCAGTGGAGGAAACTTATTAACGTTTCTAGGTAATGATCATCCATCCACTAACAAGACACTCTAATTAATTATGAAAAAGCACATTATAGGAGAACAATAAAAGATATACGGAGGAGTTGTCAAGAGACAGTCTGGACACAACTGATGGGGGTTGTATGTTGGAACAACGAGTTCCCCAACCACGACTTCCCTAACAACGAGGTTGCAACCACGACCTCGTCTAAACCACGATTTTTTTTACCACGCATTCCTTTACCACAATTTTTCATGGTAAAGGAATGCGTGTTAAAAAAATGCTTTCCAACTAGTACCCCGATCCCCCCACCACTTAAAAACAAATTCCCCCACCCTAAATATAAACACGATCACACACTAAACTAATTCCCTCCCACCCTAAAAATATACTCGATCACTAACACATCTTTAAAACAAACATGATCACCCACACCCCTAAAAATGAACCCCAAACCCCCAACCCTAAAAACTAACCCCAAACCCCCTAACCCCTGTATACTAACCCCAATCCCCCGCCCTCTTAAAACTAATTTCCCCACTCTAAAAATACACACGATCACCCACAAACCCTAATAACTAATTCCCCCCTCCCTAATAATAAACACGATCACCCACACACCCTTACAGCAAACACGATCACCCACACGCCCTAAAAAATTAACTCAACCCCCATAAAACTAATTCCCTCTCCCTAAAAATAATCACGATTACCCCCACCTCCTAATAATGAACTCAACACCTTTTAAACTAATTCCCTCACCTTAAAATTAAGTACGAACAACCATACCTAAAACCATACCATACCCCTAAAATCTAATCCTAAACCCCTCCACCCCCTGAAAATTAACCCCTCTTACCTGTTCCTCTGCGACGCTCCTCCGAACTCCGCCCTGCCCGAACACTAGACCGAATCAGCCTCAACCACGCACATGCGTGGTTAAGGCTGAGTCGTTGTTCGGGCAAGTCGTTGTTCGGCTTGCGTGACTCCGGAACTCGTTATTCCGGAGTCGTTCTTCAGGATGTTTCCCCTGATGGGTGCTACCAAATCAAATAATCCAAAACCTTTCTGGGTCATGGATCTTGTACACCCAACAAAGAATAAATTATCATTATGATCATTACATATGGAACGAAAGTCAAAATATACATATCAGTGACCTTTCTGACAATAACCTCACTAGAGTACCTTTCCTGCCGGTTTACTCAAACACTTCTCTAGAAATCTCACAAACATAAGTCATGCTATCAATCAAAAAAGCAGACCTACAAAAGCGATGGGCCACAATGGAATACAAACCGATGTTTTAAAGTCTAACCTCTCCCTATGAAGTCGACTATTTTATTCTCAAAAGTACTTCAAACTAGGCATGACCCATTTTCATGGAATTGGCAATAATTCACCCAATACACAAAAAAAGAGTCAAAAAATGACTTAAAAAACTACCGCCTAATAGCCCTTCTTAACTGTAAAGGCAAGCAATTTGGGAAACACCTAATGGATCAAATTTACGATTGGTTAATCAACAATAATTTACTCAAATTCAACCAAGTGGGATTTCATATTGGATGTTTTACGACTGACTATATAGCGGCAGATTACGATTTCTGGTGGACGCATCGCTGCCAAGGTGCGGTCGCAAACTTCCATTTTTCAATGGGAGCTTGTGCATCAGGCTGAAACTGCCTGCAGTACAAGCTCCCATTGTAAAATGGAAGTTTTTAAACATCTCTGCACCATATGGCAGGCACCTCATGGTCCCTGCCACACGATGCAGGGTTGTGAAGGGGGGTCACCATAGATGCCCCCCAGGGCCTGAACCAGAAGGCTAAGTCGCTTTCCGACAGCCTTTCCATGTTGGAAAGGTCGACATGGAAAGCCTGCGGAAACCAACACCATAATCCCGATGGTGGGAACGCAGCCCTTGAGGGATTATGAGGCCTTTTCGGCTGGCTGACGGGCTCCTTGAGCCTGTCGGAACCGAGACGAATTACCCAGCCAGTTTAAACTCCAACCAGCATCATTGTAATACAGTGGTTGGAGTTTAAACCTACAGTGTCAGTCAGAACGCCTCCGACCAGTAGTCGGAGTCTTAAGGACCGACATTGTAATTAGGCCCATAGTTGCACTCAAACTATTAGTGAACCAAAAAATTAAGAAACACCGTTTTCTGCAGGTATGCTACATTAAATATAGATCAGCTTTCAATAAAGTTACCAGAGTAGGTTTTGGGGAAAATTATCAAAATGTGGGTTCAACCACACTCTTTTACATTTTCTGGTAGCATTCCAATGTGATACTTGGTTGCTTAATTAAACTGACCAACAAACTTCTCTTCAAAGATGCCAATATCGAACGGTGTAAAGCAGGGATGCATTCTTGCTCCCAGTCTTTTCTACCTATATATTTCTGTCCCATCACAGCATTTAGACAGTTCTGCAGACTTACAACTAAAACTAGGCTCGCAACTGATCACTTACTTGGTCTGCTTAGATGACATATTCATCTCGTTACTAACACCAGTGGGTCTGCAAAATAACTCTCAAACTAACAAGAATATAACAACAGAAATGATTTGAAAGTAAACTTGGCAAAAACAAAAGTGAAGCTTTTCTGCAAAACTCCTAGACACACAACTCAAGAAATAAATGAAAGACAAATTGAACATGTACCTAATAAAGACTATTTAGGAGTAACCATTGACAACAAACTAACATGGTCTAAGCATATTTCAACAAAAAAAGTAAAAGCCCGCACTATTATCAAATCAATAAAGGATTCTCAGACATCTACAAAGGTCACACAATTGGACAATCAATCTCCTTATTTAATGCAAAGAATATTCCATCGGTTATAAATGCTTTTGTAGTTTTTCAAATGAAAACAACTGAAGAGCTGGTTCAAATCTATATGAGTGCTATAAGATCCTTATTGGATCTCCGTTTCTCTACCACACACTGCAAAATATGGCTAGAACTGTCTCTAACCACATTCATAACCTTGCATACAGGCGCTGTCTTTAACTGTGTATGTGATTGTGAGTCAGCCAATATAAATACTTTAGAAAGGCTAATAATCGAAGAACTAAAGGAATAGGGTATAAATCTCATTGACCTTAGTTTAGCAGTCATAGAAAAGCCCATAACAGACAACTAGACTTCTTACAAAAATATCTTGTCTCAAAAGTAAGGAGCTCATACAGAAGTCTTAAAAGGCTAATAACTAATTAAAGGATTTGTCCAGGCTGCAGCACTATAAGCATTCAGACTACGTGATAGTTATACCTCTATAAATCAGGAATATGTACACTCCTGTTTTGAGGCTGCATAAAAAATGAAGGGGCATATTTATAGGATTTATAGGACAAAACACGACTTTCAGTGAACTCTTAAACGCAATAAAAAAGACAGTAAATAAGTACTTAAATGGTTCTAGATTTGGAATATACATTGATATACACCAAAGAATAAGTATATCTAAACACCAACATCCAAGGATGTTACTTTCTTTACAACAGAGCCACCAAGGTCATCTGACACCACCTAAACAAACCCATTCTGAGTGTAAAACAGTCATCCAACGTCACCTTCCAATTCCAAAATAAAAAGATACATTGCCCTGACATTTGTACCACGTACAAAAGTAACTAGATTCTATGACATACTAATAGAATCTACCTTGAATTTTAAAAAACTCTCCTTGGCTATCTTGAAGACACATAGGTTGGCCATCTACACCATTCATGACCCAGACCTCAAGTCAGATTTGACATAGGACGTTGGAACAGTACTCTAAACAAAGAAGCAAAAACTAACAATGAGTCAGATGGATGAAACAAACAATTAATTCCAGATTACTATAGGCAGCCATCACTCTAACTCTACCAGCTCCTTGAAGCCCTAGAAAAAGAACATAGTTAATAAATTCTAAGAATAAAAACATCCCTAGCGCAATACTTGCACAACATATTAAGTAATAAAGTACAACAATATGAAGAAGCAGAACTCCTGGACTATGTGGATCATTAGCACCACCTCTACTTTAAAACCATTCAACTTAAAATCTTATGTTAAAATATTCTATCTATATATATGCATATATATATATATATATATATATATATATATATATATATATATAATGTATATATATATATATATATCTATATTAAACACATCCTCCCCCTTCGGAAAGAAGAAGCCGCACTCGCAACGTTGGCAGTCTGTTATTTTAATAATACACAGCATCGACAGTCCTGACGCGTTTCGGTCAAACTGACCTTTCTCAAAGGTAAGCCTTGGCACCATTGTTACTGATTACGAACCACAAGGCAATTGCATCCATTTATAGTTTTTGCCCCCTGGTGGACAACCCAATGGGTCTTTTGTGTTGCATGCTGGTACTTGAGGTTCAATACCAAGTATCCATTATATCCCTCCAGTGGATGATGCCAATATTATTGCTGTTGAAATTTTTTTGGGGTTATTTCTTATGTTCAAGTTTATAATTACCGCTCACAGTTGCTCCATAGCAGTCCTATTCTCAAGGCTGCTGGGATCCATGCTGTAGTCAGTCTTTGGCGGCAGCAAGTTACCCATTGTAGCTTTCACGAAAACACAAAGGTGGTTCTAATTGAGCAATTACGGCGCTCTTGCTGGTGGTGCGTTTCTTGCTGGAGAACCAAGCCGCTAAACATCAAACAAATTCTCCCCCTTCGGAAAGAAGCAGCCGCACTCGCAACTATGGCAGTCTGTAATTTTGATAATACATATTAATATAAATACACATGCACACACATATATTTCAGTTTTCGATAAAAGTTAAATAAAGAAAGATATTCCTGAAAAAATATCCATTTTCCATATTTACTAAATGTTTTAAAAAACAAAACCATAAAAACACAGAGCTAACACTTACTATATGTAAAACACATAGGACCTGATTACAAGTTTGGCGGTCATGGTACTGCCGATGAAATGGCATCAGATTCACCGCTGCCCAGGTGGCGCCCGCCTGCCCGATTACGATGCATGCAGTTTCATAGACAAAAGACTGCCACGTCACTGCCACCAGAAAATCTCAACTGCAGAAGCGGCGGGATAGTCCAAAGCATCTGTCGGAGGGTGGACTGCCTGTGTTACCACAGGCCGAATCACGAAGTGCCTTCCTGCCGACGTGACTGTGGTGTTCAAACCGCCATAGCTGAGCTGGCGGAAAGGGATGGATGTAAGGCTAAACTTCACCTGTACTCAGCTGCACACATCTTGTGCCGCCATGGAGCCAATCGCACATGTGCTGCTGCTTGATGACATCCAAAATCGACACCATCATGGACGCAACCGACGGTAAGACACAATCTACCCTGTTTCCATTGACTTCCCAGTTAACAGATGCACAGGCAGGGACATCTTGATGTGTTTGGGTGCTCTGACCCAAACTTATTTTGTGGGTCTCTGTTCGGAACAGCTTTGAATATATGATCTAAATGCACCTGTTTGATGCCCTCTTTGGCTTACTTCATACAGAAGTCTTAAAAGGCTAATAACTAATTAAAGGATTTGTCCAGGCTGCAGCACTATAAGCATTCAGACTACATGATAGTTATACCTCTATAAATCAGGAATATTTACACTCCTGTTTTGAGGCTGCATAAAAAATGTAGGGGCATATTTATAGGATTGGTGGCGCAGGGCTGCACAGCAAGTCACCTTGCAGCGCTGTGCCACAGGGAAAGTACAGGTATGCACCCAGGGCCGGACTAGCTGTAGCGAGCACCGGGCGTTTCCCCAGTGGGCTGCCAGGGTGGGGGCCGATTTTGGGCCCCTGGGGGGCCGTTTCTGTTACAGGGGGATGGCAATATCGGCCCCTTTGTAACAAAATCGGCCCTAGCAAACAGCTTGGCCGCACTCTTCCCCCTCCCCGGGTGGGGGGGCGGCGCAAGCAGTTTGCCAGGGCCGGTTTTGGTTCCCAGTCCGGTCCTGTACGCACCCTATTTATCCAATATGGTGCATTCCTGTCCTTTCCCACTGCACTGGCACCGTTTCTACAGCCTAGTGCCAATGCAGGCAGCCTTGCACCATGGTGCATGCATGCCTGTGTTGTTGGGAGGATTGTTTTTGAGCAGGAAGGGGCTCTTTCCTGCACACAAACAATCCATAGAGGCATTTTCCTCTTTCTATGTGTGATGCAGAATGCAACATACTTAGTAAGAGGAAAAACAAGGAGAAATAAAGATATTTCTCCTTGTTACACCTCACCTCAGGAGGCGTAAGATTTTGATGCTTTCCCAGGTTTACAAGTCCTTGTAAATCTGGGAATGCGTCAGAAACCATGGGAGTTGCATTGGAACACACACCACAACGCCCATGGAACACCTCCCTTGTGCAGAGTAAGGCAACGCAGCGATTTGCGCTGCTTTACCTTACACCATATCTATGAGGCCATTCATACCGAAGCAAAGTGGCTTTGCGTGTCCTCATAAATATGATTTGGTGGTTTGTGCTGGCGTTGCATCACAAAAAGTGACGGTACAGTGGCGCAAGTGGCTCATAAATAGGCCCCTAATTATTTAACCCCTTCGATGCTCATGACGGAGCGGTTCCGTCATGAGCATCGGTTGGGCTGTGCTTATGACGGAACCGCTCCGTCATGAGCACAGCCCCTAGGGGAAGCGCTGGCGCTCCCCCCCTGGGGCATCGATCTTGCCCCCACAGAGGGGGATGGCAGCGGAAGACTTTCCGCTGCCACCCCCGACCCCCCCACGCTTCCCCATGACGTCAGCGCGCACAGCGCGCGCCGACGTCACCAGGAAGCGCCGGACGCGCTGGAAATCATTTCTTTACAGCGCGTCCAGGAAGGAGGTAGGTTTTTCGTCTCCGGTGGTGCGGGGGGGCCGTAACAGGATGCCTTGAGGCATCGGGGGAGAGGAAAGAGTATTTCCTCTCCCCTGATGTCTCAATGCAGGGCATTCCTGCTTCACGATCGCGCACAGCGTCGCGATCGTGGAGCAGGAATGCCCCACTAGACACCAGGGATGTTTTTTCAATAAAGGAAGCGACCCCTTGGGCAAGGGTCGCTTCCTAGGGAGCCAATTTGCAAATAAGACTTTTCTGCCCCCCCTGGGGACAGATCGACCGTTTGTTTGGCCGTTTTTGGATCCAGGGGGGGCAGAAAAGCCCACTAGATCCAGGGATTCATTTTCATAATGAAATGGAAGCGACCCCTTGGGCAAGGGTCACTTCCAGGGGGGCAATTTTCTTTGTTTGGACATTCTGCCCTCCCCCCTGGGGCAGATCGCCCCTTTTTTTGGCCTTTCTGCCCCCCACTAGACACGAGGGAGTTTATTTTAATTGTGATGGGAGTGACCCCTTGGGCAAGGGTCACTTCCAGGGGGCCATTTTATTTTGTAATGGGAATTCTGCCCCCCCTGGGGGCAGATCGGCCTGTTTTTTTGCCTTTCTGCCCCCAGGGAGGGGGAGGGCAGAAACCCCCACTAGACACCAGGGAAGTAGTTTAAATAAAAATGGAAGCGACCCCTTGGGCAAGGGTCGCTTCCAGGGAGCAGATTTTTTATATGTGTATTCTGCCCCCTGGGGGCAGATCAGCCTAGTTTTTGCCCTTTCTGCCCCCGGGCGGGGGGCAGAAAACCCCACTAGGCACCAGGGATTTTGTTTTGCGAGTAATGGAAGCGACATGGTTGCTTCCTGGGGACAGATCTGCCCCTTTTTTTGGCTTTTCTGCCCTAGGCGGGAGGGGAGGCAGAAAACCCTACTAGGCACTAGGGATTTATTACTTTTGCAAGGGGCAAATTTCTGTCTGCTGTTTTCTGCCCCACCTGGGGGGCAGATTGGCCTGGCAGACAACCTCACCCGATCCCTTGGGCAAGATCACCCCCTATTTTTCTCAGCCCTATTTGAAGGCCCATCTGGCCGATTGACCATTTGGGTAGTAACATAGCGTGTTATAATGTTAATTGTTTTATTTTTTGTGAATTGCAATTGTAATGCTTTATTTCTCCTTTTTTGTTCTAGTTGAAGGCTTTTGCTCTTTAGACTGTTCCAGGTTGCGGTTTCGTTACTGGTGGTTCTGCTGTTTGTGTAGTTGCACGTGTTTGGTAAGAGAGTTTTTTGTACAATGTAAATGAGTTTCATTTCTCTGCATGAATTTGTTTTTTGCAAATGGTGTAATAATAGCAGTATGTTTGGCTTCTGTTTTTGAGTGTCAAAAACATTTTGCATTTGTGCTCGATGTGTATTTTGTTGTCTTGTGAGTAATTGGTTTTGTTTTTTTCTTTCTAGTGGGATATCGTTTTTGCTGTGTCTCTGCAGAGTAGGTGCTGGTGAGTGTAGCTGTCTCTTGTAAGTGAATTGTATAGTTTTTGAGTATATAGATCTTTGTGATAAAGGCACACATTTTTTACTTACTTGCTTTGCACAGTGTTGGTTGTTGTTGACTTGTTTGTGCAGTCTCCTTTCTTAGTAAGGATAATGGCTAGCCGCAGGATTACTGCTCAGCAGGTTGTTGGTATGCTTTTTGAGTCTTCCTCTGACCATGGTTCAGAGACTGACTCTGCATCTGAGTCAGAGGAGGCAGGGGACGATTCAGGCAGTGAGTTTTCTCTCCACATGGAATCATCGGATACTGAAGATACTCTTAGTGCGGATGAAGTGCCTGTGTTAGAGGAGGAGATTGATGTGCCGATAGTGCGGCAAGAGGCATCTGGGCTGCAGCCTGGGGCTGCAAGGCTTTCCGTTGGTGTAGTGCGGCAAGAGGCATCTGGGCTGCAGTCTGCGGCTGCAAGGCTTCCCGTTGATATAGTGCGGCAAGAGGCATCTGGGGCAGCAAGGCTTCCCGTTGGTATAGTGCGGCAAGAGGCACCTGGGCTGCAGCATGGGGCTGCAAGGCTTCCCGTTGAAAGTGCTGACCTCTGGCTTGCCCCAGGCATGGTGCAGCCGGCATTGCCAGACTTTACTGGTGTTCCAGGGTGTAGAGTGAATACTGAAAACTTTTTGCCGATACATTTTTTTCAGTTGTTTATGGACGATGTGTTTTTGGCAGAGATTGTTGAGCAGACTAATTTGTATGCCAAACAGTTTTTGAGGGACAACAGTGCCAGTCTTAAGCCCCACTCTAGAGCTACCCGGTGGACTCCCACAAATCTGGAAGAGATGAAGAAGTTCTTGGGTTTAACTTTTTTGATGGGCTTGCTAAGGAAGCCATCAATGTCTTCATATTGGTCTACTAGTCCCTTGATGGCAACTGCTATTTTTCCGGCAGTCATGAGTCGTGATAGGTATTTGCTTCTGCTTCGGATGATGCATTTTGTCGATAATGGTTTAGCGTTGCCACGAGATCACCCTGAATGTGACCGTCTTTTTAAGATTCGGCCTGTCGTTGATCACTTTGTTGATCGATTTTCTGAGATCTATGCTCCAGGGAAAGAAATTGCAGTGGATGAGTCTTTGGTGTTGTTCAAGGGCCGCTTGGTTTTTAGGCAATACATTCCTAGTAAGAGGGCACGCTATGGAATTAAGCTGTATATGCTGTGTGACAGTAGGACTGGATATGTCTCTAATTTCAGAGTGTACACCGGTAAGGAATCCAGGATTAACCCCCTGGTTGTCCGTCCACTTTTGGAGTGACTGAGAAAATTGTGTGGGAACTTGGAAGAGGATTTTTTAACAAAGGCCACCATTTATACACTGGTGTGCGGTTGTTCAGGGAATTGGCCAAAGTGGACACTGTTGCTTGTGGCACAATCCGCTCTAACCGTAAAGGTTTCCCAAAAGAACTTGTTTGTAAAAAGCTTGTGCGGGGACAGTGCAGTGCGTTGCGTTGCGAGGAGCTTCTAGCTGTGAAGTTTTCAGACAGGAGAGATGTCTACATGCTGTCTACCATCCATGATGAAAGCACTGCACCTGTGACTGTTTGGGGTCAGGTTGCTGAAGCGCGCAAACCTGTGTGCATTTTAGACTATAATAAGCACATGGGTGGTGTTGACAGAGTAGATCAGAGGTTGGAACCTTACGCTGCTCTTCATAAGGCTTACATTTGGTACAAGAAGTTGGCTATCCATCTTTTCCACTTGGCAACCTTTAATGCTTTTGTTGTGTTCCAGGATTCTTGTCCTGAGTCAAAGATGACTTTTGCTAAGTTTCAAGAGTCTGTAATAGGCAGCCTTGTTTTAGTGGAACAGGCAAGTGTTCCTAGAGTTGGAGAGGTGGAGGATGTTGCTAGATTGAAAGATCGCCACTTTCCTGATCACATTCCTCCCACACCCTCAAAAGACTTTCCCAGTAGGAGATGTAGAGTCTGTTGGCGAAGAGGTATGCGGAAGGAGACTCGCATGTACTGCCCCGAGTGTCCTTCTAACCCTGGCCTGTGTGTGCCTGCTTGTTTTAGAATGTACCACACGCAAAATTATTTTTGGGAGCATCCATGAGTGGTAAAGTGAACTGCCTGGCCTCTATTGTTTAATATTTTTGGTTCAGTTTCAAGGTTGGCATTTGTGTAGTGTATTGCGTTTCAGATGTTGTGTTAGTAGATTTGTATCTATTTGCAATTTGTTTGTGTTTTCTTATTTTTATAAAAACAAAATCCTAAATGTGATGGCGGTGTGCGTGGAGTGGAGCTTGTGTGGCGGTGTGCGTGGTCTGGCGTTTGGCTGGCGGTGTGTTTGGATTGGCGCTTGGCTGGTGGTGTGCGTGGACTGGCGCTTGGCTGGCGGTGTGTTTGTACTGGCGCTTGGCTGGCGGTGTGTTTGGGCTGGCGCTTGGCTGGCAGTTTGCGTGGACTGGCGCTTGGCTGGCGGTGTGCGTGGACTGGCGCTTGGCTGGCGGTGTGTTTGTACTGGCGCTTGTCTGGCGGTGTGTTTGCACTGGCGCTTGGCTGGCGGTGTGCGTGGAGTGGCGGTGTGTTTTGATTGGTGCTTGGCTGGCGGTGTGTTTTTATTGGCGCTTGGCTGGCGGTGTACGTGGACGGGCGCTTGGCTGGCAGTGTGCGTGGACTGGCGCTGGGCTGGCGGTGTGCGTGGACTGGCGCGTGGCTGGCGGTATGCGTGGACTGGCACTTGGCTGGCGGTGTGCGTGGACTGGCGTTCGGCTGGCGGTGTGCGAGTAGTGACTAGGTGCTGGTCACTACACACACTGCTAGCCAAACGCCACTCAACGCAATCCGTGAGCTGGTGTGGTTGCTGTGTCAGGAATGTGGGCGTGTGAAAGTGATGGGCCCTTGAATGGCGCTGTCTGCTGGTGTGAGTGTTGTAATGTGCTGGGCCCGCGGCTGGCGTGAATGGTTTTGTATGTGTCACACGTATGAAAGGTGTATGAATGGCCTGTAAAGTGGTTGGTGCCTTGTCGTGGCTTTACAGCTCACGAGCTGTGAGTCAATGGTTCAGTTTCTTGTCCTTTCAAGTAACAGTGCATTTCATTTTTGTGAAATCTCTGGTTAATACAACTGTATATACTGAACCATCACTCACCCTCATGCCAAATCCAACCAGTATGTATGTGTGCTTGAGGAATAGGTGGTTGTGCATAAAAATGTGTCTTTTCTGGTTTTGTCAAGCAGGGTGTACCTTGTCCTTTTTTGTGAACGTTGTAATGTGTTGGTTTTGTGCCTGGTGGTGTGAATGGTCTTGTGTGTATCATGTATGAAAGGTGTGTGATTGGCCTGTAAAGCGGTTGGTGCCTTGAAGTGGCTTTACAGCTCACGAGCTGCGAGTCACTGGTTCAGTTTTTTGTCCATTCAATTATTGACAGTGCATTTCATTTTTGTGAAATCTCTTGTTAATACAATTTTATATACTGAACCATCACTCGCCCTCGTGCCAAATCCAACCAGTATGTGTGTATGTTTGAGGAATAGATGGCGGTGCAGTAATCTTTGTCTGTTTTGTCTCTCTGCCAAGCTGTACATTTCATTTAAGAATAACCTAACAACTGTAGTTTTTGTCGTAAACTAAACACCCATGGGAGTGCATGGTGATGTCTCTCTTGTGGATCCCAACAAGTTATCTTACCCACAATGTCCTGCAAACCTCAAAATGTGACTGACATTTTCCTTGCATTTTGTGCCCAAATGTTCACACTGCAGAAAGTAACAACAAATTTCCAACCCCCAGCATTTCTCCAAGTATCCCAATAGAAATGGTACCTCACTTGTATGGGTGGGCCAAGTACCTGCGGCAGGGAATGGCCCAAAACCTATTGATGTGACATCAAAATTACCTATCACAAACCAACCTGGTTTTGCATGGGGGTCCCATGAGTTTTTGGCCCGGGGCTCGGCATCCATGTAGGGAAACCTACCTAACCCATACATTTCTGGAAACTAGACACCCGGGGGAGTCCAGCGAGGTATGGCTTGCGTGGGTCCCCCATCATTCTCCTACCTAGAATCCCCTGCAAACCTCAAATTTAGTTGAAAATAACACATTTCCCACATATTTGTGTGTGGAATCACCGTGCCGGCACAAATGTCCTACCACCCAGCGTTCTCCTGAGTAAAATGATACCTCACTTGTGTGGGTGTCCAAAGCAGAATTGGCTAAAAACGTATTTTTTAAAAAATGTAGCGCTTAGAATTCTTGGTGCTATACTCTAAATCTCTATGTTTTGGGCTCTTCCTAGCCACAGGCCTTTGGCCCACCCACACAAGTGAGGTATCATTTTACTCAGGAGAACAAGGAGAACGCTGGGTGGTAGGACATTTGTGCTGGCACGGTGATTCCACACACAAATATGTGGGAAATGTGTTATTTTCAACTAAATTTGAGGTTTGCATGGCATTCTGGGTAGGAAAACGTTGGGGGATCCACGCAAGCCATACCTCATTGGACTCCCCCGGGTGTCTAGTTTTCAGAAATGTTTGGGTTTGGTACTTTCCCAAGATGGCTGCCGAGCCCGGGGCCAAAATCTCAGGTGCCCCCCCCAAAACCAGGTAGTTTTGCTATAGGTAATTTTGAAGTCTCCACAGTACGATTTGGGCCATTTCCTGTTGCAGCCACTATGCCTACCCACACAAGTGAGGTACCATTATTATCGGGAGACCTGGGGGAACGCTGGGTGGGAGGAAATTTGTGGATCCACGCAGATTCCAGAACTTTCCCACACAGAAATTTGACAAAAAAGTGATTTTTTTTGGCTAAATTTGAGGTTTGCAGGGGATTCTGGGTAGGAGAATGATGGGGGACCCACGCAAGCCATACCTCGCTGGACTCCCCCGGGTGTCTAGTTTCCAGAAATGTATGGGTTAGGTAGGTTTCCCTACATGGATGCCGAGCCCCGGGCCAAAAACTCATGGGACCCCCCATGCAAAACCAGGTTGGTTTGTGATATGTAATTTTGATGTCGCCTCAATAGCTTTTGGGGCCTTGCCTGTCGCGGGTCCTTCACCCACCCACGCAAGTGAGGTACCATTTTTATCGGGAGACCTGGGGGAATGCTGGGTGGGAGGAAATTTGTGGATCCACGCAGATTCCAGAACTTTCCCACACAGAAATGTGACAAAAAAGTGAATTTTTCGGCAAAATTTGAGGTTTGCAGGGGATTTTGGGTAGGAGAATGATGGGGGACCCACGCAAGCCATACCTCGCTGGACTCCCCCGGGTGTCTAGTTTCCAGAAATGTATGGGTTAGGTAGGTTTCCCTACATGGATGCCGAGCCCCGGGCCAAAAACTCATGGGACCCCCCATGCAAAACCAGGTTGGTTGGAGATATGTAATTTTGATGTCGCCTCAATAGCTTTTGGGGCCTTGCCTGTCGCGGGTCCTTCACCCACCCACGCAAGTGAGGTACCATTTTTATTGGGAGACCTGGGGGAATGCTGGGGGGAGGAAATTTGTGGATCCACGCAGATTCCAGAACTTTCCCACACAGAAATTTGACAAAAAAGTGAATTTTTGGGTGAAATTTGAGGTTTGCAGGGGATTCTGGGTAGGAGAATGATGGGGGACCCATGCAAGCCATACATCGCTGGACTCCCCCGGGTGTCTAGTTTCCAGAAATGTATGGGTTAGGTAGGTTTCCCTACATGGATACCGAGCCCCGGGCCAAAAACTCATGGGACCCGCCATGCAAAACCAGGTTGGTTTGTGATATGTAATTTTGATGTCGCCTCAATAGCTTTTGGGGCCTTGCCTGTCGCCGGTCTTTGACCCACCCACGCAAGTGAGGTACCATTTTTATCGGGAGACCTGGGGGAAAGCGGGGTGGGTGGAAATTTGTGGATCCACGCAGATTCCAGAACTTTCCACCACAGAAATGTGGGGAAAATGTGGTTTTTTTGACAATTGTTTAGGTTTGCAAGGGATTCTGGGCAACAGAACCTGGTGGGAGGCAGTCAAGTCACCCCATCCTGGATTCCCCTGGGTGTCTAGTTTTCAAAAATGTATAGGTTTGCTAGGTTTCCCTATGTGCCGGCAGAGCTAGGGTTCAAAAACTACAGCTAGGCACTTTGCCAAAAAAGGGTCATTTTTAACTGCGAAATTGAGGTATGTCCACATTGCGTTTTGCGCCATTTCCTGTCGCGGGCACTAGGCCAACCCACGCAAGTGAGGTACCATTTTTATTGGGAGACCTGGGGGAACGCGGGGTGGGTGGAAATTTGTGGATCCAGGCAGATTCCAGAACTTTCCAGCACAGAAATGTGGGAAAAATGTGGTTTTTTTGACAATTTTTTAGGTTTGCAAGGGATTCTGGGTAACAGAACCTGGTGGGAGGCAGTCAAGTCACCCCATCCTGGATTTCCCTGGGTGTCTAGTTTTCAAAAATGTATAGGGTTGCTAGGTTTCCCTAGGTGCCGGCAGAGCTAGGGTTCAAAAACTACAGCTAGGCACTTTTCCAAAAAAGGGCCATTTTTCACTGCGAAATTGAGGTATGTCCACATTGCGTTTTGCGCCGTTTCCTGTTGCGGGCACTAGGCCAACCCACGCAAGTGAGGTACCATTTATATCGGGAGACCTGGGGGAACGCGGGGTGGGTGGAAATTTGTGGATCCACGCAGATTCCAGAACTTTGCAGCACAGAAATGTGGGGAAAATGTGTTTTTTTGGACAATGTTTTAGGTTTGCAAGGGATTCTGGGTAACAGAACCTGGTGGGAGGCAGTCAAGTCACCCCATCCTGGATTCCCCTGGGTGTCTAGTTTTCAAAAATGTGTAGGGTTGCTAGGTTTCCCTAGGTGCCGGCAGAGCTATGGTTCAAAAACTACAGCTAGGCACTTTGCCAAAAAAGGGTCATTTTTCACTGCGAAATTGAGGTGTGTCCACGTTGCGTTTTGTGCCGTTTCCTGTCGCGGGCACTAGGCCAACCCACACAAGTGAGGTACCATTTTTCTTGGAAGACTTTGGGGAACGCAGGGTGGGTGGAAATTTGTGGATCCACGCAGATTCCAGAACTTTCCACCACAGAAATGTGGGGAAAATGTGGTTTTTTTGACAATTGTTTAGGTTTGCAAGGGATTCTGGGTAACAGAACCTGGTGGGAGGCAGTCAAGTCACCCCATCCTGGATTCCCCTGGGTGTCTAGTTTTCAAAAATGTATAGGTTTGCTAGGTTTCCCTAGGTGCCGGCAGAGCTAGGGTTCAAAAACTACAGCTAGGCACTTTGCCAAAAAAGGGTCAATTTTCACTGCGAAATTGAGGTATGTCCACATTGCGTTTTGCGCCGTTTCCTGTCGCGGGCACTAGGCCAACCCACGCAAGTGAGGTACCATTTTTATCGGGAGACCTGGGGGAACGCGGGGTGGGTGGAAATTTGTGGATCCACGCAGATTCCAGAACTTTCCAGCACAGAAATGTGGGGAAAATGTGTTTTTTTTGACAATGTTTTAGGTTTGCAAGGGATTCTGGGTAGAGAACCTGGTGGGAGGCAGTCAAGTCACCCCATCCTGGATTCCCCTGGGTATCTAGTTTTCAAAAATGTATAGGGTTGCTAGGTTTCCCTAGGTGCCGGCAGAGCTATGGTTAAAAAACTACAGCTAGGCACTTTGCCAAAAAAGGGTAATTTTTCACTGCGAAATTGAGGTGTGTCCACGTTGCGTTTTGCGCCGTTTCCTGTCGCGGGCACTAGGCCAACCCACACAAGTGAGGTACCATTTTTCTCGTAAGACTTTGGGGAACGCGGGGTGGGTGGAAATTTGTGGCTCCACGCAAATTCCAGAACTTTTCAACACAGAAATGTGGGGAAAATGTGTTTTTTGGACAATTTCTTAGGTTTGCAAGGGATTCTGGGTAACAGAACCTGGTGGGAGGCAGTCAAGTCATCCCATCCTGGATTCCTCTGGATGTCTAGTTTTCAAAAATGTATAGGTTTGCTAGGTTTCCCTAGGTGCCGGCAGAGCTATGGTTCAAAAACTACAGCTAGGCACTTTGCCAAAAAAGGGTCATTTTTCACTGCGAAATTGAGGCGTGTCCACGTTGCGTTTTGTGCCGTTTCCTGCCGCGGGCACAAGGCCGACCCACACAAGTGAGGTGCCATTTTTCTCGGAAGACTTTGGGGAACGCGGGGTGGGTGGAAATTTGTGGATCCACGCAGATTCCAGAGCTTTCCACCACAGAAATGTGGGGAAAATGTGGTTTTTTTGACAATTATTTAGGTTTGCAAGGGATTCTGGGTAACAGAACCTGGTGGGAGGCAGTCAAGTCACCCCATCCTGGATTCCCCTGGGTGTCTAGTTTTCAAAAATGTATAGGTTTGCTAGGTTTCCCTAGGTGCCGGGAGAGCTAGGGTTCAAAAACTACAGCTAGGCACTTTGCAAAAAAAGGGTAATTTTTCATTGAGAAAATGTGGTGTGTTCACGTTGGGTTTTGAGCCATTTCCTGTCGTGGGCACTATGCCTACCCACACAAGTGAGGTACCATTTTTATCGGGAGACTTAGGGTAATTCAGATTTGTAAAGCAACTGTTATTACCTATTGACTTTCGATGCATTTCTGCCTTCCAAATGAAAGACATTGTGTAAAAAAAAGTCATTTTGAAAAATGACCGATAATTCTCATGCTAGTATGAGTATTCCCAATTTCAAAAATGTGCAAATATCTACTGTTTCTAAACTCTATAACTTGTTCCCATTTCAGAAATACATAGGTGTCGTTCATACCGATTTTTCCATGTATACATTTTCCCACAATAATTGCTATATACCCGGTACATAATAAAAAGCCATTGCAAATTGCTGCTCAGTTTTTTACTCTGGGTTCGTCGGGTTCTTGGTGAACCTACAAGTCCTATATATCCCCACAACCAGTAAGGTCCAGCGGATGTAACGGTATATTGCTTTCAAAGAGCTGCCATAATTAGAAGAAGTTACAGGTGAAAACGTTGACACAAAAGGCTGTTTTTTTCAACTAATTTTCAATTTTTCCTATATTTAACTGTACGTTTCTATAAAGAAACCTTGATGGATCTACACAAATGACCCCTTGTTGAATTCAGAATTTTGTCGAAGTTTCAAAAATGTATAGCTTTCCAGGATTCATTATTGCTTTCATACCCATTTATACCATTAACTGGAAGGAGGTTGAAAGCACAAAAAATAGCAAAAATAGGCTATGTCCCAGAAAAATGCCAAAACTGTGTAAAAAATGTTGGTTTTCTGACAAAAGCCTGTAATTCCCTAAAAGCTGGGAAAATGGTGATTTCAGCCCCACAAATGCTTTTTGGATACCATTTGCAGGGAACAACCCAGACGCTTTCATTTGCAGCCCTTTTTTCCCATTTTTCCCCCCAAAAAACAAAATTTAGCTGTATTTTGGCTAATTTCAGGGACCCCTCCAGGGGAATCCACAAACCCTGGGCACCTTTAGAATCCCCATGATGTTGGAAGAAAAGGACGCAAATTTGGCATGGATACCTTATGTGGTCAAAAGGTTACAGGGGCCTAAGCGCGCACTACCCCAAATAGCCAAAAAAAGGCTTAGCACAGGGGGGGGGGGGGGGAAAGGCCTAGCAGCGAAGGGGTTAAGATTCTGATTCATATACATCCTATTTGCTCAATTTGAAGCTTCTTGGAACTTGCAGTTTTACCCACACAGAAATGTATGCTTTGCAGTTATAAAGACAAGTCAATTGATCACATCATCTGCTTATGTCCCTCCATACTGGATTTAATAAAAAAATATCTGTGGGCATCCTTTAACACAGCAAACATCAGAAGTGTCCAAACATCAACCAAGTATTGCATTTCCTCAAAGGATTACCATTTCATCGGGAAGCTCATTACATTTCTAGAACTGTCTTTCAGACGTTTACAAAATGTTATCATCTTGATAACGCCGATTCTTATCTAATTATCTATAAGAACCTTCTGGTCGCCAAGATCTTTTTACCTGTTGAATAGTGTAAAGGAGAGAATCTCATCTGGTTACCTAACAGCATTCATTTTGTTCGAAAGGACCACTGACTCCGGATTCAAGTTTAAGAATTTATTATCGCCAAAAATAACTGAACATGCAAGCACCTCAACACGAGGTTAAAGAAATAGATGGGCACTAATACAAATAATAACCTACGCAGGAGTCTCATCCGACTCAGAATAAAGAGAATAGAAAGTTCTAGAAGGATCAACCAAGCTATGATTGCTCCAATTTCTACGTTGCTCTTCATTTATTTAAGCAAGCTTTAAATCAATTGCTGTCCCTACACTAACACTTAGTGACATCCCTGCATAACGAATTTCAAAGGCAAGAGTGAATAAAAGGTGTCAGCTGTGAAGACTTCCTCAGAAGTGCAATCACCTAGTACCTATGCTCAGCTCTGTCCTCCTCTCTGGTCTCCCCTACCTCTTCTCTGGCCTCCTCCCTCAGGGCACTATCCCTAATACAAAACCCCAATACAATTGTACACGCCTTAGTCACGCCTCCTTGGCCAGGTCTTCTTTCTTGTATTTTTCCATCGAATCGGTTACTTCATCCTGGACGGTTGCGATGACCTTGAGTCCCAGGCACCTTCTCCGCTGAAAGTATCATCCCTAAATTCCATTTCACTCCCGTACCATGCCTCCCATCTCTCTAACTTTTGAAAACAAAGAGTTAGTCTTTACTAACGAGACATGTGTCCTTGCACCTGCAACAAGAGATACGTTCAACAGAAACCTTCTACTGTGCTAATTAAATCTACCGTTTGTGCCCAGAGAGCCTTACCAAGAGAAACTTTTCTCTGTCTACAAAATAAGCTAACATAAGAATAAACCAGGCCTTCCCTAAGCATATATGTAGTCAGGCCTATACATATAACTTTTAAACACACATCTTACTTTTCCCCATAAGCATTTCCATTACAATTCATATGCGAAAATGAATTACATGTGCAACTTTAATATAGTGCACGTTTAAACTACTGCAATTAGATTACACACAAACTAATTTCTCTATGCATTATGTTCACACAATTCAATAAGCATTACATTTCATGATTTTCATAACACCATTATACTGCTGCGTTCACTTAATATTAGTGAACTATTCACTCTTACTAAACCTACATGAATACACAACTGAATATATGCGAATATATGTCTGATTACATGCGGGTGCGGCCTATCAGTGATTATGATGCACCCCTACAATTCACAAGAACATTTCGCTCTATCAGTTCCCCCTTTGATGACTCCTGTCATCATTTTTCATTCTACTCCCTTGGAGAAGGAACCGACCTAAACAGAACTTGTTGCCATCTTCCCTGATCTTAGTTTCTCCATGCTCTTGAGCCTTTGATACTGACTGTCCTGCAGTCTTGCCAATCTCATGTCATTTTCCCTCAAAGCTCTCTTGACTCGGCCTGCCCGATACCACTTGTAGGCCTTGATCGCAATCCACAAGCCAACCACACAACCCACCAAGATAAAGAGGGGTCTCAGAAAGTACCCAAGGAATCCCTTTCCTAGATTCGCAAACCAACCTCCCACTTGACCAAAACCCTTGCCGACCTTTTCCCAGGCCCCCTCTTCGGTCAAATCCGCTATTTTTGTGTGGATTGTAGTGATGTTACTTATATATTTCTCCAGATCCTTGCTACGGTCTGGTATATAAGTACAGCACTCTTGAACCTTCAACATTTTACAGACTCCGCCCTCTTTTGCCAACAGGACATCCAAAGCAAGGCGATTCTGCAAAACCATTCCCCTTATCGACAACATCTCTCCTTCCACCAACACCAACGACTTTGCTGTATTCATTGAAAATTCATCCACCACTGTCGCTAACCTCCGAATTTTCACATCATTCAAGACTACTCCTAGACTGGGTATCATAGCTCCAAAGATATCTCCCACAACGATTCCTGCACTTGCAGCTCTTCTCACTCTTGAATGCTCTCCACCTTCAAGAAGATCTAAATCTTCTGTATGGTAAATCTTTGGAAATATTATTGCCAAATAACATGTTCCATACCAATTTGCAGGCAACCTCACATAAGCATTCTTCCCACATACGTAATACACCGTTGGTATCACCTGTACAGGACCTTGGAGAAAATCTTTTGCCACATCTGCCATGGTGAAAACGTGATCACAAGTACTTTGTCCCACTGCTACCTTCTCGTAGTAAGTCTGATAACGCCTTATACACAACTTACCCCTCTGCTCCTTATCTAACGCTATAGGACCATAGCTTCCCCTGTTCTTATGCAACTTTTCTTCCTCTGTCCAATCAGTCCTGTGATGCCCCAAGTCTCGGGAGTGAGTCAGCTTTCTATACCTATCCTCAACCTGATCTACAAACTTTCTCTCTACATCTGACATCAAACAAGTCAGATTGTGTCTGTGTGCGAATGCCGTATCCAATTCCAAACTTGGTATGAAGTACTTCCTGAGTCTATCTTCCGTCTTATAATAGTCATATTTATTCAAATGCTTGTAAGCTGGGACTTCAGGAAGCACTGCGTCGAAATTGGAAAAGAAATACTCAAACTGATCTCTCTCATAAAATAAACTAAGCAAAAGACTACATGAAATACCATAAGTCAGTGGAAGATGGAGATACCTAATACCCTCGTCCACTGAAGTAGGCAACTGCATACACACATAACAATCTTTCGCCTCCATCACATCAACATACTCATACAACAACTTAGCATAGGCATTCAACTTGAAATCACCTTTAGATAAATCTACATGTAATCTACGACTTTCTTCTAATAGCAAAGCTCTGTCAGCTGCCCTGTCTACCCCCTTCAGACTAGGTGTAATAGGTGTAGGTGTCCCTGTCACCCCTTCTACTTCTAGCTCGTGCGAACCAGTATAGGAAACTATGACTACTATGATTATAGAAACTATTACACTACTTATAAGGATGCCTACAATCCATTTAGATCTACGATTGGGATCTCCCGGCTCCATGGTTTCGAAAGTTCTCAAAAGTCTTGGTTATAGCAAAGAACCCTGTAAAAGTCTCTGTCCTTTATTTGTGACTTGCTTAACCAGCTCGAGCAACCATGAAATCTCCGGATTTTCCCTTTTCGATCACAATCTTATTTACACAGTCCAGAAAAAGACTTCCTAGTTTTTGTTCCTCTTCTGTGGAAAGTCCCTAAGTTTATTCTTCTTCCACTCGGACCTAGGTTATCTTCTTCTTTTAGACTTTTATTTACAGTTTATAGTTGATCCACAATAAGATCCTCATTGAGCAATACCAGAACGTGATACAAAAGTTCAAGACGCAAAATCAATATTTCATGTGAAAACGGCTCAACTCCAAAAGGTGGGAATTCGAGTCGATGCAGAACCAAGTTTCGGACTTCACTCAGAAGCGGGGGATTCGGAACCGTGAGGGTCAGTGTTCCTTCTATTTCGAGCCCTGGCAACTGCAGCACCACCTTCACCACCACATTCGGGCTCCGACGGACCACCTGCACTGACCTCATTCTTCCCGTGCTCACCACCCCCTGCATCAAACACAGTGTAAGTCCACTCAGGGGTAGAGTATCTGCGACAAGGCACTCTTGTTCTCTTTGACCTTCGCCGACTGTCTTGTGCTTGGTCTTCGTCACTTGCGTCTGTTTCAGATGCTTCGGACACTGGAGCAAGGTCTCTTTCAGGTGCTAACCTCAGGTTCAGTCGCCTCTGTCTTTCAGGCCAACTTTCTGCACTTCTGTTTGTTCGTCTGCCTTCCCCTTCTATACCCAGTGCACTACTTCCTCTTTCTGCTGAATCTGTCTCTTCTCCGCCCACTGCACCATTTCTGTCTTCGGTGTCTGAGTCAGGGTTCGAACTGTGGAAACCCCCTTCGGCTTGCTCTAGTGCACCACCAGCTGTGTCAGCGACCCTTACAGCTTGACTTGTCCTCTCATGTGGCCCTGCCACATCAGCTGGATTTTCATTTACGAGAGGAGCTGTTTCTTCCAAGGGTGCTGAAACTCTGCGGGTATGGGAGGCATGCACCCAGTTCGGCAATCCTCCACACTTCACTGCTGTGTTCGTGATAAGTATCGCCTTATACGGGCCACGCCAGCGGGCATCCAAGCAACTCTTCCTCACGTGCTTCCGGACGAGCACCCAGTCACCGGGACACAAGTCGTGGCACAGATCACTCGAGGCTGGGACCACTGCTGCTTGCACCTGCTGGGATACAGAACGGACCACATCAGAGAGTCCTTTACAATAATCGAGAATCAAATCATCAGTGATGCTTATCAAGGCTGTAGCTGGTACTGCTGGCAATCTCATTGCCCTCCCCATTAATATCTCATGGGGGGACAACCCGGTCTTTCTGTCTGGGACACTTCGCATGCTCATCAGCACGAGCGGCAAAGCGTCGGGCCATTTCAGGGATGTCGAAGAACACATTTTTGCCATCCGGGCCTTCAAAGTTCCATTAACTTGTTCCACCATCCCAGAAGCCTCTGGTCTGTAACTACAGTGGAGTCTCTGGTCAATGTTCAATGCAGCACAAAGTAACTTCATGATTTCACTGTGGAAGTGCCTTCCTCTATCTGATTCCAAAGAGGTCGGGATCCCGAATCTAGGGATGAGCTCCCTCACCAATAACTTAGCCACTGTGAGAGTGTCACACCTGCGTGTGGGGTAAGCCTCCACCCACCGTGAGAATACACATACCAACACTAAAATGTACCTCAACCCATTACACTTAGGCATTTCCACAAAGTCGAGCTGAATTCTGTTGAAAGGCCCACCTGACCTCCCAATGTGACTCAGTGTAACTACAGTTTTCTTTCCAGCGTTCATCTGCTGACATGTAACACACCTCTGACATACCGTCTCAGCCATTGCTCGGAACCGTGGGTTATACCACGTCTGTCTAAACACTCTCATCATTGCGTCTCTACCAAGGTGTGCCTGTCCATGTATCAGTCTTGCCATCGGACTCAACAATTCTTCAGGCAACACGGCTCTCCCATCGTTGGATACCCACACATCCACATCTCCTTTCTCACAACCTGCTTTGATCCATCCCTCTCTCTCTTGGTCTGAAACTTCATCCTGCAATCGCTTAAGCTCTTCCCAAGTGTCTGCCATGGCCAACATTATGCTGAGCTCGGTTCCTTCTTGGCTCTCCCCTTCGTATCTATCTGTGAATATGCATCCTTGTTCTGCACAGAAGCGGGCGACCTCGTCCGCGTAATTGTTACCCAATGACACAAAGTCCTCCCCTTTCCCATGGGCGGAACACTTCACAACAGCAATTTCTTTCGGATGCTGTAGGGCATCCAACAGTTGTCTTACATATTCTCCATTCCGAATGGGTGAGCCAGATGATGTCAAAAATCCCCTCTGAGACCATAACTGCCCGAAGTCGTGCACCACGCCAAACGCATATTGGCTGTCTGTGTAAATCGTGATTCGAATTCGATCAGCGGCCAAACAGGCACGGGTCAAGGCAATGATCTCAGCTACCTGCGCGGAACGTACTCCTTCTAGGCAAGCAGCCTCGACCACTCCTGAAATGGTACATACAGCAAACGCTGCTCTCAATTGCCCCACACTGTCTCTTAAGCATGAACCATCGACAAAGAAAATTTCATCTGGGTCAGCCAATGGTTCATCGACAATGTCAGGTCTCGGTTTGGTGCAAAGCTCGGTCACATCGAGACAATCATGGTCCGCACAATCTTCATCATCTGCGTTCGGTGTAGGCATCAAAGTCGCAGGGTTCAAGACAGAGCACCTCTTCAGAGTCACATTCTCTGCGGCAAGTATGACTTGCTCGTACCTCGTTAACCTATTGTTCGTTAGGTGCTGAGTCTTGGTCCTGGTCATCAATAACTCAACCGAGTGTGGCACATGTACAGTCAATGGATGTCCCATAACAATGCTTTCACATCTTTCAATGCTGACACCTGTTGCAGCAACGGATCTTAGACATCCGGGCAACGCAGAAGCTACTGGATCTAAAGTAGCTGAGAAATAGGCAACTGGTCTACGGACACTTCCATGGTTCTGAGCTAAGACTGCTAATGCACATCCTTCCCTCTCATAACAGAACAATGAAAAGGCCTTGTTGTAATCAGGCATCCCCAGTGCCGGAGCACTGCACAATTCCTCTCTCAGTTTCAGGAATGACATCAAGCACTCCTCGTCCCATGGTACCGGATCACTCACATCCTTGTGCGTAAGCCTCTGCAAAGGCTTTGCTCTCAAGGAGAAACTAGGAATCCACTGTCGACAGTAGCCAACCATTCCCAGGAACATCCTAACTTCTCTCTGTGTAGTGGGTACTGACATACTCATTATTGCCTCTATTCGGTCTGGTGACACCTTCCTCTTGCCTTTTTCTAATCTGTGTCCCAAGTACTGTACCTCATTCAAACAGTACTGCAGCTTGTTCAGGGACACCTTATGTCCATTCTCTGCTAAGTGGTTCAACCGGGCTACAGTGTCAATCCTGCAAGCATCTTCTGTTTCTGAGGCAATGAGTAAGTCATCTATGTATTGCACGAGAACTGAGTTCTGCGGCAACAGAAGACTCTCAAGGTTCTTCTTCAGGATCTGGTTAAAGATCGATGGACTTTCCGTATACCCTTGAGGAATACGACACCATGTTAACACGCGATTTTCCAGCCTGAACGCAAAAAGAAATTGGCTTTCCTCGTGGAGCGGTATCGAAAAGAAAGCTTGACACAAGTCGATGACCGTAAACCACTCGGCTTCGCATGGGATCTGGAACAGTATTACTGAAGGATTCGGTACCACTGGACAACAAGGGATAACTATCGTGTTGACCTTTCGCAGGTCTTGCACGATCCTATATTTCCCGCTCGGTTTCTGTAGTCCCATAATAGGTGAATTACAGGGGCTACCTCTGATCTCTTTCAAAATGCCTTTCTCAATGAAAGTCTCGATCACAGGTCTTATCCCTGCAATCGTTTCTGGCGACAAGTTGTATTGAGGCGTCCTGGGGAAATCAACGTTCTGTTTCACCTCAATCCGCACTGGTTCAACCCCTCTGATTAGACCTATTTCGTCGCCTGCGAAATCCCACACCACAGATGACACTGCATCTCTCAGATCAGGTGGAAGCTCTTCCACAGTCACCATTGGGTACAGATCTATACAAAGATGCTGATTGGTAATTTTAAAGTCAGCATCGTCATCTCTCGTCTGGACCTCCACTCCCTGAGGCGTACAATAAATCGTGCAGTTCAACTTGCACAACAAATCTCTTCCCAAAAGGCAAACTGGACTCGTATCACACACTACAAACTGATGTCTAGTTTGGAAGGAACCTATCTTTACTAAGATCGGTTCTGTCAATGGGCTGCTTATTCTTTTATTCGCTACTCCAACGACCTGGATTGATTGTCCCGAGAGGGGTAGGTTAGGGACTACTGCTGATCTTACAGTAGACCGGGTAGCACCAGTATCAACCAAAAGCGTGGCAGGATGACCCTCAATATCTGCCTCCACAAAAGGTCCTCTCTGGTCTACCTCCAAGACCGCTCCAAGCGTGCAGTCTTCCTCCCCCCTCAGGCACCGTCAGGATAAAGGGTCTAAGCTACTCTCATCATAGTCTTCGAACAGGGGCATCTGTTGGTACGTTCGTATTCCTTGTGTAATCCTTGGAGCCTGGGGAACCTGGGCGTGAGAGCTGTATACCCCCCCTTTCATTGTCCTAGGCCTCATTACTGTGTTAACTACCTCTTGCGCGGGTGCCTGAGCCCCCTCTTCCTCTTCCTGCGACTGATTAGCTGGGTTCAAAGGACACTCGCGTTTCCAATGTCCGACCTGGCGACAAAGATGACACGCCGTGGTCTTTTTCAGTGTGGCCACGTCCACTCCTGTCTTGGGGTCTACTGGTTTTCCCTTCCCCATGGCTTGCCCATTCTGGTTCCCCTGGAAATTTCCTTGTTTCCTTCCTAAGGTCCCTCCACTAGGCTGACCCTGTGCTGTCTGCATCTGACAAGCATCAATTTATCTTTTAACTTCCGATGTTTTGAGTCCACCTCATCACTACAGTATCTCGCATACCTCAGAATTTCATCTAACGGCTTGTTCTGCCAGCAGATCAAATGGTGCTGTATCATGAGGCTGATTTCCACTCTCAGACCCATTACAAACTTTGAGACAAACTGTCCCATATCCTTGGGGTCCAAGATATCTAACCCACTATACTGTTTAAAAACTTGCAGAAGTCTTTCGTAATATTCATGCACCGTTTCTTTGGGTTCCTGTACAGTCCGATCTATCTTAACCCAATCTATATCTTGGGGTGAAATCTTCAGTTTCAACCATGTAATCACCTGCTCATACTTTTTCATAACTAGGGGTGATGGACCATTTGTAACCGCCTCTCTTTCCGGTTCCGAAGTCGGCCACTCGATAGTGACTTTACAAGCTGTCCACAAATCTCCCGGTACCACTATGTCAAACAAGGTGTTCAAATCAATCCACAATACTTTTGAAATTTTCACAAACCGCTCAACCTGCTTGTACCACTCTACTGGTTTCTCCCTCAGCCGAGGAAAATCATTTGTAAATGCAGCCAAATCACCTCTATTCCACGGCACATGTACGTACCCTCCATTCTGTACTTCCCGTAAAGGAAAATTTCCAACACCCGTCGCCCCCCCCCCCTGGAGGCGGCGTTTCCCCCTCAGCTTTCTTTGTTAGTTTCTTCTTGGACAACCTTTCTTCCCATTTGTCCAACAAAATCCATATCCTCATCCCTACTATCAGATCTCTGGTATGTGTCCTTAATCCCGTTAGTCTTTTCTCCTCCAGCTCCTGGTCACTGTACTGTAGTCTATGTGGCCCCTGCAGCGCTTTGGTTTTATTCAAGTCCACCTCATATCTTTTGGCCAATTCCTTCAATCTATCATGTGCCATCCTAGCCTTTCGAGTCACATCTTTTGCTACAAACAGCAGCTCATTTGGTCCATAAATTTCTATCCTTTCCAAGGGCAGACCTCCATCAATCATCTCGTCTACCTCTGCTTTCAATCTCACTACGTCTAGTAACCTTGCCTGTACCGCACTCCTCAGTACATCTCGACAACCCGAGCCATCCCGCTCATCACAGTCACTATTCTGTCCTTGTGACCTATTCCCTTCCATCATATTCCTGGAACTTGGTCTGTCTTCCGAGACGTTCTGTGCCCTGTCTCCTTGCATCCTATCACTTTGGTTTGTCGCTGTTGGTGTCCACATCCTCAAAGCTGACCTGGATTCACGCAAAGACCTTGGTCTTTCTGGTCTCTCCTCTTCTTGTCTAAAGGAAGAGTCCGCAGTAGCCGGTAATGGCGTACTTGTCTCCACTGGCCTGGGGAAATGAACCACTCGTACTCCAAACCCATTCCCACTCTCGCTGGTTACTTCTTCCCTTCCCATCTGTGCGGAGCTCCCTTCTCTCACTCGGTCTGGGTCATACACCGGTACTATAGGGCCAATGGTAACCGGTACTGTCAAAGAGTCCGGTAACCTTGTGTTCCCAACGGGAGGCTGTGTTATCATAGACGCCGTTGCCCCCTCTGTTCCTGTGGAAATCCTTCCCACTACTCTCATACTAGTCTGATTCTGGCTCCCATCAATTGTTACTGCTGGGGTCGGCTTTCCCTCTTCTGAGTCTGGATTAAATGGTGGTGGCCTCTCTGCCAACATCCTATCCAACAAGCTGTCATCTAGATCACTGTCGTCCTCATCGATTCTTATTATTTTCCCATTTTGTACTAACAATGGGTACAACTTATCTCCTTCGATCGTTTCTACTCTCCACCTTTTCTCCAATGCATCCCACCTTGCATCTTGAAATGCCCTGACCGATTTCTTCACCCTTTCTTGGCTTCTGTCTTTCTTCCTATCATACGCTGCTCTTATCCACGCATGTAGTGCCTCAAACTGTGTTGGTCTAGGTAGTGGTCGTAAGGAAGCCATTATACTTTTTAGCTGGTACAGCACCTCTAACCTGAAAGTACCATAGCGTGGGAACGACAATTCTCCTTCTGCTTCTGTCATTTTATGCCAATTCTCAAGCCAAATTATAGTATGCATTCCTACATTCTTTGCCATATAATGTGCTGGTGTATCCTCGGGAGGAGCTTCCTCTCCTTCCCGAACAACCACATGTCTATCACCTCTACAAAGTTCCCGTAAAACTTTAAAGCATTTCATGATGAATCAACTTTGTATTTGCACTCCAAATGTCAGCTCTTGCTTCTTGATTTCACTCCACCAATCCCAGCGCGGCTCACACCAACCGGCCTATCGCAGCGCAGCACTTGTCTGACGTCACTTTTCCTCCGCTCGCAGCAGTTCCCCTCCTTTCTAATTCACTCGTTCTCACTCGCACCTGTCCCAATCATACTCTGAAATAATGTCCGTCCTACCGAACAATTACCTCTCTGACTGTCAGTCCACCAATGACCGATCAGCCTCTTGAGCTTGTTGACCTCAATCTGGCAACCGTCTGTCCGCAAAACGACCGGACAATCGCCTCTAACACACTCGATAGGATTCAATCACTCGATGTTCTGCACACAATAACCTACGACCTGCGTTGGTTATTCACACACTCACTCATGTGTTCCCTATCTTCCGTGGGTCTGTCAATGACGTCTCGTGACCCCCACAACCTCTGGTCAACGTTCTCAACTCTGGGTGTATTCTACACCACAATAAATCTCCCGGTCCCGCGCGCGCTCACGGTCCGGTTCTCAATCACACAACTCTCTTTCCAACTCCGCAAGACATCACACAACAATAAAACACCGCAATCTACCAAACATCACTCTTTTCATACTCACTCTACCACGAACTGCTACTTCCGCCGCACCGTCACTCTCCGTCAGTTTTCCACGACCTCCGACATCCTTCTCCCGCGGTCCTCTGGATCTGCGTCACTCGGGCTCTATGGGGCAACTTAGTCTCCTATCTTGCTCTAGATCTCCCCTTACCATCAAAGGTAACCATCCTACTCTGCTACCAACTGATAACGCCGATTCTTATCTAATTATCTATAAGAACCTTCTGGTCGCCAAGATCTTTTTACCTGTTGAATAGTGTAAAGGAGAGAATCTCATCTGGTTACCTAACAGCATTCATTTTGTTCGAAAGGACCACTGACTCCGGATTCAAGTTTAAGAATTTATTATCGCCCAAAATAACTGAACATGCAAGCACCTCAACACGAGGTTAAAGAAATAGATGGGCACTAATACAAATAATAACCTACGCAGGAGTCTCATCCGACTCAGAATAAAGAGAATAGAAAGTTCTAGAAGGATCAACCAAGCTATGATTGCTCCAATTTCTACGTTGCTCTTCATTTATCTAAGCAAGCTTTAAATCAATTGCTGTCCCTACACTAACACTTAGTGACATCCCTGCATAACGAATTTCAAAGGCAAGAGTGAATAAAAGGTGTCAGCTGTGAAGACTTCCTCAGAAGTGCAATCACCTAGTACCTATGCTCAGCTCTGTCCTCCTCTCTGGTCTCCCCTACCTCTTCTCTGGCCTCCTCCCTCAGGGAACTATCCCTAATACAAAACCCCAATACAATTGTACACGCCTTTGTCACGCCTCCTTGGCCAGGTCTTCTTTCTTGTATTTTTCCATCGAAACGGTTACTTCATCCTGGACGGTTGCGATGACCTTGAGTCCCAGGCACCTTCTCCGCTGAAAGTATCATCCCTAAATTCCATTTCACTCCCCGTACCATGCCTCCCATCTCTAACTTTTGAAAACAAAGAGTTAGTCTTTACTAACGAGACATGTGTCCTTGCACCTGCAACAAGAGATACGTTCAACAGAAACCTTCTACTGTGCTAATTAAATCTACCGTTTGTGCCCAGAGAGCCTTACCAAGAGAAACTTTTCTCTGTCTACAAAATAAGCTAACATAAGAATAAACCAGGCCTTCCCTAAGCATATATGTAGTCAGGCCTATACATATAACTTTTAAACACACATCTTACTTTTCCCCATAAGCATTTCCATTACAATTCATATGCGAAAATGAATTACATGTGCAACTTTAATATGGTGCACGTTTAAACTACTGCAATTAGATTACACACGAACTAATTTCTCTATGCATTATGTTCACACGATTCAATAAGCATTACATTTCATGATTTTCATAACACCATTATACTGCTGCGTTCACTTAATATTAGTGAACTATTCACTCTTACTAAACCTACATGAATACACAACTGAATATATGCGAATATATGTCTGATTACATGCGGGTGCGGCCTATCAGTGATTATGATGCACCCCTACAATTCACAAGAACATTTCGCTCTATCAATCTAATCCTACCTGTGCAACCTCGCTGGCATCTTAATCTGACTTTTGTTGCCGTTTTTATCATCCAATATTGATTTTAATGTTTAACTAATTTATCTGCGATGCTCTCACTATTGTAATCGATATTATTTCTGTACAATAAATTACTTACTCAGTTTTGCACCTCCATTTTATCAATGTAATACCATCCATAAAGAATAACAAGAAAATAACATACCGCTCTTTTGCACTATCAAACAAGCAAAGCACGACTTTCAGTGAACTCTTAAACACAATAAAAAAGACAGTAAATAAGTACTGAAATGGTTCTAGATTTGGAATATACATTGATATACACCAAAGAATAAGTGTATCTAAACACCAACATTCAAGGATGTTACTTTCTTTACAACAGAGCCACCAGGGTCATCTGGCACCACCTAAACTAACCCATTCTGAGTGTAAAACACTCATCCAACGTCACCTTCCAATTCCAAAATAAAAAAATACATTGCCCTGACATTTGTACCACTTACAAAATTAACTAGATACTATGACATACTAATAGAATCTACCTTGAATTAAAAAAAACTCTCCTTGGCTATTTTGAGGACACATAGGTTGGCCATCTACACCACTCGTGACTCAGACCTCAAGTCAGATTTGACATAGGGTGTTGGAACAGTACTCTAAACAAAGAAGCAAAAACCAACAATGAGTCAGATGGATGAAGCAATCAATTAATTCCACATTACTATAGGCAGCCATCACTCTAACTCTACCAGCTCCTTGAAGTCCTAGAAAAAGAACATAGTTAATAAATTCTAAGAATAAAAACATCCCTAGCGCAATACTTGCACAACATATTAAGTAATAAAGTACACCTATATGAAGAACCAGAACTCCTGGACTATTTGGATCATTAGCACCACCTCTACTTTAAAACCATTCAACTTAAAATCTTATGTTAAAATATTCTATCTATATATATGCATATATATATATATATATCAAACAAATCCTCCCCCTTCGGAAAGAAAAAGCCGCACTCGCTACGATGGCAGTCTGTAATTTTAATAATACACAGCATCTTCAGTCCTGACCCGTTTTGGTCAAACTGACCTTTCTCAAAGGTAAGCCTTGGCACCATTGTTACTGATTACGAACAAGAAGGCAATTGCATCCATTTATAGTTTTTGCCCCCTGTTGGACACCCCGTTGGGTCTTTTGTGTTGCATGCTGGTACTTGCAGTTCAATACCCAGTATCCATTATATCCCACCAGTGGGTGATGGCAATATTACTGTTGTTGAATTTTTTTTTTTATTATTTCTTATATTCAAGTTTATAATTCCCGCTCACCGTTGCTCCATAGCAATCCTATTCTCAAGGCTGCTGGGATCCATGCGGTAGTCAGTCTTCGGCGGCAGCACGTTACCCATTGTCGCTTTCACGAAAACACAAAGGTGGTTCTAATTGAGCAATTACGGTGCTCTTGCTGGTGGTGCGTTGCTTGCAGCAGAACCAAACCGCTAAACATCAAACAAATTCTCCCCCTTCGGAAAGAAGAAGTCGCACTCGCAACGTTGGCAGTCTGTAATTTTAATAATACACAGCATCGGCAGTCCTGACGCGTTTCGGTCAAACTTACCTTTCTCAAAGGTAAGCCTTGGCACCATTGTTACTGATTACGAACCACAAGGCAATTGCATCCATTTATAGTTTTTGCTCCCTGGTGGCCACCCCAATGGGTCTTTTGTGTTGCATGCTGGTACTTGCGGTTCAATACCCAGTATCCATTGTATCCCTCCAGTGGATGATGCCAATATTATTGCTGTTGAAATTTTTTTGGGGTTATTTCTTATGTTCAAGTTTATAATTACCGCTCACCGTTGCTCCATAGCAGTCCTATTCTCAAGGCTGTTGGGATCAATGCTGTAGGCAGTCTTCGGCGGCAGCCCGTTACCCATTGTTGCTTTCACGAAAACACAAAGGTCGTTCTAATTGGGCAATTATGGTGCTTTTGCTGGTGGTGCGTTTCTTGCGGCAGAACGAAGCCGCTAAACATCAAACAAATTCTCCCCCTTCGGAAAGAAGCAGCCGCACTCGCAACTATGGCAGTCTGTAATTTTAATAATACATATTAATATACATACACATGCACAGACATATATTTCAGTTTTCTATAAATGTTAAATAAAGAAAGTTATTTCTGAAAATATATCCATTTTCCAAATTTACTAAATGTTTTAAAAAACAAAACGATAAAAAACACAGAGCTAACACTAAATATATGTAAAACACATAGGGCCTGATTACAAGTTTGGCGGTCATGGTACCGCCAATGAAATGGCCTCAGATTCACCGCTGCCCAGGTGGCACCCGCCTGCCCGATTACTATGCATGCAGTTTCATAGACGAAAGACTGCCACGGTACTGCCACCAGAAAATCTCAACTGCGGGAGTGGCGGAACAGGCCAAAGCATCTGTCGGAGGGTGGACCGCCTGTGTTACCACAGACCCAATCACGAAGAGCCTTCACGCAGACGTGACTGTGGTGTTCAAACCGCCATAGCTGAGCTGGCGGAAAGGGATGGATGTGAGGCTAAAATTCACCTGTACTCAGCTACACACATCTTGTGCCGCCATGGAGCCAATCGTACAAGTGCTGGTGCTTGATGACATCCAAAATCGACCCCATCATGGACGCAACCGACGGTAAGACACAATCTACCCTGTTTCCATTGACTTCCCAGTTAACAGATGCACAGGCAGGGACATCTTGATGTGTTTGGGTGCTCTGACCCAAACTTATTTTGTGGGTCCCTGTTCGGAACAGCTTTGAATGTATGATTTAAATGCACCTGTTTGATGCCCTCTTTGGCTTACTTCATACAGAAGTCTTAAAAGGCTAATAACTAATTAAAGGATTTGTCCAGGCTGCAGCACTATAAGCATTCAGACTACATGAGATTTATACCTCTATAAATCAGGAATATTTACACTCCTGTTCTGAGGCTGCATAAAAAACTTAAGGGGCTTATTTATAGGATTGGTGGCGCAGGGCCGCACAGCAAGTCACCATGCAGCGCTGCCCTGCGCCACAGGGAAAGTACAGGTATGCACCCAGGGCCGGACTGGCTGTAGCGGGCTCGGGCGTTTCCCCTGTGGACTGCAAGGGTGGGGGCCGGTTTTGGGACCTGGGGGGCCGTTTCTGCTACCGGGGATGGGAATATCGTCCCCTTTGTAACAAAATCGGCCCTAGCAAACAGCTCAGCCGCACCCTTCCCCCTCTGTGGTGGGGGGGGGGGCAAGCAGTTTGCCAGGGACGGTTTTGGTTCCCAGTCCGGCCCTTTATGCACCCTATTTATCCAATATGGTGCATTCCTGCTCTTTCCCACTGCACTGGCACCGTTTCTACAGCCTAGTTCCAATGCAGGCACATTTGCACCATGGTGCATGCATGCCTTTGTTGTTGGCAGAATTGTTTTTGAGCAGGAAGGGGCTCCTTCCTGCACACAAACAATCCATAGAGGCATTTTCCTCCTTCTATGTGTGATGCAGAATGCAACATACTTAGAAAGAGGAAAAACAAGGAGAAATAAAGATATTTCTCCTTGTTACACCTCACCTCTGGAAGCGTAAGATTTTGATGCTTTCCCAGCTGAGCTGGCGGAAAGGGATGGATGTAAGGCTAAAATTCACCTGTACTTAGCTACACACATCTTGTTCCACCATGGAGCCATGTGCTGCTACTTGATGACATCCAAAATGGACACCATCATGGACGCAACCGACGGTAAGACACAATCTACCCTGTTTCCATTGACTTCCCAGTTAACTGATGCACAGGCAGGGACATCGTGATGTCTTTGGGTGCTCTGACCCAAACTTATTTTGTGGGTCCCTGTTCAGAACAGCTTTGAATGTATGATCTAAATGCACCTGTTGGATGCCCTCTTTGGCCAGGTTACTGACACTGCACAGGCACACCCTTCCAAATTCCAAATGTGTTTACTTTGAATATTTATGGATAGTGATGCGTGTTTTTATTATCGCAACACAACAGCAGCTCCTCACTAATATCACATCAAATAACCTTTGTGACACCCTCCCATTTCCCCCATGCTAGGTCCTGTGTTGATATGAAATAAACTTAATTTTGGATTTTGCATGAAACAGAAACACACCTTCTCTGCAAAAGTTCTGTAATAGATTCTCACACATCACCCACATGAAAAAGTAGTTTTTGGGAAATGTTAATTAAACCAATTTGGTGAAGAAGTATTTCAAGGTCATCATGGCAAGACTCTCTGTAGAACAGTGTGGGTTCAATCGGGGGTACCCTGAAAGTCTGGCTCCCTGGCCAGAGCCCACTGGTCCCATGCCTGTAAATGTCTCTGGGCACCGGCCACTGGCTTCAAGTATATCAGGGATAACCAATGGCATCACCAAGTGCCACGCATATGTGTGTATTGTGTAAGTGCAAGATATAAAACCAAATACATTGGTAACAGCATTCTTCTCATATAACTAAAGTATGTGTACACAAAATAATGTCCAAAAAAATAACACAAAAAGGTATGACAACTAACCAGCCTCCAGGTGTGGATAAACAAATAACTAACTTGTACATATCAAACACATATCCAACATAAATCATAGGGAGCAGTGCAAGAAAAATGATATAGACTTTGCTCAAGACAAGGTGAAACCTTACCATGTGAAATAACTACCCCAATCAATGTCTGGCCCAATTTGGAATCAACCCACATATCCATCCATGCAACATTTCACCTTGTCCTGTGTGACTCCTGCACTGGTTCCAAGCACTAAATATACAAACCTGTTCATATTGGTCACCAATCAGGGTGAAACAAATACACATGTAGGCATACATTCCAATGTATAAAATTACATCAATTAGGGGGTGCAAGTGGTCAACACGATGATGAATGCCTGCCCATAAAAAGTAATCACCATCACATACCATATCAAATTGCGCATGTACATAAAAAAGTACACTCTAAAAATATTTGTAGCATAACCTGCCACAATGTGTAAACACAATAACATTGCATCACAATTTAACATCTGCAACAGTGCTAGGTTCCTAACAATAGCTGGGGAAAAGTAATGCCAGGACTACTGTGTTCACAAACAAATCAGATTTTATTTAGTCGACATAAACACAGGGACCAAGCATAACCAAAGGCCAATGGTCAGTCCATAGTAAAACGGTGTGGCATAGCACACTGCAGTGCCTCAAAACGTGCCCTGACTGACACTGCTACGGTAACATCCTCACAAAGGGGTATCCACTGGGCAGGGCAGGCACCTCAAGATGTTATTTGGGATGGGGACGTTTGGTTTTGGGAAGGGTGTCCTTGGGTTGGGAAGTGGTGGGCTTTGAAGAGGAAAAGGTGGACTTGCATTTAGATAGGGGGCTTTGGGAATGAAAAGTTGAGGAACGCTTGGCAGGGTTGCCTTGGGAAGTAGAAGGCGTGGATGGGTGGGTAAGAGGGCTAAGAGGGCTAAGAGTGGTGGATTTGGAGGTGGAAGGGGTGGTTTTGGGTGTGGGGGGTAGTAAGGTCCTTGAAAGTGGTGGCTGGAGGTTTGGGAGGGGTGATGGCAAGGGAAAAAGAGGGATCTTTGATAGGGTACTTGATAGTGGGAATGGTAAGGAGTGGGGTCTTGAGGTAGAGGGAGTGACTGCATGTAATGTGCTTAGGTCTGTTGCATGTGCATGTGTGACAGGTGTATGTGCTGCAAGTAGGGGTGTAACTTGTTTCTGTGGTGTCTGTTGGGTGCTTGATTGTGCACGTCTGTATTGCTTAGGTGTGTAGAATGTGACTGGTGTATCTGTGAATGTTGTGGCAGTGGAAATGCTGGATGTGGGTGTTGTGGATGCTGATGGGGTGGTGACAGTGGGTGTGGTTGTGTGTGGTGTGTGTATGGAAGTGATGATGGTTGGGGTGGGTGTGGTGTCTGTGCGGGCTGTAGATGTGGTGGTGGGGGTGTTGTGTGTGCATGCTTGTGTGCTGTCATCTGTGCTATGTGGGGATGTGATTGGGAAGTGGTGTGAGTATGTGGGTGTGGTGTTGTCAGTGGTGGTTGTAGATATGATGGTGGTGGAGGTGCCTGTGATTGTGGTGGTGGGTGCTGTATATGTCGGTTTAGATGCATGCCTTGTGAGGTTTTTGCTTATTTGTGGATGTGCTGCTTGAGTCTTTATGAGTGTGTGTGTGTGCAAATGTTTGCCTGTGCTTTGGATTTGGGAATAGGGTATTGGGATGGGTAGGGGGCAGGGGGAGGGACACAAGGTTGAAGAATGGGAGGTTGCACTGAGGAAGGAGGCCAGCGCCTGAAAAGATCTCTGTAGGCCAAACATTGCACTGTGAATGCCTGCCAGTTAGGCCATCATCTGGTGCAGATGGCTACCTTGACCCTGGATGGCATTCATTAGGGCAGTCTGACCCACAGAGATGTTTCTCAGGAGGTCAATAGCCTCCTTACTCTGCACAGCGGGGGGCAGTGGCAGGGCATGAGGTGCCTAGAGTGAAGGAGACTGCTCTCCTCTTAGGGGAGCGGGCCCAGCCAACTGGTTGGGGAGCAACAGGGAGAGTGGCGATGGAACTGGGGGTGGCGGACAAGGATGAATGTGGAACAAATCCTGTGGGGTATGCAACCACTCTGAAGTGTCCACTGGAGGATGACTCTGTAGATGATGAAGTCGAGCATCCATCTCCGTGGCACTCCCCACATCCTCTTGTTCATGTGAGATGAGAGTCCAGCCACTCACCTGAAATGCAGGAGCGTCTGCAGGGGCGATGACAGCTCCTCAACCCACCTACAATAACTCTCAGCGCTACTGAGTATACAGGAGCTCTGGCAGAAGTTGTTGGGGGAAGGGGATTTGGGATGAGAGAAAAAGAGAGACGAGAAGAAAGAAACACTGCCGCTATCCACCACCTGGACCAGCCAAGCTCCGTCGTTTTTGGAAAGCAGACGTAGCGTTTGTTCAGTGCTTTGGAAAAGAAAAGTAATCTGTTAACTCACTGACTGCTCACTGTACAGTTATGGTATTAAACTAGTGTACCACTATAATGTTCTGAATTACCTCTTGTACTATTAGACATGCATGTGCATTCAGCAATGGTATTATGTAGTAAAACTTCTCATCGAAGATGGTGTCACAGGGAAAGATATCGCGTTTCTAAATGAAACATGAACTCTTTAGGGTAGGGTGTGCCCTTTTAACTGACAATCCTTTTAGTGAGCAACAAACAGGCAGATTCACATCAAATGCCAAAACAAAGAGAATTATCACCCATATAGTCATTGAGAATTCCTAATATCAATAAAGTTATTCTTAGCAGTTTTAACGTATAAAGGCACGTATAGAGCCAAGTTCAATGTTCTCAAATGAGTCATAAAGAATGTCAGGCGTGATGAAAAGCAAGCGTTCACTTAGCTCTGCTGGCTTGCTCCAATCGCGGGAAAGAATGCTGGTTTCCGGGACAACGGGAAGCCTCCTCGACGCGTTGGTTGTAGGAAAGAATGCTGGTTTCCAAGACAACAGGAAACCTCCTCGACGCGGTGACTCCGGAGCTGAAAGACGCGCTGACTCAGGGAGGCGGAGACTGGAACAAACACACGCCGCGGACACAAAAAGCCAAGCAGGGGCTGCCGCCGGGCGTGGCTATTTATAGCAGGAGGAAGGGCGACTCCGGACGTGTTATGATAACGTGCTTGACAACGGATCACGTTACGGTTCGAGAACACTCCCTATTTCCTTGGCATGTCATTTGTTTATGGCGCGGGGATGCAGGGACAGGCAGGATATAGACAATGTTCATGCTTCCCCATTATTTGTGCAGAAAGAAAAACAAATGATAAAAATAACAGAACACTATACATATATATTCAACCAGCTCTCTGGCAGTAAATAAACCTTGGCAAAAGCATGACAATACTTGTTCCCAGTTAACAAGCCTTGGCAAAAACATGACAACGTATTTCACAGGCACAGGTTTCTAAACACATAATTTATCTTGTAACCAAAGGGATGTCTACAAACAACACAGGCCTGCTGTGGATTCCTGACAGTCCTCCCCCTTAACATTCCTGATACTGGTTTTGGCTTAGAAGGGTGTAGTTGATGAAACTGTCGAACTAATCTAGGGGCATGGACTGATGAAGCTGGTTCCCATGAGTTTTCTTCTGGTCTGTACCCTTTCCATGCTAACAAATAAAGTAAAATGCCTCGTATTCTTTTTGAGTCCACTACGTTAGCCACTTTGAATTCCCATTCACCATTTATTTTAATGGGAGGAGGTGGTGGACCAATACGGGTGGTGGGAACATAAGGTCGTATTAAAGAAAAATGAAAAACTGGATGTATCCGAAAATCAGCAGGGAGAGCCAGCTCCACAGTGACGGGATTAATCAGTTTAGTAATTTCGAAGGGACCTAGGTATCTTGGATGCAATTTACGGGGTCCAGCAAGACGTAGATTCTTGGTACTGAGCCATACTTGGTCTCCTACGGCGTAAGGAGGAGCACATTGTCTGTGTTTGTCCGCTTGACCCTTCATTTGTTGTTGGTATACTGCTAGGTGTTGTTTAACTTGTGTCTGAATGTGTAGTAGTTTTTTGTGATGATCATTCACTGCGGGAACTGGTTCAGCACCTGCCATTTGTACTATGGGGAGCATGCGAGGATGGTAACCACATAAACAGTAGAAAGGCGAAACTCCCGTAGCAGAATGGACAGTGTTGTTGTATACAAACTCCACCATGGGTAAGGCTTTATCCCATTCGGTTGTCCAGGTAGTAATGAAACAACGCAACATTTGCTCCATTGTTTGATTAAGCCTTTCTGTCTGCCCATCAGTTTGAGGATGATAGGCAGAGGATAGACGGACATCAATATTCATAGAGGAGCAAATACTACGCCAGAACCTAGAAACGAACTGTGGGTCCCGATCAGATATAATTATTGTGGGTAATCTGTGTGTCTTGACAATGTGTTGTATGAATAGGTTTGTTAGCTCTTTGGCAGATGGCAAGTGTTTCAAAGGAAGAAAATGCGCCATTTTCGTTAAATAATCCACTACCACGCAAATGATAGAGTAACCGTTAGACACAGGAAGATTGGTATCGAAATCCATACTCAAGGTATGCCAGGGTGCGGGTGGTATGGGCATAGGTTGTAAGAAACCCGCAGGTGCCACATGTGATTCTTTAGATTGTGTACAGATTGGGCAAGTGTGAACGTAATTAGTGACATCAGTAACCAATGTTGGCCACCAGAACTCTCATTGACATAATTCTAAAGCATTTTTTGGGCCAGGATGTCCTGCCAGGACGGTGTCATGCGTCCAATAAAACACAGTTTCACGTAATTCCTGAGTAGGGATATACAGACGGTCTTTAAAATACAAAAGATCCCCTTTTTTAATAGTTTCAGGAGGTTGAGGTTCTTTTTCTTGGGCTTTCTGTACTTTTGTGAGAAAATCTTGAGGGGTGCACAGAGCAACAATCTTGTGTTCTGGAATTATGGGATTGGATGAGACTATATTGTTTTCAGGGATGGGATAACTTAACCGAGATAATGTATTAGATTTCTGTTGGTCTTTGCTTGGTCTATACGTGATTATGAAGTCAAATTCGTTAAAAAATAAAAGCCAACGTAATTGGCGTGGGGTCAAGGCCTTAACATTTTGGTAGAATTGCAAATTACGATGATCAGAATAAATAGTCACAGTATGACGGGCTCCCAGTAAATAGTGTCGCCACTCCTGAAACGCAAACTTAATAGCCAATAGTTCACGTTCGGCGACCGTATAATGTTGTTCAGCAGGCAAGAGTTTTTTTAGAAAAATAGGCTACGGGATATAACTGTCCGGAGTCAGGATCTCTCTGAGAGAGGATTTCCCCAACGGCTATTTGGGAGGCGTCAGCTTCCACAAAAAATGGTTGTGTTGGATCAGGATGATGTAAGATGGGTGCTTTTGTAAAAGCTTTTTTCAGAGCCTGGAAAGCGTGGTCTGCTGCTGGTGACCAGGCAAACCGAACCCCTTTTTTGAGTAACTGGGTTAGTGGAGATACTACCGAAGAGAACTGGGGAATAAACCGTCTGTAGAAATTCACAAAGCCCAGGAATCTTTGGATGTCTTTTACAGATTCTGGGGTTTCCCATTGCAGGACAGCTTGAATTTTTGATTGGTCCATAGCGATACCATCAGGTGATATGACATATCCTAAGAATTCAATGTTAGTAGCATGGAAGACACATTTGTCTAACTTAGCGAATAGGTGGTGTTCTCTCATCCGCTGTAATACCGCCCGGACATGGCCAATATGCTCTTTGGTTGAAGATGAATAGATTAAAATATCATCGATATAGCAGATCACAAAGACATCCAAAAAATCATGCAGCACCTCATTGATAAAAAATTGAAATGCTGCGGGTGCATTGCACAAACCGAAAGGCATCACTGTATATTCGAAAAGACCAAATTTGGTCCTGAAGGCGGTCTTCCATTCATCTCCGTCCTTCATTCTAATCAGGTGGTATGCCCCCTGTAAGTCCAATTTGGTAAAAATGGTAGAATTTCGTACTTGATCCAGTAAGACCGGTATCAAGGGTAGAGGGTATCTATTTTTTATTGTGACCTTATTAATGGCGTGATAATCAATACAGGAGCGGAGTTCATGGTTCTTTTCAGGACAAAAAGAGCGGAGAACTAACAGGTGATGTGGAATGCCTTATGAACCCTTTCAACAATAGATCATCTAAATATTCTTTTAAATATTGAGTCTCAGGGTCTGATAAAGCGTAGACCCGACTACACGGTAATGTGGCTCCAGGAACCAAGTCGATCCTGCAGTCGTAAGACCGATGCGGAGGCAATTGGGTTGCTTGTTGTTCGGAAAAAACATCGTGAAAGTCCTCATATATGGTGAGCAAGGGCTCTATGCTCTTTTCCATGAGTCTGGTTTCAGGATTTATAAGTGTTGAAGCGCAATGTAGAGGTGTGCTTGGTTGTTGTCCGTCTGTGTAACATTTATGGTAACAATAGGTGGAATCTAATGTGACAGTACGTTTCACCCAGTCAATCTTTAGATTGTGGAGTTGAAGCCACGGGATGCCCAAAATGGCGCCAAACACCGGAGTATCGATAAGGTCAAACTGAATGAGTTCAGAATGTCCATCGGCACAAATCATAGTTAAGGCTGTTGTCTGATGGAGGATCAAACCAGAAGATAACTCGGACCCATCCACTACCCTAACTGGCTCAGGAATTTCTTTTTTTATTATTGGAATATTCAAAGTTTTTGCCAATCCAAAATCTACAAAATTTCCCGTTGCTCCAGAATCCAATAAAATAGGTATTACCTTCCGTACTTGGGTAGCAAAAAGCAAGGTCACAATTAACGTAAGATGACGTGGTGTGGATGTCATAGTATTAGCCAGATGTTGACATGAGGCCTGGTTGAGTGAAATGCTCGATAAGGGGGCCTCTATTCTAATCGGGCCATTGAGTTTTCCGACAATGGTGACTCTGAAACATCGGTCGAACCTATTGTCTTTTTTGGGGTGTTTTTTGAGGAACAATCCCGTGCGAAATGCCCAGGCCGACCGCAATATAAACATAAATTTAGATGACGTCTATGATCTTTCTCATCCTTAGAAAGGGGTCCTCTAACACTACCGATCTGCATCGGTTCAGAAGAATCGGAAGAAGAACTAACATTCTGAGAATCTTTTTTCTCATGTTTTATCACAACCACCCGTGCAATATTCCCATGAGTTTTTTCGCCCCTTCGTTCCCCCAGACGATGGTCTAACCGGACAACTAGATTGATGAATTCTGGGCATTCGGAAGGAGGATCCACGATTTGGGCCAACACATCCTTTAACTCGTCCCGAAGGCCATGATAGAATAGTGAAGTCCTCTTTTCATCTGGCCATTCGGTTTCAGCAATTAACCTATTGAAGGATGTGATGTAAGTTAATAAATCTTTATTTCCCTGACGTGAGTTCAATAATTCGTTTTCACTGGCCTGGACAAACTGATGTTTGGCGAATAGTTTGCGCATAGTTTCCTTAAAACGCCCTAAATCATGTAATACAGGATCATCCCGTTCTACAAACGGAATGGACCATGTGGCCGCAGTTCCCCCAAGATATGAGAGAATAAATTGTACCTTGGCGGCATCGTCAAGAAACGCAGTGGGCCGACAAAGAAAGTGCAATTGGCTCTGGTTGATAAAAATATGATACTTTGTTTGGTCCCCGAAGAAACGTTCGGGAGGAGCCAAAGGAACAGGAGTTGGTGTGGTGACTGTGACATTAACTGGTTGAACCCCCGATGACTCTGTGCTTGTGGAGGAGAATTGGAAACGCGGTGGTTGGATTACCATTTTTGGCCTAACAGTGGTATTATCCCAGGGAGACTCAAGTGACTTATAACGCTGTAACTCGCACTGTAAGGTATGATTTTCCTGTCGTAAGGTAGCTACCTCTCTTTGTAAATCAACTAAGGGCTTGGATAGTTCCTGCAAGGGAACGGTATCATCACCAGGATTATCCATCGCCCAGGCAGACTGAAATGTTGTGGCTTGGCTTTATGTGAGATGAGAGTCCAGCCACTCACCTGAAATGCAGGAGTGTCTGCAGGGGTGATGACAGTTCCTCAACCCACCTACAACAACTCTCAGCGCTACTGAGTATACAGGAGCTCTGGCAGATGTCATTGGGGGAAGGGGATTTGGGACGAGAGAAAAAGAGAGACGAGAAGAAAGAAACACTGCCGCTATCCACCTTCTGGACCAGCCAAGCTCCGTCGTTTTCGGAAAGCAGACGTAGCGTTTGTTCAGTGCTTAGGAAAAGAAAAGTAATCTGTTAACTCACTGACTGCTCACTGTACAGTTATGGTATTAAACTAGTGTACCACTCTAATGTTCTGAATTACCTCTTGTACTATTAGACATGCATGTGCATTCAGCAATGGTATTATGTAGTAAAACTTCTCATCGAAGATGGTGTCACAGGGAAAGATATTACGTTTCTAAAAGAAACATGAACTCTTTAGGGTAGGGTGTGCCCTTTTAACTGACAATCATTTTAGTGAGCAACAAACAGGCAAATTCACATCAAATGCCAAAACAAAGAGAATTATCACCCATATAGTCATTGAGAATCCCTAATATCAATAAAGTTATTCTTAGCAGTTTTAATGTATAAAGGCACGAGCCAAGTTCAATGTTCTCAAATGAGTCATAAAGAATGTCAGGCGTGATGAAAAGCAAGCGTTCACTTAGCTCTGCTGGCTTGCTCCAATCGCGGGAAAGAATGCTGGTTTCCGGGACAACGGGAAGCCTCCTCGACGTGTTGGTTGTAGGAAAGAATGCTGGTTTCCAGGACAACAGGAAACCTCCTCGACGCGGTGACTCCGGAGCTGAAAGACGCGCTGACTCAGGGAGGCAGAGACTGGAACAAACACACGCCGCGGACACAAAAAGCCAAGCACGGGCTGCCGCCGGGCGTGGCTATTTATAGCAGGAGGAAGGGCGACTCCGGATGTGTTATGATAATGTGCTTGACAACGGATCACGCTGCAGTTCGAGAACACTCCCTGTTTCCTTGGCATGTCATTTGTTTGCAGCGCGGGGATGCAGGGACAGGCAGGACATAGACAATGTTCATGCTTCCCCATTATTTGTCCAGAAAGAAAAACAAATAATAAAAATAGCAGAACACTATACATAGATATTCAACCAGCTCTATGGCAGTAAATAAACCTTGGCAAAAGCATGACAATACTTGTTCCCAGTTAACAAGCCTTGGCAAAAACATGACAACATATTTCACAGGAACAGGTTTGTAAACACATGATTTATCTTGTAACCAAAGGGATGTCTACAAACAACACAGGCCTGCTGTGGATTCCTGACAGTTCACTGGGTCCCTCCGTGTCTGTACTGTCATGACTGGAACCACGGTGACCAGCTGTGTCCTCAACGATGTTGGCCCCTTCTCCTTCGCTTGTCCAGGATGAATCTGAAATTACATATAAAATTGATTTATTGCAACTGCATTACCACACCTGACCATCAGATATCAACACAAACCATTTATAAAGTGCACAGATCACTCCAGATTGTGGTTCACTATACAGGCTTCAACATTAGCATGAACACAATCATGCATGCTACTTTACCTGGAAACAGGTGGTCACAGTGATGATTTAACCCCAGACAGCTCCAAATGCATTAATGGATTTGTCTACATTCCATCCTTATATCCATACTAGGATAGTTGATCACCATGTATACTTTGGCCCTTGTAATATGTCATAGTAAACCGATGTCACCAAATAGGATGGCTACTAATTATACATTTTCATTCTGTTCACACAAGGCCCAGAATTCACCAAATGTTCATGTACCTTAAAGCACATCATGATGTCATGAAGGTCAAGTTAAATAGCAATGTAGCAGCAATATGTGCTGTAGTAGAAATCATGGCACAAGCAAATGCTCATTGTACACTGATGGTACTTTTGACTTGAAACTTGAAAGTCTAATGAAAGCTGTACTGAAGCAGTTTAGCTATGTATAACGAATCACTGACAGAATATCGACGATCAAAATATCGAGCTGCCAGAATATCGCTGACAAAATATAGACTACCAGAATATCGAATTCCTATCTACAAACAGGTAAGTACAAAAATATCGAATCCTAAATATCGTTGTAAATAATATAGTTTGCTAAAATATCGACTTTTTTAAATCTCTTAAAAGTAATGTAAAATTAATGAAATTATAACTATAATTATGTAAAACATACTTAAAAATACTTAAATAACATTAAAATTAATAAATAATAAATGTAAGTTAAAAAAATAAACATGCATTTGTATTTTTTATTACATATATATTAACTTAATAATATTAAAAAATAATCAATATTTTTAATTATTAAATGTTAAAAACATAATTTTAAATATAATTACATATATATCTAAATAAACCTATAATATAAATATAAAAATAAATTATATATAATAAGTTAAAACATTAAAATTAATTTAAAAAACAATATTTTACACTACATTAAATATAACAATACTAAAAAAAATTGCATAGCGTAAAAGATAAAATGTCTATTTCCACTCCAACAAATGGTACAGTAGGGAAAATGTTGGATAGCGGGTAAATAAAAATTACTATTCCCACTCCAGTGAGTGGAACAGTAGAGAAAGTGTTGGATAGCGGGTGGGTAAAATTACTATTCCCACTCCAGTGAGTGCAACAGTAGGGACAGCGTTGGATAGCGGGAGGGTAAAATTACTATTTCCACTCCAGTGAGTGCAACAGTAGGGAAAGCGTTGGATAGCGGGAGGGTAAAAATTAGTATTCCCACTCCGGGGAGTGCAACAGTAGGGAAAGCGTTGGATAGCGGGTGGGTAAAAATTACTATTCCCACTCCAGTGAGTGCAACAGTAGGGAAAGCGTTGGATAGCGGGAGGGTAAAAATTACTATTCCCACTCCAGTGAGTGCAACAGTAGGGAAAGCGTTGGATAGCGGGAGGGGAAAATTACTATTCCCACTCCAGTGAGTGCAACAGTAGGGAAAGCGTTGGATAGCGGGAGGGGAAAAATTACTATTCCCACTCCAGGGAGTGCAACAGTAGGGAAAGCGTTGGATAGCGGGAGGGTAAAAATTACTATTCCCACTCCAGTGAGTGCAACAGTAAGGAAAGTGTTGGATAGCGTAGGGGAATAATTTAATATACCCACTCCTGCAATATAATTAGCATTAATTAACAATTAATTATTTTGTAAAAATTAATTTACCTCCCACCATTTTCCCCTATAAACATCACCTACAATATTGTAACATATTAATAAATTAACATAATTAATTAACAATTAATTAATTAATGAATTACAATTAACAATATAATTAATTAACATATTTACAAATTAATTGTTAATAATTAATATCTAATTATTGAAAAAATTACACAATTAACATAATTACCAATTAATTATTATTAATCAATTTATAATTAATTAATAATAAATTAATTTACTTAATTAAATAAAGTATTAAATATTAAATTATTAAGTAATAAAATAATACATTTATGTATTTCAATTAAATTACTTCCCACCCTATTCCCCTATAAACCCACAACCCGCTACAGAATTAAATTACGCAAAAAAAATGTAACATATAATTAATTAATTCTAAATAATGCTAAAAATATATATTATAATTAAATTACTTCCCACCCTATTCCCCTATAAACCCACAACCCGCTACGGAATTAAATTACACAAAAATTAATTAACATAAACTTCATTACTTTTACAAAATTCTAACATACATTACAAAAATAATACATACTTTTAACAAATATACTAACACTTAAAACACAAAAAAAAAATCGATATTACTGACTTCGATATTGTGGAACTCGATATTTCTTACCTGCATTTCGATATTCTGCACCACTATATTTTTGCAATTCGATATTCTGTCCATTCTATATTAAAAACTTGATATTCTGTCCAGTCGATATTTTTTTTCCGATATTGTGACTAGTTACCATGTATAACATGTAGCATAGAAAAGTAGCCTAGAGATGTTGAGAGCCAAGGTTTTAGGAGATAGATACAGCATAGGACTTATAGCCATATGAACATCCCCTATCCTGCTTGGTACTGGTGAAAACACCATTCTTAGATTGCATTCCTACAAGCCAATACACATTTGAAGGTTATTTCATGTCAATGAATATCTATGACATGAAGAGGTGGGATCACTATATTCCTAATAGGATGGCAAATTAGAGCACCATTTGGTATAGCAAACACAAATTGCCTTGTAAGACACTCTCATATGATCTCTACATTTCTACATCAAACGCCCTGATGCATGTCACCAGTGGGTGAATGAATATTGAAACAGTATTGCAGATGAAATAACAACAGGTAAAGGTACATTGGGCAACATGTAGGCACTAATGCTGACGGCACCAGTGATGTTTGCACACTCGTATCACTGTAGAATCCCAACTTACCAATGGGAAGTGTTGTTCAGTCACTGCATAAAAAGTGCACTGTATGCCATGTCATATGTAATAGGGCTACCATCACATGAGAGACAGTAGTGAGGGAACATCACTCCTTACACAATGAACACAATTAGCCTGTTTGGTATAATTGTCACCCAAAACATAAAAGAACATGAGGTGATTTATCACTTTAGCAGTGGACTGGACTCTTCTGTGTTCCTGGTCATAAAGACAACAGGCAAGAGCACATCATCATGAACCACTACCAGACCTACACAACTAAGAATCCTTTTTGTGTGTTGCACATGGGCCACCCCCAATGTTGATGGGGAAATGCTGCCTTTAACCCAAAAAGTTGGCAATCTAACATGTACTATCTCTGTCCAGGACTCACCCCCTTGTAGCTGCTGTCGGGCCCTCAACTGCCCATCAAGCTCCAGGTAGGCCACCACCAGTATGCGGACCATTAGGGGTCAGGGTGCTGCGCATGCCCCGTCCATGTTGTGAGGACTTCCCCAGCTGGACCGCTGCGATCTTTCGAGTCAAGCACCTCAGGTCCTCCCACCTTTTCCTGCAATGGACGCTGCGCCGGCCATAGACCCCCAGGGTCCGCACCTTCCAGGCGAAGGCATTCCAAATGGTCCGCTTCTGAAGGGTGTTGACCTGTATGGATAGAAGAGATGAATAAACAGATTATCACTGCAGGTTTTTGGATATCTCTTTTGTTGAGACACAAGTTGTGTACATCTAGCACAAGCATAAATCAATAGTTAACACACAACATGTGTAGTTTTCACATGCTGAGCACTACAAAGACATGAATACACACTTTTGTTGTCATCTGCTGACTATCCTCATCCCTGGTAATGTCCTACACGGACTAAGCCAGCCAATGAGCATCATGTAGCCAAGAGCCATCCTACATGTACTGTGATGTGACCTACTATGAAACACGACACACCATTGTGACCTTCTGAAGGGTAAACTACTTGTGCATTATTGTACAGACACCTTTACAGTCAGGCCCATTGACTTGATGAATACGGTCCATATAGCCTGGTACCATAATATAGACTACATTCTAAGACTTAAATCACTATGAAAAGGCTGCCATGTGTGTCACTGAGAGCTTCCTCTCTGGCGATGTGTAGACATGTGGGCATTTAAATGGGATATCATACTACGCCGACTGAGTTCGTGTGGCATGGACTGCCATCACAGGCCCCACCTTTCGTCATATGTGTCACTGGTATAGGGATGGTATCAACATACCATTGTATTTCTTGTTTGATTAGTTGAATATAGCAATGCTGGTGATTCACATACCAAAATCTCTTCTAAAGTAATCAACTATCTGCACTGTTAATGTGTCACTTGTGCAATAGACCTGTACAGTCCAATCATGACTTATGGACAAGTGAGAACAGACCTGTGGGAGTAAGGGGCCTGTCATAATTAAATGACACACATTGACAATGTGGGTCAATGGAAAGAAGTATCAGGTCAGGGGGTTACCTCAGTCACCATTCCATATGCAGTCCATGAAAAAGCAATCAGAGCTACTATTGGTTCTGAAAACTCATTTTGGGATCATCCAAGGATCTGCAGGTCTACAGGGAGATTACTCTGTGCATCAGTTGTATTGCCACAGTAACTCTGCCCCAGCATGGCCGATGGACCAAACTGAGCCTTGCTCTCTGCAGGCTGAGCATACTGATCCCACATGAACATCATATTTCCACCACTTCAATATATAAAAGTACATCTTGTGGCCATACAATACATGACCTCAAAGTTGTGTGGCAGTCTGAAGGGATCTGTGAGGTATAGCAAGCTCCCAGAAAACAGTTTGGCAAGCCCTGGACTGGGCTGAGTGATATGTGGAACGACTGCGCACATATCTGACATCATCCTCAACTGCTTTTTGCTGTATACATACACAGCTCATGCTGTAAAGGCTATACATTTGTTTGCACATTTACCATGATCTGATTAGTAAATATATCATAGGTACCATTAAATGTAAATATGCATAGATATGTGCATGCACCACAAGAAGAATCTAGGACTTACCACACATCACACAACACAATGGCGATGTTAAGTACACAATCTACAGTGCTCAACAATCTATTACATGATTGTCCTTTGTAGGGACCACAAAATGTTACAACAGTAATCAGATTTCACTCTGGAACTCAGATGCATATTGTAGCCTGTGGGAATGTTCAGCCAGTAGCTCCAGCTCCACTGGAGAGAAGGCATGGGCCCTCTCACCTGCTTGGCCTGGCATGATTGCTCCCAGAGGTGGCAAACAGCAGCTAAAGTGGAGGAGGTGTTGATAACAGCAGTGTCAGGAGGCAACTGAGTTATTTTTAAAATTGCAGCGTACAGCGTAGACGGACACACCCATTGCCCTCTACTGTCACAATCACCAATGTTAGCCTATGGCTGTGTCCGTCATGGATGAAAACGTGCACCACACGGTCAACTTCCGGCGGCGGCAGGTTCTCAATGTCCAATATGGGAGGCAGGCATCCGCCATTTTAGTGGCTGGAAGAACAGTATTGGTGAATGTTAAGTGTGCCACCACCACTCCAAATGAGGTGTTACATGTTTATATATGTACTACTCCATTGCCATGCAATTTCCAGTACACAAACATCTGTGTAGTGCATTACTGTGCATAAACGTTATATGTTCTGTTTCTGTTTAGTAATTATTGGGGCTGCTGCGGGTTGTGTGTTACTTGCACTGTATAATATCAGCAAATATGTGTTCCAGGAATGAAAGAAGCAAAGTGGCTGAAGAGCTCTTTAAGAACCTTAATGCAGGAATATCTGTGAATAAAGCCATGACTCAGGGTAGTGTAAGGCCTAATGAAGGCCTAAAAGCTAAATTTTCCAGGTTAGAGAGACTCAAAAAAATTGAGATTGGAAAATGGTGGGCATGGTCTGTGGCTTGAATTTAATTTGTTAAGAAGATGGATATCATGGAAATATACCTTAACAACTTGGAATAAAACAAGAAGAACACACCAAGGATTGACATTTGGACTTTATTTGTTGCTTCTATTTGTGTGCTATCTGCTCGGGCTGCCAACTATTACATTTTTGTATTTCATGTGGACCTCTGTCTACAGTTTACAACGTGGGGTGGTCGTTGTATGGTGACCTTTGAGCATTAGCACCTATTGTGATACCTATTGGAGTTACTTTAATCACTTCCCAGCGCAGATTTCTCCTACTACCTGTTCTGTTTCTGTTTAGTAATTATTGGGGCTGCTGCGGGTTGTGTGTTACTTGCACTGTATATTATCAGCAAATATGTGTTCCAGGAATGAAAGAAGCAAAGTGGCTGAAGAGCTCTTCAAGAATCTTAATGCAGGAATATCTGTGAATAAAGCTGTGACTCAGGGTAGTGTAAGGACTAATGAAGGCCTAAAAGCTAAATTTTCCAGGTTAGAGAGACTCAAAAAAATTGAGATTGGAAAATGGTGGGCATGGTCTGTGGCTTGAATTTAATTTGTTAAGAAGATGGATATCATGGAAATATACCTTAACAACTTGGAATAAAACAAGAAGAACACACCAAGGATTGACATTTGGACTTTATTTGTTGCTTCTATTTGTGTGCTATCTGCTCGGGCTGCCAACTATTTAATTTTTGTATTTCATGTGGACCTCTGTCTACAGTTTACAACGTGGGGTGGTCGTTGTATGGTGACCTTTGAGCATTAGCACCTATTGTGAAACCTATTGGAGTTACTTTAATCACTTCCCAGCGCAGATTTCTCCTACTACCTGTTCTGTTTCTGTTTAGTAATTATTGGGGCTGCTGCGGGTTGTGTGTTACTTGCACTGTATAATATCAGCAAATATGTGTCCAGGAATGAAAGAAGAAAAGTGGCTGAAGAGCTCTTCAAGAATCTTAATGCAGGACTATCTGTGAATAAAGCCGTGACTCAGGGTAGTGTAAGGCCTAATGAAGGCCTATAAGCTAAATTTTTCAGGTTAGAGAGACTCAAAAAAATTGAGATTGGAAAATGGTGGGCATGGTCTGTGGCTTGAATTTAATTTGTTAAGAAGATGGATATCATGGAAATATACCTTAACAACTTGGAATAAAACAAGAAGAACACACCAAGGATTGACATTTGGACTTTATTTGTTGCTTCTATTTGTGTGCTATCTGCTCGGGCTGCCAACTATTTAATTTTTGTATTTCATGTGGACCTCTGTCTACAGTTTACAAGGTGGGGTGGTCGTTGTATGGTGACCTTTGAGCATTAGCACCTATTGTGATACCTATTGGAGTTACTTTAATCACTTCCCAGGGCAGATTTCTCCTACTACCTGTTCTGTTTCTGTTTAGTAATTATTGGGGCTGCTGCAGGTTGTGTGTTACTTGCACTGTATATTATCAGCAAATATGTGTTCCAGGAATGAAAGAAGCAAAGTGGCTGAAGAGCTCTTCAAGAATCTTAATGCAGGAATATCTGTGAATAAAGCCGTGGCTCAGGGTAGTGTAAGGCCTAATGAAGGCCTAAAAGCTAAATTTTCCAGGTTAGAGAGACTCAAAAAAATTGAGATTGGAAAATGGTGGGCATGGTCGGTGGCTTGAATTTAATTTGTTAAGAAGATGGATATCATGGAAATATACCTTAACAACTTGGAATAAAACAAGAAGAACACACCAAGGATTGACATTTGGACTTTATTTATTGCTTCTATTTGTGTGCTATCTGCTCGGGCTGCCAACTATTTAATTTTTGTATTTCATGTGGACCTCTGTCTACAGTTTACAACGTGGGGTGGTCGTTGTATGGTGACCTTTGAGCATTAGCACCTATTGTGATACCTATTGGAGTTACTTTAATCACTTCCCAGCGCAGATTTCTACTACTACCTGTTCTGTTTCTGTTTAGTAAATATTGGGGCTGCTGCGGGTTGTGTGTTACTTGCACTGTATAATATCAGCAAATATGTGTTCCAGGAATGAAAGAAGCAAAGTGGCTGAAGAGCTCTTCAAGAATCTTAATGCAGGAATATCTGTGAATAAAGCCGTGACTCAGGGTAGTGTAAGGCCTAATAAAGGCCTAAAAGCTAAATTTTCCAGGTTAGAGAGACTCAAAAAAATTGAGATTGGAAAATGGTGGGCATGGTCTGTGTCTTGAATTTAATTTGTTAAGAAGATGGATATCATGGAAATATACCTTAACAACTTGGAATAAAACAAGAAGAACCCACCAAGGATTGACATTTGGACTTTATTTGTTGCTTCTATTTGTGTGCTATCTGCTCGGGCTGCCAACTATTTAATTTTTGTGTTTTATGTGGACTTCTGTCTACAGTTTACAACGTGGCGTGGTCGTTGTATGGTGACCTTTGAGCATTAGCACCTATTGTGATACCTATTGGAGTTACTTTAATCACTTCCCAGCGCAGATATCTCCTACTACCTGTTCTGTTTCTGTTTAGTAATTATTGGGGCTGCTGCGGGTTGTGTGTTACTTGCACTGTATAATATCAGCAAATATGTGTTCCAGGAATGAAAGAAGCAAAGTGGCTGAAGAGCTCTTCAAGAATCTTAATGCAGGAATATCTGTGAATAAAGCCGTGACTCAGGGTAGTGTAAGGCCTAAAAACTAAATTTTCCAGGTTAGAGAGACTCAAAAAAATTGAGATTGGAAAATGGTGGGCATGGTCTGTGGCTTGAATTTAATTTGTTAAGAAGATGGATATCATGGAAATATACCTTAACAACTTGGAATAAAACAAGAAGAACACACCAAGCATTGACATTTGGACTTTATTTGTTGCTTCTTTTTGTGTGCTATCTGCTCGGGCTGCCAACTATTTAATTTTTGTATTTCATGTGGACCTCTGTCTACAGTTTACAACGTAGGGTGGTCGTTGTATGGTGACCTTTGAGCATTAGCACCTATTGTGATACCTATTGGAGTTACTTTAATCACTTCCCAGCGCAGATTTCTCCTACTACCTGTTCTGTTTCTGTTTAGTAATTATTGGGGCTGCTGCGGGTTGTGTGTTACTTGCACTGTATAATATCAGCAAATATGTCTTCCAGGAATGAAAGAAGCAAAGTGGCTGAAGAGCTCTTCAAGAATCTTAATGCAGGAATATCTGTGAATAAAGCCGTGACTCAGGGTAGTGTAAGGCCTAATGAAGGCCTAAAAGCTAAATTTTCCAGGTTAGAGAGACTCAATAAAATTGAGATTGGAAAATGGTGGGCATGGTCTGTGGCTTGAATTTAATTTGTTAAGAAGATGGATATCATGGAAATATACCTTAACAACTTGGAATAAAACAAGAACACACCAAGGATTGACATTTGGACTTTATTTGTTGCTTCTATTTGTGTGCTGTCTGCTCGGGCTGCCAACTATTTAATTTTTGTACTTCATGTGGACCTCTGTCTACAGTTTACAACGTGGGGTGGTCGTTGTATGGTGACCTTTGAGCATTAGCACCTATTGTGAAACCTATTGGAGTTACTTTAATCACTTCCCAGCGCAGATTTCTCCTACTACCTGTTCTGTTTCTGTTTAGTAATTATTGGGGCTGCTGCGGGTTGTGTGTTACTTGCACTCTATATTATCAGCAAATATGTGTTCCAGGAATGAAAGAAGCAAAGTGGCTGAAGAGCTCTTCAAGAATCTTAATGCAGGAATATCTGTGAATAAAGCCGTGACTCAGGGTAGTGTAAGGACTAAAAGCTAAATTTTTCAGGTTAGAGAGACTCAAAAAAATTGAGATTGGAAAATGGTGGGCATGGTCTGTGGCTTGAATTTAATTTGTTAAGAAGATGGATATCATGGAAATATACCTTAACAACTTGGAATAAAACAAGAAGAACACACCAAGGATTGACATTTGGACTTTATTTGTTGCTTCTATTTGTGTGCTATCTGCTCGGGCTGCCAACTATTTAATTTTTATATTAGAGCTGTGCACTGTACACCACCGGTGATGGTATTTTGACAGAAACTTTCAAAAATTACAATATTAAGGTGCTCATAATACATTTTTGGATGTATAATGTGCACATTTATGTTACAGACACATGTGAAGACCACAATGGGGATTATAGGTGGATGTTGGACAGTAAACAATTTGTATGTGAATAATGTATAATGCTTTCAGAATCAGTTATGTTTTGTCACATGACTTTTGGTTTGCTCTTCATATTTGTGACTCTGGACACTATGACTGATGTTAAAAAATGCTTTCACTCCACACATAGGTACCTTGAGAGAGGGAGGAGATGACAGTCTCCAGTGTATCGCCCATTTCCATACCTTCAGACCTTGGAAGAAAGGCATGTCATCAAGACGTTTCGTTTGAATAGGCAAACTATACTGGATTTATGTAATCAGTTGGAGCCTGATCTCCTTCCTCAAAACACTAATCCCACATGTATCCCACCAATTGTGAAACTTATGGCTGTATTGTATTTTCTGGACACAGGTTCCTTTCAATGCACTGTGGCTATATCTAGTGGTATGTCATAACCAATCTTCAGTTGTGTACTACAAGACATGCTTTCAGCAATGATGAGACACATTGACTGCTACATCCAGTTCCCCAGATGTGAGGATTTAGCCAGTGTGAAGGTTGACCTCTATGTATATGGTCACCTTCCACTTGTGGTTGGAACCATTAATTGCACCCTATTTACCTTAACAGGAAGCACTTCCATTCTATCAACTTGCAAGTTGTCTGCTTACCAGATTTGTATATCTCAAACATCTCTGCCTGGTTTCCAAGATCAGCCCATGATTCCTTTGTACTGTTGAACAGCACCATATCCCAGCTGATGTCACAACACCTACTACTGGAGAGGGCCTGGCTTGTTGGGAGGTATGATCTGTCCTAACTCTGTGTGGGTAATGTCAGGTAGTAGAATCAGAAAGTGTCTAACTTATGTCTTGTCTTCCATCTAGGAGGCTCAGCATTTCCCAACCGTCCCTGGTTTTTGGCACCGCTGATGAATACAAAAACACCAGTGGAAGTCTGCTTCAATGAGGCCCATGGAAGGATACAGCGGCTAGTGGAGCAGGCTTTTGGGCTACTAAAGGCCAGATTTAGATGTCTTGACAAGACTGGGGGAGCCCTCCTCTACTCACCCGGGAAGGTGTCTCAAATCACCGTGGCCTGCTGCATGCTCCACAACATCGACCTGTGACAGAACATCCCTTATACCGCAGAGGATGGAGACCACGAAGTTCCACCTGGTTAGGATCCTGAAATGCCAAATGATGATGATAGAGATGAAGAGGAAGGAGCTGACTTGCATCAAGATCTCATCGACAACTTCTTCTCATGAGTGTAAGTATTTTGTGAAATGTCATGACTTTAACTGTTACAGCAACTTTTGTTGTGATGATGTGAGGAGTATTTTAAGGTAAAATATTAGGAAGGTCAAGCTCTGGAAAACCAGCTGAAAGGTGTTTGTTGAGGAAGATTTTGGCACATGGTCATTTTGTTTGTGTTGCTCTGTTTAACTTTCACTTTTTGTCATGGTCTGTTTTCTCCAGAAGTTGACTATGTGATTTGTCTTATATGTATGTTTTGATAGCTAATGTCTATGTTTTGGTCTGTTTTAGGTACCTTCCCCATGGCATATTAATTTGGACACTTCAGAGTTGTGACATTTGCTTGGACAGTGATAGGATGGAAGTTTTGCTGAATCCATTGGACTTGTACCTTGTCGTATGGTGACCCTAATGCAATATAAGTGCCATCATGTGCTCCTACAAAATGTTGTTTTGGGGCTAATTCATGCTAGTCTCCCTTCACATTGGCAAAATCCTCATTGTGTGTAAAGCATATGTAACTGTTGATGTGTCTCATCACTGTAGGGTAAAGTGCTTGTGGCACACTACTGACATTTGGTTGTGACATTTCACCAGATGTGGATACAATGGATTGGAATGACCCTGTGATCAGAAAATTTAATACTGCCATGTGTCTGTCTATTGGTGTTATTGATGTGGGATTCCTTTTGTGAGCTAGGCAATATGTCTCCAGCTGATGACATTGACCAATTTTATTTTGCATATTCAATAGAAAATTGTCTGATGTGTCCCCTCCTTCCATGTTGTTAAGGTCTGCAACTGAAAATGTGGTCAAGGGCACAGAATATTTTAGTCATGTGTGATTTGCTATGTTTCTGACATAATGCCAGCAAATGGCTCGAACAATGGAATAAAGGTGGTATATGAGAATACACTTGTATATATGTGTTGGTGAGACATGGTTGTAATCCTGAGTTAAACATTGTTTACATGCAACATATCCATGCTTACACAAGTTGATATTTTTGACATTGTAAAGTTCAGATGGAAGTACATATATTCCTTGCTGGATTTGAGATATACTACAACAGGCAGTGAGTTCTGACTAGTGTATTTATTGCAGTGAACAAGGAGAAAATAAACATTGAGCTAAACCAAACGGGGAAAACCAAAAGTGAAAAAGTCAGTCATGGTGTCTACAGAGTAAATGTGTTACACACGCTGGAGGAAATTACATGTGAGGTTTCTTGATGGTGGTGGTGGAGGTCCTGTCATCCTCACCTCCTGGAAAGTTGCATGGATATCCCCACTTGGCAGTGACGTGGGGGGTGGGGTGTTCCACAGCTCTGGGAACAGGGATTTCTGCAGGTGTGTCTTCCGGTGGCAGGGCCTCCCTTCCGATGGCTGCCGCAGATGTTGATGGGCCTGATGTTGTTGGACCACAGGAATAGGTAGATGGTGCTGGAAAAGCCCTGAACAGGTGTGTGTGAATGTCCTGCAGCACCACTATGAGGGAGCCCATGTTGGTGTTATGAGTCTACATCTCGCAGTGTATGTCCCTCTGCAACTGCTTCATCTCCGTATTTCGGTTAGTACCTGGCCCATCACACCTTGGGAATCCCGATAGGCTCCCAAGACTTGGTCAACGGGGACCTGGGTGTGAGTGGCCCCAGTGGCCTCACTCAGCTGGCCCACATTACCCCCTCCCATGACCCCTACCTCCACAAGCCTGTGCCCTTGGCCCAGGGTGCCCTCTCCCACTGGGTCCTGGCTCCTCTCTAGCTGGGCTGGAGATTGTCACCTCAGGATCCAGGACTGGGGGGCTGACAATGGATGTAACTGTGCTAGGTACACAGGACTGAGGTTGGATGAGGTGTTGCAGCTGGGTTGGGAGCTGTTGGTGTAGACACAGTGAGACTCACTGTTGCTGTCTGCTCAGGCTGACCAAATGGAGCAGCACCATCATCCACATCCAGATCTCCAGGAGTGTTGTCATCACTGAGGGCTTGAACCTGGGGTGGAGTGAGAGTCTCTTCGGTGGCCAAATTCTGGCCAGGTGCTCTGCCAGATAGGCCTGTTGTGAAATAGAGAACATTCTTATTTGTGGAAGTGTGGTATCTATAGCCAAATGTTTTGTGGCACAGTAAGTAGAAACCTAGGAAAAAACAAAATAGGTAGAGATTACTAATGGAATATATTTCAGTGGTATTGAACTTGTTAGCAAGACATTTGGAGACATTAAATACATGCACTTGAATTTAGCAGCTCATTAGATGTCTTGAGATGTTACATTTTGGATTAAGGAATACAAATGACATCTCCCAAACATTTAAGGCAACACAGTGGAGAGGTAACATGTGTATTTGACCATTCCAATGCCTAGGTGTGCACAAAATAGGCAATCACACAACTTGGTTGTATATTTAGCATTAGTCATCATGTGAGCAGTGCAGAGTCAATGGGTCACCTCCCACATCTAATCAGCTGAGTTATCTTCATGCCTTACAAATATTTGAGCTACACAGTTGGTATGGTGTACCTCATGACATCAATAGTTTCAGTTGAGGAGGCCAGGAAAACATAAAGCTAAGTAGGTAGACATTGTATGTAGATTTCTCAGTCCATGAGAATTGGACATCAGTTGTAATATGTCGGACAAGTGAGAATAGGCAAAATCACAATTTCTTCTTGTTTTGAGTCACAGAAACAGGGCCTCATGGTAGTTGTAGTAATTTCAATCAACACATGCAAAATGGTTAAGGTTACATACCTGCTGCCAAAATGCAGTCGGGGTGGACCATACATTCACATATTAACTAGGGGTGGGTGGAACATGCAGAGTTCTATTCTGTGGAATTTTTCAGAGTTAGCATAAGACTCTGTGAAATTCCGTGGAGTTCCGCATGCGGCGGAATGCTGCCAGATGCCAATTCCAAAGCATTGTCATGAGTTCTAACTCCCCCTCGAAAGACCCGACTGCCCAAACCAATACCGCCATGAGCCCCAACCTGTCCTCACACCAATGTATTTCACGATGCATGCTGAAACACCCAACCTGTAGACCTTGAACCTCCAGTCCCCACAAAATTAGCTCATGTCACAAACACAAGTGTGTGCATCTCGGAGTCACAGGCACCCATCTGCAGCCTGCACCAGGACAAACCTCCCCTCCACGGTGTATCTCAATCTGCGAAAGCACACCGAAGAGCTGCGCACACTAAATAAAGCAAGCAAAAGCAAACATCAGACAGCGTCCTCCATGAGAAGGGAATGCGCTGCAAAGCAACCGGTGGTCACACAAAGTGCCTCAATACACCCTCGGTTCAAATTCGCGCCACCCTGCAGCTGCAAAAACAAAACACAAAACATGACGGTGCACACAAGAAAGGGTTAAGGGGCCCCAGCCCAGGAGGACTCAATTGAAAACAGTGGGAGTGCCTCCTAGCCCCCCAAGCGAAAGCCGCAATGAACTTGTCGCATCCACCACGAGGCTTGCAAAGCACACCAGATGTACTCCTCATGGCATCCATGTCAAGGGGCAGTCCGCGCACATAGGTACTGAGGCCAGGGTCCGATGCCACTCGGCTGCAACGCCTGCTCCACACTGGCATTTCCCGGGCCACTCACTTCAGAGGGTTTCCCCATGTCGCATGCACAGCCCAGACACTCTGCAAGCCCAATGGAAACAAAGTGATCCACAGAGTAACCCCCAGCCACCTCATCCTCTGCACAACCTCACCCAATCTGCATTAAGGCAAAAACCAAGGGGTGCAGCATGCAGCAGCAAAACACCGCTTCCAGTGAACCTCCACCTCCTCCGTCCCACTACTAAGAACGCCCCAGGGAATACCATGCAACAACACACACAGTCTAGTGTACCACAACCAATGAACAATTCAAACACATGCTCTCAGCCAATCCCACAACAAGAGCTCCCCCTCAAATCTGGAGGGGCCACCGGAGCAGCCTCCAGCAGCATACGCCCCAGCCAAACGGCAGGAAGAGCAAGGGTCACGGACAGATGCACTCCATGGTTGCATGGCGACCAGCCAGGCACTGCAATCACCGGATGCCGCCAGCAAACTCCGCTATGTGGCGGCCACGGAGTTCCTGATGAACTCCGCGCTCCAAGCAGAGTGGGGAAAAATAGGCGAACTCCGCCAGCGGAGTGGAGTTCGCAGCCCACGCCTAATATTGACACATGTTATGGGTTCTGGAATGATATTTTAAAGTAATACACTTAAAGATACCATTTCAACAAGTGGCATGTAATGGAGATTGATACATGTGATCTTATATGCAACAATACACATTAACACAGACAAACCGACATTTCTGATACTTTGAGGATTGTATGTTAAGAAACTAGGTACACAACACAATGGCAAAAACTGAGTTGAGAGCAAACAGGACATTGAGGTTTTGTGACAGTTAGTGAGGTGTAACTTACCAGACTCTACTCCCCCAGGTATGCCTGTCAAGCCCTCAGAATGTAGGATGGCCAAGATCTTCTCCTACCAGGGAAATAGATGTAGTGGGGCGCTGGGAGGACCATTGCCAGTCTTCTGGTCCTCCAGGTGTTACTTGGAGGCCAGGAATCACACCTTGCGCCTCAGGTCATTCCACCTCTTCCTAATTTCCTCCTGTGTTCACAGGGTGGTACCTACAGCATTCACTCTGTCGACTATTCTGGACCACATTTCCCTTTTCTTACTGAGGGCAGTATGTTGGACTTGGGCTCCAAACAATTGTGGCCCTACTCTTATGATTTCATCCACCATGACTGACAACTCAGCCTATGAAAAACGTGGACTTTTTTGGCATAACATAACTCCAAATTAAAGTAAGTGACAATGAAAAAAAAAACACCAAGGTATGTAAGAAAAATGTGCAACAAAAGTGTGGGGAGAGTGGTAAAAGGGATGGGGTAAGAAAGGGCTGCCGTCTCTCACCAGAAATTGGGGTCTGACTTGCTGTACTGCATGGAGTGGCAAAGGATCATGGTCTGAAATGGGGTGTGTCTTATAGGTGTGTTTTATTTGTATCTATCCAATGGCCACTGTTATGGTGCTTTGTTGAGAGTGTAGCGTGGCAGACTACCTCCGTCGGGGATCCATCGCAAGGGGACCGCCAGTACAAGTGTGTTTTCGTAATTGACTCAGCGGGAACCCGCAGCCCTAACAGTGATGGAGTACGCATCACTAACATTGAAGTCTGCTGTGGCTCTGGCTGGACACACTCCATCGATGCAGTCGGTGGTTCAGGCTGCATGCATAGTAATAGGGCGGGCAGAACACCACTGACCCCATGGGCTTCTTGGGACCGCCGCCACAGCAGTATGGCGGTAAGACCTCCAAACTTGTAATCGGGCCCATTGACTTAATGAAATCTAACGTAATATTTTTAAAGATCATGCATACACTACATTCATAAATACTAAAACTATACATACTTATCGCTACTAATTTACAGTGCATTATAATAATACCTGAAACACTATTAAATCAAACTGGAACTGACGTAACAATTTTCCACAATACAATCCCAAAAATCCTTTCCCCCAAAAATTAAAAATAGAAATATTATTATTTGTGTTTCAGTAGCATATCTTCAAAAATTCTTTTCCACAGCCATTAATCTACAAAAGTCAGTCCCGCAAAAATTCAAAAATTCTAATACTTCCCAAAAAAAGCAATCCACCATAAACGAAGATCTAACTATAAAGTTGAAGCTACCTTTAAAAAACCAAAAAGTGATCTAAAAATTTACAACACATATCACAACTCTAAAAATAAAATTAGTTACCTAAAGAAATTTAGATGTAATAATTAATCTAAAGCTATTCTGTTTAAAAAATAAACATCCCATAAAAAAAGGGACATAAGGAAAAAAATTACGACCTTGATTGTTGTCTTCTTCTGTTCTGAAAAGAAAACAACAAATATATTCTATCTAACCAAAACATACACATTAGCAGAAAAAGCTCTGAGTGAAACACAACAATACATTACACCACAAAATACAGATTATAACATATATTATCTTCTTAAAAAACAAATTGTGAACATGCAGACACAAATTAACCTACATCAATACCAAATAACCACTTATAAATGTAAAAATACCTACTACACCTTAACTAAATTAAACCCACACTAACTATTAAATATAAATTATAATAAACCATACTTGATCCAAGAACTCCAGTCCTATCCCTATTCTCTCATTTGCCCGCCACTGAATGAAAGATAAAAGGAAGACTGCAACAGAATACTACTGGTAAGCAGGCTCGCTGGGTCAATAAAAGAAAGTATATATTTTTTACATTTAAAAATTAAAGATGTTATAGTTTTAAAAGTAAAAAAAAATTACTTTTCTATTAATTTTATTTTATTTCAAATGTATTATGAAATGCTCACTTGAATTAAAACTGGCAAGAAATGTTTTTCTAAACCTATTACTGAGGAAGACATTATATCTTTATTAAAAAAAATCTATAAATATCAAGAATATTTTTATTACAAAAAGATACTTTTGTTACCTGTGTTAAGAACTAACACAAATGATTTCCATTATTACATTATTATGACTATAACAAATATATATTTTAGATTTCTAAAATATTGTTGTTTTTATGAGAATAAAATATCATTTTATAAATATATCATTAAGGTTTATTATTTTATATTACTGTTACTATATTTTAAATTATTTAAAATATATAAGATGCTATACTTTCATTGTTTTATGTTTACTAAAATATTTAACTCAATAACTAAATTATTATAATAAAAATAGTATGGGCCCGATTACGAAGGCTGTCAGACCGCAACCGACGGCTCGTCGGTTGCGGTACAAACATATTCTGCTGCTGCGGTCTGAACATAGCATTACAATGCGTGTGGTCAGAGGCAGCAGGCGGAGGGACTGTCTGATGCTTTTTATGATTATGATGTCGGTTTCAGACAGCCATTCCATGTCTGTCTTTCTGACATGTAAAGGCTGTCTTAAAGCCCTCCGCATTGTGGCCTGGGGGCACCTATGGTGCCCTCCTACACATCACTACACTGTGTGGTAGGCACCGCACAGTAAGGTGCCTGCCACACAGTGCAGGGATGTTTGAAAACATATATTTTTCAATGAAAGCTTGTGCTGCAGGCCTTTTTCACCTGCCGCACAAGCTTGCAATGATAAATGTATGTTTCCGACTGCCCTGTGGGCGGTTGCATCCAAATAATGTGGTCGCAACTGCCGACCTGAGGTCGGGCGGTTCTGAAACTGCAACGTGACGTCCACTCGACATCGTAATTAGCCCCTCTGTATTTAGAAAAGTGAAACATATCATTGAACTCTATACAACACAAATAAACCTTTAAATATGACTATTGAACAAAGTACCCCCAAAACCAAAGTGGTATTTCATATATACTATTATAAGTCTAAAGCAAATAATATTGATTAAAATTTTTGGAGGAGGACTCAAACTTACCAATTAAACTCCAATCCACCAAACACTGGGCAAAAAACACATTGTAGAGGTGTCAAATTTACTATTCTAACTCCCACCCATCTAACATTTGGGAAAATGTATATGGACTGGGTTTCAGATTTATTATTCTAACGCCAACCAATTTAACACAGAAGACAATGCAAACAGATGGGGATCAGATTTAATATTGTAAACCCAACCCTAATAACAAGGGGTAAAATAAGTATAGTTGTTAGGTCATATATATTATTCTAACTCCAATGGTATTTGGGCAAATATTGAGTTTTTGATATCGGAAGACAGAAATATTGGTGAAAATAATTGTGATACAAAAATATTGTGATGCAGAAATATTGTTGCCAAGAATATCATTATTTTAAGTTAGTTAAATCGTTGTTAAGAATATTGTTGTTTTTAATAAAATTTTCAATAATATAGTTGTTAAAAATATCATTTTGTGATTAGTTTAATGTGTTTTAGTACATATATTAATTTTAATGTGATATTGTTATTTGTATAATTATTAATGATTTTAAAAATAATTTGTAATATTAAGTGATTTAGAGTTTTTAATTTAATTGTTAGTAGTAATTTATAGTGTCATAGCGAATTGTTGGGTTTGTAAGGGAGAGGGTATGAAGTTAATTAAGTAATAATTCATTATTAATGAATTAATCATTTTTAAGTATGTGATTGATATACATTTTGTACATTATGTCATATTGATTTATTTTAGTTTTACTTTAGGTTCGGGTTGCTAGGTTTGTAGGGGTATAGTGTGGGAAGTGTATTAAAAATTAACTATTAGTTGTTAATTGATTATTTAATTGATTATTAATCATATAAACTATGTCATACTTGTTTGTTTTACTTATTTATTTTTTAGGTGTAGGCAGCTAGGTTTGTAGGGGTAAAGGTAGGGAAGTTGATTAAGTAATAATTAAATATTTTCCTAATTGATAATTAATTATTGAATTGTTTATTAATTATGTACATTATTTAATTGTTTTTTCATTTTTTATAATGTATATATAATAAATAAATTAGTATTGTTTATATTAAGACTATATTTTAATAAGTTATCAGGCTTATAAAAATATGTAACGTGTTTAAAGTGAAGTACTTTCTTTACTTTTGCAAAGACTGGAGTGGGAATACTAAATTTAACCCTTCCGAAGTCCAACAGTTTCCCAACTGTAGCACAGACTAGAGCCGGAAAAAGAAATCTTACCCCTCCTAAGTCCAACACTTTCCATACTGTAGCACAGACTAGGGTGGGAATAGAAAATCTTATGCCTCCAAAATCCAATGCTTTCCCTATTGGAGACTGGAGTGGGAATAGTAAATTTAACCCCTCTGAAGTCCAGGGCTTTACCTTCTGTTGTATAGACTGGAGTGGGAATGGTAAATTGCTCCCCCCTCAAAAGTCCAACGCTTTCCTTACTGTTGAACAGACTGGAGTTGGAATAGTAGTTTTTACCCCTCCACACTCTAACGCTTTCCCTAATTTTGCACAGACTGGAGTGGGAATAGTAATCTTTCCTCTCCGAAGTCCAATGCTTTTCCTGTTTTGGCATAGAATGGAGTGGGAATAGTAAACATAACCCCTCTGAAGTCCAACACTTTCCCTACTGTTGCATAGACTGGAGTGGGAATAGTACATTTAAACCTTCCAAAATCCAACACATTCTCTACTGTGGCACAGACTGGAGTGGGAATAGTAAATCTTACCCCTCTGAAGTCCAACACTTTTCTTACTTTTGTACAGACTTGAGTCGCAATGGTAAATTTAACCCCTCTGAAGACCTACACTTTTGTTTTTGTTATATACACTGGAGTGGGAATAATAAATCTTCCCCACTCAGTAGTTCAACGCTTTCCCTACTGTTACACAGACTGTAGTGGGAATAGTAAATTTAATCCCTCCGAAGTCCAACTCTTTTCATATTTTTGCACAGATTGGATGGCAATATTACATGTAACCCCTCCAAATTCCAATGCTTTCCCTACTGTTACACAAATTGGAGTGGGAAAAGTAAATTTAGCCCCTGAAGTCCAACAATTTCCCTACTGTAGCACAGATTGGAGTGGGAATAGTACAACTTACCCATCCATACTCCAACGCTCTGTACTGTTGTACAAACTGGCATGGCAATAGTAAATGTAGCCCCTCTGAAGTCCAACGTTTTCCTACTGTTATGTAGACAGGAGTGAGAAAAGTAAATCTACCCCCTTCAAAGTCCAACGCTTTCCCTACTGTTGTACAAACTGGAGTGGGAATAGTACATTTTTTCCCTCTGAATTCCAACACTTTTCCTACTGTTGCACAGACTGGCCTGGGAATAATAAATTTAATCGCTCAGAATTCCAAAACTTCCCTACTGTTTCACAGACTGAAGTGGGAACAGTAAACCTGCATAGAATGGAATAGGAATTGTACATTTAACCCCTCTGTAGTCCAACATTTCCCTTACAGTTCCACAGACTGGAGTGGGAATAGTAAATTTAACTCCTCCGAAGTCCAACACTTTCGCTTCTGTAGCAGAGACTGGAGTGGGAATGGTAAATCTTACTCCTCTGAAGTCCAACTTTTTCCCTACTGTTGTAAAGATTGGGGTGAGAATAGTTAATTTAACACCTCTGAAGTTCAATGGTTTCCATACTTTTTCACAGACTGAAGTCCGAATACTACATCTTCCCACTTCGAAGTCCAACACTTTTCCTACTGTAGCACAGACTAGAGTGGGAATAGTACATATTTCCCCTCCAAACTCCAACGCTTTTCCTACTGTTGTACAGGCTGGAGTGGGAATAGTAAATTTAATCCCTCTTAAGTCCAGCGCTTTACCTTCTGTTGTATAGACTGGAGTGGGAATAGTAAATCACTCCCCCCCCAAAGTCCAACACTTTCCTTACTGCTGCACAGACTGGAGTTGGAATAGACGAGTTTACTCCTACACACTCCAACACTTTCCCTACTGTTGCACAGACTGGAGTGGGAATAGTAAATCTTACCTCTCCGAAGTTCAACGCTTTTCCTATTGTTGCAAAGACTGGAGTGGGAATACTAAATTTAACCCCTCTGAAGTCCAACACTTTCACTACTATTGTACAGACGGGAGTGGGAATAGTAAATCTTCCCCACTCCTAAGTCCAACGCTTTCCCTACTGTTGCACAGACTTGAGTGGGACTAGTAAATTTAACCCATCTAAAGTCCAACGCTTTTCCTACAGTTGCACAGACTGGCATGGGAATAGTTAATTTAACCACTCTGAATTCCAACACTTTCCCTTCTGTTGCACAGACTGGAGTGGGACTAGTAAATTGAACCCCTCCAAAGTCAAATGCTTTTCCTACTGTTGCACGGACTGGCATGGGAATAGTTATTGTAACCCCTCTGAATTCCAACACTTTCCCTACTGTTGCACAGTCTGGAAAGGGAATAGTAAATCTTATGCCTCTGAAGTCCAATGCTTATCCTACTGTTGCATAGACTGGAGTGGGAATGGTAGATTTAATCCCTCTGAAGTCCAACGCTTTCCCTACTGTTATACAGACTGGAGTGAGAACAGTAAATCTACCCCCTCCAAAAGTCCTATGCTTTCCCTAAGGTTGTATAGGCTGTAGTTGGAAGAGTACATTTTATCCCTCCTAAGTACAACACTTTTTCTACTGTTGCACAGACTAGAGTGGGAATAGTAAATTAAACCCCTCCGATGTCCAATGCTTTTCCTACTGTTTCACACACGAGTGGCAATAGTAAATTTAACCTTTCCAAAGTCCAACAAGTTCCTTACTGTAGCACAGACAGGATTGAGAGTAGTAAATCATACCCCTCCAAAGTCCAATGCTTTCCCTAAAGTCGTACCGACCGGAGTAGGAATAGTAGATTTAACCCCTCTGTAGTCTATCGCTTTTTCTATTGTTATATAGACTGGAGTGAAATAATAAATCTTCCGCCCTCCAAAGTCTGGCGCTTTTTCTACTGTTGCATAGAATAGAGTGAGAAGAGTAAATCTTACTCCTCCGAAGTCCAACACTTTCCCCACTGTAGCACAGACTGGAGTCGGAATAGTACATCTTTCCACTCCAAACTCCAACAATCTTCCTACTGTTGTACAGACTGGAGTGGGAATAGTAAATGTAACCCCTCTTAAGTCCAGCACTTTACCATCTGTTGTATAGACTGGAGTGGCAATAGTAAATTGCGCCCCCCCCAAAGTCCAAAACTTTCCTTACTGTTGCACAGACTGGAGTTGGAATAGTATAGTTTACCCCTCCACACTCCAACGCTTTCCCTACTGTTGCACAGACTGGAGTGGGAATAGTAAATCTTACCTCTCCGAAGTTCAGTGTTTCTCCTATTGTTCCATAGACTGGAGTGGGAATAGTAAATGTAATCCCTCTGTAGTCCAACACTTTCCTTACTGTTGCTTAGAATGGAGTGGGAATTGTACGTTTAAGCCTTCCAAAGTCCAACACATTCCCTCCTGTAGCACAAACTGGAGTGGGAATAGTAAATCTTACCTCTCCGAAGTCCAACGCTTTTCCTATTGTTGCATAGACTGGAGTGGGAATAGTAAATGTAACCCCTGTGAAGTCCAACGCTTTCACATCTGTTGAATAGATTGTAGTGGGAATAGTAAATCTTCCCCACTCCTAAGTCCAACGCTTTCCCTACTGTTGCACAGACTGGAGTGCGAGTGGTAAATTGAACCCCTCCAAAGTCCAAGGCTTTTCCTACTGTTGCAAGACTGGCATGGGAATAGTTAATGGAACCCCTCTGAATTCCAACACTTTCCCTACTGTTTCACAGACTGGATTGGGAATAGTAAAGTTTACCCCTCCGAACTCCAATGTTTTTTCCTGCTGTTGCACAGACTGGAGTGGGAATAGTAAATCTTGCGTCTCCGAAGTCCAATGCTTATCCTACTGTTGCACAGACTGGAGTGGGAATTGTAGATTTAACTCCTCTGAAGCCCAACACTTTCCCTACTTTTGCATAGACTGGAGTGGGAACAGTATTTTAAGACTTCCAATAGCCAACACTTTCCCTAATGTTGCAAAGACTGGAGTGGGAATGGTATATCCTCCACCCTCCAAAGTCCAACGCTTTCCCTACTGTTGTACAGACTATAATTATAATAATAAATTATATCCCTCCGAAGTCCAACACTTTTCCTGCTGTTGCACAGACTAGAGTGGGAATAGTAAATCTTGGCCCTCCAAAGTACAATGCTTTCCTTACTGTTGTACAGACTGGAGTTGGAATAGTAAATGTAACCCCCTGAAGTCAAACGCTTTCCCTAGTGTAATATAGATTGGAGTGGCAATAGTAAATCTTCCCCCCTCTGAAGTCCAACACTTTCCCTACTGTTGCACAGACTGTAGAGGGAATAGTTCATTTTATCCCTCCGTAGTCCACCGCTTTTTCTACTGTTGCACAGACTGGAGTGGGAATATTAAATATAACCCCTCCAAAGTCCAGTGTTTTCCCTACTATTGAACAAACTGGCGTGGGAATAGTAAATTTAACCCCTCCAAAGTCCAACACTTTACCTACTGTTTCTTAGACTGGGGTGGGAATAGTAAATGTAAGCCTTCCTAAGTCCAACACCTTTCCTACTGTAGTACAAACTAGATTGAGAATAGCACATCATACCTCTCCGAAGTCCAACACTTTCCCTACTGTTTCCTACAGTTTTAAAAACTGGAGTGGGAATAGTAAATTTAGCCCCTCCGAAGTCCAACTGTTATACAGACTGTAGTTGGAAGAGTAAATATTAAGCCCTCCCATGTCCAACGCTTTTCCTACTGTTTCACACAATGGAGTGGGAATAGTAAATGTAACCTTTCCAAAGTGCTACAATTTCCTTACTGTAGCACAGACAGGATTGAGAGTAGTAAATCATACCCCTCTGAAGCCCAACTCTTTCCCTAAAATTGTACAGACGGGAGTGGGAATAGTAAATTTAACCCCTCTGTAGTCCATCGCTTTTCTACTGTTATATAGACTGGAGTGGGAATAATAAATTGTCCGCTCTCCTATGTTCAACGCTTTTCCTACTGTTTCACACACTGGAGTGGGAATAGTAAATTTAACCTTTCCAAAGTGCTAAAATTTCCTTACTGTAGCACAGACAGGATTGAGAGTAGTAAATCATACCCCTGTGAAGGCCAACTCTTTCCCTAAAATTGTATAGACTGGAGTGAGAAGAGTAAAGTTAACCCCTCTGAAGTCCAACATTTCCCCTACTGTTGCACAGACTGGAATGGTAATAGTAAATTTAACCCCCTGAACACTTTAACTACAGTAGCACAGACTGGAGTGAGAATAGTAAATCTTACCCCTCCAAAGTCCAGCGCTTTCCCTACTGTTGCACAGACGAGAGTGGCATAGTAAATCTTCCCATCTCCGAAGTCCAATGCTTTCCCTACTGTTGTACAGACTGGAGTGGGAACAGTAAATTTAACCCCTCTGAAGTTTAACACCTTTTCTACAGTTCCACAGAATGGAATGGGAATATTAAATGTAACCCCTCCAAAGTTTAATGCTTTCCCTACTGTTGCACAGACTGGAATGGGAATAGTCAATTTTATCTCTCCGAAGTCCAACACTTTCCCTACTGTAGCACAGACTGGAGTGGGAATAGTACATCTTTCCCCTCCAAACTCCAACGCTTTTCCTACTGTTGTACAGACTGGAGTGGGAATAGTAAATTTAACGTCTCTTAAGTCCAGCGGTTTACCTTCTGTTGTATAGACTGGAGCGGGAACAGTAAATCGCCCCCACCCCCAGTCAAACGCTTTCCTTACTGTTGCACAGACTGGGGTTGGAATAGTAGAGTTTACCCCTCCACACTCCAACACTTTCCCTACTGTTGCACAGACTCGAGTGGGAATAGTAAATCTTACCTCTCCAAAGTCCAACGTTTTTTCTATTGTTGCATAGACTGGAGCGGGAATAGTAAATTTAACCCCTCTGACAGTAGCGGCTCCTGGAGAGAGTGTTGCGGGGCGGCGGGGCGGGGGAGGGGAAGGGTGGGGGGTAGTAAACTCCGGCTTATGGCCGAACTGAAATAAATAAATGAATAAAACGAATTACATTGCGCGCGTTGCATTGCAATCGGCGATGCAGCGTGCGCAATGTAATTCGTTTTATGTATGTATTTATGTACTTAACTCAGTTCGGCCGTAAGCCGGAGTTTACTACCTCCCACCCTGCCCCTCCCCCGCCCCGCAGCACTCCCTCCAGGAGCCGCTACTGCCCTCTGAAGGCCAACACTTTCCCTACTGTTGCATAGAATGGAGTGGGAATAGTACATTTAAGCCTTCCAAAGTTCAACACATTCCCTACTGTAGCACAGACTAGAGTGGTAATAGTAAATCTAACCTCTCCGAAGTCCAACGCTTTCCCTACTGTTGCACAGACTGGAGTGGGTATAGTTAATGTAACCCCTCTGAATTCCAAAACTTTCCTTACTGTTTTACAGACTGGAGTGGGAATAGTAAGGTTTACCTGTCCGAAATCCAACGCTTTCTCTACTGTTGCACAGACTGTAGTGGGAATAGTAAATCTTACGTTTCCAAAGTCCAATGCTTATCCTACTGGTGCACAGACTGGAGTTCAGAAGGGTAGATTTAACCTCTCCGAAGTCCAACACTTTCCATACTGTTGCATAGATTGGAGTGGGAATGATAAATCACCCCCTCTCCAAAGCCCCACGCTTTCCCTACTGTTGTACAGACTATAATTGAAATCATTCATTTTATCACTCGGAAGTCCAACACTTTTCCCACTGTTGTACAGACTAGAGAGGAAATAGAAAATGTAACCCCCTGAAGTCAAACGCTTTCCCTAGTGTAATATAGACTGGAGTGAGAATAGTAGATCTTTCCCCCTCCGAAGTCCAACGCTTTCCCCTACTGTTGCACGGACTGTAGAGGGAATAGTACATTTTATTCTTCCGAAGTCCAACGCTTTCCCTACTGTTGCACAGACTGTAGAGGGAATAGTACATTTTATCCCCTCCAAAGTCAAACACTCTACCTACTGTTGCATAGACTGGAGTGGGAATAGTAAACCTTTACCCTCCAAAGTCCAATGATTTCCTTACTGTTGTACAGACTGGAGTGGGAATATTAAATGTAACCCCTCCAAAGGCTCATGCTTTCCCTACTGTTGCACACACTGGAGTGGGAATAGTAAATGTAACCCCTCCAAAGTCAAAGACTTTACCTATTGTTGCATAGACTTGAGTGGGAATAGTTAATCATGACCCTCCAAAGTCCAACGCTTTCCTTACTGTTATACAGACTAGAGTGGGAATAGTAAATGTAACGTGCTGAAGTCAAACGCTTTCCCTAGTGTAATATAGACTAGAGTGAGAATAGTAGATCTTCCCACTTCCGAAGTTCAATGCTTCCCTTACTGTTGCACAGACTGTAGAGGGAATATCCCTCCGAAGTCCACCTCTTTTCCTACTGTTGCACAGGCTGGAGTGGGAATAGTAAATTTAACCCCTCCATAGTCAAACATTTTACATACTGTTGCATAGGCTGGAGTGGGAATATTAAATGTAAGCCCTCTGAAGTCCAACGCTTTCGCTACTGTTTTACAAACTGGAGTGGCAATAGTAAATTTAACCCCTCTGAAGTCCAACGCTTTCCCTACTGTTATACAGACTGGAGTGAGAATAGTAAATCTTTCCCCCTCCAAAGTCCAACACTTTTCCTACTGTTGCACAGACTGGAGTGGGAATAGTAAATGTAACCCCTCCGATGTCCAACGCTTTTCCTACTGTTTCACACACTGGAGTGGGAATAGTAAATTTAACCTTTCCAAATTCCAATAATTTCCCTATTGTAGCACAGACATGATTGAGAATATTAAATCATACCCCTCCAAAGTCCAATGCTTTCCCTAAATTCTAACAGACTGGAGTGGGAATAGTAAATTTAACCCCTATTGAGTCCAACGCTTTTTCTACTGTTATATAGACTGGACCGGGAATAATAACTCTTCCGCCCTCCGAAGTCCAGTGCTTTTCCCACTGTTGCCTAGAATGGAGTGAGAAGAGTAAATTTAACCCCTCTGAAGTCTAACATTTTCTCTACTGGTGCACAGACTGGAGTGGGAATAGTAAATCTTACCCCTCCGAAGTCCACCGCTTTACCTACTGTTGCACAGACTGGAGTGGAATAGTAAATCTTCCCACCTCCAAAGTACAACACTTTCCCTACTGTTGTACAGACTGGAGTGGGAATAGTACATTTAACCCCTCTGAGGTCTAACACTTTCCCTACAGTTGCACAGAATGGAATGGGAATATTAAATGTAACCCCTCCAAAGTTCAATGCGTTCCCTACTGTTGCACAGACTGGAATGGGAATAGTCAATTTTATCCCTTCGAAGTCCAACGCTTTTCTTATTGTTGCACAGACTACAGTGGGAATATTAAATGTAACCCCTCCAAAGTCCAATGCTTTCCTTACTGTTGCACAGACTGGCGTGGGAATAGTAAATTTAACCCCTGCAAAGTCAAACACTTTACCTACTGTTTCACAGACTAGAGTGGGAATAGTAAATGTATCCTTCCGAAGTCCAACACTTTCCCTACTGTGCTACAGACTGGAGTAGGAATAGTACATCTTCCCCACTCCAAAGTCCAATGCTTTCCATACTGTTGCACAGACTATAGTGGGAATAGTAAATTTTATCCCTTCAAAGTCCAAAGCTTTTCCTAAAGTTGCAGAGACTGGAGTGGGAATATTAAATGAAACCCCTCCAAAGTCGGGGCATGGGAACAGTAAATTTAACCCCTCTGAATTTGAGATGTCATCAGTGTCACTGACCATGTCATGTGTGATGTAATATGCGAGGTCAAAGCAGGTGCTTCTGGGCAAGTTTACATACATTAAGTTTAGAACACGATCTCTGGTCTGAGCAGCAGATGACAAGAAAGAACCCCCTTCTCACAGACACTGTGTGAGATATTGCGCTTGCGATAAGCAAGGATGCAAACACCTCCATCAGGGTTTACAGATAAGTTTTCACTGTGAAAATGCAAAGAAAACACAGATGGACGATTTGCCCTTTAAAACAGTACTAAAGGGAGGGTTGCCGCGCAGTTCCCCTTCTCGGGCCGATTTCAGCCCCGGGTCCCCCATCCCCCATGTACGGGCCATGTCACCTGGAAGTAGCCAGGGCACCCGGTGTGCAATGGGAACGCAGGGGAAGCCACAAGACCCCCATGCTCCCAGCTGGCTCCCCGCCTCCTGCCGGAGCCGGCATTGCTCTGACAGACAGGGGGCTGTTAAAAGGCAGCTCCCTGTCTGTCAGAGCAAATGATTTCATCTGTTTCCCGGCACTCTTATTTGCATGCAGGGAAACAAATGAAAACTCTGCTTTCTACAAGCCGGAGCTGGTTTTGACAGCTCTGGCTTGCAGAATGCGGTGTTATGTTAGCTTTTGCTTGGTGGGAGATGTCAGCTCCCACCAAGCAAAAGCAAACAGCTACCGCTCCCATCAAGCACAAGCAAACAGCTACCTCCTGAGGTTGGGCACCTCAGGAGGTAACAGGAGCTGGCTCTAGGGGTAGCAGTCCCTAGGGCCATAAATGGCTCCACGAGGGGGGCTATGCGGCCTCCCTCCATTGTAGAAGTTGGCCCTGGGGAGGTGGTGGTCCCCGGTGTTGGGGGGTCCACAAGAGACCCCCTGCATTAATTTATTTCAGCCCCAAGTAGGTGGTGGTCCCTAGGGATGAAGGGGGCTGCATGACCCCCTTTATATTTAACAAATTGCCCCAGGAAGGTGGCAGTTCCTAGGGCTGCAGGAGGGCCACATGGGCCCCGCATGAATTTTATGATTAGCCCGGGAGGTGGCAGTCCCTGGGGCATGGGCCCAACGGGGCTGCCTGCATACATAATTTTAAAAGCGCCGGGGAGATGGCAGTCCTGAGATTGCTGAGGGGGCCCCACAGCCCCCCCCCACATTTATTTCAGATCTGCCTTGGGGAGGTGGCAGTGCTCATGAATCGGGGGTTGCCGCACGGCCACCACTCCACATAAATTAAAAGCTTTTATAAGCCAAGAAGGGGGGCCTGTATGCCCCCTCCTATTTTTATGTTATGCCTCGGGACCTGGCCCACCCGGGGGTCATTCAAATGAAAGTGCTTGTTTTTTTTAAAACAAATCCTGGGAATTCATGAATATCGTGATTTCACAGCAATTATGTTTTTTTAGATGCTTTTTTAGCCTGTCGTGGTACCAGGGTAACTCCAAGACCAAAGCTTGGGGGTCAAGGTATTAATAACTAACTGTATTTTCTTAAATTTCTCAACTACTGAACAGATTTACACCAAGTAACTGAAAGCGTGATCAGCATAACCAAATCTTACTTTCTGCCAAAATTGGTGTAATTCCATCCAATGCTTAGTGCTGCAGTTTCGATTAAAGGTACTATGGGAATTAACATTATCACCCCGAAATTTACTATGCACAACAAGATTCTCTGGGGCAGGTTTTATAGAAATTTCCTGAAGATTCGTCACACAGCGCCAAAGATATAGGCAAGTCAAAATCCCTTTCCCTATGGAAACAGTCCTAACTATAACTACCCACTGGCAACTGCCAGTAGGTAATAAATATAAATATAAATATATATAAATATATATTATCTACTGGCGGTCGCCAGTAGATAGTTATAGTTACAACCTATTATCCATAGGAAATCCGCGACATTCTATTTGAAATAACTCTCTTGCCGGTTGACGTATCTTCGCAAAATTTTCAAACTTTGTGGGGCGCTCCGGTCCGCTCCTACCCTGAAAGTCTCGGGGATTCGTCAAGCGGGGCCGAGAAAAAGGGGGGTCCCAAAACGTGTTTTCCCCATGCAATTTTCCATAGGAAACTTTAGACACGGCTACAGCCCGAACTGCTGAACGGAATTACACCAAATTTGGCAAAGAGGTAGTTCTTGGTTCAGAAAGAACCCTTTTTGTTAAATGGTGTAAATCCGTTCAGTAGTTGCTGAGAAAATCAAAAGTAAAAGTACATATATATCTATGGGCACGGAGGATTCGCGCACCCTGAGCGCACCCTGCGCGCACCGTCCCGATCACGAGCTGCATGTTAATTGGCTGTCAGCTGGCTGTCAACATTCCATTCAGGAAATGTTGGCAGCCATTTTGTCCCTCGGTAGAACCGAGGGACAGAAACAAGTGCGCAAAGCGCACAAAGGGGGCAGGGTAGAAACACCCTGACCCCTAGGTTTGCTCAGGGGTCCCACAAGGACCCCTGGGCAAAAATAAAAAAAAAATATTTTTTAAAAATCGGCAGGATGCGCTCAGGGTGCGCGAATCCTGCCGAAAAAAATCGAGCGCGGTCTCCCGCGCTTTGATTGTATTTTGCCCCGGGTGGCCCAAGTCCCGGGGGCATGGTGGGGGTTTAATTTTATGTGTGGGGGCCTCAAAGGGCCCCCCAAGCCCCGAGGACCGCCACCCCCTTGGGGCTTTCTTTTAAAAATGGTGCGGGAGGGCTCTGAGCCCTCCCGCAGCCCCGGGACCACCACCTCCCCGGGGCTTTTAAAAAAAAATTAAACAACCTGTGTCGGGGGCTCCAGCCCCCACACGCCCGGGACCGCCACCTCCCGGGGCACTAACAAATTAAAATGGGGGTCCGTTTTGGACCCCCGAAGCCCCGGGGACCACCACCTCCCCGGGGCTGTGCTGATGTAGGGAGGAGGGCCGCGCGGCCCCTCCTGGAGCCCTTGATGGCCCTGGGGACCGCCACCCCCAGGGCCGGCTCCTGCAGTGTCCCGGGGTGCCTACCCCTGGGACACTGTAGTTTGCTATGGCAGGACGGGAGCCTCCCGGCTCCCGTCCTGCCATAGCTAACTGCTTTGGATATTGGAGAGAGAGCAGGGAAACCTGCTCTCTCTTCCAATATCCAAAGCACATTGCTTTTCCACATGGGGAGCAGCATGTCAGCTGCTCCCCATGTGGGATAGCAATGCCGGCTCCCAAGGGACGTGGGGAGCCGGGCGGGACTGTGGGGCGATTGGGGACCCCCACAGTCCCCAACGGAGGAGGGCCAGCCCCAGGGGATGGGGTCCCCGGGGCAAGTAGTGGCCCAGGAGGGGGCCACGCGGCCCCCTCCCCAAAAAAAGAAAAAAAAAAATGGAAAGGCCGGCCCCGGGGATGGGGTCCCCGGGGCCTTAAATGGCCTGAGGAGGGGGCCACGCAGCCCCCTCCCAAGAAAATTAAAAAAGGCCATGCCCTGGGGGATGGGGTCCCCGGGGCCAATACAGGCCCAGGGAAGGGGGGCCACGCGGCCCCCTTCCCGTTTTTAAAAAAAAAAATTAAATTAAAAAAGGGGTAAGGCCCTGGGGGATGGGGTCCCCAGGGCCCAAAAACAGGAAAAAGGAAGGGGGCTACACAGCCCCCTTCAGGAGACAAAAAAACAAAAACAAAAAAAATGATCGGGCCCGCAGGCCCCGCCCCTTCCTTCACCACTCTGCAAACGCGCCCCCTGGCGCGTTTGCAGAGGGCGAATTCCCCTTGAATACTGGGGGTCCCTGGGGGCCAACTAGCCCACCAGGAACCTCCAATATGCGCCAGGGGGCTGCGTTGCAGAGACGTGTAGAGAGGCCACACCCCTTTTACACCTCTCTGCAACGCAGCTCTGTGGCGCTTTTTGGAGGTATATGGTGGGCTAGTTGGACTCCGGGGACCCTCAGGATTCAGGGACTTAATCCCCAACTTAAAACGCGCCACGGGGCGCGTTTGCACAGTGGTGAAGGGAGGGGCGGGGCTTCAGGTGACATGTGTGCAAACAGGCCCCGTGGCGCGTTTTAAGATGGGGAATTAAATCCCTTTAATCCTGAGGGTCCTTGGGGCCAACTAGCCCAACAGGTACATCCAGAAAGCGCCACAGAGCTGCGTTGCAGAGAGGTGTAAAAGGGGTGTGGCCTCTCTACACGTCTCTGCAACGCAGCCCCTGGCGCATATTGGAGGTTCCTGGTGGGCTAGTTGGCCCCTAGGGACCCTCAGGATTCAAGGGGACTTAATCCCCAACTTAAAACGCGCCACAGGGCGCGTTTGCACAGATGTCACCTCAGGCCCCGCCCTCCCTTCACCATTGTGCAAATATTCTTCTAAAATCATCCGAAATACGAATTCCGATTTACTCACCTGTTATCAGGAGAGACCTCAGTGCTGTATCTTTCAGCCCAGTACTGGTCCTGAAAAGTAATTTTAACCGTACTTACCAGTAACTTGAATTTCCTTCCATAGGCTAACATTGACTGGTTTCACTTGGAAATTCTTCTAAGTGTGGAGTTTTGGAACTTTAAAATATTCCTCTAAAATCAGCCGAAATACGAATTCCGATTTACTCACCTGTTATCAGGAGAGACCTCAGTGCTGCATCTTTCAGCCCAGTACTGGTCCTGAAAAGTAATTTTAACCGTACTTACCGGTAACTTGAATTTCCTTCATAGGCTAACATTGACTGGTTTCACTTGGAAATTCTTCTAAGTGTGGAGTTTTGGAACTTTAAAATATTCCTCTAAAATCAGCCGAAATACGAATTCCGATTTACTCACCTGTTATCAGGAGAGACCTCAGTGCTGCATCTTTCAGCCCAGTACTGATCCTCAAAAGTAATTTTAACCGTACTTACCAGTAACTTGAATTTCCTTCCATAGGCTAACATTGACTGGTTTCACTTGGAAATTCTTCTAAGTGTGGAGTTTTGGAACTTTAAAATATTCCTCTAAAATCAGCCGAAATACGAATTCCGATTTACTCACCTGTTATCAGGAGAGACCTCAGTGCTGCATCTTTCAGCCCAGTACTAATCCTGAAAAGTAATTTTAACCGTACTTACCAGTAACTTGAATTTCCTTCATAGGCTAACATTGACTGGTTTCACTTGGAAATTCTTCTAAGTGTTGATTTTTGAAACATACAAATATTCCTCTAAAATCAGCCGAAATACGAATTCCGATTTACTCACCTGTTATAAGGAGAGACCTCAGTGCTGTATCTTTCAGCCCAGTACTGGTCCTGAAAAGTAATTTTAACCGTACTTACCAGTAACTTGAATTTCCTTCCATAGGCTAACATTGACTGGTTTCACTTGGAAATTCTTCTAAGTGTGGAGTTTTGGAACTTTAAAATATTCCTCTAAAATCAGCCGAAATACGAATTCCGATTTACTCACCTGTTATCAGGAGAGACCTCAGTGCTGCATCTTTCAGCCCAGTACTGATCCTCAAAAGTAATTTTAACCGTACTTACCAGTAACTTGAATTTCCTTCCATAGGATATCATTGCCTGCTTTTTGCTGAAAAAGTTTCTAAGTGTTGATTTTTGAAACATACAAATATTCCTCTAAAATCAGCCGAAATACGAATTCCGATTTACTCACCTGTTATAAGGAGAGACCTCAGTGCTGTATCTTTCAGCCCAGTACTGGTCCTGAAAAGTAATTTTAACCGTACTTACCAGTAACTTGAATTTCCTTCCATAGGCTAACATTGACTGGTTTCACTTGGAAATTCTTCTAAGTGTGGAGTTTTGGAACTTTAAAATATTCCTCTAAAATCAGCCGAAATACGAATTCCGATTTACTCACCTGTTATCAGGAGAGACCTCAGTGCTGCATCTTTCAGCCCAGTACTAATCCTGAAAAGTAATTTTAACCGTACTTACCAGTAACTTGAATTTCCTTCATAGGCTAACATTGACTGGTTTCACTTGGAAATTCTTCTAAGTGTTGATTTTGAAACATACAAATATTCCTCTAAAATCAGCCGAAATACGAATTCCGATTTACTCACCTGTTATAAGGAGAGACCTCAGTGCTGTATCTTTCAGCCCAGTACTGGTCCTGAAAAGTAATTTTAACCGTACTTACCAGTAACTTGAATTTCCTTCCATAGGCTAACATTGACTGGTTTCACTTGGAAATTCTTCTAAGTGTGGAGTTTTGGAACTTTAAAATATTCCTCTAAAATCAGCCGAAATACGAATTCCGATTTACTCACCTGTTATCAGGAGAGACCTCAGTGCTGCATCTTTCAGCCCAGTACTGATCCTCAAAAGTAATTTTAACCGTACTTACCAGTAACTTGAATTTCCTTCCATAGGATATTATTGCCTGCTTTTTGCTGAAAAAGTTTCTAAGTGTTGATTTTTGAAACATACAAATATTCCTCTAAAATCAGCCGAAATACGAATTCTGATTTACTCACCTGTTATCAGGAGAGACCTCAGTGCTGCATCTTTCAGCCCAGTACTGGTCCTGAAAAGTAATTTTAACCGTACTTACCGGTAACTTGAATCACCTTCATAGGCTAACATTGACTGGTTTCACTTGGAAATTCTTCTAAGTGTGGAGTTTTGGAACTTTATAATATTCCTCTAAAATCAACCAAAGTACGAATACCAATTTACTCACCTGTTATCAGGAGAGAACCCAGTGCTGCATCTTTTAGCCCAGCACTGACCCTGAAAAGTAATTTTAACCGTACTTACCAGTAACTTATATTTTCTTCCATAGGAATCCATTGTCTGGTTTTCAGCAAAAAAGTTTCAAAGTGTTGATTTTTACAAACTACAAATATTCCTTAAAAATCACCTGTATGACTTAAACGCATTCTTTCAACTGTTTACAGGAGATGCACCAGTGCTGGATCCAGGATCCAACACTGAGTAACAAAAAGTAACGATAACAGTTTTTACCTCCTAAGTGAATTTCCTCCCATAGGATAACATTGGTGATTCTATAAGAAAAAGTTTCTAAGTGTCAACTTTTAAAGTACAATAATATTCCTTAAAAATCACGACTGTAACCAAAACGCTTTTACTCAACTGTTTACAGGAGATGTCCCAGGACTGAATCTAGGATCCAGTCCTGTGGTTAGAAAAAGTAATCCATAAAGTAACTAATTGCATTTAACTAGAAATTCACATTGAGCTGAATGTTGCATTGTGTTTGAAAATGTGTTGCCCATTGCAACAACTGTAACTACTGTACTTAAAAGTCTATTGCCTATGTGCAAAGTATTTAAACTAAAGTAATTCATTCTGAGAAAGTATTTTTTGTAATGTATAATATAATTACAATGTAATTTAAAAAATAAAATATGTAAAAAAAATGTTTTCTAAAAAATTTCGAAATCAGTATGAAAAAAATTTATATAACAATTAATACATTTAAAAATTGTCATTTACAAAACCTTTGAAATTCACTGAAAAAACCGTAGGTTTCAGACACGTTATAGTTACAAATTAGCATTTAAAAAACCTTTGAAATTCACTGAAAAAACCATAGGTTTTAGGGACAGTTATAGTTACTTGGACATTGCACTCGTACAAAACCCGTGAAATTCCCCCGTTATAGTTAGTTCAGCTAACTATAACTCGCGCCCGCAATGCACTGCTGATGACGTCACATATTACATCACTCATGACATGGTCAGTGACATCACTGATGACATCACTGATGACATCTCAAATGACATCACTGATGACATCATCCACGTGATAATCTGATGCACCTCCTCACACCCTAATATAATCTTTGATACACCCACTCTAAATTACAGACTGCCATTCGCAAAACCATAGACACTCCAACACCAATAACTACATACCCACTCACTGATTCTTAGGTCTACACACACACATCCACTCACTCACCCGTACAGTCACTCATACTTACGGTCACTCAGTACAGGACTATCATATGCACTCTTACTCCTATATAGACACTCAAACAACGCCACTCATCCATAGAGATACTCAGACACCTAGTCAGTCATGCAAATAATTAAACACACTGCCATTTACTCACCTATACAGTTATACACACACCAGATCACTTACTCATACAAATAGTAGCACATTGTTACGCTCTTATACAATCACTGATACAAGCACACACTCATCCATACAGCCACTATCACAATCACTCACTCTTGCTTATAGCTATTTATATACTCCAACACACATATATACTGCCTTTCACATATGTAGTTACTCACACATGTACCACTGGGACATACATTCACTCACTAACACACTCTTACACACACTTACCCACCCATACAGTCTATCACAGATGCACTCTTGAAACCATCCACCCAGTGAATCACCCACTCACACATCTATGCACAGAGTTGCACACACCCCTCCCACACAAACACTCAGGCACCCATACAGATACTCAGACAAGCATTCAATAACTCATATAGACACTCATTTAGCTATTCACAAACACATGCAGCCACTTACACAGCAACAGACAGACGGATACAGACATTCACCCAGTTTAGTCACTAACCCATGCATTCAGTAAGATACGTTAAATCACTCACTTATAGAGTCAGTCACGCACCTACTAAATCATCCATACAGACACTTACACACCCACTCATTCTTCAATACGTCTTTTCCTATATATATTAAAAATATTTAAACTTTACAGAAACACACAGTCACTGGATGATGTCATCAGTGATGTCATTTGAGATGTCATCAGTGATGTCATCAGTGATGTCACTGACCATGTCATGAGTGATGTAATATGTGACGTCATCAGCAGTGCATTGCGGGGCGCGAGTTATAGTTAGCTGAACTAACTATAACGAGGGAATTTCACGGGTTTTGTACGAGTGCAATGTCCAAGTAACTATAACTGTCCCTAAAACCTATGGTTTTTTCAGTGAATTTCAAGGTTTTTAAATGCTAATTTGTAACTATAACGTGTCTGAAACCTATGGTTTTTTCAGTGAATTTCAAAGGTTTTTAAATGCTAATTTGTAACTATAACGTGTCTGAAACCTATGGTTTTTCAGTGAATATATATATATATATATATATATATATATATATATATATATATATGTGTGTGTGTGTGTGTGAAAACAACTTTACTGAACGTAAAGACGGGTCACACTCGCGGGAACTCTGCAATTCTTTTCTTTAATGTTTACATAGTTTGTTCAGAATCAAAATCAAAAGATAACGATGTCCCTAAGCATTTCAGTCTCACAGAGACCTTGTTCACGGGTAAGCCATTAGGGGATCAGGCGCATTTAAACACGTGATCATGTGCTCATTTACTCTTTACATCTCTGTGAATTCTGGGAGATGTAGTGTGACAAAACATAACAAGTGAGGATGTTCAAAATAAACAAAAATGGAGGGTTTGTTTTTGGCTGGATGTGAACTGTTTGGTAATTTTCATAAGTTAACATTACCCTTTATAACAATTTCTAGTTCCATGACTTATTTCAGTATCTTTTCTTAAAATTCATAAAGTACTAATAATACCCTCTAGTGGGCCAACAATTATAATGTGCACATGTGAATGTGAAGGGTATTAAAGATTTTATAGGAATAATAGTCCATTGTCGTTGTAGCTTATAGAGAAGCAAGCATTCAAGATTTTTAAAGGTGTATATACATTTCTTCGTCCTGATTCAAACCATACGGTGTTGAAGTTCGCAAGTTCCGTATGTGCTGGTATTTGCTTTGTCTTAATTTACGTGTTCTGTCACCCCCTCTTTCATGCTGTTCAATCATTTCAATTGCATAAAATTTAACCCTGGGCATAAAAATCCGCTCCGCTTGTGGAGTTTGTGGATTTTTGGCAACTCCACGTAGAACACGGAGTTGCTGGAAAACTCCGCACTCCACAACGGAGCCGAGTTTTTTTTGTGTTCGCGCGCCCAAAATGCATTTTTGCGCACGCGGTGTGACTTGCTGGGTGCCTGCAATCGCTGACGAGATTTCCCATCCGTTCACGAGCGCCACAAGATTTGCTAGGTGGCTGCATGGTCCCGCGATAGTTTGTGATCGCGAACACATCAATCGGGCGCACCATCGGACTTCCGGCGGAAGTTTTGTGAAGATCGCGATCTCGAACACACAGAATTTGCAATCTGGAGAAGGTTCTCTCTCGAGCAGCATCAAACCTTCTCGAAATGATGATTTGGATTAAAAAAACTCCTCAGATTGACATTTGGCTGTACTTTTTTGTGCAAGGAGTCTTTTTTCTTTTTTTACTTTTTTTATTTTGAAGAAGGAAGTGCCCCAGAGTTTCGAACTTCCTGTTCCTGTCCAGCAGGCTCCGCCCAGTGCTTTGTCCAACTCCTGTTCACTTTTCATTTGGATTTGGAGCTGGAAGGAACCCTCTTTGTGTCTGTTGCATCATATATCATTGGATTTGAGGACTTTTGAATTTGAGATTTCACAAGTAAGTTTGAAAATTGGTGTTGTTTGTTTGATGGGGGCATTGCACCTACATTTTTTTGTACTTTTCATCTTTTTTTTAAAATTTATTGTGGTGGCTGGTCTGTAGTTTCACTAGGGGCCTAGTTGTTTGTTTGTAAGTAATTTTTCTTCTTTTATAAAGGAAACATGTTGCACAGTTCACTACATTTTCTCCAACTTTTGAAATCAATTTGCAATATTTATTTAATTCACTAGCCGACCAGTAGTCTGTCAATAGGCCTTTCAGCCACTAGGCCCAGAGCTACTCATGGGTACATGAAACAACTGTTTCTGTGGTGTCTGTTGAATTTAAACATCATTTAGGGCATGGATGGCATTGGATTGAAATGCAAAATGTGGCTTTTTTGGTATTTCGCTTTTTTTCATATGTGTTAAATAAATGCCTTTGTTGGATGTGTGTGGTTGTTGTGTAACTTGCAAACCTTTTTAAGCCCTGTGGATTTTCATTTTTGGCATTGTTGCATTAAAGCTGTGTTGTTTAGCATGCTTCCTTTGTCTGGCCAGTGTGTGAGTGTGTTTGTAATAGTGGGCCAGCATTTGCCTTGGCTGAGCCTCCCCGTGTGGCCAGGGGCCATTTTGTAAAGTCTGTGTCCATATAGGCCTGCTTGAGTTCATTGTTTTCCAGGCCTCCTGCTTGTTGTTGTTGTGAGTGACCATGTGGCTGGTGGCCATTTTGTTGTGGTGGTAGTTAGTGTACTTTTTCCATAGACCTGCATGTCTTCTTTCCTTTGTTCCTCTTGGCTTATTGTGTCTTGTTGTGGTAGTCTGGTAATGTGGCTGGCAGCCTTTTTGTGAAGGCAGCCAGTGTGCTTTTGCCATAGGCCTGACTGTCTGTCTTCCCTTTCTTGTTGTTGTGGCCTGACTATGTGGCTGGCGGCCATTTTGTGAAGGCAGCCAGTGTGCTCTACATTAGGCCAGCATGTCCCTTTGTTCCTCTTGGCTTATTGCTTCTATCCATTGTCAGCTGCAGCTCCCTGAATGCTGAATCCCACGTGATGCACAATGCCAAACCAGGTCCGTTACATTTGTATTTTTGTTGTTGTTCTTCTTCTTTCCTATCCTTCCTGAGTGTACTGTACACTAGTACACCAACCATGAAAGCCCTTGTTGTTGTCAAAGTCTCACAAATTACTACACTGTATTGTTATGTTTTTTTAGTAACTGAGGTAATACATTTAATAATATTAATAACACTAACAAGTGTGACCACACACTAAGTTCTATATTATATTTGTTTCTTTGTGCTAGTAGTAATTGCACCACAACAATGAATGCCATGTTTCTCTGATGTTCTTCTTGCTTCTTTGCTTTTAGGTGCACAAAAGAGGAGGACACGACATCACCCATTGTACTGCCAGACAGAAGTCCTGCTACGCACGTCACGTGACGTGTGACCACAGACATCTCTTCAACTTGTGCCACTGCGTGCTGCTTACATCTTCAAGATGGCCCCAAAGAAAGGTACCAGGTCCAGTACCAAGAAAGTTGCCAGTGAGAAGAAGGCACTGCCACTTACCAAGACCGGTATGTCGCCCAAGACCTTTTTTGGGAAACCAAAAATTGCGCCTGCAGCAGCGGTGTCCGAGGAGCAAGCTGGGAGCAGCACCCCCGCATCAGTGGACCCACCCCACCAACCTAGGCCCAAGCCCATGTCTGTTGCAGAGGCAGCCAGTCTAATCACGAGTCCAACACCGACGAGCAGTGATGTTAAAATTGACTTATCGTTATCGCAAAGTAGTACCCAATCAATGCAGGAAACTCAGATAAGTGGGCAACAACAGCCGCAACCACCCCCAAGTAGTTGTTCATCCCGAAGTAGGGGCAGTTCAGGAGATCAAGCTTCCTGCAGAGGAAGATGAAGAACAAGCCACTCTTTCAATAGATCCATTGTCTTCCAGATCCCCAGCAAGGAAAAGGAGGGTTAGTCCATCAACTTCTTCTCCAAGCCCACCTTCTGATCATCTAGACACCACTTGGATCCCCCTCAGTCTGAGTTGGAGACACGCCACACCCACGAGACAAGGCTAGGGAAAAGGAAGGTTCCAGCAAGCCTTAGAGTTATGGAGGTAGATGTAGAAGAGGAGGATGATGACGAGCCAGTCATCATGGACATTAGTCCCGCCCCAGTGGAGACCGACATTACCCCATCCCAAATTGCTGTGAGGGATGTGGCACGGATACCACCAACACAGATGATACCACCAACACCACCTCCAGCTTCCATATTTTGCCGGCAGCGACCTACATCCACCACAACCACCTCAGTAGAAGTAGGTACTGCAGAGAGTCAAACTTCACGCCCACCTACCAGTTCATCCGACATTGCAAGTGGCACCAGCAGCGCCAGAAAGTTGACCTCCCCAGTTTGGGACTTCTTTTCGGTTAGCAGGAAGGAGGTGAACATTGCTATATGCTCCATTTGTGGACAAGGTGTTAGTCGGGGTAAGCTTGGTACAAACTATGGTACCAGAGGCCAAACAACCCATCTGAGAAAACACCACTTGCTCCAGTGGGAGGCGCACCTTAGCGGCCAAAAAACTGCACGTGTTGTTGGTGGATGGGATGAAAAGAAGATCTGATCACGATGGAAGGTGAACAAGAGGGAGATATTTTCTCTGGTACACAAAGCAGCCCTGTCCCCAGCAGTGCAGTGGTACCGCCCACATCATCATCAGCAACATCGCAATGGCACAAGAGTCAGGCTGAGACACCAAGGGGTCCCAGGCAAGAGAGTACTGCAGCGAAAAACGTGCGTTGAGCCTAACATCTGGCATCAAGAAGTCACCTGCATCAGTGGCACCAGAAAAGAAAAAAATCCAGGCTACCATTCTCAGCATGTTTAGGTCGGAGGGGCAGTACGAACGCAACCACCCAATGGCACGTTTGTACAACGCGAAGCTGGCTAAAATGTTAGCGCTGGACCTCCTCCCTTTTTCATTTGTGGAAGGGGTGGGTTTTCTTGAATTTGTGACAGCCATCTGCCCAAAATGGAAGGTTCCCAGCCGGTCCTATTTCGCCAGAGTTGCTGTTCCAGCACTACATCACGATGTGCTGGAATTGCTTGGACAAGCTTTGCAGCAGAGTGCTGTTCACACTATCCACCTGACAACAGACCAGTTTCCAAGCCACTGATTACATGTGCATCACTGCACACTGCACACTGGATCTCTTTTGTGGGGGTTAGAGAAAAGATATCTGCAGCAGGTGTTGTTGACACTGCTGAGATTTTTAATGCCACTCGGCAACATGCAACTGTAGCCATGTTCACCATGGAGAAATCTCATACTGCTGCAAAATTTTGGAAGACTTTGACAGCAAGGTCTTTGAGTGGCTGAGACCAAGAGGGCTTAACATTGGTTTTGTTGCCACGGACAATGGCAGTAATATAGTTAAGGCCATGGCCGATGGTGGCTATTTCAGGGTCCTGTGTTTGGCGCACTGCATTAACATCATTGTTCAAGACTTTCTGAAAAAAGAAGACCGAGTCAGCAACTTACTGACTACCTGCAGAAGAATCTGCACACATTTCAGCCATTCTTTTAAAGCCCGGAAGCAGCTGAGGATCATTCAACGTGATAATAGAATGCCAGTTAAAGCACTCATCCAGGAGGTGCCAACACGTTGGAACTCAACTTATTACATGCTTGAACGTCTGTTTGAGCAGTACAGACCAATCAATCAATATGTCATGCAAAGAGGGTATGCTACTGTGAAAGGCATGATCATTGAGATGGACCAATGGGGCCTAGTTAAATGCCTGACAGAGATGCTACTTCCTTTCGAGCTCTTCACACGTGAAGTCAGCAAGGAGGACTGTACTATGGGCCAAGCTATCCCATTGTTGCACATGCTACAGGAACAGCTGAAGGGGGTGTCTGCAATGTACGCAGGTGTGGAGGAAAAAAAGAAGCATATGAGTTGGTGGAGAGCTTAACCCTTCGCTTATCTGAAAATACAAGGGTGCAAAGAGGCATTGTGTCATCCAACCATTACATTTGTGCCACAATTCTGGATCCACGGTACAAACCATTACTGCACACTTTCATTCCTTTTTCAGACGGGGATGTTGCCAACTACAAAACTTGGATAGCTGTGGAAGCCAATCACTTAGAAAAAGAACGGCCGGGAATTAGAGGCCCGCTACTCCAGGGCACAACAAGTACTGCAGGGCAGCCGGCTTCAAGTTCAACTTCAGAGCCTGAGGGCAGTGAGGTTGGCTCACAGCAGCCAAAACCACCAACAACACCAAGAACAACATCAACAACAACAAGAACAGGAGCATCAGCCCCAAAATCGGCACAGGAATGGTTTCTACAGCAAGGGCTTGTTAAGTCCAGTGCTGAGGCAAAGGCAATTGAGGCCGAGCAAAGCAGAGCACCCATGAGCATGGAGCGGATGGTCCAGGCCTATCCGGATGATCCAACAGAGGTCTACTTTGATCAAAATCCATTGCTGTATTGGTATGGGAAAAGGCGCCAATGGCCAGTGCTCAGCAGGCTGGTGATAAACTATCTGACTTGCCCTGTCGCAAGTGTCTCTTCTGAGCATGTTTTCAGTGCTGCTGGTCCGTTCTGACTGTGAGAAGGACCAGTCTCTCGCCCCAAAACATGGAGAGGTTAACCATGATCAAAATGAATTAGCACTTTATACCACTGGATTACACCATACCTGAAGTAGCACAGCAGGAAGATGATGACGGAGACTCAGGTCATGGAAGTAGTGTGTTAGATGACCTACTTCTGGGTGAACCACCAGAGTTTGAGGACAAGCTCTACTTCCCTGACAACTAGGCTTTTGACGTTACTTTCTTTCTTGCTTTGACGCCCCAAAAAACGCCCCCAAAAAGATATAGCTAAGGAATATTATTTACTTTCATTATTTGAGTGTCACTGCCTTTCTGGTTCAAATCACAACAAATCCATCACCTCCGTCTTACTCTGTTATTGCCGGATTGGAGTTGCAACTATGTGCAGTCAGTGAAGAAGTAAGTCCACTCCTCCGAGTCCTGCTCCGAGTCCTGACTCACCCTAAATCCATTTCCCTCAAGCCAGACATTGGATGGAGAATAGTAGAACAAATGTGAGATGTGTGCCTGCCTCGTCGAGTCCCTCCAAAGAACCTGACTAAATATCTATCCTCCTTTCCGAGCCTAGAGGGACTTCCCCAGAAGAACAGGTAAATGATGATGGCATGAATTGCACACTGACTCTGAGTGATTGGTGTTTGTGTTGTTGTGCATGATGTCTACTAGTATTTAATCTACACACAAAAAAGTGACTCAAGTCAATGTTTCCCTTCTTGTTGTTCAATAACAAAATTGTACTACTGCAGGCCGATCCATTGCATTTTTGATTCTGGACTCACTCAGGTACACTACAGAGTTGGACACCATGATGACCATACCATATTCGCAGTCAGTCTGTAGGATCGGAGATGATTGATGGAATAACTTGGGCGTTTCATGAAGTGGCCTAAAAGGTAAACAACAACAACACCAGACCTACATGTCTGTGTAGTGGTGGAGGCGAGTGTAGTGGTATGACTGACAGCGGTGCATTGATTTAGTTACTTAATTCGGAAAATGCTATGTTGCTGTGTATTGTGTGCTCAGTGCTGTCTGGCTCAAAATCTAAGCTAAGTGGAGGTTGAGTGGGCGGACCTGCTCCTGTTGTTGTTGTAGGTTACTGCTGGAAACAGAGTAGACATGATTTAGTCATGCCGCCTCTGAAAGTTTTCTTGTTGCACTCCTCCTTAATTTATGCAGTTTAACTTTACTTTTCTCCTTGATTTTTCAATATCCTTTTTGTTCTTCCATCTACACTTACAGGCCGGCCTTTACCCTGTGCTATACTGGGAAAAACAACTCACACTTACCTTACCAAACCGCATCCGCCAGGCAGGCACCCAAGATTGATGGACGGAGCGTCCATGGAAGGACCAGGAGGAATGCCAAGATGCAACTCCCAATTTGACCATAGTTATAGTATCATCATTTCATTTGATTCATTTATTCTCTTCAATCATTATGACTGTGTGTGTTGTTGTTTATTATGTTTGCTTATATTTGACTCCTAAACATATTTTTTAATTTTCTTTGCTAGCTTTAAAAGGAAGCCTGGTACAACAGAACATAAAATATATGTAACTTGGGTCTCTCTGGGGCAGACAGGCAAGGCAATTGCATAATAATAATAATTAATAATATACTGCTACCAAGTACTACTAGTCTAATACTACTCATCAAGTCATCATCATGCATGCATTTCCTTTTTCTCCCTTAACAGATTTATGATGGCCGGCTGCCAAGATTGTGTGTTGTCCATGTGTAGTGTTTGTCTTTGTCAAACCTTTCCCCAAACCCCCCTTCCCAACCATTCATCCAACCCTAACCCTCTTCCCCCAGGCTGTGTGATTTATATTGAGGTGTGACTAAATTAAATTTACACCAATATTGATCACACACTTGCTGCGGCGGATGTGGTGAAAGCAACACTAACTCAAGGCAGGGGGAAGATCTTCTTCTGCTCTAAGTATATATATACTTCTCTTTACCCCACACTGGCAATAATAGGTTGCCCACCCATGCAAAGTATTCGATATTCAATTTTTTTCTCCAGAGGAACATAAGAATCCATCATAATAATATAATTGGTTGCCAGCATCGAGTCATCAATCATAATCCTAGTTCCAGCACTAAAGGTTACGAAGGCGCTTGTCCGCTTCATCATCATAGCTAGAGTCAACTTCAGTTTGTAACTTGTACTAGGCTAGCCCTCCAGGCATTATGTTTATTTAACTTTAGCATTGCTTATCATCATCATGGTTTCTTGTTTGGCAGTCTTCTTGTGTACTGCACTTCTACTACTCGTTCCTGAGTCTCCCTCAGGTGACTGACTGTCTCATTTTCTTTTTTGCAAATGCTACTGAGTGTCAGTGTCTACTACTACTACTACCACCACCATGGCACCTTGGGAAGCCAAACCATCACCATGCAGCCATCGCTTCACATAACATCAATCACAGGTATGAGAAGGAGTTTGGGGGAGGCATAATTAATAATATGGAAATTAATTCATTAATTCACACACCCTTCCGAGTCCATAGGGGTTTTAGTTGCAGACTGCATAGACTAGGAGGAGAGACTGACAGTACTAGTAGGACAAGTCACAAGTGAGGGTACCGCATCTATCTGTTGGTGTGTTACACTATCGCCAGATTATTTCAATCAAAAACTGGCTGCGGCCCTGCAGCAGCAAACGAAACCGTGTTTCAAGTAAAAGAGTAACCCCCCACAAAACATTTACATCATATGTCAACTATAAATAATTTATTCCCCTAACAAATAAACTAATGAAAAAAACCCACAACACCTGACCCACCCCTCTCCCTCACCCCAACCAATGTCCATAAGAGTCCAATGTCCATTCCATTGTCCATAAATAAACCCCAACTTTCCCCAACGCCCAATTCCCACCCACCCAAAAAAGTTTAAAAAAGGGGCAAGGCAGCGGAGTTCTAGCGGCGGGCTTGCCGGTTACTCTCCAGGGCCTTTATCCGCTCCTCTAGGCGTGCCATCCGGAGGAGCATGAGATGCTTAAATGCCTTACAGTTGCATGCACAGGGGTGGGCAGCAGTGTTCAGAGAAGAAGTGCGGCAGGCGGCTGCCAGACCACGGCGCCGTACCACTGGAGGTACTGGGGGGCCTGGCTGGGGCCCGGGCCATTGGAGGAGGCTGCAGCTGCTACCGCCTCCTCCTCCTCCTCTGCCAGATCCACCAGCCGCCGATATTCGGTACGGATGGCCTCCAGCTTCTGTTGCCGGGCCATGGCTGCTAACTCCTTCCTGTTTGGTAGTGGTTTCAGTTGGGAAGGAGTAGTTATATCAAGAAAGAAAAAAGACAATTGTAACCAATACTCTTAGCAAAACAGTAACACAAAATTAATTATACACATAAAATTATAGTGGCACAGTAGCACTAGCAAGCACAGTATATAACATTTGTGGTATCCTCCTACTTCCTCGGCCTCTAACATTTTTGGGAGTTTCAGGCATTACTACTAGGCACTATGAGTAGACAAGTCTTCTTCTCTCTCTCTTGTTTAGCTAAATTAATCTTGGAGGCATGCCAGCTCAGTCAGCTTGTGCCCTAGACAGACATACTTGTAACGCAGACTCACGTCATTTTTATTTACTACTGTCTGCAGGTGGGGCAGCTGTAGTCTACAACTACACAATTATCTTATTTTTCTATTATGGCCATACTCTGTTACATCAATGGCAACTGCTCAATTTCACTTTCACCATGACTACTACAACAAGGCAGTGAGATGATATCTGATCCGAATGATCATTGATTATATATGGGACGATGTGAGGTGCTATTGAATTTATTGATTGATTGTGTAACCAACCATGCAGCCGATAGGCCACGCATGGCAGGCTGACACGGTCAAAAATGACATAGGTAGGGAGTGGGCCTCTGAGTCGGAGGGAGGCGATTGATAATGGGTGGGTATGGGTACATACATACACAATATATATGCTGTACTTGCAAACTATTGTGAGTCAAGGGAGTATTCTGAAATACAACCTTGAATCAAAAACCTTGAAAAAAGAGAGTCCTTGTTTCACTTCTCAGCAATTTTTCCATTTATCATTGCATTGCTCTTATAGCATTAAATCTTTTAAATTCTAATCTTATTCTATTCTTCACCCTTGGCTTTGCTACTCTGGAACGGTTTACTTTTCTTTTACATTGTCTTCATTCAGTGACAGTCTCCACCTATGCTATGATTGAATACCATCCAGGCATCCATCCATTCAGAGTAAACATGGCTATCATTCTTCTTAATCTCTCAACAAACCTTTCACCAACAACAAACATTTGTAATTTTTTTTAAACCACCACCCAGGCGTCCTTCCTTGCTTGCCTTTCAGTTTGACCCATCAAACCCCCCGGAGGATTCCTATCTATCACCCATATAGTTTCACCCACCCACCCAGGCATCCTTTCTTTCATCTTTCACCCATCCTTCAACACCCATGCATCCGATTCCAATCAGCCAACTATGCGTCCCACGCATCCTTCTCTGCCAGTCATATATTACATGCCACCCATCCTTCTTTCCCTTTTCGTGCAACCCATCCATCAAGGCCGTTTGACTCTTAGTCTTCTTCATAAAACTTTCCCAGCTGAGTTGAAGTCAGCTAGAAGAGGCCATTAGTTACTCAACTCCCACCGCTAATGCTAATGCTAAGTAAAGAGTGTCCTCTTCAACCGTTATATACAACTTAGTCTCTCTCAACAGTACAGTGTACACCCTTGCAGCGAGTGTGTATTGTCAATAAGTAAGGAATATAACTTACCACTGCCCGCCACTGCTGCTGGCTCACCCACCCCTGCAGCAGCTGCTGCATCTGCTCTCTCCTGTCTGGCATCGCCTGTCCCGCCGCTGGCCCCGGCACTGGTGGTCGGTACGCCTAGAAAAAAGATTATACATCTTTTAGATGCCATATTCGCCTCCCCCTATTTATTTATTTTCACTAGCAAGATTGAAAATACAATACATACATACACCACACACATCACTAGTACAAATTGGGTACTAGTCTAGAGTAGAGTAGACAGTAGTATGCCCTATCCTATCAAAAATAGTAAAATATCTGGTTGGGCATTTTGTTGGTGGCAATTTTCGAAAAGCCTCTCAAGAAGAGGACAACCCAAAGGACTGGACTCAGTGGCTAGAGCTGTTGGTGAATCTGAGTTTTAAAACTTTTTAAAAAGAAAAAGAGTGGCCAACTGGGCAAGCTGAAGACAGACTAATAGTAGTACAGAGTCAGAGGCAGCTAGATTGATATAAAAAAAAAACAGACACTAAAAATATAATACCTAAGTAGGTAGGTAATGCAGGGATAACAAGAATTTAGAAACAGGTAGATCGAAGATTTGGTAAAAAATAGAATTAGGAAACGGAAATAATAGTTAACAAAAAAATAAGGTGCAGCAAAAGTTAGGGAAATATAATTATTAATATTAACAACAGGAGGACTTACTGGGGCCAGCAGCAGAGCTCTCTGAGGAGCGATCCTGGCCCTGGGAGGCATCTCCAGCTCCTGCCTCAGACCCCGTCGTCTTTTTGCCCCTGGATGCTGATCATGTAAGATATAGTAAAGAGACAAAAATTGATTGGTGTGAAACAAATAAAATATTTTAAAAAAGCTCTAAAAACATTTTTTGACAGGAAACGACAATTGCAATAAAGTTGACCTATCTAATCTGATCGACTAGTAGTATCGTGATTGCCGACCGTCTAGTTATTTTATTAATTAATCCAGTGTTCCATTCCGATTCCAGAATCCTAAACCTAAGTACCACCTAGCCCACCTATTCCAAAAACATTGGAATGAATTGCCAAAAATTATATCTGCTTCTTCTAAATTCCAATCTCATTCACAATCATCAATGAATCAACCCCCTTTGACGGGCCAATTGTTCACTAAGTCTGCATTTCCATTTATTTTAGTCCTCAAAAATGCATAGATGGACGCATGCATATTGCATACACCAAATTGCTGGTTGGTTGCTGCTGATGTGCTGATGATTTGCTATATTACTCACTCACTAACAAACTACAAAAGGTTCTACTAAGGACTGGAGTCAGCAGCACATGACAGAGGACGCGTCATGCGGACTGCTAAAAAATTACCAACTAAGTAAATAGCTATAATAACTACCTACCTACCACCCCTATCTTAGTGAGAAGACAAAGGAAAGGAGTCTCTCTAGCATTACCTAACTTAAGTTCTCTAACCACTCTCACATAATCAACCCAAGTGAGCGCAAAGTAGCGCTGAGCACCTGTCTAGAAGAATAACAATCACATAATATAAGATTTTTAAACGTAACTTACCTGCATGTAAGCAGCAGCAGCATTCTTGCTATTTGGGAAAAAAATAATATTCACAATAACACAGAACAGAACACACAATAGTAATATAATTAGCTACTCACCAAGCCCCACGACCTCAACACCTAGCAGGTCCACCAGGTCCTGCTCCCGATCCAGGATGTCGAACCACCGGTGAGTCAGCTGGTTGTGGGTGAACCGGACCTCAGAGCAGTGAAACACTGACCGGCACACCCTCGCCCACCGGCGGTGACGCTCCTGGATCCCATAGCCGGAGCCAGGCCTGCCACCTGCTGCCAAGGTTAAGGGGAGGTGGCGCTGTACAAAAAAAACAAGGGCGGCCACCTCTACCTCAGAGAACAGGGCCCGGGCCTGCACCCCTTCAGGGCGCCGTCTTCCGCAAGGAAGGTGGCTCCTGGTCGCACTACCCTTAGCCTTGCCCTTAGCCTTAGCCATGGTTCTGTGGGGGCGGGGTGGAAAAGAAAATGTAGAAGTAAAAAATAAAGTCAGGAGAAGAAGTAGGGAAGTAAACAAAAATAAAAAGCAAGTAATAGAAAGACAGTACAAAAAATGCAGTAAAAGTAGAAATAAAACGCAAAATATACACTTAGGGAGAGAGAGGGATAGATAAAAAATATAAAAAACAGATCAGAACAAAGTGTAAGAAACAAAGGATTGAAAAGATTGGAGGGGGATGAAAAACAGGCCCCAGAACCATACAAAGAGTAGAAAAACAACCCCACAGATTGCCGTCCATCAGATCAGACGTAGAATGGTAGACCTGGACACCCAAGTATTTGAATGAGTCGTACGCTCTAGTAAGTAAAGCATGAGGCTGCCTCTGCCTGTGCTCGATTGGGATAGGCGACATTGGGAACAAAACAGATTTATCCCAATTAACTTTCAGGCCCGACAAGTGTGTATGGGTGTCTAAGAGTTCCACTAGTCCTCGGAGTGCCCCGTCCTGGTTACAGAGATAGATCAGCGCATTGTCCGCGTAAAGGGAGACTATATGCCACTGCGAGTGTACTTGGATGCCCCAGTCTATAACATGGCTGTGTAACATACAGGCCAGGGGTTCCATGGCAAGGGCAAATAGCAGAGGTGAGAGTGGACACCCCTGTCTGGTTCCCCGTTCAATATTAAAGGGGGGCGAGATAACTCGACCTGTTTTCACCCGAGCCCGTGGATTGGTATACAGTATTTGCACCCAACATAGAAATTTAGGGCCTATCTCACACCGGGCCAGCACCGCCTGCAGGTATTCCCACCCCAGGGTGTCAAAGGCCTTTTCTATGTCTAAGGCTGCTATCCAGTGTTGCTCTGGGACCGATTGGGCCCATTCTAGTATCTTAAACAGGTGGCCAAGGTTCAGCCCAGTGTTCCTGCCTGGGACAAAGCCATTCTGGTCCGCATGGACCACCAGGGGAGGCGACCTCCAGTAATCTATTGGCAAGTAACTTACCCAGAATTTTATACTCCGATGTTAGTAAGGACAAAGGCGGTACGAGCTCATGAGAAGAGGTCCAGCCCGGGTTTAGGAAGGACTACAAGCACGGCCTCGCGGAGGGAAGGGGGCAATATGCCTCTATCAAAGGATTCTTGGTATATGGTAAGTAACCGGGGTGCCAGCTGGGTAGAGTAGTGGCATAAAATTCTGCAGGCCAGCCATCCATACCGGGAGTTTTGCCCCTTGCCAGCTGCTTGATTGTATCTGAGATTTCCGTTATTGAGAGCGGTTCCTCTAATTCCAAGTGTTGGTCCCTCATTATTTTCGGGAGGGCCGCCTGTTCTAGTAACTGGTGTATTGCCAATGGGTCACTTATGTCCGGGGCCTTATAAAAGGATACATAATAGTTGTAAAAGGAGTCATTAATTTTCTCCTGAGAATTGACCAGGGTACCATCTGGAGTGTATATTGCAGTGAGAGGTGGTTGCGCTAAGTCACTCTTTAACAGCCATGCAAGCGTCCTGCCCGCTTTGTCACCCTCCGCATGCTGTCTGGCCAGATACTGCTTGTAATCAAGAGCACACAATTTATCCGATACTTCCTTATATGCTAAACGGGTTTTTTGAAAGTGTTTGTAGTATGCGTGGATCCGTGGGGGCTGCGCATTCCTGGCGTAATATGTCGGCTTCTAGCCCCTGCATCTCTTTGGTTAGTGTCATGCGGGTGCCGTACACTGCCTGTATAACCAGTCCGCGTAGGGCGACCTTCAGCGCATCCCATTCAATACCAGCATGCGTGGCCGTCCCCTTCATTGGTCTGGAAGTATGTGGTTATAGACTGTGAGATGGTAGCATTCAGCGCTTGGTCGCGGAGTGCTTCTAGGGGGAGTCGCCAAGTCGGTATACTGGGTCTGGACGCACCCCAAGTCAATTGGACTTGCAGAGGACTATGGTCCGACACCGTGCGGGCCAGGTATTCAGCGTGGGTTACATGTGCTAGCACTGTGTCCGAGCAATAGACGGTATCAATGCACGTGTACAAGTCATGAAGGGAGGAGTAATGTGAATATACCCGTTTCGCAGGATGTCGCGCACCAGCTAACCGTCAGTTGCATCTGTGCGGCCCAAGCTGTCTAGGCATGTGCGAGTCCGACAGCCTGTGCTCCGGAGAGGGGAGGACGAGAGCGGTCGAGTGTCAAGTCCGGCACGCCATTATAGTCGCCCCCCCAGTAAGTGGGAGCTAATGGATCTCTGAGGAGTGCCGGGATTAGAGACTGGAGGAAAGTGGATTGTCCTGAGTTAGGCGCATAAAGTGACACCAGAGATAACGGTCGGCCGTCCAGCGAGCCCTCCAGAATTGCATAGCGGCCTTGAGGATCAATGCGTGTGTGATTTATCTGTATTGGGACACCTGGTGCCACCCAGATTAGGGTCCCCCTGGTGTACCCCGAGTAAGTCGTGCCTATAACTGTGCCCCTCCATCATTTATTAAGCGACTGCAATGTCTGTTGTGTTAAATGGGTCTCCTGGAGCAAAGCGATAGCTATCTTGTGCCTTGGCAAATACTGGTACACTTTGTGTCTCTTCGCACACCCAGCTAGGCCGCGCACATTCCAGGTTACCAATAAATACTAATTCCTATGCATTTAAGTGAATGTGTGATTCCCGTATGCAACAGGCAGCTCAGTGGCCCCCCTACAGTAGCTATACATTTTTGCAAGGCACACCGGTATATGCAGTTAACTGACATTTCGTGGTATACTATAAACCAATCCCCCCACCCCAGGCCGAATTGCCAACGGGCAAAGGGCCATATGCACTGATATGCAAACATAATAGGTCAAACAAAAAGGAAAAAAACAAGCATAAAATACAAAACTCAAGATAGGTCTGTAACAGTCACTTATCGTGTGTGGGGCGTATGGATATTCGCTCAGTCTCGCCGTCGCCGTCCAACCACCATGGGAGAGAGTTCTTGGAACAGCCACTCAAGGAATGCCAAAGACTCACAACCAGCGAGTACCTCCTCCTTGGGTATAATGCTCCATTAGCCTGTGTTAACCAGGCCCAGTGAGACACAGTTCCATAAGTAACTAGCCCAGTTCGTTAGAAGTCTGCAGCGTCACGGTGGGGCCATCGCCCAGCATCAGCTGTTGCTGTGAGTCCAACAAGAAGTATTCCTGCTCCAAAGAGGCCCCCACCTCCGAGTCTGAACGGAGAGGGGAAGTAGTGGCGCCTTGCTTTTCAGCATATTTGAGGGCCTGTTCCCTTTCCTGTGCTGTTTGAACCTTGGTGGGGTGTTGTTCCCGGAGCAAGTTGCGGCGTCCGCGGTGTGTAACCTGCTTCCACTGTTGGCGGGAGCCTTCCTTGATTTTCGGTGCTGCCGCCACTCCGTTTTTCTCTACCCAGTTCCAGGCATCTTCGGGAGATTGACAGAAAACCGTGGTACCTTTGTGCTGTATACGCAATGTGGCCGGGTATTGTAATGCATATTTTATCTCGTGCTCGCAGAGGCAGCGTTTAACGTCCATAAAGGATGCCCTGCGATGCTGCACTGCTAACGTGTAATCCGGATATATGTGTACCTCTGCGTTCTCGACTACCCACGGGCCGCGGGCCCTTGTAACCTGCAGGATGTGGTCCCTATCCCGATAATTGAAGAGGCGTGCGACCACAGGCCTGGGAGGAGAGCGCCTGGTCGGGGAGGGCCCCGGGACTCTGTGAGCTCGTTCCACGGAGAAGAACTTGGAGTGCTTGCCCTGAAGTATGGTGTCCGAGAACCAGGCCTCTAGATATAGCTCCATGTTTTGTCCCTCGACGCGTTTCGGCAAGCCCACCAGGCGCACGTTATTCCGGCGCGATCTTCCTTCCTGGTCGTCAACCCGCTCTCGAAGATGGTTCACTTCCTCTTGTAATGTCTTAATGTGGGCCACCGTGGAGGACACTGAAGGCTTCACAGTTCGCGATCGTGAGACTCCATATCTGTTACCCTATCTTTCAGCTTTTTATGGTTGTCTACTTGAAAGCTAAACTCAGCGCATAGCGTATCAATTTTAGGGGCCAGGGTAGATTTGATGTCCAACACCGCCGCAATGAGTTCATCTAAGCGGTGTGAGAGGTCGACTTGTGGTGTAGGTTGGCCCACTGATGATTGATCTGCGCTCGCGGTGCCCGACGGTGGGCCCTGTGGGTCGGTGGCCAGTGGCTGCTGCTTATCTGGTTTAGTCTTGCCCATCCTGGTAGCGATGGTGCTTCTTAGGTTCCAGGGAGAGAGGGGACAAGGGTGTGTTGGGTACAGTACTCGTGACCCTATACTGGGTGGGCCCCCAGGCAAGGGGGGGGTAGTCGTCGATCCCTGCTCCCACCACAGGCACAGTATTCGGTCTAGGGCGCCAAGCAATAGTGACAATTGTGTTGTGCAGCTGGATAAGGGGGAAGTGCCAGGCCCCGCTCCTCAATCAGCCAAGGAGCGCTGGTAGTAAAGCTATGTGTAAGTGCGCTGCCCGCGCCGTGAATCACGATGAGCCAGGATGACGTGGGGGGCCGTTGTCAATCCACTGCAAGGCTGGGGTATATTAAGGCATGGACAAGCCCAGTAAGCCTCCCTGTGCATGCATTGGGTGAGTCCCAGGCCACCATAGAGCAGACTGGTAGGATCGTAGGTGTGGGGGGGAGGAGTCCACAGGAGAATAACGGGACCTCAGGTACCTGGGTGCGCCCCAGAAATGTGGAATAAGGGCAGCCTACCTGCAGCCACGGCCGGGCCCGTCTCCGATATGGCACAGTAACGTTTCCACAGCGCCAATAGACATACAGGGCACTCAGTTGGGCAGCGTTCCATCGGGGCTCCAGTGGGGGGGTCACCGCCACCCCAGTACTGAGTTGTGAGTCCCAGGTTGTGTCCCAAGTTGTGCAAGGAAGAGGCCCACAGTCTACGTTGCCAGCGAGTGTTGCTAGGTTCAAGAAGGAAGGAACACAGGCGGCCTACCTGCGGCCGTGGCCTAGCCCGGCTCCAGCGTGGCGAAGTAATGCACCCTCAGTATCTATGGATGCGCAGGGGGCTCGGGTGTGCTGCAGTCTGTCCCGTCAGTCAGCCACCTCAGCCGCGTAGACCGCATTGCAGCACAGCAGCAGTAATGAGGCCGCCCGGTGTAATTCAGGCGTCCGTACACATTCGAGGTCCGGTGGGGGAAGGGCTGCAAGTGCAGGGCCAGCCTTCGTCTTGATGCTCTGCTTCCCCGTGGCCACAGCCGTCACAATTGGGCCAAAATCTGGGCTCGGGACGCCCCTGGTGCACTCCGCTGCGGTTCCGGGGACCACTGGTTAGCCGACAGCGGCCAGAAACAGGATAATTTGGTGGTTGCGACGGAGCGGGCTGAGAACACGTCTGCTCACGTCGCCATCTTGGACACGCCCCCTAGAAGTCTCTTTAACCCCTTGGTCGTCCGAGCGATTAAAACAGTGCCATCTGCATAAAGCAGAGCAGGGATTGGGCAGCCACAAATTGTCCCATGTCTTCAGGGTCAAGCGTATCTAACCCACTGTACTACTTGAAGGCTTGTAACAGCCTCTCGTAGTAGACATGTACTGACTCTTTAGGTTCCTGGGTTGTTCGATCTATCTTAAACCAATCAATGTCCTGTGGGGCTATTTTGGACTGCACCCATGTGATCACTTGATCGTACTTCTTCATAACCATCGGCGAAGGACCATGAGTTACTGAGTCCCTCTCTGGTTCAGCAGCAGGCCATTCAACAGCTATCTTACAACCAGACCATAGATCATTAGGAACCAGAATTTCTAACAATGTGTTTAAATCAATCCATAACAATTTCAAGATCTTACAAAGCGATCAACTTGCTTGCACCACTCAGCAGGTTTCTCGCTTATTCTGGGGAAATCATTTGTGAACGCAGCAAGGTCACCCTGACTCCAGGGAACATGCATGTACCCTCCACTAGGCACCTCCAGTAACCGATATACCTCTACTCCCTGCGTTCCCCCTCCTGGAGGTGGTGTCTCTCCTGTCACCTTTCTTATGCTCTTCTTCTTCGACCACCTTTCCTCCCATTTATCCAGCATACTCCAAGCCCTTATTCCTATTACCAATTCTCGAATGTGCTTCTTCAACCCAGTCACTCTCTTTTCCTCTAACTCTGGGTCACTGTAAATAAGCCTGTGATTTCCCCGCAATGTCTTCGTTTGGGATAAATGTACTCTATACCTCTGAGCCAACTCCGACAAATTCTAGTGTGCTAGTCTTGCCCTCCGGGTGATATCCTTCACCATAAACAACGTCATCTGGCTCATAGGTCTCTAGTCTGTCTAAAGAAAGACTCCCACTGATGGTTTCTTCTAATTCAGCCTTTATCCTCACCACATCCACTGTCTTCACCTTCATTGCAGCCTTTATGGTACCCTGACTCAACTTCCTATTCCGACCCTCCTTGCTGTTATTATGATCCCTCAACAATGCTCAAAGTCCGCAACTTCTCAAAACGTGCTGATTCTCAGAGGTTCTCTGACTTGTGCTTGCTTCCTGAGGCGTAGCACTTGGTCCTCTCACAGGAGTTTCCCACATTAGCAGATCTGAACTGGTGCTTACCATGGTTATAGACCGTATAGTACTGGAGCCAATCTGTACCCCGGAAGGGTCGCAGCAGTCGCTAAAGGGGTACTGGATTCCATAGGCTCTAAGGGTCAGCAATTCCCGTTTGTACTCCCTATCCTTGCCAATCTGGCCCCTTCAACATGTATAGTCTCTGACAAAGACTTCCCACTGGGCCTGGGTCATAAACAGGAACAACAGGACCAATGGTAACTGGTACTGTAAGAGCTCCCGGCAACAGTGAAGCAGCTTTTATACCATTCTGTTCCATACCTTTCAAGACAGACACTCCCGTTCCCCCTGCTGATATTCTTCCCACGATCTCTAGATCAGGACTCACTTGAGCTGCTACACTTTCCACATTCTCTGAACTTTTTGAGCTTCGTCCCCCCTCACCTGTTTGTGGACTGTAAGGTGGAGGACGCTCTGCTAACAACCCATCCAACAAGCTGTCTTCATTATCACTACTGTCACTCCCGTTAGTCCTTCTGCTCCTATCCTGTGGCCCTCCATCTCCTACCAGCACTGGGTACAACCTCTCTCCCTCAATTGTATCCACTCTCCACCTCTTAAGCCTAGCATCCCACTGTGCATCCTGATATGCCTTCACAGTTTTCTTCATCCTCTCTTGATATTTCTCTCTCTGCTTAGCATGAGCTGCATGCAGCCATGCGTCTAGCACTTCGAAATGTGTGGGTCTAGGCAAAGGTTGCATCGCAAACATTGTTCCTTTAAGCTGATTCAATACATCTAACCTGAATGAACCAAAGCGTGGAAATGACAATTCACCCTCCTTTTCAGTGATTTTATGCCAATTTTGGAGCCAAATTATGGTGTGAAGCCCAACTTTCGTCTCCGTATAGTGTGCTGGAGTATCCTCGGGTGGCGCCTCTTCATCCCCTTGAGTAACGACTCATTCATCACGCCTGAAAAGATCCCTTAACACCCTAAAGCATCACATGATTTCCAAAAATGCAATTTGTTGTTCAATGTATTGCGACAGAACAATCTTTTTCAACCGCAGACTTCCTGCTGACTACTAACCAATCCCAACGCGGCATTACACCAACCGACCTATCGCAGCGCGGCACCATCTGACATCACTCTTACTCATTGCAGCAGCTCACCCTCCTTCTCAATTTCTCCATACACATTCACTCACACAATCATCTTAAATCTGAAATTGTCTGCCTTTCTAAAAGATTGATAGAATCCAACCACTCAAGAACTTTCATACACAGTAACCCTCGACCAGCGTGGATCACCCAAATCCGTATAGTTAACGCCTGTACACAAGGTCCACCAGACGAATCCCATATGTCCAATTCACACAAAGTTCCCTGTCTTAGGTGGAACTGCCAATGATGTCTCACAACAACTCCTCAATTCTTCAGTCAGACAATCACAATCTCAGTGTCTTCTACACCTTTTAATATCCTGGGGTCTCAGGCCAATTCGAGACCTACAACTCAAATCTCATGACTTGGGTCACGTCAGACCCGAAACCACATTCACTCGACTCTCACTCCCTCCCACCTCTGCAAGACATCACACAATCAAACCATTCCTTCAATCTAATATACTACATACACCCTGTCGACACTCACTCATCCTTTTGCCGCACCATCAAGCTCTGTCGGGCTCCCCAGATTCCGTTGCCTTCCGTTGTCGATCATTGGGCTCAAGTTTGGGGTTTTGGGGTTCTAAGTTCCACCTACACTAGATCACTTGCTTCCAGAGTCTCCCCTTACTTTATGTGCTTACCATCTTACTCTGAGACCAATTGAAAGGGCCAGGCCCATTAGATCTATACCTTTCTTAAAGACACACTCCGATGTTTTTTTTTCACTGCATGAAAGTGTAAAGGTGAGAAAAGTCATTTATAAACAGTTAATTAGCCAACAATTCTCTTTGATACATAATAACCCACGTACAACTACTTAAGGTTAGTTCGTTTATTACAAAGTAAAAAAAAACTGGACATAGAGACACCTCAACACGAGGGTATAGAAATACAAAGGAATTAGCATGAAGCCAAATCTACTCATCCAATTCAGACGATGCACCATAAACTATACTATTAATTCAAGAAGTAGGATACATAAAATCAGGTAGCATGAGTCCAAATTTCCCTGCATCGAGGTTGGTGAGTAAAAAGCATTAAAATATCCCTACTCTAACACTAAGGTGACATCCCTACGTTACTGGGTAAGCAATTTAAGTCAGAGAGGAAAATAAAGGTGTCAATCATGGAGTCTTCCTAAGAAGTCTCTCCACTGTCAAGATGGGTCAGGCAGCATAAAGCCACCATAGCAAAGAAAGAGCTTGTTCTAGGATGCTCTCTCTCTCTGAAGGCAAGAAAGAAGTGGGGCACTTTCTCTAGTTCCAACAAACAGTTATCCACAGGTAGAATTCCCATAGTGCACCTCGCACACACCATCCATTCTGGCTACAGTACTGAGCTTACTTTTCCACAGTGTTGTCCATGTACCTTCCTCGCAATAATTTGTCCTTGGCTTCTAGGCTTTCTCCCATGTGAATCCCAAATGTCCTTCCATTATTGACCCAAGACATACGATTGTAACTTCTTCTTTCTTGCCTAGCTAATAAAACAAAGACATTATTCTGCCTAAAAGAACCCTTCTTCACCTGCAATACACAATGGGAGAAAGAACAGCTTCCACAGCGCACAAGAAATTCAAGCTATTCATTCTAAAGAGAGAGTTGTCAGGCATTTGCATTTCAGGTCTACAATTTCAGCTAACATAAAAAATGCATCATGCAAGCTTTACGAATTCACATGATCATTAATACACTTTTAACTAATGCATTTACCTACGTATGAAATGTCACCCTTAATAAACACTTTTAGTACATGAGTATTTGTCAGTTTCACAACACAAGTTCTTCATGTTAACGTTATCTGCTAATTGCATTAATTTCCATACTACTTGTCAATAACCTAAAATATGGCACATAGTTAAGTTAATACATTTCACAATTCTAACACTTCACATTAATACAGCTGCAACATTATATGAGAATGCTCTCCACACATGATTATGATGCACCCCCTACAAATGGAATGAAATTTCCGCTCCATCAAGTGTGATTCGACCTTCAGCACAGCATGTATTATATATGTATCCTTGATGATCCCCTGCAACTACAAAGTACCACAAAGGGACCCCATGGCAGAGATTGCATGTGATATCCACACTCTGGTGAACGAAGCGAAGAAGAGAGATTGGATTACAAAACAGGAAGCAGATTTTCTCAAAGAAGAGAACCCTCGTATACCATATTTCTACATGCTGCCAAAGATACATAAGAACAGGAATCCACCCCCGGGAAGACCAATTGTCTTGGAGATCGGATCCATCCTGGAACCCTTATCGAAGTTTACGGACCACTTCCTGAGACCACTGGTAAAAAAGATGCCCTCTTACCTAAAGGACACAAAAGATATGTTGATACTACTCCAAGACATCAGATTTAACCAACAAACAGATATTTTCATCACACTTGACGTGGAATCATTATACACAAGCATACCACAGGAAGCTTCCCTCAGGGTGATAGAGACCCTATTGAGACGCAGAAAAGTGAGACTCAATTACACCAAGAGTTTTCATCTTGGATTGGGCACATATGGCCCTAACAAGGAACTTTTTCCAATTCGAAGGAGATTTCTTCTTACAGACCCATGGAACATCTATGGGGAGCACATTCAGCCCTAGTAAAGCTTGTTTGTATGTTCATGACTTTGAAATGAGGAACATCTACAACAACAACAACCCCTATGAGACTTATGTGTTTACATGAAAGAGGTATATCGATGATATTTTCATAATATGGAGAGGTTCTGAAACAGAAGCCATGGACTTTGTGGAATGGCTGAATGCAAGAGATGAATTTTTAAAATTCACTGTGACCATGAACAAAGAATCAATGACTTTTTTGAACCTAAGAATCTGGCCTGAAAATGATGGTTTGAAAACGGAGGTGTTCTGCAAAACGACGGATGTCAACAACCTACTCTGGTATGATAGTTTCCACCCAAAGGCTCTCAGAGATAATTTACCGGTAGGCCAATTCCTCAGACTACGGAGAAATTGCACGGAAAAACAGACATATGAGAGCCATGCAAAAAACCTAGCCACTAAATTGGACAATAAGTTCTATCCAAAAAGGCTGGTAAAGAGAGCGATGAATAGGGCAATAAATAATCCAAGGGAATCATTGTTACAAACTTACCCAAAACCTAAAAATAACAGACGAGTGTGTGTCACTACCTACGGCACAGAAACTAACACATTGAAGAAAATAATCTTGAAACATTGGAAGGTTCTGAACTCAGCTACATTAAGACTGGAACGTTCAATGTTCGCCTTTAAGAGAGGAAGGTCACTCAGGGACATGCTGGTACACACCCAACCTAAACAAACAAACCCCGGCGACCGCACAGTACGTACAATGTGGAATCTGAGATAACCGGCCACTATCCCTGTGGGAACTGCAACATCTGCCCACTAACCAGGATAAACAAAGAAATAGACTTGGGTCTTCGCACTCCATGGGTCCTGAACAAACACACAAATTGCAATAGTAGCAACGTTGTGTACGTGATTACATGCAAATGCCAATCAAGATATGTGGGCATGACTACACATAAAATAAAAACCTGCATCAATGAACACCAGAGTTCATTTAGATGCAATAAGACAATTACTAAATTGATGCGTCACTTCCTAACCTCAAGCCACACAGAGAATGATTTTACATGGACAGTGATAGAGAAATTGCCTCCAAACACTAATGAAAAACAGCTACTAAAACTGGAACAATGGTGGATCTACCGCCTATCCAGTACAGTGAACGGGTTAAATGAAGAAATCCAATGGACCTTCCTTTCTTGATCTTGATTTAGCCCCTCACTTCATTAGTGCCTAGTACCTTCAAAAATCCCACTATGAGAAGGTTCTTACGAAATGGAGAATGGGAATAACCTGAAAACACTACTGGCAAAAACTGAGATGGGCCAAGACAGAGGTTCCCATCAGCAATTTGGTGATCCATCATGATTTAATCTTGGGTCATAATCCCGTATTAAATAAAGGAGCATTCAATCTGGGCCCCAAGTATCCAATATTCAACAACGGCATATCCTCCCGGAGAAATGCAGCATTGAGGTTTAACCCAAGTAACCTATGAGCCACCCATGAAGGTAGTGAAGCAATAACATTCTGAATAATTTCTTCAACCAACTTTGTTGAAAAAACCTTGTGACACACACAGACATAAGTATTCACAAGAACTATGGACTAGAACCTGTAACAATGGTTTTTAATAAAAGAAGCACAAGCCTTTTTCTGCTCTTTAGGCTTTTTCACACATTCAACTCTATAATAATATACACCAACAAGCATTTCCCCAAACGTCATATGTAACACCGGCACGAGACCGAGAAACACGAGTCACGCGTGAAGACTACATTTCCCAGCATCCCTGTAATGTTGCGTTCCCTTAGGCGGATTATGCGTCCAGGAAGCAGGACTAGTTGCATTTAAAAACAAGCATTGGCATAGCCAATAGGTCTCGCCTTTGGGACCTTATAAGTATTTAGTTATACGCAGCATCAATGTCATCTGGTGCAACAACATCAACTGTTGCATGGCTAAACACTATGTAAGGTCCCAAAGCGAGACCTATGCTAGCTCTTCTCTTATCTTTTTTGTCGATGAAGGTCTTGTGGTGGTGTAGAGGACTTCTTTCAGTGATGTGAAACTATTGAGATATTCCTACAAATAAAGTTTTACCAACATCCAGAGCAAAATGCTGAGGGCATGGGCTGCAGTTTTAGGAGAGAAATGGAAAGGAAATGTTTGACCTTTTAAGTTCATGTAGGTAGTAAGTGACCACTTTAGCTAGGTTATACATACGCGGACCAGTGATGCGGTAGAGTCAAGAGTGATGGCAGAGATTTTATTGTGAATGAGTAGGACGGAACAAAAACATACACCTTTAGTTCATGATTGCACGAGGGTTTACATTTCGCCTTGTGCTTTGGTGTGATGATTAAGACTTCAGATTTATTATGAGTTAACTTCAGAAAGTTCTTAGACATCCAGTTTTGCAACTTAGTCAAGCAACAGTGGAGGACAAGTATGTCACTGATTGAAGAAATGTTTAAGTTTTGCATCATCTGTGTTTTGATGGAGACACCTTCCCCCTCTCTATAATGTACTGAGCGGCTGTAGATACAAGTTGAAAATTGTAGGTGCAAAGATTTACCCTTGCCAGAAACTTCCCAGCTTAATCATCTAATGATGGTTCAGTAGTTGTAATGAGGACCAGTTTAGTACTTGTCTTGCAAACCCATGTTCTGCTCAAGTTTTTGAGGAAGTGGTTTAATGGTGAATCTACCATTTAATTATTTCATCACTGATGTGGAGTGTGTCGTCCAGTCCAGCAATTAGAGAGTGGCTGCAGCCGACCTGATTGATCGCATGCTAGAAGATGTTCTTTGTTGATACAGGAACTTTAATGACTGGCTACATATTTCACTCCAAAGCATGGTATATTTTTGAATGGGTGCTATTTTGGCTGAACAGTTTTCTGGAAGAGTGAGGCTTTGGACAAGTCTTACAAGGTTTGTTCAATTAGATTAAGTTGGCTCTTAAAAGATATATGGTAGAGCCTCTACATAATGGATGGTTTGGGTACTTTTCACATCCTGGAAAAGTCCATCTTTGCTGATTGGAGAGGCATCATTCTAAAGTGTTCTTGGTTTTGGAATGGGGCAATATGTTGAGTTACAAGTTGAGGAAGGTAGCCTCTTATAAACTTGATTTTTCCTGTAAAGTAAGGGAACGCTTTATTTTCCACAGGACTACATATGTGTATTTGGGATAGCGATTTCATTCCCTCCAGATCCAGTTAGCTTTGTTTAAAAAGTATTTAGGAGCGTCAAGTCTTATAGCATTGCAAGTGATGCAAGTATGTGTACAGTTTATTTAAGAAAAATGCTTTTGCCTGGGGACCTAATTGCCTAGGAAGGCTGCAGTCAGGCGTTGGAGTAGGCGATCTCATTGAATGCAAGAGTCATCAGGCTTTGGCCATGCTGATGCCGGTTTGCTGGAAGCAGGACACCCTTTACATTTTACGTTGGTGTTTGGTTTGTTTAGAGGGTAAAGCTGAATTACTGACGGTGAGGATGAGCTAAGCTAAAGAAGTGACTGCATTGCTATTTAGTGACATAGAGGCTGTCTCTATGAGACTGGGCTCCCCTTGCTGGTGGTGTGGTTGTGCAGGTGACTGCCACCCACCAAGAACTTGACCTACCTTTTTAATAGATCGACCCCCAAACTGTGTGGGACTGAAGACCTCTGTCTGTACAGGAACTGTATGTGAACTTTTTCACAAGGATTTGTATTGGACAAATCAGAACCAAGGCGAAAACGATATGATAATGTAGCAGGATACACAGTAAACAGGATACATACATAGGGTCAGGTAATGACCTGTATATTCTACAAAAAACAGAAAATAACTGAGGTGAAAAAGTAATATCCAGAACACAGCATTAACAGTACAATAAGGAAAAAATAAAGAACATGAAGGAAATTAAGGAGTGGTTCACTGAGGGACCCCTTGACGTCCACGAGCTGGATGCAATTATAGGAATTGTATGTGAACTTTAACCCCTCCACCCCCTTCCAAAAAAGTCCTCCGAAATGTCACTACTTTCTTGGATATCGGTGTTTGGCAGGTCCTTCATTAGATACAAAAACATAACATTTGATAAAAACAAAACGGGAGAGGTTGCTGCAGATTATGAAGAATGTTCCAGATAACTTCAGCTATGCTTTTTTAAATGACTTTTCGAACAATTGTATCGGATTGAAAATCATTTAAACTCCATTTATGTGTGTAAGGGGTAGATTTTATCCGCCTACTTCCGGTTTGGCCGCACACGAGACTCGAGAGGCGAATGCAGTCAGTTAAATGTTGTTTCCTGTATCTAATTAAAGCAATCTTGCTAAAGACAAACGCACACAGTCATTCCTTTAACCTCGTGTGTGTGCGTGTGCGCTTCGTTCTCCTTTCTCCCCATTCTTTCACAACCTTTCCTGATGGCCCCAATTAGGTTAGTGGAATGTGATGTCCTACCATTGGCAGTTGCACTTCCTGTACGTCGTTCATGGCATATGGCACACACATGTGCCTCAATGTCGCACTCTTGCACGCTCCAGTTATTTTAATGGCGCGTGGAACACACGTTCAATATCTGTTCACTGTAAATGCTTTCCTTATTGTAATATGGCTGTATAATAACAGTTATTACAGGTAAAAAAATCCGGAAAAAATCAAGTTTGAGGGGATCCGTACGAACCTGAACCGCAAAAAGATTACATTCCCCAGATATGATGAGCAGCACAATCACAATGTCCTTCCAGTGCACTGCTTAGACCATCACAGACAATATCCTAAATGACCCTACCAGTGACCTGTTGACTAGAAACCAGAAAGCTCTTTTGTTTGCTAGTGATTATCACTTATGTTATGGCCAGTGCAGAGAAGTGTCATTACAGATGCTACAGCTGGTTCAATAATAATAAAAAAAAATAAAAGAAAGAAAACGATGGCAAGAAAGGTATAGGATGTAAATTGTTAGTGCACAGTTTTTGTACGGTATTTACAAATGTATGCTAGATAACTAAAAGTACAATTTACTAACAGACAAGTGGCATAAATGTTTAATGAAGCGATGCGGTGTGGATAGCAAAGGGTGCAAAAAAGTTAAAACAGTGTCCAGGAATAAACCAAACTTTTCCTAAAACAGCGGAGTTACAGTACAAGGTACATTTCAACTTTTGCATAGTAACTATTTATAACTAAATTGGCACCATTTTCACCTCAAGCAAATGTGTTGGGTCTTCTTCCAGGAAATTATATTCAGAGTTGTTGGAACCCACCAGCCCGAATTTCAGTAGTAAGATTTGAAGCGCTGCGTAAAGGAATGGACTGCCAGGATTGCTATAAGTAAAACAAGCGCGCGCGTGCGCCTCGCACAGCAGCAGGGGGAGGGGATAGAGGAGGGGGCCTGCGCGATTCCCTTGCGGGAGCGAGCAGCAAGGCACGATAATTGATAACATATGGCGCCAGCTGCTCGCTCCCGCAAGTGAATCACCAAACGTGCACGCGTTGCCATTGAAGGCAATGGAACGCGTGCAGGTTTTTGGCTGAAAAGCCGAAGCGATCCCAAAAGGTCTTTTACCTATGCAGCGCATGCGCGCTGCTAGGCGAGACCTAACGAAACACCACCGGTAGACCAAGCTACCGGCAGCGGATGTAGCGGCAGTACTGAGGTATTCCCAAGGTGCCAGCTCTTTGACGAAGTAAGTCTCGGTGCGAGTGGGGGGGTGCGAGTGTGACAACAGGTTCTCTAACCACGAACCAGCATGAATCTGAAAAGATGCAGCTAAATGTGATTGATTGCTGAAACTTTCCACGGGGCGGCTTTGGTGTGAATACGTTTCTCAACAGGAGTTTCTCCCAACTATAGGAAGCACAAAAACTCCACCTTTTAAAGTATACGGGTAAAAACGATTCACTCAACCGAAAAAAGCATGGCTGGTTGATGTCTCTGAGGGGGTATTTTTGAGTCCTAGTACAATCCCGAGCAGAATTTATCGCAACAGTATGAGACATACATGAAAGGTTGCAAGCATTCGGTTTGATACATTTACGCTCCCCCCCCCAAAATAAATAATGAAAAGTTATAGAATTTTTAGTATAAGTGAGTGTGTTCTCATTATTAAAGAAACCCCACATATTTCAGAGGGTATAAACAAGAAGGAGTATGAAACATTAAGTGAATACCATCGGACGTTGACCAATGACAACTACGTGTAAAAAAGTTCACAAAATAGAAAGGTAGTTTCAATGATTATGGCATTAATGTGACAACATTCATCTCCACCCACAAGAAGCTAACAAAAAAGATATATAGAAAAAATATATCTATATATTCTCTTACAAATAAATCATTTACCATACTTATACTGCGCTACCCCCATCTTCTTCCCAAAAGTGTGTGACTACAAGAGGGCACCATCCTTCACGTACCGCAAGACCCTCGAAGAGACACCCTAGAGGGTAAGCATAAGAAGGACTCGTATGAATGATACAAGGTGTAGAGGACAAAGATAACTTCACATTCACTTTCACAAATGTATCACTAAAAATGTGGACATTGAGCTTAGTTCACGACATAGAAACAAACACTATATCCTGAACTGTCATTTTGGACATGTAACCATGTCCAGCAACATTCGGGCACACTGGGACGATTATGAGATCATAAAATAAATAAGACACCGATTCTATCAGGGAATTAAACGTGGCATAGACACTAGAAGTAATGCCTAAATGCTATTTGTGTACAGCACAGACATGGTCATTGATGCTCAAAAGTTCGGACATGAGCCATACAGTCAGGATAGATGACAAAACTAAATCTACTCTCCCTTTTCTTGTCTTTTTCTTGTTTTATCTATACTACAGAAAATCCTCTGAAAAAGGAATTAAAAAAAAGACAGGTGAGAGCATTAGGTCTCATACTTTTGCATGGTGTGCGTGCACTATAAGAGGCAGGGACATTGATGAGACATCCTGACGAAGGCCCCAGACCCGGTTGGACTCTTGGCGAGGGCCGAAACATGTTGGCAGAAGAACGAGGGTACAATTGAACAATTTTCCTTCAATATAACCCTCAACATTCATGGTTTTATCTATATCCCAGGTACCCACTTAATAAAATAAGACTTCGGGTATACCTTGAGGTATTTTTAACATATCACTTTTCTGGGTCCCTGCATATCCAGTTTTGCTTTATCTAAGAACTCCCATTTCCAACTATGGTTGAGTCCGCCCTGGCAGTATCATCTTACCAGGGTGTGGATAGGCGCCAATGATGAAGCATGTCACGATAAGTGAGGGAGGCGTCTACTCCAAAATCTTTGTATACCCCTTTAGAAGTTAAAAAATCAAGCAGAGTGTACACCTGACATCTTGTTACAAAGAGGGAACTGGATATAATTCTAGAAAAAAACCCTGTTTAATCAGTTGCCTGTGTGATTGAAATAATTTCCATGATGGCATCGATTAAAGTTGGAGGGTGGAGGAAATAAATAATTTGTGGGTCCTGCAACAAACTTACAGATTATTGATATGCCTTGATATGTGATATATTGATATCCCTTAAAATTGGAAAGGATGTGACATCATTGCCAGAGCTGCTGGCTTTGAGTTGGTGAACCAGGTTCGAGTCTCGGAACCAGCTCGACATCTTGGGATTCTGGGCAAATCACTTAATCTCCTTCTGCCTGCAAAAATGAATGTGTCCTTGTATAACATAACTGGGGCTCATGTCAAGTGCCTCAATACGTTCGGGTCGAGTTCGAGCTATATAAAACTGCAAAAAAAACAAACCTAATGTTACTTTTCAGGAAATGCTTTGTCACACTGTGGCAGCAAAAGTAATTTGCAAATGTAAGGAATAAGCAGAGTGGAGAGGCAGGGGCTCCAGGGACTGGTGAAAAAACAACAAAGCCTTGTTAACAAGTAAATAGTCTTTTAAAGACTTGTGAAATGCTTGGTTGAGGCTGACATAAGACGCCAGGCCAGCCAGCCCACAGCAGCTCAAAAACTGTGCGTGTGTCTGGGAAGCTTCCTCAGCCGAGGCTGACACACACGATGCGGGTGGGGGGGAGCGTTAAAGCTCTTTCAGCCCTATGGGCGCTGCATGCCTGCCCCAGGCTGTTCAGTCTGAATTCATGTTTAGCTACTCAATAGTATCTCCCTCCTGTCCCCCTCCTGCTGCTGTTACATGTAACCTCATAGCAGTATTTATGAATGCTTGTGTAATGTGACAATGCACTGTTGGTTTTTGTTTAGTGCCCAAAATTGATTCTGTGGATAATTTTAATAATTACAATAATAATAATAATATCAAATAATTAGCTCTTTGCTTTGACTACGAAGTGTGTGTAGGGGTTAAAGAACTTTACTAAAGTACTGGTATTCCAAGGTGGCTATTGCCACGGATGGACAATAAAAACCCAGAAAAAAGGAAGATAGTTAAAAAGCCAGCAAAAAATGCTTTGTAGGTGCAAGTGCTGAATTAGAGAATTCCACAACATGACTGGAGTCCAATTATCCAAGAACTGTTCTTGATAAGTTAAAACCCTGAACTTTTACCAGATTCATTTTTGAAGACAGAAGATCCTACATAGGGGTGTAGGCTTGAAACGTGTCAATCAGCAAGCTTAGACCAGCGACCTCAATAGTCTTGAACTTTATGGACTGATATACCATCTGACAATGTAGACGATTTAGGACAGGGAAGACCTTCTGATGCTGGCTTGTGGTTGCTGATAGGTGCATAGTATTCTAAACGTTGTTCAAGCAAGTCAGCACACATTGTGGGAGCTCTAGACAGAGGGCATTTCAATAATCCAGCCAAGCCGATGTGATGGCCACTGATGATGACATCATCAACATTCGATCCTTTGTAAATCTAATGCCTCACACTTTTTTATCGTTTGGTGGATGTAGCACAGCAATTGTTCATGCAATGCTTCAGTGTGTCACGAGTAGTACATTTAAGCCTGATTGATAATGATATTGATTACAGTTGCCGGGTTTTTAGGTCCTGTTCTAATTATGTAGTCATGTAAGTTATGTGCACCAAGGCCTTGCATGTGTGATGTAAAATCAGATATCAGCTGTGGAATCCTTTTGATCTGATGGCTTGCCTAGAGTTGTGGCAATTCTAATCTTCATTTTAGGAATATTTCTCATTTAGAATGAGCTCCTTTATTAATTAAGTAATATTCATTTGTATATTTGTTTAAAAAATATACTTTGTTTTATTGGCTGCAACATTTGAACAGCAATGATCTAGTGCAGTGCTTTAAGTGGGCCAGTACTCACAGGTACTATGTACCGGCACCTATTATTTTTTCCCACTTAGTACCGGCACTTCTCCCCTGCCAAATAGAGTACCGGAATTCATAACCTTTGGTACCTTTAACGTGTGTTCAGCTCCACTTTCATTTCCACACACTTTATTATGAAGAATGCCCATGCTCCTAAAATACAATTCGATCTGTGGGAAAGTCAAAAGAAAGACTTGCTGTGTCTGTGCATTGCATTCTAGCAATTGGGCTGCCAGAAAGGAGTCTCTTTTCCTCCCTTCACTACTGCCACATCTGACTTTTGAAGGGTGGGAGGGGGCGGCAGGCGAGGCTTCAACAATCGTTGAATGGAGGACTGAATAGGGCTAAATGAGCGGCCCGGTGGCATGCCCTTTCCTCCTCTTTCACAGTTTGAAGATGATCTGTGCAGAAAGGCCTCTGAGCATGCACCATTGTTTACACTGTAAATTATGAGGTGTTGCAGCACAGAGGGTGTCTTGTCCAATGGGCAGCTTAAGAAGCACGTTTTCTGGTTTGGGTTGCAAATAAACAGGAACAGCAACATTTGTTGGGAAGATTCCCTGAACTAAGAGAGGACCAAGGAAGGAATGCCAGCGGGGCCATTATTCCTCCTTTGAGAAATATGTGATAATTATCAGATGGTTACAGAGTTTTGGAAGAAAAGAGACAATGAAAACTAGAGCAAGCAATAAACCTTTCTTCTCCAAGATAACACAATATGTCCTTTAAGCAGGAACATAAGGTTTCTGAACGAAGGCCATGCCCCAAGGACCACCCCTATCATCACTCTTGCTGCATGGGACATGTGCTTTCCAGAATGCTATTGGTCATGTGAGAGTTTCTACACATATAGTAAATTTGAGACAACTAACAAGGGCAATGCAAGTGCAAAATGGATGCCTGATAGATGATAGAATTATCTTTGCATCTTACCCCACACTTAGCCCCACTCTCAGCCCTGCCCATAGCCCCACCCTTAGCCTCACCCACTTGCCACACCCCATCTCGATTTGATGAGTACCTGCACTTATTTTTTTCCATTTAAAGCACTGATCTAGTGGTCAAATGATATGTATTCTTTGAGTATGGTAGTGATACAATAGCATGTAACCAAATACAATCACATTAAAGAACACAAAATGTACACTCAGTACTAGTGATGCCAATTATTCATTTAGATATCCGTGTTGCCAGTACCCATCTGTGAATGCTGTTAATGGACCATATGCCTCAAACTTCCCTCTTCATGAGTGCGCTGTGTAGGTCACGGTGATGTTGATTCACTTAATCTCTATTTATTGATACCATGACAACAGCCTGGCACCAATTGACTATTCGGTTTAAAGGGATTTAGAAGAATCAAAAGGGCATATCCTTTTCACATCTTAATATTCAAATTACTTATTGTAATTAAATCACACATGCAATTTTCATAAACTTCCAACACATGCTATGAATTGTTTATATGAGGCCAAAAGTAGCATATTGAAAATATGCATCACAATGCTTTCCATTTAAGAGATGCTGAACAAGATCTTTAGATTTGCCAGTCTTACTACCTAATCCTGGTGTAAGACCAAACTACACACAGCAGGGGCTTAGCTATCATTAGTGCAGCAGGTACAGTTGCACCAGGGCCTGGGATGTGATAGAGCTGGTGCACCATAATTGCATTTTGTGTATTACTTGTCAACTGGAGATTGGGGCCTGTTCCTTACCTGCTTAAGGGACTGTGGGGCCTGTGCTACGCAACTGACTCATAGGAAATGGTTTGTGTATGAGGCCTTGTGAGAAGCTGGCCTGGTATATGAAGTCTACTAATGTAAGTGGGCACCTGGCACCGGTCCAGACAACCCTTATGGTGATTTAAGAGGTATCAGACAACCTTAGAAAGCTATCCAATTGGTAGCTGTGGAGAGCAACCTTCTGGCTTAGTCTTGAAGGAGTGTAAAGCAGCTTGTTTTACCAGAATGCAATCTTATAGTATAGATTAAATGAAAAGAGAACCACACAGTAGTTATAAAAATATGTATTTATTATATAACACTATCTAGTACATTACAGTATGTCCCACACGGAGATAGACACAAAGCACACAATACTTTAGCAAAGAAATCACAGTAAATGGCACTAATACACAGCGGGCCCCGGGGGGGGGACTAAACCATATGCTAAGAAAGTGGTATAAGAACCACGTCTCAAGACAAGACAATGTCGAGAGGACGTAGAATTGCTGGGACCCCAAGGAACCACCCAAGGTGAGTAGATAGGGACCCCATGGAGTGCGTGTGCAGTGTGTGAACACTACCGCGTGCTCCGTACAAGTCTATGTGCAAGTCGCGGTTGGAATTTTAAAGATTAGGGACCCTTCCCAGTGGGCCCTGAATTAACTCTGTGGAAGACAGAAGTTTGAAGAGCCACCCCACCCGTGGATACCGAAGTACCCAAGTTACCTATCCCAGGGAAGCCGGGTGCATAGGTGTGAAGTGGTGTCGGAAACTGCTGTCGAACCCAATGGAGGACTTCAGGAAAGTGCCGCTGCTGGAAGAGGAGAAAGTGTCTGTGAGAATCCAAAGGTCGATTCTTGATGAAGAGTACCTGAAAGCAGAGGGGACAGAGTCTGGGTCACTTGAGAGTGACCAGGGGCTCAGTAGAGGAATGCCCACCGATGTCGGGTGCTTCAGGATAGTCTACGGTGACCTTGACTCTGCAGCTTCAGGGACCAGGCGACGCTAAGAACGACCACGAACCAGATATGAGCTGTCCCACGAAGGATGTTGAGTGCTGAGGGTCGGTGTCCGGCGGGAGCACCAACAAGCCTTGGCAAAGGCCAACCACGCAGGAGGTCAATAAAGTGTACGGTTTGGACCAGCAAGGTCCAGGAGACTCACCACAAGCAGGGGAGTCAGGGCAGGCCCGAGAAAACAGGGGAGCCCAAGGAAATCAAAGGTGACCCTCAAATGGACCCACAGGCCAACGCACAGGAGTTACAAGAGGACCTCGAGCAGCTCACCAAAAGAGGCAGACCACGTGCCCACAATGCGGTGTGGCTGAAGATTCTGGTCACAGGAGGTGCTCGGGGTTGGGGCTACTTGGAGCCTGAAGATCTTCTTGCAAAGATGTCATCAAGCCTTTGCAACTGGGGTGACGCGGTACCCAGGGATTCGGTTATTGCAACCCCCATTCGAGCTGCTGGCCTCAAACTTGGTCAGAGGGGAGAGCAGGCCTCGGGGGCTGAGGAAAACCACCACCTGAGTTGCAGAGCCCAGGGAGTCCAGAGGAGCTCGGGATCTGCATACCGGTCGTCTTCGTTGCGGTGCCTGCAAATGCAGGGGAGTGACTCCTTCACTCCCCTTCGGTTGTCCTTGATGCTTCACAGGCCTTGGAAGGTTCCTGGAGTATGCACAGGCATAGACGATGCAGCAGACTGGAAGGGAGACAAAGTCAGGCCCAAACGAAGTCCAGCGAAGTCCAGAGTGCCCAGAAGATAGAAGTGCAGTGCTATCAATTCTGAATATTGTCCACAACAAAGCTAAGGTCCTACAGCCAGGTAAGCCCTTAAGTACCCACAGGAGGGTTGGAAAGATTCAGGGGACCCTCCCAGGTTACTCCCCTGTCCTTTGCCCAGTTGCGCACCAGAGCGGGAGCCAACGGCTCCCAGGACCTGTTTGAACTGGACTATGCACAGGGACACCAAATGTGCCCCTCATGCAGACTTTCAGGCGCTGACAAGAGCACCCACCCAGTCCTAATACACTAAATCCTGTCTGGGAGGTGGTAACACCTCCCTGTGACAGGATACCTATTGTCCTGCCTTCCCCTGCTCGAGCTTGGCTCAGCAGCAGGAGGGCAGAATTGTGTCACGGGTCGGCAGCAACCATTTTGTGCTGTCCAGAGCTAGAAGGATGGTACCGGGAACACCGAGAGCCCCACGGCGGGCCTTCCTGGTGGGTGGAATCATACTTCCCACACCGGTTACCGGTGTGGGGGTATGATTCCAACATGTTTGACACCAAACACGATAGGGTTCGTTGCAGCTGTTTTCGAGATGGTTATCACGCGGTCAAGTAATGCCCCTCTATATTAGTATATGGCTGCTTCACTGACAACCCGGGAGAATGGACTCCATAGACTGCAGGGGTGTCCTGCTCATGCAGGGGCCCCCTCTCACTTAGAACCAAGCACCCTGCCTTCAGGATTGTAAAGGCCTACTATAGAGGTGACTTATAGGTTTTAAGTGCAGTGACCCTTAGATATATTAAACCTATATCTTTAGTAAGTGGTGCATGCACCAACTTACACAGGCTGCAATGGCAGGCCTGTAGTTCCATTTTGCATGGCCTCTCATGGGTGGCATACTACATGCTTCAGCCCAGGGGAGGCCTCTGGGGTACCTATGCCCTGGGTACATCAGTACCATATACTAGGAACTGACAAGGGTACCCCAGTATCCAATCTGGAGTGTACCTAAGTACATAACACAACAGTTTAGGGAGAAAGCAGATATACTGGGGTCCTGATTAGCAGGATCCAACCCAGACTAGTCAAAAACCAGCTTAGCACCAGGCAAAAAGTTGGGGTACACATGCAGAAGGATCCTACCGTCCTACAGGCCTGTAGAGAGGCCCTTCACAAGGGGCCAGATGGGACATTATGTCCCATGCTTTGCCCTTTCTGCACCTTCCATGGTCCTTCAGTGAAATGTATTTATAGATTTTTAATTGTAAGGAAGCCTACCAACTTCGGTAACACGAGCCAGTTTTTGTAGGTATACAACTTGTTGGCATCATGCCATCTTTTCGCTTTATTACCACTTAGAGACAGGTTCTTATGCCACCTGCCAAAAACAGAAGCAGGATCCAGAGGGCCCCACATTTCTTTGGTCCTAGGTCTTCAATAATCCCCAACAAGTCTGCCCTTATATTCAGGTCTGCATCACATTTAGAAAGGATGGAATATGATGCACCGAGTTATAGAAAAAGCGATGACAGTCAGGACACCAGCATGACCTGATGATTCTCAATGGAAGACTGAATGCGTACCCGACTGAAAAAGAGACCACTGATAAATATTTATTCATTTATTTCGTTTGTATAGCGCTACACATCACCTAGGTCACCTAAGAGCACTAACCAGTGACAGGAAATAGAAAGTTATGAAGTTCAAATTCCACAAATGTGGAGTGCCGCTGCATGTGTATAGAGGAAGCTAGACCTGGCACTCTTTGATCGATCTCAAGGACATGATGGGCTCAGTGGAAGAGACCTTATTGAAAAGTTCAGCTTTTAGAACTCTCATGAACTTTTGGTAATTGACCGTACTCTGGAATCTCGAGTACAAGAATATCCTGGAACACTAGTATCATGGGCACAATATTGTGGAAAGGTAAGTACATAGATAGAAGTATAGGCTTAATATTTTTTTAACTGTACATCTATGTCCCTTGAGGATATATATATCATCAAGGGAAAGTTATGTGGAGTTACATATAGAAAATCTATACATACTTACATTTCGATATTTTGTTCCCTGATATTCTGTCTATGATATTAGTGTCCCACAATATTTTGTAGTCGATATTCAGGATCTATACCCTGGTAATCGGCTTCCGGGTATGCTTTTAGCGAAGCCACAAAAATGAACTCATGGAAATAAAAGAATGCTTTCCTTCTTTACTTCCTGGTAACCAGGCAACGGGTATGCCCAAATCATCATCAGCCTTAGTAGTGGTTTATTAAGTATGCTAGTAGCTGTGGAGGGAAATGCAATCAAATTAAAGTAAGGTAAGGCTGCAGACAAGAGCGTCAACCAGTTCTACTACGAAATTACGAAAACATGCCGTAATAATTGCCTTTTTGAGTGTACGAGGAGAGCTCCAGGAAGCAAAACCAGCGGTGTAGCAAGGGGGGGGCGGCACGAGTTTTGGGGGCAACGATCTACCTCCCCCCCACCCACCCCCGCTCTTCATGCGGTCGCCGGGCGGCAAACCGAGTGACCGCCATGGGCGGCACAACAGCTAGCTACGCCACTGAGCAAAACAATATTTTGCATGCAGCGCTCTCAATGGTCTCATGATTTCTAATTCCAATAGTTAGTTACAGGGAGTTCTGAGAAATGCAACTCCTTCCTGCAACTGGCAGATTTGTCAAAAGTAAATATATTTACTCATTCGGCATGAGCGTATATGAGAGCATCAATTATTGAGGGAAATTATTCTCTGGCTCTGATTTTACCAATAATGATGCCATGGCTACAAATGAAGAGAGTCAACAGTGGTTCACAGAAGGGGACAAACATCTTCCCACATGGGTCTTAATCCTGAGATCTCGATTTTTCTTCCATTGACGTTAGATCTTAATCCTTCAACAACATGTACATTAATCCCAAAATACACTAATCAGCAAACCTTTCCTCCTTCACAAGGAAAGCCTGGTAATGGACTAATTGAAAGAGGTGGAAAAGCATGTAAAACTAAGGGGCTAATTTAGAGTTTAGCAGAGAGGGTACTATGTTGCAATGGGGACTGAATACCCTCTATGCCAAACTGAAGGCTTGCCTGTCTGGTTTACCGATGGGCGGACGTTAGATATGTCAACGACAGGGACATCTCCATCTCTGTCACTGACATACTTCTCCAACGGCCCAATGGAGTAAAAACCGTCAGAGGTTTGGCCATTCGACTGCCCCCCCCACCCCCCCACCCCCGATTTAGAGTTGGCAGTCAAATGGGCAGTTTTTATTCTCCCATACCGCCATGAAAAACGTGGCACTAAGGCACAGTAAAATGTTCAAAATATCCCCCAGAACACTCCTTTAGCATGGGGGTCATTAGGTTTCCAAAACCAAAATCCCGTTTTGAGATTTTGTTTTTGAAAAAACAAAAACAAGTTAAACTGTTGACAGTGCAATTTTAATATATTGACAGAAACCATGGTGACTGCGGTTCCTGCCAATGTTAAGAGATGTTCTCTGGGGCAGCGGACATCTGTAAATTTGGAGTAAATAACATACTCGAAACTCTAAATCAGACCCTAAAATAGGACGCACTTCTAAGTTTAAATAGTTTTACAGATCAACATTGAAAAATTATTTACTTGACAAGATTAAACATTCTGGTAAACACAAAAAAATTAATTACTTATGACCAGAGTGTCCAAGATTCGCACCCAGAAGACAGGGGATGCTCCTGTTATTCCCCATACATGGGGTAACACACCAGATAATAATTGCTACAACTTGGCATAAAGTCTGTTTCCTAGTGGGAAATGTAGAATATCTTTGCAGGAGATTTTAGAGCTACGTCATTATTGCTCATTGTAGACTGTCTTTTAGCCTCACTTGGTGCTTGCAAACAGCTGTGCCAAGAAACATTGCTTCCTCGGTTTCTATAAATAAAGAAGAATGTCATTTTTCAAATCAAAAAGGGGCTCTGCAGTGAATCAAATTGGAATTGGAAATGTTCACTGTGATTGAAAGGGGTGTCGTCCTGGATCCTGTAAGCCTAGCCAACCCTGAAGAGGATCTCAGCTTTTTTCAGACTAGATGTGAGCAAGCTACACTCGGTGACATTCTCGAATTGTTCGTGTTTAGAGTGCAATGCTTGGACTACTGCTCCTATCTTGACAGGAAACATTAGGATGAGAATAAATTGGGCAGATTGTTCATATTGCTGCTCCTCGGAGAGACTGCAAGAGTAGAGATGACAGGAGGCCTTGGATGACTCCACTGGCCACTAACACGAGAGCATAAGTGCAATCTTCAATATGCTTCTATACTCAAAGCCACCCCTCTTTTACCTGGACCAAATAAATAAACTACATTTGCTTTCATTTTGGAGATGATAAGTAATTTTGAACTAATCTCTGGTCTCCGAATTAACTGGCAACAACCTTGCTTATTGGCACCATATTGAGCAAGTGAGATGCAGCTAGGAGTGTGGACCCGCTACCCTAGACCTGGGCTCTTCATGTTTTCACATACCTAGCACTAGAGGTCTAACATACTAATTTACAGCCATCCACTATGTGCTGCTCAGTAGCAATCTGGAAGTGGCTTCCATTATCTGTAAATGGCAGAGTGATCCTGTAAAAGATGGTAAACCTTTCTTGTTTGCTCTATTGATTCACAACCTGCCAGTCATCCTAGAAGCATTCCTTTTTAAAGAATTGGCCTCCTCCTCTGAGACTAAATCAGAAGTAGGTGGTGGTGGGAAGCAGCTTGTAACCTGCTGCAACTTTTGAAGATCAGAGACTTGCAGACAAATGGCTGACTGTTAATGTGCTCTCTTATAATACACTGCTGACTAATTCCATCTGGCCTGTGACACTGATATGTGTCTGGGTTTCCTTCTTTCTGGACTGGTAGAGGTTGCACATTACTCCTAGAGGAGGGGACTGAAAAGAACTTAGGGCCATATTTAGCCTTTGGTGAACACATTAAGTACTGTCACCATATTGAGTGTACTCCACCCAGCAAATTTATAGATTTCTGCTGGCCGTGCAGACATCGCCTGCATTTGCAGTAACCGTCATCTCATCAAATTTGTTTCTGAAATTAAAATCAATGACCCCCTTGTCATACAAGTTTTCTCCCATGGCGTGGAGGTTGTTTTGTTGTTTTCACTGCTCCTGACCTCCAGACTTTACTTGGTGGTGATGGGGAGTAAAAACATGCCATTAGTCTTCCCACTCAAACTAGAGTGGGCAGACAAATGGTGAAATCACTGACGGCCAATACACTATAGGGCAGTCGGAGGTGTATATCGGCAGCAGAGACCGAGTAGCCTCTGCTGTCGACATACTGAAGGTCCACCCATCTCTTAATGTGGTGGGTGGACTTTCAGGGGCTTATTTACAAGCCCCTTGCGCCGCCGGTGCGTCACTTTTAATATGGGAAAAAGTGACGCACCGGCGGCATAAGGGGCTTGTAAATAAACCCCGCAGTTTGGTGAAGAGCATACTCTGTCGCTGTTGTGATGAAGTACCCTCTCCGCCAAACCCTAAATCGGGTCCTAAGACTTTACTAATCTATTCACCATCTGCTCCCCAGTAGGAATTTTCCCTCTTTGCTAAAACTGCCCATGAGATGGGCAAGTCATTGTGGCACTGTGTGGATTTCATACTAAGGGTTGATTTCAATTACTCTGGAATAATGAAAACAGTCACTGAAGTGATAGAAACTTTTAGAATCCCTGTAGATCAATTTCATTGTAAACATATGCATTACCTATGTAACTCTGGCAACCAAACCGCAAGAACCTGTCTCACATATGATCCTGGAAACTCACCTGGGCCTGGGAATGCCACACATACTTATAACAGGCATTACTGGTGATGCTGGAACCCAAACTGGACTACCAGCAGAAAATGGATGGAGCACATAAGGAGAAACCTAGCTGATGAAGATGTTGGTAGAGTGTAGGCCTATCCCAAGAAGATATCCATTGATGTCCATTCTAAGCTAATACAATTCAGTTACCTATATGACACTTTCCCGACTCTTTTACAACGGTAGTTAATACCTTAAATATTGTATATACATTTTTATTAATGTATGGATTTATTGTTATTAATCTAATACTAACCCTGTTCTAATCTTAGTTATTTACGAGAATTGTCATTATTTTCCATTATTTTGCTTATTTGAGCTCTATTCTTTTTGGTAAACATGACACTATATTAATTGCCACCTTCCTACATTTAATTATTATTTTTCCTTAACGCTAATACTTGTCCTTTTTTTAATGAAATTAATGTTTCTAATTATACAACCACCTGAGCCACCCTTTTTTTTAATTATTCGTTTTGTAAAAGTTACCTTTTAATTAGGTGCATTAGTTACTTTTTTACTCCCTATATATATTTGGCAAGGAGGTGGGCACCTGTAAAGCTCCTTTTTATCATTTTTATTGTAATTTATTTAAATAGGTTACCCATATTTAAGTTTATTCATAATTTTTTATAACTCCTACCCTTGATTTATTTTTTATTACTTACATTAATGAAGAAGTGTCCCACTATGTATTTGTAGGTGAAGTATTAGCCACTGCGGTGTACTGACTGTGATGTAGTGGTGGATATAATTGAAGGCCCAAGGGCCCCATATACTTCCCTTATGGTTCTGAGGCACCCCTTGACTGGTACACGATAATAATTTAGTGCATTTCACATCAGAAGTGCCAGCATTCAAATTTCCAGTGTAGTCACAAAAGATCCAACATGGGTTTTGGGGTGAGTGCCTGATTACGAGTTCGGCAGTCCAGGAACCGCCATACCTGCGGTTCGGGAACCACCATACCTGCGGTTGTGGTCCTACTGCCGCGAGCTCGGCGGTCCAACCGGCGTATTATGAGTTTGTCGGATTGCCGTTGCAAAGACTGCCGGCGAACTGCTGACACCACCAGCAACCCGCAGAGCGCTGCGGCTTTGGTCAGGGAAAAGTAGTTGCCAAGGGCAGCACTGAGGAGTTTCACCACCGTTCGTATTACAAGTGGGCTTTTCGACGAGCCGACCGCGGTGGTGGGACTGCTGTCTTCAAGTAGGGAAAGGAAGGATTTGGGGTGCATACTCACCCCTTTCCTGTTCTTCCCATCAGAGTTCGTCGTGGATCCCTTTTTCCAGGTTCCCCCTTAACAGCAGCATCTTCACCCTGAAGAATATGACCCTGTTTGGGGGGATATACAGGTAAGTCCTTTTTGTACCATATTTCCTTTGCCTGGACTGCCCACATATGGGCCTGACTCCGGCAATGGGTAGGTGGTATTTTTCCACATATATCATGCATATGTGTGAACTCGAGACATGTGCAGTCAAGATGCTCACACAGACATCGATATATATGGAAAACCATTGACCACCGCTGCAAGACTGCCGAAGCCACGCCGTGGGCACCACAGTCAACTCGTAATACGGCAGTCAGAAGACCGCCGGCACTGCGGTCTTCTAGAGGCCGCAGCAGTTGGGCGGTCGAACCGCCAAACTCGTAATCAGGCCCTCATTTTGTAAATGGATCATTGTATTTGACAAGTAAAATGCATCACAATTCATGTTGCCAGACTTGCTTGAAGGGGGCCCTGGTCAGGGTTAAGATGGGAAGCACCAAAAGGACAGCCTGAGCCTGCCCCACACTGGATTTGGACTCGTGTTGGTTTTTCTCTCAGTAGGAAGGAAGTTTGGGTGCAGACTAGGAGAACTTTAGTGGGTATAGAACTGAAGGAAGCTTTTACAGAGGCATAGCTATCAATTGTGTAGCAGGTGCAGCTGCACAAGGCACCAGGCGCGTTAGGGGACCATAGGGGACCACTGCTTTCAAACTCAGATGTATTATTATCTAATCAGTGGATGGAGATCACATGTTACCTGTGTGCACCAGAGACCAAAACACTGATGCTACACCACTGAGCCTTTCCAGGGATGACTGTCAGAGGGAGGTGCCTGGGAGGCACCGAGGAGCTGTCAGAATGTTTAATAAATAGCTTATTACACTCTGTGCCTGTATATATATCGCTTATGTCATGGCATTTGTTGTGTATTTGTTTAAAAAAGGCATTTAACCAAAACCAGGGCTCAGGACGTTAAATTTATTCAGTAAGGTAAAATTATATCGAATAGGCCTTGTGTCTATAGGGAGAATTGCTTCCTTGCGAAAAGGTATTGTAAAATGCAATCTGTGAACGGTGTTCAGTATCATTTTACAGTGTGTGCGCGCGTGTGCAAAAGATCGAACTCCAATCAAGGAAACGTGTTTTGGCACTGCGTTTTTCTATAGACAACACGAGGTGCCCCATCCACCATGGAAAACAATAGCTACATGTGATCCTGAATAATCATAGGCAGAATAAAAAGTTTTAGATCCCCTGATCCATACAAAGGGTATGAAATCACACTTTGGGCACCATATCTTGGCAATTTATTCGACAATTAATTATGGTACATCTGGAGTTGTCCCAAAGGTTAATGATAAACGCAATAAATATAAATATTGCAGAATAATATGATCGGCTATGCGAGATAATGGTGGAGAAATGTTTATGACATTAAAAATAAAAAGAGGCCGCATCCAACATTTTGTTGCCGTGTGTTATGGCAGGCAAGCATCATTAAAGTGGTGGAAAGACTCACATTCACAGGTTAATACAAGATATGGATATATGATTACACATGGCAACCCATATTACTAATCATAGAAGGGAATATACTATTGTTAGGCAAAGTTCATTATTTCTATAATTAATGTGCATCTTTAATAATAGGAACTTCAATCACCACATAATCATCTAGCAACTTAATGCGGTCGGATGGCCAGGGAAAATGGGGTAAAGTATTTGTGGTCATAAATAGGGGGGACTGAGTCCACCAAGCAGATAGTGTATTTTAACATACATTGTGGCAAGTGAAGCGCAGATCAATGTACATATAAAAATAGAATTGAAATTAAAAATCTGCTTTAACCTGGCAAGTGTTTTAGGGTGGTGTCCCTGTAAGTAAACATCCCCTGTAAAGCTCAAATATAGCTGTATAGATTGCGTAAAGTAGGACAATCAAGTTAATGACATAATAATCAGCCATAAGGTAGATGAATTATGCAGATGCTCATGTGGGCTAACTGTTCCTGATTTGTCCAAACTCACAAAAGCTCCTAAGATTCACAGTTTAAGCTACCACTCAGTCTCAACCAAGGCACAATTGAAAAAACAAGATCTGGAAGGCCATCAACTTACGTTCACTGCTAATTCCTCATCTAGGTCCAAACTAGACCGATATTTGGTCAGGAGATCAATAATGTATTTTGCTTCCAGTTTTCTCAACAATTTTTTAAGATCACCTCCACGTTTGCTCAACAAGACCCAAACAAACAACAGCAGCAGATCCTGGTGTGTTTTTCTGTGAAGTGTCTAGCTACAGGATACCTGCTGTCATCATTTTTATAGCTCTCGCGCGTTCCAAAATTCCCCTTCGAAATGGAAAGCTGGTGCTCCCCACCTATATATCAGGTTAAAAGGACATTTACACACATATGCACAGAAGTCAGAGGGGCATTTAATTTGTTTCCTAATATTTCTCTTAACAACATGTAGTAACAGGTAGATTTTACAATTCTCTCTGTTTCTGTAGGCCTCACAGGTGTAAAATGTAAAAACACCTGTTAGAGCTGACATCCATGGTGTGGTCTTCCTTCAAACTTTTTGCCTTCACCCATCCTGTAATTCGTTTTTGTTGGCATAAGGACTCTCTGCACTTTACGTCTGCTAACCAGTGCTAAAGTACTTGTGCTCTCTTCCTAAAACATGGTAAAAGTGGCCTACCACTGATTGGCATATTTCATTTACTTACAAGTCCCTAGTATATGGTACTACAGGGTACCCAGGGCCAGTAAATTAAATACTACTATTGGGCCTAAAGAACTCACTGTGCCATCCACTGACATAGCACTTTAAAACTTGTCTCAGGCCTGGATCACTGACAGAATATTGGAAACAGAAATATCGTGTGGACATAATATTGTGTCAAAAATATCGAGGAACAAAATATCAAGAAGGTAAGTGCAAATAAGTACGTATAGATTTACTATTCTTAACTCCACATCTACGTACCTTGAAGATATATATATCATCATGGTACATATATGTGGAGTTATATATAACAAAACTTTGCTCATCTATAGAATCTTACCTTCACAATATTTTGGTCCTCGAATTTTTGACAAAATATTATGTCCCATGATATTTCTGTTTCCAATATTCTGTCTAAACACCCTCGGGCCTTCCATTGCATCCTATTGTGCAGTTTAAACCGCCATTTTGACTTTGAAAAATAAACCTTTTGCCAGGCCTAAGCCTTCCTTTTTAATGCATACAAGTCACTCCTAAGGTAGGCCCTTAAGGCACATAGGGCAGGGCGCATTGGATTTAAAAAGCAGGACATGTGGGTTTAAGTTTTACATATCCTGGTAGGGAAAGCTCTTAAATAAATTTTTCACTATTGAAAGGCCTGTCTCTTCGATTGGAGAACATTGGGTTATATTATTACATTTAATAAGTGCTAACTTTTGAATGGGAATAGGTAGAAATGTCATGTCTAGGCTCAAATGAATTGTAATTTAAAATACTCTTTAATGGTAAAATCGGATGTTAAGTCACAATTCTGAAAATACCACTTTTAGAAAGTTGCCATTTCTCTGTCCTAACCATTTGTGATTTTGCTAGTGTCCTAGGTCACATGACTTCGAATGATTTGGTACTGGGCTTTGTGTATTCCCCCCAGACAGTGTGACAATAGGGGACTAAGTGTGGGCAGGATGGGCCATCCTGGCAGGATGGCTATGGGCGGAGCTGTTCCCTGCCCCACTAGCACCTCAAAGGGGCTTGCCTCCAGCACACAGAAAGGAACCTGACACTAGTCTTTTGTTACTCCAGACTTCTTGGAGCCTTGATAGGGGAAGGGGAGACCTTTCCAGGACCAGAAGTGGGGGTAGTATAGGGAAGCTCCCCACTTCAAAGGCTGGCACCAGGTATACATATTGGACCCTCAGAGCACCCCAGAGGACTGCCCTGCTGCTACCAGAGGACTGCCTTGGTGCTTGAAGGCCGGACTTGCTGCTTGAAGGAGAACTGGACCATCTCTGTGAACCCAGGACCACCAGAAATTATTCTAAAGGCTACTTGGTAGGCCTTCTGTGTGAACTACAGGGACATAACAAGCTAGTGAAGCCTTAAGCCCTGCACCTGTCCTCTACTAGAGTGAGTGCTAACCCCCAAGTGGTACAGCGCCATGTCCTGGACCCTTCAATCAATCAATCAATCATGTCACTTATAAAGCGCACTACATACCCACGAGGGTCTCAAGGCGCTGGGGGAAGAGGGGGGTGGTGCTGCTACTGTTTGAAGAGCCAGGTCTTGAGGAGTCTTCTGAAGGCCAGTAGGTCTTGGGTCTGCCGAAGGTTGGTGGGGAGGGTGTTCCAGGTCTGCCGCCGGCGGTCGTTTTCCGGATGCGGGGGACTGTGGCGAGGGCGAGGGTGGTGGAGCGGAGCTGGCGGGTGGGGGTGTAGAAGCTGAGTCGTCTGTTGAGGTAGGCTGGTCCGGAGTTGTGGAGTGCTTTGTGTGCGTGGGTGAGGAGCTTGAAGGTTATCCTCTTGTTGACAGGGAGCCAGTGCAGGTCTCTCAGGTGGGGTGTGATGTGGCTGCGTCGGGGGATGTCGAGGATAAGACGTGCAGAGGCATTCTGGATGCGTTGCAGCCGTCTCAGGAGCTTAGCCGTTGTTCCTGCGTAGAGGGCGTTTCCGTAGTCCAGCCTGCTGGTGACGAGGGCCTGGGTGACTGTTTTTCTTGTTTCGGTGGGGATCCACTTGAAGATCCTGCGGAGCATTCGGAGGGTGTTGAAGCAGGATGAGGAAACGGCGTTGACCTGCTTAGTCATGGAAAGGGTGGGGTCGAGGATGACCCCTAGGTTGCGTGCATGGTCGGTGGGTGTCGGGCTGTTCCCAGTGATGTCGGCCACCAGGAGTCGTCCCAGGCTGAAGGGTTGGAACCAAGGATGAGGACCTCCGTCTTGTCTGAGTTCAGCTTCAGGCGGCTGGTCCTCATCCATTCGGCGACGGCCTTCATTCCTTCGTGGAGGTGGGCTTTGGCGGTGTGAGGGTCTTTGGTGAGGGAGAGGATCAGCTGGGTGTCGTCGGCGTAGGAGATGATGTTGAGGTTGTGCTGTCGGGCGACGTGGGCGAGGGGTGCTATGTAGATGTTGAACAGCGTTGGGCTGAGGGAGGAGCCTTGGGGTACGCCGCAGATGATCTTGGTGGCCTTGGATCGGAAGGGGCGAGGCGGACGCTTTGTGTTCTGCCGGAGAGGAAGGATGTGGTCCAGTCCAGGGCCTTCTCTTGGATCCCGGCGTCGTGAAGGCGTGTTCGTAGTGTGTGGTGGCAGACCGTGTCGAAGGCGGCTGATAGGTCCAGGAGGATGAGGGCTGCTGTTTCTCCGTTGTCTAGCAGGGTCCTGATGTCATCGGTGGCGGCGATGAGGGCGGTTTCGGTGCTGTGGTTGCTGCGGAAGCCGGACTGGGAAGGGTCCAGGATGTTGTTCTCCTCGAGGTAGCGGGTCAGTTGTTTGTTGACGATTTTCTCGGTGACCTTCGCGGGGAACGGGAGCAGAGAGATGGGTCGGAAGTTCTTGAGGTCCTTGGGGTCTGCCTTGGGTTTCTTGAGTAAGGCAGTGATCTCGGCGTGCTTCCAGCTTTCCGGGAAGGTTGCTGTCTCGAAGGAGATGTTGATTATTTTCCGGAGATGGGGCGCGATGGCTGTACTGGCTTTGTTGAAGACGTGGTGAGGGCACGGGTCTAGCGGTGAGCCGGAGTGGATGGTGTTCATGATCTCGCTGGTGTCCTCGTCGTTGATGTTGGTCCAGGAGAGCAGGCGGTTGGTGGTTGTGGGGGCAGTGGTCTCGGTGGTTGCTGGGGCGGTCGTGGTGTTGAAGCTGTCGTGGATGTCGGCGATTTTGCGGTGGAAGAAGGTGGCCAGTGAGTCGCACAGGTCTCGCGACGGCGGGATGTCGTTGGTGTTGGAGCTGGGGTTGGAGAGTTCCTTCACGATGTTGAAGAGCTCTTTGCTGTTGTGTGCGTTGTTGTCTAGGCGGTCTTTGAGTGAGGCCCTTTTGGCGGATCTGATGAGGTGATGGTGACTGCGGGTGGCGCTCTTGTGGGCGGCGTACCTGTCCGCTGTCCGTTCGTGGAGCCAGATCTTCTCCAGTTTTCGGCATGTTCGTTTGGAGGCCTGGAGGTCTTCAGTGAACCAGGTGGCTTTCTTGCTGGTGTGGCTGTTGGGCGGATTCTTGAGCGGGGCGAGGGTGTTGGCGCAGTCGTCGATCCACTGTCTGAGGTTGCGGGCGGCGGTGTCGGGGTCGGAGGGTTCGGCGGGTGGGCTTAGGGCGAGGGTTGTGGTTAGCTGGTCTTCGGTGACTCTGCTCCAGCAGCGGCGAGGCATTTGTTCGGTGCGGTGGTGCGTGGTGGGCTTCCTGTAGGTGAAGTGGATGCAGTGGTGGTCAGTCCAGTGGGGTTCGGAGGTGTGGTTGAAGGAGACGTGTGGGCTTGCGGAAAAGATGGAGTCTAGCGTGTGGCCGGCGGCGGGGGTGGGTGTAGTCACGAGCTGTCTGAGACCGAGGGTGGCGAGGTTGTCGATCAGGGTGGTGGAGTTGGTGTCCTTGTTGTTCTCGAGGTGGAAGTTCAGGTCCCCGAGGAGGATGTAGTCCGTGGAGGCGATGGCGTGTGTGCTGACGAAGTCAGCGATAGAATCGCTGAACTGTGGTCGGGGTCCGGGGGTCTGTAGATGAGGGTTCCTCTGAGGGTGGTGTTGGGATCGGTGTGGATCTGGAAGTGCATGTGTTCGGCGGTGCTGAGGGTGTCGTCGGTGTTGGTTGAGACTCTGAGGGTGTTCCTGTGGACGATGGCGATGCCTCCTCCGACTCCGTTGGTGCGGTCCCTGCGGGTGATCTTGTAGCCGTCCGGGATGGCAATGGCGATGTCGGGGGCTGAAGCGGGATTCAGCCAGGTCTCCGTCAGGAATGCGACGTCTGGGGAGGTTGAGTCGAGAAGGTCCCAGAGTTCGATGGCGTGTTTGCGGGCGGAGCGGGTGTTGAGGAGGATGCATCTGAGGTAGTTGGGTTCTTTCCTGGGCGGTGGTTTGGCGGGGCGGGTGCTGGCGAAGCTGCAGTTCCGGCAGGTGAAGGGCCCTTGGGTGCGCTTCGGGGTGGCCCGGTAGCAGGAGTGATCTTTTCCGGGGTTGAGTGCGTGGAGGGTGCTGGCGTCGTATCGGCGTCTGTTGATGTGGCGGGCACGGGGGATGCCCGGACCAGGGGTTCTGGCGCTGGGCGCGGTCCCGGCGCGGACGGGCGCAGACAAGCTTGCCTTAGGCGCGCCTTTGGCGCGCCAGCAGCGCGCCCGCTGCGCGGCCGCACAGCGGCCGCCATAAATGGGGAGGTGGGAGGGAGGAGCAGGGAATTGGGCAGTGAATGGGCAGTGAGGGGGCGGGGCCGCAGGGGCGCAGCGGCAGGAAACAGGCACGGAAAGGAAAAAACGAGCACAATCAGGGCAGCAAGGGGGCACAGAAAGGAAAAAACGAGCACAATCAGGGCAGCAAGGGGGCACAGAAAGGAAAAAACGAGCACAATCAGGGCAGCAAGGGGGCACAGAAAGGAAAAAAAACCGAGCACAATGTGTTGTCAGAGGTGCTGCTTCTGCCTAACCCTAAAACGTGGGACATAGAACATTTTTCACCAAAAAGTGCCGTGAGAACTGAGAGAAGACTGGGACATAGCTGACACCCGATCCACCAAAGGTGCATTGCTGGTCGGCCTGACATAGTGGTATCCCCTGCTACTTTCTTTTACATAACAGCAAATCCTGTTCAATGGGACCTCTCAGCAAAAGTATCTGGCCTCGTGGAGTCCTCATTGGCTATAGCCTGTAGCTTCCTCCTACTAGAGATTTTCAGCTTCTAAAAAAGTGGCAAGCCTGAAGGTAAAAATGTTCATTGCGATCTCATCCAACACCTCCTCCTCCGACACTACCTGCTGCCTTGCCCCACTGAACTCTACCTTCTTAGGAACTTTTCTTTAACTTTTCTTCAAAATTTCTTCTAAGTATGGAGGTAAGCCGAGACCAGGCCCAATCCACCTCACATATCCAATCTGTGCTTCATCGCAGTCAGCCTTAACTTTTGACTTTGTCCCGGTGTTGCCCGACCAGATTACTGCAGTTGGCACTTTGATTTTTTAGGAGCTATTTTGCACTAAAAACATAAACAATTATAACTCTGTTTCTATTCATTGGATTTAATTAATTCTGGTGTCATTTTATTAATTATAAAGTACTCTATTCTAAATTGGTTTGGGATTTTTCTTGTGTTGTGTTTTCACTATATAACTACCAGAGGGTTAAGCACAGGTTAATTTATTAACTTTTGTGGTTCCCCCTGACAAGGATTGTGGTTGTTGCATGGGGCTTCCATCTCCCTCAACCAATAACCCAATTTCTTACAAAACATCTCACTGGTTTTAACCAATCTTCTGTTTTACTGGTCTACCAGATGACTATGTACCAAAATGTCTAACAGAGATTCAGATGTGCGATAAGCGATAGGATTATTCGGAGGAAGTTTTTTTTTAATCAATGATATCTCTTTTCAAGACATTCCAATGCCATTTGAAGAATTACATTTGGGTAACCAGAAGGCTTTTACCGTGTACATTTCCAAGTATAAATACATTACACAATAATTTGAACAGTTGTCTGTATGTAAACCATTGTGGGTGCATAGCGAATATGGAGAACATCTTCACCCTTGTTCTCCAAAACATACAGGGTAATGCCTGCAAACCACTCAAAAGTCCATAAAACTATTTCAAAGAATCCGCTTATGGTCTTTTTATTTCAAGCTTCTTTCACTCTCATTTTTAATGAAAGGCACTACAAAGTTGCATGAAGTATATCTCATAATAAACAAATATGCTGTTATGAAGATAAAATCAGATAGAAGAGGTCCGTGAGGAAGAGGGGTGTAAACTGAGAATGAGGTGGATGTGTGACTGTAGCTGAGCATGTCCTCCGTAGGCTTAAGTGACCTGGTGGCCAAGTAACATGGTATATCTGCATCTGTTCTCTCCCTACATGACTCTTATAGCAGCTTAGTATATATGTATAAAAATCATAAACCCTTAGAAAATACGTATACTCACTGGATGACGTCATCAGTGTTGTCATCAGTGATGTCATTTGAGATGTCATGAGTGATGTCACTGACCATGTCATGAGTGATATAATACGTGAGGTACAAAGCAGTGCATTGTGGGGGCGTAAGTTATAGTTAGCTCAGGTAACTATAACTGCTGAATGTCACTGGTTTTGTACGAGTGAAATCTGACCCTAACTATAACGTCCTTGTAACTTTGGTTTTTTTTCAGCAAATTTTGAAGGCTTTTTTAATTCTATTTTCTAACTATAACATCCCTGAAACCTTTAGTTTTTTGTGTGAATTTCCTGACTGTAACCTGTAACCTTTGAGAATGAGTGTGTGAGGGAGTGCATGAGTGGGTCTGTGAGTGGGTGTGAGAGTGTCTGAGTGGGTCTGTCAGTGGTCGTGTGAGTGTCTGTGTGGGTCTGGGAGTGGCTGCAGAAGTTTCTCACTGGGTGTGTGAGTGAGTATCTGAGTGGGTTTGTGAGTGGGTGCGTGAGTGCCTGAGTGGATGTCTTGAGTGGGTGCATGAGTGTCTGAGTGGGTCTGTGAGAGGTTGTCAGAGTGTATGAGTGGGTTTGCAAGTACCTCCATGAGTATGTGAGTCAGTCTGTGAGTGAGTGCATCAGTGTCTGAGTGGGTCTGTGAGTGGGTGTGTGAGTCTCTGAGTTTGTCTGTGCATGGGTGCATGAGTCTCTGAGCGGGTATGTGAGTGGTTGCATGAGTGTTGCAGTGGGTCTGTCAGTGGATGCATGAGTCTCTGAGTGAGTCTGCGAGTGGTGTGTGAGTGTCTGAGTGCTGACTGTTTTGCCCTCTTCTGCTCTGTTTCGCCTTTTCTGCTCGTTTTCTGCTCTCTGTTTTGCCTTTCCTGCAAATTTTTCTGCCTTCTGTTTTGTCTTTTCTTCTTGTTTTTCTGCCCTTTGTTTTGCCCTCTTCTGCTCTGTTTTGCCCTTTCTCCTCATTTTTCTGCCCTCTAATTTGCCTTTTCCTGCTCGTTTTTCTGCCCTCTGTTTTGCCTCTTCTGCTTGTTTTTCTGCCCTCAGGTTTGCCTTTTCTGCTTGTTTTTCTGCCCTCTGTTTTGCCCTCTTCTGTTCTGTTTTGCTCTTTTCTGCCCTCTGTTTTGCCTTTTCTCCTTGTTTTTCTGCCCTCCATTTTGCCTTTTGGGACCCAATCCCCGGGGCCCTCCACCTTTTCAAATGGGGAGGTGGGGCGTGTGATTTTGGCCCTGGGGACCCCATCCTCTGGGGTCTGGCCACATCTACCTGGGTGCCCTGGGACCCACCCAGAGTGCTATGATGAGAACTGCAGGGGGAACCTCAATGCCCCCGGAGTCCCTGCCGGCTTCCCGCCTCCTGTGGGAGCAGGCATTGCTCCTGCACACAGGGAGCTGCTAAATATGCAGCTCCCTGCGTGCAGGAGCAATCTGTCATCTATTTCTAGGCACACATGACAGCAGGCAGGGAAACAAATGAAAACTCCGCTCCCAGCAAGCGTGAGCAGTTTCACAGCTCCCTCTTGCTGGAGTTAGTGTTTGCTCTTGCTTGGCAGAAGCTATTGAAGCTCCTGCCAAGCAAGAGCACACTGCTATCTCCCAAGGGTGGGCACCTTGGGAGATAGCAGAAGCCGGCCCTGGGGAATACGGTCGCCAGGGCCATTAATAGCTCCAGGAGGGAGCCTCCCTCCTGTCATTTTTATGGCTGGCCCCAGGGAGGTTATGGTCCCCGGGGCCTTGGGGCCACACAGACCCCCCTCCCACATCTATCCTAATTGCTGGTCCCGGGGATGTGGTGATCCCTGGGGGTCTGTGTGCCCCCGCTAATTATAGTTTTTAAGCCCCGGGATGGTGGTGGTCCCAGGTCTCTAGAGAGCTACTGGAGGGGGAGCCGCGTGGGCCTCTCCCATATTGAAGTACAGGTGGTGGTGGTCCCCGGGGCTAAAAATAGCCCAGGAGGGGTGCCACACTGCCCCCCTCCAATATATTAAATAAAGCCCCTGGGGAGGTGGTTGTCACCGGGCCTCAAAAGCTGAGTCCGAGTCCCAAGATGACTTCCAACACTTCCTGGTTGAAGTGTTGGCAGTCAATCAGATCTCTGCACGAGATCAGGAGGATTCGCGGAGGGGTCACTTTCCTATATATTAATTTGCTTTTTCTTTAATATCACTAAAACTACTGAACGAATTTGCATCAGATGACAAAAAGGTCGGTTTGATACTTTTCACTCATCAGTGATGTCATTTGAGATGTAATCAGTGATGTCACTGACCATGTCATGAATGATGTAATATGTGAGGTCATAAGCAGTGCATTGCGGGGCCATGAGTTATAGTTAGCTCAGCTAACTATAACTGCTGAATTTCCTTGGTTTTGTACAAGTGAAATGTCAGCCTAACAATAACGTCCCTGTAACCTTTGGTTTTTTCAGTGAATTTCTAAGGTTATTTTAAATTCTTTTTCCTAACTATAACTCTCTGTACCCTTTGGTTTTTTTTGTGAATTTCTAAGGTTTTTATATTTTATTTTCTAACTATGACTGGGTGCATAAGTGTCTGGGTGGGTCTGTGAGTGGGTGCATAAGTCTGTGAGTAGATGTGTGAATGGGTGCAGGAGTGGGTCTGTGAATGGCTGTAAATAGTCTCTGATTGTGTCTGTAACTGGGTGCATAAGTCTCTGAGTGAGTATGTTAGTAGGTGCATCACTGTCTGAGTGAGTATACAAGTGAGGGCATGAGTCTCCGTATAAATAGACGAGTGGGCGCATGTGTCTCTGAGTGGGTATGTAAGTGGGTATATGAGTCTCTGAGTGAGTCTCTCACTGGGTGTATAAGTCTTTGAGTGGGTGTATGAGTAGGCACACGAGTCTCTTACTAAATCTATAAGTGGATGCAACAGTGTCTGAGTGGGTAAGTGAGTGGGTGCATGAGTGTCTGAGTTGGTATGTGAGTGGATGTATGAGTCTTTAAGTGGGTATGTGATTGGGCACATGAGTGTTTGAGTAGGTCTGTGTGTGGGTGTATGAGTCTCTGAGTGCGTATGCGAGTAGGTAAATACGTTTCTCAGTGAGTCTCTGACTGGGTGCAAAAGTGTCCGAGTGGGTATGTGAGTGGTTGTATGAGTGTCTGAGTTGGAATGTGAATGGGTGTATGACTGTCTGAGTGGGTATGTGAGTGGATATATCAGTTTGTGACTGTGGGTGTGTGAGCATTGGAGTGGGTATGTGTATGGGTGCATGAGTGCCTGAGTGGGTATGTGAATGGCTACATGAGTCTGTGACTGGATCTATGAGTGGGTGCAAAAGTGTATGAGTGGGTCTGTCTATCAGTGGGTGTGTGAGTGGAAGCATACGTCTCTCAGTTGGTCTGTGAGTCAGTGTGTGAGTGTCTGAGTGGGTCTGTGACTGGATGCATGAGTCTCTGAGTGGGTCTGTGACTGGGTGTATAAGTCTATGACTATGTATGTGAATGGGCGCATGAGTCTCTGAGTGCATCTGTGAGTGGGTGCATGAGCCTCTGAATGCTTATGCGAGTACAAACATGGGTCTCTGAGTGAGTCTGTGAGTGGGTGCATTAGTGTCTGAGTGGGTATATGAGTGGTGTATGAGTGTCTGAGTGGATATGTGAGCAGGTACATGAGTCTGTGACTGTGAAAAGGGATGATGTGTATATAGATATAGATACTTTGTGTTTTATATTTCCACCAATATTCGCGAAGAAGTCGCTATAGTCACAACGTCCCTGTGACGGTACACGGGGGATCGTGCTGGTGATCACAGCATCATCACGAATATCGTACATGAATAAAAAAAATCTATTTTGACACATAACTTGTGTCACTAACACCCCCATTTCTCAAACATGGGGTCATAGTACCTCCACCCTGACCCCTTATGTTAGCTTTCACAGAAACTTTCAGCTCCATGAACCGTTCCCGATCGATAAAATGACAGGACGCAACTTTCTGTTCAAGTTGCGCCCAGCCAATCATAGCATTCCCGTCACAATTAATCCCGAAATCACCACAAAATATCCGGGGCCATAGATATCACAATAATTTTCAACTTAAGTTTCTCAAAAATTACAAAAACAGATTTGCACCAAGTAACAAAAAGAACAATCTGCATAATGACACCTACCTTTCTGCCAAATTTGGTAACCGAGTCACAAGAAAACAGTGGAAAAAAGGTTGAAAAATAAGAAAAGGGGGCAGGGTAGAAACACCCTGACCCCCTAGGCCTGCTCAGGGGGTCCCACAAGGACCCCCAGGCCCAAAAAAGCATTAAAAAAATAATCGGCCAATTTCACGATGGGTGTGCGAATCCGGCTGAGAAAAGAACAAAAAAAAAACGCGGGCTCCCACGCTTCGTTATTCTTAAGCCCCCGGGTGGGCCAGGTCCCAGGGGCAATGATGCTTTATGTAGCGGGGGCCCCCGCAGCGCCGGGGACCGCCACCTCCCCGGGGCTATATAATTTTTGCACGGGGGCAGGCCCCCCACAGCCCCGGGGACCGCCACCTCCCCGGGGCTTTATTATAATAGGGTGGGGGGCCTCACGGGCCCCCCCAAGCCCCGGGGACCGCCACCTCTCCGGGGCTTTATTAAAATATGGTGGGGGGTCCTCCTGGGCCCCCCAAGCCCCGGGGACCACCACCTCCCCGGGGCTGAAATAAATGTGTGTGGGGGGCTTAAGCCCCCCCACACTGCCCCGGGGACCACCACCTCCCCAGGGTACTGTTTATTTAAATTTGGGAGTCCGTTACGGACCCCCGGCCCCGGGGACCACCACCTCCCCGGGGCTTTACAAATCCCTCCAGGAGCCCCTGATGGCCCTGGGTACCGCCACCCCCAGGGCCGGCTCCTGCAATGTCCCGGGGTGCCCACCCCCAGGACATTGCTGTTTGCTATGACAGGGCGGGAGCACGGCTCCCGCCCTGTCATAGCAAACTCTATGTGCAAAATCAATGCCGGCTCCCGCAGGAGGCGGGGAGCCAGCTGGAACCGTGGGGGCATTGGGGCTCCCCCCACAGTCCCCAACAGTGAGGCCAGGCCCCGGGGATGGGGTCCCCTGGGCCAGAAGAGGCCCGGCAGAGGGGCCACGCGGCCCCCCTCCCCTGCAGTAAAAAATAATAAATAAATAAAAAACGGAAAGGCCGGCCCCAGGGGATGGGGTCCCCAAGCCATAATTGGCCTGAGGAGGGGGGCAAAAAAAATACAAAAATATGGCTGGCCAGGCCCCGGGGGATGGGATCCCCGGGGCCATAATTGGCCTCTGGAGGGGGGCCATGTGGCCCCCCTCCCCAAAAGTAAAAAAAAAAAAAAAAAAGGCTGCCAGGACCCGGGGGATGGTGCCAAAAGTGGCCCAGGGAAGGGGGGCCACGCAGCCCCCCTCCCATAAAATAAGAAATATTTTAAACAGAAAAAAGAAACCGGCAACTCACCGAAGGCCCTGCCCCCTCCCTGCAGCACTCTGCAAACGTGCCCCCAGGTACCTCCAGTAAGTGCCACACAGCTGGATTGCAGAGAGGTGGTCCGAGGCCACACCACTTTTTACACCACTCTGCAAACGCGCCTCTTGGCGCACTGCTGGTGGGGCAATGAGGTCCTCTTGTGTTGTGAGGACCTCAGGACACAAGTGGACTTCATCTCCCGAGCAGCAGTGCTCCAGGAGCTGCGTTTGCACAGTGGTGTAAAAAGGGGGCATGGCCTTTAAGCACTCTTTAAGCACTCTCAGCAATCCAGCTGTATGGAGCTTACTGGAGGAAACAAGAGGGCTAGTTGGCCCCAGGCACCCTCAGGAGGATAGGGGACTTCATCCCCCAACCAAGAGCGCGCCAGGAGGCGCGTTTGCAGAGTGGTGGAGAAAGGGGGCGTGCCCTGTGTCCACCTCTCAGCAATCCCACTGTGTGGGGCTTACTGGAGGTAAGAGTAAGGCTAGTTGGCCCCTAAAGGACCCCCAGCAGCGAAGGGGACTTCAATCCCCATCCAAGAGCGCATCAGGGAGCGTGTTTGCAGAGTGGTGGGCAAAGTGGGCATGGCCTGCTATGAGAATTTAGTAATCCTGCTGTGTGGGACTTACTGGAGGTAATAGGAGGGGTAGTTGGCCCCCAAGTATGTCCTTGGGGCCAACTACCCCTCTTGTTACCTCCAGTAAGTCCCACACAGTGGGAGTGCTAAAACGTTTTCGGAGGCCATGCCCCCCTTTCTCCACCACTCTGCAAACGCGCCTCCTGGCAGACTACGGGATGGGGGATGAAGTCCAATTTACTCCTGAGGGACTTTGGGGGCCAAGAAGCCCTCCTGGTACCTCCTGTAAATCCAACGCAGCGGAATTCCTGAGTCGGAGGCCCAGCACCCTTTCTCCACCACTCTGCAAACGCGACTACTAGTTAAAGAAGTGTTTGCAATGTAATAGGTTTCGCAGTTGCGAGAGTTAGAGCTATTGGTGTTGTAAATGTAAAAGTTTTTAACTAATGTTTTTTGGAGTGGAGTGGAGTGGATGTACGTTGTGTGTGGTGGAATTATGTGGTATGTTGTGCAGTGAAATTATGTGGATAGAAAGTATGTGGTATTTAGTGTATAGGAATTATGTAGAGTGGGATTATGTGTTATGGAGAGTAATTATGTGGTATGGTAGTCTGTGTTGTGGAGTGGTAACCTCAGGTTTAGTCTTCCTCGTTTCCATAGAAGCTCAACTATGAACTCAGTGAGACAAAAAAAGAAGGAATCACTGAGGAGCACTTGTGGACCTAGTCAGAGGTATGAGCAGGGCCACTGGAATTATGCGACTGTTTGGCTGCACTGATTTTCGCACAATTATACATTTTCTGCATTAGCCACATAATTCATTATCTGCTCCCTAATCTGCAGATTTGAACAAAAAAAGCCTTGTTTCTAGCTCAAACGGCTCAAACGTTACCAAAAATGCAGCGACAAGTGTTACAGCGTGGTGGAAGGCCCTTTGCAAACCTAGAATGGTCACCTGTTACTTATTGCTAAATGTGGGTGTTAAATCGGTACTAATGGTGTGCAAGCCACTGTTGCTTCCTTTTGCGCCTCTCTTGCCTCTTTCAGCATTTCTGTTGCTTCTTTCTGCACATTTCTTTGTTTTTCTGCACTTCTCTTGCCTCTTTCTGCAAATCTCTTCTACTTTCTGCACCTCTCTTCCCTCTTTCTGCACGTCTGTTGCCTCTTTCTGCACCTCATTTGCTTCTTTCTGTACCTCTCTTGCCTCTTTCTGCACCCTTCTTTCCTCTTTCTGCACCTCTGTTACTTCTTTCTGTACTTTTCTTCCTTCTTTCTTCACCTCGCTTGCTTCTTTCTTCACCTCACTTGCCTCTTTCAGCACCGCTGTTGCTTTTTTCTGCAGATCTCTTTCCTCTTTCTGCACCTCACTTGCCTCTTTCAGCACCTCTGTTGGTTCTTTCTGCACTGCTCTTGCTTCTTTCTGCACCTCACTTGCCTCTTTCTGCACTTCTCTAGCTTCTTTCTACACCTCTGTTGCTTCTTTCAGCAATTCTCTTGCCTCTTTCTGCACTTTTCTTCCTTCTTTCTGCACCCCTCCTGCCTCTTTCTGTACCTCTCTTGCCTCTTTGTGCACCTCTCCTACCTCTTTCTGCACCCCTCTTGCCTCTTTTTGCACCCTTCTTCCCTCTTTCTGCAACTCTCTTGCCTTTTTCTGTACCCCTCTTATGTCTTTCTGCACCCTTTTTGCCTCTTTCTGCACCTCTGTTACTTCTTTCTGCACTTCTCTTCCTTCTGTCTGCACCTCTCTTGCTTCTTTCTGCACCTCACTTGCCTCTTTCAGCACCTCTGTTGCTTTTTTCTGCAGATCTCTTGCCTTTTTCTGCACCTCACTTGCCTCTTTTGGCACCTCTGTTGGGTCTTTCTGCACTGCTCTTGCTTCTTTCTGCACCTCACTTGCCTCTTTCTGCACTTCTCTTGCTTCTTTCTAAACCTCTGTTGCTTCTTTCAGCAATTATCTTGCCTCTTTCTGCACTTCTCTTGCTTGTTTCTGCAACTCTCTTACGTCTTTCTGCACCTCTGTTGCCTCTTTCTGCACTTCACTTGCTTCTTTCTGCACCTCTCTTGCCTCTTTTGGCACCTCTGTTGCTTCTTTCTGCACCTCACTTGTCTCTTTCTGCACTTCTCTTGCTTCTTTCTACACCTCTGTTGCTTCTTTCAGCAATTCTCTTGCCTCTTTCTGCACTTCTCTTCCTTCTTTTTGCACCCCTCCTGCCTCTTTCTGTACCTCTCTTGCCTCTTTGTGCACCTCTCCTACCTCTTTCTGCACCCCTCTTGCCTCTTTTTGCACCTCTGTTGGTTCTTTCTGCACTGCTCTTTCTGTACCTCACTTGCCTCTTTATGCACTTCTCTTGCTTCGTTCTAAACCTCTGTTGCTTCTTTCAGCAATTCTCTTAGCTCTTTCTGCACTTCTCTTGCCTGTTTCTGCACCTTTCTTGCATCTTTCTGCACCTCTGTTGCCTCTTTCTACACTTCACTTGCTTCTTTCCGCACCTCTCTTGCCTCTTTCTGTACCTCTGTTGCCACTTTCTGCACCCTTCGTGCCTCTGTCAGCACCTCTGTTGCTTCTTTGTGCACTTCTCTTCCTTCTTTCTGCACTGCTCGTGCCTCTTTCTGCACCTCTGTTGCTTCTTTCTGCACTCCTCTTCCTTCTTTCTGCACCCCTCATGCCTCCTTCTGCACCTCTGTTGCCTCTTTCAGCACCTCTGTTGGTTCTTTCTGCACTGCTCTTGCTTCTTTCTGCACCTCACGTGCCTCTTTCTGCACTTCTCTTGCTTCTTTCTAAACCTCTGTTGCTTCTTTCAGCAATTCTCTTGCCTCCTTCTGCACTTCTCTTGCTTGTTTCTGCACCTCTCTTGCGTCTTTCTGCACCTCTGTTGCCTCCTTCTGCACTTCTCTTGCTTGTTTCTGCACCTCTCTTGCCTCTTTCGGCAACTCTGTTGCTTCTTTCTGCACCTCTCCTGCCTCTTTCTGCACCCCTCTTCCCTACTCGTCCAACTCTCTTGCCTCTTTCTACACCTCTCTTCCCTCTTTCTGCACCACTCTTGCCTCTTTCTGTACCTCTGTTGCTTCTTTCTGCACTTCTCTTGCCTCTTTCTGCACCCTTCGTGCTTCATTCAGCACCTCTGTTGCTTCTTTCTGCACTTCTCTTCCTTCTTTCTGCATCCCTCGTGCCTCCTTCTGCACCTCTGTTGCTTCTTTCTGCACTTCTCTTCCTTCTTTCTGCACTGCTCTTGCCTCTTTCTGCATCCCTCTTGCCTCTTTGAGCACCTCTTTTGCTTCTTTCTGCACTTCTCTTGCCCCTTTCTGCACCCTTCGTGCCTCTTTCAGCACCTCTGTTGCTTCGTTCTGCACTTCTCTTCCTTCTTTCTGCACCCCTCTTGCCTCTTTTTACACCTCTGTTGCTTCTTTCTGCACTTCTATTGCCTCTTTCTGCACCTCTCTTGCTTATTTCTGTACCTCACTTGCCTCTTTCAGCACCTCACTTGCCTCTTTCAGCACCTCTGTTGGTTTTTTCTGCAGATCTCTTGCCTCTTACTGCACCTCACTTGCCTCGTTCAGCACCTCTGTTGCTTTTTTCTACAGATCTCTTGCCTCTTTCTGCACCCCTCTTTTCTCTTTCTGCACCTCTCTTGCCTCTTTTTGTACCCCTGTTCCCTGTTTCTGCATCTTTCCTGCCTGTTTCTGTACCTCTCTTGCCTCTTTCTGTACCTCTGTTGCCTCTTTCTGCACTTCTGGTGCTCTTTCTGTACCCTTCACGCCTCTTTCAGCACCTCTGTTGGTTCTTTCTGTCCTGCTCTTGCTTTTTTCTGCACCTCACTTGCCTCTTTCTGCACTTCTCTTGCTTCTTTCTACACCTCTGTTGCTTCTTTTAGCAATTCTCTTGCATCTTTGTGCACTTCTCTTCTTCCTTTCTGTACCCCTCCTGCCTCTTTCTGTACCTCTCTTGCCTCTGTGCACCCCTCCTACCTTTTTCTGTACCCCTCTTGCCTCTTTCTGCACCCCTGTTCCCTGTTTCTGCATCTTTCCTGCCTGTTTATGCACCTCTCCTGCCTCTTTCTGCACCTCTGAGTTAGAGGTAGTTTTAATCAACCTTCCCTATTATGTACTAGGGCCTTACAGGGGAGGTCATGCCAATCACAGGGGTACCCCAACCCATAGTGTACCCTAGTGTATGTAGGTGTTTTCACTGTATTCTAAGTGTCTTTCAGCATAGCACTGGCTCCGGGCCTGGTTAGTCAGAGTCAGTTACCACCAGTACCAGTCAGTAAAAAGTTGGGGGCACAGGATGACTTTGCAACAAGGCCTTTTTCAGCACCTCTGTTGGTTCTTTCTGCATATCTCTTGCTTCTTTCTGTACTTTTCTTCGTCTTTCTGGACTTCTGTTGCCTCTTTCTGTATTTCCTTTGCTTCTTTCTGCTCCTTTCTTCCTCTTTCCTCACATGTCCTACCTCTGTAGGTATAGTTAGAAAGTAGCATTTAAAAAACCTTAGAAATTCACTGAAAAAACCATAGGTTTCAGGGACATTATAGTTAGAAATTATCATTTAAAAAACCTTTGAAATTCACTGAAAAAACCATAGGTTTCATGGCCGTTAGTTAGAAATTATCATTTAAAAAACCTTTGAAATTCACTGAAAAAACCATAGGTTTCAGGGACGTTATAGTTAGTTGGACATTTCACTCGTACAAAACCAGAGAAATTCGGCCGTTAATAGTTAGTTGAGCTAGCTATAACTCGCGCCCCCGCAATGCACTGCTGATGACATCACATATTACATCATTCATGACATGGTCAGTGACATCACTGATGACATCACTGATGACATCTTAAATGACATCACTGATGACATCATCCACATGATAATCTGATACACCTCCTCACACCGTAATATAACCTTTGATACACCCGCTCTAAAATACAGACTACCATTTTCGAAACCATAGACACACCAATACCAGTTACTACATACCCATTCACTGATTCCTAGGTCTACATACACGTCCACTCATTCACCCATACAGTCACTCATACATGCAGTCACTTATCAATATAGCACTATCATTTGCACTCATACACCTTTACAAACACTCCCAAATCGCCACTCATCCATAGAGTTACTCACACACCTAGTCAATCAAGCAAAGAATCATTCACACTCCCATTTACTCATCTATACAGTTGTACATACACCACCTCACTAATTCATACAGATACTAACACATACTTACTCTCGTATACAATCACTGATACAAGCACACACTCATCCATACAGCCACTCTCACAATCACTCACTCTCACATATAGTCATTTATATACTCCAACACTCACATATAGTGACTTTCACATATGTAGTTACTCATACATGTACCACTGAGACATCAATTCACTCACCAACACACCCATACACACACTCACCCACCCACACAGCCCTCCTCAGATGCACTCTTGAACCCATACACCCAGTGAATCACCCACTCACACATCTATGCACAGAGTCACACACCCCCACCCACCTACACAGACACTCAGGCACCCATACAGATACTCAGACAACCAATCAATAACCCATATAGACACTCATGTAGCTACTCACCAATCCATGCAGCCGCTTACACACCAACTGACAGACTGATACAGACATTCACACAGTTTAGTCACTAACCCATGCATTCAGTAAGACACATTTAATCACTCACTTATACAGTCACTCATGCACCTACTAAATCATCCATTCAGACACTTATACACCCACTCTTTCTTCAATACACCTTGGCATATATATATATATATATATATATATATAAAACATATTTAAACTTTACAGAAACACACAGTCACTGGATGATGGCATCAGTGATGTCATCAGTGATGTCATTTGAGATGTCATCAGTGATGTCACTGACCATGTCATGAATGATGTAATATGTGACGTCAACAGCAGTGCATTGCGGGGGCGCGAGTTATAGTTAGCTCAACTAACTATAACAGCCGAATTTCTCTGGTTTTGTATAAGTGAAATGTCCAACTAACTATAACGTCCCTGAAACCTATGGTTTTTTCAGTGAATATATATATATATATGTATATATATATATATACATATATATATGTATATTTATATGTATATATGTTTATATATATATTACCTACTGGCGATCGGCAGTAAGTAGTTATAGTTAGGACCTTGTTTCTATTGAAAAAGCTTTTTTTGCTTTGCCAATTTCTTTAGCGTTGTTTGACAAATCTTCACGAAATTTTCAAAACTAATGGGGCGGTCACATCAGCTGCTCTGTTGAAAGTTTGGGGTGATTTGTCAAGTGGGGCAGAGAAAAAGGGGGGTCCCAAAACGTGTTTTCTCCATGTTAATTTCCATAGGACACGGCTACAGCCCGAACTTCTAAATGGAATTACACCAAATTTGGCAAAAAGGTAGCTCTTGGTTCAGAAAGCATTCTTTTTGTTAAATGTTGTAAATCCGTTCGGTAGTTCCTGAGAAATGTAAACATTTCTCAGATATACAACTGGGGACGCGGAGGATCCGCGAACCTCACAATCTCGTGCCTGCAATCTGATTGGCTGCCAACACTTCAAACCAGGAAGTGTTGGCAGCCATCTTGTGACTAAGTTGAACCGAGTCACAAGAAAAAAGTTAAAAAAACATTAAAAAAAGAATAGGTGTCAGGGTAGAAACGCCCTAGCTCCCTAGGCCTGCTCAAGGGGTCCCACAGGGACCCCCAGGGCCCCAAAAATTTGGCGGGATTCACGGTTGATCCGCGAATCCAGCTGAAAATTTAAAAAAAACGAAGCACTTCATTTTCTTTGAGCCCCCAGGTGGGCCAGGTCCCGGGGCAATTTAAAAATCCCCCAACCAAAAATCCTCCAACCAGGAGCACGCCAGGAGGCATGTTTGCAGAGTAGTGGAGAAAGGGGGTGTGGCCTGTGACCACCTCTCAGCAATCCCACTGTGTGGGGCTTACTGGAGGTAACAGGTAGGCTAGTTGGCCCCTAAGGACCCCCAGCAGTGAAGGGGACTTAATCCCCCAACCAAGAGGGCGCCAGGAGGCGCGTTTGCAGACTGGTGGAGAAAGGGGGCATGGCCTGCTATCAGAACTCAGCAATCCTGCTGTGTGAGACTTACTGGAAGTAACAGGAGGGCTAGTTGGCCAACAAATGCGTCCTTGGGGCCAACTAACCCTCTTGTTTCCTCCAGTAAGTCCCACACAGCGGGATAGCTAAGAGGTCTTCAGGGGCCATGCCCCCTTTCTCCACCACTCTGCAAATGCGCCTTTGCGGGGCACGAGTTATAGTTAGCTCAGCTAACTATAACGGCTGAATTTCTCTGGTTTTGTACGAGAGCAATGTCAGCCTAACAATAACATTCCTGTAACCTGTGGTTCTGAAAACAAGACCTGTACATTTTTAAGATCATAAAAGGATGCTTGTAGAAATTATGAAGTTTTGCATACAAGAGAATATATTCATATTTGATGAAGTATATTATAGACAACTGATGGGAACAGAGATGGACACCTGCTTTGCTCCCAGCTATCCAAATCCTTCCCTGGGCTGGTGGGAGGAGCAGGCAGCTTGAGCTTATCAAAATGAAGACGTCATTAGACCAATAATCTGTTTGATAAGATCTATTGACTATCTCTTTCTCATCTGCAATAGTACTAGGGGCAAAGAGTCTGTCAATATTTTAAATTGCAATGAATACAATCTGAAATTTACTTACACTATGAGTTGGCCGATATTGAGTTTTTTGACATACATTTCAGCATATATAAAGGCAAGATTAGAATTAGCCTTTTCAGAAATGGACCACTACAATCTCCACCGTCCCAAGAATTGGATCAACAGCATCCCCTAAGGGGAAATATTGTGGGCAAAATGAATATGCAATACTGAGGTAGGTCTCAGACACATGAAAGTAAGGATATTTAATAGATCTAAAGGCAGAGGGCATTCTGACAAAACAATAAGAACGGCCAGTCACAAACTGAAATATTAGAAAGAAAGAATCTACTATTTCCTAAAAACAGCGTTAATAATCTCAGATGATACATCTGTGAGACTGATCATCATTTACAATAGGGAGTGTTTGAGAATTAGAAACATATTTATTAAACACTGTAAAATGTTCAGGAATGATATGGTTATCGGACATGCTGTACCAATAAGGTTGTCTATAATCTATAAGAAGGTGAAATCACTAGGAGACGTATTAACACAGATTTACCACTCCACTGAAAAGGAGGCAGGTAGTGGGACCAATTATCTCAGCAGATTAAGCATTTGTGGGAAATCCAAGCGTTGTAAGTACATAAGAAAGTTTAAGGAATATTTTTTAACCTCATATGGAAAGAAAAGGATCATTAAGTTCCTAACTGGCATGTCAGATGTGTGCTACTGTTGTTTCCATACAAATTACAGTATGTGGGTAGCACCATATTGTGGTGGTGTGACATTTTGAATTAGAACCTAATAGGGACTCAAGTAAATTATTATTTCTTGGCATTGACAGTCCCCAAAAATTGCACAGGATAAAATTGTCTCTGAATATTACGCCAATTGGAGTCTAAATAAATCATGAACCTATAGACAAAACATCCACATGGCCTTGTTGCATCACAATTTTAAAAACTATAAAACATGACACATTAAAAAATTAAGAACACGAAAAGCTGAAAGTACACTTTGCACATGTTAGAGACAGTTACACATGAAAATGAGATAAGTGTAGTAGATGCACTGCAAACCCGTACTTTAAAAAGTAAGATGAAGAAAACACACATAGAAAGTAATACTAATACATATAAATGAAGTTGCAGTATTACATTTCTAATGCACATGTTGCTTAATAACGTATACTGATGGAATTTTGATGTTAAAGTGAAGTGGCCTAGTGTTTTTGATGCTTTTTGTAAGTGTGCACCAGTTAGAAAAGTCAGTGCAAAAACGTGTGGAAATGAAGGACAAGCTTGAAACTTTGCATATTAATACTAGAGCTTCTATAGTTATGGAAATTTCAAAATGAATTTTGTAATATGAATTTAGAAATTATGCATTTATATGAATGTTGAGAAAATTGTGGTAGTAGGGTATTTCTAGCATTAGTACTTTGCATGTAAAAATGATTTGTGAAAGTTCTATATATACTTTATTTGAATAGATTTAATTACATTATATTTGATGTTGGGTTAGAGTTCATTTCATTTAAGCGTGCAATGCTAACTTAAAGGCCTTTTCGAAATGCTTTTTCTAGTGCTGACCTTTCCCCTGACTTAATACAATTGTTAATTTTCTACTAGTAAAATGTTGCTTTATTTGTCCTGTACATGTGTACACTCCGACATTCCTGAATATTTCTTCACTGCTCACTGTGAATTATTCCTGTGGGAACAGGCCAGGACAACCCCTTGCCCCGTATGGCCAAAGGTTGTGTGTGGCAGCAGTTGGATTAACATACGGCAATTAAATATTACTTTACGTTAAAAAAGCCCTAGAAATTCAATGAAAAAACAAAGGTTACAGGGACATTATTGTTAGGAAATACCATTAAAAAAACTTAGAATTAAAGAAACCTTAGAAATTCACACAAAAACAAAGGTTATAGGGAAGTTATAGTTAGGTTCAGATTTTATACACACAAAACCATAGAAATTCAGTAGTTATAGTTATAGTTATCTCAAGTAACTATAACCCGTGCCCTAAGGTAACTATAACTTGCGCCCGCACCATGCACTTTTAATCATTCCACATGCTACATCGGTCATGACATCTTCTATTAAATTATTGACAATATCACTGCAACATTTGCAGTGAAATTATTGATGCGAAAACTGAGCATTATGCGGGTGCAAGTTATAGTTACCTTAGGGCTCGAGTTATAGTTACTTGAGATAAATATAACTTCTACATTTCTATCATTTGGTGTGTGTAAAATCTGAACCTAACTATAATGTCCCTGCAAACTTTGACTTTTTTATAGGCCTGGGCGGTGAACTTCGCTCCGTTCGTGGAGTTTGCAGAGTTTTCCACACTCTGGAGCATGCGGAGTTCTGAAAAACTCCTCTCTGTGAAGCTTTTTCCTCATTCGCACTCGCCAACATTAAGTTGGCGAGCGCGAGTGAGGAAAATCGAATGCTAGACCACCTCTCAGCGAGATTTCTCAATGCAGGTGGTCGCGGATGGTCGAGACTGCTTGTGTTGAGAAACCATCCGTTCGCGTTGAGGAAGCTGCCGCTCGAGTAGAAAATCTACTTGAGCAGCAGAAAGAAGCAGCGCCCTCTTGCGCCGTGCTTGGTGCCGTTTGCACTGATTTTCTAGCGCGGGAACAAACACCTAGCACTAAAAATCAGTGCAAACAGCGCAACATAACGCTCTCCGCTGTGGAACTCTGTGTAGCAGGGCGGAGTTTTTGGTTGACACCACGAACTCCGCCCAGGCCTACTTTTTTAGTGAGGTAACGCCCGAAACGCGTTTTGAATATTTGGCACATGTAAAAGCTGGAACAAGTGATGTTGTTTGCCCTGCATGTCCTGTAATTAAAAGGAAGACAACACACCGTGTGTGGCGCCTTCACTGTTAGGAGCACTTTCATTTGGATATATATATATATATATATCAATCTGCAAAAGTTACCTCAACGAAGGAGTCCAACACACGGGTAAGTATTAGCTTTCACAATTTATTCAAGGCTGTTTGGCAAAGTAGGTAGGATCCACACAGCAGTCATTACTGCCAGACGCGTTCGGGCTCCTGCCCTTAATCATTGGCTTTGGATGTTTATGTGCAGGAAAACCTTTTGAGCAGCTGACTTTTGATTAAGACCACCGCCCCAGTGGGCGCGGCCGCTCGCACGGCCTTCTGGTCATTGTGGTGCTCCAACTTTGTGTCGCTACAGTGGCCCACTGGGGCGGTGGACTTAATCAAAAGTCAGCTGCTCAAAAGGTTTTCCTGCACATAAACATCCAAAGCTAATGATTAAGGGCAGGAGCCCGAAACGCGTCTGGCGTAATGACTGCTGTGCGGATCCTACCTACTTTGACAAACAGCCTTGAATAAATTGTGAAAGCTAATACTTACCCGTGTGTTGGACTCCTTCGTTGAGGTAACTTTTGCGGATTGATGTTAAACGGCCTACCTAGCAGTGAAAGAGTCCCGCTGCGGCAACGCAGACCTGAGTGATGCCAAACGGTAGTCGCTATGAGCAGGATGGGTGCTTTGATTCGAGGCAGCGAGGTGTTTGTCAAAATCATGGAGGAGGGCATAGCCACCCACTGTGGTAACATTTGGATTTTATTTATTTTTGTTGCAGGTTTAACAGCTCACTGTAGCGACACAAAGTTGGAGCACCACAATGACCAGAAGGCCGTGCGAGCGGCCGCGCCCACTGGGGCGGTGGTCTTAATCAAAAGTCAGCTGCTCAAAAGGTTTTCCTGCACATAAACATCCAAAGCCAATGATTAAGGGCAGGAGCCCGAAACGCGTCTGGCGTAATGACTGCTGTGCGGATCCTACCTACTTTGCCAAACAGCCTTGAATAAATTGTGAAAGCTAATACTTACCCGTGTGTTGGACTCCTTCGTTGAGGTAACTTTTGCGGATTGATATTATATCACCAAATTTCTTGTCAGCTCTTGACAAAAAGATGCTCAAGCCCAATTCCATGCACGCAAAAAGATTTTATTTTAGCATGTGGCAAGCCAAACGCCCGAAGCGTTTTGGTGCAGCCGCACCTTGATCACGGGTCCCGTGATCAAGGTGCGGCTGCACTGAAACGCGTCGGGCGTTTGGCTTGCCACATGCTAAAATAAAATCTTTCTGCGTGCATGGAATTGGGCTTGAGCATCTTTTTGTCAAGAGCTGACAAGAAATTTGGTGGTATTTTAGAGGATTCGCGCTCTCGCTCAAGCCCGCCGTCATCAAGCGGCAGAGAGTCTCGCGAACTGAGTTGCTGAATATATATATATATATATATATATATATATATAAAACCAACACGAACAAAGTCATCAGAGCCCTATTTCAGGATATTGGTGTTTTATTTTCAAATTAAAACAGTAGCAGCATGCATTTCTTTACATCATCCTCCTTTCTCCTAATGCATTTCAGCTCTATGCCGCGCCTTGATCACAGGTGAGGCGAGTTGCAGATTTCAAGAAGCCACATGATTTTAAATGTGGGCCCCAATCTGCCCACGGAGTCAAAAAGTACAATTTCCAGCATTCATTTGGAGTAAAATACTCAGTCCATCAGGATAGTTTGCGGTAAGTTTGTGTCCAGGATAAATGCCAAAAATGGCTGCAAATGTTCCAAATTCCGTCATGCTGTATTAATAAAGTGACTCCGTGCATTTAAAATATTAAAATCCATTTCCAGATGCTTTGTGCTGATTTGTTAAGAAATTGTGTTTTAACACCAAACTCGAAAACAGAAGAGCGCAGGCACATGCTGCCCCTACATCCATTACTTGCCTTGTGCTGTCCTGATTATATTCATATATACACACACACATGCAAACACACATTTATATATAAGTATGCACACACTTGTAATGTTCTCCTCTTTAAGAATCCTTCCTGTTATGTCACAGGAACTCCAGAGCAGAACACAGAAATCCAATATTAAGAATTCAGATAACTAGAAGCAAGTCTTTTAAAGTTCAGATAAATGCTCAGGGTATTACTTCAAATGATGAGGGAGTTAGTCCAAAGGTTTGCGTTCATTAACACACAACTTTCACAATACTTCTCTAACATGTGTATTTGTAAAGCACACTTTAACCCGTGGGCATCTTGGTAGTGAATAACAGATGTTTATTGTTACCCAAAGGTACTCATTTTATCGACCTCAGAAGGATGAAAGGCTGAGCAGACCTGCCGAGATTTGAACCTGTGACCATGAGGTCAAACACAGACCCAGCTGTAATCCAAATGTCCATAAGAACAATCCTTTGGAAAGCAAGCCGTTATGGGAAGGCAAATCCGAGGTCCGTGTTCTGGGGTCCTGCCTGCAGTAGCATTGCAGCCCAATTGCCTAGCGAAGAATGCTGAGAATCACAAGAAAGTTATACCTGAAGATTTGGGATGGCTACCATGTCTCTAGAAATATAATATGGGAGTTTGTCACCACTGGGAACTGTGGTTCATTGCTAGCATACTGTCACGCGGTATGACCTTTGCACACAGCCTGAATTCAGTCAGGGGTGGCACTCCAGAGTGACTGGCAGCCTTGTTTTCATCGAAAGCGTACAGTGTGAGCTGGTTTAAGGTACTGCTTTCCACACATGAACTGCAGTAAGCGTCAAGCAGTACCTTCAGTCTTGCTACCTGACACAGTCTAGCAGAAGTGAATGTTGAGGTAGCCCAAGATCTTTTAGCTTTTGTCTTTTGGGGTGAATCTCATATGTTTTGGATATGCATACATCTACTGAGCTTGGTAAGCATATGGGGATCAACTTTTCCCTGACTATCCCAAAGTTGAGTTGTAGAGAGAATGATTGTGTATTTCAATTATGTTTCCACAAAAGAAAGTATTCTGTAAAAGGCTTTCCCCTATAATCTCAAATGGTCCTTTCACTACTTTATGAAATTGTAATATTTTGTGTTTTGCAGTCTGGCAATATAAATATGTTAAATTGCTAGGACTCTTTGAATGATCACATATGTTAATTTTGTGTTAAAAGAATGTTCAGTTTTCATTTTAGTTCAAAGGACATTTTTTGCAGAAATTGTCATTCTTTCAATAATTGAGAGGCTGTGCAACTGCATTCATAAGTGTCTTAAAGGAAGATAAATCAAAAACAACTGACTGCATCTGCCCCATGTCCTGACAGGCCAGCACTCCCACTTCTTCAGCATTATAAATAAACTTTTCTTTTGCCACTGAGAAGAAATAGTCTTATTGTCAGTAGCAGCTGCTACTGGGCAGTAGTGGTGGGGCGGGTGGGGGGTTCAAAAAAAGGAAAGGGGCAAAGAAAAAAACCCACTTACCTTCCAGGCAGCCGCTTTCCTCTGTCCTCATCCTCTTCAGGTCGACGAACCAGGAAGCACCCAGGCTCTCGACTACCCTGACCAATCACAACGCTGCTGTGCAGCGTTGTGATTGGTCTCTGAGTGCCGTGGTTTAACACTCAGCCAGGGAATGGGAGCCTGGTGGAGGACATGCCAAGTGCGCCTGATGGTTTGGCTGGCCCGAGACAGCTGGGCAAGTAGTTATGCGCACTTAGGAGAGTTACCCCACTCCTTCCCCTGCTCAATGGGAAACGGAGCCCCGCCCTGCCCGCACTGGATTTACATAGCCAATAATGAAAAATAAAATGATAATAACATTGTTATTATCATTTTATTTTTCTTGTGGGCGACTCTCCTCCGCCTTAGCGGAGGAGCCGCCACTGCTTATTCTCATTGTACATTATGCCCATTACCCTTTAAGCTTGCGCTCTGGCTCAATGAAAGATTGAAATGCTCTAGTTTATTCGGTTTCATCAAGAGTATTCTTTATTGTACCCATCTAATGTGATAGCTTAAGCTTACAAGCAAGCCATGGTATTTGAAAGCCCTTCTTTAGATCCTTATTGAACCTCTACAAGGAAGAAAACATATCTGGATCTAGCTCAGGAGTAGCTGTCACTTTCCCATTCTGATGGTATTGGGCATTCTGCCTCTAATTTTAACCATTTACTTTATCAATATTTTGTCTGCCCCACAAAGGAATTTAAGCAGCAATGTTGTCACATGTTCGCCAATTACCAGAGCTCTGGTGTTTAGATGTTCTGAGGATTAAACACGGTTTAACCCTAATCATCTCCACCATTTTTGTAGGGGTGAGAGCAAGAAGTGGAATATCATATTTGTTATCTCCTGAATGTGTATTTTGGGTTTCTACACCATAATACCTCCACTGCAAATCAGATAACTCAGGGTTTAACAGGTTTATCTGCATTTTCTAAAGAAGAAAAAGAAATGAATCTATGTGCTGAGGGTTTGTGTTGCTGTACAATACCACTAATTCTTGCTGGGACAAACCAGATGCTTCCTTGAAGGTTAGAAGAACACCTGCAGTACATTTGGTGGCATTGCACCAGTGGTGTGAAAGTCAAATGTCACATGTGGGTTACAGTGGGTATTTATACCACCCACATGTAAGGCAAACATCTATGGCTGCCAGAAGCCGCATTGTGCCCCCTCTGGGCTGCAGTTTCAAAGCAGGGTAGTGCACATGGAGGGAATTGTGCCTTTTCTATGCAGGAAACCCTATTTTATATATTTAAAAGTCAACCCGAAATTGTGCCTCATATGCATACAGGCCTTGCCTTTGTATATATTAAACTGTGGCATATTACATACCTGGAATTGTGTGCCTTCACAGAGAACTATTATCCAAAAGCTGTTTTCGCAATGTAGGCAAAGCTTGATTTTCTATGAACAACGAAGATACAAAATAAAATAATTACGCTACATAGCTGCCTGTAAAAAATGCACTTGGTTTGAAAACTCCATTTCAATGGTGAAAGTAGATTTTTAAACACTAATGGAAAAGTAATTTTAAATAAGTATACTTTGTGCTGTCTGAGAGAATACAGATTAGATTTGTATAATCCATTGCTGCCTAAAAGGTATCCTGCTGCTTAAGAGAACCCAAGTCAGCAGGCCTCACTGATGAGAGTAAAACCAAGTTTTCAAGGCTTTCATAAATGCTAATAACTGTTTGCAGGTACGAAGATGGAGAGTTTTGTGCTTTAGCTGTAGCTACCTAAAATACACATCCACCTAAACTAACCTAAACTGGAACAAGAAAACCTGGGAACCATCAAGAGATGCACATCAGAGGACCACAACTGGAGGGAATGAGAGTAGTGACAAAACATTTGCCAAAAGTATGGTGGGCCCAACTGGCGCAAGGCATGGACAACCATACGGAGTGATTTAAAGATGATTCTTTTAGAAACTTGAAGCCAATGAAATGTGTTCAAGGCCAGAGAAGCAGAGTAATAACAAGACCACTGTAGCATATGCATAGCAGCTACATTTTGCATATGCTGACAGCTTTTCAACGGGCCTTTAAAGCGCCCAGAATAAAGATGTGTCATAATTCAATCTGCTGAGGATTATAGCCTCTACCACCAGTGAACTTGTTTGTGGAGGCAGCGATGGAAGGATTTTACAAAGAGTCTTTTGGCAGGAAACACAGGGATGGTAGATGATTGGCCTGGCCATTTAGAGAACTGTTGGAATAAAAGAAGACTCCCAAATCACACACTGTACTTACTGGAATGGGAGTAGGACCCAATAGTAGGAGAAAAAGAGATAGTACGTGGTGGTACCAACAAGATGTCAGACTAGTTAGAATTTAATTTTGAAGATTTGTCATCCAGCCAAACAAATATACAGGTTTGGAATCTGTGCAAGGATCTGGTGAATGGCTATCCAAAGAGATCATACTCTGGGTGTCATCGGTGTAGCTCATCAGTTGAGCAGGGGAAGTACATACAAATTTAATAATGATTAAATGAAATATTAGATAAAGAAAACTGAAAATTGGTTTTCAACCAATTTGCCTCTCAGAACTAATCCAGAGGCCTAGTTCACATTCCTGGTTGGATGTTAATGATCCTGCTCCCACAGGTAAATGACTTGGCCTCTAGGAGCAGAAAGGTAAGGGTTTTGTCAACAACTGGCCACTCAGCAGGGATTAACCGGAAGGGCAGGAACAGTTTGTTGACTAAAGGACAACCTTAACATTTCTTCTTTTAACTTGGTGATACCAAATTAGGTTGGCAGGAACTGCTCCCATTAATTTCTAGAGTGTTCCAGACTTTCTGGCTTTTATCCCAGCAGCCAGAAAACCAGTTCGGACCCAAGCACGTAGGAGGGTACCTCATCAGAATAAGGGAGTGCCTAGGGAAGGACCAGAGCTCCTCCATGAGGAGAAATGGGATAGCCATTGTGGGATTAGTGCTTCTGGGAATTTTGCAGTAAATTAACCTCTTAAGTGCTCCCGTCGGCCAACGGCCGTCACGAGCACTACCTCCGTAGTGCTGCGCACATCCGTTGGCCGACGCGGCCCCACCCACTGACTAAAACCGCCGCACTGCGGCGAAATTCCGCGCCGCGGTTAAGCGGTTAAAGAGGAAGCCCCAGATTTATCAATATTTGATGCAACCCAGCGCACAAGACAACTTGCTGCACTGCGTCAAACGGAGAGAGCAGGAATGCACCAAAATTATTAACATGGTACATTCCTGCTCTCTCTCCCTGCATGGGTGCACTTCTGACTGACAAGCGCCAACGCAGGCACTCTTGAGCCATGGTGCATACATTATAGCCATGATTGTTTTTGTATAGGAAGGAACACTTTCCTGCGCAAAAACAATCCCCAGAGGCATTTTCATCTTTTGTAAAGTGCAGCACACATAGAAAGAGGAAGTAAGGAGGAGAAATGAACTTATTTTTCCTTGTTACACCTCACCTGGTAAGGGGTAGAATTTTGACACATTCCCAGGCTTACTAGTCTCAGTAAATCTGGGAAAGCACCAAAACCGTGGGTGGATGCGTGGGAACACCCACGTTTCACCAGGGAAATGCCTTCCTCATGCAAAGTAAAGTAACTCAAGGCAGCGGCTTGTTCTGCCTTGCGTTACACCAGATTTACTATGCCATGCAGAACCACACAAGGTGGCTCTGTGTGGCATAATAAATCTTACATAAGGGCTTGTATTGCCTTGCGTCGCCTTGTGTGACGCAAAGGCAGTGTAAGCCCTTGATAAATCTGGGGCGAAGTGCTTAAAAAGGAGGCGAGGCTACGGCAAGGCATTAATCAGGATTGGCTGTAGGAAATTCTCCAATTACTGCTAGTACACCTCACCATCACTTCCTCAGAACACTCCTGGACCTGAGAAGGCCTCACCTGAAGTAAACAGGAATGACTCCTGCTGACACCCAGGGACTCAAACTGCTCTCCAAGAGACAAGTGATTGACCTCCTGTTTCCCTGCTTCAGGGACTGTAATCCCGTGACCAGGACACCTAAGATGGCCGCAGTGACGCACCTAGAAGGCAAGCCGGTTACCTTCCCAGCAGCGCGGGACGCCGATCACGTGACCGCTGCTTCGCTTGAAACGCCGGGAGTGCAGAACACCGAGAGAGAGAGAGAGACGCTGTGTCAGGAGAGACGGGAACACCAGAAGAAGATAGCCAGAACGAGGAGGTGAAGAGCGAAGAGCCCGAGAGAGAGGAGGCTGGAAGCGAGGGACCCAGGAACGAGAAGCTCACGAGGAGGAGCCAGGGATCAGCCCAGAGGCAACACCTACCGGTCCAATCGTCCCGAGAGAGAAGAGGATGTCTGGACTACTTCTGCCACGACCCAGGAGGGCCGTGGCCAGAGGCAAGTACCACTTCGTCGTTATTTCGCAGTAGGGAAGTGGTGGGAGCTGTAAACCAACACCAGAGCACTGCATGCCCTGAAGCACCTGTAGAGTGCACAGCCACTTGGGTGTTTAGGTGGAGGTCTACACAGGAATCCCATAGCCCTTCTCCTAACCTTATGTTCTTTTCTTTTGTTTGTTTATTTGAGGGAAAAACAAAATATACCGTCAACCCCTGCAACTGTCCACTGGGAGGAAGAGAGAAGGAACCTAGCCCTGTTGTGTCCTGAGAGAGAAAGGAAGCATACATAGGAAGACTACTTCCCTTGTCTGTGGACTGTTCCATAAACCCCTTTTGTTTGTCTTTATTTGAGGAGAACTTACTAATAAAGAAGTACTAGCACGATGGAGTCCTTCCTTTTCATATGAGTGTCCCTTTTCTAGACCACTGAGTGATTACAGGGACACAAAAAGCAGAAGAGCTCCTGACTCCAGCACGACCAGCTGACCACTAAGGTCTGAGCCCTGAAGGTGCCCTGGCTCGATAGAGACTCAGCTGTTGGAGGGAAGTGGGACTTATACATTTTTTCCACTTCAGGAGAACTGTGATAAGGTGCTGCAGCTTGTCCCGTGTCCAGGGACTGTGCACCCTCAGAGGGGATGAATCCCGGTTTTGTCCTGCTAGTAGTAATTTGCTACACTGAAAACTCATTCACTGGAACTTCTTGGCAACTGCCTGGCTACAGCTTCCAGCCTTGCCCACTAGCAGATTTTGAGAACCAAAAATGTGACTAAGTCTAAAGGTAAAACCTTGGAGCGGTGTGAGGCAATAAATCATTCCTAATTATGTAATTACCTCAGTTGCTACAAAATCCAGCTTTGTCCTGCTTGGAGCTCTGGGTGTTAAAATCAATGTCTTCAGTGGAAGCTGAACAACAACTTATCCAACTTTGAGGGACACTCACCAGGTTCACCTTTTAATTTGGTCTACTGGAAGGCTTTGACCTTCAAAAAGTAAACTAAATGTCAAGGCAAAAACTTTAAATAGGGTGACCCATTTTGTATAGCTGACATTTGCTCAGTGCTTGATTTGAACCAGTGGTTTCCAGTACTTGGCACCAGCTCCTAATTCTCAACACCAGCAGTAATGGCAGTCCACTACATTGTGCAGCTGCCAGTCTATATTTTTAGATGAGCAAAACCACAGTGCTTAATAATTCATTATACATTACAAATTAAGAATACCTGCCACCCACTCCATTTTTATAGATTAGGGTGGTCTAGAATAGTTTAAATTGTAATACCTGTGGGATTATGAAGGTTAGTAGATGTGCTGGTTCTGTCATTGGCAGCGCTGGCAGGAGCAATGGGTGGTGCAAGCTGCAGTGGCCTTTTGAGGAAGGCCCTGGCACTTGCTATTTTACAAACTAAGCACTGCCTCTGCTACATTCTGTTCAGCCAGAAATCACACCTAAAACCGAGTCAAGTGGGAACTATGACTTTACAGTGCTTTCCTTTTCTAGGTCCTTGTTGTCTTAAAATTTAAAAAAGCACAACTCATGTCTAAGTTTCACTTATCTGTTTTTGATTATTTTTGTGCTTTTTGCATATTCTTTTTCTGGTTTTCAAAATTGGTTGGAAATGTTATTGTGTTGTTTTCTTGATTTAAAATTTGTTGATACTGCTTAAATGTACCTTTTTCTGGGGAATTGGCTGCTGTTTGTGCCATAGCAACCAGGGGTTGTGCAGCAATTCTGTAAGAACTGTGTATCAGCCAGGCGTGTTTATTGGGCTGGTAAGAGTCCCCTCTTCCCAAAGTAACAACTCCCTTCCTGACACAGCAGATGAAGATGTATCTCGTAAGTAAGTAAAGATTTTATAAAGCGTGCGTTTGCCAAGGCATCTTAACGGTAAGCATTCCTGCTAGAAAACAAAAGAACAGAAAGATCAATTTACTGAGAATGAATGGAAAAGAACCATGTCATCAGCATGTTTGTAAACTAGGATAGGTTAGACTGGGATCTCAAAACAAGGGGCAAGGAGTTCCACAGCTTGAAAGCCTGGAAAGAGAAACTTCTCCCTCCCCATCGTGCTTTCCTGATTTTAGGAACAGTTACTAGTTTTGCAATGCCAGATCTTACATTCCAGTTAGGCACATGCCAGGAAAGAGATTGGGGAAAAAAAGTAGGACCTCCACTGTGTAAAGCTTTGTGGATAATACAAAGGGCCTTAAATTTGACCCTTTCAGTCACCGTCAACCATTGAAGGTCACAGATGCCCCTGGAAATTGGACAGTGGTGGCTGGTAGGGAACGGCGGCGGGGGAGCGAGGGGAGGTGTGGGGAGAGGGATGGGGTAGAAAATAAAAAAACTAACAAAAAATAATAAAACTTACCTGCTGCTCACTCCGCCAGCCGCCGCCTCTCTGCAGCCTCTCCAGTCTCCTCGTTGCAGGGCAAGTACCCGGATTCCCAGGGTCCCTACGCCAATCACAACGCTGCAATGCAGCCTTGTGATTGGTTCCGCTAAGTTCCCCTAAATCAATCACAACGCTGCATTGCAGCGTTGTGATTGGTCTGAGCGCCGTGGTTCGGCGCTCAGACGGGGACAGGGGGCCTGAGCATGTTCCCCACCAGGCTGTGTAATGCAGCCTGGTGGGGACCATGCAAAGTGCGCATAAATGTTTGGCCGGCCCAAGACGGCTGGTCAAACATTCATGCGCACTTTGAGTGGGCAAACCGCTTCTCCCCTGGACCCTGCTCTGGTCAGACCCACCTCTCCCTGCACCTAGGAAGGGAAAAAGAAAATGATAACGCATTTATTTATTATCATTTTCTTTTTCCTCTGCACTGCCTTAAAGCAGTGGGGCAACGCTCCTCCGCCTTAGCAGAGGAGCCACCCCTGAAACTGGATTGAACTTCGGAATCTTCAACGGAAGACATGCGGCCGCGTTTTGAAGTGATTTAAGTGGGCTCAATTTCAGTGACTGCTCCATTCACGATCTCTCATGCATGAAGTCATTATGCCCAGGGCCGGACTGGCCGTAGCGGGCACCGGGCATTTCCCCAGTGGGCCGCCAGGGTGGGGGCTGGTTTTAGGCCCCTGGGGGGACGTTTTTATTACCGGGGCCGGCAATATCGACCCCCTGTAACAAAATCGGCCCTAACAAACAGCTCGGCCGCACCCCCCTCCTCCCCCCCTGCCGGCTGAGCAGTTTGCCAGGGCCGGATTTGATTCCCAGTCCGGCCCTGATTATGCCTGGCTCTATCTCCTTGTCCTGGCTTGGCAGTTCAGGCTGGACTATTCCCTTGAGGAACAGGGTCAAGACTGATTTGCATATGGCTGCGTCTGAACAGGGGTGGCGAAGTGAGATAAAGAAAAATGATGGATTCAACCCAGATGTGTGACTGGGGGTGAGTGTCTGAAAAGTTTCAGCGCTCCGTCCATCACCTCCTTGTGTCTATCTGCTTGTTCTGCACGTTCTCAAATGGATTTGTTATAAGCTGTGCTTATGTACAAATTTCAAACAATATTTAGTTTGTTTAAACATTAGTGGTCAATTACAACAAAATGGTTCTATAACTACTTACTTTCAATGTGGTTAATCTTTAAGTTTAGATTACGAATTGTTATCCCCAGAGGGCCACGTCTTTCATTCTATTTTATAGACTTGAAACCTGATATCCCAATTTTGGATCCGGTCCCCTTTGCATTATTTTCTACATTTACAAACGGAAAAATATTTTTTCTGCGTACATATGTGCCCATAGGTGCACATGGCACTTTGTGAATCGAGGCCAATATGTGTTAAATTGAAATCTCCTATGAGCTTCTTTCTGCTCACACCTAGGACTCTTTGGCGTTCATTCTGGCTTCGCTAATTGTTGCTAAAGGTCGTGCTGCCCAGGCCTAGAGCCTGGTTTCAGGGTCACTGAGGATGCAGCATGGTAGGTTTGTAGCACTCACATTACAGTATTAGGATGTGTCACAGATGTTGGTATTTCTGCCCAACCCCGGTGCATGCTGGTACACGTGGTCTTCTAATTAGCATTTTCTTGATTGTTCACTGCCATTTTGGACAGTAACAACGAGTCATCTACTCATTAACAGACTTCTTTCAATTTATCTCTCTCAAAGAGTTTTGTTATGTTGCTTCAGTGTCAAACTTTATAAAAAAATTACCTAAGGACTGCGTAACATGTTTCAGGACATTACCCTTTTATAAGGGGTGTAATGACTAAGATGAAGAGATGAAAATGTGCAGGTGAAGACTAAATGCACTACTGAGATCACATGTAGTAACACTTGAATTGTTCGAGTGCTGTCATATGACAGAGCTACCAATAACTTGAAAAATACATTTGCACAGATCTTCTTATAGGTCACGCAACGCAGGGCAGAAAGTAAAGTTTCAGGGCTGCATTACATGAACGGGAGAGAGCAGACCAGCGCCATATTGGCGCTTGTCTGCTCTCACCATGCACTGGGTAACTTTAGAGAGCCATGCGCCAAAGCAGGCACTGTTGCTCCGTACTGTAAGGTTGTCTGCATTGTCTGAAGCATAGTTTTTGTAATGAAAGGGGGTCAAAAAGTATGCTTGAAGGCTTCCGCCACTTTGGCTGTGTGCTGAATAATGCAGCAAACATGCAAAGTGGGAAAAACAAGCATGAATGAAAACCTTTCACCTCATTGCGCCTGCCTCAAGGAGGCATAGGAGTCAATTCTTTGTAGATAGGGATTTGCGTCAACACCCATGGGTGGTTGCATGTGAACACCAATGCACCACCCATGAAACGCTGCCTTGACGCAAAGTTACACAAGGTAGCAAATTGCTCAACTTTGCATTACTTTGGGTTACAATCCAACAAAAATCACGATTTGCGTTGAGTTGCAAATCCTTTCTGAACACTTTGCTTCAGAAAAATAGTGCAAATCAGATGCAAAGCTTTTGTAAAGCTGGGCCATTGTGCATACTAGCTTTCGGGTGATCAGCACTTTTGCTGTTCTTGGTAGCATTGTAACCCAAACTGATTTTGAAACAGGATGGTAGCACACGTCAAATAAGATACATTCTAGCCCTAGGGGTGTGGCTTGGCGCGCAACCAAGATGGCCACGCGTTTCTGAGCTCCGTCGGACCTCCGGTGCGGACGCTCTGTTAAACATGCTGTACGGGTGATTTTTGTTCTTCGCGTAGCAGCACTAGGCGGCGGAACAGCTTGGGAGTCTTGAGGACGACTTTCAGGTGTTTCGGTCCGCTCCTTCTGCGACTCTCTCCTCAACGACTCTCTCCTCATACCGGAACATCAAAATGGCAGCGGTTATGGAAGTTTCGCCGATTCAAGGACCAAGGGCCCCATGCATCATCCGAAAATTGGGTCGCAAACGGGCAGATTCGCAGAATCTGCCCCTTTGCGACCTGTATTTTTGCATTTAGGATGCATCATCCCAAATGCAAAATTCGCAATTTAAGGAATCTCTAAATTGCGATTACTTAAATTGCGATTGCATTTAAGCAATCGCAAATTGAGATTCCTTAAATGCAATGCAACAAAGTAAAAAAATTAGCGATTTCGCTACTAGGCGGCGCAATTTACCATGAAGTTGAACTTCATGGTAAATTGCAAAAACTTTGAGAAATGCACTAAAGTGCATTTTTCAAAGTTGAGGTTACACACACACATGTCCTTGGGACATGTGTGTGTGCAACATATGTGCACGGATCAATTTCAGGGTGCAACAGGGTGTCCTTTGACACCCCTGCACCCTTGAAATTGCATGCGCAATTTGCGAGTACCTATTGGTACTCGCAAATACGCTTCATAATTTCCCATTCATTCCTATGGGCCTGTAGGCCCATAGGAATGAATGGGAAGCTCATTCCTTATTTGCGACTCGCAATTTGCGACTCGCAAATAAGGAATGTGAAAGGAATCGCTATTATTATAGCGATTCCTACATGCATAGGATTTTGCGAATCCTTAATTGTGAATCCTTAATATTCGCTATTAAGAACTCGCAAAATCCTAGCTTGATGCATGTGCCAGTTACTGGCATGTGCCAGTTACTCGCAAAATCCTAGCTTGATACATGTGCCAGTTACTGGCCCATAGGAATGAATGGGAAATTGTGAGCGCTATTTGCGAGTACCAATAGGTACTCGCAAATTGCGCATGCAATTTCAAGGGTGCAGGGGTGTCAAAAGGACACCCTGTTGCACCCTGAAATTGATCCGTGCACATATGTTGCGCACACACATGTCCCAAGGACATGTGTGTGTGTAACCTTCAACTTTGAAAAATGCACTTTAGTGCATTTCTCAAAGTTTTTGCAATTTACCATGAAGTTCAACTTCATGGTAGATTGCGCCCTAGTAGCGAAATCGCTAATTTTTTTACTTTGTTGCATTGCATTTAACCCCTTCGATGCTTATGACGAGCTGGACTCGTCATGGCACACAGTGCTCGTGTGCTCATGACGAGTCCAGCTCGTCATAAGACCCACCCACGGGGAAGCGCTGGCGCTCCCCCCGTGGGGATCCGATCGTTGTTTTTTTTTCGGGGAAGGGCTTCCCCTGCTTCCCCCCGCCCCCCCCCTCAATGACGTCATCGCGCGAGGCGCACTGACGTCATTGGGGGTTTCCCTTTGTTCCCGGACGTGCTGGAAGCCATTTGCTTCCAGCACGTCGGGGAATAAGGTGAGTTTTGGCTCCGGGGAGAGGGGGTTTGCAACAAAAGAGGCATCGAGGGAAAGGAAAGGGTTTTCCTTTCCCCCGATGCCTCTTTTGTGCATTCCTGCTGCACGATCATGCGATCGTGCAGCAGGAATGCCACTAGACACCAGGGAATTTTTGTTTTTTTGTTCAAAGCAAACGAAAATACTGTTTTGGGGAGCGGCCCCTTGGGCAAGGGTCGCTCCCCTTTTGGGGGCCATATGTTTTGGGTGCTCTGCCCCCCTGGGGGGGGCAGTTTTTTTTATATAGCAGGGGTGTGGAATTTTCCAAATAATCTAGTTGTCCAAGGGACAAAATGCCACTGAGATCTACATGTCCTGTAAAATCCACTTGTCCCACCTACTCCCGTCCCACATCAAACATAAGGGCTCCGGCTGACAAACATTAACCCAATTTCCGTTTTTATACACATTTAAAAATAAATACAGATAAGAAAATAAATGGTTTTCTGTCTGTATGTATCTGTAAAAATCAGTAAAAACAGAAAACAGGGAGCCTTAATTATGAAGAAAAAGTTAGCTTTGGTGAAATAAAACATTTGCCTAAGATCACACAATTTAAGCATGGAAGCCATTTTTTTAATTTATCAAGCAAGGTTCTCTTTCACAAAGAGTATCTAAATAGTTCCAGACCGTCAAGAATTCTGCAACATCACAAATAGCAGATAACTACTGTAAATAAACTCTGCACTCAAGAAGGATGTTGCACAATGTCACAACTAATGCACAACTAATTGCAACCAGTACTTACTTAACTCACTGCCTAAAAAAAAAAAAGATCATGATCACTAATAATGAACATCTGTCGCCAACAAGCCACACCTATCCAGAATACTGGACTATCCCAGAGCATGCAGACATATCACAAATAACGGACAGACAAACAATATCCACCTGCTTCAAGTAAGACTGTAGATACAATGACCAAAAGAATCCAGGACTATAATTAAATAATATAACGTGAACGTGCATTTGCAGAGCTATTTGAGGCAGAACTGAAGTGCATTAAAGAGCTATTCATAGAGGCCCGGCCCCCCTGTTTCACACAAGTCAGAGTGATCTAGTTGTGTGTTCATTGGCAGAGGCTCTGCATATGTGTATAAACTAGTGCATACCAAATTAACACAACACCAGATTTGATGTACTGCTGCCAAGTGAATTCAGCATTTTCTCTTCTTCTTTAATGATAGTACCCTTCATATCTTCCTCACCACCTCCTGATTTCACTTGTTTCTAAATATCCTAGCCCGAGTTATTTTAACACTTGACTACACTTGCATATGATCTTGAGACTGAGAGTGCATTTCTAATGAAAGAATGACATTTTTTTGCAGTTTAATAGCGCAAACTCGACCTGAACGTATTAGAGTGCTTTACATGAGCGCCAGTTATATTACACAACTTGGACACGTTCATTTATTTCTAACTGTAGCACTATTTGCAGCTGCACGAGAAATCATATTAAATGATATGTGAACTTATGCAGAGTCTGCAGAGGGGACATTATTCTGGCAGACGCCGATACAATAATAAGACGATCATTGTAGTTTTCAGAATGAAAACCAAGGTTTCTGCTAGAGGTAAATCAGGTGCCTCCCTGTGACCCCGTCACCCGCCTTAGAGCATTCTCTGCTATGCTCGGAGCGCAGCGCGGCTGAAGTTGCAAAGTAAAACGATGTGTGGCTCACTGTGACAGTGCTCCTTGCACTCAGTTAGGCAGCGCCCTTCCGTACCACATAAGCACACGCCCGCAGTTAACTTTATGCCAATGTAGATCACTCAATGTCACTGCATGCGCTTTCCTTTCCTCGCGCCTCCAACTTCGCGTTCTACGTCTGAGGTTTTTAAACAGCTACTGTAGGCGCTCTTCCTTCTCCCTTCAGTGCAGCGCTGCCTCACTTTATCGCGCCGGTACATACAAAGCTGATTGTAGCCAAAACACAAGCACCCCTAGAGATGCCTCCTTGGTGGTGGAATTGGAGAGCCTTTCGTGACCATCATCAGCAGAAATACGGACTTCTAACGTGACATCTAATCCTGGTCACAAAGAGCTTTTTGCCTTCAGCATCAGCACAGCGAGGCGGCAAATTTCACTTTCGCTTTTCAAAAACAAATGTATTTTTAACCCCGCATTCAGATGAGTCTGAAGTCCTGGCATTGATGTGGTGCAAGATATGTGCCTTGCCCATGCCGCCCGCAATGAACTTTGAAGGGAACAGTTCTCCTGAGGCGCCGCTGCAGCTTAAAAGAAAATGCGCACAACGGGCTAAATTAAGCCCGAAAAATAGGCACTGGCCAACTGAGCATTTTCTCACACAAATGGGAAAGATATCGCCCTTTTGTGAGGGAAATTGCCCAATCTGTGTCACACGTCTGGTGTGAAAGGGAGTTTTAATCCACTCTGCACACCAATGGAAAAGTGCGATCGGCAATTAGCAGCAATGAGAGCCCGCGCTTTCTGCAGCCACACTGACGCCGCATTAGACACGGTCCATCAGCAGGCAGACAAGTTCTATTTCAATATTTCAGAGCAATCTGCATGCAAGCTCAGCAAAATAACACTCTAGCAGTGCTATGGCGGGCGCTATAGTGCTTATTTTACCTGAATCTATAATTGCCTCACTCGCGGCAGTCCGGCAGTCCCGAAGTTCAACTGCTTGCTGAGACTGGGGTGACGTTTCACTCCCCAGCCAATCACTGGCTAGAGCCCAGTGAAGTCATGGGCTGCTGGCCAATCAGAGGCCTCCAAAGGCTCTCGGCAAGCTTTTATGATTGGCTGTGAGCCCCAGAGTGCTCACAGCCTGTTTTATTTCCGTGATTTAATGTCTACTTGTCCGACGGACAAAATAGACATTAAATCTTCTTGCCCGATGATAAAAACAACATGGTTCGGGCGTCGGGCGATATGATTCCCCCACCCCTGTATAGCTCGGGCTTTACCCGAAGGTGTCAAAGTGCTTCACAATAGTGTAAGCATGATATAAAAGCAAGCGTTACATTACATGAGGAAAAAGTGACAATTGTGCAAATAACAAGATACAAAAAGGTATGCGTTACAAGAAGAAAAAGTGACAGGTGTGCATGATACATGAGATGCAAAATACAAATAGAGGTATAATACTGCAATAAGTGGCAGTCACTCAGAACACACTGGGAAGGCACTTCTATAGGCATGGAGTACAGAATTTCCTATAGTGGAAGAACTTCCTTGAGGGAGTAGAGAGGGCGTGAATTAAACAGGAGACTTAAAATGAAGGGTACACAAATCCAACACAGCACGCAAGGGTGAGGAATGTACAGGAAAAAGTACTAATTTACAATGAAGAGCGAACTTCCTAGAGGGGGCTGAGAGTGAAAGTATTAGTTCTGAAAGTGTCTTTGGAAGAGAAGAGATTTGAGGTCAGCTTTGAAGATCCGGGTAGAGGAGGTGGCACGGAGCAATGGGGAAGCGAGTTCCAGATTCTCACCGCATTGCCTGAGAAGGATTCCGCCATCGATCTTTCCCTTTTGAAGACGGGGGGTGGGGCTCAAGCAGAAGCTTTCCGCATTGCGAGAAGGGCGAGAGCCACCGGACAATTTCAATTTATTCGCCAGGTAACGAGGGGAGGACGTGTGTAAGGCTTTGTGTGTGATGCAGGCAGCTTTGCCTCGATCGGAAGCCATCGAAGAGAGGACAGGATAGGAGTGACGTGGTCGCTTCGTTTAGACCCTGAAATGAAGCGAGCTGGTGAATGGAGGATGGATTTGAGAGGGAGAGGTGGGATTTGGGTAGGCCCGTCAGAAGAGAATTGCAATAATCCAGTCTTGAGAGAACCAGAGATTGTACCAAGGTTTTTAAGTCTTTCTCCGGGAAGAACCGACGGATCCCCCATAGAAGGTGCAACTGGTAACGTGCGTTCTTAGCAATAGAGTTGATGTGGGAGATTAGGTTGAGTCTTTTGTCATGAATGACACCTAGGGATTTAGCGCTGTCGACAATGATGGGTTTGTTGTTGAGTAGGCTCAGCTGATCCATCCAAGATTGAACAGGAGGAGGTGAGAGAGAGGTAGAGAGGAGGAGGAATTCAGTTTTGGCGGGATTCAGAATGAGTTGGTGAGCTAACATCCAGTTGTGAATAGAGTTGAGAGTAGAGTTGAGTAGTGAGAGATCGTGTGCGGAAGATAAAGGTATCTTCCCACTAGTCCACCAGGCATTTATTTGTGGAGAGTGACCCCTTGGGCAAGGGTCACTCTCCTTTGGGGGCAATATTTGTGGCTGTGTCTGCCCCCCAGGAGGGCAGATCGCCATGTTTTTTTTAAAAAATTGGGCCCACTAGACCACCAGGGATTTGTTTGAGGGGAGTGGCCCCTTGGGCAAGGGTCGCTCCCCTATGGGAAGCATTAATTTGGCCGTTTCTGCCCCCCTGGGTGGGCTGATCGGCTAATTTTTTGTATGGCCACTAGGCCACCAGGGATTTTTTTGTGGGGAGTGGCCCCTTGGGCAAGGGTCGCTCCCCCTTGGGGGCATTGTTTGTGGCTGTCTGTCCCCATGGGGGGGGCAGATGTTGCCATTTTTTTATATTTGGCCCACTAGACCACCAGGGATTTGTTTTTGGGGAGTGGCCCCTTGGGCAAGGGTTGCTCCCCTTTGGGGAGCATTAATTTGGCCGTTTCTGCCATCCTGAGGGGCAGATCGGCTGATTTGTTTTTTTGTAGGTCCACTAGGCCACCAGGGTTTTTTTTATGTTGGGGAGCGGCCCATTGGGCAAGGGTCGCTCCCCCTTTATGGGAGGATGATTGTGGCCATTTCTGCCCTCTTTGGGTGGCAGAATAGCAGTATGTTTTTAGGCCCATCTGCCCCCAAGGAGGGCAGAAGCCACTAGACACCAGGGTTTTTAATTTTTGTGTTGGGGAGTGGCCAAAGGGGCAAGGGTTGCTCCCCTTTACGGGGGTGAATATTTTATTTATACTCTTTGGCCCACCTACCCCTTAGCTTGGCTGGTGGATTGTGTGTGGACTGGTGCATTATTTGCATATGTGATTGTAATGTTTTTTTCTCCTTTTTATTCTAGTGTAACGCTTTTGATTCCTGTTTGCGGTTTCGGCAGTGGTTGTTCTGCAGTTTTGCGTAATTGCATTTATTTGGTAAGAAAAATATTTTTGTTGTGTGTACTCCAAATGAGTATTATTGTCATGCATGAATGAATTTTTGTAAGTGGTGTCATAATGGCAGCATATTTGTTAGTGTTCAGAGCATGACATTCTTTGCAATGTTTTGCATTGTCTTATGTGTAATTTTTTCTTTCTTCTTTTTTAGTGGGATATTGTTGATCCTTACTGTGTCTGTGCAGAGTAGGTGGTGGTGAGTCTAGCTGCTTCTGTCACGTGAGTGGTATAGTGTTGGAGTATATTGGTCTTTGTGATAAAGCTACATTTTGTTTATTTCTTTTTTTTACAAAGGGTTTGTTGTTGTTGACTTGTTTGACAAGTAACCTTTATTAGTAAGCATTATGGCTAGCCGTAGAATGACTGCTCAGCAGGTGGTTGGTTTGCTTCTTGTATCTTCCTCTGAGCAGGATTATGAGACTGACACTGCGTCTGAGGGAGAGGAGGGAGGGGAAGATTCAGGCAGTGAGTTTTCTCTCCACATGGAATCATCGGATGATGAAGGTACTCTCAGTGCAGATTAAGTGCCTGTTTTAGAGGAGGATACTACTGTGCCGATGGTGCAAGAGGCATCTGGATTGCAGCCTGGGGCTGCTAGGCTTCCTACTGGAAGTGCTGGACTCTGGGTTGATCCAAACATGGTGCAGCCGGTGTTGCCTGCCTCTAGTGGTTATGCAGGGTGTAGAGTGGATTGTGAACATTATTTGCCTATACAGTATTTTCAGTTGTTTATGGATGATGTATTTTTGGGTGAGATTGTTGAGCAGACTAATTTGTATGCTGAACAGTTATTGAGGGACAACAGTGCAAGACTTAGGCCCCATTCTAGAGCTACCCGGTGGAGTCCCACAAATCTGGAAGAGATGAAGAAGTTTTTGGGTTTGACTTTTTTGATGGGTTTGATAAGGAAGCCGTCCATGGGTTCATATTGGTCTACCAGTCCCTTGATGGCAACGGCCATATTTCCTGCAGTTATGACTCGTGATCGGTATTTACTTTTGCTTCGGATGCAGCATTTTGTTGATAATGGTTTGGCGTTGCCACGAGATCACCCTGAATGTGACCGTCTTTTTAAGATTCGGCCTGTTCTTGATCACTTTGTAGATCGATTTTCAGAGATCTATACTCCAGGGAAAGAAATATCTATTGATGAGTCTTTGGTCCTGTTCAAGGGCTGTTTGGTTCTTAGGCAGTACATTCCTAGCAAGAGGGCACGCTATGGAATTAAGCTGTATATGTTGTCTGAGAGTAGGACAGGATATGTTTTTAATTTGCGTGTGTACACTGGTAGGGATTCCACTATTGACCCCCCTGGTTGTCCGTCCACTTTTGGAGTTTCAGAGAAAATTGTGTGGGATCTTGCTAGAGGACTGTTTAACAGAGGCCACCATTTGTACCTTGATAACTTCTACACTGCTGTGCAATTGTTTAAGGCGCGCCTAAGGCAAGCCCGTCTGCGCCCGTCCGCGCCTGGTCGTCGCCAGGAGCCAGAAACCCTGCTGGTACCTCTTTAAATCCAGCAATTAGTCCCAATCAGCGCATCAGCTTCACCAGTCAAGAGCTAACGTACATTAGGGACCACATACGAGCTCCCGTGATGCACATTAAAGCGAACTCCTGTATCCACAAATTCCCTAGATCAGTGGAAGGTCCCCTTGCATGCATTAACTGCAGATTCCAGAGTATCTCACCCATACCATCGACTGTCCTTAACAATCCCCGCAAATCAGGTGAAAATAAGGTAAGCTGGGACTGTTTTTTGGCAATTGTCCATTCACTCCCTAAACACGCCATTAACATTTGGGACTTGCTTTCTTCCTCTTCTCCAGACATGGGATTTATAACGGAAACATGGATGAAACCATCTTCATCCCCAGCAATCGCCATGGCAATCCCAGATGGATATCGTATCTTGAAATTAGATAGACCACGCAGGGTAGGAGGAGGGGTAGCCATTATTCACAAAGACTCGATCAAAGCTACTCTATTAGATCATCTTAGCAATGATAAAATTGAAATTCTGGTATTCAGATTAGATCTTCACGCACAGTTGAGCTGGAAGGGAGCTCTTGTATACCGCCCCCCGGGACCGCTACTCGATTCCATCACCCTCTTATTAGACCTGATTGCCCCACATCTAATATCCTCCAATAAATTTCTTTTACTTGGTGACTTTAATGTTCATAGTGAGAATCCAGAAGACCCCAAGGCCTCTGCTCTCCTGTCCGAGCTCGCGTCATTAGGACTCACAAAAATCAACGAGGCGCCGACGCATATTGCAGGTCATACTTTAGACCTGGTTTTTCTAACTCCCCTCACATATTGTATAAATCTACCACCCCTCTGACCTGGTCGGATCATTCCGCTATTGCATTTGATCTAGAGGGCCCCGCCGCCTACAAATGCGCAGAAAAACCCATTACGAGCCCATAGACAATGGCACAAATTGACACCTACACTTTTAGAGAAACCTTTATCCCTCCATACTTTTCATCTTTAGACACGGTAGAGAAACGATTAGCGGATTTTCAGGACGCATTACTTATCACTTTAGATGAACTAACCCCCCTGAAAAGTTCATCAGTGGCCCCTAAGCGTCCTCAGACTCCATGGTACTCAACAGACCTTCGATTCGAAAAAAGTCGATGCAAAAGATAGAGCGTCAATGGCGCAGATCCCAGACACCTTCTGACAAAGTAAAATATAAAATTGCCATAGACTCCTATCATAAAAACATCAAAGCTGCTCGAAAAAATATATAGCAGACCAGCTAGCACAAGCAGATAACACCTCTAAAGCTCTTTTCCAAGTACTTAACACCTTCATTAATCCCAAAGCTTGCACTCAGGAAGACGCACCAACCCAGTTACTCTGTGATAACATTGCGGACTTTCTTACACAAAAGATTGATAACATCTACAATAAAATTACTACTACTGTTACTAGCACTAGGGATGAACCAACTGCAGAATTACCCCCTGACTCATATAATTTTCTCACTTTCAAAGAATTTCCTCTGCTCACTATTAAAAGTACAGAAAACTTATTACAATCTATCAAATCTGAATCCCCTAAAGACTTAATTCCATCTAAAATCTCCAGAGGTTTAGCAGCAGAGTTGGCTGCACCCCTGTGTTCTATTTTAAATAGTTCAATTAAAGAAGGCAAGCTTCCCCTCTGAGTGGAAAGCTGCCCAGATAATGCCTATTAGGAAAAACACCAAACTGCCCCCTGATGTAATTTCCAACTATCGTCCCATTTCACTTCTCCCTCTATATAGTAAAATACTGGAAAAACATATCAATACTCATCTTTCCACCTTTATAGAATCATCAGACTGTCTTGACCATTCGCAGTCGGGATTCCGTCCTAAGTACAGTACCGAATCAGCTCTGGTCAATGTCATGGATGACATTCGAATGCATGCGGATGCTGGTCGAGCAGTGATTCTTATACTTCTCGCCTCTCCGCAGCATTCGACACTATCTCACATCAGATTTTGTTGGAGAGATTACGGGCTATAGGAATACAGGACAATGCACTAGACTGGTTAACTGACTTTTTAAAGGGAAGAACACAAACAGTTAACCTTGGCCCCTTCAAATCTCAGACAAGTATGGTAACAAAGGGTGTGCCTCAAGGCTCTTGTCTCAGCCCTTCATTATTTAATATATATGTCGCCCCACTCGCAGCACTCTTAAGAAAGATTGGATTTACTCCCATCTCTTGCGCGGACGACACACAGCTCCTTCTCTCTTTCGATAAAAACACACCCAACATCAAGAGCACTTTTGCAAATGGCATGAAAACTATTACATCATGGATGAGTAATAACTTTCTGCAGTTAAATGCAGATAAAACTGAAATAATGCTATTCAAAGACGCAGTGACCAGATGGTCACCGTGCTGGTGGCCAGAAGAGCTGGGACCAGCACCATCCCCTAAAGTAGTGGTCAAGAATCTGGGTGTGCTAATTGATAGCAAACTTAATTTGGATGACCATATAGCTACCACAAAACGGACTTGCTTCCATGTTTTCAGCCTGCTCCGTAAGGTTTTTCACCTTCTCCCTTCTTCAACACGAAAAACCCTGATACATGCAATGGTCCTTAGCCGACTGGACTTCAGCAATGCTTTGCTGATCTCCGCTAAAACAACTGCCTTGAGCAGTTTACAAGTGGTCCAGAATACGGCGGCCCGATTGGTGACCAGTGCTCCCCCGAACTCCCTCAGGTCCCCTGCTACGTAAATTACACTGGCTGCCTATACGTAAAAGAATAGAATTTAAAATTGGTTGTTTGGTTTTCAAAGGCCTTAACAAAATGGGACCTAAATATCTAGCAGACAAACTGGTTAGATATACACCTTCGCGCACCCTCCGATCAACAGATAAGGGCCTTCTTACTGTCCCGCGCATAAAACAAACTAGGCTAGGAGGCAAAGCATTCTCCTACATAGCCCCACAATTATGGAACCAGCTACCTCTGGATATCCGCCAATGCACTAATTACCTAACTTTCAGGAAAAAACTTAAAACTTCACTTTTTTAGTTCTTCGTGCCTCTCTAGTCGCCATTAGCGCGGAGATACCCCATTTGGGGTGATTCATGCGCTTTATAAATGACATAAATAAATAAGGAATTGTTCAAAGTGGACACTTTTGCTTGTGGCACAATCCGCTCTAATCGTAAAGGTTATCCAAAAGAGCTTGTTTGCAAAAAACTTCAGAGGGGACAGTGCAGTTCCTTGCGTGGTGATGAACTACTAGCTGTGAAATTTGTGGACAGGAGGGATGTGTACATGCTGACTACCATCCATGATGAGAGTACTTCACCTGTGGCTGTTTGGGGTCAGATTGCTGAAGTGCGCAAACCTGTGTGCATTTTAGACTACAATAAGCACATGGGTGGTGTTGATAGAGTAGATCAGAGGTTGGAACCTTACACTGCTATTCGTAAGGCTTACATTTGGTATAAGAAGTTGGCCATCCATCTCTTCAATTTAGCAACTTTCAATGCTTTTGTTGTGTTCAAGGAGTGTTCTCCTGCATCAAAGTTGACTTTTGTTCAGTTTCAGGAGTCTGTCATAGGCAGCCTTGTTGTTGTGGAACAGGCAAGTGTTCCTAGAGTTGGAGTGGTGGAGGATGTGGCTCGATTGAAAGATCGCCACTTTCCTGATCACATTCCTCCTACACCCTCAAAAGACTTTCCCACTAGGAGATGTAGAGTCTGTTGGCGAAGAGGTACACGGAAGGAGACTCGTATGTACTGCCCTGAGTGTCCTTCTAACCCTGGGCTGTGTGTGCCTGCTTGTTATAGAGCGTACCACAAGCAAAAGAATTATTGGGAGCAACCATGAGTGGTAAAGTGAACTGCCTGGTCTGTAATGTTTAAGAATTGTTGTTCTGTTTCAAGGTTGGCATTAGTGCAATGTATTTAGTTTCTGAATTTGTGTTAGTAGATTTGTATCTATTTGCAATTTGTTTGTGTTTTCTTTTTTGTATAAAAAAATCCTAAATGTGATGGTGGTGTGTGTAGGCTGGTGCTTGTCTGGCGGTGTGCGTGGTGTGGCGCTTGGCTGGCGGTGTGCGTGGAGTGGCTCTTGGCTGTCGGTGTGCGTGGAGTGGCACTTGGCTGGCGGTGTGCGTGGAGTGGCACTTGGCTGGCGGTGTGCGTGGAGTGGCGCTTGGCTGGCGGTGTGCGTGGAGTGGCGCTTGGCTGGCGGTGTGCGTGGAGTGGTGCTTGGCTGGCGGTGTGTGTGGAGTGGCGCATGGCTGGCGGTGTGCATGGAGTGGCGCTTGGCTGGCGGTGTGCGTGGAGTGGCGCTTGGCTGGCGGTGTGCATGGAGTGGCGCTTGGCTGGCGGTGTGCGTGGACTGGCGCTCGGCTGGCGGTGTGTGAGTAGTGACTTGCTGCTGGTCACTACACACACTGCTAGCCGAGCGACACTCCACGCAATCCATCAGCTTGTGTGGTTGCTGTGTTAGGAATGTGGGCGTGTGAAAGTGATGGGTCCTTGAATGGCGCTGTCTGCTGGTGTGAGTGTTGTAATGTGATGGGCCCGCGGCTGGTGGTGTGAATGGTTTTGTATGTATCACACGTATGAAAGGTGTATGAATGGCCTGTAAAGAGGTTGGTGCCTTGTCGTGGCTTTACAGCTCACGAGCTGTGAGTCAATGGTTCAGTTTCTCGTCCTTTCAATTATTAACAGTGCATTTCATTTTTGTGAAATCACTTGTTAATACAATTGTATATACTGAACCATCACTCACCCTCGTGCCAAATCCAACCAGTATGTGTGTGTGCTTGAGGATTAGATGGCTGTGCAGTAATATTTTTTTTTGTCTTTCTCAAGCAGGGTGTACCTTGTCCCTTTTTGTGAATGTTGTAATGTGTTTGTTTCGTGGCTGGTGGTGTGAATGGTCTTGTGTGTATCACGTATGAAAGGTGTGTGAATGGCCTGTAAAGCGGTTGGGGCCTTGATGTGGCTTTACAGCTCACGAGCTGCGAGTCACTGGTTCAGTTTTTTGTCCTTTCAATTATTGACAGTGCATTTCATTTTTGTGAAATCTCTTGTTAATAAAATTGTATATACTGAACCATCACTTGCCCTCGTGCCAAATCCAACCAGTATGTGTGTGTGCTTGAGGAATAGATGGCTGTGCAGTAATCTTTGTCTTTTTAGTCTGTCTGCCAAGGTGTACATTCCGTCTAAGAATAACCTACCAACTGTAGATATTGTCAGTAAACGAAACACCCATGGGAGTACATGGTGATATCTCTCTTGTGGATCACAACAAGTTATGTTACCCACAATGTCCTGCAAACCGCAAAATGTCTGTCACATTTTCCTTGCAATATTGTGCCAAAATTTTCACGCTGCAGAAATAAACAACACATTATCTCAAAACGACCTGGTTTTGCAAGGGGGGGTCACCTGGGTTTTTGGCCCGGGGCTCGGCGGCCACCTAGGGAAACCTACCAAACCCACACATTTCTGTAAAGTAGACACCCGGGGGATTCCAGGGAGGTATGGCTTGCGTGGATCCCCCAACGTTTTCTTACCCAGAATCCCCTGCAAACCTTACATTTTGCTGAAAAAATCACTTTTTTCACACATTTTTGTGTGGTAAAGTTGTGGCATCACCGGGCTGACACAAATTTCTTACCACCCAGCGTCCCCCATGGTCTCCCGATAAAAATGGTGCCTCACTCGGGTGGGAGGCCCAAGTACCCGCGACAGGCAAGGGCCCACAACGTATTGAGGCGACCTCAAAATGGCCTTTCACAAAACGACCTGGTTTTGCAAGGGGGGTCCCATGACGTTTTGGCCTGGGGCTCGGTGGCCACCTAGGGAAACCTACCAAACCCACACATTTCTGAAAAGTAGACACCCGGGGGCTTACAGGGAGGTATGGCTTGCGTGGATCCCCCAACGTTTCCTTACCCAGAATCCCCTGCAAACCTCAATTTTAGCTGAAAAAATCACTTTTTTCACACATTTTTGTGTGGGAAAGTGTGGCATCACTGGCCTCACACAAATTTCCTACCACCCAGCGTTCCCCAGGTCTCCCGATAAAAATGGTGCCTCACTTGTGTGGGAGGCCCAAGTACCCGCTACAGGCAAGGGCCCAAAACGTAGTGAGGCGACATCAAAATTGCCTATCTCAAAACCACCTGGTTTTGCAAGGGAGTCACCTGGGTTTTTGGCCCCGTGCTCGGCGGCCATCTGGGAAACCTACCAAACCCACACATTTCTGAAAAGTAGACACCCGGGGGCTTCCAGGGAGGTATGGCTTGCGTGGATCCCCCAACGTTTCCTTACCCAGAATCCCCTGCAAACCTCAATTTTAGCTGAAAAAATCACTTTTTTCACACATTTTTGTGCGGAAAGTGTGGCATCACTGGCCTCACACAAATTTCCTACCACCCAGCGTTCCCCCAGGTCTCTCGATAAAAATGGTGCCTCACTTGTGTGGGAGGCCCAAGTACCCGCGACAGGCAAGGGCCCAAAACGTAGTGAGGCGACATCAAAATTGCCTATCTCAAAACCACCTGGTTTTGCAAGGGGGGTCACCTGGGTTTTTGGCCCCGTGCTCGGCGGCCATCTAGGGAAACCTACCAAATCCACACATTTCTGAAAAGTAGACACCCGGCGGCTTCCAGGGAGGTATGGCTTGCGTGGATCCCCCAATGTTTCCTTACCCAGAATCCCCTGCAAAGCTCAATTTTAGCTGAAAAAATCACTTTTTTCACACATTTTTGTGTGGGAAAGTGTGGCATCACTGGCCTCACACAAATTTCCTACCACCCAGCGTTCCCCCAGGTCTCCCGATACAAATGGTGCCTCACTTGTGTGGGAGGCCCAAGTACCCGCGACATGCAAGGACACAAAACATTTTGAGGCAACATCAACATTGCCTATCAAAAACATTTTTGGTCCCTTCCCTGTCGCGGTTACTTGGGCCTCCCACATGAGTGAGGCATCATTTTATCGGGAGACCTGGAGAAACGCTGGGTGGTAGGAATTTGTGTGAGGCCAGTGAGGCCACACTTTCCCCACAAAAATGTGTGAAAAAAGTGATTATTTTCTGCTAAAATTGAGGTTTGCAGGGGATTCTGGGTGAAAACGTTGGGGGATCCACGCAAGCCGTACCTCCCTGGAAGCCCCAGGTGTCTGCTTTTCAGAAATGTGTGGGTTTGTAGGTTTCCCTAGATGGCCGCCGAGCAGACCAAACCAGGTGACTCCTTGCAAAACCAGGTGGTTTTGAGATAGGCAATTTTGATGTCAAGCCTCACTACGTTTTGAGCCCTTGCCATGTCACGGGTACTTGGGCCTCCCACACAAGTGAGGCATCATTTTATCGGAGACCTGGGAGACGCTGGGTGGTAGGAAATTTGTGTGAGGCCAGTGATGCCACTACTTTCCCACACAAAATGTGTGAAAAAGTGATTTTTTCAGCTAAAATTGAAGTTTGCAGGGGATTCTGGGTAAGGAAACGTTGGAGATCCACACAAGCCATACCTCGCTGGAAGCCCCGAGTGTCTACTTTCAGAAATGTGGGTTTGTAGGTTTCCCTAGATGGCCGCCGAGCATAGGGCCAAAACCCAGGTGACTCCTTGCAAAACCAGGTGGTTTGAGATAGGCAATTTTGATGTCGCCTCACTACGTTTTGGGCCCTTCCCTGTCGCGGTTACTTAGGCCTCCCACACGAGTGAGGCATCATTTTATCGGGAGACCTGGGGAACACTGGGTGTAGGATATTTGTGTGAGGCAAGTGATGCCACACTTTCCCACACAAATGTGTGAAAAAGTGATTTCTTTCAGCTAAAATTGAGGTTTGCAGGGATTCTGGGTAAGGAAACGTTGGGGGATCCAAGCAAGCCATACCTCCCTGGAAGCCCCAGGTGTCTACTTTTCAGAAATGTGTGGGTTTGGTAGGTATCCCTAGATGGCCGCCGAGCACGGGGCCAAAGCCCAGGTGACCCCTTGCAAAACCAGGTGGTTTTGAGATAGGCAATTTTGATGTCGCCTCACTACGTTTTGGGCCCTTGCCTGTCGCAGGTACTTAGACCTCCCACACAAGTGAGGCACCATTTTTATCGGGAGACCTGGGGGAACGCTGGGTGGTAGGAAATTTGTGTGAGGCCAGTGATGCCACACTTTCCCACACAAAAATGTGTGAAAAAAGTGATTTGTTTCAGCTAAAATTGAGGTTTGCAGGGGATTCTGGGTAAGGAAACGTTAGGGGATCCACGCAAGCCATACCTCCCTGGAAGCCCCCGGGTGTCTACTTTTCAGAAATGTGTGGGATTGGTAGGTTTCCCTAGATGGCCGCCGAGCACGGGCCAAAACCCATATGACCCCTTGCAAAACCAGGTTGTTTTGAGATAGGGAATTTTGATGTCGCCTCACTACGTTTTGGGCCCTTGCCTGTCGCGGGTACTTGGGCCTCCCACACAAGTGAGGCACCATTTTTATCGGGAGACCTGGGGGAACGCTGGGTGGTAGGAAATTTGTGTGAGGCCAGTTCCCACACAAAAATGTGTGAAAAAAGTGATTTTTTCAGCTAAAATTGAGGTTTGCAGGGGATTCTGGGTAAGGAAACGTTGGGGGATCCACGCAAGCCATACCTCCCTGGAAGCCCCCGGGTGTCTACTTTTCAGAAATGTGTGTCTATGGTAGGTTTCCCTAGGTGCCGGCAGAGCTAGGGTTCACAAACTACAGCTAGGCACTTTGCCAAAAAAGGGTCATTTTCACTGCGAAATTGAGGTGTGACCACGTTGCGTTTTGCGCCATTTCCTGTCGCGGGCACTAGGCCGACCCACACAAGTGAGGTACCATTTTTCTCGTAAGACATTGGGGAATGCGGGGTGGGCAGAAATTTGTGGATCCACGCAGATTCCAGAACTTTCCACCACAGAAATGTGGGGAAAATGTGTTTCTTTGACAATGTTTTAGGTTTGCAAGGGTTTCTGGGTAACAGAACCTGGTGGGAGGCAGTCAAGTCACCCCATCCTGGCTTCCCCTGGGTGTCTAGTTTTCAAAAATGTATAGGTTTGCTAGGTTTCCCTAGGTGCCGGCAGAGGTAGGGTTCAAAAACTACAGCTAGGCACTTTGCCAAAAAAGGGTCATTTTTAACTGCGAAATTGAGGTGTGACCAAGTTGTGTTTTGCGCCGTTTCCTGTCCCAGGCACTAGGCCGACCCACACAAGTGAGGTACCATTTTTCTCGTAAGACTTTGGGGAACACGGGTGGGTGGAAATTTGTGGATCCACGCAGATTCCAGAACTTTCCACCACAGAAATGTGAGGAAAATGTGGTTTTTTTGACAATGTTTTAGGTTTGCAAGGGATTCTGGGTAACAGAACCTGGTGGGAGGCAGTCAAGTCACCCCATCCTGAATTCCCCTGGGTGTCTAGTTTTCAAAAATGTATAGGTTTGCTAGGTTTCCCTAGGTGCCGGCAGAGGTAGGGTTCAAAAACTACAGCTAGGCACTTTGCCAACAAAGGGTCATTTTTCACAGCGAAATTGAGGTGTGACCACGTTGCGTTTTGCGCCGTTTCCTGATGCAGGCACTAGGCCGACCCACACAAGTGAGGTACCATTTTTCTCATAAGACTTTGGGGAACGCGGGTTGAGTGGAAAATTGTGGATCCACGCATATTCCAGAACTTTCCACCACAGAAATGTGGGGAAAATCTGTTTTTTTGGGCAATATTTTAGGTTTGCAAGGGATTCTGGGTAACAGAAGCTGGTGGGAAACAGTCAAGTCACCCCATCCTGGATTCCCTTGGGTGTCTAGTTTTCAAAAATGTATAGGTTTGCTAGGTTTCCCTAGGTGCCGGCAGAGCTAGGGTTCAAAAACTACAGCTAGGCACTTTGCCAAAAAAGGGTCATTTTTCACTGTGAAATTGAGGTGTGACCACGTTGCGTTTTGCGCCGTTTCCTGTCACAGGCACTAGGCCGACCCACACAAGTGAGGTACCATTTTTCTCGTAAGACTTTGGGGAACGCGGGGTGGGTGGAAATTTGTGGATCCACGCAGATTCCAGAACTTTCCACCACAGAAATGTGGAGAAAATGTGGGTTTTTTGACAATGTTTTAGGTTTGCGAGGGATTCTGGGTAACAGAACCTGGTGGGAGGCAGTCAAGTCACCCCATCCTGAATTCCCCTGGGTGTCTAGTTTTCAAAAATGTATAGGTTTGCTAGGTTTCCCTAGGTGCCGGCAGAGCTAGGGTTAAAAAACTACAGCTAGGCACTTTGCCAAAAAAGGGTCATTTTTCACTGCGAAATTGAGGTGTGACCACGTTGCGTTTTGCGCCGTTTCCTGTCGCAGGCACTAGGCCGACCCACACAAGTGAGGTACCATTTTTCTCGTAAGACTTTGGGGAACGCAGGTTGAGTGGAAAATTGTGGATCCACGCAGATTCCAGAACTTTCCACCACAGAAATGTGGGGAAAATCTGTTTTTTTTGACAATTTTTTAGGTTTGCAAGGGATTCTGGGTAACAGAACCTGATGGGAGGCAGTAAAGTCACCCCATTCTGGATTCCCCTGGGTGTCTAGTTTTCAAAAATGTATAGGTTTGCTAGGTTTCCCTAGGTGCCGGCAGAGCTAGGGTTCAAAAACTACAGCTAGGCACTTTGCCAAAAAAAGGGTAATTTTTCACTGTGAAATTGAGGTGTGACCACGTTGCGTTTTGCGCCGTTTCCTGTCGCAGGCACTAGGCCGACCCACACAAGTGAGGTACCATTTTTCTCGTAAGTCTTTGGGGAACGCGGGGTGGGTGGAAATTTGTGGATCCACGCAGATTCCAGAACTTTCCACCACAGAAATGTGGGGAAAATGTGGGTTTTTTGACAATTTTTTAGGTTTGCGAGGGATTCTGGGTAAAAGAACCTGGTGGGAGGCAGTCAAGTCACCCCATCCTGGATTCCCCTGGGTGTCTAGTTTTCAAAAATGTATAGGCTTGCTAGGTTTCCCTAGGTGCCGGCAGAGTTAGGGTTCAAAAACTACAGCTAGGCACTTTGCCAAAAAAGGGTCATTTTTAACTGCGAAATTGAGGTGTGACCAAGTTGTGTTTTGCGCCGTTTCCTGTCGCAGGCACTAGGCCGACCCACACAAGTGAGGTACCATTTTTCTCGTAAGACTTTGGGGAACGCGGGTGGGTGGAAATTTGTGGATCCACGCAGATTCCAGAACTTTCCACCACAGAAATGTGAGGAAAATGTGTTTTTTTTTACAATGTTTTAGGTTTGCAAGGGATTCTGGGTAACAGAACCTGGTGGGAGGCAGTCAAGTCACCCCATCCTGCATTCCCCTGGGTGTCTAGTTTTCAAAAATGTATAGATTTGCTAGGTTTCCCTAGGTGCCGGCAGAGGTAGGGTTCAAAAACTACAGCTAGGCACTTTGCAAAAAAAGGGTCATTTTTCACTGCGAAATTGAGGTGTGACCACGTTGCGTTTTGCGCCGTTTCCTGTCGCAGGCACTAGGCCGACCCACACAAGTGAGGTACCATTTTTCTCGGAAGACTTTGGGGAACGTGGGGTGGGTGGAAATTTGTGGATCCACGCAGATTCCAGAACTTTCCACCACAGAAATGTGAGGAAAATGTGTTTTTTTTTACAATGTTTTAGGTTTGCAAGGGATTCTGGGTAACAGAACCTGGTGGGAGGCAGTCAAGTCACCCCATCCTGCATTCCCCTGGGTGTCTAGTTTTCAAAAATGTATAGATTTGCTAGGTTTCCCTAGGTGCCGGCAGAGGTAGGGTTCAAAAACTACAGCTAGGCACTTTGCAAAAAAAGGGTCATTTTTCACAGCGAAATTGAGGTGTGACCACGTTGCGTTTTGCGCCGTTTCCTGTCGCAGGCACTAGGCCGACCCACACAAGTGAGGTACCATTTTTCTCGTAAGACTTTGGGGAACGCGGGTTGAGTGGAAAATTGTGGATCCACGCATATTCCAGAACTTTCCACCACAGAAATGTGGGGAAAATCTGTTTTTTTGGGCAATTTTTTAGGTTTGCAAGGGATTCTGGGTAACAGAAGCTGGTGGGAGGCAGTCAAGTCACCCCATCCTGGATTCCCTTGGGTGTCTAGTTTTCAAAAATGTATAGGTTTGCTAGGTTTCCCTAGGTGCCGGCAGAGCTAGGGTTCAAAAACTACAGCTAGGCACTTTGCCAAAAAAGGGTCATTTTTCACTGTGAAATTGAGGTGTGACCACGTTGCGTTTTGCGCCGTTTCCTGTCACAGGCACTAGGCCGACCCACACAAGTGAGGTACCATTTTTCTCGCAAGACTTTGGGGAACGCGGGGTGGGTGGAAATTTGTGGATCCACGCAGATTCCAGAACTTTCCACCACAGAAATGTGGAGAAAATGTGGGTTTTTTGACAATGTTTTAGGTTTGCGAGGGATTCTGGGTAACAGAACCTGGTGGGAGGCAGTCAAGTCACCCCATCCTGGATTCCCCTGGGTGTCTAGTTTTCAAAAATGTATAGGTTTGCTAAGTTTCCCTAGGTGCCGGCAGAGCTAGGGTTAAAAAACTACAGCTAGGCACTTTGCCAAAAAAGGGTCATTTTTCACTGCGAAATTGAGGTGTGACCACATTGCGTTTTGCGCCGTTTCCTGTCGCAGGCACTAGGCCGACCCACACAAGTGAGGTACCATTTTTCTCGTAAGACTTTGGGGAACGCAGGTTGAGTGGAAAATTGTGGATCCACGCAGATTCCAGAACTTTCCACCACAGAAATGTGGGGAAAATCTGTTTTTTTGACAATTTTTTAGGTTTGCAAGGGATTCTGGGTAACAGAACCTGATGGGAGGCAGTCAAGTCACCCCATTCTGCATTCCCCTGGGTGTCTAGTTTTCAAAAATGTATAGGTTTGCTAGGTTTCCCTAGGTGCCGGCAGAGCTAGGGTTCAAAAACTACAGCTAGGCACTTTGCCAAAAAAAGGGTAATTTTTCACTGTGAAATTGAGGTGTGACCACGTTGCGTTTTGCGCCGTTTCCTGTCGCAGGCACTAGGCCGACCCACACAAGTGAGGTACCATTTTTCTCGTAAGTCTTTGGGGAACGCGGGGTGGGTGGAAATTTGTGGATCCACGCAGATTCCAGAACTTTCCCCCACAGAAATGTGGGGAAAATGTGGTTTTTTTGACAATTTTTTAGGTTTGCGAGGGATTCTGGGTAACAGAACCTGGTGGGAGGCAGTCAAGTCACCCCATCCTGGATTCCCCTGGGTGTCTAGTTTTCAAAAATGTATAGGCTTGCTAGGTTTCCCTAGGTGCCGGCAGAGCTAGGGTTCAAAAACTACAGCTAGGCACTTTGCCAAAAAAGGGTCATTTTTCACTGCGAAATTGAGGTGTGACCACGTTGCGTTTTGCGCCGTTTCCTGTCGCAGGCACTAGGCCGACCCACACAAGTGAGGTACCAATTTTCTCGTAAGACTTTGGGGAACGCGGGGTGGGTGGAAATTTGTGGATCCACGCAGATTACAGAACTTTCCACCACAGAAATGTGGGTAAAATGTGTTTTTTTTGACAATTTGTTAGGTTTGCGAGGAATTCTGGGTAACAGAACCTGGTGGGAGGCAGTCAAGTCACTCCATCCTGGATTCCCCTGGGTGTCTAGTTTCCAAAAATGTATAGGTTTGCAAGGTTTCCCTAGGTGCCGGCAGAGCTAGGGTTCAAAAACTACAGCTAGGCACATTGCAAAAAAAGGGTCATTTTTCACTGTGAAAATGTGGTGCGTCCACGTTGCGTTTTGCGCTGCTTCCTGTCGCGGGCACTAGGCCTACCCACACAAGTGAGGTACCATTTTTTTCGGAAGACCTTGGGGAATGCGGGGTGGGTGGAATTTTGTGGATCCACGCAGATTCCAGAACTTTCCACCACAGAAAAGTGAGGAAAATGTGTTTTTTTAACCAATTTTTTAGGTTTGCAAGGGATTCTGGGTAACAGAACCTGGTGAGAGCCAGTCAAGTCACCCCATCCTGAATTCCCCTGGGTGTCTAGTTTTGAAAAATGTATAGGTTTGCTAAGTTTCCCTAAGTGCCCGCAGAGCTAAGGTTCAAAAACTACAGCTAGGCACTTTGCAAAAAAAGGGTAATTTTTCATTGTGAAAATGTAGTACGTCCACATTGCATTTTGAGCCATTTCCTGTTGTGGGCACAAGGCCTACCCACACAAGTGAGGTACCATTTTTATCGGGAGACTTAGGGTAACACAGAATTGTAGAGCAACTGTTATTACCTATTGACTTTCGATGCATTTCTGCCTTCCAAATGAAAGACAATGTGTAAAAAATAAGTCATTTTGAAAAATGACCTATAATTCTCATGCTAGTATGGGTACTCCCAATTTCGGAAATGTGCAAATATCTACTGTTTCTAAAATCTACATTTTGTTCCCATTTCAGAAATACATAGGTGTCTTTCATAACAATTTTTCCATGTATACATTTTCCCAAAATAATTGCTATATACCCGGTACATAATAAAAAACCATTGCAAGATGCTGCTCAGTTATTGGCTCTGGGTTCGTCGGGTTCTTGGTGAACCTACAAGTCCTATATATCCCCACAACCAGAAAGGTCCAGCGGATATAACGGTATATTGCTTTCAAATAGCTGTCATAATTAGAAGAAGTTACAGGTGAAAATGTTGACACAAATGGCTGTTTTTTTCAACTAATTTTCAATTTTTCCTTCATTTATCTGTTAGTTTCTATAAGGAAAACTTTAAGGATCTACACAAATGACCCCTTGCTGAATTCAGAATTTTGTCTACTTTTCAGAAATGTATGGCTTTCCAGGATCCATTATTGGGTTCATACCCATTTCTACCATTAACTGGAAGGAGGTTGAAAGCACAAAAAATAGCAAAAATAGGCTATGTCCCAGAAAAATGCCAAAACTGGGTAAAAAAGTTGGTTTTCTGACAAAAGTCTGCTTGTCCCTGAAAGCTGGGAAGATGGTGATTTCAGCACCAAAACCCCTTTTTGATGCCATTTGCAGGAAAAAACAAGATGCTTTCATCTGTAGCCCTTTTTTCACATTCTTCCCCCAAAAACAAAATTTTGCTGTATTTTGGCTAATTTCTGGGTCCCCTCCAGGGGAATCCACAAACCCTGGGTACCTTTACAATCCCCATGATGTTAGAAAAAAGGACGCAAATTTGGCGTGGATACCTTATGTGGTCAAAAAGTTACAGGGGCCTAAGCGCGCACTACCCCAAATAGCCAAAAAAGGCTTACCACAGGGGGGGAAAAGGCCTAGCAGCGAAGGGGTTAAGGAATCTCAATTTGCGATTCCTTAAATGCAATCGCAATTTAAGTAATCGCAATTTAGAGATTCCTTAAATTGCGAATTTTGCATTTGGGATGATGCATCCCAAATGCAAAAATACAGGTCGCAAAGGGGCAGATTCTGCGAATCTGCCCGTTTGCGACCCGATTTTTGGATGATGCATGGGGACCTAAGTAAATAAATTACTTGGTCTGAATTTTTGGTTTCCGAGCACATTTCCCCTGATGAAGGAGATATTGTAATAACGATTTTTATACCTCTATATGTCATGCGCTGGTTTTTCTGAGGAGACAATATTCTAATGTGATAATCCTTGTCACAAAATGGCGGCCGCTGACAGAATTTTTATCGGAACTCTTGGTGCCTTATTAGCGACCTAATACACAGTTGGTTCTACTTCAGTGGGGGTGATTTATCCCTTGTCCAACAGCTCGCCTGTACTTTTAAGCCTTTGAACATTATACTGATTTTTGCTGGTCGTACAGAATCTTTCCAGCACCATTTCCTGCAGCCGGAGGTTGTCGGCTATTTTTCTAGTGGATCATTTAACTATTAATGTATCCTCGCAGTGAGTCCTCAACTCTTGGATTATTCCCCTCTGATTGTGGATTCTATAATGCGCTGGACTGCTTGTGCTTACATCTTTTCTCTTGCTGTTCAGTCCCTCATGATGTAACAAACTTATTTTGAAGAAACCTCCCCCAGCGCTTGAGCTGCTCTCTTGTATTCTCCAGTTGGGGTGATCTTCGATATCTCAGGCATTATTACTTAGCTTCTTCTAAATTTTGATGCTATTCTGCTCAGTGCAACATCTACATACTTTCAGTTATTCTGGGTGGTTTCTGTGCTTCGTCCCAATGGCAGAAGGCATGGGTGTCACCCCCAAAGACAGAGATTCTAAAGGGAATCTGAAGAGATCTAAACAAAATTCGCCCACCCCGGATATTTCAGCGAAAGGTAACATAGACTCTGCTTCAACCTTAGATACTATTTTACTCAAACTTAATTCAGTCCATGACACAGCACAGAGTACCAAAACAAACACAGATTTGCTTCAAATTGAGGTGGCTGCAATTCGTAATGACCTCAAAAATCTGTCATTACGTGTCTCCAATGCAGAAATCCGAATAAGTTCTGTTGAGGACTTCACGAACAAGCAAGCTAAACATGTTCAAAGTATGGAGCGATCTTTGGCTTCACTGAGGAGAGACCTAACTGAGCAGGAAGACAGAAATCGTAGAAGTAACCTTCGCATTTTTGGATTACCGGACGACTGTGAGAAAACTGCTCCTTCAGTGTTAGATTTTTTGCTGTCTTGGATTCCTACTGTGCTGAACATCTCATTTCAAAAGGACTTTGAAATAGAACGTTCCCACCTTTAAGCCTAAATCTCTGTCTTCTCCGAGACCAGTGATTTTTAAACCCCTACGTCACCAACACACTGAACAAATCCTGGCACAAATGAGGAAGATTAAAACATTACAATGGGAAGGCCACAGAATATCAATATCACAAGATTTTGCCAGAGACACTGTCATTCGTCGTAAAGGTTTCTTGAATCTTCGCAGAAGGCTCATAGATATGAATATTCAATTTTCCTTTGCAGGTCCCTCGCGATTCAGAATAACTTTTTAGAGGTCGTCCACAGATTTTTTATGAACCTTCAGAGCTTTCTACTTTTTTGGATAATCAGTCTGAATCACAGATGGACTCCGAGTCTCTTCCTGGCACGTCTCATCCTTGACGTCTTTCAGTGTCTGATAAGTTGGCTCCATGTTTTATGTGCCTTGCCACAAGTATAGGGCTATTATTGTGCCCCTGTGTTCCTTTTTGATATGATAACTATACACTGTTAAAGTTGGTGCTATATACTGGTTATTATCTCTTAAATGATTTTTCCTTCATAGGTTGTATGGCTTACCATATTTTCATGAATGCTTTTCTTGACGTTACATTCAATATGTTGGCACTCTTTCGGTGCTATCTTGTTAACTATTGGATGACATTGTATCTCTATTTACCTTTTTCTTTCTTCATATCTTTTTATATCTCTGACCTATTCCTATATTGCTCCTGCTTTTTACTTGCTGTTTCTTCTTCTTATGGGCTTTTTTCTTACTTTATGATGATGAAATCTCCTTTTGCATATAATTTTAGATAATTGGTTTTATCTGGATTTTTCTTTCATAATATATTTTATGACAAAATAAATATCTCTTCTTCTATTTTTCTTTGACTCGTTCTTCTTTGTTCATACTATTTGTTTGCTTATTCCACTTTTTGCTTGTCTTGTTCCTCCTCGCTTCTTATAATCTTATGTTATAGTCTTATGTTGCTGACAATTTTTATGTGTATCTGTATCAGCGTTCTGTATGTACATTTCTCTATATATGAACTTATTTATTATCTTGACTCCTTTCTTTTCATTCCTTATGTACGTGGGGCATGAATTACTTTTTATCTTATTATCTTATATTCTAGTATTGATTCCTAGATAATGTCTAGTTTGTAGTGTTTGTTACGTTCGTGAGTTAAGACTTATAATGTTGTATATTGCTTTTTATATTAGCTTAAATTGTCATTAATTTCCCCTCTTTTTAGTATTTATTATGCCTTAGACTGCTATTTATATTGCCTAATATTCTATTTATAATACCTTAATTAGCTATTTATCTGCAATTTTATATTTAGGATATGATAATATGTTGGTTATTCATCAAATATGTATTATGCCTTAGACGGTTATGTATCTTATCTAATATTGCTATTTATAATGCTTTGATTTGATATTTATCTGATTTTATTATCTCTTGTCTCTATTCAAGTTATGAGAATATGTTGGTCACTTTACAAATAAGAGATGTATTTTTGTTTGGATCTTGGATTATTTATTCCGAATGATTACCTTTTAACAGTATAGCACATATAAACTTTTATATATCTGTTCCGTCGCTTAATGAAATTGTTATTGATGAGTGGTCTGCATTGTGTTTGCTGGCCTCTGTGGTTGTTCCTCCACGTTATTTCCCCCATGCAAACTGTCTAATATAGACATCCCCTGGTGGTGTTCTTCCTTTTTGATGCTCCTTTTTTCTTTGGAGTTCTTTTGCTCTCTCTTTTCTTCTTTCTAGTCTTTCCTTCCCCTTTTCCTATTTCTACTTCTCTGGGGACTCCTGCTTCTATATATTTTTTACAATTTTTTTGTCTTCCTTTTACCCCTATTTTTGATGACCTATTGATTTACCATCTTTTTTTTCTTTATCAGATGTCTTTATCTATGTTGTTTTCTGTGTCTCTATGAATGGCTTAAAAGTTGTCTCTCTCAATGTTTGCGGGTTGAACCATCCTGTAAGAGGGCCAAGATCCTTGATTATTGTAAAAGTTTGTCTGGTGATATTATTCTACTTCAGGAGAGTAAGATAGCCTTTAAGGAAGCTTTGCTTTTGCGGAAGGAGTGGGTTCTTGATGTGGCTTGTTCTGAAGCCTCTGGTAAAAAGAATGGGGTTGTGACTTTGATTTCCAAGAATTCAGGTCTATCTATTGTTACTGCTGAACATGACACTAATGGTAGATGGTTACTTTCTCGTTTGTCCAATGGTTCAGATGATTTATATGTCATGAATATATTTATTTATAAAGTTTTATATAGCGCGAACAAGATCCCGAGGGATAACAGAGCGCTTTACAATAGGATGGAAGAGAGGACATGAATGCAGTAACGAGCATCAATTGGGAAAAAGAAGATAATACATAAAACAGGTGTAAGCGAACAACGAAGGGGGGTAATGATATGCAGTAATGCAATATCGAACTCCAATTGGGAAAAAGAAGATAGTACAATAACCAAATGTAAGCGAACAACGAAAGGGGTTAATAATATGCAGTAATGGGGCGCCGTATCAACTGGAAGTACAATGGTAATAGGAACAAAGTCAACGATCAAGTGGGCCTAGTCCTCTTAAGGTAAGAATTTACTCATTCGGAATCTTTTGGCTTCCAATTTCAACGCCGTCGTCGAGGAGAGTCTGCGTACTTCCGGTGGAAGAGAGTTCCATATCTTTGGGGCAGCTCCGGAGAAGGCACGGTGACAAGTTCTCTTTTTGCTAAGGATGAGTGGTTTCAAGAGGAAAGTAGTGGCGCTTCTAGATGCTCTCCCCCCACAGGATAGTTCAAGTTTTTGCGCCAGGTACCTGGGAGTATTGAAGTGAAGGGCTTTGTGTGCCAGAACTGCAATTTTTAACTGAATTCATGCTTCATAGGGTAGCCAATTGAGAGATTTTAGTACTGGGGATATGTGCTCATTTCTTTTGGAGCCAGTGACCAGTCTAGCCGCAGTGTTCAGTGAGGCCCTTAGGGGAGCCAAGGCATATTTGGGAAGGCTACAGAGGGTAGCACTGCCAGTCTCGGCAGGACAAGCGCTTGGACCACCTGCTTGAAATCATTTTGTGGTAGGAAAGGTTTGATATATCTAAGAGTCCTCATCAAATGGTTGGCTCCCTTACATACATTGTTGATATGACTTTTCATATTCAGGTGCTTGTCCCCGGTGACTCCGAGAGATTTGGCTGAGTCTATGATGATCAGAGTGCAGTTGAAAGCGGTGAGGTGAGTCAGCCAGAGATTTAAGTTGGGGATGTGGTTCGGTGGGGAGATGAGCAGGAATTCCGTTTTGGAGGTGTTGAGCAGGAGATGGTTCTTGGTTAACCAATTTTGCATGGATGTTAGGATAGTGCTGAGTGAGATGATGTTTTCCGGGGATGAGATTTTCAAATAGAGTTGTGTATCATCAGCATACATGTGGAAGAGAATGTTTGTGGAATTTAGAGAGTTAGCTAGAGGTTCCAAGAAAAGGTTGAAGAGGATAGGAGAAAGGGCGGACCCTTGGGGGACCCCCATAATTACTGGAGAGGGCTGGGAAAGAGAGTGATTTGCCTTGACTCTTTGTGATCTGTGATGAAGGAAGGATGAGAACCATTGCAGCACCAGATCTGAGAAACCCATTCTGTTTTGCAGGATTGATAGGAGGTTGTCATGATTGACCGTGTCGAATGCTGAGGAAAGGTCAAGGAGGATCAGGAGACAGGAATCGTTTTGGTCAAGCATTTTCAGAATGTCATCCATAACGTGTGTGAGGGCCGATTTGGTGCTATGCCCCTTCCGAAAACCAGATTGATGCTGGTCTAAGAGTTGGTAATTCTCTATGTGAGCACAGAGTTGGGATAGTACACATTTTTCTAGGAGTTTCGCTAGGGTGGGGATGTTGGAAATGGGGCGGAAGTTGTTGAGATCAGATTTGTCAGTGTTGGGTGTTTTTTGTATAGGTGATACCTGGGCTGCTTTTAGGCAATCAGGGATCATGCCCTGTGATAAGGAGGCGTTAACAATCCTTGTCCAGGTGGGTATGAGTGCATTCTTAATCTCTTTGAAGATGGCCGGAGGCAGCGGGTCACCGAAGTGGTTGGAAGGGTTGATTGTCTGAAGAATTATGTGGATGTCTTTTTCCCTGAATGGGGTAAAGGTGCCTCATGATGCATTATTCTTGGTGTTCTTGAAGGTCGAGTTGCATTTTTCAAAGTAATCAAGGGGGAGGTGGCACTAGTGGGGGGTAATAGATTCTTCTTAGAGGCGAGGTGAGTGGAGATGAGTCTTGACTTCTCCGTGAAGAAAGCATCAAATTCTTCGCAGGAGGGTGGGTTGCCACCCGGGTCCGAGAGGTTTGGACCTGTGACTGATTGCTGTTTGACCAATTCGAAAAGTTTCTTGGGGCGGTTTGACGCTTGGTCTAGTTGTAGTCTGAAATAGTCAGCCTTAGCTCTCTTGATTTGTTTATTGTAGAGGCTCCTGGCGTCTCTAAGGAGTTTTAGCTGGTCCGGTGAGGGTTTGGATCGCCAGGAGCGTTCGGCTGCCCTAAGGTTGCGGCGTTCCGAGTTTAGGTTTTCATTATACCACGGTTTGGAAATTTTTGATGATGCATTTTTGAGTTGGAGTTGTGCAATGTCATCCATGATGTTGGTGATGGTTGAATTGTAGGCGTCAGTGAGTGATTGCACCTCGACCAAGTCAGCTTGGGAGGAGAGGGCAGATCTACAGTGGGCAACTAGATTGTCATGGTTTGATGATCTGAGGTCCCTTTTCCACATCTTTGATTTCGGTGGTTGAGCCTTCTTCATCACCACCTCCCTGTTAATATAAAAGAGGATGCTGTGGTGGTCAGACCAATCACACAGGGTTATAGAGTTTAAGGTGATGGTCTGTTCTTTTGAGATGATGAGGTCAAGAGTTGCTCCTTTAGTGTGAGTTGGTTGGTCACAGTGTTGGGTCAATTCTTGATCATTTAGAAATGGTTTAAGGCAAGATACCGCGGGGTCGTTGGGGTTAGACCAGTGCAGGTTGAAATCACCAAGGAAGATTTGTGAAACGGCTGAGTCGACATTGCTAGAGATGATTTCCATTAATTGCTCAATGAAGGGGAGATTGTCTCCCGGGGGGTGGTAAAAGGTGTGTAATTTGCAAATCGGTAGGTTGTTACTTGAGATGCTGAGGCAAAGGTATTCACAGGAGGAAGGGGAAGAGGACTTCAAGTGAGAAATCGAGAGTGTATTCCTGTGAATACAGGATAGGCCCCCACCCAACTTCAGAGCTCTGTCTAGCCTGATTATATCATGAGTGGGAGGAACTAGGAGGTCCAAGCTAGGAGTGGAAGCGGGATTAAGCCAAGTTTCGGTGAGGATGATAACATCTAAGTCATTGTGTTGGATGAGGTCGAAGATATCTGAGGCATGTTTACTGGCTGATCTGCAGTTTAGTAGTATACATTTGAGACGTAATGGGTTAGGGGGGGAAGAGACTGGTAGACCTTCACCCTGGTGAGGTTGTCAGTGTTGCTGCATCTCATATTGTGAGGAGCTTCTCTATTCGAGTTGGAAAGGATGGAAAGTATTTGCCTCGGCGGAGTCATGCTAGATTTGGACCATGTAGAGCCGGAGTTGTGACGGTCATGGAGATCAGTGGACGCCGGGTGGGTCTCACTTCTTCTGGGGCTGGGTGGGGAATTTGGAGAGGAAAATATATATATGCCCCTAATATTGATGATCCTCTTTTCTGGGGTTCCATAAATAAAAAGCTTTCTGACATTCCTCAAAAATGCTAGAACTATTGTTGGCGGTGATTTCAATCTGCCCTTAGATCCTATTTTAGATAGACAGTCTGCTTTCAAGTTTCGTCCTCCTAGGTCGCATAAGCATTTGCTCAATATGTGTTCTTCTCATCAGCTTGTTGACACATGGAGAGTGCATAATCCTACCGGTAGTGATTTCACATTTTTCTCCTCTCCACATTCTAGTTTTTCTCTTATCGATTATCTTCTAGTTGATACTGCTCTTTTAAAGCATACCATTAATGTCATGATTCATCCAATAGTTGTCTCTGATCACGCAGCGGTTTCATTGACCATTCTTAATTTTACTGATAAGAGAGACCCTCGTACTTGGCATCTTAATACAGAGATTTTGGATGATGAGGATGAAGTTAAAGAACTCAATAGGGAGATTGTCAACTTCTTCAAAGATAATGTGTCTTCGGGAATTCCCCAATAGTTTTATGGGATGCATTTAAATGTACTATTCGGGATCATATTATCAAAAAAATTTCCAAAAGGAATAGTGATATTAGAAAGTCGCTGAAATCTTTAGGGGATCAGATCAAACGTAAAGAGGTGCTATATAGAAGTTCTAATGATAAGTCTCTCCTACAAGATATCAAGAATCTGAAATACTCTTTCAACTCTATAGTTACTAAAAGAGCTTATATTGGTGTACATGCTCAAAACTCTCGACATTTGTTGTTACGGAATAGAGCTGGTAAGTTGTTGGCTGCCACCTTAAAATATCAGAATACTAATGTCAAAGCTGTCCAGATTTCTTATATTAATGATAAGAGTGGTTCTAGGAAATTCCATACTCAAGACATACTTGAAGTTTTTCGGGATTTTTATGAAAAATTATATACTCCCAAAGATCAATGCAACATATCTGAGTGTCAGCAGTTCCTGAAGTCGACTCATACAAATACTATTTCACATTCTGATATGATTGATATGGGGAAACCGATTGACTCTGAAGAGATCATTCAAGCTATTAAGGCCACTCGGTCGGGTAAAGCTCTGGGGCCTGATGCGTTCCCTATTGCTTTTTATAAAACTTTTTCGTCCTCAATAATAAAATATCTTAAGGAGGTTTTTGATAATTTTGTCCTTTCTGGTAAGGTTTCTGGTTCAGCTGCTGAGGCTACTATTGTCGTAATTCCAAAAGAGGGCAAGGATCATTTTGATCCTAAAAAGTTTCAGCCAATTTCATTATTAAATATGGAAGCTAACATTTTTGCCAAAATCTTGGCTAAGTGATTATAGGGTCATATCCCTAGTCTTATTCATGACTCCCAGACTGGTTTTGTGAAGGGGAGACCTGCTAGAGATAATATCTGAACCGTTTGTCATATTTTGGAGAAAGCTAAACTCTCTATTTTACCTTCGGCGGCGATTGCCCTTGACGCCGAAAAGGCTTTCGACAAAGTCTCTTGGCCTTTTTTACAAGCAGTGCTTCAATCACATAATTTAGGGGACTCTTTTATCAATATGGTGTTGTCTCTATATGCGCAACCTAAAGCTAACATCAGAGTCAATGGGGCCACGTTTCCTTTTTTTAATCTTTGTCAGGGCACTAGAAAAGGGTACCCGTTGTTACCCTTTCTTTTTCTACTGTCTATAGACCCACTTCTCCGTTTACTCAATTTGAATCAGGCTATTAAAGGCTTTCAATTTGGTTCACATACGCTTAAAACTGCTGCATATGCGGATGACGTGCTTATCTTTTCAGATGATATTGTTGCTGCACTTCCTGCTATCTCCAATACCATTAAAGAATTTTCGCTTGTCTCAGGTTATACTCTGAATAAAGAGAAGACGGAAATGTTCCCTCTTAATTCGTCGTGCTTCCCTTCTCACATGGGCGATTCGGGATTTAAATGGCAATCGACTCGTATTAAATACTTAGGAATTTGGTTTTGTAAAGACCTTTTCGATACTATTTCCTATAATGAATCTCACATCATAGCTAAAGTTAAAGATCTTTTGTCCTCCTGGTCTCCGAAATATATCTCCTGGTGGGGAAGATTTCAAACTCTTAAGATAATGATAACCCCGATTATTAATTTTTTATCCTCCATGCTACCTATAAAGCTTTCTTCGTCCTTTTTCCATGAGATTGATTTACTCACTTCAAAATTTTTGTGGAGTGATAAACGCGCTAGAATTGCGTATAAACATCTTAGAAAACCCTCTGTTATGGGTGGATGTAATCTTCCAGATTGGAACTTGTATCAAATTTCCTTTTCAGCTTCTCAGGGTGCTCTTTGGTTCTTGCCGGATTCCCATCATACACCCCCGTGGATTTATATTGAACGAGAGTTGTGTGCTCCTCTTTCTACTCCCTCCTTTCTCACTGCTTCTAAACTTGTTCTGGTTCATTCCCAGCGTATTATCTCAGACACGGTTAATGCACTAAAATATATTGACAAAAAAGTATCCAAACCCATTCATAAATCGAAATGGTCCTCGTTATGGTATAATCCTAAAATTGTTGCTGATATTGACTCTGAGACGGTTTCTTCCTGGGCTATTAAAGGTCTTACATTGGTTAAAGATCTTTATGACTCTAATCACGACCCTCTACCCTTTTCTTCTTTGGCTAGAGAATATAACCTTAATAATATGGATTTGTATTCCTTTTTGAAATTGAAGGTTGCTCTTTCCAAAATATCTCTTTATACAGAGTCGGTTACTGTCTCACTTCTTTCTATGTGGTTTCGCTCAGGACATACTGCTTCGAGAATATATAAGTTTCTATCTGCTCCACTTCCTTCACAGTCTACAATTACACAAGATAAATGGTCTCATCATTTTGATAATGATATTTTTAAACACATTTCACAAGAGACCTGGCAGTTGATTGGGAAGCTTTCCCTACGTAACAAAATTGCTCCTTCTCTTATTCAATCTACATTTTTTGCATTGAATCTCCTGCATTGGACCCTGCTCGCTTACATAATTTGAAGCTCAGCGATAATGATCTTTGTTGGAATTCTAATTTGGTTTCAGGCACTCACCAACATATGTTCTTGGAATGTACGTTACTGCAATCCTTTTGGGATTTAGTACGGAAACATTTATCACTAATCTTTAATATTTCGTTGGAGCTCTCTCTACCTATGATCTTATTGGGACCATGGGCTACAACATCTCCTTTACCCCTTGATACTACGGATATGCAGTTATTGGATCTACTTATATCTATTGCTGTTAAAGTTATATTAGCAGAGTGGAAATCTTTTAATCTTTTGTCTTATCATACTTGGTGGGCTTGGGTATCATATCTTCGTGGGGCTCATAATTTTGTTGAAGAGAAGCATTACACTCCTTCCATTTCTAGTAGTGTTTGGAGGCCATTGGATAAATATATGAATTTATCTTCTCAGGGGTTGGTAGCTCAGTATCCCTTTGATTCTATTATTTAATTTGTTTCCCTTATTGAAGCGCTTGTCCCCATCTCTTCCTTCTTCTTTCCTATCTTTCCTCTTGCTTTACTGTCTCTCTATCTTTTCTTCTTCTTCTTTATCCTCTTTTATTATGTATTTTCATTTTATTTGAGCAATACGACTAGGTTTTGGTATAAAAGTGGTACGGGATATTGATCTTTCATATTCCTTCTACCCGGGCTTTGTAATATTTTTCAAGACAATTTATAACATATAATATATGTAATTTAGATATTCTTCTTTCTTCTGAGTTCATTATTCTCAGCTATGAACTTTATTTTCAATCCTATATTTATTTGATTTTAACTTATTGTATATCTCATAATGATATGTTGTATTGCATTATATTATAAATGTATTAACTCTTTTTAAATAACAATAAAGCTATTGGAACAAAAAAAGATACATTCTAGCCCTTTTGGTAATCAGTAAATATAAGATAATGGACACTCGTAAAGAACATGTATATTTGTGGTTTTGTGGTGCTGTATATAGGTATCCAACTGAATTATACCAATTTTATCAACCTCCAAAAGATGAGAAGCTGATTGGACTCACCGCAATTCGAACTTACGAGCCTAGTAATCAAACACAAATCCCCAGGGGATATCGGAGGAACGTCACCCCACTGAAATGCCCCAGAGACAAAAAATAAAATAGTAATGAAGTTAATTCATTACCATTTTATTTTTCATCACCCCGTCCCAAACGGAGTTTCAGGATGGGCGGGGCCAGCTGAATGGCAGCAGAGAGGAGAGTGGGCTGCCTTTGTACTTGTTTAAAGTGTTCATGTCTCTTTGGCCGGGCGTCTTCTGATGGTTAGCCACACATGCGCACTTCAAACCTCTCTAACCCAGCTGTCTTGTGACAGCTGGGTTAGAGAAAGCAAAAGCCTCAGTGCTCTTGTGAGCTCTGATAGAGGCCGCTCTCTCCAATTCTCATACTGCTCTCATGCTGGTTGACAGCATGAGAGCAGCCAGGATTGGTTGAAGAGTTGGCTGGCGCTCTGGACCTCATGACGGAAAAAGAGGCCTGGAGCAAGGAGGATGCAGCAAGCACGGTAAGTAATGTTTTATTTGCTTTATTTTAAAAATATATTTATTTTATGTACCCATTTGCCCACCACTCCACTTGGCATAGTTGCCAGCCGCCAATGAAAATCCCTTTAGTCCCCTGAGCCATCAGACACAGCTGAGTCAAAGGCATGTGTGTCAGGAAACTATTAGAGTATATTGTCCATGATGAATGCAATGAAAAAATAAAAATGTAACCATAAAGACTACGTGAACCAGATTCCAATGGGGACACGGGGCCAATTTCTAACAAAGAATTTCGAATGTAATTATCATGACTGATTTATCCAATGAGAATGCAGAAAAACATCCCATCCCATCTAGCACAAGGAAACTTATTTTATGCATACCTACTGTTGATATATCTACAATACAGTTCTTCATAGATTACATTATATGTACACATTCCTTTATTAGGGAAAGTTCTCAAATAGGTTGTGTATTTATGCAATATTATGTCCTTGATTCATTTAACGAACCAACAGATTATTATATCTACTGATTGATGTCTGCTCTGTAATTGATACATGCTTCCAGACCCCATAATAATTCATGTATTTGTAAAACTCAACTCAACTGTCCTTATTTTATCGACCTCATAAGGATGAAAGGTTGAGTCGACCAGCTGGGACTCACAGCTGTTATGGCTGCTTTGCAACCTCTGTGCAAAGATGGCTTTTCTCTGGAATGTGCTTTCTCCTGCCTCCCCAGTCATTCCATAACTGTTTTCTTACCTGGCATGACCTGATTGAACGCTTAAAACACATTTGTCTTTTCTTATTTGCGCCTTTGTTGAACCATTGGCAGATACAGTAGGTCTTTCTCTGTATCAGTCAGATTGGACTGAACAGCCATAAACTCATCCATTAATCGATACATCTTTTTGCTATTTGACATTTTTTCTAGTTCACGGATTCCGCAGAGCAGCTTGATGCTTGGCCTGTTTTTTTGATTGACTTGTTTGTACTTTGCAGCAATATCGCGTAATGAAAACACAGCAAGACGCTGCAGAACAGAGAACAACAGGTTTGTACAAATAGTTCTAACGTTTGCCCAGACTTGTGCTGAAAGCCAATATTTTCTAGGCCGCTGGTTTTAAGATGTTAGTCTCACGTCATTTGAGCGGACTGCGTCCCATGCTTATAGAAACAATAATGGCTGATCACGGAGGGTATAGTACATGCTAAGCCTCAGTGAATTAAGGCCCAGATTTACTATGTTTTTGTGTTTGAGTTGCGTCACCCCGATGCAAAATAATTTTTGGCATTTACTAAGCCAATACAAAGTAACGGGACGCAGCTATAATGCTGCCTTGTGTTACCCAGCGTTGAGTAGGCGTTACATGTGAGTGAGAACGGGCGTTCCCATGCATCCACCTATGTATTTTCATACATACCCTGATGTACAAAGGGCCAGGAGTATCAAAGGGTTTTACCCAATCTGTGTCTATGGGAAAATGTGTTCGTACATATGGCCCAAAGAGTTCTAAACCGGAGTTTGCTCCAAAATGGTGCACCTACCTGACAGAGGTGTAGGAAGGAGAAATATCTTAATTTCTGCTTGCTCCTTTTCACACAACACAGTGCAGAAAGTTCCCTTCCTGCACCGTGCTGTGTGAAATGATACCAAATGTACCCCTCTGTTTCTAACTCCTTTTTCCTTAAACATTAAGAAAACTGCACTTCCTAAAAGTTAAGCCTCATATTTCCTAAGGACTTGCATTGTCCTTGCATCGACGCAAAGTAACACAAGTCCTTCATTTATATATACTAAGCCATGCATGGAGCGATTTACACCACCCTGCATGATTTTGTAAAGAAATGTAACGCAACACAGCAGCTGCATTGTGAAGCAGCGTAATTTTGATCTCATCCTAAAATACTCTAGGAGTGCATCATAATCATGCGTAGTCAGCTCTCGAATATATTCTGTGGGATTAATGTTCTAAGAAAAGATGGGGTATTGTATATTTAAAGCACTCCATGTGGAAACTAATGAGACTTATCAACTGTGTCCATAGAAATGGGATGAATAGAGGTCTTTGTAACATTTACATATTAATATTTTAGGAGAACTAACGTTTAGCTATGTCTCATTGAGAAATTAATGAAATAATGTGCACATGTAGACTAATGTTTAAGCATTTATATGTGTAATAATAAAATATATTCATGTTGGTGTATTTGAACTGACATTTTCATAATCCTTTGCAATTTATTCATGTGTTAAGAAGCTGCATTTGCTATGTGTGTAGAAATGTGCATGTATTTGTAACCTTGTGCACTTTTACATTGGCATAAATTTTAGGGCCTTGAGAACTGTATTAGTATGAGCTCACGTTTAAAGTCCAACATGCAATTCGTATTTAACCTTCAATGTAGAATGTATTTGCTTGTATTCTGTTTCTATTGCAGGTGCGGACAAAGCCTTATTAGCTAGAAAAGAAGGGTTTTGTTTTAGTTAGAATGCAAGGTATGAGAAAATGGATCTTGTCAAGGAGAAACACGGTAACAAGCAAAAGGGCGAGTTCTCATGGAGGAGAAGAATAATGGGCAAGGATGAATGAAGTAGCAACTTATCGATGTGGGTAAGGTGGTGCCAGTAATCAATTTGTGCTGGAATCATAGAAAGTTACTAATGATGAACATGTGACTTACCTTGAGTGCAACTAATGTATTTCACTGTAACGCAGTGAGGGTCAGAGAGACATCTTAGGATTTAATGAGGTACAGACCCCTGCTTCTGCTTTGAGTGGCTTCATGCTACTTGACCCTTGCTAGGAGCCACTTCTACTGAAGCCTCTGACAGCTGACACCTTTCTCATTTTCATTCTTATTCAATACTTCTTAGTTTAGGTTGTCCCTTTTAAGGCAGAGTAGGAAGAGTTAGATTGCTCATGCTTATCTTTGAGAATCACTTGATGCAATTTAATGTCCAGTTCTTTTTCCTAATCACATGCATCGTCATTATTGAACTAGTCGTCTGCATTTTGTTTTATAGGGCAAATGTCTTTGTATATGATAATGCTGAGTTTGATATATATCAATCTTTTTCTAAATTTATAATTAAACCTTACTAATCTCAGATTCAGTTGTCGAGTGGATTATTGTGTGACTATAATGGTTATACTGTGTTGAAAATTAATCGTGATTGTTTCCTCCCTCTCACCTCTCAAGCAGCTAAAAAGACAGTCTGGTTGAGTAGGGAAGTTTAAGTGGGCCCCAGCTTTCGCAATTGCATTTCAATTTGTAGTGGTACATGTTCCATGGGTGTAGCATGGGCATTCCTGTGCATCTAGCCATCGAATTTGACACAATCCGCATCATACATAGAAAGAGGAAATTGCCTCTTAGGGCTGTTTTTATGCAGGAAGGTTTACTTTCCTGTACAAAAACAATTCTGACTGTAATGCATGCACCCTTTCACCATGGCGCAAGAGTGCCTGCATTGGTGATGAGTAGCACACAGTGCACCTGAGCAAGGAGAGAGCTGATGTGTGCTCTATTACAGTAGATATGTAGATATATCAAAATAGATATGGTCCATTTCTCGCAGTGCAGCAAGTTCCTTTGCTGTGTTGTGCTGCATGAAACTGGCCCTGAATGTAAGTGTTGCATTTGCCCCACGTGGATGTAGAATGGATACCTGGTCACACAGGAGTTTTCATTCACGTTACTAATTTCCATTGTTAGACCATGTGCTTTTTTCCAATCTGAGCCTCTATTTTAAGACACCCCATTCCACATCCTCACTTTCTAGCTGACTTAACCGCCTCACTGATCCCATTTTCTGAATGACCTAGATCAGGATAAATACATTGTTTTTTTTTGTTGTATATTTTTATTGAGAAGTAAATGTCAGTATGTAAACAATACTTCAAAACGTGAATTAGTCAATAAATCAAATCATAGTCACCCAGTATAATACTATGAAATGTTAACTTCTCAGATTGATTTCTAAACACAAAAACACGCTACAGATATCAGCAGATAAAATAGCAGAGATATTATTAATAATGCATCAAGCTACAAATTAGATCTTAAAGAGAAAACGTGGAAAAAAATAGGGACGTGGACAAGGGAGGAGATGATGTAGATACTATGCAGTATACATTAAAAGATAATATCATACACATGTACAGATAAAACATTTCAAATGGAGATATCCCTACTAATATAACAATGTCCAAAACGTGAACAGTAAGTCCTAACTAAAAAAATAACAGCATTAATGGCTAAAGCGTCAACAGTCTTAATGATAACAATATGAATACAAATATTAATTATGATGAGTTAATAAGGAGAGAATGAGATGAAAATGAGAGGAAATGCCTTATTGTATTTTGTAATTAGGAAGAAAAATCTTAAGCATTACCAGAAATAGAATGTGTATTGCCTAGAAAGGTTTTCCAAATTTGGATGAAAATTACAATATTATCTTGCAATCTGTAAATTAGTTTTTTATATGATGCCATTTTATATATTTCAATAAGCCTTTCATCAAGTGTAGGATGTTGTGTTGCTCTTCAATGTCGTAATATAAGCAGTTTTGTTATAGTGAGTGTGATGGAGCAAGGACTCGTAAATGAGACTTGCTCGGAAGCAATCCTCTCGTTTTAACTCATTAACGAATTACTAACTATGTGTTTGTAATTAATAATTCGCATTTTAGAAAAGACACGCGGGACAGTGAAGCTTGCATATGTGTTTACTAACCATAACAACATGAACGAGGGACTAAAACGCACTCTAACAAGGGATCTTTACTGCGCATGCGTCTACTGCATCTACGTAGTATGACGTACTAATGCTTGGAGGGAAAATCTTGCGCCTGCGCAAAGATATTTAAATGGCCTCTTGAAAGTTCACATGCATGACACCTGCTTCGCAAAATAGAAAATAAGTTTTATACTAACGCAAATGCAGAAAAGGGTAATAATAATTAAAGTGGGTTAGAGTAGAGGTTGGTGGTATACAGTGAAACCATTTATTTTTGAGAATAACATTTCTTCTTTTGACTTTATTATTAGTGCGCATTTGGGCCTATCACACTTGTCTGAATTGAGCTGACTGACTTGACCCCACACATGCGCAGATGAGAACGAATACGAAAGGATGACTAAGGATTTGTCACGCGTCCAAGGCCAGAGAAGATGTGCCCTGGGAACATGAGGGTGAAGAGTTCATATGAAGAAGACTTATTCATGAAGTTGAAACATTTTGTATTAATAAAGTTTGGAGATGTATGGGAAAGGAAATGATTTAATAAAGTTTGAGGGGATGGGTTTAAAAGACAATGGTTCAATGAAAATAAGTGAAATATAAGCATGGTGTGACGATCATCCCCCCTCGCCTGACCAATCAGAGTTAGTATTTTACGATATTGAAACATTAATGGGTGGTACATGAATACTGAAAAGTATAATTGAGGTAGTTTTTAGTTAGTTAGAGAGCAGACATGGGAGCAGAAGCAAGAGTCGTCGATGCTGGAAATTGAGAGCTCGGGATGCTGTCGGTGCTGGCGTGGTGCTGATGCTGTGAGACGCTGATGAAGAAATCGAATGCAGAACCATCTATTTTAACTTAATTCGGTTAGAAAGAAGATCGCGGAAGAACCACGAGGAGGAAGAGAGTGTCAGAGAGGGGTGCGATGCAGTCGTCGGTATTTAGAGAGGTGAAGTATCCTGTCCTGATTCCTGTCCTGAAGTCTTTGTCTCCTGATCTATCCCGGGGGACCCTTACCAGCCCTTTGGCCAGGGGGTTGGTCTTCACACCATTCTTGGTAACTATAAATTCATCGTATTGATAGATGTTCTTCTCTCTCTGTCCTCTCCTTTCTGAGCATGGTTATTGTGTGAATCTGAATTATTAGTGCTTATTGAGTATTGATTGAATTGACACTCTTGCGAATGAGGGTGTTTGTACTGAAACTTTGAGATGGTTCACATTCCATTAATTTAGATAAAGATTTTAAAACTTCCAGAGTCTGTGATTATTTCAATTTTAATCAAGAAATGTTTAATAAGTTATGTTAATTATCACCCATCATCTAGTTCCAACTATGGGTCCATCGACCAGAGGAAAGAACTTTTTGATCAGTGAAAGGTTTAGTTAGAACAGAAATATGACTATTCCTGAGACATGAAATCTATAAACTACAAGCTCCAGCGGTCTACTTGGTATTAGTGAAAGAAGTTATATGGGCCCAGGTGAGTATATGGTAGTGGAGTATCTGTTGTTAGTACACCGCTGGATCAGTTTTCTGGTAGCAGAGTTATGGTTATTATTGACTAGTTTGGTGATAAGTATAGATTATTGATTATTGATTTATGTTTAACAAACAGAGTTAGCGTCTTGTTTTATGTTGTCTGGATAATTCCCGGGGAATGAATAGCGGGTGGCGATAGAAACCACACTGCAGTGAGGTTACTCGTCTGTTGGAGTAACACTGGGAAGCTATGCAGGGCTGGCAGTGTTAAAGTAGGGACTATTTTTCTGCGTAAAAGTGAGAGTGATTGATAGCAAAGAGTTCGCTAGTGAAACTTTAGGCGTTATATCACCTAGAAAGGGTAACCCTGAAGGAGTAGCAGGTTCTTCCAAGCTAGATTGACAGCAAAAGGAGTTCGCTGGTGAAACTTTGGTCTCAAATTTCCCAAAACGGGTGACACCGGAGGAGTAGCAGGTTCTCTGGAGCTTGATATGAAGGGTAAGCGGAAGGGTTTTACTCGCAGTGGAAAGAAATAAACTATCCTTTGATTTAGTGGAACAGACAGAGTAGCAAATGTTTTTATGTAGTTAATAACAAAGAATTTTAAAGAAAATATTGAGAAATAAGTTTTCGTATTACCTTGTAAAGGGAGGGTCAGTTGCTGGAGTTGTACTGACGTCACAGTGAGCCGCGCTGGGATTGGTAGAAACAGCGGGCGTGTGACAGGAGCAGCCTTGTAAAGGAGGGGTCAGTAGAAAGGAGCAGAGAAAGGCCGCGCTGGCATTGGTCAGATCACGAGCGTGAGCCTGATTTAATTAGATAGCTAGTTAGAAGCCGCGCTAGGATTGGTGGAGAGAGAGATTGTATGCAGGATTTTGATTTGACTGTTAGTGCAAGGCGTACAGGCAGAAGATTTCAAGGGTTTGCAGAATATAATTTTATACATCGTTCCCCAAGGATGTATGGAGAGAAAAGAAAGATGTCATTTATAAAGAAAATTAAGAATTTCTTTATAAAAGATAAGCCTGTGTTGACTAGAGAGGGAATTCCTATTCCGCCACCGAAAACACCAGCATCTTTTATGATGATGGAAAGAGGATATCATAATTGCGTGTGGTTGGAAAACTGGATAGAATATACGAAGGATGATGGAGTGCTAGCTTTTCCTAAAGATGGTACGTTTAATGGGAGGATTCTTCAGAATTTGAGATTGAAAATGAATGATTTAGAACCTAGACCTAGGTTAACTCAATACGAGGCTTTGGAAGAATGGGAGACTGAGTCATATGAACGAGAGAGATGCAGAGGTGGGAGATATAGAGGATTCTTTCCGAGACACTTACATGAGTCACGCGAAGGGCAGGTGAAACAATGGAGGAGAGCTATGGTATCAGAAGGTTTATATCCAGTGTTAATGGCTGAGGAACAGTCTGGAGGAAAGTGTAAGGAGAAAACGAAACATATGAATACAGCAGGATATGGTGAATCAGATGACGAGTTGTTAGAGGATATTTTAATTAAAAATCCACCGCCGTATCAAGAAGCAACTAGTAAGGTTACCCCAAGTGCACCAGTAATGGGAATGCCATTGACCCCACAGATTTTACATGATACGTCATATAACAGAGTGTTACAGGATAATGAAAGAGATGTTTTAAACAAAACTAGAGAAGAACTAGTTCAAAAGATAAGTCAATTAAATTTGAATACTGAAGCTTTGACAGTACCAGTGACCATTGGTCCAGTAATCCCATTGTATGGAGATAAAAAGATTTGCCAGAAACCACAACCTGTGACAATTCCATTAAATAGTCCTAGGAAAGAGATAATAATTACAGATGATCAGGTTAGTGAAAGTGAGTCAATTATTTCATTAATGGATCTCCCTAATGTGGAACCTTTGACGGAAACTCCAAAGAGAGTTACGCCCATGAATTTGAGAGAAAGAAGACCTTTGGTTCATACAGGAACTGAAGGCGCAACAGTAGTTACCTCTGAAGATATAGAAAGATGGGCACAGGAAAGAGATAATCAGAACCCAACACCAAGGATTTTAGACATCAGCAGATTGAAAGTGGAATTGGAAGAGATGATGACAGGATGTGTGGGCACAGAAAGATTGAATGCTTACAATGAAGAAGAATTATTATTTTTATGTAAGAGCATAACCAGGAGAGCAAGGGTATTTCATGAGAAATTGACTGAAGTTGCTTCAGAGATTGGAATAGACATAGGGAAATCAAAGTTGTTACAGAAACCATATCGAGTGGACTTTACTGATAAAGATTTAGAAAGTGTAAATGCTTCTGGAAAGAGACTACAGATAAAGGAATTAATGAGCATTTTGCGAAAATGGGGAGACATTGATAAATGGAGAATTAGATGGATAAGAAAGAAAGAGGAAGTACAAGCGAAAGAAGCAGCAGCTGCATTTCCAGTAAGAGAATCAAGCAAAATGGAAAAATTGTGTCCAATGAGAGAGGTTCCTGGAGGAGGATATGTTCATGTTCCTTGGAGTAGACAAGATATTTTGTCATTTACAAATGATTTTCCAAAGCTGAGAGAAAAACCAGTTGAATGGTATAAACAGGTAGAGAGATTTGTGAAAGTTTCAAAGGTTTTAATGAAGGATTTGGATGGTCTATTTGATATAGTGGTACCTGCTGATTTATGGATGGAATGTAAGATCACAATTGACTGGCCTAATGAGGAATATGCTAGAGACGCAAAGACAGGAGCACCCTCGGAGGAGGTGATGAAAAAGTATCACCAAGTGATTACGTATTTGAAAGGGAAAATTCCTCCTAAAGAAACAGACTGGGTAAAAATAGATAGAACAACTCAGGAACCAAATGAATCTGTACATGCATATTATGAGAGGTTATTACAGGTGTTTAAGCAGTATACTGGTTTTGAGAATATTGGTGACAAGGATATGGGACATTTTGTATATCGGTTTGTATATGGTTTGAAACCAGAGATTAGTCAGATGATAGAGCAGCACATGTTGTGTTGGCAAAGCAAGACAGTGGATGAGATTTTAAAGTATGCGAAATATTGCGGAGATGACATTGAGGCCAGGCGTAGGAAGCTAAAAGAGAAAATAATGTGGGCACAAGTAAAACTGGCAGAACAGCAAGAGGAGAAACCAAATGCCCAAAACAATAATCAAGCGAAAGAGAAGAGTCAGAATGATCAAGGAGCGAATGGTAATAAATATAGGGGACGAATGGACAGAGAAGAAGCGAAAAAGAAGTTTCCTTGTCATGCGTGCGGAAAGCTTGGACATTGGAAGAACGAGTGTAAGAGTACTCAGAATAATAAGAGTAATAATGGGCCAAATCAAAATTTAATCCCACAGATGCAGAATGAAGTACTTGTGAATCAGCAGCAACAGGTAGTTACTCCACAATATCAGGTGCCACCAGCTCCTATGCCAAATTTTGTGAATCATCAGAGTTTCAGTGCAAACACCGGATTTCAAGGAGAAAGTGGTAAGAATAATAGAACAATTACACAATATTTGTTGCAGAATGATGAGAAAAATTCGGATTCCACACAATGACGGTGCCTGAGGGGGGAGGAAGAGGAGTGCGTGCTTGGCACATCATTGCCGGTAGATCAGTCAGGTCCATTTGTTGATGGGAAAGTAGAAGGTAAAGACATTACTTTCCTATTGGATACTGGTGCTACCAGGTCTACTGTGAGAACAGCAGACATCCCAAACCTACCCCTCTCGGGAGAATCAATCCAAGTTGTAGGCGTGTCTAACCAACAGATTAGAACCCCAATCACAAAACCAATGGAGGTACACATTGGAAACTTCAAAGAAATGCATTGGTTCGTAGTTTGCGATTCCAGTCCTGTAAATCTGTTGGGAAGAGATCTATTGTGTAAGATGAACTGCACAATCTATTGTACACCAGATGGTGTCGCTTTCCAACCCCCTGATGAAGACGTTGTATACAAGATGATGTTAGCCAAACAGGGAACGGAAGTAGATGAAATGTTTTCACTAGTGACTGAAAATGAATTACCAGAAGAATTGAGAGCCACAGTTAATCCAGAAGTGTGGGATTTTACAGGAAAAGACATTGGGTTAATGACAAATATAGACCCAGTTAAAGTGACAGTGAAAGAAGGTGCAGTGTATCCAAACACCCGACAGTACAAGATGAGTCCAGAAGTAAAAGCAGGAGTTATTCCAGAAATTGAACGAATGGTTAAACAAGGTATTCCAAAAGAAGTGATGGGTAGTCCCTGTAATTCGCCAATAATGGGACTGAAAAAGCCTAGCGGAAAGTACAGAATAGTGCAGGATTTACGAAAAATAAATAAAATTGTAGTGCCATGTTGTCCAATAGTGCCAAATCCAGCAGTGATCCTTTATCAGATACCTTGGAATGCAGGTTGGTTTACAGTAATTGATTTATGCCAAGCGTTCTTTTCTATTCCTTTGCACCCAGACAGCCAGTATCTTTTTACGTTTAAGTTTGAGGATCGTATTTACGCATGGTGTCGAGTTCCTCAAGGGTACACAGAGAGTCCCTCAATTTTTAATCAGATTTTGAAAAAGTGTCTAGAATCATTGATTATGCCTGGAAAATCTGTTCTGGTCCAGTATATTGATGACCTACTGGTGGCATCAAAAACACGAGAAGATTGTGTCACAGACACAATTGCATTACTGAACCATTTGGCTGAAGGAGGACACAAGGTGTCTCCAGAAAAATTACAGTTCTGTCGACAAGAAGTTAGATACTTAGGGCATAAAATAGAAAGAGGAGTTAGAAAAGTGACATCGGAAAGAATAAAAAATAATCAAAGAAATGCAATTGCCACAGACTCAGAGAGAAATGAGAATGTTTTTGGGAGTGGTTGGCTACTGTAGGCAATGGATTAATGTTTTTTCTATGTTAGCGAAACCATTAATACAAATGACCCGAAAAAGAGCAAAAGATCCAATTGATTGGAATGATGAATGCATAGAGGCATTTGTGAAATTGTGAAATTGTTTGTGTGAGGCTCCTGCCTTGGGCATGCCTGATTATTCAAAAGACTTTGCGTTGTTTTGTTGTGAGAGAGAAAATTGTGCACTTTCAGTCTTAACACAGAGACATGGACTGAGTCGACGTCCAGTGGCATATTTTTCAGCTACATTGGATCCAGTGGCTTCAGCATTACCTGGCTGCTTAAAAGCAGTAGCTGCTACTTGTATGAGTCTGGAGCAGAGTGAGTCGATAGTGATGGGACATCCGGTAAAGGTTTATGTTCCACACTCAGTTGAGATTCTTTTGACAAGAACAAGAACACAACATCTCACCCCTAGTCGATTGACTAAGTATGAAAGAGTGATTTTGGGAGCTGAGAACGTGACAGTGATAAGGTGTATGATTATGAACCCAGCTACCCTACTGCCAGACCCATGCAATGAAGAAGTGAGAGATGAGAGTGATCATGATTGTTTGGATGTAACTGAGTTGTGTACGAAGCCCCGGCCTGATATAAGAGAGACCCCTTTGAAAGAGTCTGACCATGAGTTATTTGTAGATGGATCCTGCCTCAGGACACAAGAAGGAGGATTAAGTGCTGCATATGCTGTTTGTAAGATATCAGGGGTAATTGAAGCATCCTGTTTACCTGGAGTCAAATCTGCACAAGTAGTCGAGTTGGTAGTCCTAACCATGGCATGCAAATTGGGGAAAAATTGGAGAGTAACCATATTTACGGACAGTCAATATGGGTTCGGGGTTGTGCACGACTTTGGCCAGCTCTGGATGCAAAGGGGATTTCTGATTTCTTCAGGATCTCCTATTAGAAACAGCAAAAATGTAAAGGATTTATTGGAAGCATTGCAATTGCCAAAAGAAGTAGCAGTTGTAAAATGCGCTGCACATCAGTCAGGAAATGACTATGTGACTGCTGGCAATAAATATGCTGACCAAGTGGCTAAATACTGTGCCAAAAATACAGTGGCCATTAACAGAAAAATTGAAACGGGTGAAACCAGATGCCAACTTATGTTTTTCTCAGTACCAGAAACATGGGATGAGATTAGACAATTGCAGGAAGAAGTTGAGGAAAAGGAAAAGGAAATTTGGATAAAGGCAGCTTGTACAAAGAGACCACATGATGAGGTATGGGTGTATTTAGATGGAAGACCAGTCATGCCAGATTGTTTGCTTTCAAAAATGGCAAGAGTGTATCATGGAGCAACACACATAGGGAGAGACTCAATGATCAGACTATTCAGACAGAGTTGGTACAACGGAATTCAAGGTAGTCGCAGAGAGCCTTTGCCAAAGATGCCTGACCTGTCAGCAGCAAAATCCAAGTAGGAAGACAATAGTTAGTTGGGGGAAGATTGGAAAGGCAGAAGGACCCTTCGCCAGATTACAGTTGGATTTTATTGAGTTGCCCCCTAGCAATGGACTGAAATATATACTTGTCATAGTATGCCTCTTTTCAAGATGGGTGGAAGCTTATCCCACTCGAAGAAATGACAGTCTTACAGTTGCTAAATTGTTGTTGAGGGAGTTAATTCCACGCTTTGGTTTTCCAGTCACTTTGGAATCAGATAGAGGCCCTCATTTTAATAATGAAATAATTCGATTAATCTGTGCTGCATTTAACATTGAACAAAAACTGCACTGTGCTTATCGTCCAGAGGCTTCTGGAATAGTTGAACAGTTAAATGGCACAATCAAGTCAAGACTAGGGAAGGTGTGTGCATCCACAATGCTGAAATGGCCAGATGCATTACCTCTTGTATTGATGGGTCTCAGAAGTATTCCAGACAGAAAAACAGGAATGAGCCCACATGAAGTTCTCATGGGAAGAGCCATGAGACAAGCATTCATTCCTGGAAATAAATTAATGAATATAACTGATGATCTGGTATTGGACTATTGCAAAGGATTGGCTGAAATGGTGCGTTCTGTCTCTCACCAGGTTGGAGAAGACGTAGTTGAAAGACAGCCAGACCAAGCACATGATTTGAATCCTGGAGACTGGGTGCTAGTGAAGAAACACGCAAGAAAGTCGTGCCTAGCACCAAGGTGGGATAAACCGCGTCAAGTCATACTAGTCACTACCACAGCAGTGAAGTGTGCAGGTTTGCCCAATTGGATTTATGCCAGTCATACCAGAAGAGTTCCGAGCCCATCAGAACAACAAGAGCAACCACTGACTGAACAGGCTGAAGCGTCAGGAGTTGTAAGTTGTGAAATTGAAGAATCTAGAGTGATAGATTCTGAAAGACAACCATATGACGAACAGCCAGGTACAAGTCAGGAAGAGTGGATACCAGTGATTGAAGTAATTGATGATGCTATTGAAACAAGAAGAAGAACAGAACTGAAAAGACAGGAAAGTAGTCAGGAAGAGACAGGGAAAGAAGAACACACTCAGGTGGAAATAGAAAAAGACTTTCAGGAACCTGAGGAGGGAATATTAGAAGAACACGTTCAGGCAGAAGAAGAAAAGTTTGAAATAAGACCTGAACAGGATCAGATAGAGTTAGAAGAACAAGTTCAGGCAGAAAAAGAACAATATGAAGTAAGACCTGAACAGGGTCAGATAGAATTAGAAGAACAAGCTCAGGAAGAAGAAGAACAAAGTACGATAAGACCTGAGCAGGTTGAAGCAAAAGAAGGTGCAAGCACAGAAAACAGAGAACGAGAACGGATTGTTCCTAAATTAAGTGAAATTAAAAGAACCTTGAGAGGAGATAAAGAAGGTGAAAGTGCAGTACAAAGCAAAAGAATCAGAAAGGGAGACAATTGGCCTACTGGAGTAAAGAAATTAAGATATCATTTGAGAAAATCAGAAAAGAAACCAGAACAAGTAAATGAAATCACAAGTCAAACACGATCTAAACAAACCTTAGCGAAAATAACTCGAAGAAGTCCAAGATTGAGAAATTTAAACAGAAGATACAAGGCTCCTGAATGGACCTATGTCATACTTGAAGAATTTGAATCTCTAGATCTGAGTGATGAAACAGAAGAGGTTCATATTGCACAGATTGATGAAAGCAAATTGAGGCCTCCTTAAGAACGAAAAGAAAGTCAAATTGACAAAGAAAGGATAAGAGAAAAGAAATTTTCTCAGAAGTAAAATGGCAGAAATTGAAGTTACCGAAAGACCAAAACGTGGATTGAAAAGAAAATGTTTTAGATTTTGTTTTTGTAGTATTTTATTAGTAGCATTGGTATGGTTATTCCTAACAGTAGGAGTACCTTTGTTAATGAAAACAAGTGACAAGAATAATACAGATACTAATGTTAAGGTAGATAGAATAAAAGGAACTAAAATAGAAATAGGGGTAGAAGATGAAGCAAATTATCATAATGAATCAGACTATAATACGTCCTCTAATGTGTTTATTAAATTGTTATTTCAATATGTTAGTACTATGGAGATTAATAATTGCTATGTGTGTATGAAGTTACCCTCATCAGTATCAGAAGGGGTGACGTATGACCATATACCTTTAACATATGGTGTGTCATGTAGTATTTTATCAAGTCTATTTTATGCTACAGGGAGACTTCAGTATTTTTATTCAAATCTAGATGCAGTATTTTCTGATTTACCTATTAGAAAGAATATGAATCCAGTAGTTAGTAGTAAAAATGCACAGTTTATGGGCGAATTTTTCTTAACAATGAGTTCAATAGATTTAGTTCAGGCACATAAAGATAATCTAACATGTACATTGAGAAAAGAAGAAAAAGATTTTTTAGATTTAGTAGAAGAAAGGAGACAGGATTTAATAAAGAAAGCGACTGAACAGAAACCCCATGTACCTCCATGGGCTGGGAAAGAGGGAATCTATGCAAATGGCAAGGCTCATGCTGCGATGTCCCTGGATTTTGTGAAAAGGGGAAAATTCTGCCTCCATAGATTAAAGACAGATTATAACAATAATTACATTGGTTCCAGTGAATGTGAACACAACTTCCTAATTTTAGGAGGGTGGGGACTAAAAGGGGGAACTGATCCTGTATTTCCAGGAGTTTATTATGTTTGCAGAAACAATGCATATTATAGGTTACCTGCAAGATGGTACGGGAGCTGTTACTTTGGAATAGTTTTTCCAAAAATTTATCATGTGGACAGAATCAGTGGAACCAATGGAAATTCTAATGGACTAACACGTAGAAGAAGAGCTAGTTTTTCTGAAATTGTAGGAGATATTTTTAGTGCATTGATACCCTCAGTTGGAGTCATTCTTAATTCACAGAAAACTTGTAAGTTATCAACCATAGTTGATCGTCTTTCTACAGATACTGCAGGAGGATTCTTAATGATTAACACAGAGATGGTTGCAATCAGGTCTATGGTTTTACAGAACCGTCTTCCTCTTGAAATATTATTAGCAGAGGAAGGTGGAGTTTGTGGCATGTTGAAAATTCAACATTATTGCACTTACATTCCAGACAAGAGCAGAGAAATTAAAGAATATATTGAAAACATTACGAGAATGCTTAAAGACTTGACCCAACTGGAGGTTGACAGTGTGTGGGGAAGATTAACAAAAAGTATAACATCAATAGGGAAATGGTTTTCTGATTTTGGGAAAAGTTTCCTAGTTCAAATAATAATACCATTAGTCATGATAATAACCATAGTGATGATAGTAATGATTACATATAAGTGTTGTAGAAAAGGAAGGAGAGGAAAAATACATTTTGAAAGAGAAGGGAAGGGAAAGAAACGAAAAAGAAAATATGATGAAATACAGTTGGAAGAAATGAAAGGCAAACTATACAAGAAAATGAAAGATTTAGAAGGAAACGAGTTGGTTGATGCAAAATTGAGAGGAGAAATAGAGAACTGAGATGTGCTAAAGTTGGTATCTGGGATGGGATGGGTAATTTTGTGATGGCTTAAGATGCCATCAGAGAGGGGATTGATGAAGCAAGGACTCGTAAATGAGACTTGCTCAGAAGCAATCCTCTCGTTTTAACTCATTAACGAATTACTAACTATGTGTTTGTAATTAATAATTCGCATTTTAGAAAAGACACGCGGGACAGTGAAGCTTGCATATGTGTTTACTAACCATAACAACATGAACGAGGGACTAAAACGCACTCTAACAAGAAATCTTTACTGCGCATGCGTCCACTGCATCTACTTAGTATGACGTACTAATGCTTGGAGGGAAAATCTTGCGCCTGCGCAAAGATATTTAAAGTTTGAGGGGATGGGTTTAAAAGACAACGGTTCAATGAAAATAAGTGAAATATAAGCATGGTGTGACGATCATCCCCCCTCGCCTGACCAATCAGAGTTAGTATTTTATGATATTGAAACATTAATGGGTGGTACATGAATACTGAAAAGTATAATTGAGGTAGTTTTTAGTTAGTTAGAGAGCAGACACGGGAGCAGAAGCAAGAGTCATCGATGCTGGAAATCGAGAGCTCGGGATGCTGTCGGTGCTGGCGTGGTGCTGATGCTGTGAGACGCTGATGAAGAAATCGAATGCAGAACCATCTATTTTAACTTAATTCGGTTAGAAAGAAGATCGCGGAAGAACCACGAGGAGGAAGAGAGTGTCAGAGAGGGTTGCGACGCAGTCGTCGGTATTTAGAGAGGTGAAGTGTCCTGTCATGATTCCTGTCCTGAAGTCTTTGTCTCCTGATCTTTCCCGGGGGACCCTTACCAGCCCTTTGGCCAGGGGGTTGGTCTTCACACCATTCTTGGTAACTATAAATTCATCGTCTTGATAGATGTTCTTCTCTCTCTGTCCTCTCCTTTCTGAGCATAGTTATTGTGTGAATCTGAATTATTAGTGCTTATTGAGTATTGATTGAATTGACACTCTTGCGAATGAGGGTGTTTGTACTGAAACTTTGAGATGGTTCACATTCCATTAATTTAGATAAAGATTTTAAAACTTCCCGAGTCTGTGATTATTTCAATTTTATATCAAGAAATGTTTAATAAGTTATGTTAATTATCACCATCAACTAGTTCCAACTAATGGTCCATCGACCAGAGGAAAGAACTTTTTGATCAGTGAAAGGTTTAGTTAGAACAGAAATATGACTATTCCTGAGACATGAAATCTATAAACTACAAGCTCCAGCGGTCTACTTGGTATTAGTGAAAGAAGGTATATGGGCCCAGGTGAGTATATGGTAGTGGAGTATCTGTTGTTAGTACACCGCTGGATCAAGTGCGATAGCTATGAATCATCTTGTATGGTTTGGTAGATTTGGGAGATCAGTAACATTATGCAATAGAACTAATTTATCTGTTAAGAGATGGGCACATGCATTGCTTTTTGTAGAGAGGCAGCATGGTAGGTTTGTAGCACTCACATTACACTATTAGGATGAGTCACAGATGTTGGTATTTCTGCCCAACCCCGGTGCATGCTGGTGCTGTACTGCTCCCACCCGGCACTGGTGCACTTTAGACAGCCATGCGCCAACGCAGACACTGTTGCTCCATATTACAAGCTTGTCTGTGTTGTCTGAAGCATAGTTTTTGTAATGAGAGGGTGACCCTTCCAGTACAAAAACTATACTTAAAGGCTTTCTCCACTTTGGCTGTGTGCTGAATAATGCAGCAAACATGCAAAGTGGGAAAAACAAGTATAAATGAAAACATTTCTCCTCATTATGCCTGCCTCAAGGAAGCACAGGAGTCAATTCTTTGTAGATAAGGATTTGTGTCAACACCCATGGGTGGTTGCATATGAACGCCTATGCACCACCCATGAAATGCTGCCTTGACGCAAAGTAAAACAAGCCAGCTCATTCCTCAACTTTGCATTACTTTGGGTTACAATCCAACAAAAATCATGATTTGCGTTGGGGAATAGCACTCGTTACAACGCGTACCAATACAACGTGGGTATTAGTACACGTTGTCAATTACAACGAGATACCATTACAACGCAAACTTTTACCCCGACTATGCCTTTACCACACATGCCATTACAACGCAAAAACATGCGTGATAAAGGTATAGTCGTGGTAAAAGTTTCTAAGGTAAGTGACAGTCCTCTCACTACATTTACACTACCCAGCACGACCCCCCTACATAACCCTAAACCCTAAAACACTACCCTACACTACAAATACACCACAACACTACCCTAAACACTAAAACACTACCCCCAGCATGACCCCCTACACTACACAAACACCACAACACTGCCCTAAACCCTAAAACACTACCCCCAGCACGACCCCCTACACTACACAAACACCACTACATTACCCTAAACCTTAAACCACTACCCCCAGCATGACCCCCCCCGACCCCCAGTCCTGTCCCTACCCACAAACACTACCCAGCACAACCCCCTACACTACCCTAAACCCTAAAACACAACCCTACACTACACAAACACCACAGCACTACCCTAAACCCTAAAACACTACCCCCAGCATGACCCCCTACACTACACAAACACCACAACACTACCCTAAACCCTAAAACACTACCCCCAGCACGACCCCCTACACTACACAAACACCACTACACTACCCTAAACCCTAAAACACTACCCTCAGCACGACCCCCCGACCCCCAGTCCTGTCCCTACACTCAAACACTACCCAGCACGACCCCCCTACACTACCCTAAACCCTAAAACACTACCCCCAGCACGACCCCCTACACTACACATACTCCACAACACTACCCTAAACCCTAAAACACTACCCCAGCACAACCCCCTACACTACACAAACACCACTACACTACCCTAAACCCTAAAACACTACCCCCAGCACGACCCCTACACTACAAAAAACCCAACAACACTACCCTAAACCCTAAAACACTACCCCCAGCACGACCCCCCCGACCCCCAGTCCTGCCTCTACACTCAAACACTACCTAGCACGACCCCCTACACTACCCTAAACCCTAAAACACTACCCTACACTACACAAACACCACAACACTACCATAAACCCTAAAACACTACCCCCAGCACGACCCCCTACACTACACAAAGACCACAACACTACCCTAAACCCTAAAACACTACCCCCAGCACGACCCCCTACACTACACAAACACCACTACACTACCCTAAACCCTAAAACACTACCCCCAGCACGACCCCCCTAAACCCTAAAAAAGTAACCCCCACCCCATGCCCAATCCCCTTACCTCTCTCTCCTCGTGGTTCCTCTCTCCTCCTGGTTCCTGCTTCACGTCGTCTCTGAGGGGCGGTGCTTGTCGTTATGAGGAAACGGAACGCCTCTGTTTCCTTACAACGAAGTGGATCGTCTAAATTTTTTTAGAACGCATGGTCATTTACTATACATACTTTTACAATGAAATTCGTTGTAAAGGCATGCGTGGTAAATGACCATGCGTTCTAAAAAAATGCGTAGTAATGACTTCGCGATGTACAACGCATGCGTGGTAATGCATGCGTTGTAATGGTATCGCGAAGTAAAAAACTCGTTGAAAAGGCTGTTTAGCTGCGTTGGGTTGTAAATCCCACCTGAACACTTTGCTTCAGAAAAATAGTGCAAATCCGAAGCAAAACTTTTGTAAAGATGGGCCACTGTGCATACTAGCTTTCGTGCGCCCAGCTCTTTTGCTGCTCTTGGTGGCATTGTAACCAAAACGGATTTTGAAACAGGATGGTAGCACACCTTAAATAAGATAAATTCCGTCCCTTTTGGTAATCGGTGAATATAAGAAAATGATCACTCGTAAAGATCATGTACATATGTGGTGCTGTATATTGGTATCCAACTGAATGGTACTCGTTTTATCAACCTCCAGAGGATGAGAAGCTGAATGGACTCACCACAATTCAAACTTGCAACCCTAGGAGTCAAACACAAATCCCTTTCGTCCCCTGAGCCATCAGCCACAGCTGAGTCAAAGGCATGTGTGTCAGGAAACTATTAGAGTATATTGTCCATGAGGAATGTGACGGAAAAATATAAATGTAAACATAAAGACTACATGAACCAGATTCTAATGGGGACATGGGGGCCAATGTCTAACAAAGAATTTCAAATATAATATTCATGACTGATTTATCCAATGAGGATGCAAACAAAATCCCATCCCATCTAGCACAAGGAAACTTAGTTTATGCATGCCTACTGTTGGTAAATCTACAGTACAGTTCTTCATAGATTACATTATATGTACGCATTCCTTTATTAGGGTAAGTTCTCAAATAGGTTCTGTATTTATGCATTATTATGTCCTTGATTCATTTAACGAACCAACAGATTATTATATCTACTGATTGATGTCTGCTCTGTAATTGAGACATGCTTCCAGAGCCCATAATAACTCATGTATTTGTAAAACTCAAATCAACTGTCCTTATTTTATCGACCTCATAAGGATGAAAGGTTGAGTCGACCAGCTGGGACTCACGGCTGGGACTCACAGCTGTTAGGGCTGCTTTGCAACCTCTGTGCAAAGATGGCTTTTCTCTGGAATGTGCTTTCTCCTGCCTCCCCAGTCATTCCATAACTGTTTTCTTACCTGGCATGACCCGATTGAACGCTTAAAACACATTTGTCTTTTCTTACTTGCTCCTTTGTTGAACCATTGGCAGATACAGTAGGTCTTTCTCTGTATCAGTCAGATTGGACTGAACAGCCATAAACTCATCCATTTATCGATACATCTTTTTGCTATTTGACATTTTTTCTAGTTCACGGATTCCGCAGAGCAGCCTGATGCTTGGCCTGTTTTTCTGAATGACATGTTGTACTTTGCAGCAATATCGCGTAATGAAAACACAGCAAGACACCGCAGAACAGAGAACAACAGGTTTGTACAAATAGTTCTAACGTTTGCCCAGACTTGTGCTGAAAGCCAATATTTTCTAGGCCGCTGGTTTTAAGATGTTAGTCACACGTCATTTGAGCGGACTGCGTCCCATGCTTATAGAAACAATAATGGCTGATCACGGAGGGTAGAGTACATGTTTACGTCCCATTAAATTAAGGCCCAGATGTAATATGATTTTGCGTTGGAGTAGCTTCACTTTTGTGGTGCTGCCCCAATGCAAAATAATTTTTGGCATTTACTAAGCCAATACAAAGTAATGCAACACAGCCATAATGCTGCCTTGTGTTACCCAGCATTGAGTAGGCGTTACATGGGTTGAGCACGGGTGTTCCCATGCATCCACCTATCTATTTTCACACATACCCAGATGTACAAAGACTTCTACACCGTGGTTTGCTCCAAAATGGTGCACCTACCTGACAGAGGTGTAGCAAGGAGAAATATCTGCATTTCTGCTTGCTCCTTTTCACACAACACAGTGTAGAAAGTTCCCTTCCTGCACTGTGCTGTGTGAAATAATAGCAAATGTGCCCCCTAGTTCCTAACTCTGTTTTTCCGTAAACATTAGGAAAACTGCACCTCCTAAAAGTTAAGCCCTAAATTTCCTAAGGACTTGCATTGTCCTTGCATGGACGCAAGGTGACACAAATCCTTAATTTATATATTCTAAGACATGCAAGGAGCGATTTACACCACCCTGCATGATTTTGTAATGAAATGTAACACAACACAGCAGCTACATTGCACTACAATTCATAGTGATAAGTGTTCCATGGGTGTAGCATGGGCATTCCTGTGCATCTGCCCATTGAATTTGACACAATCTGCGTCATACATAGAAAGAGGAAATTTCCTCTTAGGGCTGTTTTTATGCCGGAAGGTTTCCTTTCATGTACAAAAACAATCCTGTCTGTAACACAGGCACCCTTTCAACATGGCACAATGGTGCCTGCATTGGCGATAGGCAGCACACAGCGCACCTGATCAAGGAGAGAGTTGACGTGCGCCCTATTATAATAGATATGTAGATATATCAAATTAGGTATGGTACATTTCTGGTCTCTCCATTTCTCACAGTGCAGCAAGTTACCTTGCTGTGTTGTGTTGCATGAAACTTTAGTAAATCTGGCCCTGAATGTAAATGTTGCATTTGCCCCATGTGGATGTAGAATTGATACCTGGTCACACAGGAGTTTTCATTCACGTTACTTATCTCCATTGTTAGTCCATGTGCTGTTTTTTCAATCTGAGCCTCTATTTTAAGCCACCCCATTCTACATCCCCTCTTTCTAGCTGACTTAACCCCTCACTGATCCCATTTTCTGAATGACTTAGATCAAGATGACTATATTGTTTTTTGTTGTTGTATATTTTTATTGAGAAGTGAATGTCAATATATAAACAATACTTCTAAAAGTGAATTAGACAATAAATCAAATCATAGTCACACAGTGTAATTCAATGAAATGTTAACATAATACAGATATCAATAGATACAATAGCAGAGATATTATTAATAATGCATCAAGCTGCAAATCAGATCTTAGAGAGAAGACTGGAAAGAAATAGGGAGTAGGACAAGGGAGGAGATGATGTAGTGTCGTGTGGATCCTATAAATCTATATAGGATCTGCGCGTTTAGACAACATTAACTGTGGGATCGGTGTCCAGCCAGATTCCAGACACTTCCACCGGATATGTTTGCCTGTATACCAGCTAGCTCACTGTGCCACTATAAACCCCTCTTACCAAGGAGAGAATAGTTTCTGGCAACTATCGAACATGACAACCCATCCCCTCAGGGATCGTGGAAACAGTACCGTACTTTTTGCTCAGTCACTCGTGCTCACTTTGTCTCAAAGAGATACACGGAATAAACGGTGGGGACTTTTTCAATAAGCATTTATTGAACTAGCGTCATTCTAGTGTAAAATATGTGTGCTGCAAAGGCTATAAGACAGAAACAGATATAAACAATTATAAGCACCAACACAGTAAAAGTATGGTAGATTTCTACCATAGTGCTAAAACAATGAGTATATGCGGGCAGATAAATACATGACAGTAATAATGCAGACCCTAAATAGATGTACCTAAATGTTCCTAGCATAGATATATGTGTATAGCCAAGAATCCCCTAGGATATAACCAACCCCATTACCTGGTGTGAGAGAATGAAGGACCCCGTCTTGGTCTCAAGATGGACACCCTGCGAGGGATGTCAGACCACTGCGTGCTGGAGTTTCTGCTTGCAGGAACCTCAGCATCTCGCGTCAGTGTGTCAACATGGAAGCCTTTCTCCTCTGCCTGCCCCAGCAAAGATATGGTGTTTATAATATATACCCAAAAGGTACCCTCAGGGGTTCTACCTTGCTGTGTCATGTTGGCCGAGGATGACGAAAGGGATGACCCTTACACATAGTTATTATGCAGAAGATGGTAGTCCTGCTGTGATTCTGAGACTCCTCATGCATAATAAATGAGGCTAGTTTTCGCAGAAAACCACACAGAATTTATGCAGCACCTAACTAGGTAAAAGGTCAGCACAAACCTGTTATGTAGTACAGTGGCATGGTAAATGTAGGTGAAAGGTTAGGTGACTACCCAAGCTTATATTGGGGGTACATTACAAATCATAACACCCACTCCTCATCCGACACGATGACATACTAAAAAGGGAATCTCCTTCTAATCAATCATAAAACATTTTTAAAATGTTCAGAATAAAAAATTTCTAAAAGTTTATAATAATGCCTAAAATGCTCTATAAGTCCTTCAAAATATGTTCATATATATAGTTTGAGCAACTGAGAGCATCTGAAAGCCATGGTGCTCAGTAAGAGTGAGAAAAGAAAACAAAATCTTTAAAATTCCAATTGGAAAAAAGGCCGAATTGTTCCCAGCACACCGAGAGCCAAATGTTTATGTATCCTGTGTGGGAGACACAACATCACTGTTGGTTGCCTTCGCAGACGAAGGTCCCTGTAACACCTAACAGATCAGGTCAATCGAGCAAAGATGATCTTCTTCAGTTCCCGCAGCCGATGCTGGAGAAGCATTTGAAACATCCAAAGCCTGTGTGCCCGTAGTAGAGACGGTATCCAATCCAACAGGAGCTGAAGCATCCAGTGGTGGCTCTAAGAATGCGGACATCAACATGGGAATACGCTGAGGACACAGCACTACGTGGGCTGTTAACGGGTCCAGTAATGCATCCACGTTTGGTGGCGCAACCGATGGAAGTGTTAGACAGAGATTGAACACGCATTCATGTCCGTAGAACAAGCAGCGGAGAACAGGCAAAACACAGTCAATCCAGACTGGTCGGAATGATAAGAACCAAGACTCGCTTAGCTCCCGAAGTCGAGGTGTGCCCAGATGGAGTACCATGCGATCACGGTAACGTCGCTCTAAGAGCGTTTTTTCCATCTCCTTTGTGACAGGGACTTCCATTGCGTAGCAAAAAAATATAAATCAGGATTCCCACTACCAGTAGCAGGATAAGCGGAAGCCCTCCAAAAATGCTTCCAAATACGGAGTGTATAAAAGCTGGAATCACTCCGAAGACTGAAAGGTGCTTAACAGTCCAGAACCTATGGTCCTAAATAGGTGTACTATACCCTTCGTATCAGACATATTAAAGAGACGCTGTACCATTTCTTCAAATTGGAAAGGGCAATTTGTTTGTACCAGTGCCTGTATCTCAGCTGAGGACCTTGCAATCTGAAGATCAAAAGTCTCTCGGGCTGAGGTTAAGGGCACATCTTTCTGTAAAAGGATGGCTTTCATTCGGCTCAGAGTATCAACCGTATAAAGGAAACATTGAATGAAGGCCATAACGGCACCTCCCTGACTATGTGGGTCGGTGGAAACAATACTTGCATACAACAAGTATTCCTGGAATTTACTGTGACTAGATATGCGATGCCTGGAAGCATCCCACAACAACCTTGATCATTCAGCATTAAGTAACTCCCATTTGAGAGCAGCCTGAACACTGGATTAATCACGGCAGCTGGGGACCCTTTCAAATGACAGGACAAATTGGCAACTGAACCATTACAGGCCCCATGAAGCATAATATCCTGGCAAATAACAGATCCACTCAATGAATTCTCGCAGTCTGTACCGCTGAGAAACACTTCAGCGTCTCCGTTCCTGCATCTAGATCTATACAGTAATTCCCAAGATTCATGAATGAATTCCTTACCCATTGCTTTATACCTCCCTACCTGGTGGTGTTCTTGGCAATATTGAAACTGGAAAGTTGTTACTGACAATGTTATATGGCCATGAATTAACCATTCTGTCGACGGTGACTCCGCCACGGTGAAAGGTAATTGGTCTAATTTTTCATTGTGCAGCATTGTATATTTCGCATCCCTTTGTGCCATTGTTGTCTGTTTTTCAGTCAAATTATATGCAGAGAACAGAGACGTACTGTTGATATATCACCAGGGCACATAATCAGAGCGCAAGGATTGTAGCGTTCAGCTTAATGACATAATAGAACGTAACTGTGATTGCCCATGTTGTAGAATTGCATTCAATAAACAATGGGGTGACCCTGTGTCCCTCAGAACCTGGGTATAGTAATGCAAAATGTACAATGGTTCTGTCGGGTATAACCACAATATTTCTTAAAGTACAATTCAATTGCAAGATCAAGTTATTTCCTTCAAAGGTTGAGTGTGAAAAACCTTTTTAGAAGGAACACACAACAAAAAATATATATAAATCAGAGATGCAAAAAACCACAATTGAATAAGGTTTTTTGGGTGTTAAGATATTTATATAAATTTCATCATTTATATTCACCCATATATAAGAAAATTAGTTGCATACACGGCTGCCAACATTGTGAAAATTAGAGTGAGTTGTGAACAAGTGACATAGTGTGATCAGTCACAATAAGTGCGTGATATATACAAGGTGGTTTAAAATATATACATATTTGAAAGAGGCCAGGGCAAAAAACAACACAATGACCCTGCTACTCTGTTCAATTTCAGTATTTTTTGAGCGGGCCTTGAACTGGACCAGGATATCATTGACGTTTCAACCCTGTATGTGCGATATTATAACATCTGGCGGGTCTTCATCAGGACTCAAGTAGGGGAGAGGGCTGGCAGCCTGCAGAGTTAGTTAAAACGTGCGTTAGCTTCTTGTTGCATGGAAAAAGGGAAGTGTGTTCCAATGGCCACAAAGTTAAAGTGGGGGCAAAAGGTGGTGAAAACTCACCTAACGGTAACCAGTAAGAATCCGGGTTGATGGCCCATCTAGTTATTTCCTGGGGGTAAAAACAGTGCAGTCAAGAATGGACCGCTAGTATGGAAACTTAGTGCGGTAAGTGCGTGCTAGTAAATCTCACCCATATACTATTTAAGGGATAGGCGGGAGGAAATCCAAACCGTGCTGGTAAGTCGCCTACTATGTGCAAAGGTAGACCCAAGAAGGTAATCCGGGCGCCCTATTGTTGTTGGACACCAGAATGCATGTCCCCGCTGGCATATGGGAAAGGAATCACTGAGGTAAAGTCATATACGCGTGGCCCATATAGTTAATTTATGGGGGGAGAAAAAGGGGGTATGGAGAGGCATTACCAAAGTGGGCAATACAGAAACAGTCATGCGGTGTAAGCGCGCCGATTAACAAGCCCATGCGGTATTTGAGGGGCAAGCGGGATGGAGAAACCGCGCTAGTAAGTCGCATTCTAAGTGTGGGCGTCTAACTATGCAGCAATTACGCACGCCATGCAATATTAGCGATCAATATGTACACCCCTGCTGGCGCATAGGTAAAGGCTCACCGAGGCAGATCTTGTGTAAAGCCATATACGAATTCCAAGTTCAGGTGAATTACTCGTGAACGTCTGTAAACAGAAATGAATGCGCCGGTTACTCGCACTCAAATTATCTAAAGATGGGTAAATGTGTCCCGGTGTGGCCCTGTGTTGCTCACCTATAGAATTGACGGTGGAACCGAATCCGGGATGGAAAGCACAGGCAGTGGATATTCCTGCCGTGCAACCGCATAAAGTAGGTCTGTTGGAGCGCGTCTGACAGGCAGAAGACAAGGCTGCTGATGCGCCGAGAGGCGTCCACGTGCACGTCTGGAAGTGACGTCTAGCGTTCAGCAGCTGAGTGTCCGCATTTCTTGTTGCTAGGTAACAACCGCTTGGATGCCGAGCGTGGCAGTATAACGTGCAGCAGCTGAGTGCCCGCATGTCTTGTTGCTAGGCAACAACCGCTTGGATGCCGAGCGTGGCAGTATTACATATGGACATGGACATAGTGACGTACGCATGAGCCGACTAAGTGTAAAATTGTATGTACGCGCCTCGTGGTGATTGTTGGAATCAAGTTGCAAAAGGGCTAGTCACAAATCGTCGTGTGTACATGAACACACGTGGCTACCCTGTATAATGAAGTGATATGTTGTTCAAAGTATGGAGACAAATTGAGGCAACCCGCTAGGGTCGTATAAAATATGTTATTGTATCTGGTGACAGTAGTAAATCTCGTTACATCGGTGCACATAAATTACAGTAGTGACAGTAGTAATTCTCGTTACCTTGGTGCACATATATTACACTACAGTAGATTCATGGCCTGATCAGGGGCACACACAATAAAGTAATACAATTTCACATATAGAAGGTATTCCGGCTCAAATGGTTAGTTACACATTAACACATCCTGCATTTGATCTAGAATGATAAGTATAAACACAGGAAATACAATGGGTGGCCTGATTGGGATCGGACACATTAGAGTAATGTGGATACACACATGACTGGATAAAATGTGGTCCTGTACTGAAGAGTATACTGTTAACACCACATACATCATCTGTTTTTGTTGCAAGGCTGTAGTAGTGGTACTACGTGTCTGCACTAAGATTTGACAATTGGCCCATTTGTCTTGATGTTTCCTCGAATTCATTCAATCCCTCCATGACAGTATTAAGGGAGTGTATCCACCTGCATTCCTTTCGGTTCAGGGCCACCAAAATCGAGCCACCTCTTGGAGCAGGGCAGACTTTCTCAGCCACCCACCATTTCATACTTTCTGGTTGGTGGTTCTGTGACAGGAAGTGGTCAACTAATGGGGAACCCTGCACCTTGCATCTTATGCGGCTCATGTGTTGTAATATTCTAGCCTTTACTTTCTGGGTGGTCTGGCCCACGTAGAGTAGATCGCAAGGACAACAAATGACATATATTAGGTTGGTGCTGTTACAGTTTGTGAAGCTCAGTGATTTATATGTTCTGTTGGCGTGTAAAAAAGTGGAACCTTCCATAGTCAGTGGGCAGGCTTTGCACTGACCGCATTTGCGGTGATCGATTACAGGTGGCAGGCCCAATTGGTTTCTCAAATTCGGTGGTTTAGGGGGGTCAAGGTACGCTTTGACTACATTATCTATTATACTCCTGCCCTTTTTGAACGCAAAGAGTGGATCTTCGGTGGTGTGGAGTTCACTTGAGGCAAGATTCCAATACTTTTTCACAATTTTCTTGATGTCATTACTTTTGGTGTTGAATGTAGTCACACAAACAATATTCTCAGTTTTTTCCGGTTTCTCTTTTACTTGTAGCAATAGGTCACGCGGGCAGTACCAGGCCCGTTTGCGTGCGCGTTTCAGCAGTCCTGTGGGGTAGCCTCTCTCTTTCAGGTGGGTGGTAAGGGTCTCCGTTTCCTTGAAGAAGTCTGTTCTCCGGGTGCAGTTCCTCCTCAGCCTGAGGTACTGACCATAGGGTAGTTATCCCTTAAGCTGCGAGGGTGGTGCGATTCATACTTGAGGAGTGTATTCCTTTCAGTGGGTTTGCGGTAGAGATCACAAAACAGGTAACCATCCTCCACTTTAAATGTTAGATCAAGGAAATCGATGGCTTTGTTACTGTTGGTCATAGTAAACTGGATGTCGCTCGATCTCGCATTGAGCCAGTCGCGAAATTGCTTAAGGTCGTCTTCAGTGCCTGACCAAATCATTATAACGTCGTCTATATAACGTTTCCAAATCGCAATTTGGTTTATATATGGATTGTCATGGGTATAGAGATGTTCCTCTTCATATGCGTCCATGAAGATATTCGCCAGACTAGGTGCATAAGTGGCTCCCATCGCGACGCCCTTGCACTGGTAATAGAATTGCTTCCTGAAGATGAAGTAATTATGCTTCATCGCGATTTCCAAAAGGTCAATCAAGAAGTCGGTGGGTATCCAATGAGGCCTTGGCCGTTTGTCCAATGTAGTTCTAATGACCTCTAGCGCCTTACCCTGAGGGATAGAGGTATAGAGGGAGGACACATCAAATGTGACAAGTAATTGGGTTTGGATATCATACGGTTGGCCTTCCAACAGTTGAATGATATGCATGGTATCACGTACGAACGATTTGGTTTCTGGTATCCAAGATTGCAAAAAATGATCAATAAACTGATTGAGGGGTTCTAAGATCAATCCGCACCCAGACACGATAGGTCTGCCGGGTGGCTTCTCCAAGCGCTTGTGTATCTTGGGCAGAGTATATATTGTGGGAATCCTGGCTTCTTTTTTGTTTAGAAAATCACTCTCCGGTTGACTCAGGAATCCCATTGTCAATCCATCAGTTCTTAACTTCTCAATCAGTAATTTTATCTCCGTAGTGGGATCCTTGGGTATGGGGCGGTAGCTATCTCTGGCTCCCAATTGGAGTTCTATTTCTTCCACATAATCACTGGTATTCTGCAACACCACCGCACCACCTTTATCTGCAGCCTTGATGACAATGGCATCATTGGTTCCTAACGTGGATAATGCCATTCTTTCCTGCTTGCTGATGTTATGCTTTATGTACCTTTTTTCCTCCATTAAGTCCATGGTTTCTTGCAGGACAATTTTCTCATAGGCTAATATCTTCTCGCTCATCAGATATGAGCCTGGTGTGAAAGTGGAAGGGGGTCTGAATGGTGTGGCAGCTGATGTCGGGATGTAAATATTCTTGCTGAAATAGTACTTCAGTCGGATTTTTCTGAAGAACCGTAACAACTCCAGCTTGACATTGAATGAGTCAGGAACTGCAGTAGGAACAAATGACAAACCCTTGGAAAGTACGTCCCTTTCTGCTGATGACATTCTGTAGTCAGAGAGATTGATTATCGGATCCGTGCTAATCGTCATAGGATGCCCAACACGCTGTGGCGGGTTGACAAGCATCGGGACCAATGGGGTTTCAGCAGTAGTCGTCCCTTGTTTAGTAGCCATTTCAGCTCTTACACATGGTCCTAGTTCCTTATTGCATTCCATAGTGGTCATGCAGTGTTGTACGTCTTCTGGTGATGTTCTTTGTGTTTGATAAGGCACACCTAATCCTGGCTCCATGTTATACCTAGTTGTTTTCAAGATAGAGCCAAGAATATTGGTCCTTTGATGTAAGTCACTGGCCTCAGGCAATGTGGTGTCTGTCAAAAGGAACGTGTCCTGATCTGATGGGTTAGTGGTGGCATTGGATGGAACGGCAACAGTCACAGGGCCTAGTGTGTGTATCTTCACCATCACAGGGCCTAGTGTGTGTATCTTCACCATGGTGAAGATACACACACTAGGCCCTGTGACTGTTGCCGTTCCATCCAATGCCACCACTAACCCATCAGATCAGGACACGCGGGGGCGGCGCTGCGGAGGTGCTCGCACGGGGACGCGGGTTCTGTGTCCCGGGCTGAGTGTGTCCTTGCTCCCTGCGGGCTCGGTCCCCGCTGGTCACGTGGCGGGAGCCCCGCGGCACCTGGGGAGGCCGCCGCAATCGGCTGCCATTGTCGGGCAGCGGTCCATCACGGATGCACATCGGCCCCCACCCTCTGCGCGGACCCACCAGCGCGGCCCTGGATGACCTGCTCCCCGACTTCTGCAGCGGTGCAGACCGAGGTGACCTCTGCACCAACTGTGAGGAGCTGCCTGCCTGGGCCTAGGCCTCGCTTCTTCCCACTCATCACCTACACCTGATGGGGCGGGCTTATCCCGGCTGCCAGATCGGGCGGCGGAGTGTGGGGCCTGCCTGCGGCGAGGGGAGAAAAGAACGCTGCTGGGGACAAGAGTGTGGGGTATCCCCCCTGACCGCCCGGGTGCCGGTGAGTGGGGCTCGGGGGTGGGGATCGGCCACCAAACCGGGTGGCGAGGCGGAGGGGTGCCCTGATCCCCCTGCCCCCCCTTCCCTTGTCGTTCCCCCTGAGCCCTTCCGCCCCCCCTGGGGGGGCTGGGCCCGCTTCCCCTGATCTTCGCTGGCCTTGGCCCGACCCTGAGGTGGCCGGGGACTTGTGTGGGGAACCCCTGACCCGGACGCCCAGGCCCTCCCGACCGAACTCCTCACCCTGATACAGCCCGTGTGGGAGTGGCGGCTTGCCTGATGCTACCGGGTCGCTTGGGCTCGAGGCCGTACTAACTCCCATGTCGGCCCCGGGGGCAACTCTGGGGTGCGGGGCCCGGGGCGGTGACCGGCCATCAGACTGGGTGGCAGCGCGAGAGTGTTCCTCGGCTCCTCCGCCCCCCTTTTTTCTTCTTCTTTCTGGCTGCGACTGATCTGCTCCCTTACCCCCAGTTGGAGGAAGCCTCCCGGGGTCGGGGGAACGGTGGTAGATGACTTGGCAACTCAGAGTGGCCCAGGACTGAGGTGGAGCCCATCGCAGCCCCTGTCTCCTCCTTACCCCCCCACTTGCATTGGACTGCTCCCCCAGGAGTGAACCCATCGAGGCCGGACCGGGGGCGCGCTGGGGGCCGGATGTGGAGGCGGGTGGTTGGCCTAGACGGATCGCCCTCCACTGACGCGCTCCGCCCGGCTTTGGGGGTGGCCTGCGGTGCCGACTCAACCTGGCCTCTTGTGCGGGCCTCTGGGGCAGAGCGGGACGCCCGGACCTGAGTATCGACGGCCTGGGTGTCTAGATCTGCTCCCCCTCCCTCTGCAGGCCTTCACCCGCCCCCGGCTGGCGAGGAACGGAACTCGAATCCCGACGGCAATGGGCAGAAACCATACCCTGCAGACTCCTGCCCCCCCAACCCAAACCAAAATGGATCAGTTCACCACGTCGGAACGGGACCCGGGAGGGGGGACACCTGGAGCAGCTGGTGCCAATGGTGGTGATCTCTCCACTATCCTTCAGGCGATCTCCGCATCTCAGACCTCCGTCGAAAACAAAATTGGCGAGGTGAGGGTAGATGTGGCTCTCATTCGCCAAGCCTTACGCAATGCCACGGCGCGCATCACAGAGGAAGAGTCCCGCATCTCCACAACAGAGGATGCCATTGACCAGCTTAAGACCCAGGTGGGCCACCTCCAAACCCGAGCCTCGGAGCTTCATCGAAGGGCTGAGGACGCCGAAAACAGGTCGCGGAGGAATAACTTACGCCTCATGGGGTTTCCCAAGGGGGTGGAGCAAGGCCACGCCGACGCGTTCGTGGAGAATTGGGTGCGCTCCTGGATGCCAAAGAAGGCCCTGTCCCCCTGGTTCGCTGTCGAACGAGCCCACCGCTCCCTGGCCCCCAAACCTCCATCTGGCGCTCCAGCCCGACCCATAATCCTGAGGGTCCTTAACTTCCGGGACAGAGATGCCATCCTCGGGGCGGCCAGGACGCAGGGCCCTTTACAGTTCCAAAACAGCCGGATCATGGTCTTCCCCGATTACACCAGGGAGGTGCAGGCCCAACGCCGCACCTATGACGAGGTAAAACAGAAACTTCGTAGCATGGGCCTCCGATACGGTCTCCTCTTCCCGGCCCGGCTCAAGGTCATCTTCCAGGACAAGTCTCTCTTCTTCGACAACCCACAGGCGGCCTGGACCTGGCTCACAGAGGAGCGGCCGCTCTTGCGCCAACCGGCCCCCTCCCCCACCAGGCGGGCCCCCCCACAGTTGCGTCATGCCCTCCCCAAGCCCCAGAGGCGCCGGACTAGGTCCCGCAAGAAAACCGACCACCAGGGGGGGACATCCCGATCGCCGGATGGGACATCCCAACGCTCGCCCTCTCACGCTTCAAATCGAAGGTCCGCCTCTCCCAGCCCGACTACCTCCTTGAGTTACTTGAGCGGTATTCCAGAGCCCTCTGCCGCTCTACGACACGCCAAATCTGACTCTGACCTGTCCAGGAGCCCTGCGCTCCACCGATCCGACGAAGTCAAAGTCACTTGAGCGCCGCCGCATGACAGGATTTCTTTAACATATTTCCCGGCGGCCCTAAAACAGTCTGCCCTAGAGACTCCCACGAAAGGGGGCGACCCAGCCCTACTGCAGCCACCGGACATGGGAACTACTCCACACTTTACTCCCTCATTTATCTGTAATCCCAGATATAACTGTGTTCTTCCTGACATTGCAGCGTCTGACGAACCTTATCCGACTCTATGGAGGGGGTCTATCTCCGCCATCCTCAGGTCCTTCTAACCGTTTTAGATTAGCGTTCAGCCCACTGTGGGGTTGTTGTTTTGAATTGAACTGAATTGTTTTGTTTGTTCTTGTGCCTTCTTTTTCAGGGCGACAGATGCTTCCTTTTCAGAAGTGTAGGGTGGGGGGAGTTGGGGGGAGAGGGGGGGAGGGAAGACCGTTGTCTTCCGGCAATTTGTTGTTGCTTTTCGCCGCCCACGGGCTGCAAATTTTTGTTTTGATTGGTAGCTTTCCACGCAGATCTGCCTTAGACGATGACATGAGGCCCACCAGAGTGCATACCCTCTGCCCAATGGCCTCGACCACGGAGCAGTATTTCCCTTGGGACCCGGGTCTCCTAGTGCCCGCACCCCTCCTCACACATGATACCCAACCCAATGATGTCCACCTTACATAGCTCTCATGGAACGTTAATGGCCTATTAGATCGTATAAAACGCACTGCCGTGCTGCGCAGCGCCCAGCGACACGCACCAGACATCCTGTTCCTGCAGGAAACACACCTTCTGGGCTCACAATGTAGCTTCCTCGCCCGATACGGGTTTGACAGGGTCTGGCATTCTGGTTTTACACGGGGATGCCGGGGGGTGGCCATACTACTTCGAAGAGGGCTCCCCTTCACCTTGACACGGGCTGAAACGGACACACAAGGCCGTTATGTGGCCCTGGTATGATCGAGGGACACCCCCTCAACCTCCTGTCTACATACATTCCTCCCGCCAACATGGCTCCTGCCCTCCGTCGCCTCACGCTTGCACTCTCCTCCTTTCCTCAGGGCCTGACGATTGTCGGGGGGGACTTTAACGCTGTCCTGCAGCCATCACGCGACGCGTCAGGCATCCCATCGGCCTCCCGCCTCGCCTCTGCAAAACGCCTCGCGGACTGGTCCTCCGCCCTGGGTCTCTGTGATGCCTGGAGGGTATGGAACCCCCGCAAAGAACAATACACCCACACTTCGGCAGCCCACCGCACCCACTCTCGTATAGACTTGTTCTTCTTGCCTGCCATAGACTGTCAATTGATGGCCGGGGCCACCATCTTACCCAGGGGCATTTCAGATCACTCCCCCGTGTCCCTCCATCTTGGGCATTCTCCTGGCGGCACCCGTACGATGTGGCGGATGAATGCCTGGTTCCTACAGGATGCAGGTTTTGTGGAGTCCCTTGGGCAGGAACTGCAGAGCTACTTCTCAACAAATACGGGTTCGGTCTCCTCCACAGGGACCCTGTGGGAGGCCGGTAAAGCTGTGGTGCGATGGGAGGCTAGAGGCCTGGTCCAAGCGAAACGCAAGAAACAATCCGCCCGACTTGCACATCTGGAGGCCCAGGCGGCGCAGCTGGAGGATGCCCAAGACACCACTGACAACGACGACTCCGCTCGTCAACTCACGTTGATCCGAGAGGAGATCTGCCGGCTCTCGCTGGAGTCGCTAAAATGCTTTGGCGCTCCTCTGTGGCACGCGTATACGGATGGCGGGATAAAAACGGCAAACTTCTCCACAACCTGGTATCCTATCCCAGAGCCAATCGCATAATCCCCGAGATTCGGGACGGTAATGGGATCCGTCACGCCACTTCCCCAGCCATCGCACACACGTTCGCAGACTACTATGCGGGCCTCTACACGGCCCGACCCCTTCGGACCCCTTTGGTAACGGTGTTGGCTGAGACCGGAACTCGATTGCCCTGCCTTTCCCAAGCAGACTCCGCGGCCCTGGATACTCCCTTTACCCCGGAGGAGATACATGGGGCGATTTCCTTATTGCACGCCGGCAAAACACCCGGGCCTGACGGTTACCCCCAGGAGTACTATGTGGTCTACCGGGACACACTGGTCCCGCACCTGATGGAATTGTTTAAACACGTAGTAGACAGGGGGTCCTTCCCGCCTGAGACTGACATTGCCACTATCGTAGTCATCCCAAAGACCCAGCCACCCTCCCTTGCATGTGCGGACTACCGTCCCATCTCCCTTATCAACATGGAGGTCAAGATCTTCGCCACAGTGTTGGCCCAACGACTCCAACCCCATTTACATGAGCTGGTTCACCCAGATCAAAACGGCTTCATGCCTGCCCGCGGCACCCGGCATTGCATACGCCGTCTCCATCTCGCCCTTGCACACCGCCACCGCCTCACCCCATATCTGGCATTACTATTCATAGACTTCGAAAGGCCTTCGATACGGTGGACTGGAGCTACCTTGAAGAGGTGTTGGAGAAGATGGGTTTTGGGCCCCCCTTTCGACGCTTCCTCCGGGTCCTCTATTTGGCTCCCAAGGCAAGGGTTCTCATCAATGGCGTGCTGTCCGAAGCGTTCCCTATCCAGCGGGGCACCCGCCAGGGTTGCCCGCTCTCACCGCTTCTATTTGCATTAGCAATGGAACCCCTGGCCTCCCTCATCCGCCAAGATCCCCTCATCCAGGGTTGGGCCTGGGATCCGAATCAGGTCGATAAGATCGCCCTGTACGCCGATGATGTCCTCCTTTATTTGGCGGATCCGGAGAGCTCCGGCCCGCGATGCTTGGACGTCCTCTCGGCCTTTGAACGGGTTTCCGGCCTCAGACTCAACCCGATGAAATCCACACTGGTCCCCCTGCACCTGACACGGGCTTGCTTCGACTGGCAGACGACCATCCCCCTGTGCAGGCAGTCAGTTAAGTACTTGGGGATATGGGTAGCCCTTCTCCCCGACCTCGAATGGGCCCTGAACATCACACCCCTGCTCATCAGGGCCAAGGCAGACCTCAAGAAATGGCAATCTCTCCCCTTAACCCCCTTGGCAGAAGTGCCCTTTTAAAATGATGGTCCTTCCCCGCTTTTTGTACATCTTACAAAACATCGCCATTCCCCTTCCGGGCAGCTGGTTTCGAGAACTGGACGGAATACTCACCCGCTTTTTGTGGGGAGGAAGGAGATCACGACTGTCCCTAGCACATTGCCGCATACCCCCCTACGACGGCGGCATGGGGGTAACTAACCTTCACCTCTACTACCTGGCCACGAGACTAATCGTGATCCATGACTGGTTCGCGGGCGGCTGGTCCGACCCGGCGTATCGGGTAGAAACCAGGTCAATGGACTTCACTCAAATCCAGGCTTACATGTATGGAAGCCCCGTGCCACAGGCCCTTCCCCCTGTCACTAGAGCCGTGCTTATGGCCTGGCGGACTGCCTTGCGCCACGCAAAGTGGGATCGTAAACTCACCAGGCAGACGCCTCTATGGTGTGAGGCTTGGCTGGGAGAGGTCTCGGCTCTCCAGGACTTCCGTCGGTGGGACCACATCGGGATCTCGCTGCTGGGGGATGTCTGGACCGGGGACCATATCAGATCATTCGCGGACCTACAACACCGCTACTCCCTTCACTCCTCCCAGTTTTACAAATATTTACAACTCAGACATGCCCTTCACACCCACATTACACCCCCCACCACCCTCCCCGAATTCAGCCCCCTGGAGGCCCAGGTGATGATGGGGAACCTGGGCAGAGGGGGAATATCGCGGATTTACCGCTCTCTGGTGAACAATGGCCCTGCATCCCTGGACCTGATTCGTACCCGCTGGGAGGGTTGGGTGGGATCCCTAGACAACGCAGACTGGAGAGATGCCCTTATGGCCCCCAAGACTCTGACGACCTCCTCCAGATTGCGGCTAGTCCAATTCTATTATCTCCACACGGCGTACCTCACCCCAGCCAGCCTGTACAGCGCCCGCATGCGGCCCTCCCCATCATGTGCGCGATGCACCCATGCCCCGGCAGACTTCTACCACATGGTGTGGCAATGTCCCGCCCTTGCACCATTCTGGACGGGGGTGGAAGGAGAACTTACGCAGACCCTGGGTTAGGAGGTCCCCCATGACCCGCTGCGCCTGCTCTTGGGGGTGTTTGATGGCCTTGATGGATCCCGGTCTGACAAGCGCTTCCTGGGAACGGCATTAGCGGTGGCAAAGCGCGATATTGCAGCACTCTGGTCCCAAGCCAAGCCGCCTACTGTGCGGAAATGGAGACGGGGAGTTGACTGGTGTGGAGCCCAAGAGGAGCCCCTCTTTGAGGCCCGAGGATGCCCTGAGCTTTTTGGTAAAATATGGGGCAAATGGTTCAACTCACTGCCCGTTTGAGGGGTTAGATGGGCTGGGTACGTGACTGCTTGTAAATATGTGCTGTATTCACACCATCAATACCTTACAAACCTTTGCCGCCTCCATCGTCTATAAGGTATTTAATAATGTGACTGACATGCTACCAACGTATTGTTGTTTAAAAAAATTCAATAAACTTGATTATCAAAAAATATTGCATGGCGTGCGTAATTGCTGCATAGTTAGACGCCCACACTTAGAACGCGACTTACTAGCGCTGTGCTCCCTCCCGCTTGCCCCTCAAATACCGCATGGGCTTGTTAATCGGCGCGCTTACACCGCATGACTTTTTCTGCATTGCCCACTTTGGTAATGCCTCTCCATACCCCCTATTTCCCCCCATAAATTAACTATATGGGCCACGCGTATATGACTTTTCCTCAGTGATTCCTTTCCCATATGCCAGCGGGGACATGCATTCTGGTGTCCAACAACAATAGGGCGCCCGGATTACCGTCTTGGGTCTACCTTTGCACATAGTAGGCGACTTACCAGCACGGTTTGGATTTCCCTCCCGCCTATCCCTTAAATAGTATATGGGTGAGATTTACTAGCGCGCACTTACCGCACTAAGTTTCCATACTAGCGGTCCATTCTTGACTGCACTGTTTTTACCCCCAGGAAATAACTAGATGGGCCATCAACCCGGATTCTTACTGGTTACCGTTAGGTGAGTTTTCACCACCTTTTGCCCCCACTTTAACTTTGTGGCCATTGGAACACACTTCCCTTTTTCCATGCAACAAGATGCTAACGCACGTTTTAACTAACTCTGCAGGCTGCCAGCCCTCTCCCCTACTTGAGTCCTGATGAAAACCCGCCAGATGTTATAATATCGCACATATAGGGTTGAAACGTCGACGATATCCTGGTCCAGTTCAAGGCCCCGCTCAAAAAATACTGAAATTGAACAGAGTAGCAGGGTCATTGTGTTGTTTTTTGCCCTGGCCTCTTTCAAACATGTATATATTTTAAACCACCTTGTATATATCACGCACTTATTGTGTCACTGATCACACTATGTCACTTGTTCACAACTCACTCTAATTTTCACAATGTTGGCAGCCGTGTATGCAACTAATTTTCTTATATATGGGTGAATATAAATGATGAAATTTATATAAATATCTCAACACCCAAAAAACCTTATTCAATTGTGTTTTTTTGCATCTCTGATTTATATATATTTTTTGTTGTGTGTTCCTTCTAAAAACATTTTTCACACTCAACCTTTGAAGGAAATAACGTGATCTTGCAATTGAATTGTACTTTAAGAAATATTGTGATTATACCCGAGAGAACCATTGTACATGTTGTAGAATTGACAGATCTTGTTCCAGTATATCTATAGCAGAAGATACAATGTTGCCCAGTGAATAAATTCTGGATGTCAGTGTGGTCATACCATTGCCAACCACAGCTAAGCCTTTTCTATGTTAACTCTGTCAATTTCATGAAGTCTCTCAGCAGCTTCCTGTTGAGAGATTTTCCACATTTCATTATAGACAGCGTATAAGAAGCGTTTACGATATGGCTTCCGGGGACCTAGCAAAAAATCCCTTAATTCCATGTCTTCTGAGAGTAAGGACAAACGTTGTTTCACCTGTGACAGTGTCAAGGTTCTTAGCCAATCTAAGCATAACTTCCCAACACTGTATGATATCACCACCCCCCGGATGTTCCCGTTGTACATAGTGTAAGTCAGGCCCTTCGGAGGTACCCTTAAATCTTGACTGTCACCTATTTGTGTTGATTGGCCAAACTAACCATCCCTTTCAATTGGGGTCTGATGAGTTGTATGAAACGCCATGCATGATATCATCTAATGTACCCTCACCATTTTCTGTATAGTTATGCCAACCCTCAAAGTGTGAAAGCGAGGGAATAGGAGGTGTTTTTCAAGTCCTTGATCTTGGCTAACTCAAGACAGGAAGTCTGTTGCACAGTGTCGTTCAGGAAGATAATTTGTTGTGGTATGAGGTATGCTCTAAATAGTGCCTCTGTTCCCTGAACCTGCCAGTCCTTACTACCCCAGACAAATTTTATGTCTATAGTGTCTTTCCATAAGTCGAAACCCTGTTCAGACAGTTGGGCAATAAAGGATGCAAAGTATATCTGTTTGGTGTTCATTAGCATATTTTTCCGTGAAGGTGTAGGTGCAACCTTATAGTAAAACAAGCATGGATCTGATGTATTAAACCAAGAAAAATAAGCAAACTTTTGTGCAAACGTGTTTGAACTACCTTTCGGCAGTGTTCGGCAATGTTTCCATTGGTGATTGTGAAAACGGTACGTGGTGTACTTGTTTTATGCAGAAAATGATGACCATAGTGTTGGTAACAATACATGGTGGCAAAATCAGATGAATCATCAAACATTTCATTTTTCGAAAATGCTGCAAACAGTTCTAAATCGGACAGCATACTATTTACAGTCTCAAAATCCCAAATCGTCAGAGTATGTACTGGAGGTGATGATATCATTCAAAGAAATTTTAAATACATGTGATATTTTCAAAAGTTCAGTGGGACTAAATACATCATAGGAAACTCTGTCCCAAACTATTCCCTCAGGAACTGGAACTGCTGTAATGTTTACATAGGACAGGTCTCTGTTCACGATGAGATGACGTATGAGGTTTCAGTACCAAGTTCACATGTGATACTGCAGAACGTTCTGGGAGATAATGTCCATGCACTAATAAGAAAAAGACAGTTACTAAGCCTATCCAGAAGAGTAGGAACAGTATGCCAGTTGCTATCCAGAGCTGTAGCCATGGTGACACTAGGTATGTCTTTTTCAGCCAAAAGGTACAAATCATGAAGTTGTTTTTTGCGGGAAACTGGAGCTGGTGGTGCCTCAGGTTCACTTGGATCAATAGAAAAATTGTCAAAACCGATGAAGTAGCCAGATACAGTTCGATCTATCTTTGGCAGCTCAGCATGTCCTGTTGAACTTGCAGATGTCTCCTGTAGAGGCATATTTATGTAGATATCAGTGGTAGGCCGAATTGATATCTGTGTTTCATTCGCGCTTTGATGTTCGATCAACGAGTTCCATTTCATTGTTGGGAACTCATTTACTATGTATAGAAGACTCTTCAAATGTTATCAGTCTTTCTGTCTGAACCTCCTGTATGGTAGCGAGAGGAGAGCGGCGGCTACCCAGGAGCCCAAACGGCCTGCTAATCAGGATCGGCAACATAGTGTGGTTTGATCAGATCAATGGAGACTAATCTCTTTTCTTTCTTGCCGGCAAGAGGCGGAAGAAGTACTGTTCTTGTTACTTCGACAGCCAGGACAGGTGCAGCCTTTCTGTAGGATGGTCCAAATTCTTTCTTGTCCACAATCTTTTCTCTGACCAGATCCCTGACTTTTGGGATCCAGGCAGGTCTTGCTGTTACTGATTTTACTTCCCCGGTGGTGGTGCATTTTACTTGGACGTTGCTTTGTAGTGCCCGGAATTCATTGAGTTCCTGTAAAACAGCCAAACGGTTATCATTAACAAATGGTTTTCATTCGCCACTGTGCTGCCACAATCGAGGTAAGGTACCCACATTCTCATCCCCAATAGGACCTCGTAAGGAGTACAGTCTCCTAGGGAACTTTTTGCCATGTTATTAAGTGCCCTCTGGACCCCATATAGGTGATTGACCCAACTGCCACCCGAGCCTAGTACCCTTGCTGTTAAGGATTGCTTTAAGTCCCGGTTTTTACTTTCCACAATAGAATTTTCCTCAGGATGATATGGAAAGAAGTACCGCACTGCTACACCCAAACTTCCCATGGCTTCTTGTAAGCCAGAGAGCTAAGCACGGGGCCACGGTCAGAATTTAATGTGCCAATTGCGTATGTCCCTATGAATAGTCACAAATCCTTTATAACAGTTCAGGCGTCAGCCGAGCACTGAGGCCAAACCCCAGTGGCAGCTCGCAGAGGGAGTGCTGCGGGGTGGTGCGGCGAGGTAGGGGAGGGCCTGGGTGGGGAGGTTGTGGAGTCGGACATATGACGGCCAGGAGTAAGGTAAGTAAATAAATAAATAAAACTATTTACCTTGAGCTCACTGCATCGAGCGCAAGGTAAATAGTTGTATTTATTTATTTATTTTGTGCATCTAACTTGTAGGAGTACTTGAGTGGAAAACCTTTTGGCAAGGCCACGCTGTTTTTTCACGAAGCGATAACAGCTACCATTATCTATCTGTCTACTCTTGTGCGAGAACGAGTGATTGCAGCTATGGCAGCAGCTCGCACTGTCGCCTTGGCGGCTTCATCAGGCAATGAATTCCCTTCAACATGCACGCCAACACGTTGATGACTCAGCGTATGGATCACGTGAGGCCACGGCAAGCCTCTTTTAAGCTCTGCCACTTGTTCCCAAAGCAGTTTATGCTTTATTGTGCAACCTTTTGAATCTTTAAACCCATTCTGACCCCAGTAGTGAAGATATTCATTATAAGACTGGACACAGTAAAATGAATCGCACACTATAAGTGTGGGGAATTCCCGATCCGTATTCATTAGTGCCAGTAATAGTGCTTTTAATTTTGCCAGCTGTGCCGTGCAGTCTCCTAAAGACTGTGGGGTCGATTCCGATTCGGGCCGGAAATTTCTCCGACCGAGCTGGACCCGGAGAGATTTCCGACCGAATCGGACCCGTGCAGTCCGACCGAACGAGTACGATGCGCACGTATGCCATCGGACCCGAGTCGGTCGGACTCCCATTGAAGTCAATGGGAGCCGGTCGTGCAACGCGTACGCGGGCTCCCATTGACTCAATGGGTGCGAGTCGGACAAGTGTGCCCCCTACAGCGGGTATGCGGCGAAGCGATTCGCGCCGTACACGCACAGGTAGGGGGGACCCATGGGTCCCCCCTGTGTGCGACTCGCGCGGCTACGCGTACAGGGGGGTCCGACACGGACCCCCAAAGTACGGCTCCGACAGCTCTTTCGAGCCGGAGTGCGCGGCTCGGTCAGACTGCTCGCGGCGCGCATCGTACTCACCCGGCCGGGAAACGTCTCCATTGCGCGGTGCGAGTCGAGTCCGAGCGAGTCGGTCGGTGCGGTTCGAGCCGGGAACGAGTCGGTCGGAGCGGTCGGGATGCCCAAACGAGTCGGTCGGCGATTTCGCATCGTACTCGCTCGTCCGGACGCGCGTACGGATCGGTCGGGAAACAGGGCCCCGAATCGGATCCGGTAAAGCCGAATCCGATTCGGAGCCCTACCGGCCGAGATCGGAATCGGCCCCTGTGTCTTCGTACTGCTTTGATGGAACTTGCCTTCCTGCATACGTCCTTTTACAATCGCACAAGCTGTGCTGTATTGCTGTTTACTGCCTATGGCAGGCTGAGCAGAACCGTCAGTGTAAATAATGTATTCGTACTGATCTAGAGGCATTATTTCATTCAGGAGAGGATATTCTTGTCCGTATTTCAGTAATTCTTGTGTTTTTAATGTAGAATCATATTTGTAGTCTACATCTGTTGCAGTGGGAGAATTAGCCCATTGTATCCATCGCAGATGCAGTGCTTTTGCGTTTGGAACACTAGCTTTTGTAACAGCCACTAAGGCCGGTACTGGAGTTACGACAATTATTCGTTTTCCCTGAGCCAGTGCTCTTTCTCTCACTACAGCAGTCTGTACTGCTGTCAGAATGTTTTCTGTAGAAGCAAAGCGTGTTTCAGTGTTTGTGTACAAGTGTGATTTGTATGCTATGGGTACAGTTTCGCCTTCATTGAAGGTTAGGTAAATGTACCCAGATTGACCCGCGATTAAACGGATCACCAAATTTGTGGTATTTACACGTGTGTGTAGGTGTTTGGAAGCTATCATGTCAGCTTGTAAGGAACAAAAAATATCTGTGTGTTCCTGTGCCCAATGTCGAACTGAAAAATCAGGTCTGATTAAATCGTAGAAAGGTTTAACTTTTTCTGCGTAATCCAAAATGTATGTTCTACCAAAATTTAGGAATCCCAATATAAATTGTAAATTTTTCAGAGTTTTTGGAGGTTGGAGCAGCGCACACTTTTCTAAAAAGTTAGCTGCTAGGCTTTTTCCTTCATCTGATAACTCGTAACCTAACAATAGGACATTGAGGTAGGCTATTTTTGATTTTTTTTATTGAATTTTTAGCCCTCAGCGGCAAATTCAAAAATTATGTTGCTCACCCTGGCCAAATGATCCAATAAATCATCATCCATCAGATAAATATTATCTACATAGGACAATGCCTCCTCATCAAAATTTTGAAGTAACTGTTACCCTAGAACAACCCAGGGTTATTCTTATACCCTTGGGGCAGTCTACAAAATTGATGCTGGGAGCCTAAGGCTGAGAATGCTGTCAAATACCTGCTTTCAGGTGCTATATTTTGGCAGAAAAATCTATTTGAGATAACTAGTGTTGTTTTGTATTTTTCTCGCATGATGTTGTTCATCAATGCGGCACTGTGTGCATTCTGTACTGCAAATGTCTTTCTGCATGTGTTTAAATGTATGTAGTCTAAAACTAGACGATATGAATTATCGGGTTTAATTATGGGAAATAAAGGATTATTCATGGAAAAGGTACAATTCTCTATTACACCTTGGTATTTAAGTTGGTCTAAGATCTCCCTGACTTGTTTTTTTGCGTCATGATTTATTGGGTACTGTCTCTGTGGAGATGGAATATTTTTTACTGGGATTACATGGCAAGGTGACTCAGCATCCCACCCTACATGATTGCGATATAATGCAGGAGCTAATGCCCACTCCTGCGCGTATGAATGTTGTAGTGTTTTGAGAATGAGGTCAGAGAAAGCTGGTACGATTACTGTTTCTCCCTTTGGGCAATCCATAACGATTTCAGGTGGCCAATTCTTTTCAGCCAAAAGGATGTCATAGCCATAAGTCAGGTTCTCCCAAAAGAGACCTTTAATTTTTCTGGGTTTGTCCCCCTCCATTTGGAGTGTTACTTCGTATAATGGTTGTGGGACACTTACCCTAGTATCAGGTGTCTCCATTGTGATATGTTCATTCAACGCCGCTGTCACCAAAACTTCCATCAGGTTCTGGTGAGCTATTGTTGCTTCTGATACACTGTCTAGAATCGTCAGAGCCCATTCCTCGTTCAGTAGTTGAGTTCTCAGCAGCCTAGGCATTTCTTACTTTAAGGCCAGCTACTTTCTTCTTTTTAAATTGAGGTTTTAATTTTGTTTATCTTCTTTTTTGATATTATAGTCCGAAGTACGATGTGTATCTCTGGACTTTGTTCATTCTTCTGATCTGTGTTCTGACCATCCTTCCCTCTCGGAGTTTTTCGATGAACCCTGAAAGAAACTAGAGAATGTGTATCAGTATCCTGATACCTGTCAGTTTTTTTAATGTTATCATGATTCCTAAGGTTGCACTTCCTTTCCGAGGGCTCCTGTTAAGGAGACCCACCCCTTCATTGTGATCTACTCTCTCTATTCTTTTGTTGTTTATTATCCCATTTCTTTTTTGGAAGAATCAGGTGCTTGTTTGGTGTTATCCTTTTCAAGCCCACCCATGAGTTGAGGTTTTGTTGCTCTAGCTCCCAAATTATCTCTACCTAATTCGGCATATGTATCATCAATAATTTTAGGTAATTCACGCTCCTGTTGTACAGGAGTGAAATCCCTCAGGCGTTGGTGTATCACCACCGCTGCTGACTACCCTTTTATGTTTGCCAACATAATTGTTGATATCTGGGCAAAATTTTCTAACAATTTCATTCCTAAGTTCAGAGCAGGTTCTGCTCCATACTCATTCTGTATCTGTCTCAATATGTCTGGTATCACTGATATTGAAGGGATAGCATGAGTTCTGGTATAGATGGCAGCGAACACTGTACTCCAAGAGGTACAATCCTCTATCAGGGAGCTATCCCCATTGGCAAGCATATTGTTAGCATTCTGTGTTTTTCTCAAGGGCTTGTGTTTGGAAACACCGCCTCTAACTGTGCGATTTTTGCAGCTATCCAGAATGGCATTTGCTCATGTTTAGTGGGCATTTTTCCCATAACCGCATTCAGTGTTTGTGGGGTAATTTTTAGTTGCAGTTCCTTGTATTGGTCCTGCTGGTGTAACCCTTGTTGGTTGAAGTATGAGTGCTCTCATAATGAACTGTGTCAAATTTATGTAAAGTTTTATTTGCTTCTTTATGTAGTGGACGTAAGTCTGCTACCGGCATTGTGTCAATGTCTGGATGCGTCGTGTAAGCCGCTAGGACCGGCCAAGTCGCTCCATCTCTGCTGAGTGGACAGAGTCTTACTTTATCTGTTGTGTGTGGGAGGGCGCCTTTAAACCAGTTTATGTGCTCCTGGTAGGTGAACGGAACTTCAATGTCCTCATATGGACAGTATTCATCTGGTATTTCATCTTCAGTGTATGAATGAAATGTATTTGTGCTTGCATCTGCTGCTGGTAATTTGACCCATAAATAGAATACCTCTGTCCTGTATGACTCGTGTGCCTCAATCACGAAGGTTACTGTCCCACCTCTTGCTGTGACTCTAAATTCTGCTAGTTTCAAAGTAAGGGCAGTTCTGACATTTTTTGAAATGTTTATAGCACCCTCCTGATCCCCTTCCCCTGCTGCATTCGCACGTAATGCTGCCGCAACGTTGTCTTCTTCAGACATTGTTGATAAGGTTTTATGCACAAAAGGGAACTATTATCCTTCAAGCTTGAATAAACCTACAGCCAATACATAGGATATGCCTACTCAGCTGCAGCAGATTTTTCCCTTCCCACTCCAGACGTCTCTGGGTAGATGTGAGTAGGGGTCACTGAGAAAAGCATGTCTGAACTACTCAGATTTGACCAATAAATAGAAAATAAACGAACGTTGGCGGTGCCATGTCATGTAGTTCCTATGAATCTATATAGGATCTGCGCGTTTAGACAACATAAACTGTGGGATCAGTGTCCAGACTGATTTCAGACACCTCCACCAGATATGTTCACCTGTATACCAGCTAGCTCACAGTTCCACTATGAAGCCCTCTTACCAAGGAGAGAATAGTTTCTGGTAACTATCGAACATGACACCCCGTCCCCTCAGGGATTGTGGAAACAGTACAGTACTTTTCGCTCAGTCACTCGTGCTCACTTTGTCTCAGAGAGATACACAGAATAAACGGTGGGGACGTTTTCAATAAGTATTTATTGAACCAGCATCATTCTAGTGTAAAATATGTGTGCTGCAACAGCCATAAGACAGAAACAAATATAAACAATTATAAGCCACAACAATGTAAAAGGATGGTAGATTTCTACCATAGTGCTAAAACAATGAGTATATGCAGGTATATAAATACATGACAGTAATAATGCGTACTCCTACGATGCAGACCCTAACTAGATGTACCTAAATGTACCTAGCATGTATGTATGTGTATAGCCAAGAATCCCCCCAGGATATAACCAACCCCATTACCTGGTGTGAGAGAATCAAGGACCCCATCTTGGTCTCGAGATGGACACCCTGCGAGGGATGTCAGACAACTGCTTGCTGGAGTGTCTGCTTGCAGGAACCTCAGCGTCTCGCATCAGTGTGTCAGCATGGAAGTCTTTCTCCTCTGCCTGCCCCAGCAAAGATATGGTGTTTATATACCCAAAAGGTACCCTCAGGGGTTCTACCTTGCTGTGTCATGTTGGCCGAAGATGACAAAAGGGATAACACTTATACATAGTTATTATGCAGAAGATGGTAGTCCTGCTGTGATTCTGAGAATCCTCATGCATAATAAATTAGGCTAGTTTTTGGAGAAAGCCACACAACATTTATGCAGCACCTACTAGGCAAAAGGTCAGTACAAACCTGTTATGTAGTACAATGGCACGGTAAATGTAGGTGAAAGGTTGGGTGACTACCCAAGCCTATATTGGGGTACATTGCAAATGATAACAGTAGATGCTATGCAGTATACATTAAACCATATATTATGGTAGTTAGACGATAGAAGAGATAGTATCATACAAATCCACAGATATAGCATTTCAAATGGAGATATCCCTAATGCTTCAACAATGTCCAATACATGGACAGTAAGTCCTAAGTTAGAAATAACAGCATTAATGACTAAAGTCTTAATGATAACAGTATGAATACAAATATTAATTATGATGAGTTAATAAGAAAGAAGGAGACGAAAACTGGAGGAACTCCCCTATTGTATTTCCTTATTAGGGAGACATTTTTCAAGTATTACCAGAAATAGAATGAGTATCGCATAGAAAGGTTTCCAAAATTGGATGAAAATTCCAACATCATCTTGCAATCTGTAAATGAGTTTTTCATATGATACCATCTTATACATTTCAATAATCCATTCATCGTGCGTGGGATGTTGTGATGCTCTACAATGTCGTAATATACACATTTTACTACAGTGAGTGCGATAGCTATGAATCGTCTTGTATGGTTTGTTAGATTTGGGAGATCAGTAACATTAGACAATATAACTAATTTATCCATTAAAGAGATGGGCACATGTATTACTCTTTGTAAAATGGCAGTTATGGAAGACCAGTATTCCTTCAAAACTAGACATCGGAATAAAATGTGTAGTATATCTCAGTCCTCATGTGGACATCTCCAACAGGTAGACTGGTGTAGTAAACCTACTGCCTTGAGTTTTTGTGGTGACCAGTACCAGTTATGAAGAATTCTGATAACAGTAAATTACATTCTGGCCTCTCTGATTCCCTTATCCATGTACATAACAACGTCAGCCCATTCCTCATCGAAATAAGTGACATTAATTAACCATTTCAATTTGACGTGGAGTTGTGCTAGTAATGGGCATGAGTGTAGCTTATGCACTATGAGATTATAGAATCCAGAGACCGCCCATTGAATTCCCCCCAAGGTTTTACGTATTGTAGCACTGGGCAATGCTCGAGTATCCAGGGATATTTTCCTAGCCTACTAAATAGAGCATGTTTTAGTTGTAAGTATTTCCCCTCTTGAGAGCTAGGTATTTGAAATTCTGCCTGAAGCATTTCAAAGGTGTTAAGCTCATCTTCTAATGTGAGTAGGTGATTCAAGATTAGAATTCCTGCCCTCTTTCATCTATACTAGGAAATAGCCTCTTTCCCTATTCTCATATCAGTGTTATGCCATATGGGAGCTTTTTTATGCAGTCTTGGGTTACTCTTAAGGATTTTGTGCGTGTGTATCCAAATCATAAGCATAGATTGAACAATAGGGTTGGACGTTCATAAAGCAGGTGAATTATGATTATAAGGCATTTGTAAACCTGGAGTTGCCTGTACAGATTGTCTTTCAATAAGAACCCATAGAGGGGGATCAACCTGTCTGGGCCAAAAATAAACCAACAGGAATATATAGAAGGCTCTATAGTAATGTTCAATGCATGTTAAACTAAGGCCATCATATCGCCTGTGAGCAATCAGTTTGGATATTTGAATTGTAAGTCTCAGAGATCCCCAAATAAAGGTTTTAAAATCTTTGTCAATGCATCACAATATTGATATTTTAACTGTCAAAGGCAGCATACCAAAAACATAAGTGAAACGAGGCATTGTAATGATTTTGACTGTCTGTACTCTACCTAAAAATATAGGTTAAGATGGGACCATTTATTGTACTCCGATTTTGTTTTGATTATAAGCAGATCTAAATTATCTTGAACCATATGTTCTAAACCTTTGTTGATATAAATACCTAGATTCTTTAGGCTATCCGCTTTCCATTGAAAATTGTAGCCTAAGATACTTGCTTTCATTGTACCCCAGGACAATGGAAGACCTTCACTCTTATTCCAGTTGACTTTGTGGCCAGAAATGGTTTAGAAGCGAGAAATGGTAGACATGAGTCCCGGGAGTGAAGTGGATGGATCAGTAAGTGTGAGTAATATGTAATCCACATATAACAGGATTTTTTAGACAAATGCTGGTGAAGGAATGCCTACTATTTGTGAACACTGTCTTATTGCTGCAGCCTGCGATTCAAGTGCAAGAAGGAATAAACAGGGCGACAAAGGATAACACTGGTGGGTTCCGCTTTGCACTAAAAAAGATTTTGAACGGAAACCCCCATAATTCACTTATGCAGACAGTGTCTTGTGTAGCCATTTGTCCTTAGATATATAGTCATCATTACCTATTCCTAACGTGTGTAATGTTCGAACATATATCTCGACTCAATGTTGACAAAGGCCTTCACGGCATCTAAGGAAAATGCTACTCCATCTTCTCCAGCATCTTTGGAAAGCCAGAGTATGTGTGCCAAAGTATAAAGATGGTTACAAGAGTTTCTGCCTGGCATGAGCCCAACTTGAGAGTTATGTATGAGTTTAGAAATAACTTCTTTGAGTCTTTTAGCAAGAATGGTTGTCAATAGCTGTGAATCTGTATTCAGAAAGACAATCGGATGATAATTGGTGCAGTATAATTAATCTTTCTATAGCTTGGGAGGGACAGTTATGATAGCTTTATTTGAGAGTGAGGAGAGACTACCAGTTTCCTCCACTTCTTTATAGGCCTCATAAAGGGTGTCTATTGCTTCTGATTTTACCCAATAGTAAAATTCTCCTTGAAAGCCATCTTCTCCCAGTGCTTAATTGTATGGGAGATTGCTTGAGCAATATCGTCCTTTCTTATTTTGCTCACCAGTATAAGCTGATCCTGTTAATTGAGGCAGGGGAGTGTTATTTTATCAAAGAATTCCTATTTTTTGAGGATGTCATCATCAACCTCCAAGCCAAGCAACTTTGTATAATAATCTGCTGAAGTATTAGGAATTGCCTGAGTCTCAGTTATTAGCTTACCTTCAGAGTTATTTATGGTTGGGATAGCTGTCATAGCTTCTCTTTGTTTTAATCATGCCGCTAGAAAACAGCCAGCTTTTTCTCCTTGTTTGTAATTGCGAGTCTTAAGTCTGTATAACATATATTCTGCTTTCAAAGTATCCAGTGTGTTAAGCTCCATCTTAGCCTTCTCCAATCTACATCTGTAAGCTTCAATTGGATATCTAAAATGAGCATGTGTCAGGGTTTTGATATTATTTTCTAGAATAGTCTGTTGTTCTATTCTGCGTTTATTGGCTATGGCAGAATCTCTCATAACTTGCCACCTAATGGTGGCTTTTGCAGCTGCTCATAAGATTTGTGGAGAAGAAACAAAGCATCTGTTGTCTTTCATATAAGTAGTCAAATGTGATTGTAATTGTGACTTTTCTGCCGGTAGTTTGTATCGAGATATGTTTAAATGCCATGGTTTCCTACAAGGTCGTTTCAGACCCCAATCAATCTGAAGGCTGATAGTAGCATGATCTGAGAGTGCAATTTTTAAAATGTCACAATCTAGTACTTGTGGTATAATGGAATGTCAAATAAGGAAATATTCTATTCCAGAATGGGTATCATGTACTACATAGTGATATGTAAACCCCATATCTGATGGATGTAGTAAGTGCCTGATATCAATCAAACCATGATCTTCTCAGATGTCTCCAAGTATCACTCTGTCTTGCCATTTGTTGTATCAAGGGGAGCTGTTCTGTTTAAAATCACATTGAGGGCAAGTTTCCAATAGCCTCCCAGAACTATTTTTGAAATTCCCAATTCTTTTAGAATTCTGTTTAGATGAAGGAAAAAATGGGATTTGGTCCCAATGAGGTCATAAATGGAACCCACCCCTAATAGGTTATAGTCCACTTTAAGTTTAGTTAAGACAAACCGATTCTCATCTGACCATGACTGTAGTATTTGACATTGCAGTGTTTTCTGTATTGGAATGGCTACACCACTTTTTTTTGTACTGGGATGAGATTTAGGATCTCCTGACGAGAATTTGCAGCTGTAAAGAGTCTGGCCTACCCAAACTCGTTTTAATATTTCTGATTCTATACCGGATAGATGTGTCTCCTGAATGAGAGCAGTATCTCTATGTTTGGAGGCTAAATAGTAAAGACATTTCTTCCTTTAAATGTAATTAGTAAAACCATTGACATTACTAGAAACAATTAACATGGGACTAGTTGTCATGATGCTGAATGAAAATATTAGAGTGTATCTGTACTGTGTGAGAATAAGTCAGAAGGGTAAAAAGGGAAGAGGAGCAAGAAAAATGATATGGGAGTGTGATAATGGAAATTACTAGAGGGAAAAGCAAACCATGTATAGTAAACCTGAACCCAATATGTGTGAGTATAATCACAAAATATTGTTAATACTAAACTCAAAATGGTGCGAGTACACAATTCTAAGTGCTGGAATAGAAAAGAGCACTAAAGATCTTTCAACGGTGGGTCTAGACCTCAAACTGAAACTCAGACTCTGCAGGGGAGAAGAGAAGACCACTTATGGGTCATAGATTATGGAGATTTACATGATGCATTGAACAACAATGTATGAGAAAAGGAAATGAGTCATATCTATCAGAGGTAATAACTGCAGTAAACAGTAATAAAATGATATTAATACATAGCAGGTGTACATATACTCATCTAGCTGGAGGCAGCAATAGTGGAATGTTGATCATCAGTTACTTTATCAAAAGACGTGGATGGCTTTAGATATGATCTTGATTTGTCTCTGGAATTTTCCTGGGTGAGTACCTCTACACAGCGGTATACTTTATGTCTATCAGACTGTTTCGTACAGGTAAGGATGTGCAATCTACCAGTACGGTGACTTTATGAATCATTCTGTAATTGAAGTTGACTGTTCATAGTTGTTTAGTTTGGTGGTGGTGGTGGTGTTAAATCCATGCGCTGGTCATCCTAACTGTCCAGGAAGCATATCAGATCTTCAGGCTCTGTGTAGTCCCCTGATTTTCCACCCTTGGTGATCCAAATTGTGGCAGGTACTAAAAGACCATATTTAATATCCCAGTCCTAAAGTCTTGGCCTGAGTTGCAGGAACGCCATTTGTTTGGCATTGGTTTCAGTGGAGAAGTCTGCAGCAATAAATACTCTATGGCCTTCCAAGTTGCAAGGACCTTGTTTACGAGCAGATGTTTGTATTTGGTAGACCTGTTCATGATGTAGGAGACATGCAATAATCGGTCTAGATCTAGAATCAAGGGTTGCAGTTGAAGCTCTTAATTGAATCCTGTGAGCCCTCTGCAACTCAAGGGGGCGCTCAAAAGATATGCTCAGTAGCCGTAGTATTAACGTTAGTAGCAAGCACTTCACATCATAATTCACTTCCATTTTTTCTGGAATGCCATAAAAATAGGTGTTATTCCTTCGAGCCCTGTCTTTTAAATCTATTACTTTATGTTTAAATGCCAGATATCCGGGCCTCAATACTACACATTGCCTAATCTTTTCCCAAAAGAATCGTTCATTTATCTAGAGTTTCCACTTTGGTATGAAATGAACTCAGGTCCATCCGTAATGTCTTCATCTCTGTAGCATGATTTGAAATTTTAACATCCATAGATCCCCATCGTTGCCCCACAGCAGAGAGCTCTTTAAAATAAGGTCCATAGAAGCAGTGTCTTGTGGGACTGTAGTAAATGTCCCCGAAGGTATAGTATTTCCTACTACTTCTGAAAACAAAGGCTTTCTATTAGATTTGCCAATGGCCATACTGGTATACTTCAAAGTTAAAGAGGAAAAAAAAAGGTAGAGCCTAGTAATCAAATATGGTCGCTTTTTAACAGCTGTTTGGGTAATCTTCCTCCCTGCAAGTCTCGGAGCTCTACGTTGGGTGGCCAAATCAAGCGGGGGCCAGACTCCACCTGCCTGGATAACTGCATTGTGTTTGGAAACAAACCAGTATTCATGACCTTTGAATTCCTTCTCTGTTACTAGTGTTCTGACTAGTGTTACCTGTGCATCATAGCAGGAATCTATAGTACCTGTCTTACATCCTCTAAATTTAGATTTCCTGGCTGATACATTTATTCCTAATGCATATATTCTGGCATTGACTGTTACATACACAGTTCATAATCATTTTTACACTTGAAGAAATATTTCCAAATTCTACCTGAAAAATGAAGATTAAAAACAAGTTAATGCATGCCTAATCTGGGGTCATTAATGGAACATTCTACTAATTGACGTTATTTGCTTCAGCACATCAATGCATATATTCAACTTTTTAATACTAAAGCTGTAACTCTATCTATTCACCAGTGACTGTGTTCGTTGTGTTTATGAGGGGGCATGCAATCTAGCATTTTATTACCGATCCTAGATGCCATCTAATGAGACTGAAAAAGGTAATGTGTACCACTGGCGAAAACAAATAGTATAAACTCAGTATATATTTGTGAGAAAATGCCCCTTTTTAGTGGTTATCCCCATTTTTTGGGTGCATTTTATTGCTGGTGTTTAGACGCTACACACTGCAGCACTGCTGTCCAGTTCCCAGTGTATGTGCTCTGATCCCCAAGACATTTAGGAATCAGTTAATCCTTGATTGGTGTATTTAACTCTCCAAAAAGGCCATAGCATATGTTGTAGAAACTGCACCAGTGGCATGGGAAATTACATCACATCTGTGGACTGCATCACTTATTGTACCATTCGCTAGTGTGACAAGGAGGGCCTACCATTGTAGCTGAACTGCTGTTGTTTAAAATTGTGGTATGATCTGTTAAAATAACCCTTTTTTGACAGGTACACATCTGCTTTTTAGTAACTCAGCCTTGTGTAGCCCTTGTACCCCACAAGTTAGGGTGCATGGTATTTAAAAGTTGTATATGTAGAAAATGTATGTTATGTCCTTACAGTGACAAGCCCCAAAAGCTATTTTCACTGTGGCAGGCCTAGCTGTGCAATGTAGAAGATCCGAATACAGATTTAAAAAGTATACTGCATCTTGGGAATTAAACCAGTTAAAAAAATAATTAAACTACTTTGAATAGTTATTTTAAATCCAATTCAAGGGTGCAACAAGATTTTCAATAAATATGAAGAAAAAGTAACTTGGAAAATGTTTCCTTTTCCCTGCCTGACATTCCTGGAGGCTAATTTGCACTCACTCACCAGAAACTCCCAGGGTGTGATTTTTTTCACACTGGAAGAGGTGTGAAGAGTGTGAAATTCCTCCTAGGAACGCAAAATAGGTTGACCTGAATGGGCAGAGACGACTCCTCTGAGTTCACTAGAATATTCATGGTGGGGGCTGTGAGCATTCCGTCAACACTACAGTGTCAAGTTCTCGTTGCATTTTTGTCATTTTGGTGTCATTTCGCCTATTAATGTGTTCTCTCTTTTTATTTGCCTGGAGTGAGATTTGTATTGTGTTGTGGTTTCGACTTTTTAATTGCTTTGTTACTTCCAAATGCCTAACACATTTTCTCTAAGCCTGCCTGCTCTGTGCCACCACTACCAGGGTGAGCTCATGTTTAACGTACTGTAACCTTTGGCTGGACGTAGCCAGATAATGACTTTACAACTTGTGTGATCACCCCGTCTGGGAAAAACAGAGGAATAAATTGACAAATCTTATTTACCTTATTCGGGAATGTGCACTGAATGTGAAATGAATATTGAGCAGGCTGTGGTCAGATTTGGTGAACTTTCAATAACAAAGAATGAAACTACAAACCAAGACCTAAGCAGTAAAAGCATTGTGGAGTGGGTGATGATGAAATTCCAGATGAGCTTGACAGTGAACTCCTACCTCTGAGGCATTTCTGGGAGGTCCATAACATCCATCAATCAGTACCTGTTAAGTGCGGCTACTCACCCATGAGTGTCTCAAGGCACTGGGGGAAGAAGGGGGGTTGCAGGTCCGACTGGGCGCTGCGGTTCATTAGAAGAACCAGGTCTTGAGATCCTTCCTGAATTGTGTCAGAGACGGGGAGAGTCTGAGGTGGTGAGGCATGGTGTTCCAAGATTAGGCGGTGAGGTAGGAGAAGGGTCTTCCTCCAGTTTGGTCTTGCGGATCCGAGGGACAGTGGCGAGGGCCAGTTGGGCAGAGTGGAGGTGTCTGGTGGATACGTTGAATGAGAGGCGATGGGTCAGGTAACATTGTTTTCTCTTAAGCTATTGACAAAAAAGTTTGATATTGTAGCCATACTGAATTGTGTTGCAATATTCGGGGCGATCTATCAAGGGGAGGCATAATTGTAGGAGAATTCCAAAGGAGAATTTTCCCATTTAACCCTTTAATAGACATTACAGGCTCAGGGTTTCTTCAGGCCTGGGCGTAGTTCGTGGAGTTTTGCTACGCGAAACTGCGCAAAGTTGCAAAAACTCTGCGAAGTTCCGCGAGTGGCGGAGTACAGTGCGAACTGCAGTTTGTGCTGGTATTCCTGCTGCTCAGGTAGCTCGCACTCGTGAACTTACTGTTCGCGCTCGCGAACTTACCGTTCGCGATCGCGAGCGGGGAAAAAACTCCACTGCACATCGCGAAGCGGAGTTTTCTGCACTCCGCAAGCTCCACGGAGTGCGGAGTGCAGAAAACTCCGCAAACTCCGCGAACGGAGCGAAGTTCACCGCCCAGGCCTAGGTTTCTTGAAATCTGTGAAATAAAAGGTTTAGCAAAGTTGCAACGCAGTGGACGAGGGTATTGCTTAATGGCATTCTAAATCTAACATTTTTCATTCCCATAAAATTCAAGCATCTGAAACAGGAAAAACAAAAAAATATTAGCAATAACATATTTATCCATAAGTGAATGCAAATGAATTAATATGTACTTGTCATTTCTAAAAACACTAGAAATGGCTGCTGGTGATGATAATATGCTATCACCGGCTAAGCTCTTTCCATTGTATTAACCAGCCATGTTCGTATTCTAGACCTTTAGTTGATTTTCCTTATTTACCTTCCCCAAAACTTGAAACATCAAACATACCTTCTCATTACTTGAGCTGCATCAGAAAAGGTGGACCAAGGAGAGAAATGGCAACATGGAGGGAAACAGGATGTTCACAATTAGAAGTGCTTATGAGAGCGTGCTTAACAGTGAAACAGTAAACTAAAGATGTTTTCCACGAGGAGAGTGATCAACCTTGAAAGAACCACATGGGCAGCAGGAGAGGGAATAGTGAAGCCAATGGATGCAATACACAGCAAATAGGGAACTGGGCTATTAAAAAACACATGGAACAACTGCCTCTGGTGCCTGTCATCACAGGATGAACACCTGATGTATACATGTTGTGCAGGAAAGATAACTTGGGGGGAAGAGCCAAGAACCAGAAAACAGGTGGGAAAAAATAAAAGACGAAAATAAAAAGCAATAGAGTCAGAGCTCCATAAATCTATTTACCAGAGAACTCAAAAACAATTATCAGTAACAGACAAAGCCAAAGTAGAACAATTAAACCGGAGAGAATGAATGGAAGAGTAATGGAAGTTAAAGAGATCAAGTAGGGTCAGAAGAACACTATCTTGCTTTAGAAAATGGGCAGATGAAAATATTAAGAGGTAAGAAAAGGAAGAAATATAAGTGAAGCAGGTTTGAGTGCTAGGATGACAGAAACTTAATTTGTGAAGAAGACAATGGAAAGGCCATAATAAGACAAATTGAAAAGCTAATAGAAGAGGAAGATTGCAGCTAAGACTGGTGGACATCTCAGTGTCTTTTTTTTTGTTTTGCAATTCTTTATTCAAGTTTACAAAGGGGAGGGGGGGAATACAATAACAGGGGACAACTTGCAATATGAAGATTCAGAACCGGCTGCCCATAGCCAACAGAAGATACAAGGGCTCACAAGGTATTTAAACAGTGCAAAACAGAACGGGCGGATCCAAGCCCACAGCAGGCAAACAGGATGGGCCAGTCAGGGGGCGGGGGAGGGGACAGGGCAGAGGGAGTGGGGGGAAGCGGGATGGGGCAAGGAGGGAAGGGAAAAGGAAAAAGAAAAAAGGAATAAAGGAAGGAAGAAGGAGCGGGAGGGGCAGGCAGAGAGGGAGGGGGAGAAAAATTAATGAGAAGAAAAGTCGGGAGAAGAGTGGAAAGGAAAAAGGCAACAGGGAGGGAAAGAAAAGGAAGGTAGAAAGGAAGAAAGAGAAGCAAAGAAAAGAAAAGAAAGAAGGAAAAGGGAGAAAGAAAAGGGGAAAGGAAAGAATAAGAGAAAGAAAAAGAATGAGGCGCGCTGGGGAAATGGCCCCTGGGGAAATGGCAATCTAATCAGATCATGGGGAGGGAGCAGGCAAGGTAGTGAACAGAGGATACCGATAAAGTGCGGGTGAGCGTAAAGGCAGATGTTAATGATAACGCTGATGCTGGCGTGGGCACTGGCGGAGGTGCGGGGCCACGATCAGGACCCGGAGCTGGGGAAAAAGAAGTGACGCAAAGCACAGCTGCAAGGCCCAGGCGAGCCTGGCAAGACCACCTGGGTGGCCGCCTTTCTGGCAGCACAGGGAAGTCAGCCCACTCAACCGCCAACCCCTGGAAGGAAGAGTGCCCACGTGTGAAGAAAAGTCTCAGTGTTAGCCTGTAGGTTCTAGATGATTAGTTCATAGGAGGCCGTCTGATACATGGCTGTGAACCATTCTTCATGCGTGGGGGATTGAAGGAACACCAGTGTCAGAGAACATGGTTTTTATTTGTCGCTAAAGCCATGTGGAGCGGTCGGTGCTCACACCTGGAGGGGGTTGGGAAACCCACGTAGTCATGAAGAAGGATCAAGGGGCGAGACAGCAGTAAGGGGATCGCCAACGCCTCACAAAGCATGGGGAAAATCACACCCCAGAAGGGGCGAACATTGAGACAAACATAGCACAGTTAGACACAATGTCAGCAGTTGGAGTGGGGCAGCAACCATGCTGAACGCAATTCACCGGTGTCCAGTGCCAGTTGTGAAGTGAATTGAAAAGACAGAACTTCTGAATTGAAAAGACAGAACTTCAGCTGAGCTTCCCTGGCTCCACTGCTCAGTGTTTCCAAGAGTTCAGCCCAGTCCTCGGGTTCATATTCCACCTGGAGGTGGGCCTGCCGTTTAGCACACAAGCTGGCCACTAGGGGCGCCGAATGGAGATGACGGGTCAGGAGGCCATAGAAACCGGACATCATACCTTGGAGGTGACCCCACAACTTCAGGTACGAGACAACCGGTAAGGATGGAAGAGTCCAGGGTTGCAGGCCGAGAAAGCGGACGAGGCAGTGTCACAATTGCAGATCCCACCAGTATTGGTCAGACGAAGGTCGAATTCTTCCCTCAACACCTCAAAGGATTTGATGGCCCCCTGGGCACACACCTGCTGTTAGAGGGTGGATATACCTGCCATGCACCACACTCCCCAGTTGAGCACTGCACCCTCGATGCGAAGACCAGAGTCCCCCCACAGGGGCACCTGGAGGAGGGAGTCCACTGAGAGGAGGCGGTGGGCACGGGACCAAGATTTGACCATGGTCTGGAGCATTGGGTTGCAGGCCACGGAGCAGAAGCCTCGTAGCCATGGATGGGAAGCAGTCCTTGCGGGCAACCCAGAAGATTACACTTGATTGAGACCCACAACAGGAGATCCAGGGTCTGCAGGAGCATGTAGGCAAGTTGTGCCAGGTGCAAGGCCAATATATAATGTTCCACCGAAGGCAAACCCAGACTGCCACATGAACTGTGGGCCACCAAGCGACCGCTGGCCAACGAGGTCAGGAGAGACCCCACACAAAGGCCCTGATGGCGTTGTCCACTGAGCACAAAAGCAAGAGGGGCACAAGCAGTGGTAACATGCCCAGGATGTATGTAAATCGTGGCAGTCACCATCTTGACTGCCTACACCTTGCCTGACAACGAGAGGCTGAGAGGGGACCACTTCCCATAGTTTAGCCATGTGCGGTCCAAAAGTGGGTTGAGTTTGTCCGCCACCATATGGTCCAATCCCTGATTGTGGTAAATTCCTAGATATTTGAGGCGGGAGGGCTTCCACTGGAAGGGATGAGTGGAGATGTCCATGTGGATGGTCACTCGTGATACTGGTAAGGTCTGGCTCTTGCTCCAGTTAATCTTGTAGCCTGAGATTGCCGCAAAGTTGGAGATAAGGGCCATGAGTGTCAGGAGAGACTGAGGAAGGTCCAGGAATGTAAGAAAATGTCATCAGCATACACGTAAATTGTTGACGTGTCCCTGGGGGTAGGGATGCCCACAAGCGATGGGGATTGGCAGAGTGCCACAGCCAGAAAAGAAAGACCTGGGTATTGGATTTGCTCTGCAGCTGTGCAACACTTTGTAACAGGATCTATCACTTCTGAGACCTTCTACGTTTGCGAAGGCAGATGTGCACTGGACCAGAACCTCTGCTTTTGCGATGATGCAATGCAATGGAAATAACAAGAGGAGGCAGTTACCTTCAGTAAAGTAACAGGCCTCTACATACAGTGACCCGCTGTGCTGGACTGCTGAGGATTTCATTTTGGGTCAGGAGCCTTTCTCTGTGCAACACCATGGTCTGCACTGCCCTCATCGTCTAAGTACCATTGGGGGCACTGACATAAGTGAGGGTGAGCATTCGCAACTGACATCGCTGATGCTGAGGACTGCACAACCCAGAATTCCCTCCTTCATTGCACCTGTGCCAGGTTTTCCCCACTAAAAAGACATGCTGTAGTCCTGCAGCGTGGGCCACGAAGCCCGGGTCAATTGCTTGCCCGTCCTGCTCCCCGTCAGCGACGGGGAGAGGCAGGGCAGTGCCACCCCCCTTGGCCCTATTATAAAGACAGCAGGCTTCTGGTAAGCGTTGTTATTTTGCCTTGGACATAAAGGGACTCTTTTCTCTGTATTCTTTAAACTCTTTCTGCCCTCTGACAACACTTGTGGAATGGGTGCCTGCCTTGTTGTGATGGGTTATATCTGTGTTTAGTCATCATGGAAAAACACCACTGCCCCCCTGGGAAACACAGGAACCACCTTGAATGGGTTTTTTAAATGCGCAGTTGGGGCTATATCGAAAGAAATGGAGTTGGCGGAATGCCGCTTATCGCTTTCTTCCACACCAAATACTCACCCTAGTCTCCCACTATCACCGCCAGCTTTGCCCGGCCCTGGCACTCTAGATAACTGTATGGCCCTCAAGGTCTCACATACACCTATCTTGACAAAAGTTGTAAATTTAACTCAGACTTCACCTGCCCCGCGTCCAAAAGAGACTAAGGGCAAGCCTGTGAAAAGAAAAGGCCCGCTAGTCAGCACTTAGTCTAAGACACCACTTACTGCAACCCTGACACATGCTCTTGAACCAGAATAGCCTGCATCCGATATTGATACAAGGAGCCAAAATACCTTCATTGGCAATTTTAAGTCTTTTATCTTCTCCCCAGTAAGCTCGAACCCATTCAGGCCCGACTAGGGGTAATTGAAGCAAAACATAGTATACTAGCTCTCCCTTGTCCCCCCTCAACAAACAGGGTCATTATCTGATTGTGACCTCCATTCTATAAGATCAAGGGTCCCCCTACCAGCACCTTCTGACCCTTCCGTTTCCCCCCCAGGTGCATACGGCAGGGGCTCCACCTCACATGGCTGCCCCTGGTAATACCTTGACATAATCAGGTCTAAATCCTGAAGTACAAACCTCCCTGAAACCTTTCACTAGCACCTCAAGGGCACATCTTATGAATGCAGGGCAGCAAGCAATGTCTAGTCACTCGGGTCATGGTCAAAACGCTCTGCACAACGAGCCTCTAAAGCCCGGTGCCACTCCTCACCCTCGCCCTTTCCCACAACTCCCTCCAGAATGTACCCCTTACATTCTGGTTTTAAGAAACATCCTGAACAATTCTGATCTGAGCCATGAGGACTTCTATAATATAAAAAATAAAGTAATCTTTTGGCTCAAAAATAAGGCAGGCTGGTGTAAAGATCTTTCTTCAGAAATACTGATGGTTAGAAGAACCCCTTGGTTGGGCCGAGGCATTAAGGAGACTAAAGGAGACTGCCTGATAGTGAATTTCAGGTCGCTTAGGGTCATAAAGTCACTTTTACACTTTTTCAATAACCATTTTCAGCCCCCACGTTGTATACAGATAGTACCCTCAGGCTATTTTTATTGACCATCCTTACTTCCCTCAGGTCAGTATTGATGAACCTACTCCTTGCCTCGCTACAACAAGCCTAATGTGTAATATTCCCATTTTGAATGTGTTTGAACCTTTAGCCAACTTAGAAGCCATTGATTGATGCCATTCAAAAATGACACCTACAGTTGAGGCAATGGAGTCCCCACACTCAACCCTGGTATTATCCCATACACCATCGAATAGCGACCCTCGTGTGCCATTAACTGTGCAATGTGATCCTAATCTTGAAACTCGTGCCCCTAGTACCACCCAGCCCGATGTAGGCCCCCGGGCAAATCATTCCCAGAGGCACCTGGAAAATACACTTAGCATTGTTTCCTGGAATATCGCGGGAGCACGCTCCAAAATCTCAAACCAGGACTGAATAAGACTTATTAACCAACACAAAATCATATGTTGCCAAGAAACCTGGTCATTATCAGACTTTCATATTGATGGATTCCATGCCTTCTTTGAACCTTCAATTCCATCCAAGGAAGGCAGAGCACACAGAGGACTTGCCAGCTTCTTTTCTGCGAATGTCACAGACTAAACAGCATGCTAATGTTGGTCTTCTCCTTATTTTCTGGTGTAACTTTTATCACTTCCTGTGCATTTTGATATTTTATTGATTAATTTTTATCATAGCATATTTAACCAATCAAAAAGGGACCAATTGGATGAATTTTTCTTGGACTTTTATCATAAAACCAAGCACATTGTGTATATTATTTCTGTTGGTGATTTTAACATTAGTATATGTAAATTATCTGATGCATGGGTTTGTGGTCTGGGCTATGAGCGAAATGGTAATGTAACCCATTTTTCTCTCTCTGTGTATGGCGAAGACCTTAATGAAGTCCTAATGAAGCACGAACTAACTTGTGCAAGTGATGTCTGAAATCCCAGTAATGTCTTAGGGCCTGATTAAGACTTTGGTGGTGTGGCAGTGGCCATCACGGTAGCAACCCGCTGCCACACCATCAAAGCCGTACTGACACTGCTCGCCAGATTATGAGTTTTCTCCTGGTCTGGCGGGCAGTGCTTTGGCAGTCCCAGGCGGTGAGTCTTAGAAAGGTACCGCAATGGGAACGCCAAACCAAGTTCCTGCAGGGCATGCCGTGCAGTAACTGGGCATGCATGCACACAGGGAGGCCCCCTTTGTTTCCTCACCACCACAGTTTTCATGGCAGGCTCATCGCAATGAAAACTGTGGCTGTGAGAAAACTCGTAATAGGCTTGGCGGTGCGGCAGCGGCACCACCAGCATATTGCGGGCATCAGACCACTGCAAGACTGGCAGGGATTGCGGATCTCTGGTGGTAGCAGCGGTTCTATGGTGGTCTGACCGCCCAACTCATAATAGGGCGGTCGGTCTGCCGATGCAGCGGTGTCCGGACTGCCACCATGGCTACGGCCGTCCATTGACTGCCATAATCATAATCAGACCCTTAGTCCCCACCTTTGCAGAGAATCATGCTGGCAGCACGATAGATCATATTCTGCTCTCCTCTGATCTATTACCTCACCTGATTAGTTGTGAGGCCCTTGGTTGCTGTATAAGTGACCACAACTCACTCCATATCACCTTGGATTCCCTCATTCAAAAAACAAAACGTAAAAATGTAGACAATCTCGAAATAACGCATAATAAGGGTTTTCAAATTAAAGTGGAATAAAGTAGAATAAAGTGGACCCAGTTTTATTCAACTAAACTGTAGTTAACAATTCCACAGTGGCAATCATGACATGCTTAACTGATGGTTTGGGGTCCGAGGAGATTCAAAGTGCCTTTGAAAACGTTTGTAGATCTATTTCAAATAATCTTACGTCTGTAACAGCCCCCAGAGAGCATCGATCTTACTGCTGGTTTAACGCAGCATGCTCTGCAGCCCACAAGCAACTGATGGCTGCACTGAAGAACCGTCCACGTGTAGCACGCGACGTAAAGCAGGCTAGAGCGGATTATAAAATGGTCCTTGAGAAAAGGAAAAGGGAAATTTGGTCAAACGCCTTGGAAGACCTCAAAAAGTCTGGGGAAATGAAGGACAGCTCTAAATTCTTGGAAGTGATTAATAGGCCTTATTTTAAGGAGTCTGATGCCCCAAACATTAACAGCATTACTGAGGCATATGTTTGGGTGGACCATTACACCAAAGTTTTTTCCCGGAGGAAGCACTACTCAATTCAATTCAATTCAATTCAATAAGCTTTGTTCGATTTCTTACAAGAAAATCCTAAAAGCAAATACAATCAAATCATTAATGTTTTTCGAATCTATAAAGCTCATATAATAATATTATTAAATATACAGTTATCTAAACAAAGTTAAAAATATTTTGCTGCACCTAAGTACGAACATGCTTAAAAACAACAAAATGTCAGAATATGATAGTTTTCCTACATCTAATTACGTTCTTTAAAAAAGATGCTACTGACCTCTTAAAATATTCATTATCTAAAAATTGCAGAAATAAAAATGCAGGGCGGCATTGTCTACAACCAAGCAGCTTTAGAATTGGCAAGATCCACTTCTTTCTTTGTGTGTCATAAAATTTACAGAAGAGGAGTACATGTATTGTTGTTTGCTGTGACATTTAATCGCATGGGCATTTACTTAGCGCTTTCGACCAATCATTGGTTACAGGGAAGCTTATTAATCGATGAAAGATGCCAAACCTAAAACGGGTCAGGAAAAATCTATCCTGCAAGCCTTCAGTGTTATTAAGGTAGGGCTGAATGCCGTAAGTGGTCAATATCATTTGATTGGACTGTACGGTTGCCCTTAATATTTCCACAGAAAATCTATTTGTCTCCAAGAGAGTCATGCAGTCTCTTTTGAGATCTTTTCTCGCAATAGAAACTATAGAACCCGGATCTTCGTAATATTCTGGGTGCCCTAGGTCATTCATGAAATCTTTTATATATTTCAACCATGAGATGTTAAAGGCCCGATGAAGCTTGGCACAGTCTCTTATGTTATCACTGTTAAAGGTAGTTTTCGTGGAGGTCCAAATTTTATGCCACAGAAGGACTGGTTGGATTTTTATTAAGTCTGTTATATAAGGTAGCCCTAGCTCTGAATGACATATATAAGTAGAAGAACTACCTGGGACAGCCAAAAGGAATCTTAAAAAGTCATCCTCGACCAGCTGTAGGGGCTGGGAATCAGAATAGCCCCACATACCTGCACCATAAATAGTGGTGGTAACGCATTTTGCCCTATATATGCTTAGCAGCTCTACGGGTGATCCTTTACCCAGTTTCCTTGCAAAATTAGCTAACCCCGCCTTAGCTTTAAAAAATAAAAGCTTCCTAGCTTTAACTGCCTGGGACCAAGACTCCTTCTGCTCGAAAAGAATCCCTAAGTAGTGAAATGTCTTTGTAGGTTCTATCTTTTTGTTATCTATGTAAATGTCTCTACATTTTGTGCTCCCTCTTCCACATTTCATAAAAAAGATCTTTGAAATGTTACCTCGAAGTCCCAAACTCTGCATATACACGCTAAAACTTGTCAACACCCGTTGGAGGCCCAATTGCGTTCGGGCCATCAGCATGGCATCATCAGCTTAGAGAAGGGCAGGTATAGGGCGGTTATCGATTTGTGGCAGGTCCTGGCACTGATCCACCAACGCTTGTCCCAGGCCGTTGGTGTAAAGCGTAAAAACAAAAGGTGCCAGGACACAGCCCTGTCTTACCCCCCTCTCAGTGGCGACTGGTGAGATTTGAAAGTGGTGGGGCGAAAATAATTATTATACTGCACTGCAGCGAGCGAGCGTAAAGTGGACAAATGGTGCATTTTCAAGCAAATTTGAGAAAGCAGGAACGTTAATAAAGCAATTTTTTATTGCCTTGCTATTTCCCTGTCAAGCAGGATCACACCCCTGTACATCTCCCTTCTATGTTCATTGTCTTGCTATGTCCCTGTCAAACACCAGCACAACCTTGTATGTCTCTCTTCTATGTTCATCGCCTTGCTATGTCCCTATCAAACAGAAGCAAGGTCCTGCATATCTCTCTCTGTTCTGTTCATCGCCTTGCTAGGTCCCTGTCACGCAGCAGCACATCCCTGTACATCTCTCTTCTATGTTCATCTACATGCCACGTTGTAGTATATGTTTGTTATCCCATCCTGCGACGCCTGCACTGTTTTGCTGTCCCTTCTTACCATGCTAATATGTATGTATCCAGAACTACATAATACTAAACACAGCAAAGGCATTTCATTTACGACTCTCTAGCATTAATTAGTGTTCAAAATGATTTTTTGTGGAATTCTCCTCCACACCCTCGAGTTCCTCAAGACAACATATTGCCAAAGCTTAGGTCCATGCAAGGTGGCTGCCGCAAATGGGAGCTTGGGGGTTGTTTTTTAAATGCCCCCCTCCTCAAAGAGCAAAACCCACTTATATGTATAGTAATCCTCCTCTGTTGCAGAAGAGATGCTGCCTCCCTGATCTCGGCCTCCTTCCTCCCCGAGTCCGACAGCATGCCCGAGTAGAACATCTCGGTGGGCAAGGTGTGTCTTTATTGTTTTATTGAAAATAAAAACGCCAAGCAATAATCACGCCACTATAATTAATAATATTTCAGACATGCTTCAAGGCTCAGAGATTCTTTCATTTGAAAATTGTAAAAATAAATTCCAATTAGCTTAGTCCGAGCGATTTCACTATTTTGAATAAAGACTTTGGGTAAAACATCCACTAATCAAGCAGGCCCTTTAGGACACTTTCTCCATTTGAGAAGTTTGTACAACTAGCGGGGGAGTCAAAAACCAGCGTAACCTCTCTACTTAAGTTTCTGCTTGATTCAGCGCCTCCTCCCAACCATTCACGTGAATCTTATCAGAATAATACTCTAGAGTTGACAATAAATAACGGACTGGCAATGGGCCCTGTGATACTCAAACATTTTCGCATTTCATGGCAGGCCGAGAAGTACAGTATGCAGTATGAGGTAAGGTTCTAAGCGGCATATTCACAAGGAGCTAACGCCGAATTAACGGCACTTTATCGCAGCCAAAGTCGTGATAAATGTACCCCCCCATTCACAAGCCGGTGTAAACAGCCCACAGCACCAGTTTACACGCGATAGCAGCCGCAAAAAACATCGCCACAGAGGACCCCCGCAAATATCGCTAATGAGATGCAGAGTAGGCGTTCCCGTGACAAAAGCCGAGACAACAGCACACCTCAACATTCACAACGACCAGCCACATCCGCGATAAAAACAGAAAACAGGCGATAAGGCGCGTTAGCACCAGGAAATCTACACCTGCTCTGACCTGGTGTAAAGTCGGACGGCAGCCAGCACCACAAAAGGGAGCACAGTCCAGGGCCACATCCGAAGGGCAACAGATGCCACGGAGCCACCCATCATGCGGCCCGGACACCCAAGAGGGCCACAACACCCACCTCCACCACCCCAGGACCCCAACCCACACACGGAACCCCCCCCTGGACCACCACAGACGCAGCGCAGACAAAGACAGCTGAACCCCAGGAAACGTACCAGCCGCACAGACCCAACATCTGACAATGTCACCGTCCACTACAGGCTGAAAGGGACAACCAACCTACGCATTCTGACCATCATCGCCTAACAGGCCTATGGCACCAACACAGCGGACAACCAACATCCCACCCCACACAAAGCTGATGGCGTGGCTGCATCTGTTGGCCCCTGGGACCCCCCAACCAACACCCTCCAGAGTCGGAGGAGTCTCACAGCCAGCCACATCCAAGCCCCCACACCTGTCCTGGACATCACCATCACCCTGGTCCCCAGTCCCCATACGTACAACACAATGCGCAGGATCCACTGGAGAACAAGCAAGAACCATACGCCCAAGCAGGATGCACGCACGTGTTGGGGGCAATACACAGCACACATGTACTACCTGTGCCCCCTGGTGACACAGCACACAATTACCGCAACAGGAAGCACACGTCTCACACCAATGTGCAGGCAACAACAGAACACCGTGGAACCCCCAACAATGTCGCCTACAAATACACAGCCAGTGTGCATGATACCTTCATCCTCCGACAGTCCATCAACAACCAGCGTTCCCAGGATGGCAACAAGGGAAATGCACAGCCCCTTGGCAATATACAAATGAACACCCCACACACCTCAACTCACAACCATGCAACTCACAACGCTGGCAATGCACATGTAACAAAATCACATACAACAGGCACAACAATATGCCCACCCACCAGACACGACAGAACAACTTAAAATGTCCACATGGGCAAGCCCTGAACATGAGCCAGCAACGGCATGTCACCTCAGCCACATAATAGCTGAATGTGGGGAGAGGTGGCAACCAGGCATGTGTGAAGGATGCAGTAGAACGATGATTGGGAAAGTACACAATGCCAAGAGTGCCGGAGATGTGCTGGACACCTCGCAGTATGCAGAACACACCCATATCCATGGCGACATACACCGCTTGTGTATGGAGTGTAGTGGACAGTGGACGCCACCATGTCACCCCAGCCAGTGGGGGACCTCGCGGAAATGTTGCCCGTTACGCCCCCCCCTAAGCGTCAGCAGAGTGGGATTGCCCAGCGTATGCCACGCCAGCATAGGGGTGTGAATAAAAAGCACGTAGGCCTGGGCGTGTTAATCTTCCGGAAAGACCCATGTTTCTGCCAGGGCGGCGCCTCCCACCTCACCACGAGGCCAACGCCATCCTCGTGAGCGGAGTTGCCTGCGATGCCATGCGCCTGCCGGACCCCGGCACGCTGGACCACGAACCCGTCAGGCCAGCCCCTGCGCAGCCAGGCCACACTGATCACCTGCCAACACCGGCGTGTGTCAAGGAGGGCCCACCACGTGCCGGCGCAAGCCCCAAGCCCGAGGCCTGAGACCTTGGCAGCCACCTCAGACCATCACGGCCTCCACAACACAGGCCCGCTTTATTCCTTTTTCGTTGACGTACTCCACTGCCACCCCCGGCCTACACTTCGGACCAGTAGGTCCCATATGCGAAACTGTGTCCTGAGTCATGAATGGCAGTGACCCCAAATCCGGGCCAGCGGCCACAGCACCAGACCCCCCCGATCAGTGAGGCATAGTTCCATATGGGCATCTTGCCACACGTGGTGCCACTAACCCTGTTCAACCCCAGCCTGCTACACGTGGTGCCACTAACCCTGTTCAACCCCAGCCTGCTACAAGTGGTGCCACTAATCCTGTTCAACGCCAGCCTGCTACAAGTGGTGCCACTAACCCTGTTCAATGCCAGCCTGCTACACGTGGTGCCACTAACCCTGTTCAACGCCTGCTGGCTACACGTGGATGAGGGACCAGGACTACCCTGCTGACCAGTAGGTCACACATCCAGCACCTAGTCGCAAAGCACGAATGGCGGAGTCCACACCAGTGGTCGCACGGAGAGGTGTAAGAGGAAGATGCGGCTCAGTCCGGACGAATGCCGGGTCACATACACGGAGGTGACCTTAACACGTGGTGCCACTGAACCTGAGCTACGCAGGCCGGTGGGGCCATCCAACCTATGCCGGAGACACCCAGTGAATGGGCCGTGCTGACCGCTGCCTCAGGCCTACACCACAGTCAGGTAGGTCACACATTTGGAACTGAGTCTTGATTACACCATGGCAGTAAACATTATTTAAGGCAGAGAACAATTCACAATACACCCTCCGATGTGGTGGCAACAAGTCTGTGCATGGCATCACAACCACACGTGTCCGTGGGCCTACGCGGACCACTGCCCTCAGCCTACGCTGCGCACGAGTGGGATCACAGATTTGGAACTGAACATCGGCAATTCAAAAGGCAGAATACATTTCTTCGTACGCACGGAGGGGCGTATGAGGATGACAGGTTGCAGTCCGAAGGGAACAGGATCAGCGTCACAGAGGTGATTGAACACTACCGACAACTGCCACTGTGTCACTAACTCTGCCTGGCGAGCCAACAACCCATGGCTGTGGGCCACTGCTGACCGCTGCCTCCGGCCTACACTGCGGTCCAGTAGGTCACAGAGCCTTGATTTGGCATTCTTGGAGTTCACATATGTGTACCCACATCATCGCAGACTGCATCCCCTCCCAGCACCTGTGCCACTAAGTTTGTTCCCCGACATTCATGGACACTCACTGGTCATACATTGGTGCCGTTTGAGTCTATGGACTAGGGGCTAGTTTTCATCCTCATGTAGCTGATCCCGAGTTGTTGGTGCAAACGAGGGTTGCGCTTTCCACTCCTCTATTTGCTGCTTCCAGATAACATCAGACCTTCCGCATCATGCCCTGGAGGACACCTTCCACTGTCCCCTCGGACATTGATGGGGACCCGCTCAGGTCGCATGGCCCATCTGACTGCACCACAAGTCACAGTCCCGTGGCTGGGTGCCTGTGCCGGCCGCAGTGCATCCAGGGCCACTAACTCTGTGCTGCTCAGGCCTGGGACCCCTTCTTCTGAGACATTGAATGGCCTCTGTAGCGATGGTCTTGGGGTCATCAACGCCATGTGTCTGTGGCCCTGCGCTGTCCGCCTCCTCCGGCCCCAACTGCGGGCCACCAGGGCCCACACATGGCATCGAGTTTTGACTGGCCCAGACGTCGCATCACCGCAGGAGGCACATGCCACCACTGCAAGGACCACCTCCAACCGCCATCTGCCAGAGTTGAAAGGGTGGTCCTGACAGACCTACGGAGTTGCTCAGACCTGTCATGGATGCCATCATCGGCCTGCTACCCTGCTCAGCACTCCAGGTGCCAGTGACTCAGTGCACCGCAAGCCATTGTCCGTTACTGATTGAGTTTTGTGCTGTTGTGAGGTTGCGCAGCAATGTCACCGAATGAAGTGGGGAAGACCTGGGACCATGAGGAGGAGGATGTGTCAAGTGTGCGGACGAGAGAAGGCACAGACAATGGGAGGGCAGGTGGCAACAGCCCCAAGGCAGGAATGCAGACTGGTGGCGGTAGTCAAGCTACACACCCAGATCTAATACTGGGTATTGCGCTGTGGACTGCGGACGCAACTGTCACCTCAGGCAGTGTGGGAGACCTGGGTCGTTGATGAGGAAGTTGATGCAGGTGTAACACACCCCACTGCATCTGCATCAGGACTAACCAGAAGGGACACAATCCTAGCAATTTCTTCACATGAGCGCGCTCTTCTCTAGTGCCCCTACCTCAGTGCACTGCAACTCACGGAACCTCCAGACTGAATATTGGGTGACCTCCTTACTCCAGATCATTGTGCATGTGTGGCATTGTGCCCTTCACCCCCCATCCCCCCAGTCCCTGTTGGATCCTCACCCTGTTGTTGTAGTGTCAGGTCCTCTCGAGCTGTGTCCGTACTCCCTACTCCTTGCACCCTCTCCACACTGATGACTGTGGCCTGGGTTTCCTCCAGCTCCTCCTGTGGCGCTGGACTGCCACCTCCTGTCACCGTTGCTGCCTTCCTGTTGGCAGCGGGTTTGTACCTGGTTTAGGTTGTCACGTCCTGCCGGCGCCTCTTGGCCTCCTGGATTGGCCTCCTGGGCACTCCGACTGCATTCCAGGTGGTCTGCTTGTGGGTCAGTTGCTGGTAGTGTTCTGTCGCCTCCGTGGCCTTGGTCTTGTTTTCCTGCTGTCTGCACCCCGTCTTCCTCTCCCTTTTCTCCTTGGCCTTCCCCGAGCCAGTTGTTCCTTGCTGGTGGTCTGTGGGGGTTGTGGGGTTCGCGTTGACCTCTGCGCTGGGTCAGGATGCATCCATGTTGCTACGTGCTTTGGCTTGTTTCTGGTGTGTTGTTTCTGTGGTTTTTATGGTGCAATTTCCCGTCAGACGCTTGGGATTTGCAGGCCTGATGCTGCTTTTCGCTACTTTTTGTACCGCGATTGGCCTCATCGCATGATTTCTCGCGTTTCGCATTTTTCCGGTGTGACGTTGATTTTTACGCTGACATTTGACGCGTTATCTGGTGACTATCGCATGGTACAGCCTTGTTGTGAATTCCACGTTGACACGGGGTTATTTTCCCGTGATAGGCTGTGATATTGAAAGTTGCGTTACGCTACTCTTGCGGTAGTTATCACACGTTCTTGTGAATATACCCCTAAGATGTTTACATGCATGATACCGCGATGTATACATCATTGAGCTCAATATGGAAGGTGGCCTGGAAAAGAACAACTTTAGATCATTCTTTTTCGGTCTGTGACTATTTTCGGCCGTGAATGATTCTGCGATTTACCTTTTTGAAATGAATAATGCTCACAGCTATCAAAGGGAATGCCATCACAATGCAAATTGGTCCCCGGATTTGAGAGCAAGGAGGGGCACGGTTTCAGAAAGACAGAGCAATCACGGTGCGGCTGACAGAAAGGCGCAGAATGAATGTGTTGAAGTTGTGGTTTGTGCTGAGCAGGGGAGCGACCTTTTTTTAACATTGTCATGAACAAAGAGCCATCCGCAGCCCGGTGGCGTTGGTTTCTTTAAAGCGGCCAACACAAAGAGCGGATAAAAGATGCGCTACATGTCATTGAACAGAAGTGTAATTTCAAAGACGAGAATGTATGCAGTTGTTGTGCACAGGAGTACTAGCAATCCTGCTTTGTAAAAAAGACTGCGGCATTTCAGATGAAGGAAGTTCACCTCAGCTCTCGCGCTTTCTCTCTTGCAACTCAGGTAACTGGGCTGGCCTTGGAGACTGCAGTGCAATGGGCTTTCATAACACGTTCCCATTTAAAGCAGTAGTTAATAGGCAAGGTTACCGGGAAATAAAAAACAGCTATTCCCAGATATAAGAAAACATTTTATTGAAAGTAATACAGCTCTGGACAGCAGGCGCATAAAAAGTCATATAGATATGATTGCAAAAAATAATTAAAGACATGAGGTGGGAAATACGACTGTAGTCTTTAAAACCCAGTCGCGGCTCGCATGATTCGCGGGAGGGAAGGGGGGGGTTCGCCCTGGGGGGGGGTCGTGCAGGGGGGATCCCGCAAGGGGGGTTTTGAAAAATATATTAAAAACTTACCTTACCGGTCCCGCGCCGCCTCCGTTCCTGGCCGGGTGACGGTCTCGCCGGGTTTCTGGACTGGAAGGAAGCATGCATGCTCCCTCCCCTCCCCTACCTTAAGCCAATGACAATGCTGCAATGGCAGCGTTGTAATTGGTGGGGAGTCCCGGACGGCGCCCAGCCGGGCACCAGTAGGGACGCCATTTTCTCTATATAGGCTGCATGCAGCCTACATAGAGAAAATGTAGAGTGCGCATGACTGCTTTGGTCGGCCCCAGAGCCGACCAAACAGTCAGGGCACTCAGAGTGGTGCATGCCACTCCCCCCAACCTGCCCACCCGCCCGCACCCAACCAGGCATACCCTCCCGCCCGCCCGCCCCCAACCAGGCATACCCTTGCCTTCTGCTTTCTCGCAGCGCGAGAAGCAGAAAATAAAATGGTATTTAAAATACCATTTTATTTTCTGCTTCTCGCACTGCGAGAAAGCAGTGGGGCGGCGCTCCGACGCCCTGATGGAGCGGCCGCCACTGCCCCCTCTCCGCGTTGAATGATACAGTGCATTCTCCCTTTGCCCCATAGCGGACCCTTGCTTTCGAGCCAGAATAAAGTTGTCTCATGAATTGTAAAAGTGAGGCTTCCACTCCCAAATTAGCCAAAATGCTTCATAGTATATCGTGTTTTACGCAGTCAAAAGCTGCAGTTAAATCTACAAATGCCAAATATAATCTACCCTGTTTAGCCAACGTGTATTTCCCAATTAAAATATTCAAATTTAATCCCTGCTCGACTGTACCTAGGCCCGGCCGGAAACCAAACTGTAATTCAGATAGAACATTGTTGTCTTTGAACCAAACCCAAAGTCTATTAAGTACAATACGCCCCACTACATTAACCAGTGAGTAGAGCAATGATTTTGGCAGATAACAGACAGGGTTCTGACGGTCACCTTTCTTAAAGATCGGTACCAATAATGATTCTGACCATGTGGTAATAAAACCTGATGAACAATAAGCTGCTATGAAGTAGGTACAGTCCCGGGCACACGTAACGAGGATATAATATCAGGAGAAATGTCTCATACTGCAGAAATGTAGAGGGTCTACACCAGAATGATAGTCATAGGTGTTTAATATAGTAACAGAGCATAAGCAACCAGCCAAAACAAAAGCAACCAGCCGACACGTGTTTCGTCACAAAGGGTAGTAACCCGTGACTCTTCAGGGCTGGGGAAGATACAAAACATAAGATAAACTGACAAAAAAGCAAACAAACGATGTATAGGTCGAAAATAAAAATCATAAATACAAGTGGAAACCTGGTTACATAACTTACACACAAAATGACAATGAAAGATCTTTGCACCAAGATCAAAAGGTCGAGCTGTGAATGTGTAGAGGAAGAAAAATAAATGGAAATGCAGACCAAGAGGCGAAATAATCAGAACATGGTAAATGAGAAGCGACACAAGCCAATGTGATAAAATTGAGAAGGCAGCCTGTAAAGATAACAATCACGCACTAAGCGGAACGTGTTGGAAATACATGCAATGGAGGGCGCCCAGTCATGGCAACGAACAGGTTCTAAAAGCGGCTGTAAACGCAAAATCAGTGTTGGTGAAAAGTACTCAGGCAGAAGACCAACTAGATAAACAAGAACTCCTAAATAGAGGATAGGTCACCCAGGGTTAAAAGGAGGACCTCTGGTACACAAAGGTAAGACAAAACCGCATAGTGAACGAAATGGTGATCAAGAGCAAGCTCCATTGTGAGCTGGACGAGTGCGACTGAAAGACATGCGGAGAAAGCGAAAGAACGATAAAGACACAGCCTAGTAGGTGGCTCTGGAGGGAATAGACGGCTGCCCTAAGTGTGTGCTACTAGTAGGTAAAAGAAAAGAAAAAAAGGGGGGGGGGAAAGAGGGTAGAGAAAATACCTGAAAGGCGGTGCCAACAAGGTGGATTCTATGGAGAAGAAAAGGAAAACGGTAAGCGAAAGGGGTGAGCTGGAAAAGGAAAAATACGTACAGGGAAACTAAAGTGAAACCTTACCAAGTGACCGTTCAAGAATCCAAAACGGCAATGAAGAGCAGTGCGAACCACGGTAGGTGGACTACTGCCAAATGTAAGGAAAGGAAGATGGATATCGCCGGGCGGCGGATAAGCCAATGAGGACTATTGACCTGAGAGAAAACGGAAAATGGGAATGAAGTGAAGTGCCAAGTGTGGGAGGGAAAGGGGGGAAGGGGAAAGACGAAAACACTAGAGTATCGAGGTGAAGAAGGCTTACCTTCAGAAAAGTCGATGCAGTCTGTGGCGACGAGATTAACCAAGTGCTAAGTAGCACAGGGGGGAATATAGAATTAGGCGTGCCAGGTCAGTAGTCCAGGACGACAACGGCGGATGCGCCGGAGTACAGGAAACTAGATAGTGAAAGAGGGGGAGAAAGGTGTAAGCAGATACACCAGGGATAGTGAGCTAGCAAAGGTTGGCTCGTGTGGAGAGGACTGAGTCGCTTACCTGGGAGAAGTGTTGTTCAGGAAGGAAAATGGTTCCGGAAGATGGCCGGAAGAGGAGGGCGAAGGCGGGGTTATATAGGCAAGGTGGAGAAAGACTAGACCGCAGAAGGACAAAAGCAGAGGTGGGCTACACAGGACGCCATGTATAGAGTGTGCCGGTGTAGGAATTGGTGCTGTAAAAGGGATGTATGCCCCAAGTTGAAAGCAGAAAAAAAGGAAAAAAGAAAATAACATAGACTGAAATAGAGAAAGAAAAAGAAACAAACGTACATAAAATGTAGACAAACCAATCGATGGAGGATGTTGAAAGGAGAGATGAAGGAGAAAATAGATGCAACATCTGAGAAAAAGTAGTGTAACTCCTGTGATATGGAGTGCATGTCAGATGCTCAAAACAGAGATGCTAAGACCTGGAGGGAAAAAAAACAAAAAAAAAAAAAAACATAAAAGTAGTATACCATAATAAATAAATGCTCTCTGGATTACACGCATATACCAAAACTTCATGAGTAACACTGTGAGAGAAATACTCGCATGAAGCTTAGCCTAAAGCTAACAACCAAGTTACATGAGAAATAATTCAGGTGACCATAGTGGGCGCCGCTGTGACATGACGTTCACCCAAATAGTAAAGCGAAGTGACATTATACCAAAAGTAGTGACATGATAGCAACAATAGTGGGTGAGAATCGCACAAGGTGACTAAAATCTCGAAACTCTATAATCAAATTAGCAGATAGCTGTGAGATTCACGAAAATGTCTGGTTCATCAAATATTCCAACTGGAATAATGAGGTTCATGGTTCATGGAGTGGTCAGTAACCAGTGATTAATCCCTAAAAAATAATGAAGCTCATGATCCGTGTTTAATCCGTGTTGCACCGTCTGAAGGCGCATAATCCATGTTGCTTCCAGACGTCTGAGCCTCAGTTCTCTGTTGCCTCCTCTGGCATTAGTGGCAGCCACATCAAATCCGAAGAACGAGAGGCGTTTTTGGAGGCTTGCGTGGGACAAGTGGCTGCATGGACTGCCATGGGGTATCTGGAATCCTGGCGTTGGAGTGCTCTGATGTGTTCACCAATGCGTTCCTTCAATGGTCTGATGGTGCTTCCTACATACCATAGTTTACAGGTGCACTCTAGAATGTATATGACAAATTTAGTGTTACAATTGATGTTGCAATTGATCAGGTATTTCTTCTTGTTGATTGCTGTGAGATTTTTGATGCCATTCTGGGCAAATCTGCAGACACCACAACAACCACATTTAAAGAAACCCAGTGTGTGTGTTTTGAGCCATGAGTGGCTACTGTGAGGACGCAGGTACAGTGGGACTGAGTCTCGTTTTAAGAGTTCTACCACGTCTATAGGTGATCCGAGGTCTCGTGGTGATTACATCTTTAAGCGTAACATCTGCTAGTAGTACACCCCAATGTTTGTTAAGACTCCTTTTTATGGCTAGACCCATGTCACTAAAATCGGTAATCAATCTAACTGGTTGATCCTGTTTGGTAACTGTGTTTTTGTCACCTAGAGTTTCATGTCTCTCTAACTTTTGGATTCTTTTCTCAGCTTTATTTATGGTATGTGCATCATAACCTCTAGCCTTGAACCTAGATTTCATGTTGGAGATGCATTTCTGGAATTCTGGTTCCTCACTGCAGTTCCTTCTGGCTCTAACGAATTCACCATAGGGTATCCCTTGAAGTTGATTAGAGGGGTGGGAACTTTCTGCATGCAGGATGGCATTGCATGACGTCTCTTTCCTATATAGTCGACTATGTAGTGTGTTAGACTTGATGTAGAGTTCCACATCGAGAAATGTGATGCTCGACTTGCTACAGACATTCGTGAACCTCATGTTCATGTCATTGGAGTTAAGGTAAGTGAAAAACTCTTCTAGTTTGTCTTGGGACCCTGACCATAGCAGAAGGCAGTCATCAATGTAGCGTCCCCAATAGATTATGCAGTCAACCCATGGAGCTCCCTTGATACCCCAGATCCAAATGGATTCTAGAACACCCATGTAGAGATTGGCAAATGATGGGGAAAATTTGGAGCTGCTATGACTTGAGTCAAAAGTGGACCCATTAGCACAACTCACACAAGGCCCAGCTTGCTCCCCGCCCACATTAGTTGTCAGTGATCTCCAAAATCCTATCTCTTTCAATGAAGTCATCATTGCCATAAGCAAGTCTATTTCCGGCAAGGCCCCGTGACCAGACGGTGTCCCTGTGGACACTTTAAAGTCCAACATACCCCTGTGGGCCCCATTACTAACAAACATATCTAGACAAATAATCCTGGGCCCTATTCCTGAATAATGGAAGATGGCCCTAGTGGTCTCAATTTTTAAAAAGGGGGATAGGTCTTAACCATCATGCTATTGTTCAATTTCCCTAATCGACTTCAGCGTAAACATTTTGGGACCAATTCTACTGGCCCATCTAGAGGAATGACCTCGCAAAATAGCGTTCTATCTGAGGCCCAATTTGGTTTTAGATTTGGTTTAGGGACAACCAAGCGATGCTTAAATCTTTATCTAATCCTGTGGAAATACATGAAGGTCAAAAAGTAATCAGTGCATTTGGCCTTCATCGATTTATCAAGCGCGTTCGACCTTGTGAACCATGATAAGTTGTGGGACCTAATGGGAGGGATGGTCATGCAACCAGAACTCTTGACTCTAATACGTCGGCCATCAAAATCTTACAGTAAGGGTAGGCCATGGTCCCTCAGACGTATGCTCCCCACATATTAGGTCCACCTGGGGTGTAAAGCAGGGATGCATCTTGACCCCCTTTCTCTTCTTGCTATGCATACATGGGATAAATTCCTTTTTGATGCCAAATGGGAAGGATGTGCTGCAAATGGGGAAGAAGCTGGTTCCCATTTTGATCTATGCGGATGACCGGTGCTGATTGCCCGCAAAGCAAATGGGATCCAGACCCTATTAGACCTATTCCTGGTATTCATGAAGGAGTTGGATCTCCAAGTTAACTTTTTAAAGTCCTTCATCATGACAAGCGGTCACCCGAGTACCAAGTCTAAAACTTTTAGAATGGGTGACCACATTTTAGAAAAAGTCAAAAATGTTAACTCTTTGTGAATTCTTTTTAATCAAACACTTAGTTGGGTACTCCTTTTAACAGTAAGACTCCAGTACTTTTATAGGAATTTGGAAGCTGTCTTTAGATTTGCTTGTAAACTGCAACATAAGCTACTAAATGAAATGTTGAGCATTTACAGTAGTAAAGGCATCTTGGCTGGAACCTAGGGCGTCGGATTGTGGGGTTACAACAGAGCTGGAACCCTTTAAAGGGCAGAAAATAGTTTTACCCATAGATTGTTGTCAGTCCTGGTTAGCACAGCCACTTTAGTACGCCGTACAGAACTGGGGTTGACATACTTGGATGACCTGTTTGGGTTGGACCCGCTATTGCTCTCGGTAAAAATTTGGGGGACTGCAGTAACTAGAACCTGTATTGCTGACTGCTTGTTATTAGATAAGGTAAAACAGATTCCATGATTATCCTACATAAAAAATATGTTTAACGCACTACGGATCTGTATGATAACCCCTCCATGATTAGGCGAGGAGATAAAATTTGTGTTAAACAGCTTTTTTTGGCATACTGCACAAACACACACCGAGAATCCCCCAGGCCAAACTTTCCATTGACAGGTATGCCTCTGTATCTCCAACACATAGCATGGAACCATATCTAGGCTGGATAGAGAATTCAACCCACCAGCACTGGCTAACAATCCTCAGGCTGGAAACATTGCACTTTAAATTTGCTTTCCCCACAGCAGAGGTTTGGAGTATGGATCTCCCACCTTGTGGATGCGACGGCACTATAACACAGAGCACTTGCCACTTCATCTTATTCTGCACTTTATACATGGAGCCTAGACACTCCTTTTTGGTCCCACTTCTTTGTAAATCAAACTTGAAATCCCATACAGAAGGGTTAATATATTTGCAGTCTCTAGGTTCGTGGGAGTTGTGCTATTCTTTAGTACATTTTATAAAAACTGCTTTTTATATTCGGAATAGATATGAAACCTAATGTACTCCGAGACTGAACCTCGATTTGTTCATGCATCTTTCCGTTATGTGTCTGACACTTTTAATGTTACCTGTCACTGGATTTTTTGTTTGGATTCATTGTATGTTTTTTATCTCTGTGTGGTACTTTTATGGCCTCTGGTTGAATAAAGTTTTATTTGATTTGATTTGACCATGCACTAACTTCAGTGACATACACTTACTGGTTTCATCAGCAGCACGGCATGAGAGCAGAATGACCAAAGCCACAAATTGGAGTGTGTCACTCCCAGGGATAAACGCGGAACAAAGGTTGGAGTTACTTGCACTCCCAAAGATACACTTGGAACACAGATTGGAGTTACTTGCATTCCCAAGGATAAACTTGGAGCACAGGTTTGAGTTACTTGCACTCCCAAGGATACACTCGGAACAAAGGTTAGAGTTATTTGCACTCCCAAGGATACACTTGGAACACAGGTTGGGGTACAAGATTCATGAAGATATCAAAGAATCTGAAGTGCTTTCTCTTGGCGCTACTGTTCATCAGAAAAACACAGAGCCAAAGTCTTTAACACTGCGCAATCACAATTCTAGCGCCAAGTTTGCAGGAAAGGTCCCGAGTACAAAACACACAAGAAGCACTGGAGTAAATCACAGAGAGGTTATGGAGGAAAAGACTATAGCCTTTGAAGACACAGATACTCGGTCCTGCTTACTACTATATAGGAGGATTAATGGTACTAACCTGATATTAAGTACTTAGCCTAGTTCTTCCACTTGACTGAAGTTCGAAGAAGATCTCTAGGTTTTGACTCAGGGAGTCGCTAGGGGTCCAGAGTAGTTGTGCTGGAGGGAGAGAAGAGGAAGATGTCAAGGGAGCTGGAGCCACGGGAACCACTGGTTCACTTGGACTTGAAGGAGACTGGAGTGCTTCTTGGTTCCGGCTGGGTTCTTCAGGTGAGTGTGAAGGGTGAACGCTTGTTCTGCAGGGAGTGAGGCCAAGCCACGACTCGGGGTTGGGTGGGGTTTATATACCCATTCGAAGGCTCAACAGATGTAGTTAGATCACATGTGGCACGTGGAGCACATGGCCATCTGTAAGGTTCTCGAACCTTGAAGAAAACACGTTTTAGTACACTCACTTTGACCTTACAGAATGGGCAGGTGCAACTTGATGATCAAAACAAAATAACAGGAATCAAATGTATCGTTTTAGCTCGAACGTGCTAAATAGAAAAAATGCCAAGGCTCCAGTAACAGCGGGCTCAAGGCTTGCCATTGGCTCACAGGAGTCTGGGGGAAGCTTACAGGGATTCAATGGAAAACCACACCAAGGCCCTAGTAACAGCAGATGCAGATAATCTATTGATTCACAGGCTCTGGGGGACGTTTGCAGGATTTCAAGTGAAATGGAATTACGGGTTCTGGGAAACGCTTACAAGGATTCAAGCGCAATGGAATTACAGGTCTTAGGACGCATCAGTCCTGGTATAATAGCACACCATAAAGCTCCAGAGGGCTAATACAACATGGGCCCTGCGTGCTAGACCACCACGCAGGGAGCGTAGGAAGGAGTTGTGACAGGGAGTGTGTAGGAGGGGATCATGACAGTGAGGGCGCAGGAGGGGATCATGACAGCCACCCACCTTGGCTATGAAACAATCACTGAGGCTGAACCGCTGGAGTGCTATAAATAGGAAATCCCACTCGATCCTATTGAATGCCTTTTCGGCATCCAAAGAGAGTGTGAAGGCCGCATCCAGGAGGTCCCTCCCGGAGAACAGCACGTGGGCTAGCATGTGAAGATGGTTGCAGGGTATAAACCCCACCTGTGAATGGTGGATACGGTTCGGGATCACCTTACAGAGTTAGGCCGCCAACACCCATGCCAAGATCTGGATATCCCTGTTAAGCAAGGAGACAGGCCTATAACTGCCACAGAGGAGGGTATTCTTCCCTGGGTTGGGGAGGATCGCAATCAAGGCCTTGTTAGAAATGAGGCCAAGGGAGCCTGTCCGCTCTACCTTCTGGAAGGCTTTTTGGTGGAGGGAGTCCTTCACCTCCTCCTTCTTCCATTTATAAAACTCCGCTGAGACGCTTTCCTTCCCAGGAGCCTTATAATACAGGAGAATAGAGATGGCCAGCGAGATCTCTGCCTTCGTAATCTCCCTCTCAAGCAGATCCCTGCCTGAGTCAGTGAGCCAGGGGAGGTGCACAGAGTGGAAGAAAGCAACAAGTCTCACTGGGTCTGCCATAAACTGTGGGTAATAGGCCACAAATTCATCCACCATGGCTTGAGGCTGGGTGAGGATCTCACCCGAGGTGGATTGAAGGGATGGAATGGCCAGTGTGGTCTCCTGCTGGCGCAGCTACGCCGTCAACAGCCTCCTCACCTAAACCTCCTGTTTACAGTGGCAGCCCCGCAACCATTGCAACACATATTCTGCCTTTGAGGTGTACAGCACATTAAGGTCCATATGAGCCCTCTCTAGGCAGCACCAGAGGGGAACTTAGGGGGCCTCCATATAAAGTTGAGTGAGGGAGGCAATGTCAGCCTGCAGTGCCTTCTCACGATCAGCGTGCTATTTGTTCGCAAGGGCCGCATAAGTTGGCCTTGGAAGTTCACCTTAACGGCCACCCAAACAGTACTCGGGGAGGACACAGATCCACTGTTGTGCTCCAGATAACTAGTTAAGTGGGACAGAAGCTGTGCCTTACTCAAAGGGTAGTGGCATTGGGAGAGATTAAGTCAACAGGGCTAGCGATCCAGACTGGTCAGCCCCAGTTTCAAGGAAAGAAGCACTGGAGAATGATCTGAGAGCGCGCCCTTGAGGATCAGAGTTTCATGGCAGATGGTGAAGTAATCTAAGCAGAACTGCATGCCATGTACCAGCGATAGGAAGGCATATTTCCGGTTAGTAGGGTGGGAAATACACCAAATGTCCACAGGTCCATGGTCCGCCATGACTCCCCCATGAGAACCTGGTCTGCATTGTTGCCCATATCATTGTTGCCAGATTCCAGTCCCATCCCACAATCCAGTGAGTGGCATCAATGTCCATAAGGACACGATTGAGCTGAAGGAAGGACTGTCATTTGGGCTCATTGGCGCATAGACAGAGCCCACACAGATTGTCCTGCTGTCAAGACGGAGGTTCACGAAAGCGTAGCAGCCCTCCTCATCGGTCCATGTCTTGAGCACTGTAAAGGGCAATGATTACCACAGAAGAATCGCCACATTGTATTTGTGGGGTTGCACAGTTCAATCTGGTAGTGAGGGTGGGCGGCTACTGTGGATCACCCTTCCCACCAAATGTCGTCTGTCCTTCTCCACCTCCACCGACGATAGATGGGTCTCCTGAAAGAGGGCCACATCCACACACTTGTATTGGAGATATGCCAGGATTTTCTTACGTTCGATACAGTGTGTGAAGCCATCCACATTCCAGGAGATAGTGCGAAGGGGCCCCTGTGCGGCATGGTGCAGCCATTAGAAGCACGGGTCAGGCGAAAGGAGCAAGAAGCCGGGAAGGACCAAGGACAGAGAGGAGTTGGTGAGGAGAGAGAGCAAGGAGCATGGGGACAGGAAGAAGAGAAAGAGAAGGAAAAGAAGAAGAAACTTGTCCTTGCGCATGGAAGGGAGAGAAGAAGGGAGGGAAAGGTAGGGAAAGACTGGCAAGGGAGGGCGGTAGGGCAAGGCTGGAAGAAGGGGAGAAGGAACAATGTAGTGGCGGAGTCAAGGATGAATGGGTATGTCGAGGGTGAGGGGGGATCAAGGGCCAGCCGGAAGGGGAGCCCTTGACTGGAACCTTGAAAAAGAGCTAGAAGACAAAACCTTGAACCACAGGTTCAAACCTGGGAACCCACACAGCCCAGGAGGCGCTGAGCAAATGAGAGGACAAAAAAGGAGTTGCCAGCAGGGTCCAGTCAGCCTCTGGGGGGGTGTAGGGTGAAAGTGCAATTGGGGGATTCTTCGGAGGGGAGGTGATGTGATGGGAGGGGGGAGAGGAGAGCGGGAGTGGGAGTGGGCCTCCAAGGCTGGGGAGCCAAAAACTGAGAAAACCAGAAGACCGCTGCTGGGGGGCCATACACAAGGTGGCTTGGCACGCAGGCGGTTGCAGCCAGAAGATGCCCGACCTGGTCATGGCAGAGAAAGCAGGCTGTCCAATTACTTGCTGCCACACGTGGTGGATCGAGGCGGTGGGCCCGCTGAATTTCCAGAGGGTGGGAGAGAAGCATAGCCCAGTGAACATAGGAAGTAAGTCTTTTAGGGATGCACAAGTGTCCAGGCCCTCCGCAGGCTCCGTAAAACCAAAAAAGCACAAATTTTCCCACGACTCCGGTCCTCCAGGTCAGTGAGCTTGCTGCAGAGGTAGCTGAGTTCCATGTCCTGATCTGGGACGCGATTGAGTTTCTCTTCCACAGTCGACAGGCGTTGTTCCATTCTCTCCACTCTTTTTGAAGCCGGCAATGTTCAGCCCTTAGGACCTAGATTCCGCCCTGAGCTCGGTCCTCCTGTTATCCATGCCCTCCAGACGGCCCACCATCGTGATCTCCTGCAGGATCCCTCCATTGTGGGATCCTGAGGTGAGGGGGTCGCGGTCAACAAGGCAGCCAGGACAGCAGTCTTGGGCGTGACAGCGAGCGGCGGACCAATGTGGCCTCAGCAGGCCCGCCACCAAACCCCAAGCGCCTGCACAGGGTGCGGAGTTTGAGTGAATAGGGGAGGACAGGCCATCACCCCGCTCCTCCAGCTGCCGAGGCGCCTCGGCCCCCTCCCTGGCCGAGCTAAGTATCCATATGTGGCTGAGCACTCTGGAGTATCGGGCCTCCAGGCTCTGGCCGTATGAAGAGAACATGGGGTCCCGGCCCTCTCCGACGAAGGCAGTGGGCTCTGATAATGCATGGGGGCCCGCCTCCAAATCTCACCCCCCCCTGCTCCGCCACGGCCTCACCAGTGATGCTGGGTCCCTTGGGGCCTGTCGGAACCGCGGAGCTCTACACACAGGTGGCCATCTTGATCTGCGGCCAGACTCCGCCCGACATCTCATTGTCAAACAAGAGATTAAATAAGTTTGAAATAGAAAGATTGTGCTGGATTAGAAGAGGGACATAGTTATGAAGCAGAAGAAAATCAAACAACAGAGAACGAGTAATAAACATTTGAAACAACAAGAACACAAGATGGTGGAACCTTTAAGAGCAATGAATGCAATATTGCAAATCCTAGTTATATTTAAGGTAAGTTGTAAGCAAAGCAGTAATGACTTTATTTACTTAATCATCTAATTAACTTCAAACATGCTAAAGCTTCTAGGCATTATTAAAATTATTCCAATTAATACTCTTTTTGCATTGATCTGGAACTTCTCCTTACAGTGACAAAGGCTTATGTTGGAATTGATGCCAACTTTGTTATCAGGAGGAAGGGGTTTAAGAGGGTGCAACGTCTGTTCTCACTTACATGCTGAATTTTGATATCTTCTTATTTGTTGTAGTAATTTAATAGATGATATATACCATGGCACATATAACCATCCGCATAATACTAGAAAATTTACCAACATTTTGACAATTGCAATATGTAAAGTGTCCATACTTTGTTGTAGTCATTTCAAGGTCATTTAGTACCTTGTCTACCTCCTAAGTTAACACAGCTCTTCATTCTAGCAGTATAACCTTTATACCAGATTAGGAACAGCCTGAAAGACAAAAATATGAAGGTCAAAAGACATTAGCAACAATATTGATTTTTCAGTAGAAATATTGTTTCAAAAAAAAGTTTTGTAGACTATGATTACCGGACAGACGAACGAAATATGCTTTGCAATGATATTAATAAAATGAAAAGAGGTCATCCGCTTGCCCCAAAGGTGAAAGTAAGCAACAATACTACGTTTCAGATGAGACTACTGAGGAAATTATATATCTATAAAATATTTAAACAATTGTGGCGCCTACTTAATGTAAATACAGATGTTTGACACAAGTCTTTCTGCCAATGTATAAAATGTTCTATGTGCATATGCAAAAGAAATGTATTACATTCAAACAGAACTTGAAACTAACATATCGCAATCAGCACTTTATTGCCTTTATTTTTGTGTACCATTCCATTTTATATTTTGTAATGTACATAGTGACCTATATATGTGGGCAGTAGAGCTCGGGGAGCCCAACAACAAGTGTCTGAGTATATTTGTTCATTGAAATGGGCTTACAAGAGATTAGAAATCAAACTGCGTTGTTGATTTCAACCGTGAATGGCCATTTGTAAATATTTTGTAATTGACCTTATCCCTCAACCACCCTGTGATGGAAGCCACACTTTTGGAACTGTGGGGCCGATTCACAGAATTAATCTGAGATAAAATCCTAAACTTACTACTTTTGGTATTCACAGAAGGCATTTAGTAGTAGTAAAGTTAGGAGTCCTAACTTTACTACTACTAAATGCCTTCTGTTTATACCAAAAGTAGTAAGTTTAGGATTTTATCTCAGTTTAGTAGTAGGAAAGTTAGGAGTCCTAACGTTAATACTACTAAATGCCTTCTGTGAATACCAAAAGTAGTAAGTTTAGGATTTTATCTCAGATTAGTTCAGTGAATCGGCCCCTGTGAGAGGTTGGGTGTGTGTAAATTGATCAGTTAACTTTTCACAGTCCACTGTGACATGAATGGGAACCATCATAGATGTGGATTTCTGGCACAGACATGCACCCATCCCCAATACGATATTTAATTTGTTTTTGTATTATTTTTTCTCAATTTCACACTGTTTTTACATGGCTGCATGCTTCATACCTCATTTGAAGTACTGGACTTATTTATTGCATCCCATGTACTGAACTTACCTGACGTTTGCCTGGTCCCATTGTATTTTAGGATATGTTCAGCTTTTAACGTCATAATGTTCTTTCTCTACAGGTATTTATCAATTCTTCATCAACGTAATGTCTTTTAATGACAAGCTTCCCTTAGTTTTGGTCCTGTGTTAGTCCGAATTGTGTTTTATTTGCCCTGTGTGGTAGCTACCTTATGTTCACAAAAGTACAATCTTGCAAATATCCCTATTCCTCATTTTACATTAAGAGTATTACACGATAAACGTTAGGCAATTGTAAATGTTGAGCTATCCTTCTAAGACCAAGGGCAGACTGGACTAGTATGAAAATGAACCTGAAACATTTAACTCTGGGCAGTAGTTTGATCTTCCCAATTGTGCTTCTTTAATTGTAAGAAGGCAATGCAAGAAATACAACAATACAACACATCGTTTGTGCAGCAGAGCGTTAGGTCCATTTTGAGGAAAGGTCTTCAAGACGCTGAGCATAATTTTAGGAAAAAACATTCATAATTATTATGATGTGGCAATTACACAGAATTTGCTGCTCTGTGAGAAATAATTTGTTCAGGGAAGTGAACATGTTGCCAGGTTACTGATTTTAAAGAACTGGAAATCATTATCAAAGCTCACAACTGACTGTGAATGTAAGAAATAAACTGCAATCCGCAATTGAAAGTATTGCTTTAATAGGGAGAGACACTTTGCAGAAATGTGGTCAGTTCTGAGAATGTATTACCGAAATCTAATGATTCAAAAAATGCTTTGTAATGGAAAAGTTGAAATAGTGTTATATTTCGATTTTGTTTAGGTCGTGGTGTACAGGAAAGATTAATGCCAAGCATAAACAGGAGCCATCTGGAGTGTCTGTTGTCATGTGTTGTGCTTTCCATGTTTAATGTGCTATTTTAATAAATGTAATGCTGGGTAGGAAATTAGTGATTATTTGCTTTCATTGTCTGAAAAATCATTAAATTAGATATCAGGCAAGTAACCCTATACTTGAATGCAGGAAAACGCACAATTGCAAGAGAGACTAAATAATGCCTGAGAAAATGCGCTATTGCACAAGTTGTTCATTGCCATTTAAAGAACACCACGCACTCAGAGCTAGCATTTGGTCCGAATCTCCCACTTGCTGAATTTACACATAGGAAAAGAGAACTATCCTCAACAGTGATTAGGGTTGAGAAGTGTTGGGAATGGATCTTTCGAGGGTGCTTTCACTCGATGTTTTGCTTTTCTCCTTCCTCGGTTTCCATTGCTCTGTATGCTAGACTTAGGATTTGTGCATGATTGGCACTACTGTGTAGTGTCAAAGTGCTGTGCCTATCATTTACGAACTGTGGAGCAGTGTATATATAATTGGCTAATTCGAGGTAGCTGTAAGTCCCTTGTCATGGAGTAAGACCTATACCAGGGGCATGTCTCTCGAATATGCCTCCGTGGGCCTGCCACACTGGCTGTGCCAACTATGGAGGTAGCCCATCAATTGTGCCACAGGTCTGCCCTGGTGGGACCTGTGTGCATGGGTTACTGTTGCTCAACTTCGTGTTTACAAAGCTGTGTGCCCAGGTTCTGCATGTCTCCTGCTATATCGGAGTTCTCTCTGGTGACAGGGTGTGGTGTCGGAAGAGGTTGGGCAGGTATGCATATGTGCTACCTGCTAGAGTCTTGAATGACACCGGATGGTGTGTTCGATACGATGAGGCCTGCTTCTAGCATTGGATAAGCATGAGGGGATGTAGGGAAAGATTGTCTAGCATTATTTCCTACAGGCAGAATAGTAACAGTATGGTATTTGGTATTTGATTTGGAAATTTGTAAGCGCACGATTGCCCTGCGGCCCTAAGGCGTCTAGGGGCTGACGGTGTGTTGCCGGAAAGAGAATAGAAAAATTAGTTAGTGAACAGCCAAGTTTTTAGTGCCTTTCTGAAGGAAAGCAAAGTTGGGCTATTCTTTATATCGGTCGGGAGAGAGTTCCACAATTTCACTGTCCCCAGAACAAAGCCTCTTCCACCCCAACACGCCTTGTTGAATCTGGGGGTTTGTAGGAGTTTGCTCTGTGCTGATCTTAGATTCCTGGCTGGAGAGTACCAGATAAAGTGTTGTTTTAGGTACTGAGGGCCATACCCGTGCAATGCCTTGAAAGCTAGACATAAGGATTTAAATTCTATCCTTTTCTTCACTGGGAGCCAGTGTAGCTTTCTCTGTCCATGGGAGATTGACTGGAATTTCGGAATGTCCAGCAGCAATCTGGCGGCTGCGTTCTGCACACATTGCAGCTTAAGCAGATGTTTTTGCAAGCCCATATAAAGGGCATTACCATAATCGAGCCTGGCCAGGGCTAAAACTGTCACCAGTGTTTTTACGGACTTTGGTGGAATAAAGGACCGAGCTTTCCTAATTGTTTTTAGAGTAAGGAAGACCGTAGATGAAAGCTTGTTAATCTGATGTTGAAACGTCAGGTTATCATTAAAGATAATGGCCAGATTCTTCACCTTCCTGACTGGAACAGGGAAATCACCCAGACCAGCTGGCCACCAGCTATGCGACCAAAAGGATGTGTCGGAACCTAGCAGGAGTATCTCAGTTTTTCCCCCGTTCAGCTTTAGGCAGTTCGAGCTCATCCACTGATTCACACGGGACATACATCGGTTAAATCAGTCAGCTGTTTCCTCCAAATTACTAGAGATGGACACCACCAACTGAGTATCGTCCGCGTAGGAAATTACGGAGAAGCCAAACTGCCTAATTATATCAGCCAAGGGGGGTCACATGTATGTTGAATAATGTGGGGCTCAATGAGGAGCCCTGCAGTACCCCACATGGAACCATGAAATGCTCTGATAATAATGTTCCGAGCAGAACATATGGATGACTTCGTAATGGTGAATCCTCTGCAGTAGTGGGAGTGGGTTCGACATTACGGTGATAGAAAGGTCTCTTTGGAAAACAGGGCATTTCGATGTGCGTGACTCTGTGTGCCTTGCAGCTTGTCTCCTAAGTCACAACTAAGTGCTAGGGTAGGATCTGTGCTTTCCGGATAGAGGTCCATAAACTAGAGGTTCACAGGAAACGGCGGACCTCTGACTCTGAAAGGCCTTTCTTGGATGGTTATGTAGGGGTGGAATTAGCTCCTGCATTCCAAGGGGTAGGGTCTTGGCCCCACTAAAGATTGTAATCAACCCGCCCGGGGTAGGACGGTGGGCAAGACAACATTTAGAGAGGGCCTGTGCATTTCAAAGGTGATCTTTTGAATTGATCGTATCTTCAAAGGACATGGTGGGTGTAACTACTGCGGCTTCGACTTCTGAAAGTAGAGACACTTTTGGATTTGGAACCATACTATGCTGGTTTGATACTGGAACATTGACATGAGGAATCATTAGGGGAGGATGAACTGCAACTGGACTATCCACAGACTTGTGATGGTTTGGAGATGGACATGCTCCAAGAAGAGGACTATCACTTAATGGATTTTGCCTGGACGTTGCTGGCCTGCAGCTAGTGCCAACTGTTGTGGCCTGGGTTTTGAAGTACCCTCCAAGGGTGGGTGAGCTGGTCTCCTGTCCACGAGATCCCAGGGACACAAAGGATCTCACTGTCTCCACGAGATCATAAGGACCGCACTGGGTGTGGTGGACACAGGTGGAAGTGATCGTGGTTGGGACAAGAACCGTCCTGACATACACCATCATCTCGCTGTGCAAAAGGAGTGTGTGTGCAAGGATCAGCAGCCAACTGAGGTGCCGGGATGTGAGGAGTTCAAGGAGTGTGGGGTAAGCTTGCAGAGTACGAGGAACCCATGCTTGCAACCAACGGGACCTGTGCTCATTTGTGCTCACTTGTGCTCCAGAGCGTGTGGTGTCTGAGGGGTGTTCGGGGAACCTGAGCTGCGAGCTGAGACTGTCTTCAGCCTCCAGATTGGGAGGATGACAATGCCTTACATTGTGTTCTCTGTCTGAGGTCATTGGCTCCCTCTCCCTGGACCCATGCCACAGGGTACTTTGTTTTGGAAAATATCGTGACGAGACCTGAGGGGTTTTGTGTGCCTCGTGGGTATCTGCAGCTGACTGCCAGGAGTTTACGGCATGTCACAGAGTCACTTGAGGGGAAAACATTTCTCCAGATGGTGAGCGTGCCAGCTTCCTGGGTCGCAACCTTTTGTCTTCGGGGGGAGGGGTAGGGATTCCACACTTGTGCAGGTGACGTCAGGCGTCTGAAGGTCTAATCCGGATGTACAAAACTAAGTAACTGTTTCTTTCCATGATAGGTGGTTCCTACTGTCTAGTCAACAGTGCACCAGCAGGGACAACAGGTATCATTGGCTGGTAGAGTTGAAAGACTGAGTGCGTGGGTCGCGAGGCGCAGTCAGAGACTAGTGACTGTCCAACCTTTCTGCAATGGGAAAGAAGTCCGACGATTGCATATTACTGTAAAGTGTATATACAATGTGTGTTTCATTTTGATTTCAATAGAGAAGTTTGACAATTGCATATAACTGTAAAGTGTATATACAATGTGTATCTCATTTTGACAAGTGTTTTTATGCATATGGTGTGGAGTCTTTTCGTGGCGAACGCAGAGTGTTGCAAGGGGGTGTTGTGCCAATGCTTCACTCTCTAGTGCCCTGAGGATAAGCCTGAATGCTTGGTGTCAAACTACCAGAGGGTGAGCACAGGTTATCAGACAAGTGCATCATCCTCAATCTATTTGGAACAGTGGGTTCTAACTGGCTTCGATGCGTCTTAGCCAGTCTGAAACCGCTGGGTCTAACAAGAACTGATCAAAAGCAACCCCAGACTGCCAGTGAACTAAATAATGGCATCACATCGAAAACATTACTTAAAGTGGTACCATCTCAGTTAGTCTGTCCACAGTGACTAATGCAGTTAATTTCATCCAGAAAGTGAGTGGTATGACAAAATAGTACAATAGAAACTGCGGGAAGACTCCCCTTCTCTTTGAAGCAGAGGGCAACACGTTTTTTGTTTTGTACTGTGTTTGCTTTAGCATACTGGTGGCATAGAGAAAATCGCAGTGAGAAACAGGAAGGACATGGGGTGCCGAGAAGGCACTGGCAGTAGACAGCCAGCCAGATTAAACTAGAAATGGATTGGACCTTGGAGATGAAAGGCTTCATGAGAGGAAGCAGGATGAGAAAGTTATTCCTGTGCTTTATACAAGGCAGCTGCTGGTGGGGAGAATGAAGGGATGGGTGGGGGTAAAGATCAGTGGTTGCAGGAGGGTTCAGAGGCTTCCCACAAGCCAAATAATAAATAATGCACAGAGAAAATAAGGAAGGCAAGGGATTTCAGCCAAGAAAAGAAACACAACTCAAGAAAGGGTTGCCTTTCGCTAATAAGTCAAACGAACTAAAAGAATTACCTGTAAATTATATGACTTGTTTTTGGTTGAGCTATTCCATTCAAACAATTCACACACATTCTGATTTGTTTCTAGCTCTTTAAACATGCATTCCTGAAATTCTTGGTGATGCGGGTACCCAGTCTCATCTGGAAAGAGCTCACAGGACATGGATGAGCAATCTGAAAATACAAGTCTCGCCATTCCCCCTCATAGCATTCTTCATCCAACATGGACACGTGAGGGTGATACTACAGAGGCCAAGAAAGAGGCGTCACTGCAATAGAAGTGGCACACAATGTACATAATACAGACTATTCTTGGCAAAACAACAACATGAGAATACTTTCTTGTACATGTGTCATGCAATGAGAAAGAGGAGCATTAGTTATAGTCTAATAGAAATGCTCTGTACGATATTTTATGAAAGTATGTTGCACTGTATTTGGGTGGACATTCATGGCCAATACTTTTGAAATTCCAGGGGATCTTGCCTAGACTTAAATGATGTGCCGTCACAATACAGAGGTGCTCCAGACAGCTGTACCTGACGAGCAGTGCAGGACCAGAGATCACAAAAGGCCAGCAGGCCTGCTTTTGCAAGATCTCTCAGCAGCATTTGAAATGGTCAATCATAACATTCTCATCAACCAGCTGACTGATATTGGCCTAGCAGAAGAAGCACGTGGTTGGATGATGAAATCACGCCACACACCAAGATGGCTGCTCCTCTTTGAGTCTCTGGTCGACTGGGTGGAAATCTCAGCCAGTGCTCCTGAATTAGGCCGACCTCGCTACCCGAAGACTATGGGGACCTGACTCCATAAGGCCAGGGCATGCCATGAACCAATCACAACACCTCCCCGTCCTTCCTTGACCTGCCGTCAGCTGTGAGTAAGCTACACCGCTGTGTGCCCTTCCGCCATCCTGCTGTCCTTTGTGGCGGCACTGGGCTGCTACTCGACCCTCGCGGGATCTGGGAACCTGGGACTGGCCTGCAGGATTGCCGCTGTGGGGTGGGTCTCCTGTGGCTGCAGACGACCTGAGAATCTTTCCCTCTGTCCTTCTTAGGACTTTGCCCGCATTGGCTTGCAAGTCGTCTTGCTGGGTCTGAGCCACAGTGCCGCCTCCTCGTACCCGGCTGTGGGCCCAACAAGCTGAATGCCTACTCCCAGTGCACACAGCGGACATTGGAGCCACTTGGGTGAGGGGAGGGGGGCCCTGCCACAGCATTGAATGGCCCTTGGACTGCCCTCTGAGGGATTTGTTGCCTGAACACGCCCAAAAAAAGAACTACCCATCCCTGGTGCAGTCGGTGCAGATGGCCGGGTGCGCTCACTTGATCGCAGCCCTGACACCATTATATACCAGTTCGGGCTGGACTGTTTCCATGAGGAACAGGGTCAAGACTGATTTGCATATGGCTGGGTCTGAATTGGGGTGGGAAAGTGAGCTAAAGAACGATGATGGATTCAACCCAGATCTGTGACTGGGGGTGAGAGTCTGAAAAGTTTCAGCGCTCCGTCCATCATCTCCTTGTGTTTGCCATCATATACCCGCAGGTTTCTTTAGGTTGTTCCTGGAACTGGCGTCTGGCTCCACCCAGTGCTACATCTCACAACATGGCTATCCCTGCACCACCCAGTCCCTCATTAAGCCACATGCTTGAAGACACTGCCTCCCTGTGGTAATTGCCCCCATTTCTTTCTTTCTCTCACCCTATCAGGAGTACCTTTGGGACCATTCTCTGGATCACCACCCCTCCTCCTGACACTTTCGGCCTGATTCTCATTTGCTTCCCTGGATTGCCATTTGACCAGCCCTTCATGGTGGACAGGAATGCCTCAGCTGTGGCGGACTGGAATGCACTTTGCCTTACCAGTAGGAGCACTTACTGATCAACTGCTGTTGCCCTGTAAGTGTTTGAGAACAACACAAGGGGAGCTTATGGACTACGTCGATGTGGTGGGCATCCCCTAATCACAACTCCCACACCACCTCTCTTCCTCCCTTTTCTGCACCCACGGGCACATCTACTCTGGACCTGTTCCGTAATGAGCACTTCTTTTTTCTGAGACAAACGTCATATATAAAAACGCAAAGGGGTTTAATCAAGTAAGGCCTATTATGTGGGGAGGGATCAATATCAAAACACAAAAGTACTCAGAGTCTCCACTTGGCCATTAATCAACATTAGTTTGAAAAAAGCACAACATTCACATCAATCTCGTGTGCTTGAGTATTTATCTCAAATATATTTCATACTTATTTGTCATTCTCTTAATTTCAATCATATCCATTTGGTACAATCAAAACATCACTATACACAAAAACAACATAAAAATTAATCAATACAGGTAACAACACAAAATTTTATAAAGCAATAGAAATTCAAAAAAATGCTTTTTCCACTAAACAATAGTGAGTTCTTGCCAGTAAATCCAAGGTAACTCACTGCAATGAATTGTCCTGCCCCTTATATAGACATGGGGTTATATAACCAGTTTAGTATTCCCACACTCAGCGTTATCCAAAAAGGAGAAATTTAATAGTTCCTTTTTAAATGGAAAGATTTCTTTCGGAATCATAACCAGTAGTTATATGTTTGAGGTGGTACTTCCAATAGATCCCCATCGAAAAATGCCCACGAGTTTCGACCTCGTACAATCTAAATCTAAATCCGTATTTGTAAAGCGCGAACTACTCACCCTTACGGGTCTCAAGGCGCTGGGGGCCGTTGTGGAAATTAAGTGAGCTATTGCCCAGAGTCACAGGGTGCTGAGCTGAGCTGCCGCCGGAGCAAGGGATCGAACCGTGAACCCTGTGCTCCGAAGTCAGCTGCCCTGGCCCTGCACCACACCTCTCCACAATGTAGGGCTATGTAAAAATTCTTTTAGGAGGTCATCATCAGGGCAAAGGAAAAAACTCGTTCAGTCAGAGCTGAAAGGTATATGTCCACACGTTGTTGATGATAAATGGCCAAGTGGAAACGTCATATATAAGACATGCCTGAGGTGGTGCACCCACCTTTCAGGCCCCTGACATCTACGTGCTTACCTCCTATGCCTCCTCTTCAACATCTTGCCTCCACTTTCTGGCTTCCCTTCCTCCCACGATGGCCTCATGCTAGTCCTGCCAACAACTGCTCTTCACTGATGTGGTCGACGATGGCAAGACTGCGTCTGCTCCTGCCCCACAAGTTACACCTCTTGATACTATCCTCAAGAAAGTCACCTCTATAGGAGTCCACTGCTCGCCGTGGATACAAAAATCGCCGATCTTACTCAAGATGTTAAAACCATAAAAACAGACATGGGACTCTTTCAAGCTAACTTGGATGTAATGGACCACTGTCTGACCGTGATGGGAAAGAAACTAGAAAGATTGGAGACACTACCCCCAGAGCTCTGGTACATCAAACTAAAACTGATTAACCTGGAAGATTGGTCCCGCCGAGGCAATATCAGAGGGGTGCCACAAAAGATGGCAAAGCCTAACATGAAGGTCTTTCTGCTTGACCTGATAGCACATCGCTGGCCTCTCATTTACTCCTCCTTTTGGAATCCAGAGGGCACAGAGAATTTGATCCTAACTCCCAACCGCCAATGTGGGCACTAGACCCTGCCCTCTACTAGGCTGCCTCCTGCTACATGCTCACACCCATCAAATCCTCCTGGCAGCACAAAGACATGGTCCATATGAGATTAATGGGAGCTGAATTCTTATGGTCACGGACTTCTCCTCTGAAACAAATGGCATTCAAAGCTCATTTCTGGATGTATTCCCACAACTGAAAAAGTGGGATATCAAATATAGGCTCTTGAATCTGCCACCCTGTGGATCACGATGGATGGACTCTCCAGGGATTCCTATGACCCGGCAGACTTGACACAGTTCCCGGTCTCATTGGGAGACTCCAGCATGGATACCGCACCTCATCTGCCCAGGGAGCATTGCGGGCTCCCGACTGACAGAGGACTCTAGCTGATGTGGCTGACAACAGGACTGCCTCCCTCAGAAATACCTTGAATGAGACAGGGTGATTAGATCAGAGGAAGAATTGACTCAGGAGGACATCAGGAACAATTCATGATTGCCACTGAAGCCCTCATCTCTACCTAATAAAGGCTCTGATCTACCTCCCTGACCAACCACCTGACTGTCACTGACCTGGACTCCCGGCCTTCAGGCCAGGTGGGTAGTAAGATACTGGGGTGACTTTGCCTTCCTGTTTCCTGCCTGGATAGAGTAAGTGGTGCTCCTCCTCATCGGATATTCGCTGTATACTACACCACAACCACCCCTTCCCGTGGTTAGCGCCCCCTCTTACAATGGTCCCTGGCCAGGGTTGGCTGGCTTAAATTCTGCCCCTTCCATTTAGCCTGCTTCCAAGATGCCTAATGTTTGATGTCTCTCACTGCCCCCCTTTGATCCACGTCGACCAGCCTCATCCAGGAGCCCTTAGACTTCTGTACTGTCTCTTGGCTATATAACCCTCCTTTCCCCCCACTGCCACCATTGCTAAACTCCTCAGGTTACCCTATCCATGCACTACGAATGGTGACCCACATCACTCGTCGCCTTTTGTTGATGGTTGACCTTACCCCCCCTGTCCTTTACCCCTTCCCTCTATTCCTGCTCCCCTTAACATTTGGTGGTCCGTGGCACCCTTTACATTTGTAATGTATGCCTCTCTGATCTTTTCCCCATTGTTCCCATTATCACTCATCCTTGCTTCTCAGTAATTATTGACCCTTACTCAACAGCCATTGCAAGTACTCCACGGTGACCTCTTGCTCAGCGTGAAGTCTTGACTCACTGTTGTCAGGGGCTACCGCAGTAGGCAACCGTGCTATTGTCCACAGACACATTCCCCCATGTTCTACGAAGTACCCCTGCACTTCCCTACACTCACTGGATACTTTACTCTTTGCTAGGATTTTACACTCAGAGAATTCATAGAGGCCTCCATCTCCCCATAGGTGTCTCCCTCCACTCCCCCCCCCCAAGGCCTACACTGCAGATATTGCTATCTCTCTGGCCTTAACCTTGAGCTCCCATCGTCCGGCGAGCTACCCCATCTCCCATTCTCTTCCACCTCACTTCACATGTTTTACATAAGGTGCTCCTCCTGCTGCCAGGGCGCTCTTATCCCTCATTTGCAACCACACTCAACATGAATGGCTTGATGAACAATGTGTAGCTTAAAAAAATATTGGCCTACCTAACCTCTAAAAAGGCAGATGTTACCTTCATACAGGAGAAACACCTCTCTGCAACAGAGTCAGAGAAACTTAAGAGGGATTGGGTGGGAGAAGTAATTTACAGTGGCAGTGTCCCTGTCACACCAACCCATACTGTGTCCCCCTCTGCTGAACCAATCCCTAAGAAGAGTAGCATGGCCATCCTCATCCACAACACCCTTCCTTTCTAAGTCCGTCACACCTGTATTGTTGTGTAGTTCCTATAAACATATATAGGACCTGCGCATTTAGACAACATACACTGTAGGATTGGTGTTCAGACTGATTCTAAACACCCCCACCGGGTATGTTAGCCTGTATACCAGCTAGCTCACAGTGCAACCCCTCTTACCAAGGAGAGAATAGTTCTTGGCAACTATCTAACATGACAACCCTGATCCCTCAGGATCATGGAAACAGTGCTATACTTTTCGCTCAATCACTTGTGCTCACTTTGTCTCAGAGAGATACACAGAATAAACAGTGGGGACCTTTTTCAATAAGCATTTATTGAACCAGCGTCATTCTAGTGTAAAATAGGTGTGCTGAAACAACCATTAGACAGAAACAGATATAAATGATTAGAAGCACTAACAGAGCAAAAGGATGGTAGATTTCTACCATTGTGCTAAAGCAATGAATACAGGCAAGTATATAAAATATATGACAGTAGAATGCGTACTCCTATGATGCAACCCTAACTAGGTGTACCTAAGTGTACCTAGCATGTATGTGGGTGTAAAAACCAAGAATCCCTCTAGGATAAAGTCAACCCCGTTACCTGAAGTGAGAGACTGTGGGACCCTGTCTTGGCTTCGAGATGGACACCCCGCAAGGGATGTCACACCACTGCGAGCTGGAGTGTCTGCATGCAGGAGCCTCAGCGTCTCGCGTCAGTGTGTCGGCATGGAAGTCCTTTTCTCCTCTGACGACCTCAGCAAGATATGGTGTTTATATACCCAAAGTGGTACCCTCAGGGGTTCTACCTTGCTGTGTCATGTCTGACTTAGGATGACAGAAGGAATGACCCTTGTACATAGTTATTATGCAGGAGATTGTAGTCCTGCTGAGTTTCCAAGAATCCTCATGCATAATGGATGAGGCTAGTTTTCAGGGAAAACCCTACGTCCTGAAAGCAGTATTGTAACTAGGTAAAAGGTCAGTCCCGAGAACCGGTATGTAGTGTAATGGTAGGGGAGAATATAGGTGAAAGGTTAGGTGACTACCTGAGCCTATATTGGGGGACCTATTTGAAACATAACAGTATAGACAAAGGCCAATATGTGTTTGCTAAACTTAAGGTCAGCTCCAAAATGCTCCAAATCCATATTCCTCTCCCACCTGAACAGACCCATCACTGAGATACATCCCCCCCCACATAGTGGAAGGAGGGGAATGGAAGCGGACCCCAGACGCCATCCTGCACTGTACAGGTCCCATAGACTCACACAATAAGAGGGGCACGGCTCTTCTAAGATATCTCTGCAATGACCAATGGTTGGTGGACATCTGGTGCCTCCTCCACCCAATAGAGAAGGAATATTTATTATTCTAACTATTTCCTGACCTCACACACAGTTTATCCAAAGATATTGGACCGTGTCATCCTTGAGGGCTCCCTGTCAGACCATGCCCCAGTCTGATTGGACATAGACTGGAACCTGCAGAAATTCACTCAGAAACCCTGATGCCTAAATGTAGCACGCAATAGGACACATAAAACACGAAGATCCTTTTGATCCTTGCAATCCCGGTAAGAAAATCAGGATCGCAAGGATCATAAAAATCCAAAGCTATACCTGTAGATTACTTTACGGTAATCAAATTTTTATTTTTTATTCATACCCAAGGTACCACGTAATAAAAAGGATACTTAGTGGCATGGTTCCCTCTAAACTGCGTGCCTCAGCGGGCGCGCACACCCAGTGGCATGGGTGATTAGTAAATAATAAGTAACTCAACGGAGTGCATAGTGCTGCCTGGTGTTACTTTGCTCTGGGTAGGTATCACATGGGTGGAGCACTGGCCTTCCCATGATCCACCCATGTATTTTGATGCAAACCAAGATTTACATAGACTTGTAAATCTGGGTTGGTCCAACATGGTGCACCTACCCGAGGCTGGTGTAACAAGAAGAAATATCTTTATTTCTCCTCGTTGCTTCCTCTTTCTTTGTGCAGAGTGGAATATGCCTCTAAAGATTGTTTTTGCAGGAAGGTGCCTGTGTTGGCGCTGGGCAGCACACAGTGCACCAGTGTAGAGCAAAAATGCTCCATATCTTAATAAATATGGAGCATTTTTGCTCTCTCCGTTTCACTCGAAGAGCACAGGAAGTTCCTTTGCTGCACCGTGTTGCATGAAATATTAGTGAATGTGCCTCTTAGTGTTTTTAAAGGGAAGTTGAGGCTTCAGTTAAGTTGAGGCTTCAGTTATTTTGTGAATTGGACGAGGGTTGGGGCAGGTATTATTTTAAAGGGGACATATTTCCACATCCTGGGTTTCTTGATGAATATCCCTGATTCAAGTATTGTTCTATGTTACATTTCTTTGTCTACAGTCTTGTGTTGTCGCTGCTTGTGTTTTTGGGATCATCCAGAGGTGGTTACCTGGTCAACCAGATAGATTTGGGTACACTTGATGCGGATCTTGTATATTGCCTGGTTTATGATGCAGCTGATTTTGAAGATGGTATTTGCAGGCAAGTGTGGCCAACATAGTTCCATCAGGCTAGAGGTGAATTAATTTCTTCAGGCCCTTGTTGAGGCGTGCAGAGAAATACACAATGCTTTTCAGGGGCCACTGTTGTTCTTGGAAGCCTGTAAAGCAAGAATTGTATATTGTTGGTATATTAGGTAATTTCAATGAGCCTATTGGTGAGTAGTCGTTCAAGGGGTTGTAGTTAAGAGGATGGAACACATAACCAAGCACTGAAGTACATCACAGTTGACATGGAACTCGAGGCTGTAAACAGGTACCCACTTAATGTTATTACTTAAGGTTAGAAATATCCTATCCACAGCATCCGTACTGAGCAAGGGTTCAATCAATTAATGTATAGCTTACTCGATGACATATAGTTCACGTTAAAAATTAGGTTTCTAAGTACACATATCACTTACATTATTGGGCAAGTAGACTGTTGCAAATAAATGCAAATTCTACTACATCACAATTTTAACAATAATGAAATGTTCAGAAAAAAATTAATATTTGCATTGCGCACTTTTCACCCAGTGTTGTGTTTCATGAACAAAAAATGAACTATAATTGTGAAAATGTAAGGTCGCAAGCGAAGAAAATCAAACTAGAGTTCTATTGTGATTATTTGCACAGATATTTGTTCTCTTTGCAAGTGGTTCTTTTGGTGTCTTTATTGTGGTGAATCCTCTTCTATTATGCATGTACTTGATGCTGTCATGTTGTGACTTAGAAGCAGCTGTGGTTATCACCAAGGCAAGAGCAGTTACAGTGTTTTAGTGAGTTCAGCATCGTATTAAAAAAAAAAAATAATAATAGAGGTAACATTGACATTTTAATAAGGGCCACCCGGCCAATAAGTGTAAGAGGGAGAAGTGTCCATCTATCCAATAAGTCTCAAATTCTTTTTTTTAACATAGCCTCATATTTTAATTTGTGGTAGGGTGGCAACGGGTCAGGGCAGGATTGGGGACTGTCCCTGCAGTGGATTCACTGTGTGCTGGTCTGCACGTGTGGGAAGCAGACTCAATGTCTCTGGACCTGGAATTCTCAGATCCGGAGATATTGGGCTACCTGTAATGGTGCAGAACGGTATTCCAGCTGTAGTTATTTCTTGTAGTGGGTTACCTACACTCATAATTAGGGCCCAACTGTGTAAAATGTAACCATGTAGGAAATTCGCATCATTTCCTTTATAAAAACGACTTGAAACTCCCAAACAATTGCAAAATTATAAAAAATTGAATGAAATTGGTTTGTGGCACCCCACGGTTTTCACTGAATGAGAGGATGCATTTCATGCTAAATATAGCTCAAGATTATGTGTCACACAATGCACATAAGCAGCTGTTTTAATTAGGGTGTGGCACTTCTGACTCCAACCTGCTCCTACCTGTCTATATCCCAGCACACCTTTCCCTCTCAACTGTCCCATTTTTTCAACTTTAGTTTCAATTTATGTCTTGTTGCCCTGCCCTTGTGCTCTTATTTTTCACAGTTCCCAAATAGCTGTCCAAAAAACATGCAACTGGGTTTTCTCAAATTCCGATGCTACACGAAAAGTCAAATACATTGTGCTGCATAATTTTATGTGCCATATTTTTTCTGTGGCAATGTAACTTTACAGTTTGGTATGTTTAGTTAAAGAATACTGGAATATGGTTCAGTTTAGTTAGTGATCGTAGTGGCCTTGAATATGGCATGTGTTGATGTCTGGAAAGCATAAGTACATCTTGAAAAGCCCAGGAAAATCGTCACTATGGACGTCTACATGGTAAGAGCTGTTTCTGATTGAGCACTAAAGTCGCACTTTGGTAAAAAGTTTCAAACAGATGGGGCCCTATTCACAAAGGTAAATTTACATGTGCAGCTTTAGTCTCCTGAAAAATAATATTTTGCTTAATTGTAAATCTACCCTTTTTATTCACTATTTCTGCACCTTTTTTCTATTGACCATTTCGGAGTGTAAATTTACATCTAAGGGGCCGATTATGATCTCAGTCGGAAAGCCTCCAACCCTAGGTCGGAGGTTTTCCGACTGAGATTGTCGGTTTCACTTCCGACCGCCTAATTTAGGTGGTCGGAAGTGAAACCGGCTAGTCACTCCGGCTGGCTTCCGACGGACTCAAGGAGCGGCCAGTTAGAACCGGCACTTAATCCATATGGACGGCATTTTACGCCGTCCGGATTACGATGCTCGGTTTCTGGCAGGCTTTCCATGTCGGGCTTTCTGACATGGAAAGCCTGTCGGAAAGCGATTTTGGGGGCCACTAGCAGGGCCCCCTTCAAGCAGCGGCCTTCGGTTGGTGGCCGAGGGGGCACCTATGGTGCCCCCCTGTTGATCCCTGCACCGTGTGGCAGGCACCCTGAGGTGCCTGCCACGCGGGGCAGGGATGAACACAACCTCTCATTTCCCTATGGGAGCTTGTGCTATGGCTGGTTTATGGTCGTAGCACATGCTTCTATAGGGAAATGTGAGTATGCAACCGCACCATGTGCAGTCGCATTGTAATTAGGCTGTCGGGATCGCCGACCGGAAGTCGGTCAGACTTGTTTCTGCACGTCCGCCAGACATCGTAATAATCCCCCAAGTGTATACTTACATGCCTCCACCTCCTAAAACCACGGGGTGGAATCATTTGAAAATGAATTTAAAAGTGTAAAGTTACTTCTAATCCACTACTTGAGTAGAAATCTCCCTATCGTAAAGCACAGTAAAAAATGATGTAGTTTATTATCATTTTTTAAAGGTATATGAATATATTAATGTAAAATAAAATTGTACATTAATTTAAAATGTTTATTATTAACCTGGCACTAAATACAATACAATTTGTCAGAATATTAGCTCATCAGATAAACATTTATTAAATGTTTAAATAATCAAAAGATAATAATTTAATCCTTAAATATAATTTAAAAAACTAAATTTAAGATAATAGCACCCTCACTAACATTTTAATACTTAATTACCTCAGAACAGTGGGTATCTCATTTTGAAAAGGTATATTCCGTAGGCTCCCAGGAGGAGCCAAGGGTAGATATACCGCCAAGTCCACCTGTAATTCCCATTAGTTTTTTTGCTGGATGAGGTTCATTCAAGCATAGAGCTGCTATTGCTAAATAAGGCCCGGGGTCCCGACGGAATACCCCCAGATCTGTTTTGTGATAACATCGAGGTCTGGGCCCTCCTTTTAACCCAAGTTTTAAATGCGGTAGCCTCAAAGGGGACGTTGCCCTCCTGGTCTACCACTATATTTATTCCAATCTATAAAAAAGGAGACAAGGACAATCCACATTCGTATCACCCGATCTCCCTTATTGACGCTGTTGTAAAGGTCTTGGGTCGGGTTCTTTTATCTAAATTGTCTGTGTGGGCCATAGACAACCAGATTTTAGCGGAAGTCCAATTTGGTTTCTGTGAAGGCATGTCAACAACAGATCAGTGCATCAATCTGTATCTTTTGATTGCCAAATACACACTGACACAACCAGGTGTTTTGTATTTAGCCTTTATGGATCTCACGTTCGCGTTTGATCGAGTCAACCGGACTAAGCTATGGGATATTTTATTCTCACTGGGAGTGGATCCTTCTATGGTCCATTTACTTATATCACTCAATGCCCAGACGACTGCGACAGTGAGATACACACATGAGGGGGCACTCACAAATCATTTTAACTGTACGAGGGGGGTGCGCCAAGGCTGCCTTTTAGTTCCATTCTTATTTTCTGTGTATATTATTGGCACTTCAGTCGGATTCCCCTAGAGTGGGAGGAGAGCCTTGCCAGTCTTACTCTACGCCGACAATGCAGTGCTATGGCTCATATGGCCCGGGGTCTGCAGATTCTAATAGATGGCTTCATCTCTTTTATGGACAGGCTGGACCTGTCGGTTAATTTTACTAGGTCATTTGTACTAGTGGCTGGTCGGCGGGGGCCCCACACGAAAAGTTTCAAAGCAGGCTATCATATTCTGGCTAAGGTCTTGGCTTTTCTCTACCTAGGAGTGTTATTCGATGACCGCCTACAGTGGGGAGCCCTCTTAGATGCAAAGTGCAGCGAGCTGAATAAATCAGCGGGGGCCATTACCAGCTTTGCCAGTAGACTGGGTGCATGAGCACCGGAGGCCATCTTAAAACTGTATAAATCCTAGACCATCGCAAAGGTTTTATATGGCAGTGAGGTGTGGGGGTATATTTCTTCTCATAGTTTACAGGTGGTGGAAAACAAGTTTTTATGGCAGATCCTGCGAGTCCCCCAGGGTACACCAGCTTGGTCTGTCCATGAAGTGCTAGGGGTGGATTACCTGGAAGATCAAGTGGCAATTAAAACATTACTTTAGTGGATAAAGATCTGGTCACGCAAAAATAAAGGTTTAAACCGCTTGATTTTAGCGAATTGCTTGGCCCTGGAACAGGGCATTAAAATTCCCTGGATATGTTATATTAAGGAAACTGCACAGGCCATAGGAAGGCCAGACCTTTTCTTTGCACATGACACTTTATGCCCTGGGGATCCCAATAATATAAGAGTTACATCATAAATTTGTCACTGACCAGTGCAAAAATAAAGAGCTTAGTAAACCTTCAGTGAGGGCTTATGTAATGTTAAAGTCTGTGCCGGGTATGGAACCATATCTTCTTGCACACTCTAGCACCCACGATAGATTTTTAATTTTGCGCTTCAGATTTAATCAACTCCACCACCTTTTTGCCTCACCAGCTGGATTTCTTTGCTCATCCCAAAGAGGCCCCTGTGGCTGCGATCTTAGATCTCCACAGGACACGCTTAATTTTGTTTTATTGTGTAAGTTATTCTCGGTGCCAAGAAAACGATTCCTCCGGCCCTTACTAAAGAGTTTGAAGTTTAGACAGGCAAAAGTGGTACTTTTGCACTTACAGTTGCTACCAAACCCCCATATCCTCCATGCTGTGATTAGTTTTTGCGGGCAGCTCACAGATCTAGGTTATCAAGAATGGATTGACCCCCATTGCTTTGTATTCATGAGGTTAATATTGGCGTGATGGGGTATATAACTATTGTTATATCCCGCATAGATGCCCTAATGTAGATCCATTCGTACATGCCCTAAAATGGACGTATTCATATTTACCCTAATATGGTCATATTCGTATCTTGCCCAATTATGGTCATGACCGCATATGCCCAATTATGGTCACAACTGTACATGTCCTATTATAGTATGATTCCTTATATAGGCATGATCTTTCACCTACATTGGTCCCAGCTAGTACACAACGAGTTCTGAGGGTTGAACGCTATCTATCCTGTGGTTTTGAATGCAGCAGGGTTCTTCCAAACACAGGCCCACACTGTACTCATTAATTATGCATGGATTTCTAAGAATACACCACCGGCATAATATGTATGTACAAAGTTCACCCCTGACGTCTTCCTCATGTCCAATACAACCCATACTGTGGACCGAGACTCTTTAGGGTATAAATACACCACATCTTGCCCCGTTGAGACAGAGGGAACCGAGACTTCCATGCTGACACACTGACCAGAGACGCTGAGGCTCCTGCATGCAGTCGCTCAAGCTGACAGTGATCTGACACAACCCGGACGGGTGTCCAACTCGAGACCAGGACGGGGTCCCACACTCTCTCTATTTCAGGTATGGGGGTTCAACTAAATCCTAGGAGGATTCTTGGCTCTTAGCTTCTAAGACCTACACACATATGCTAGGTACACTCAGGTACATCTAGGTAGGCATCGTAGGAGTACGCACACTTGCATAATGCTTTTATATTCATGTATGTATTCATGACTATCGCAATATGGTAGAACTGTTCTATCCCTTTGCTTTTATCGTACTGCTGATAATATCTCTGCTATTGTCTGCTGGTTACCGCAGCACATATATTTTACACTAGAATAACAACTGTTCAATAAATACTTATTGAAAAGCCCATCTGTTTATTCTGTGTAACTCTCTGAGACAAACCGAATAAGTGAGCACGAGTGACTGAGCGAAAGGTAGTATATTGTTTCCACGATTCTGAGGGAATCAGGGTTGTCATGGTCTAAGGTTGCCAGAAACTAATCTCTCCCCGATAAGAGGAGACACTAGTGGCACTGCGAGCTAGCTAATGCAAACCAGGCTAATATATATGGTGGGGGTGCACAGAGTCAGTCTGCCACCAAGCCCGCAGTATATGTTATCCAAACGCGCAGGTCCTGCAGGGGTACTATAGGAGCTACACGACATGGCGCCGCCAACGTTGGTTTGGTACGTATTTAACAGTAGAATCTGAGTAGTTTAGTCGTGCTATTCTCAGAGAACCTACTCACAAAACCCCAGAGACGTCTGGAGTGGGTGGGCACAAACTCCGCCACAGCTGAGTAGTACGAGAATACTATTTATTGGCTGTTGGTTATTCAAGCTTTAAGGACATATAGTTCCTACAATTGTGCATTTTACACCTTATCTTAAAAATCCTTTAACCTCCCTTCTTCCAATTAGAAATGGTGGAAGAAACAAACGCAACAGGGAGAGTTACAACAAACCTCTTCGGTTTAGAAGAAGACCCTGAAGATGCAATACAAATTGCACCAAATTTCAGAAGGGCAGTCACCATAAAACTTCGAGAACATGGCTTAAGAGCCTGGGGTGGTAATGTAATTTTCGTGATTGAAGCACACAAATCCAATAAAACAGAAGTGTTCTATTCATGGGTTACATTCCCAGCAGCGAATGCAATTACAAATGTATTTCACTACTACCAAGAAGGTGAAACACCAGCGGACTATACTCCTTTTGAGGAAGTAGAGGTTCCACTCACTTACCAGGAGCATAAATACTGGTTTAAAGGCGCCCTACCCCACGTACGAGGAAGAGCAAGATTAGGCCCGCTCGGAGGAGCTGGAGCCACATGGCCCATATTAGCGGCATACACACCGCATCCTGACATTAACACAATGACACAGCCAGACTTACTCGTACAACACAGAGATTTAATTAAAATCTACAGAAACCTCAAACAATTCGTGATGAGGACTTTAACAGTTCAGCCTGCACCAGCTGCAGCACAAGACACTCCAGTCCAAGGTACAGCTAATAAAATAACTCCACAAACATTACACGCGATAATGGGCAAAATGCCAACAAACGCGAACAAATCCCATTCTGGATAGCTCAGAAAATAACTCAGCTTGAAGCAGTATTCCCGAATACTACCACCTGTGACAATCTGCTTGCCCATGGGTCTCACACCACAAGTAGAGGACTGCACCTCTTGGGGTTCAGTCTGTGCTGCCATATATACCAGAACACATGGTATCCTGTCCTTAGCAGTAGAACCTGATGTTTTAAAACAGATACAAAATGATTACGGAGCAGAGCCTGCCCTTAATTTAGGGATGAAGTTGCTAAACAACTTTGAACAGGTCTCAGCCATAATACTAGCTAACATTAAGGGGGAAGCAGCTTCAGTGGCAATCCGCCAACGCCTAAGGGAGTTTGGTCCAGAGGACCAACAACACGAACTACCCAAAATAATTGAAACTGCATATGCAGAACTAGGCAGAGACAGTTTGGGTGGGAAAGCATTAAAACCACAACTGGTGGGCAGTCCTGAAAAGGACACTACAAAGCAGACACCTACTTCTTCTAAAAAGAAGTGGGAAAATAAAAAACAACAAAAGTCTAAAGACAACAGATCTCAATCCAGAGGTAGGTCGCCTCAACAGGAGCTCCTCTGAAAGGAGGTATAACCTCAGGAATAGGGATAATATTAAAAAACCTGACAGGTATCAGGATACTGATACTGCTCCTCTCGTTCCTTTCAGGGTTCATCACAAAACTCTGAGAGGGAAGGGCGGTCAAAGGAGCGTACAAAGTCCAGAGACATGCAACGAGCAGCGGACTACGCACCTAAAAAAGAAGATAAACAAAAATCAAAACCTCAGTTCAAAAAGAAGAAGGTAGCAGGTCTCAAGATCAGACATGCCCAGAATTCTGAAGACACAGCTTCTGAACGAGGAGTGGGCTCTGATGATGCTAGACAGCGCGGCAGAAGTAACGATAGCTCGCCAGAACCTGAAGGAATTTCTGGTGACAGCAGAGTTGAGTGAGTATATCACGGTGGAAACACCTGATACTCGGGTAAGTGTCCCACATAAGTTACATGAGATAACACTCCGGATGGAGGGGGATAAACCCAGGAAAGTTAAAGCTCTCTTTTGGAAAAATCTGTCATCTGGCATTCTATTAGCAGAACAAGACTGGCCGCCAGCATTCGTCATGGAGTGCCCTAGGGGAGAAACGATAATCTTTCCAGCCTTTTCCGACCTCATTCCCATTCACCTAAAACATGCATATGCGCAGGAGTGGGCGGTTGCCCTAGCTCCAGCATTGTACAAAAATCATGCTGGTTGGGATGAGGAGTCAACCCACCCCGTGATCCCGTTAAAAGTTTCCCCAAATGCTCAAAGGCAATATCCTATAAAGCAGGAAGCTAAAAAACAAGTCAGGGAGATTCTCGACCAACTTGAATACCAGGGGGTGATAGAAAATTGCACCTCACCTATGAACAATCCTTTGTTCCCCGTAGCCAAACCTGACAACACATATCGTTTAGTTTTGGATTACAGACATTTAAACACTTGCACAAAGACATTTGCAGTTCAAAATGCACACAGTGCCGCATTAATGAATAATATTGTGCGGAAAAAATATAAAACAACACTTGATATCTCAAATGGATTTTTCTGCCAAAATATAGCGCCTGAAAGCAGGTATCTAACCGCATTCAGTGCGTTAGGGTTCCAACGGCAATTTTGCCGACTCCCCCAAGGGTATAAGAATAGCCCGGGGTTGTTTTTCAGCAAGGGTAACAGAGTTACTCCAAAATTTGGATGAAGAAGCATTGTCCTATGTGGATGATATTTATCTGACGGATGAAGACTTAGAGAGGCACTTGACCAGGGTGAGCACCATTATTATGGGATTCGCCTCTGAGGGCTACAAATGTAATTTCAAAAATCAAAAATTGCCCACCTCAGTGTCCTATTTTTAGGATGCGAGCTGTCAAGTGAGGGAAAAGCCTAGCAGGTAGCTTTTTAGAAAAGTGTGCGCTGCTCCAACCTCCAAAATCATTAAAGAATTTACAATCAATTCTGGGATTCCTAAATTTTGGTCGAACATACATTTTGAATTACGCAAAAAGAGTAAAACCTTTCTACGACTTAATAAAACCTGATTTTTCAGTCAGACAATGGACACAGGAACATACAAATATCCTGCGTTCCCTACAGGAAGACATGATAGCTTCTAAACATTTACAGACACGCGTAAACGCACAGAACTTAGTAATCCGAGTAATAGCGGGTCAATGCGGGTACACTTATTTAACTTTTAATGAAGGTGAAACAGTACCGATCGCATGCAAATCGCACCTGTACACAAACGCAGAAATGCGTTTCACTTCAACAGAAAAAATCCTGACAGCAGTACAGACCGCTGTAGCAAGAGAAAGAGCTCTGGCTCAGGGAAAACGCATAATTGTCGTGACCCCAATACCAGCTTTAGAAGCTGTTACAAAAGCTAGCATTCCAAATGCAAAAGCCTTACATCCGAGATGGATACAGTGGGCTAATTCTCTTACTGCAACGGATGTTGAATACAGATTTGATCCAAGTTTAAAAACACAGGCATTCCTGCAATACAAACAAGAATATCCTCTGTCAAATGAAATCTTGCCTCTAGATCAGTATGAATACATTATTTACACTGACGGATCTGCTCAACCAGCCACAGGAAGTAAGCAAGCTTACAGCGCAGCATGTGCGATTGTTAAAGGTCGCATGCACAATGGCAAGTTCCATCCGAGTTGCACTAAAACGCAATCTCTAGGAGACTGCACGGCTCAGTTGGCAGAACTCAAAGCACTTATACTGGCACTTATAAATATGGGTCACAAATTCCCCACACTAATTGTGTGTGATTCCTTTACTGTGTACAGTTATACAATGAATATCTACATCATTGGGAACAAAACGGGTTCAAAGATGCAAAGGTGGCACAATTAGCATAAAATGCTATGGGAACAGGTAGTGGAGTTGAGAACGAACTACCAAGGACTCACGTGATACATACACTGAGTCATCAGCGTGATGGCGTTCACGTTGAAGGGAATTCATTGGCTGATGAAGCCGCAAAGGGGCTGTTCGCACAGCCACCGTAGCTGCAGTTACTCGTTCAAAGACGAGGGTAGAGGGCGAGATAATGGTAGCTGTCAATGCTTCACGCAAAGGCAGCACAGCAGTACCTAAAAAATTTCCACTCAAGTACTCCTACAAGTTAGATGCACAAAACATTCCATATGCTCAGATTCCTGGAGTGGGGGCTAGAGTAATACCAAATATGGATCGTAGGCTAGGCTTGATTTTAGCGGCACACGAGGGTTTGGGGTCTGCGCATACAGGCGTTACAGCGACTATTTCTTTATTGAAACAGCGCTCCTGGTGGCCAGGGTTAACGAAGCAGACTAAAGACTATGGGGTCGATTCCGATCCTGGCCGGAAGCGCACCTAACACTATTCGTCCGGAAAAAAAACAAGCCGAACGCGTGTTTCCCTACTGATTCGAACAGTCGTCCGAACGAGCAAGTACGATGCGCATAACAGCACAGATTCCGAGCGAGCCGTACTTAACCATTCCAGCTCCTGTTCCCCGCCCGAGCCAGATCCGTAAACGCCGAATCGAGTCGCACGGAAGCAAATACACAGCACCTTCCGGCCGGACTAGTACGATGCACCTTCCGTACGCGTCGAACCCGTCGCTACGTCCGGCACGTCAGAGCATCCGGGAGAGCTGCACATAAGCTCCGATTCGCGCCACAAGACGAACAAGCCAGCGACGAGTACGAGTCGAAGCCACGAGAAACCCGTACGAGACGACCCAACCATGAATCCCATCGCGCAGGTCCTACCAATACTCTACTTCTATTACCGGGACCGGTACGGACGCGTACGGCGCAGACGGTAAGTCAAACACCCACAACACAAGCAAACGACACGTACCCGACATATGTCACACACACATAGCGATGCAGAAATGACGTACACTAGCAACAGCAGAACCATAGGGGCGGGATGGCTATCACCAATGCCATACACACCCATAGGGGCCTGATGGCTACCACTACCGCCACCCCTACTCAGGGGGGCCTGGATGCCTGTCACTACTACAATCCCCACTCATAGGGGGATGGATGCCTACCACTACCACCACCCCTACTCAGGGGGGCCTGGATGCCTGTCACTACCACCACCTCTACTCAGGGGGGCTGGATGCCTACCACTACCACCACCCCTACTCAGGGGGGGCTGGATGCCTACCACTACCACCACCCCTACTCAGGGGGGCCTGGATGCCTGTCACTACTACAATCCCCACTCAGGGGGGGTTGGATGCCTACCACTACCACCACCCCTACTCAGGGGGCCTGGATGCCTGTCACTACCACCACCCCTACTCAGGGGGGCTGGATGCCTACCACTAACACCACCCCTACTCAGGGGGCTGGATGCCTACCACTACCACCACCCCTACTCAGGGGGCTGGATGCCTACCACTACCACCACCCCTACTCAGGGGGCTGGATGCCTGTCACTACTACCATCCCCACTCAGGGGGTCTGGATGCCTACCACTACCACCACCCCTACTCAGGGGGTCTGGATGCCTACCACTACCACCATCCCTACTCAGGGGGCCTGGATGCCTGTCACTACCACCATCCCCACTCAGGGGGTCTGGATGCCTACCACTACCACCACCCCTACTCAGAGGGGCCTGGATGCCTGTCACTACCACCACCCCTACTCAGGGGGGGCTGGATGCCTACCACTAATACCACCCCTACTCAGGGGGGGCTGGATGCCTACCACTACCACCACCCCTACTCAGGGGGGGCTGGATGCCTACCACCACCCCTACTCAGGGGGGTCTGGATGCCTACCACTACCACCACCCCTACTCAGGGGGGCCTGGATGCCTGTCACTACTACCATCCCCACTCAGGGGGGGCTGGATGCCTACCACTACCACCACCCCTACTCATTGGGGCCTGGATGCCTACCACTACCACCACCCCTACTCAGGGGGGTCTGGATGCTCTACCACTAACACCACCCCTACTCAGGGGGCTGGATGCCTACCACTACCACCAACCCCTACTCAGGGGGCTGGATGCCTACCATTACCACCACCCCTACTCAGGGGGGCCTGGATGCCTGTCACTACTACCATCCCCACTCATAGGGGGATGGATGCCTACCACCAACACCACCCCTACTCATGTGTGCTGGATGCCTACCACTACCACCACCCCTACTCAGGGGGGGCTGGATGCCTACCACTACCACCACCCCTACTCAGGGGGGGCTGGATGTCTACCACTACCACCACCCCTACTCAGGGGGGCCTGAATGCCTGTCACTACCACCACCCCTACTCAGGGGGGGCTGGATGCCTACCACTACCACCACCCCTACTCAGGGGGTCTGGATGCCTACCACTACCACCGCCCCTACTCAGGGGGCCTGGATGCCTACCACTACCACCACCCCTACTCAGGGGGTCTGGATGCCTACCACTACCACCACCCCTACTCAGGGGGCCTGGATGCCTGTCACTACTACCATCCCCACTCAGGGGGTCTGGATGCCTACCACTACCACCACCCCTACTCAGGGGGCCTGGATGCCTGTCACTACCACCACCCCTACTCAGGGGGCTGGATGCCTACCACTAACACCACCCCTACTCAGTGGGGCTGGATGCCTACCACTACCACCACCCCTACTCAGGGGGCTGGATGCCTACCACTACCACCACCCCTACTCAGGGGGTCTGGATGCCTTCCACTACCACCACCCCTACTCAGGGGGCCTGGAAGCCTGTCACTACTACCATCCCCACTCAGGGGGGGTGGATGCCTGCCACTACCACCACCCCTACTCAGGGGGCTGGATGCCTACCACTACCACCACCCCTACTCAGGGGGTCTGGATGCCTACCACCACCCCTACTCAGGGGGTCTGGATGCCTACCACTACCACCACCCCTACTCAGGGGCCTGGATGCCTGTCACTACTACCATCCCCACTCAGGGGGTCTGGATGCCCTACCACTACCACCACCCCTACTCAGGGGGCCTGGATGCCTGTCACTACTACCATCCCCACTCAGGGGGCTGGATGCCTACCACTACCACCACCCCTACTCAGGGGGCCTGGATGCCTGTCACTACCACCACCCCTACTCAGGGGGCTGGATGCCTACCACTAACACCATCCCTACTCAGGGGGCTGGATGCCTACCACTACCAACACCCCTACTCAGGGGGCTGGATGCCTACCACTACCACCACCCCTATTCAGGGGGTCTGGATGCCCTACCACTACCACCACCCCTACTCATGGGGGCCTGGATGCCTACCACTACCACCACCCCTACTCATGGGGGCCTGGATGCCTGTCACTACTACTCATCCCCACTCATAGGGGGATGGATGCCTACCACCAACACCACCCCTACTCATGTGTGCTGGATGCCTACCACTACCACCACCCCTACTCAGGGGGGGCTGGATGCCTACCACTACCACCACCCCTACTCAGGGGGGGCTGGATGCTTACCACTACCACCACCCCTACTCAGGGGGCCTGGGTGCCTGTCACTACTACCACCCCTACTCAGGGGGGTCTGGATGCCTACCACTACCACCACCCCTACTCAGGGGGGGCTGGATGCCTACAACTACCACCACCCCTATTCAGGGGGGTCTGGATGCCTACCACTACCACCACCCCTACTCATGGGGGCCTGGATGCCTACCACTACCACCACCCCTACTCATGGGGGCCTGGATGCCTGTCACTACTACCATCCCCACTCATAGGGGGATGGATGCCTACCACCAACACCACCCCTACTCATGTGTGCTGGATGCCTACCACTACCACCACCCCTACTCAGGGGGCTGGATGCCTACCACTACCACCACCCCTACTCAGGGGGTTGGATGCCTACCACTCAACACCACCCCTACTCAGGGGGGCTGGATGCCTACCACTACCACCACCCCTACTCAGGGGGGCTGGATGCCTACCACCACCCCTACTCAGGGGGTCTGGATGCCTACCACTACCACCACCCCTACTCAGGGGGGCCTGGATGCCTGTCACTACTACCATCCCCACTCAGGGGGGGCTGGATGCCTACCACTACCACCACCCCTACTCATGGGGGCCTGGATGCCTACCACTACCACCACCCCTACTCAGGGGGGTCTGGATGCCTACCACTAACACCACCCCTACTCAGGGGGGGCTGGATGCCTACCACTACCACCACCCCTACTCAGGGGGGGCTGGATGCCTACCATTACCACCACCCCTACTCAGGGGGCCTGGATGCCTGTCACTACTACCATCCCCACTCATAGGGGGATGGATGCCTACCACCAACACCACCCCTACTCATGTGTGCTGGATGCCTACCACTACCACCACCCCTACTCAGGGGGGGCTGGATGCCTACCACTACCACCACCCCTACTCAGGGGGGGCTGGATGTCTACCACTACCACCACCCCTACTCTGGGGGGCCTGAATGCCTGTCACTACCACCACCCCTACTCAGGGATGGCTGGATGCCTACCACTACCACCACCCCTACTCAGGGGGGTCTGGATGCCTACCACTACCACCGCCCCTACTCAGGGGGGCCTGGATGCCTAGCACTACCACCACCCCTACTCAGGGGGGTCTGGATGCCTACCACTACCACCACCCCTACTCAGGGGGGCCTGGATGCCTGTCACTACTACCATCCCCACTCAGGGGGGTCTGGATGCCTACCACTACCACCACCCCTACTCAGGGGGGCCTGGATGCCTGTCACTACCACCACCCCTACTCAGGGGGGCTGGATGCCTACCACTAACACCACCCCTACTCAGGGGGCTGGATGCCTACCAATACCACCACCCCTACTCAGGGGGGCTGGATGCCTACCACTACCACCACCCCTACTCAGGGGGGTCTGGATGCCTTCCACTACCACTACCCCTACTCAGGGGGGCCTGGATGCCTGTCACTACTACCATCCCCACTCAGGGGGGGCTGGATGCCTGCCACTACCACCACCCCTACTCAGGGGGGGCTGGATGCCTACCACTACCACCACCCCTACTCAGGGGGTCTGGATGTCTACCACTACCACCACCCCTACTCAGGGGGCCTGGATGCCTGTCACTACTACCATCCCCACTCAGGGGCTGGATGCCTACCACTACCACCACCCCTACTCAGGGGGGCCTGGATGCCTGTCACTACCACCACCCCTACTCAGGGGGCTGGATGCCTACCACTAACACCACCCCTACTCAGGGGGGGCTGGATGCCTACCACTACCACCACCCCTACTCAGGGGGGCTGGATGCCTACCACTACCACCACCCCTATTCAGGGGGGTCTGGATGCCTACCACTACCACCACCCCTACTCATGGGGGCCTGGATGCCTACCACTACCACCACCCCTACTCATGGGGGCCTGGATGCCTGTCACTACTACCATCCCCACTCATAGGGGGATGGATGCCTACCACCAACACCACCCCTACTCATGTGTGCTGGATGCCTACCACTACCACCACCCCTACTCAGGGGGCTGGATGCCTACCACTACCACCACCCCTACTCAGGGGGCTGGATGCTTACCACTACCACCACCCCTACTCAGGGGGCCTGGGTGCCTGTCACTACTACCATCCCCACTCATAGGGGGATGGATGCCTACTACCAACACCACCCCTACTCATAGGTCGGGTAATGCATGACACAACCAGCATACTCCATCATAAGAAATGTCAGAAAAACACATCCCCCCAACACCATGACAAGCGTGTGTAGTCTGTGTCAAATGCCTACAACACTGAACATGACATTGAACATACAATGTGACCCCCTATCACATGTGTCACACATAAATGTGTGTGGCCTCCACAATGCAAGCAGACCATGACCACTGTGGCAATGGGGTCTAACACCCCATCATCACAGTGACCAAAAGGTAAGTGTGGGGTCCATAGCTGAAGCACATTTTGAACATTGTGGCAATGGGATCCAAACCCCCATCATCACAGTGACCAAAAGGTAAGTGTGTGGTCCATAGCTAAAGCACATTTTGAACATTGTGGCAATGGGGTCTAAACCCCCATCATCACAGTGACCAAAAGGTAAGTGTGGGGTCCATAGCTGAAGCACATTTTGAACATTGTGGCAATGGGGTCTAAACCCCCATCATCACAGTGACCAAAATGTAAGTGTTGTCATGGAAAAAGCTGCAAATGCCAAACAGCATGGATGATTCCTGGTCACAGAACAACAAACACATCAGTGGCATAGTAGTGCTTGTGTCCCATAGCAACATAGATTGGGTGAGGCAAACAGTGCAGTGTAAATAAGACATACCTTTGGCCATGTGCAGACAAACATCACCCATGGGTGCTGACATTGTCAACATTCATCAATAACACAATGACAGAAGTGACCATCACAATGCAGACCCACATATCTGCACCAATGGACACACAAATGTAGATATCCTGTGGAGACTGTATATGTGAGGTGAACAAATACCATACCATGGCAGCAATGGGACATACAAACCATGATCATTGTGCTGACTGATGACCTAGGAGTCCCAGGGACAGCAGGGGAAACCCACCAAACAACATACAGCCAATGGCACACTAAAGATATGCCAATGCAGTGGTGCAGATGCACAAACACAAACAGGCAGCCTCACACTGCATATCAAACAGAACAGGTGATGGGGGGTGTGCCAGTGTCCCAAGGCAACCACACAACACATGAGGAGGCCTGAATCCCAATTACACAGATGTGTATACAGTGCCACACAAAAGTAACTCATGGATCGGATTCCCCTATGTGGGCTATCCGGCATTGTTAGATGAGAGGGAGCCCAAATTACACATGTCACACAAGCTTGTAGGAACAGCAACTAATACAGCAAGAGACAGACCCACCACAGCATACCCCCAGGGACCCCACATTGTGGTGACACTGGCCTGCATGATAATCCCAATGTGATGACAAAGCTAGATGTCGTTCACACTGTGAACCACAGTCATGTGTCCTGAGCAACAAACTACCATCACACCTACACAAGCACAAATCAATCAGCACGGCCTGTCAGCCAAGGTCAATATGGAGGTAGGGGTCTAGCCGTGCAACAACTCTCATTTGCACACACTCAACACCACACACCTTGATCTCCACCAATGTGCAGCAGTGAAGCTCACATGGACTGGTGACATTGCACATGCACCCATGACAACCTCAGGGGTGGTGGTGGGAACTAAGGTGCAAAACCCATCACACATGGCCAGTCAACAAGACTCCTGAATGTCTGACACACTGCACAGTACGCTGTACATGGGCATGACGTCAAATCCACACCAACCAATGGGATCCCGGCCACAGTCACACACCAATGAAGAAGCCAAGGTCACCCACAAAGAACACACATAGACAACTTCCAACATTGCAGCTCTGACCCTGAGGAGTGGCAGCAGTCACACACACAACATGTCACAATCACTGAAAGCTACCACAAACTGTAAATTACATGACTTGTGTAACCAACAAGTGCCAAGGGGAATCCTGACTGTGTCTCATCTGCGTTTGCCCACAAACTCAGCCCTGACAGCAAACACACCTATGGATGACACCCTGATGACCAGTAATGTGCCATGCACCCACATCCCAGAGAACCCAGGGCGAAGATTTTGGGGGAACATAGGTCAACTCAGCAAGCATCACAAACAGGAACATCACTAGGGATCCCAGCCTGCGTAGCAAAATGGAAGTGAACACACACAGACATGCTCACACAACACACACCTTGGGCTCAGGCAATGTCACGGAATTACACACTGCCATGAGGGGACTCCACTCCTGTGTAAGGAAAGCTGTGCCATACGTTGTCTCTGCAGCGCTCTATCATGTCAGCAGAACACTTGGTCACTCAGTCAACAATTAGCACAAAATGAAGGCTCTTGTCACATCAGCCTGGTCATGGGAGTGTCACCGAAATCATCTGCACAGATCCAACACACATGTATAGCAAGTTGCACTGATAACACAGATGAGTCCTTCCCCATTGATGCCCAAACTTGCATGTCCAGTGGAGATGGTCACACGGTCAGGGAAATAGACAAATTGGACAATGGCAAGCACAACAGATGTGCAGGGGTGTAAGCCACAGATGTGATATTGCAAATAAAAGTAGGAAATCCCATTGGCAAATATTGAAAACATGACACCCTCATATTGCTGCAAAGGATGACATGGATACACACCAGGATAGGACACATTCCCCCTGGACCACATGGGATCCTGCACAGTAACACTTCATTTTCCTGATATCAAAAATCACCATCACTGCAGCAAGGGCATGGTTAGCATCATCAACATCATGTACACCTGAAGCAAAATCACTAGAGAACAGAAAGTAGCTTTATTCAGCATATGTGGGTGTAAAATTGAAAGTCCTGAAAAAACACAAAGGCCAATGGCCAGTCCATCAGTAAAGTCCGAACAGGGTGACAGTGGCAGATGTCACCCTTTGCTTGCCTGCACTGCTATGGACCAGGGACATATGGCCCTCGGAGGGCCATACGGGGGGGCAGGCCAGGCACCGCAGGGACAGGATCAGGGCTCACCAGAAGGAGGCAGGGAAGGGGTGGTGGGTGCTGGAGAGTCACTGACAACTGCAGTGGAGGTGTCTGACATGGTGTGTGCCGGCACAACTGGGGGGCATGAGTCAGATGGTGTGGGTGCCGGCACGACTGCAGTGGGCTGGCCAGATGAAGTGGACAGGTTCCCCACTGCAGTGCCCAAGTCAGACGGGGTGGTAGTGGACTCCACTGCAGTGCCTATCTCCAGGGGAGTAGATTGGGGTTCAGGTAAGGTGGACAGGACAGAGGGGGAGGACACGGTCTCCACACCAGTGGCACAAACATGCGCAGCGGGGGGTGTGGGGCTGGAAGAGCAAGTGGTAGGGGGAGAAGGCCGGATCATTTTGGGGATGGTGTATCTGTGGGTGGGGAACCTGGGGCAGGGTGTGGTGGGGGAACCTGTGTTGTGGGGGCCTGAGGGATGGAGGAAGGAGACTGTGTGGTTGAGCTGCAGGGCGGTGGCGGGGTCTTGTTCTTCCGGGTCCGGGGGGCTTGCGGGTGGGGGCCTCAGTTCGTCTGTGCCTGGGGGAGGGTGTCCGGGGGTGAGGGCAGTCCCCTCTGTGTGGGTGGACTTCCTCTTCCCCCTGTATGCTGGATCAGCTGGATCGGAGGGGAAGAGGCCGAGGTCACAGAGGAAGAGCTGCTTTGTAGGTGGGGTTGCAGGTGAGGCAAGGGAAGGGGTCTTGGAGGGAGAGGTATCGGAGGACTGCGGAGTGACTGTGGATACCTGTGTGTTTGTCTGTTCCCCATCCCCTGTGGGTGTGGTATCAGTCCCCTGAGGATGCTTGCGTGCATGTTTTGACTTTGTTTTGGGTGTTTCTGTGCTGCTCGTGTCTGTGTGTTTGGGTGATTGTGCAGGTGTGCATGTGCTTGGGACAGGTAGGGTGCCAGGAAGTGTGGATGGGGCAGAGGTAGGAGGGGTGAGGACTGTTGGAGGAGGGACACTGCTGCCGTCAGGGAGGAGTCCATGGACTTATTGCTCCTCTGTAGGGCAGACATGCCCGATGAGATGCCCTCCATGAACGACACCAGCTGTGTCCACAGAGTGGTGTGTGCATGGAGGACACTCAGCATTGATGTCTGCCCTACATGGAGCTGGCGAAGTAAGTACACATACTCCTCACTCAGGGCAGCAAGGGACACAGGGGCAGGGGGTGCGGTGCCTGGCACGAAGGAGACATGCTCCCGAACACGGGAGCCTCCACGGACCTCTGGAATGGGAGCCGATGGGAGGGCGGTGGTGGTGGTGGTGGTGGGGCCAGCCATACTAGCTGGGGTGTGGTGGCTGCTGACACCCGCCTCCACAAGGGAGTCATCCTCCGAGCTGCTGTGGTCCTCAGCTGAGGTGGATGGTGCTGAGGACTCCTCGGTGTGGCTCCCCTTGCCCTCCGTGCCACTGGGTCCCTCTGACCACTCATCGGCTGCTGACCCAGTCTGGCTCTGCAGCTCCTCCTGGTCCGTGGAGCTGTCCCCTCCTGTGGCAGTGGATGTATCTGCAAACAATTAGGGAAACAGACAAACATCAGTCACCTGCACTGACTGCACACACCACAGTAAGTACAGCACATTACAGAGCAAGCCCTGGCATCCTTAGTTGAACGTTGCCAAAAGTGCTCACACAGATTAGGAGAAGCCAATTGTCAGTCTGATGGTCAACCATGGCACTCACATCCCTCCTGGCCTTGCACCCATCTGTCTGGTGCCTGTCGGATGGTAATACCCCAGTGTGGACACATGCACCACCTACACAGTTGTTGGACATTGCAGAGAACACGGTGAAGTATGTGAACATGCACACATCACATCTCTTGCCACTGAGTCAGTACAGGTGTCCGGATAAAGGGATGGCCAGAGTCTAATTTGAAATGCATGTGATGCATACCAGCACCAGACACCATGATGCACCCATGTCCTGATAGTCAATGCCACAATGGGGTGCATGTAGCACATGTCACTCCCCTGCAGGATCACTCTTAGGAAGTTTAATGCCATGGCACAGGCATGCCTGCAAAGTCATACATCACTGTCTCCAGTCACATGGGCAGGGCAGCCAGCCAACAACAGTCTGCACTGTGTCACAATCCTAGGTCATGGGGAATGCAAGTTCTGTAGCTGACAAGTGCACATGTCCATCCCCCATCAAACCACATCATCTGAACTCTTATTTGTCCACGTCATACCAATTGGACATATGGGAGACATGAAACACAACTCTCTGAACCTGAGCACCTCACAGTCTGCTGTGAATGAAAAACAGCTGCCTGAACTTCACAGTCGCATACACCAGTCTGCACAGTCAAGTGATCAAACACCTATATGTCACACAAGTATCGTCTCCTATGGTCACATCTCAGATGGCATGCTGAGCCCTAACCGATAAACACCCCAGTAGTCCTGACAACGAAGCCACAGCACAATGACACAGAGGCAGACACCTGAGGGAACATTTCACTGAGCACAACGTGTCAGCTGATACACGGGAGTGGGAGTACAGAGTGTATTGTATGCCCTGGAGTAGGCATGACTGTCCTGCTCCACGTGAAAGAGGGATGAGCCCTGGACAGTAGGCAGGTGGCTAAGCATGTGTGACACACTTGATATACATACTCCTGAGGCCCAAACATTGTTCCCACCCGCAGCATGGGGGTGTGCCAAATACCCCAGGCACATGTGGTGAGTCAGATCAGCAATTGGACCACATATCAAAGTTACACGCAGATTACATGTCAGAACTCAGGCATTGTGTAAGCAATTGACCCACCCATGAAGCCCACCACAAAGTTACGGGAACAAATGTTGTCCCCCACCTTGAGCTAAGCAAAATGCAAGGACACAGTACCCAAGTGACACAATTTCCTGACTGTAAGGGCCACACCTGGGTATCAGATGAGGAGTGGGCATGTCACAATTGAGGGACATGGGTCCTGGACCACAAGACTGATGTACTGAGGAAGTTTAACCAGGCCAGAGGAGGGCACATAGCATGTCAGACAAAGTTCACAGTGCAGTCATGGACTCACCCCCTCCTTGCTGCTGTCTGGCCTTCAGCTGCCCATCCAGGTCTGTGAAGACCACCGCCAGGATCCTGAGCATGTGGGGGGTCAGGGTCCGGTGTCCGCCCCTCCTGCGAGGAGGCGACAGCTTCAGCTGGACCCTTGCGATCCTCTGGGTCCAGCCCCGAAGGTCCTGCCACCTCTTCTGGCAGTTGCGGATCCGGCGCTTGTAGACCCCCAGGGATCTTACTGCCTGGGCGATGGTCAGCCAGATTTCCTGCTTCTGGTGGGCATCAACCTGTGAGGATGACAAAGTGAAAAGGCCATTACTACACATGCAACATATCCGTGCATCACACAGTTGGATATACATGTCTCAATCACAGGGGCACATGATGTACACAGGCAGTGCAACGATGGCTATGAACAGTTTGCCAGTAGTTACTACATGGTATCATTGCCTGGGAAGTAAAACCTTGTTGGAATGCACTGTTACTGCACTATACCTGTTCAGTGCATGTAACTACACACTTTGGGGGGTGACAACTACTCAGTGAGCATGCTAGCCAGTGGTGTGCAAACTGTAAGTCTTGCTAGTCAGACGACATGCACATTTAGTAAGGCAGTGGACAGCACACTTACCTGCTCCCCTGGTTTCCCATACAGCTTGCTGTACTGTGGAAGGAGGCTGTCCAGCAGGGCCTGGTTCTCCTCAGTGCTGAAGGCTGGGGCTCTCTCCACAGTACGTGCCATTGCAGTAGCCAGAGGATGCAGAGACAGCAGCAGTGTTGGTGGCAGATGTCGTCCTGGAGCATGTAGTGCAGGCAAGTGAGCTCTCAGGGGAACAGCTAGCATTATATGTGTGCTGCAGAGGCAGATACTGTCCCATGTGTCCAAAGTGATAGGTCCAAGTCGTTTGCATCTTCTGAATCTGGCCAATCCATGGAATTGCACCACTTATACACGCCCACAGGATCCTTCAAAAGTTCAACTTCATGACACCCATGAATTTGCAACATTGTTGTGGGTGGCCAACTGAATTCCCTGCATCAGACTCGTTAAAGCTTCGAAAACGCGTCGGTTGCCATGCCAGGCCATAGCCAATGCGTGCGCACCGATCGGTCCATTGCTGTACAACGCGAATTTCGAAAAACAACACGCATCCGTTCACATCAAATGCAATGTCCAATGCGTGCACACCGATCGGTCCATTGCTGTACAATGCGTACCCGTTCACATCATATGCAATGTCCAATGCGTGCGCACCGATCGGTCCATTGCTGTACAACGCGTACCCATTCACAGCATATGCAATGTCCAAGGCGTGTGCACCGATCGGTCCATTGCTGTACAACGCGTACCCGTTCATACCATATCCAATGTCCAATGCGTGCGCACCGATCGGTCCATTGCTGTACAACGCGTACCCGTTCACACCATATGCAATGTCCAATGCGTGCGCACCGATCGGTCCATTGCTGTACAACGCGTATTTCGAAAAACAACACGCATCCGTACACATCAAATGCAATGGCCAATGCGTGCGCACCGATTGGTCCATTGCTGTACAACGCTGTACCCGTTCACATCATATGCAATGTCCAATGCGTGCGCACCGATCGGTCCATTGCTGTACAACGCGTACACGTTCACACCATATGCAATGTCCAATGCGTGCGCACCGATCGGTCCATTGCTGTACAACGCGTACCCATTCACACCATATGCAATGTCCAATGCGTGCGCACCGATCGGTCCATTGCTGTACAACGCGTATTTCGAAAAACAACACGCATCCGTACACATCAAATGCAATGGCCAATGCGTGCGCACCGATCGGTCTATTGCTGTACAACGCGTACCCGTTCACACCATATGCAATGTCCAATGCGTGCGCACCAATCGGTCCATTGCTGTACAACGCGTACACGTTCACACCATATCCAATGTCCAATGCGTGCGCACCGATCGGTCCATTGCTGTACAACGCGTACCCGTTCACACCATATGCAATGTCCAATGCGTGCGCACCGATCGGTCCATTGCTGTACAACGCGTACCCGTTCACATCATATGCAATGTCCAATGGGTGCGCACCGATCGGTCCATTGCTGGACAACGCGTATTTCGAAAACAACACGCATCCGTCCACATCATATGCAATGTCCAATGCGTGCGCACGGATCGGTCCATTGCTGTACGACGCGTCCCTGTACAAGTCACTCGCATATGTCACCATGGTTGTCACTGGTGAACGTATGCCAGCCACATTTACTTGCCAGGGACTCAGGGGCACACCTACAACACCACAGCTTGTCCACACTGTATCCTAAGGCATGTAAGGCTGCATTACCTTTTCTGTGTATGGGGGTCAACATGTGGTTTTTTGGGTGGCACTTGGGGGCAGCCACTCCCAGGCTGTGCACGTGTTCATGGGGACAGAATCCTTTGTGTGTTGTGCACATGACCACTGTGGTGTCCAACGGTTCATTTCAGAGCATGTGGCATGGTCACATTTCCAGGGTGTGTATGTGTATGTCATGTCACATACCCCCTGAGTCCCATGTGGGAAGGTATGTACGTCACAGGGTGACCCATTGCCACAATAGTGATGGCCCTCCACAGTCTGTGTGCATGTTGTGTTTCCGATGTCTCTGATTCCAAGTGCACAATGGGAGACAGTCTCCACATCCACGTTGTTTGTGCATGGACTTTGATGTTGTGCATGTGTGTGTCACAGACGTCCATGTCTGTCCTGCAGAGGCAACAGGGGCCACTACCTGTGGGAGTCATGGTTGTTTTGCTGACGTGAACATGATACGCCATGTCATGCCAGTGTCCATGTGGTAATACAGGGTCCCTGGGAATCTACCTGTCAATGAGCTGTGATGCCTGGGGCACATCTGTCCTCACATGTCACTGTGGTGTGTGTTTGGAACGTGACAGCAGTACATGGGTACTGTGACACAGCCTAATGATATCCCATAGCACAACCTGGAACTTGTTGTCAACACATGTTGAACTGTGATGTTAGATGTTGGCCATGTAGGTGCCATACATGTCCTTACAGAACGGCACACACATCAGGTACTTGTGTCTCGTAATGATGTATCATGTGATATTGAGTATGGTCTATGCCACATATGTGGGGTGACTGACAATCTTTCTTTCTTCACCTATGCACTGCAGGGCACCAGCTGTCCATAGACCATTCCCTGACCTTGCAACGATGGTTGAACATGACTGCATCCGGCGGTACCGCTTCAACAGGCCGCTGATTGAGGAATTGGCGGTGCGGTTGGCCCCACATTTGGAACCTGGCCGGCCATACCCTACAGCGCTTACCCCCAAGGTGAAGGTGATGGCAGCCCTACACTTCTTTGCCACCGGTACCTTTCAACACACTGTGGTGTCTGCTGGTGGGATGTCACAGACCATGTTCAGCCGTGTGCTACGCGATGTTTTGGAGGCAATGTTGAGATACCTGAACCAGTACATCTATTTTCCTAGACGTCAACAACTCACTGACGTCAAGAGTGACTTCTATGCCCTGGGGAGGATGCCACATGTCATTGGCTCCATTGATGGGACACATGTGGCTTTGGTACCACCACAGGCACATGAGCAGGCATACAGGAACAGGAAACATTACCATTCGATCAATGCTCTGGTGGTATGTCTTGCAGATATGAGCATCTCACACGTGTGTGCCCATTTCCCCAGTTCTGCACACAATGCCTACGTGATGAGGAGTAGTCGCATCCCGAGAATGATGTCACAGATGCAGAACCAGCGTGCCTGGCTTGTCGGTGTGTACTGACTTTGTACCATTGTGTGTGTTCTGCAATGTTGTATTCCGCCCTCTTTTCCAACTCAGCTAATGTGCAATTGTCTGTATGTAGGTGACTCCGGATACCCCAACATGCTGTGGTTGCTGACACCCCTCAGGAACCCTGTGACACCAGCCCAGATGCGCTACAATGAGGCACATGGTCGGACCAGGAGAGTGATCGAGCGGACATTTGGTCTCCTGAAGAGCCGCTTTCGCTGCCTAGACAGACAGGAGGGGCCCTCCCATATGCCCCAGCAAAGGTGTGCAAGATTGTCATCGTCTGCTGCATGCTACACAACCTGGCAGTGCGGAAGGAGTTGCCTCTCATCCTGGATGACGATGACCAACATCCGCCACCTGTGGAGGATCCTGGCCTGGGCCACGATGCCAGTGATGATGATGATGATGAGGGTGATGTCCGCACACAGCTCATCACCAACTTCTTCAGCTGAATGTGAGTATCCAGAGATGTCATGTCAATGATGTGAGTTTGCATGATATGTGTTGGTGGTGTTCTGGTGCTGTTTGAGTGTGGCCATGTGCTACTTGACTGGATGCGTGCAGCAATGTGTCCTTACAGGTAGTCTGTACTCCAAAACAGTGTTGACATGCTAACTTGGTTTTGTGTAGGTATCTTGTGACATGTATTGGGCATGAGTATTGCAGTTCTGTCCTGTTCTTCAGTGCTTTTGACTGTGTGTCATGTCTGTCCTTCACAGGGTACTTTCAGAGTTGTTTGGTCTACTCGGATCCCCCGACACCATGATTCAGCTTTCAGGGTGGAAGCAGTCGTTTCCCTACAGGTGATGTGCCACACACCCCTGGACTTTATTTCTTCTAAACTTGTTGACTGTGTGGCCACTGCCACGTGGGATTAGCTTGCATTTGTAGTGGAAACAACATGTTGCAAATGTGTAACGGACCTGTGCTTCACTTTGGGATGTGGTTTGTCTGTGGTCACACATCTGACTGACATTTGCTTACTGCACCTGTGGGCTAGTTAACACAGACTCTGAATAGGTGTGGTGTCTGTGCATTGCACTGTATTTCCTGGCAACATCAGTGTAGGCGATGAGTCAGATGGCCCTGGTGTCTATGTGTTGTGTAGCCCTAGTGGTGTGTCTCCCTCATATGTGTCACGTCGCCATGACTCACATGACGGTGTTGAACTTGCTGTAGCAGTTAGCATGCACAGTGTCATTTAGCAGATCATCATCTCCATGACAGAAACCACGTTGGAATCACAACAGAGGCAAGTATGGTGTATTAGTGAGTTTATTTACATACATGTGTGAGGATAGTGCACAGGATGGTGGGTGCTGTACATTGGGATTGGAATCCAAAGTTCCCAGATGAGTTGGAAGTGTTGGTAGCAGAAATGTCCTGAGTAAAGTCCACAGTCATCTGATACATTGGTCCAACTTAAACTCCCCATGTCATGTGGGAGACTTGGGTTGCATTCGACAGGGTGAACAGTTTGCACACAAAGGAGAATTTCCAGAACAGGTGTTGGGTCCTGGGGGATGTACATGGCCATCGGCCTCTCAGTTTTCCTTCCTCGGACGACCCCTCTTCTTTCGGGGGTGACCCTCATGTGCAGGCTGCTGCGGTGCAGAGGACTCTCCGCCAGAGTCATCCTCCCTCCCTGTGGCAGTTGCAGTTGTTGCAGCACCAGATGTTGTGGGCACACAGGGAGGTGTGGCCATGTTGGTGCTAATCTGGCGGAGGCATGTCAATATGTCCCTATGCACCGCTGTCAGTTCTTGCAATGTGTCCCACTTGGACTCCATGCCAGACATGTGTGTCTCCACACGGGACATGTGTGTCTCCACACGGGACATGTGTGAGTCCAAGCGGGCATGATGGGCAGCCTGCTGCTGTTGAATGCCCTTGAGGATCCCCACTACCTGTCTGACCTCTCCGGTGCTATTCTGGTACGCATCAGCAATGCGTACCAGTTGTGGGTCATCATGCAGTCCAGACCCCTCTGCAAACAGCGACCTATGCCTACCACCCCTCCCACCACCCCTGGCCACACGTGCGGGACCTGCGGTGGCACGCACAGGTGACCCTAGGCCCCCTTGAGGGTTGGTACTGGGGTTGTTGTCCGTTGCTCCACAGTGGGCCGGGGTCCCTGTGCTGTTGTCATTGGTGGTTCTTGGTCTGTCCGTGTCGGCGGGGGTGGTCTGTGTGTTGGCAGTTGTTGGAGGAGTGGGTGCAGGGGGTGCAGATGTTGGTCCTGCTGGTGCTGCATGATTACTCACACCGGAGGTGCCAGGTAGGTCTTCGCCATCCGAGGAGGGCAGAGGCTTTTCCACACCAGTGAGCTCAGTGTCCCCCGGAGCCTGGGATAGGGACTCCTCATCGTCTGCTGCTGTGTCCCCATCATCACCTGTTTTTGGAAGAGACACACAATGTATGTTATGTTTCTACAGGCATCAATGGTTCAAACACCTGACAGTTGTGACTGTACCTCTGGATGCGGGCCTGTACATTGCATTGTCCTAAGTTGTCACAGTCAGAAGTTGATATTGGTGTAGCACATTCTCCTGCCAACCTGAAGCATTTCAATGTGAATGTTGAGGTGTGTGCATGGCCAGCATTGGTGGTATTTGGTGGACATCCGGCCCTCCTTCTCCCCCCAGCCCAGTTATCCCACCATGAAGCATGCCACCCTTGCAGTGTGTGCAGGTTGACTCTCAGGATGTCAGTCAGTGGTGTCCTGCTGTTGGTTGGTGCCCAGTTCCCAGCAGGACCTTGTGCTCCCCACAACAGAGCACCTCTGTCAGACATCTTAGAAGTGGCTTTTCACTCCCTGTGAGGTGTGCATGCTTCAGTGTGAGCTTGCTGGGCCATGTGGGTGGGGGATGTTGAGCTGTGACTACCACTCCCATCATGCTATTGCCTACACCCCCCTTCCCAGCATGCCCATACTTCCTTCCTTTTGACTCTGCTTCCCTGTGGGGTAGTGTGCCTGTGCTGACAGGATGGCTGACAGTGTTGTCCTGGCGTTTGTTTGGCTACAAGTCCCAAAGGTGTCCCTGTGCTTCACACAACATAACCCAGTGTGGTTGTTCTTTGTGGGATATTTCATTAGAGTGTGAGGCATTGCTTTGTCCCAGGTGAGTTGTGTGGAGTTTGTGTTAAGGGTGTGTGAGAAAAGCTGCTGGTGACTATGGTCATAGCTGTCAGTCCTCCTTCCCACCCAGCCAGATATCCCACCATGGAACGTGCTTCCATTGCAGGGAGTGCAAGTTGGCTTTCAGGATGTCAGTCAGTGGTGTCCTGCTGTTGGTTGGTGCACAGTTCCCAGCAAGGCCTTGTTCTCCCCACAGCAGTACCCAGTGTCAGCCATCTTGTCAGTTGTTTTCCACTCCCTGTGATGTGAGCATGGTTCAGAGTGGTGTTGATGGGCCAATTGTGAGGGTGACCAATATCTGTGACTACCACTCCCATCATGCTATTGCCTACACCCCCCTTCCCAGCATGCCCATACTTCTTTCCTTTTGAGTCGACTTCACTGTGTGTGAGTGTGACAGCAATGGCAAGATGGCTGACAGTGTGGTCCTGTTGTTTGTTGGTACACAGTTCCCAGCAGGGCCTTGTGCTCCCCACAGCAGTACCCAGTGTCAGCCATCTTGTCAGTTGTTTTCCACTCCCTGTGATGTGAGCATGGTTCAGAGTGGTGGTGATGGGCCAATTGTGAGGGTGACCAATATCTGTGACTACCACTCCCATCATGCTATTGCCTACACCCCCCTTCCCAGCATGCCCATACTTCCTTCCTTTTGAGTGGACTTCACTGTGTGTGAGTGTGACAGCAATGGCAAGATGGCTGACTGTGTGGTCCTGTTGTTTGTTGGTGCACAGTTCCCAGCAGGGCCTTGTGCTCCCCATAGCAGTACCCAGTGTCAGCTATCTTGTCAGTTGTTTTCCACTCCCTGTGATGTGAGCATGGTTCAGAGTGGTGTTGATGGGCCAATTGTGAGGGTGACCAATATCTGTGACTACCACTCCCATCATGCTTTGCCTACACCCCCCTTCCCAGCATGCCCATACTTCCTTCCTTTTGAGTGGACTTCACTGTGTGTGAGTGTGACAGCAATGGCAAGATGGCTGACAGTGTGGTCCTGTTATTTGTTGGTGCACAGTTCCCAGCAGGGCCTTGTGCTCCCCACAGCAGTACCCAGTGTCAGCCATCTTGTCAGTTGTTTTCCACTCCCTGTGATGTGAGCATGGTTCAGAGTGGTGTTGATGGGCCAATTGTGAGGGTGACCAATATCTGTGACTACAACTCCCATCATGCTATTGGCTACACTGACTTCACCAACTTACACAGAATTCCTTCCTTTCAGTGAGCTTCCCTGTGAGGTGGTGTTCTAGTGGTGGCAAAATATCTGACAGTGTTTGTTGGTTAGATTTGTGCCACTGCCTAGCTCTATTTGTTGTTAGGTTTGTACATGTCATGACACAGTTACATATCACTATGAGATGGCATGTATTGTGTTTATCTAACTAACATACACATCTTGGGATGGTTATCTTTTGGTTGCTGTGGATTTGCTAAGGGTGCATGGTTTGACTATCCCCTTGACAGTGATGTGTGTGTATTGTCACACAATATTGTGTATATTTGTTGTGTACTCACCAGGCTCTGGGATGTTTGATAGTCCATATACGCTCACTGGTGGTAGGATGGCCCGCACCTTCTCCTCCCAGGGCCTGAGGTATACTGGTTTGGCAGGAGGGCCACTGCCGGTGCGCTGACTCAAGACGTAATCCTTCTTTAGTAGGTCCTTGACCCTCCTGCGCACATCATACCACCTGTTCTGGATGTCTTCCTTTGTGCGCAAACATGGTGATTGTGCGTTCACCCTGTCGATGATCCTCTCCCACATCTTGGTTTTCTGCGACATGGGGGTCTGTTGGACCAATGTACCAAACAACTGTGGCTCTACCCTGAGGATCTCATCTACCAGGACTTCCAATTCACTGTCTAGGAACTTTGGATTCTTCTTTGGGGGCATGGTGATGGGTGGTGGTGGGGATTGATGTGTGTGTGAGTGTGCAAGTGAGGGTGGGTGAGTGTAGGTTTTGCTGGGTGTATGTGAGGGTGCTATTTGTGAGGTGCTAATGGTGTGTGGCTTGTGTGATGGATGAGTTGTGAGTGTGTCTGTGGTTGCTGTCTGATGGTGTTCTGTGCTAGCAGGTCAGTTGAATTTGCAAAGGATCATGGTAGGGATTTGTGGCCTTTATATGGGTGGAGTTGGGGGTGTGTCTTTGTTCCATGTTTTTTCCCCCCAGTATTTATTGGCTTTGTCATTGCTTGTTTGGCCCTTTTTTTTGTATTTTTTCCTTTGTATTTTTTGGGCATGTAGGAGACGTTCTTCTGACCGAGTCGGACGCTGCAGTTGTCTCGTGCGAGCTTCTCCGAGTCTTTCACGCTGTCTTTCTGCTGGGTTTCATGTGCAGCGTACGTGTCGGTCGCGGAGTATTGTGTTGCTTCGGCTGGGTTTTGTATGCGTGTCGGTCGTACGGCTTGGGCTCCGTGCGACTCGGTCTGGTTTTACACGCATTGCATCGTACTGCGCGGGTCAGAGTTCGCGGGTACGTTTCTGTCAGGTTCATTCCTGGTGAGTGTCGGTCGGTTCGATTCGCGTAGTTTCCCGGCCGGATAGCTTGTTTCCGTGCGATTCGGTCGTTCGGATTGTGTTCCGTACGAGTCGGTCGTGATTCACATGCATTTCATCGTACTACGCAGGTCGGGCAGCGCCGGTACGTGTCGGTCGGACTATATTCCCGTACCGAGTCGGTCGGTACGTTTTCCGGCCCGAATCGGAATCGGCCCCTATGTCTTGAAATGCGACATCTGTCAGCAGATAAAAGGCTCCACCGTAACACGCCCAGCGCAGACACCATTACTGAAATCAGACAAACCTCTCGCATGTGTGTATTTGGAACACTGCGGACCCTTACAATCTGATGGGTCCAAGAAATATATCATGGTTGCAGTGGATTCCTGCTCTAGATTCCTATTGGTTTGGCCTCAGCGCTCGGCTGACGCTCGAACTGTTATAAAAGATTTGCGAGTCTTTATCGGCACATACGCAGTTGGCACGTTACATTCTGACCGTTGTCCGGCGTTTAGCTCTCGGGCTTACAAAGAGGCCATGGAAGGAATGAGCGTAGCATTGCGGTACTCCTCTCCGTATCATCCCGAGGGAAATTTTGTTGTGGAGAGGAAAAACCGAGACTTAAAGCAATGTTTAACAGCTAGGGTATTAGGCAAGGGCGGTAGATGGATCGATCACCTTTATGGGGTACAGCGAGTGCTCAATAATCAGCCAAGAAGCTCTCTAGGAGGTGTCACTCCTTCCGAGGTCCTATTTGGGACAAGAATGTGGGTACCTGATCTTGATTGTGAAGGCACAGTGGCGGATGAAAAACCATTTGATATCCATGATCGTTTGGCTGTTTTACAGGATCTACATGAATCCAGGACACAACAAAGTAACGTGCTCCAGAAACAGGCCGCCACTGAGGAAGTCCAGGCAGTAACGGCAAGACCTATCTGGATCCCAAAGATCGGGGATCTAGTCAGAGAGAAGATTGCTGACAAGAAAGAATTTGGGCCATCTTACAGAAAGCCTGTACCAGTCCTTGCAATCCAAGGCACAAGAACTGTACTTCTGCCGCCTCTTGCCGGAAAAAAGGAGAAAAGATTCGTCTCAATTGACTTAATCAAACCACACTATGTGGCCGATACTAAACAGTAGGCCTCGTGGACTCTACAGTAGCAGACGCCCTCCTCTTGCTACAATCCAAGAAGTTCAAACAGAAAGACTCATCACTTTTGAAGAGCCACCTGTACGTAATGAAGGACTAAGCAACAATGCTATGGAACTCGTTCCACTTCAACAAGAAATTCATCTTCAAAATGAAAATCAACTTAACAGCCAAGTTGCAATAAGACCGACTACAGACATCTACGTCAACATGCCTCGTCAAGAGCAAAATCCGATTTCAACAAATCCCAATGCAATTCCAACAATTGATCGAACTGCTTCTGGCTATTTCATGAACTTTGATACGTTTTCACTGGATCCAAGTGAACCGGAAACGACGCCAGCCAAAAAATCACTCCAACAGAAACTCAATGACTTTTTGCACTTTTTTAGAAAGACTTACCTGGTGTCACCTTGGATTGAACTATGGTATATCACTGGGATTTTATTTTTAATTTTCTGGCTAGGTTTAATTATAACTTTTAGTATGCTTATTAATGGACAATACCTCCAACCAAGCTCTACAGCCCAAAGAGTCAATTTGATTTTAAAACCACACCAGTCTTCACATCGTGAACCAAGAGACTTGTCTTCAGTGAACATTACAGCAGTTCCTATACCGGACGGTATAGTATGGGACAAGATTGATTATGATGTATTCGGTCCGACTGAACTTTTAAAGCTAAAACATGTATTTAAAATTTCTTTAAGTGATATCATTACCTCCAGTACATTTTCTGATGATTGGGACACTGAAACTGTAAATGCTATGATGTCTGATTTAGAAAAAACTGCTGCATTTCCGAATAATGAAATGTTAGAAGGTACTTCAGACTATGATACATTGTACTGTTACCAGCAATATGGTCATCATTTCTTAAACAAATCTATAACACCTAGAAATGTATTTGAGTACCACCAGTGGGAACACTGCCCAACACCTCCAAAAGGAAGTTCGCAAGCATTTGCACAGAAATTCACATACTTCTCTGGGTTTAACACATCCGACCCGAAGTCATTTTTATTATAAAGTGGAGAAAAATTCGGCTCAGAAAATTATGTTAACAAACACCAAACATATTTACTCTGCATCCTTTCTGAACCAGTTGTCTAAACAGGGTTTCGATCTATGGAAAGATACAATAGATTCCAAATCAATCTGGGGTTCTAGGGACTGGCAAGTCCAGGGAATAGAAGCACTTTTAAAGCATTCATCATTCCGCAGCAGATTTTATTTCTGAATGAAACTGTGCAACAGACATCCTGTCTTGGATTAGCCAAAGGCAAGGAAATGAACACACCGGGTTTCCAACACCATCGCAGATGGGTGGGGGGCAGAATTCTACTACACAAGGGGTAGGATTAGATGACATTTTCCAGTACAACAGATCAGATCCTGATTGGACAGTATGGCTGGTTTGGCCATTGACGCAAACAAATGTCAACAGAGATTTATGAATACAACCAGAGGGTTTAGTATCCGTAGGCCAGACCCACGCTACTTACAAAGACAACATCCAGGGGTAGTGACATCCTATAGTGTTGGGAAGTTGTGCCTTGATTGGCTAGAGACCTCAACACTCATAGAAGTAAAGCACCACTTGACCTTACTCACACCTGACATGGAGCTTAGAGATTTTCTACTAGGTCCCAGGAAACAACGTCAGAAACGTTTCATATATGCAGGCCTTTATGCCTACTATAATGAAAACTGGAAAATATCCCAACAAGAGGCCGCAGAAAGGATACGGGAGATAGACCGTATTAACTTAGAAAAGGCATTAGCAGTAGTGGATAATGGGTTAACTACTTTGACCTCCAGGATTTACTCCTTAGGCAACATTGTGTCCTCTGCAATCGACATATTAGAACAAGATCTGGCCTTGTTACAACACGGGCAATCTCAGCTACGTTCTATTATGATGTTAAGCTGGACGCTACAATCTTTGCGTGCAGGCTATGTGCCATGGTGTTTTATAAACACAACGTCTCTGTTCTCAGAATACAATCTAACTGATAAACAGACAGAAATGGCACAAAGGGGAGCCAAATATACAATGCTGCGTATTGAGAAACTGGAAAGGTTACCATTCACTGTAGCCGAATCACCATCAACAGAATGGCTAATTCATGGCCAAATCACTCTGCCGGTCATTACGTTTCAATATTGCCTTGAGCAAAGGCAGGCAGGCAAATATATGAAAATGGGTAAGGGATACATCAAGGAAACTTGGGAGTTACCATATAGATACCGATGCCGAAATGGGGATCGAGAAGTGTATCTGAGTGGTACAAACTGCAAGAACGCTTTGAGCGGTTCTCTCATGTGTCAAGATATTTCTCTACACTGAGCCTGTAGCGGTTCAGTGGCGAACTTATCTTGTCACATGTCAGGGTCCCCAGCGGCCATGATCACGCCGGTTTTCCAGCTGCTCTCCAATGGAAGTTACTTAATGTTAAATGATCAAGGTTGTTGTGGGATGCTTCCGGGCGTCGCATATCTAGTAACTGTTAACTCCAGGGTTACTTGCTGTATGCAAGTATTGTTTCCGCCACTGAACACAGTCAGGGAGGCGCCGTTATGGCCTTCGCTAAATGTTTCTTTTATACAGTTTGATACTCTGAGCAGATTGAAAGGCATGCTTTTACAGCAACCCGTGCCCTTAACCTCCGCTCGAGAAACCTATGAACTTCAAGTTGCAAGGACCTCGACCGAGATACAGGCACTCATACGTACAAACTGCCCCATTCATTTCGCAGAAATGGTGGGACGTATCTTTAATATGTCTGATACAAGCGTAATTGTACACCTATTTAAGACCATAGGGTCCGGACTGTTAAACACCTTTCAGACAGTCCTCGGAGTAATCCCAAATTTTATACACTCTGTATTGGGAAGCGTATTTGGAGGATTCCTGCTCATCCTGTTCCTAATCGCAGGAATCCTGATTGTAATATTGCTGCTACGCAATGGACGGCCCACTTCCCGAGGGAATGGTGAACACGCTCCTGGAGCGGAAATACCGTGAACGCATGGTACAACTTCTGGGCATTTCTTGCCTACGAGAACTCAATGCCTCCTAGTTTCTATCATTTAGACCAGTCTGGGTAGACTGCATCTTACCTGTTCTTCGATGCCTGTTCTGCGAGGAAGAATGCACGTTGGATCTCTGTCTAACGTTTCCATCAGATGCGCCTCCGGACACGGATGCAATGCTGGACCCCATAAAGGCCCACGCTCTGCGTTGTCCTCAACAGCTTCCGATTCTGATGAATGCATTCCAGGAGAATCCACAGGTGCCGTTCGCTCCTGCTGGGTTAGGTGACTCCTCCACAGGCACCCAGGTTACAACTGCCGCACAAGCTGCCGCAGCACCGACTGTTGGCAGTACTACATTCCATCTATGTGCGATTGACGTTCTCTGTGAGGCGTTGGATTTGTCATCTACAGCAGCTGACACCGATAATATTGAGCTTCCCAGCCAGGACGCGTAATCTTGAATTGGCTCATCGTGTCCTGGGAAAGTATTCGGCTTCTTTACTCGTTTCAAAACAAACGATCTAAATTTGGAACATTTTCTTAAATTGACACTTTCGCTTGAGAAAAGCATGGCCTTCTCCTGCTTATGGTAATGCAACTTTTATAGAGAGACAATATTGACTTTTTTCAAGTGGCGACTAGAAAAGCTAAATTTAAACTTTTTTAAGCACCTACATTTTTAACAATTTTTTAGAACCATGTTTTTACTTGCTTTTAAAAATGTTTTTAAATTGTCGAGATTTTAAGTATGGTCATTTATTATCCACTTCGGAAGAGGAGTGGGTGTTATATCCCGCATAAATGCCCTAATGTAGATCCGTTCGTACATGCCCTAAAATGGACGTATTCATATTTACCCTAATATGGTCATATTCGTACTTGCCCAATTATGGTCATGGCCGCATATGCCCAATTATGGTCACAACTGTACATGTCCTATTATAGTATGATTCCTTATATAGGCATGATCTTTCATCTACATTGGTCCCAGCTAGTGCACAACGAGCTCTGAGGGTTGAACGTTATCTATCCTGTGGTTTTGAATGCAGCAGGGTTCTTCCAAACACAGGCCCACACTGTACTCATTAATTATGCATGGCTTTCTAAGAATACACCACCGGCATAATATGTATGTACAAAGTTCACCCCTGACGTCTTCCTCATGTCCAATACAACCCATACTGTGGACCGAGACTCTTTAGGGTATAAATACACCACATCTTGCCCCGGTAAGACAGAGGGAACCGAGACTTCCATGCTGACACACGGACCAGAGATGCTGAGGCTCCAGCATGCAGTCGCTCAAGCTGACAGTGGTCTGACACAACCCGGACGGGGTGTCCAACTCGAGACCAGGACGGGGTCCCACACTCTCTCTATTTCAGGTATGGGGGTTCGACTAAATCCTAGGAGAATTCTTGGCTCTTAGCTTCTAAGACCTACACACATATGCTAGGTACACTCAGGTACATCTAGGTAGGCATCGTAGGAGTACGCACACTTGCATAATGCTTTTATATTCATGTATGTATTCATGACTATCGCAATATGGTAGAACTGTTCTATCCCTTTGCTTTTATCGTACTGCTGATAATATATCTCTGCTATTGTCTGCTGGTTACCGCAGCACATATATTTTAAACTAGAATAACAACTGTTCAATAAATACTTATTGAAACGCCCGACTGTTTATTCTGTGTAACTCTCTGAGACAAACCGAATAAGTGAGCACGAGTGACTGAGCGAAAGGTAGTATATTGTTTCCACGATTCTGAGGGAATCAGGGTTGTCATGGTCTAAGGTTGCCAGAAACTAATCTCTCCCCGATAAGAGGAGACACTAGTGGCACTGCGAGCTAGCTAATGCAAACCAGGCTAACATATACCATGGGGGTGCACAGAGTCAGTCTGCCACCAAGCCCGCAGTATATGTTATCCAAACGGGCAGGTCCTGCAGGGGTACTATAGGAGCTACAAGACACTATAGATTTGTGAGGTTTTTAGTATCTTGCTTTGTTTTTAATCTCTCGTGTAGTTTTATCTGTTTGTATTGACTTTTATGATTGTTTTATTGTATCTTTTTATGGATGTGTTGTCATCCGAATAAAGAAGGAATTATTATTATTATTATTACTATTTGGTACATTTGTTTAAAGGTTGTGTTTAATTAATGTAAATTAATTAGAAATTTTTATTTACATTCTAAGGGCCCGATTCACAGAACTAATCTGAGACAAAATCCTAAACTTACTACTTTTGGTATTCACAGAAGGCATTTAGTAGTAGTAAAGTTAGGATTTTGTCTTAAGTTTGACTTAGGAAATGTTTTTTACGACCGCTGTTTTTAAAAGGAGAAACTTTTTTCTTATAAGGTAGCATTTGAGTATATTTGTAGTCTTGCAAATATAAGAATCTGTAATGCAGTGGTGACTTACATCAAGACGTCAATTATGATACGTAATAATATCTCTCATCTTGAGGCTTTGAGTTATGAGAACGAAGTCTGTAGCCTGAAATGAATTTGCTTATACCTGAAATAGAATGCATTATGAATTAAGAAAATGGACTTTTTAAATTATTTTTATTTTTGATATTCTTACAAATATCTAATAACTGTTTATTATGTTTAAAGGTTTTAATGGAATTAATTATTTGATATATTGGGTTTTTCTTTTATCTTGAAAAGATGCCTGAAATATTGAAACTTGTGTTTTTTCAAGGTGGTATTATGGTTTGTTTTGTGTGGGGTTTCTTTTTTCATCCTTTTCTCTCTTTTTAATGAATTTGGATATTCCTTTTAGAGTTTGTGATATATGCAGCAATGTATGATGTATTTTAGATTGCTTTTATGGTTTGTGTATTATCTAACCGAATAAAGCTGATTTGATTTGATTTGATTTGACTTAAGACAAACTTAAGACAAACTTAAGACAGACTTAAGACAGACTTAAGACAGATTTAAGACAGACTTAAGACAAACTTAAGACAAACTTAAGACAGACTTAAGACAAACTTAAGACAGACTTAAGACAAACTTAAGACAAACTTGAAACAAAATCCTAACTTTACTACTACTAAATGTCTTCTGTAAATACCAAAAGTAGTAAGTTTAGGATTTTGTCTCAGATTATCTGTGAATCGGGCCCTAACATTTTAATGTAATTATCTTTAACATATTAATATATAAATTTACTGAAAATGTCAGTGACATCATAATGTTTTTAACTAACTAGAACTTGCTCCCCTTCCATGAACTGTGTGTTTTCTATTTTACATAATAGTTTATGGAGAATGGGTGTAAGTGTTTACAAAATACTTGTGTTTTTAATGTGTCACACAAGTCTAGCGATGTTAAACATGTTATAAATGCATGTGTGCAGGACTAACGCTGTGTGCAGGTGACATTTGATGACTTGTGTCCAGTATTTTGCACATATGTTTTTTGGCTTTGGAAAAAAAGTTTCCAACAGGGCAAAAATTCTACGTAATAGATACTAACTATTTTAAGTAGCTTTGAGTATTTTGAGGGAATTGTTTTAGCATGACATTTCTTCATAGGACAGACGACTGTGTGCACCAGGTACCCATGTAGACGTGTTTGATTACCCAATGAAGGTGATTTATCTATAATGTTTTCAGCACACTATGAAGGCTGTAGTAGTATGACATTTGGCACTTTCACACCTTGGGTGCTTACTATGAGTAGTCTCTCTTTGGAGAGGTTTTGCACACAGTGAACACTGTTCTTAGTAGATACTTTTCAATAATCTATGGTGTATTCCTCATGAGAGTTTGGCTGTCTGCAAACAGTGTGGTACAGGGTAAAGTCTCTGCATAGAGTAAACACTGTTTAAAGTCCACAGTTTTCTACTCATATCATCTATCAAACCCTTCACATTCTTGATATCTCACACGAGGTGCGCTAACTGTGATGGCTATGCTAGATTCTAAAGGCTGTCCATAGTAGGGCTTAGTTATGTGACAGGACATACGTGTCTGAAGGAAGTTGACTTTCTCTGAACAGTTATATACAAATTGAACACCATATGCAGTAGGGGTTACCCAGCTATGTGTGGTTGATTCTCAACATGAGCTCAGCTACCCACATAGCGTTAATGTTGCTCATAACAGAAGCTTGCTTCATGTAAGGGGCTTGTATCCATTATGGTATTAACGATGCTTCGTATTATTCCGAGCTATTGAATATTTACTTTCAAAACTGTAATGCCTTAGTACTTTATAGAGTAATGAGCACAAACATAGGGCCTGATTACGAGCTGGCTGTCTTACCACCATACTGCCGTGTTGGAGGTCCCATAAAAGACCATCGCAGCAGCGGTCTCCCACCCGCCGTAATACGATGGACTCACTGGTGACGGTGGGGAATATTTTTTCATATGTGGCAATTCAGGTGTTTATATTTTGACTGCACAAGTGTTAAATGTACACAGTTGCATGACACATGTGAAACAATACCTACTATGAGTACTTTCCCATTGCTGGAGTCTGGACCATATGTGCCCAGTCCAGTCAATGGGTAAATACTGCAAATGGACTTGCCTGGATTTCGGCGCCAACAGGGTCATTTTCTTTGGGGTCAAGATGCTGCTGTGAAGGGGTGCCCTGGAGGAAGGGATCCATGTAGGAGACTGAAGGGAAGAAAAGGAAATGGGTGAGTATGCACCTCAATTCTTTAGACTCTGCCGACTCGAAGCAGGTGGTTTTCCCACCACGGTCGGCTTGACGGAAAGGCAACTAATTTTCCGACGGCGGTGAAGTTGTCTGCACCGGCCTCTGACAGCTGCTTTCCCCATGCTGCCATTGAGGCAGTCGGCAAATGATTGACGGTGGCAGTGGCGCTCCGGCGGTCTTTTGCTCTGCAAACCACCAACATCGTAATACGGCGGGCATACCACCAACTAGGTGACGCTGTTTCGATGGTGATTTCCTTACCACCAAACTCATAATCAGGCCTATAGCTTGAATGATGTTGTCAGTGAATTAATCAATGTTGTCATTCAAGATGTCATCAGTGATGTCATAAATGATGTTATAGGACATGTCATGAGTGATGTAATATTTGAGGTCATAAGCAGTGTATTGTGGGGGTGCAAGTTATAGTTAGTTCTGCTAACTATAACTGGTGAATTTCTGTGTTTTTTTTACTTCAAAACATTACATTGTCACTGACATTTCCACTTAAATATTTCATCACTTTAACCTTTTGCTTTTTTCAGTGAATTTCTAGTTTTTTTTTTACATAAAGTAATATTTTATTACCATACGTAAAGGCAACTCCCTGCCATACGTAAAGCCAAACCCACACAATGCACTTCCATTTGCCAAGTGCAGTGTGGGGTTGGCCACAGGGTTTAGCCTGTGGCCAGATCCTGAGTCCAACCCTTGCAGCCAGCAGCCTTCAGCCGTGCACAGCGTGGAGTTGGTCGCAGGCCCCGGCCTGCACCCAGGCTCTCCATCCAAACCATTGGCGCAGCCCTCTTTTCCCCAAGTCACGTTGGGTGCTGGAAACCCCATCCCTGGGGTTTTGTCTAATAAAGGGGAAGGGGGCGCAGATCCCTCCTCTGGAAGGCAATAGTGGCCCGAGTACCCTATCCCTGGGGCCAAAACATATATGTTAAGGGGAGGAGAATGCAGCCCCTCTACCCAAGCCTAATAGGCCCCAGGGACTCCACGCAGCCTCCCTCCAGGAACCTTAATAGGCCCGGGGATCCCGGGCGGCAGTTAACTTAAAGGGGAGAAAGCTGTGCGGCTCCCTTCCCCGAGCCTTAATAGAGTCCAGCTACCCCATTGCCCAGGGCCTAATTCTTTTGAAAAAGGAAGAGGGCCGCATGGCCCCCCTCTCCGAGTTTTAAGAGGCTCGAGGACCCCATTCTCCATGGTCACAGTTAATTAAAAGGGGAGGGGGCATGGGGTCCCTCACCCCAAGCCTTCATAGGCCCCGGGAACCCCATCCACTAGGGCCGAATTCATTTCAAAAGAGGAGGGGACCACACTGCCCCTTCTCTGAACCTTAAAATACCCTGGGAACACCATTCCCTGGGGTCAAATGCATTGAAAAAAGGGGAGCCTGGAGACCCCATTCCCTGGTTCCAAATTACTTTGAAAAGGAGAAGAGAGAAACACGGCCCACCTCCCCAGGCCTTAATAGGCACCAGGGACCCCATCCCTTGCGCCAAATTCCAATATTAAGGGGAGAGGGTGTGTACTCATTCATTCAATCAGCTTTATTTTGACATTACATGTCATAAAAGCACTGTTACATAAAAATATAAATATATAGAAATAAAAAAATATATATATAATTCGTACGTGTGCAAATAAGAGTAGAACGTCAGCTCATCATAGTTCAATAGAGGAGAGTACATATCATAAGAATAGTGTGAAGTATGAAATGCAAATAAATGGAGATAAGAGGATTAAAATTACGGATGAGGACCGATACATAAGGATAGTACACTGGTTCCACTTCGTAGAACAGGACGAAATCCTCAGTATAGCTTCATCAAGCATGATGGCTTCAATTAGGATCCAGTATCATTTCCTTACTGTTTCACTTTGGGACACAGCGATTTTGATCTTATGATCCACATCCATCTTAAAAACTTAGCAACAGGAATTGCATATCGAGGAGAGGGGTTTGTACTCAATATTCTAAGGGCAACACTGCAAAGTCTGGTACCAAGATTCTTGCAGATCTGTAAAAGCAATTTCTTGCGAGGGCCTACATAGGCTGGACAGACAAATAGTGCATGGGAATAGGTTTCAATTTGGTCTAAGCAGATGGGGCATTTATTGTCTTCAGATGAAGACTATTTAGAAGTAAAAGATTTTAGTGGGAGAGAGCCCACTCAGAATTGAAAATAAAGTTTCCGATCATAGGCTTTCAAATTGTATCCCAGTAGAGCTCAAAGCTTGGGCAAGGTTTAAATTCTAAGAATCTCCCTGTCAATGTGGTGCTCTCACTTGTTCTAATAGTGTTTTGCCCGACTATTTCCCAATAACATTCCTTCATTGTTTCTTTGGTGGGGAACTGGGTGCTGTGTGGATTTTCCCATAGATTCTGCAATTCCATGTTGGTCAAAACACCTTTGAAGTCACGTAGCAAGCCGATTTTAAGGGAGCAATCAGTCTTGATGACATCCCTTAGGGCATTAGCATAGGTGGCCAGCTCCGGGGTAGACCATACTCTCCCTCCCTGAGTCTCCTTGGGCCCGGGGACACCATCCCATGGGGCCATAGGTGATTGCTCCAGTGCCCACCTGGGGAACCCACATACCACTAGTTGGAGGGTGTGGGGGAGTCCCATGGGCCTCTGTGGCCCCAGCTTGCTCCCCACATGGTGAGGGAGCCAGCATTGCTCCCACCCGGTGAGAGCAGATGTTCTACTTGCTCACTTCAGCTGGAGCAATATCTGTTTCCCTGCCAGCAGGAGCATGGGCATGGAAACAAAAGTCTGCTCCCACCTGGTGGGGGTAGTTTAAATCTCCTGCTGGGAAGGAGCAGACATGCCTTCCCTGCCACTGTTTCCTGCACCTGGCAGGAGATTTAAAAGTCTCCTGCCAGGTAGGAGCAAACATATGTTTCCCTGCCCGCACTCTTGAGGGCAGGGAAACTACTTTCTTCTGGGGTTGGGCTCCCCAGGACAGAGTACTGGTTCGGCCCTGGGGTTGAGGTCCCTGGGGCCTGATCAGGCTCAAGGAGGGGGGACCGAATGAGGGACCCCATCTCTGGGCCTTTTAAGGCTTGGGGATGGGAGCTGCATACCACCTCCAAAATTATGAATTAGAAAACGTCAGTGGGTGTTTTCTTTTTTTTTTCCAAACTGCGGTCCCGCGGAACTCCAGCTGGATTGCAAATCCGATCTTGGGGGACCTCTTTTAAGCCCAGGGGGCAGGGTATATTTACCCTGCCCCCTTTTGAATTTTTTTAAATACAGCTTAGAACAGGGGACTACGTCCCCGAGTCTTGTAATGGCTGCCAGTAACATTTTTCTTCATGTTGCTGGCAGCCAATTAGAGTGCTTGCTTCCACTGCAGTTTGTCTCCCGTGGGAGGGAATTAGCCCAAGGGAAAAGAAAGCTCTCTGAGCCAATCAGAACGCTCGATTTTTTTAATTGGGTTTGAGGGACTCTCGTAAGAGTCCCTCAAACCCAACCGTCCAGATACAGAAATATTTTTGCACCTTCATTCTCAAAAACTACGGAATGAATTTACACCAAATCACAAAAATCATGCTTTCTGAATTAAGATCTAGCTTCCTGCCAAATCTGGTGTAATTCCGTTGAGCATTTTTTGCGGAGATGCTTTTTAAAAAAGACTATGGAAAATGCATAGGGATTTTGCATTTTGGGACTCCCTTTTTTTCTCAGCCCCTGCTTGCTTGACAGATCATGATGAAACTTTCCATGCACAAACTAGGCAACAGAGGGAAATGTTTTTTAAATGTTTGTGGAGATTCATCAAATGGTGTCAAAGTTATTAGCAAAACTTAAAAGGCTTTTCATGTACAAATGCTGATCTAACTATACTAACTATAACTACCTAGTGGCGACAGGCACTAGGTGATAGATATGTAGGTAGTCCCTGGAAAAACAAAGGTAAAAGTAACAATATAGTTAGGTGTGATAAAAAGATCTGGTTTGTTTAATAAATAAAACTTAGAAATTCACTGAAAAAAACAAAGGATAAAGTAATGTTATTGTAGGTGAATGTCAGTGACAACAATAATGTTTTGAACTCAACAAATCACAGAAACTCACCAGATTATGGGGCCTATTAGGATGGCGGGCGGACTTTCGTCCGCCCGCCACCCTAGCGGTGCTGGGACCGGCCACCAGTGGTGCGGCAGTCCCGCACCAGCGATTAGGATGCCACCGCCACCGTGGCGGTGGCATCCTCCATTCCCAGCATTGTGGCGTGCACACAGCACCGCCCGCCACAATGCTGGGAATGCACTGTGTGCATTGTCATGCACAAGGTGACAGGCACCACGTGGTGCCTGCCACCTTGTCCATGACAATGTAGGGGGGTACCATAGGTACCCCCCATGTGCACCCCCCACCCCCCAATACCCTGGGGGCCCGCAACGGGCCCCCAACAGCAAACTCTGCATGCCTTTTGCTTCCGCCATGCGGGCGGTGGCGATCCGCCCTACATTGTAATGACCCCCATAGTTAGCAGAACTAACTATAACTTGCACACCTGCCATGCACTGCTTATGGCCTCACATATTACACCACTCATGACATGTTCTATGAAATCATTAATGACATCACTGATGACATCTCAAATGCCATTAGAGGCCCCAGGGCCGGAGTGTGCATTAATGGGGAGGGGTGCCGCATGGCCTCCCTCCCCGACTTCTCGGGCCCTGAGAATCCCTTTCCCACAGGGCTATATTTATTTTTAAAGGGGAGGGGGGCAGTGCGGCCCTCTCGCCCGAGCCTTCTGAGGTGCTGGGGACCACATCCCCAGGGGCCATGCTTTTTTTTTAAAAGGGAAGGGGGCCTTGCCATCCCTTCCTGAGCCTGTTTTGGCACCGGGGTCCCCATCACCCAGGGCCTGCATCATTTAAAGGTGGGTGCCCTGGTGCCCACCCGAGGCATTCACCAAGCCTATGTTGGGAGCTACGGGGGGAGCCCCCGCGGCCCCAACCGGCTCCCTGCACACTGCAGAGCCAGAATTGCTGCCCTCGGGAGGGAGCAGCTATTTATGCCACTCCCTCCAGGCAAGAGCAATATGTGTTCGGTTTCCCTGTCCGCATCAGTGCCGCATTGGGGGGGTTCCTCTGGGTCCCCCCAAGGAGCATAGGGGGCAGGCTATCTATACTAAGAAATGTTGCAGACTAAACTACAGTAACATATTTCAGGGAACTTGGAGACCTACATCAAGCGCTGAATCATACTTTTATGAAGAGAGTTACGATCAACCGAATGATTGTGCCCTTTAAATTACAAATGAAGGCTGTTCTTACATGGAAAAGCCCTTATATGAATGCAATTGCACTTCTATTTGTAATATCAGAGACACATCCATTCTGAAGCTAAGGACATTTCTAAAGGCATATAAAACCTCATCTTTACTTAAAAAAAATCTGCCCATATCAGACTATTAATAACCTCCACGGACACCCATTAGCTTGATGGAGAAATCACATGTGTGGCACCACATTCCATCATGTCAAAATGCTCTCCACATATCATTCAATGGTAAGAAAACGTGTGGGGGCATTATACTTTGCCAAAACGCCATCATTGTAATTGTGTAAATTATGCTTTACTTCACTCTAATCAGTGGCATAGCAAGGTCAGGTGGTACCCGGTGCGGAACATTTCTTGTCAACCCCGGCTTGACAAAATGGCAAAAATATGTGTTTAAAACACATATTTTTATCATTTTGTCACCCCCCTCAGTGATGCCACCCGGGGCGGCCCGCACCCACCGCACCCCCCTTCCTACGCCACTGACTCTAATCCAGCACAAGTCAACAATATTACAAACTATATCCAATCTAAATACTCTTATGCTCTCTCAGAGAACAATAATCCGCCAAAAATTGCCTTTACTCAGAGTGATTCAGAAAATCCATTAACGGAACTAGCCAATTACTAAATTAATATTCTTCAATTTCAAGGAAAATTTCTGAAATCTCTAATCAGATATGCCTTTGTTGCCGAAGAACACATTATAAGAAGCAAGTAAAAATGATTGATTAGCTTAAAAAAAACTAGGATAAATTGGCATGGACAAATCTAACTCTGTTTCTATTTGCAGGAGAAGGATACGATCTCTGTGAATGTTGTGTAATCTGCAATTGTTGCCTAGGAAAAGCAGACTATAACTTCATACCTTCACGCTTTCACATGAAAGTATATCCAATCCCATCAGAACTTCAGCAAATTAATTTATATGGAAACATTTTAATTCAAACAGTGCATACATTGCAAACCATAGTTAAAATGCAACTGGACCCCTTGCATTGCCAAAGTTCACCAGAAATTCACTAGCTCGTTGGATACATTTTCAACCGTGCCAGATGCATTCACAATAAACCTGTGGCCCCTATGCTGGAGGTTTATAGAAGGAAATGTCTCCCCACCTTATTATATGGATCAGGTATTTGAGGATATATCAATTCAACCCCATTTCAAGGAGAACAATACAGAGTGCTGAGGAGATTACTGTGTGTTCCACCTGTGTGCTCAACCTTTATCCTTCACCAGGAGCTCGAGGTTGAATATGTAGTAGGTTTAAATAAACTGGCTCGCGTACTCCTGTGGTGCTTGATATGGATTAATCTGCATTCCTTTCCTTAACAGGGAAATCATTAAAGATTGTTTGTCATGTGATAGAGGTGAAAACATTCCTTGTTTCCGCCATATCAAGACCGTCTTGGCTGACCTGGGGAAGCCGCATCTATTTGCAGAGCCTCAGGCCATGACTAAACAAGACACAGCATGTGAAAAAACTTCTTTTAAATCACATAGCCACTGCCGCAGCGAGGCCCTTGAGTTTACCAAAATCTCTGTCAAGGAATATGCCTTGCTCTGTTGTACCCCTAGTGTGGAACCGTATCTGGAGTGGTTTAATTGCCCTTGGGACAGAATGTTACTCACCAGTTTCAAATTGGGCTTCGTGCACAGGCACCTGGGGTTCCAATCAGGCCAAGTTGCCCCCTCAAATACTGTGTTGTGCCCTTGTGATGAATCCTGTCTTAAGAGTTTGCTGCATTTTACGTTCTTCTGTAATTTCTATTGTGATTTAAGCAAACAATTTGTATTCCCAATTATAAGGAAACAGGGAATCAGAAGGTCAAAGGAAGTACTGGAATATTTACAAATGCTGGAGACCCCATCTAGCTGTGGATATATATATTCTTTTTAAAAATGTGCTGTTAACCGAAGGAACATAATGATGTTTTAATCTGGCACATGCCTCTTTCTTTTGAATACGAACGGGGATATTCGAACAGGACGCTGATAGAGCGGTTCGCGGCACAGGAGCCGTTGATATTTTGGAACTGACCCTGGACCAAATAGGGTGCAGTTGCTAAACAAACTGATACATAGTCTGTATCATTACTTCGCGAGTTTCATATCTGACTGATTATCTTTGCTGACAAACGACATATTTTTAAGCCCTGATGAAGTCCATATATCTGGACGAAACGCGTCGGCTGTCTGGCTGTTGTTTTTTAACGGAAAAAGAAGAATAAAGTTTTCAATCTATAACCAGAAATGGATGGACAGAGACTTTTTGTTTGACTATTTGTGGTGCACTCCATATTGGTTATAAAAATTAACATTGGTCTTGGAGATTGCCCCTTGGGAGCAGCAGGGGCAGTGGAAGTGCACACTATCTGAGTTATTTGGCTCAGGATTTTGGACTTCTTTTTGGGGGATTGTGTGGTTTGGAGGTGCGTCACAAACACATCTTTGGTGTGTAGGGTCGGCTTGCTGTTCCACCTTGGAGATATAAACGTATAGTTAATGGTTTTAGATAGTGTAGAGGAAAACCAAATACCTAGATATTTAATTTTCGTGGGACACCAAGTAAATTTAGTATTATTAAACATATATTGATAACATGTAGAGTTTAAGGGTAAAACTTCCGTTTTAGAAAAGTTCAACTTATTTCCCGAAATACTGGAATATAATCGAACTTCATCCAAAAAAGGAGGAAGGGAGGAATTAGGATTAGACATGTATACTAGGATATCATCAGCATATGCTGACAGTTTGGTTTCTATGGAATTGTGTGAAAATCCAGAGATATCTGGATTAATTCGAATACGCTCCAGGAAAGGTTCAAGACACAATACAAATAACAATGGGGATAAGGGACACCCTTGGCGTGTACCTCTAGATAACACAAAAGACTTAGAAAAATGATTGATAACAAAAATACTAGCTCGGGAAAAGAATATAACAGTTTAACATAGGAAATAAAATTTGGACCAAAACCAAACCATTTTAGTGCACTATACATATATTGCCAATTTATGCGGTCGAAGGCCTTTTCAGCGTCCAAAGACAAAGCTGCTAGTGGAGTTTTGTACTTTTTACCAAAGGAGATAACATTAGCAAACATGCGAGCATTATCCGAAGCCAATCTGCCCTTGACAAAGCCAACCTGATCTGTTTTAACCAATAATGGGACAATGTTCTCAAGTCGAGTGGCGAGAATTTTAGCAAATATCTTGCAGTCATAGTTAATTAGTGAGATGGGACGATAGTTCTTGCAGAGGGAATGATCCTTATTGGGTTTGGGAATGAGGACGATCAAAGCCTCCATAAAAGAACCAGAGGCCTTGGCGTCATCAACAAATGAGTTAAAAAGGTCCAAAAGTCTGGGCACAAAAATAGATGAAAAGGTAGAAAAAAATTCAACAGGGAGGCCATCCGGCCCTGGAGCTTTAGATTTCTTTAAGTATTTGATAGCCTCCATTATCTCCTGTGTAGTAACCGGGTTTTCTAATAATTCAAATTTATCAGGAAGCGAAGGAGGGTTAGGAAGACCAGAAAAAAGGTATGAAGATTTTGATCAGAGGGATTTGTATCATCAGAGTATAATGATTGATAATAATCATGAAATACGGAAGTAATATCTTCATCCGATGACACCAGATTGTTTGTGGATTCATTAAGGATAGGGCCTATATTTTTACGTTCAGATTTAATTTTTAAGTAATTTGCCAGCATCTTGCCAGCTTTATTTTGACCACCGTGGTATTTGGATTTAATTTTAAGAAGAACATTGCATGCATCATTCGTGGCAATTTTGACAAGAGCAGATTTGGCCTTGATCAATTCATGGAGAGCAGACGGGGATTCAGACGAAGTAAAGTAATTATGTTCTAATAATTTAAGTTGCTGTAATAATGCGTCATATTTGGCTTAAGCCGCTTTCTTCTTTCTTGCTGAGTAGGAGATAACAAAAGCACGAAAGGAAGCTTTAAAAGCATCCCAATTATTAGTAGTGGAAGTGTGTAAAGCATTATTGAAAGTAAAAAATTCATTAATAAAGGTGGTGGCTTCAGTTACAAAAGTGTTGTCAGATAATAAATAATTATTAAGTTTCCAACGCCCACATTTCGGGAACCCAGGGAGAGATCTAGGGAGGAGGAGACAGGGGCGTGGTCAGAGATAAAAATAGAACCAATTTTAGAGGATTGAATGGATGGGAGTAGGGGCCTACTGACTAAAATATAATCAATTCTAGAACGAGTATGGTGAACATTCGAAAAAAAGTAAATTCAAGGGAATCAGGGTTACAAGTCTTCCACACATCATATAATGAGCGAGAGGCAATGGCAGATTGAAATGATTTATGGGTTTTATCAGGATTAAATTTGCATTTGGATTGCCTATCCGAATATGGGTCAAGCCATTGATTGAAGTCTCCCCGACAATAATATTTGGACCATCAATGGAAGATAGTAAAATTTTAATACTTTTCCAAAAATCTGGATCAGGTTTGACAGGACCATAAATATTCAATAGGACAAGAACTTTATTCTGTATAACAACCTTAGCCATTACCCAACGTCCATCACCGTCACATTGTGTAGATAAAATTTGTGCATGAATAGACTTATGAAATAAGATAGCCACCCCTCCCTTCCGATTAGAAGCTGGAGAATAAACAATTTGGCCCACCCATTGTCTTTTTAATTTAAGTGATTCAACATCATTGCAATGCGTTTCTTGGATAAATGCAATATGAGAACTTAATTTAGACAAATGAGATAGTACCTTCTGTCTTTTGACGGGATTACCAAGACCACGAACATTCCACGTGACAACATTACACATACTGGAGGGAGGGAGGAGCAGGACATAAATGGATATGATACACTTCAGGAGGACAACTGAAAGTGAAAGAACACCATTCATTAGATAAAGACAGAGACCAAAATGTACGATAAACAATCATATAGGCGAAACTTAAATAAAGAAACAGCACCATTAAAAACACTAAGGAAGAATTAGGAAAGAACGTATTGAATAAAAAAGAGAAAGAAGAGAAGAACAGAGAAGAAAAGAAAGTAAACAGATCAAGGGAAAGAACCCAGATCTGAAGAGAAGCAAGGAACCAAAATGCGGGGAGCATGTTGACGACAATAGCAAGAACAGCGGAACAAGTTAAAGAGGAAAAAAGGGAAGAATAAAAATGGTAAACCTCAATACTAAAAAGTGGGTAACATTAATAGAAGATAAAGAGTGAGAAAAAAAAAAAGAATGATACTATAAAATAGAAATACGCAAGGAGAGATATAGAACTACACATAGGGGCCTAAAAATCAGGTTAACTAGTGACTGAAGAAAAAAGTGAAACATTAGTTTTCCATATTTCTAGCAGGAATACTATTAAGAAAGAGACTCAGTTTAGCAGGCTCATCGAATGACCTCGATCTCCCTTCGTACGTGACTTTGCACAAGCAAGGATGCAAAATGCCATATTGAATGTTCAGTTGTCTCATCTGGGGGCGAAGAGCCAGAAATTCTTTACGGCGCGCATTTGTTGCAGTAGAGACATCTTGAGAAATGAAGATATTATGGCCTGACCATGTGAGGCGTCGTTTGGTTTTAACAGCTTTCAGAACATTCATCAATTCAGTGAATTCTAAAAAGAGCATGATGATGCCCCGTGGTTTGTTAGAGTTCGGTTGAAGATGACCCAAGCGATGTGCCCTTTGTATGTTTAGAGGAGATGAAGATTGAAGATCTAGGAGTTCCGGTAGAAATGTTTTGAGAAAGGATAACATGTCTGGACCTTCAAGGTTTTCTGGTAGGCCATACAAGGGAAGGTTGTTCCTGCGATTGCGATTTTCCAAGTCTTCGGTGTGAAGTTTGAGTTTTTGTATTTTTTGTTCTAATAAAGGAATTTTAGTAGAAATATCCTGAAGATCACCAACACGTTGTTCAAGCTCTAGTACTTTACCTTCCATAATTATCCAACGATCCTCAATTTGCTTTAACTTTTCGTTAGTAGTTACCATGAAAGGCTGTAGACCACGAACCTCCTCTAAGATGGAATCCAGAACAGGGTTTTGTGAGATATGAATAGGGGAGGGTGGGTCATTTTTATGCCTCTTTGGTTTGGCGCCTGAAGAAGATGATCGAGACAGGGAATGCTGATCAGCCGCCATTGTGGTTTTTGGAAGGGAACGAATTGTAGTAATTAAGAGTGGACGAATACGCCCCATAAGCTACAGTCAAAAAAGACAAAAAAGGTGACCTTCCAAGGTTAGTTGTTTAGAAATATAATAATGAACAGGAGGCTTCCAAAATAGAGAAAGTTGTTTTACATATTGTGCAGGATAAATTATATAGAGAGCTCTTCCTTTGTCACAATAAACAGAACTGCCACAGATTATAGAGATGAAACATTGTCAAAAGACAGAATCCAGAACTTGCAGCTTGTAAGAATTTAACTCAGTCACAGCGCAGGAGTATGCAGATACACAACTTTCCTTTTGTCAAGATCACCACCTGCGCTTCAGTAGAGACTACCTCTTTCAGCGGCGGCAGTATGCACAGGAAATAACATGACATTCATTCTTCGTTTTTTTTTTGAAAATTGAAGCATCCCAATTTGATAATTAACAAAGGATGGTAGACAAAACGCCACTGTGGTATGAAAAACACGGTTTTCAATGAGACCCTATGATGACATCCCTGGGTACACCTTCCACTTCAGTAGCTCAGCAAGTCATGGTGGGTAATGGCCACACAGAAAGGTCAAATATGATATGCTTGCTTGTATTCACAAAAATGTACTGGCAGTAATGAACCTTCCTTAATTTAGCTGTGCATTGCACCTCTCCTTACCGCCATTGCCCAGCAGTATAAACATTCTGAAGACATTAACTGAAATGTATATGTCTTTTCGTTTAGGCGATAACCCCTTGCAGCCGGCAATTCACTTCTCCCATTCTGTGGCGGTATTAGAGGTTATATATCAAAAACGCGAGCGCCGCATTTTCAAAATGGCGGACGCCCGCGATTACTTGAGGAGAAATTCACCGCCGCAGCCTCCAGGCTCAGCGTGTAGGTGAAGTTTGGCAAAAGCGGTCATTAGACTCACCACCGCTTCCTTATACGAACACCACCATCTGTGCGGAAAATTGGTGTGTTATGAGGCACCAACGGGTCCAGGAGCTTCCACGTCCGATCGGAGCTCACACGAAGTCCGCCATCTTGCTCCGGCGTTCAGACCACGCCCCCCATATTTTCACACTTCTATACGAAAGTGAACTTTCCGTTGCTTCATATGCTATGGCATATGTTATGCGAACTGGAACTGGCTTCAATAATATAACAGCACAGGAGAAAAGATGAAAATCTAGAATATAACTTAATCAACATTATGTCATGTGAATGAGGGACAAATTAATATTGGTTTCAAAGACACAGAGAATTGAAACGCATGCTCAGACATTAAGGACCACTTACTTGGTTTATTACTTTAAGCTGTGTTGTGTACAGATGGGACGATTTGTATCAATTTCTTCCCAAAGCGAATGCTTATATTCTGGACCTTAACTGCAAAACACCTGCTGAAACATGGTTTTTGGATCCTGCCAATGTTTGTAGATATTTCAAACACAAATTTCAAGCTATACTTCATTACTTAACCAACAAAAAGAAAAATCCCATCGGAGAAGTACTTGATTACGTTTGGAAAAAAGAATATCAAGCAAGAGGTGCACCACACATTCGTATGCTTCTCTGGATCAAAGATGCACCTACGTTTAGACCACACTTTGTGTTTGTTCTGTCTTTGAAATTGAAATATTGCTTATTAATCTTTATATGAAATGCATAGGAAATAATGGGGCAGTTTACCAGAGTCGGTGCGCAGTCAAAATATCGATTTTTTTTATATCGACCTACACAAATATCGAGTTTTTAATATCGTAGGGACAGAATATCGATGTCAAGAATATCGGTGACCAGAATATCAACCTTAAGGTAAGTAATATCGTTTTTTTTATATCGAAGTAAGTAATATCGAAGTAAGTAATATCGAAGTAGGTAATATCGTTAGCAAAAATATCGTTGTTAATAATATCCATATTTATATTAGTGTTATGTATTTTAGTATGTATTTTATATGTATGTTTAACATTTTTTGTAATGTATTTTTATTATTTTTAAATATATGTATTAAATGTTTAGAAATTAGTAATTTTTTTAAGTACATTTTGCGTTTTAGTATCAGAGCGGGTTGTGGGTTTATAGGGGAATAGGGTGGGAAGTAATTTAAATATAATTAATTAATTAATATGTTTTTATTTATTATTATTGATTATTAATTTATTGTTAATTAATTATTAATTGGTAATTTTTTTAATGGATTAATTGATAATTAAATTAATTATGTTAATTTTTATGTGTAGCGGGTTGTGGGTTTATAGGGGAATAGGGTGGGAAGTAATTTAATTATAATTACTTAATTAATATTTTTTTATTGTTATTGATAATTAATGTATTGCTCATTAATTATTAATTGATAATTAATTTTTATTAATTGATTAATTTATAATTATATTAATTATAATTAATTTATTATTAGTTTTTATTTATTGTTATTTTTAATTAATTTATTGTTAATTTATTATTAATTGGTAATTAATTTTTATTAATTGATTAATTGATAATTAAATTAATTGTATTCCTTTTTATGTGTAGCAGGTTGTGTGTTTATGGGGGAATAGGGTGGGAAGTAATTTAATGTTATTTAAGTAAATATTAATTTAATTGTATTGGTATTTATTATTAATTTTTTAGTTAATCAATTATTAAAGTTATTTATTTTACAAAAATTGTTTAATTATTAAGTATGTTAATTTAACCCCTACGCTATCCTACATTTTCTACACTGTTACACTCACTGGAGTTGGAATAGTAATTTTAAGCCCTACGCTATCCAACACTTTCCCTACTGTTGCACTCACTGGAGTGGGAATAGTAATTTTTAGACCTACGCTATCCAACACTTTCCCTACTGTTGCACTCACTGGAGTGGAATAGTAATTTTAACCCCTACGCTATCCAACACTTTCCCTACTGTTGCACTCCCTGGAGTGGGAATAGTAATTTTTATCCCTACGCTATCCAACACTTTCCCTACTGTTGCACTCACTGGAGTGGGAATAGTAATTTTTACCCCTACGCTATCCAACACTTTCCCTACTGTTGCACTCCCTGGAGTGGGAATAGTAATTTTAACCCCTACGCTATCCAACACTTTCCCTACTGTTGCACTCACTGGAGTGGGAATAGTAATTTTTACCCCTACGCTATCCAACACTTTCCCTACTGTTGCACTCACTGGAGAGGGAATAGTAATTTTAACCCCTACGCTATCCAACACTTTCCCTACTGTTGCACTCCCTGGAGTGGGAAAAGTACATTTTTACCCTCTACGCTATCCAACACTTTCCCTACTGTTGCACTGTTTGGAGTTGGAATAGTAATTTTATTACCTCCGCTATCTAATTTTTTTTGTATTATTTTAGTTAATGCAGTATATAATTAATTTTAAAAAGATTAAAAATATTTTTTTTTTAATTTGCTATATATATTTATTTAATTTTTATTCATATTATTGTTTTATGTGTATAGATGTATTTATAATTTATATGATATTTTAAAAAAAATTATAGGTTATTAAACTAATTATTAAAAATTATTAGTAAGTAAGTATATATATTATATATTAAATGTATATGTTTAATTTATTTTTACCTTACATATATATTACTTATAATTTTTAAACATTTTAAAATATTTTTAACTATGTTTATTTTAATTATATGTATTATTTACTTTATTTAAAAAAAATTTTTAACTTAAATAAAAATGATATTTTTAACAACGATATTTTTGACATAGATATTTTTTTTTCGATATTTTTGTACTTACCATAATGTAGATAGGATGTCGATATTCTCGACTTCGATATTCTTGCATCGATATTTCTGTAGTTCGATATTCTGACCTTCGATATTTTGTCAGTGATTCACCAAAGTCTGTGGAGCTAGAGATTTTTTTTCGTTAATTCAAATATTTTTTTAAAAGTTTACGGAGTACTGTGGTACTTTAGCTAAAGTACCAAGAAAGTACTGTGGTACTTATTGAAATATATATATAAAAAATAAAAAGGAACACAGAGGCAGACAGAGAAATATATAAAGAGTTAGGGGCATATTCACAAGGACCTACCGCCGATTTATCTCCACCTTAACCCATCAAAAGTGGAGATAGATTGAACACCCCATTCACAAGCGGGTGCAAACTTCAGACAACGCCAGTATTCCCACGATAACTTCCCCAAAATTTATCTCCACGGTGGACACCACCAACTAACCCTAATGAGATGCAGAGTAGGCGTTCCCGTGCAAAAAACACACGAAAAACCACAACACCACTTTCACAACGAACTGCCAGATCTGCGAAGCGTAACCAAAAACAGGCGATAAGCTGCGGTAGCAGCAGGGATTTAACACCTGCCTTATGCTGGTGTTAAGCAGGACGACTCCCTGCAGCACGAAAGGGAGCCCAGCCCAGAGCCACATCGGAAGACCCACAGATGCCATGGAGACAATGAACATGCTGCTCGGAGACCCATGAGGGTCACAACACCCACCGCCACCACTCCCAGCCCCCCACCCCCGGACAAACACATACCGTGCACGACACAAGAGACACAAAAAGCGCATGATGTCGCACAATGACAAAATAAAACACACATGTGTAGCCAGAAGAACGAGAAACAGTCACACATCACTGAAGTAACAACAAAAAACTTTATTGAAATACAACACAAAACACCAATGCGGAAGATTTCTGTCGGGTCCGTCCGGGACAATATCGATGTCTCAGCCTGGAAAATGATGTGTCATGCGCACATCAAAGAAGCGAGACACAGAGAAACAGAGAATGAAAGAAAGGCAGAGAGAGAAGGAAAGGAAGCGAGAGAGAGAGAGGGAGAGAGGGAAGGAATGGAGAGGGAGAGAGAGGGAGAGAGGGAAGGAAAGTAAGGGAGAGAGAGAGAGGGAGAGAGGGAAGGAATGGAGAGGGAGAGAGAGGGAGAGAGAGAGGGAAGGAAAGTAAGGGAGAGAGAGAGACACCCCCGCGCACCCAGACCCCACTGTTCACCTGCTGCCACCGGTGTGTCTCCAACCACGTGCCGGGATACACTGCAAGCCACCAGGTCTGCAATCTGTAATCGAGGCCCGAGTCAATCATGGCAGAGTCCATCACACTGCACACGGCAACAACGCCTGTCCGTCCCTGCGCACGCATGCTGCCGCACCCTACCCCCTCCCACTGGCCAGCGCTGGCTGTCTGCACTTGCGCACCCCGGGCCCACTGCTCACCTGCCGCCAACGGTGTGTCCACCAGTGGGCACACCACGTGCCCGTGCAAGCTCCAGGCCCCGGTCCCGCCACCATGGCATGGTCCACATCATGCGGACCCGCCCCGCGGCCCAGCAGGTCCCACACATGACGCTGAGTCCTGAGGCATCAATGGCAGAGACCACATCAGTGCACACGTCATCATCGCAGTCTGCACACCCGCTCAGCGATTTCGGTGCCACTAACCCTGTGCAACCCCAGTCAGCGCCACGTGGTGGTAGGCCCATGACGGGCGCAAGGCTCTGGGTGCCACTAACCCTGTGCAACCCCAGTCAGCGCCACGTGGTAGTAGGCCCGTGACGGGCGCAAGGCTTCGGGTGCGACCAACCCTGTGCATAGCAACTCATGGGCCCTTTATGATTGAGAACCATGGAGCGTCCGTCATCCAGTCAACACCGGCAGTGGGGAATGTGACGTCGTCGGCCCCTTATATTGGTGGGGTCACATGGCCTGTGACGCCTGTGCCGGATGGGTGTGGTGTGTGTGCAAACCTGCCCTCAGGGAGTGGCCGTGACATGCTGACAACTAGACCAGTGTCCTGCATACCACCAGCGTGTACGCCTGCGACATGTAGCTATGTGGGCCCCCCCTCTGAGCGTAAGCGGAGTGGTCTGGCCTTGCGTACGCCGGACCAGCGCAGGGCATGCAACAATGACTCGGGTCTCTGGGCATGGTGCAGTCCATGTCCGGACAAGGAAGTGACTAATGCGTGTGTCCCTGTTGTGGTGTCTACGGCACCCGGAACACAATTGGCAATGTAGCACACTGTGACTGGCATCCCACTAGATGAGCATCATTGACGTAATGGAAATCACTGTCCCTACATTCATCCACACAGACATGACACAGCAGTGCATTTCTGGATGTTTAATGCACATCCAGTGGAGTTTTGCAGCTGGAGCAGTACAGGGCCATGCCAAGCCCACTACACAATATGGGCCCGTGGAGGGACAGCCAGAGTCCATCCTGGGATGACAAGTACTGCGGAAGAGGAAGGGTACAGTCCGCAGTCTGGTCGCCGTGTCATTGGTCATCAAACAGGATATGGCAGTCCATGTCGCGGTCCAAGGTGAGTGCAGCGGAGTGTATCGGGGTCAGTGGAAGGTCATGTGGCCATGTGCGGCACCAAGCAGAAACAGGCAAGGTGGCGGAAATGAATGCTAGTGCCTCCTTCTGATCTCAATCCCATCCACGTCCTCGTCCTCGGATGTGTGCTCTGTCCCACCTGTGGGTGTTGCAGTGCCGGTTGTGGCACTGTGTGCCACTGACACATCAGGGGCCGGAGGAGGATTGTCGGCCGCACTGTGTGGCAGTGACACATCAGGTGCCGGAGTGGACACGCCTGCCGCACTGGGAGGCACTGACACACCAGGGGGCGGAGATATGGATGGTGTGGGGGCAGCAGCATTCATCATCGCCACACCTTGTGGCAGCAATGCCATGATGAGGATCTGCAGGGCATGGTAGATCCCAGCTACATTTCGCTGCTGTGCAGCGGTGGCTGCCATCCTTTCCGCCTCCATCCGCACCATGTCCTCCATGAGCCTCCGCATGTGTGCCAGCTCACGGTTGGGTTCGCTGGAGCCACTCTGGGCGGACAGGTGTTCTTGTCTCCGAGTCATGACTCCAGCGATGTCAGCCAGGGCTCGTTGGAGACCATGGAGCGGGCCGTGGGTGTCCGTTAGGGACTGGAGCTGGTCCCTGATGGGACCTAGAAACCCATGGATGGCGTTCAGTTTGGTAGGCATGAGGTCGAACCCCACCCGCACCTGCTCAGCCGTCTCCCTCTGGCCCTCCAGCACACGGCGTTGGAAGGCCATGTGTTGTTCGTGGGGGTCTTGGGAGACAGCAGGGGTTGTGGGTGCCTCCTGCTGGGTTGTTTGGGTAGTGGGTGGGGTCTCCTCGATGCAGCTGGGCTGCCCTGATCCTGGAGGTGAGTTGCGGATGATGTCAATGATGTCTTGGAGGGCTTGGGTGTCGATGCTGGGGGTGTCCTCCTCGTCATCAGTGAAGAGTGGCTGGGACTGCTCTGCAGGAGGTGTTGACGGTGCCCCTGCAATGTGAAGGGGATATGGTGTATTACAATGTGTCCACATGTATGTAGCCGCATGGTACATGTTCACATTCAGACAGCATGGCATTTTACATTGTGACAGTCTGTGGATCAGGGCCATGATCCAGAGTCATTGTGGGTGTGCACTGTGCTCTGCTTGAATGCGCATGTGTGCCATTGTGGCCATCTCCACCCATCCCCCCAGTACCTGGTGGTTACTCACCCTGTTGCGGTTGTGTTGTGTCCTGTCGAGCAGTGTCCGGTCCCCCGACTCCGGCCACGGTCTCCACACTGATGACTGTTGACACCAGCTCCTCCATGTTATCCAGCTCCAGCTGTGGCGCTGGGCTCCCACCTCCAGTCTGCATTGCTGCCTTATGGTTGGCTGCGAGTTTCTCCTTGGTCTTGCGCTTGATGTCAATCCATCGCCTCTTGGCCTCGGACATTGACCTCTTGTGCTCTCCGACGGCATTCACCTTGTCCACGATGTCCCGCCATATTCCATATTTGGTGCCCAATGACACGTTGGAGGAGACGAACAGTTGTTGATGGTGTTCCATCACCTCCGTGACCAGGATCCTGTTTTCCTGCGGACTGAACTTCGTCTTCCTCTTCTTCTTGTCCTTGCCCTTCCCTGTCCCCGAGGTCCCGGGCTGGTCATCCGGGGTGCTTGTGGGGTTGCGTTCGTCCTCTGCGCCTGCTCCCGCTGCCTCCATGGTGCTTCAGTGTTGGTTATTTTGTGTTTGTGTGTTTTTTCTACTTTTATGGTGATTTTTCCCGCCTGCCATGTGTGTTTTGCAGGCCTGGCGCTGCTTATCGCTGATTTCCTCATCGCGCTTTGGCCCATCGCATGTTTTTTTGCGTTGAAGTTTGTGTTTTTATCACCGTCGCGGTTGTTGTATCGCGGACATTGTCCGCGGTTTCGGGAGGCTATCGCATGGTGCCGCCGTGTTGTGAATTCCACGTTAACAAGGGGTTATTTTCCCGCGATAGGCTGCGATGTGTGGAGTTGCGTTAAAATTTTTTGGAGATGTTTAGCACACGTTCTTGTAAATATACCCCTTAGACGTGGGATGATAACATGGATATACAATTTGTTGCAGATAACTCAACAGTAGTTGCACATGATGTTACTTCCTACATTACAAAGGCTGAAAAAACAGATATAAAGTAAGTAGCAATCTGTAAGTAAAAGATTACACCACATATTTAGTCTACATATGCTATTTCATTGTGAGGTCTATAGCTATGAAGTATGTGATGACTTAAGTGCCTCAAGCTTATATGGTAAATCAAAAGCAATCTTGAGGCTTGGTTTAGGATTGCCGTCATCACATCAAAGAGTTCTGAAAAGCTGACCTGATATTGAATACCTTTCATACTTAGACCTAACAAATAAAGACATTTTGAAACCAAATATGTTGGACACATACTACACAAAGAGAAGTCCATTGCTAACAGGAAATATGCCTCTATGAAGTTGCTCAGTTCTACACATATAGAAACGATGCAACAGAAGATATCAACACTGGAAAATTTAAAGTAGAAGGTACCAATGATTCTTTAATACATCATAGTAAACCTACTCTTATTAATCATCGTAAACTAAGTTGTGAGACAAGAGAAATAAACACATTTTACTATTTAGCACTTCTTCAACATTTTAAACCATGGCGCAAAGAAGAACTTATAGGTCCTGTTGAATGCTATGAAGATGCATTTAATGTTTATAAAAATGACATTGCATTGACTGAATTTCAAACATACTTACAAATGCTTAATCAAGAAATAGAAGAAGAAAACAATATTAATGCAGAAATTAAAAATATACTCCATCTACGAATACTACTTCTTCTTCCGGGACTGCTGATCCACTTGGACAACCAATTATTGATACTGAAGCTGTGGTTGCCATGGACAAGGTTTGAAATGCAATGGATGAAGTCAAAAACGATATGCATAATTTAGATAACTTAGGGGGTCATTACAATGGCGGGCGGAAACACTACCGCCGTGCCGTCGGAGGTAAAAACCGCTAGTTACCGTCCGCCAGCAACTGCCCGCCCTCCCGCCAAATTAGGATGTGAAAAGTCAGGCAAATACCGCCCGCAAGCCTGCGACCCCGCCCGCCATCAAAGTGCGCCCGTTTACGTAGCGGCGCCAGCCAACGGAGGCACACCGTCCGACGAAATGAAGTACCGCCCGGCGTACAAATTACGATGACACAACCAAACAGCCTCACCGGCAAAGAGACACCGCACGAGAACAGGAGGCGGAAACCACATTACTGACCACAGAAACACCAACCCGGCCTACTCCGACATGAATCCTGCTCTCCAGGCCATCCCAATGCTGTACCTGATGCAGCACCTAGGAGTGAACGCGCAACGACGACGCAGGTAGGCAGACACACAACAAGGGCATGCAAACACACAATGCAAGGGCGGAAAAACTGTACATGGGCCCCCTAGACACCCTTGTGGGGACAGGACACATCCAACACTGTACCCACACATATCCCACCTGTAAAATATAATCAACCCGCAACATCCTGGGCACCCACACCGCGGACCAGGAGGTGACGTCCCCGTCACGGCACCGCAGCGCCCCGGCGATGACGCACATGCGCACAACGCAGAGGCCAACGACAGTGCCACGCATGGGCTGCACACAAACACCACAGGGTCACAACAACACACCACACACACCAGCCCCACCCTGAAGGCACATGTCACGTGGTCCCCCTGCGTAAATCATGACCACAACCGACAACTCACAGTTGCCAAAACGTAGTCACACAAGTGTGCCGAACAGGGGAGCAAAGTGACGTCGAAAGAGGACACACACCTATGTGCAAAGCATGGAGAAGCACACAGCAGCTGCTACAGAACAGCACAAACAATGGACATTGATCGCAAAAGGCACGCCAGTCACAACAAACAATACCTATACCATCCTGCACGCAATAACAAGCCATGCAATGTACAAAACAGAGAAACCCTGCTGCCTGAGAACAGGTGTTCACAATCACTACGCCCACACACAAGTCCCAATGTACAGCGGAAAAGAAGTGACCCACCCACCCACGGGAGAGCAGATAGCAGTGAATGTCCTTCCATTCCCACACCCAAATCACATTGCAACATATCCTGCAGGAGAACGGAGCCATTGTAACAACCACAACCCAAACATAGCCATGCTGAGTCAACCTTCCACTGGCAGATAACGCCGAACATGAAAGAAAGATAAAACCACAAAATACAATTATACCACTGCTCCTTGTGGCTCAAATGCAAGTAATCAGGAAAGAGTCAGACACCACTGGCCTTGACCATTCATAGGAGCATGTGGGATGAGGGCCTGTGTCCGCCTCCCAAGCCATACCCAAAGTCCTGCCGCCTAACATCCATACAAGAACACCCAGCATCGTCGGAGGTTGCACTCAGCAGACAGCCCAGGCAGCCGGAGCACGCCATCACAGCACCCTGCAGCAAAATGGACGGTGCACCAGTACTATACACCTACGCCAGACAGATGCCGCTGTACAGCAATAGCTTGCTACAGATAGTGGGCTGTGCAAATCTGGCTATGCTGAATGTAAGTTATCGAGTAACTTACCGCATTGAAATGTTCAGCTGCGTCATCCCCGTTTTCTACTGTCGGAGGTGCACGTACCACTGGCCTGTGGATTTATATCTCTCCAACTCGGCATGTCCAATTGGGGACCTGGTACACCTGTTCTCACCCTTGGACGCCCACGACAGGAACTGTTCAGTGTATGGGGGCATGGCGTTTGTGGCTGCAGTAGGACACACACTGCAATGGGACCAGTGTGCCTCCGCACAACGTATGCTGGATTACAGTTTCATCGAATGTCACCCGACATGTCCCATCAGGATTCTACAAGGGACAACTTACGAGGAACACGTTGCAACCCACCATCCGCTTCATTGGATGTCAACCATAAATACCACCAATGCGAGGGATGCTCTGCAGGAAGGTATCGCATACCTGACAACCTGTCAATTCATGGGTCCCCAAATCAATACCCACAATTGAACATTCATGTGCAACACCGTACCTATGCTTGGCGTCCGCACGCAGTGGCCAGTTAGCTGTGCAACAACTATACCATGCACTCGGAAACAAACACCTTACCATCAACTCCACCGTCATGACACCTGACATTTCCGGGACATGCACCCTGTCCATCACCATATCCCGTGTCCCTGCATGAACACGGGGAGGCTGAGGAATGGGACCTGTGTACAGTGACCACATGGCCAACATTGCACGAACCACAATGCTACAATATGCATGCCGCGCACCTGAACACATGCTCCTGTAAGTGCACGCTTATCTGTCTGCTGAATAACTTGAGAACTGTCATCTCACCTTCTTCTGAACTTCCGTGCCAGGACATTTGCATGGACAACAAATGCAACACCCTACAACATGTCCCCGGGCATTGAGTCATGTTCAGTAGCCACCATATCGCAACAACATGTGAGACTATGCTGCATGCATGTAGGCTCATGCTCTGATGTCACCTCTGACGCAGGTGTGTCGGAGTCACTATTGTCGTAAACCTGTACCATGGGACTTAGATGTACTGTGCTTATGATGTCAAGCTGTCTGGTAGGGTAAACCAATACTGTCTGTGTCACAGCCTAGGGCACCTCAGTAATGAGCTAATGTACTGTAGCATAGCAAGGGCAGGGCATTCTTAACTCTGAAGCCTTATTTCCACAATTAACGACTTATCACATCTACCTGTACCCCTTTTGTATGTGTAATCATGCTAAGTATATCCTACACATGCATTACGCTGCCAGTAGTGTCCACATCCTGCATCACAGAGGAAGTAAGCTCAAATACATGCCTTAAAGCTAATATCTGACTCTGGAGAATTATTGATCGTAGACAAGTACGAATGAGAGAGGATGAGAGTGTGTGAAGTACACGGGACTCGTGAGATTACCATGTAGTCAAGTGTCATTGGATGTCAATGCATATGAGTTGCTGCCACTGTGGACCCAGTAAAATACCACAGGTCGTGGGCCTTGGCATGTCAGAGTCTGACGTGGCCCAACAGATCATCACATCAACACTGACGGCCTGGTCACTACAAAGCACAGTCCTACATATGTGTACAATCACCTTCACAGTCTGACATCACACTCAACAAGCAAATATAGGAGCCACGCCAGTAGCATGCCACATCAATGCATGCCAAAACACACACGATATCAGTGTGGGTGGGCAGGGCTGCACAGTGAGTATGAACCGCCGAAAAGTACATACATGCTCAATTGAACAAGGCACAATCTTCACATTCACACACCCTGCAGACCCACAATGGCCAATACATATCAAGTAGGAGTCATCCTGAACTGCAAGGACACACCCACACACTGTGCAACAGAGAATACACACATGTGCTCACATTAACAGACCCGAACAAGGATACAAACACTGACCATACCCCTGGGTAACACATGTGTGTAGTCGACATTGCCAGAGCGCACACACACACACCAACACTACCCCAAAGTCACACCACACACACCATACACACCTACACCTCCAAAATGCACACATTGAAAGTAAGCCATGTGCCCAGGCTCAATGTTCATCACAAGATACACATACACCTACACTGCTGGCCAGCCAGAAAGTAAGCTCACACATACCCGCACACTCTGCACATGCTACCTGTCATCCTGTGGCTAGACACACACCCTGTGCTTTGCATGCATGCAAACATGACACGTATACATTAACACAGAAATACCACCAAATACATGCAGACAATCCGTGTTACAGACACACGTCTTCATCACACACACAAGTAGCAGAGTCTGAAAGAAGTGAAGTCCCAGCCACGTATTATACACATAGGAATGTGAGACCAGACATTGCAATTGTTGAGGTACCATTCACGGCATGTGCCTCACTTAACTATGCACACACAGTAACAACTGCAAACAGCAACTACACAGACACAACCCACTACAGGAACAACAGCATCCAGTCACAGAATACATAGACAGGCGGCAACAATGTACAACACCAGGGACAGTGGCCAGTCCGATGTGCAGAGTACTGATACGAAAAGCTACGTATGCATTGTGTGTGAGTGTACCCTGCCATGGACAGCAACACTGCCATGGCAGTCACGATAGCCAGCACAGCCACCACTGTGGCACAGGTAGTTGTGTGAGGGTGCCTAACATTCAAACAGGATGCCAGTCCGACTGGGTGCAGTCTGTATGCTACGGGACAGTTGGATGTCTGCCCCTGAGAGAGAAGCACAACTGTGGAATACACACATGTGGCATGTGAAGCGGGGAGGGCTTCTTGGCACAGGTGGGTCTGTGGCACGGGTGGGTGCACTCATGCAGTGTCGATACAGACTGTGTGGGGACGAACCCGGCGGGGTAGATTACCACTGTTCTGGGTATGTGGAAAGACCAGCTGTCTGGGGATGAATGTGGACTAGTGTGTGCACAACAGGCGGGCACACGATCTATGCTGCATCAGGTGTGGACGTTGGCCCTCCCTCTGGGGACATGCTGGATACTGCTGTGCATCAGCCAGGCCCTTGCCGAGACATTTACACCCCTGGCCTTCAGGTGTACCCCCTACATCGTCCACCTGCACAGGCTACCCAGGGCATGGGATGGCAGTGGAGCTTGGTGGGTGGGAGGTCATGGCACCCTGCTCCTGGTCACATCTCGCAGGCAATACATTCTCAGTGTGCAGCAGGGCACAAGTCCCGAACAAGACGTGGGGGGATACAGACGTCATGACAGGTAGTGACGTCACGGAAGATGGCTTGCACCATCAGACTCATTGCCTCCTCTTGCTCACCCCACTGATGCGATTGCATCATAGGAGCACGCGCGTGAGCAGCAGCTCCAATCTCACCCCAGAGAGGCCAAAGAGTGAATGTGTGGCTCCATTCGCTCCAGTCACCGAGCTCAAGGTAAAATAAGTGGTGGGATGCCGTACACCCGCATGGTACCCGGACTCGAGCCCTGGTGTGCAGGCAAAGCTACCTAATGTTTTAGTGAAGTGTGTGAGTTGCATGACACCCGTTGGCGGTGGATGGCTCGGAGGCTCTTCACCATGAGACCCATATCACACACCATGGGTCCCTTGCCAATGGCAGCGGATGCTATGACATTGCGCGCTGGGGTGTGTCTACATGTCGTCTGGGATGGTGTTTGCGGCATGGCCCACTAGGGCAGCTACAGCTACTGTGTGTTGCATGTGGTGTATCTGGACTCCGGAGACAGCCATGCTTTGTCACTGTTGTCCAGGACACGAGTCGGGGTACCATGCGGCTGTACGGCGTCCCCCCACCTATTTTACCGTGAGCTCGATGACTGGAGCGAATGGAGCCACACATACACTATTTGGCCTCTCTGGGGAGAGATTGGAGCTGCTGCACACGCGCGTGCTCCCATGATGCAATCGCATCAGTGGGGTGAGCGAGGGGAGGCAATGAGTCTGATGGTGCAAGCCATCTTCCGTGACGTCACTACCTGTCATGACGTCTGCGTGCCACCACCTCTTCTGTCAGGACTCGTGCCCTGCTGTTGTCAGATGCACCACTTTCCAGGGGGTGGGGGAAGGTCAGGAATGTCAGCCTGACAGTGGCCCAGTTCAAGGACCACCTTGACTGTGGGGACAACTATTGGACAGACTGGTGTAGCCCACCCATGCGTTAATGTAGGCCCTCCATGAACTATGTCAACTGCGGAAAGGTGTTGGCATGGGCAATGAAGTCATTAATGAGAGCTGTCTGACCCACGCACAGATGCCGCACATGCTCAACAGACCCGGCACTGAGTGCAGCAGGGGTCGCAGGGGCAGCTGTGCCTGGTGTGAAAGACACTCTATCCTTCATCCTTGTGCCGACACGTGTTGCACCAGTGGAAGTAGTTGGGAGGGCGGGCATTGGCCTCCGCGTGGCTGCAGAGGAGCTAGAGTGCACGTCCCCTGTGCTAGCAAACATGGATACATGACCTCTGTACTCAGATGACGCAGCAATTGTCGTATGGGCCTGTGATTCATCCAGCACACGCCTGCCCCCTCCGATGCGCCGGTCACATTAGTCTCACCCAGCTCCTGTGCAGCTGCACCATCCGATGCCTCACCACTGTTGACCGACCCCTGTCCCTCAGCACCCATGGTAGATGACACATGAGGGAGAGAGAGGTGGCCTCACTCATTTGGCATCAATTCCACAGACATGTGCAAGGGAGCCAGCACAGAACATTCCCAAGTGCACATGTTGCATGATACCTGTGCAAATGTATACAGCAACCACAATCAACAAGTAATGGCTGGCGTACAGGTAATGAACCCGCCAATAAGTGACACATGTGTTGTGCACATGGAACAACCCCCGGACTGTCACCCAGCGGCCATAGCCACTCATCGCTGTGTACACACCCACTCTCCTGATAGTGTTAAGGATGACCACTACATAATTAGGCCAAGGACATACCTGCATGGAGCAGAATGTGTCACCACACACACTGAGTGCAACATGACAGTCCACAATGGTTATGAGCCCATGCTAAGCAACTGTCCATCGCACGAGCACAACTACTGTTGCACAGTGTGCCGGATGTGTGAGTATCAGGAATATGAGGTGAGGCATCGCACACATGTGTTTAGGACGAAATCAGAGTATGCACAGTGCCACAAACATACATGTGAATTGCCACTCCAGCTGACTACAGGCTGTTCCTGAGGCCTACGACTCTGAACGCATTGACTATGCAGAGTGCCCAAATTACATCTTGACCCTCAGGAATCGCATATGCATGTAAGATGCACCCAACACAGAGTACACTCACAACCCACTGCATCACACAACTAACATCACATTACCCAGAACATGGGTAGGCTGTGGACACATGCTGCCTCTCGCAGCAAAAGACACAATCCCACAGTACTGTACACCTGCCTGCTGCTGATGCCCCTACAAACGTGCATCCGCCACAGGCTGTGTGACTGTCAATAGCAGACCATTAGTGGTGAAATGCAGCGCCGTGCCAACCTGACAATACGAGGGAGCATCCCCGATTAGTCGCCGCAACATGGTCACACATCTGGCAGATGACGTCACCCTCTTTGTGGGATTGGCTGCACTGTCGGTTACACATACACAGAAGCATCAACTTGGATGCAATGGCTCATCACAAGGCCTTGGGCTGCTGGACTTCCAACTGCAGGGATGGTACACATGAGGGTTGGAATATCACACATACTCTTCTCAGCATCACCCACATCCACCAATAACAGTGGCATGATGCTGACCCATCCTAAATGATCAGAGACGTGTAACAGAGCCAAGACGGTATGGGACATGGCATAACAGCATGTGTACACCACACGTGAATGCATGCTGGTGGGAGTGTGTACACAGTACCTGTCCATCCCATTCAATTCAGGATGCCAGCACTTTGAGCAATGTGTAGTCTGCCCACATCTACTGTCCATTGTCAGGTAGACCGACACATAGCTCACAAGGCTACACATCTTTGTGGGTGGACTCACTGTGTCCAACATTGCGCAGCCCTCAACGTACTCGCCCTGTGAATGGCTCACCCCGCAAAGGAGGTCACATTCAGTGCCACCATCTCTCACACACATCCCTATCACAAGGCCTGGAGTGTTCAATCGACAGGGCTGAGTTAGCGCATTTCCTGAGAGTTGTGAAATAATGACACATGTAACCCACTGTACAGTCAGTGTAGTTTCCTTCTAGGATTGTGCGGTCAATGTGCAGCCCAGGTCTGCCGAGACTGAGAAGGCCAGCAGGGAGCCAGCCAGCCATTCACACAAGCAATAGCTGCCCAGAATCATGCATTGCCAAGTGTCTGCGTCACTGGGTGTCTGACATGAAAATGCCATGTACCACCACTCGGGAGGGACATGCATGGGGAAACACCAGAGAGCCTACATACCCCTTCCACCTGTAGTTAGCATGCTAAGCGGTGCATGTTGGAACCCCACAGGCTCAGACTCATAGTGCTGCGGATGAACGACATGTGTGTCCCCCACATGCACTCCCACACACACTGTAGTTGTCTTACACACACATGACTTTTGCCGGTATTCGCCTTGGGCAGTGTGCATGGAGCTCGGAATCCAGGAACTGCAGCTCCTCGCTGGTGAGTGGACCTGGACATATCATCAGAGTCGTCGACATTAAGGTGGACAGGTGGCAGCAGCAGCAGGTGTTGTTGAGGGGTGGCAGTCAGCAGTCCCTGGAAGCTGTGGTAATGCCTGTCACCGTCCCACACTGATATAGCCCCCTTGGGGCTGTTTCTGTGTGTCCAAGCTGCTGCGATTGGTGTACCGCTCAGCCTGTGTACGTTGTGTTGTTGGTGTGTGCCATACTCACCCAGCCTCGGAAGCGGTGTCAGGCACAGCAGCTGGGTATATTGCCGTGCTGTTGCTGCTACCCACATATGCAGTCTGAATCCATCATCATGCCTATCAAGCTAATATGGCCTTAATCCCCATGTGCATGCTCATAGCAATGGTATGTGTCAGTGGTCCTTGCTATTGGTAAGGGGACCTGTGTTAGAGTAATGTTGCTGTGCTGTCCCTACTTGTCAGCTGTTCGGTGATACTATTGCTTTGTCAGTGATCTTTGTTTTGTGTATGTGTAAATACCATGTGGTGTGTTGCATTGACATGTGTCCACTTCCATCTGTCCTAGGAGGAGACCAAACATACATCGCCCCTACCAATTGCTGGCAGACATGGAGGATGTGGAGGTCATAAGGAAGTTCCGTCTGGACCGGCCCACCCTGCATCGCCTATGTGCCATGTTGGAACCCCACCTTCGTCCTCGCAGGGTGTATCCTACAGCATTCACCCCCACGGCTAAGGTGATGGCTGCACTGCATTTCTTCGCAACCGGTTCATTCCAACACACGGTGGGCAGTGGAGGTGGGATGTCCCAGCCCATGTTCAGCAAGGTGCTACGGGATGTCCTGTCAGCTATGATGCTGTACAGGAACCGGTACATCCGATTCCCCAGGGCTCGTGATTTGCCTGCGGTGAAGGGTGCTTTCTATGCACTTGGACGCATCCCCCAGGTTGTTGGTGCAATTGATTGCACCCATGTTGGCCTTGTTGCACCACAGGCCATGGAGCACATCTACAGGAACCGGAAACATTTCCACTCCCTGAATGTGCAAGTGGTGTGCCTGGCGGACATGATAATCACACACGTGTGTGCGAAGTTTCCCGGTTCCACCCATGACTCGCACATCATGCGCCACAGCATCCTCCCACGTCTGATGACCAATCTGCAACCGGACCGTGCATGGATTGTTGGTGACTCTGCATATCCTAATGGGCCTTGGCTGTTAAGTCCACTACGCAATCCTCGTACACCAGCTGATGTCAGATACAATGAGGCACATGGGAGGACCAGACGTGTGGTGGAGCGGACTTTTGGACTCCTGAAGTCCAGATTCAGATGCCTGGACCGCACCGGGGTGCACTGGCATACTCCCCACAGAAGGTGTGCCAGATAGTTGTGGCATGCTGCATGCTGCACAATCTTGCGATTCGCAGGCAGATTCCCCTGATAGTGGATGACGGTGATCAGCCAGGGCCCCCGCCTGCAGGCCAAGCCGTGTCCAGTGACGAGGACAGTGGAGAGGAGGAAGCAGTGAATGAGCGTCAGCAGCTCATCGCCCGCTACTTCACTTGACGGTGAGTGACCATGTACGACGGCTGATGTCGCTGTAGTTGTGTAGGTGTATGTGTGCATTGTCAGGGCGGCCTATTGTTGACTGAGTGCTGTGTGGCAATGGTCCATGTCCAGGGTAGTATGCCACTGAGAGTGGCTGTGACATTGTGCCCTGTTGCTCTGTGAGATGTGTGTACATTGCTTAGGCCTGATGACAAGTACTGTGTGATGAGTGTGTGACACACACAGTCAATGGACTCTTGTTCTGTTTGTCACCCCTAGGTCCCTACAGCCTCTCCTGGCCTATCGACAGAACACACTACAGATGAATTTCTGAACATGCTGACGTTTGTGCACCATTGATAATAAACATAGCAGATGACATAGGATGTGATACAGGTGTATTTATTTTAAAGGTGACATGTGATTGTGGGAAAGGTGATCAAGAAGGTGGTGCATGCTGTACAGTGAGTTGACGGTCCTGTCCGCGTGTTGGTCAAGGTGTACCCATGTTGTCCTGGGTCCGCAGTCCAACAGACATTTGCCACTCGACTGGCAGTGTGGGGTAGGATGGTAGTCCAAGTGAATGCAGGGGTGGCCACCATGGCTGGCTGACTCACTGGCGTTTGGAGCGTGCGAAGTCCTCCCTGGACATCTGTTTCCTCTTCGGACGGCCCCTTCCACGTTTGAGAGGAGGGGGTTGTGTTTGTGGGCTGCTGGTGGTGGCTGAGGATTGCCCACTCGCTGTGGACGCAGGGGAACTGGATGTTGCACGTCCCTGCGCCCCAGCAGGTGGTGGCGTAGGTGGTGTGGTTGGCCTTGAGTGGGCCCTCACCTCCACCACTAGCTGGCCCATGAGGTCCACAAGTTGGCCCATGTGGGCGTCCATGGACCTCAACACCCCAAGGACTTCCCTCGTGTCGGAAGCTGACCTGGCCCATTGTCCCTGGGCCTCTTCATAGGCCCCAAGGACTCTGGCTATTTGCGGCAGGGCTTGGCTCCCAGGCTCTGTTGGCCTTGGCCTGACCCTGCTCCTCCCACCTGGACTGCTGCCACCAACCTGCCCACTCGCCACATTGGTCACCCGGGGCCTCCTCCTGGCTCCCAGGGTAGATGTGGAGGTTTGTGCCACCTCTTGGGATGGCTGAGTGGTCAGGGAGGCCCTGGTGGTGGTGATGGTGGTGGTGGTGGTGGTTGCGGCGGTGGTGTTGGCCGCAATGACCTCCGCAGCAGGGGCCTGGGACTGGTCACCAGCCCTGGGAGATGGGTTGGTGGGTAGGAGGGGTCCTGGGGTGCTGTTGCGCCCTGCCACGCCAGATGTGCCAGGTTGGGAGTCCTCGTCCGTAGAGGTGTCCAGGCTTTCCACATCCGTGAGTCCGTGTGGGGGCTTGTGGACTGGCTGTGATGGCTGGTGTCTCCATCCGCAGCATCATGCTGTTCGTCACCTGTGGGGCGGAGACGAAAAGTTATTGTGTTGCACCTTGCAAGGTTTGTGTTAGATGTCTGACATGCACAGTTTGTGCACAGTTGTGCACTGATTTGCCGGATGCTTGTGTATGTCTCTACAATGTGTGTGCGTGATCAAGGCAATGGAATAGTGTGATGGGTGCATCTGGCATGGGACGGATTTGAAATGCCAATTGGTGTGTGTTGCAGTACCCCTACATTTTGTGGCTTTGGTGGGAACGGGGTACAGCCCCATGGACGGTTTAGTGTTGAAATATGTTTTTGGGGTTCAAATGCAACGCTTGGATACGCAGATGGCAAAAGGGGTATCGCCCCATGAACGCTTTGGTGTTGAAATATGTTTTTGGGGTTCACATGCAACGCTTGGAAACGCAGATGGCAAAAAGGGTATTGCCCCATGAACGCTTTGGTGTTGAAATATGGTACTGTGGTACATACTGTGACATATGGGTGCAGAAGGGGACATGTGTTTTGGCCACACGACACTACAGAGACAAAGGTGTGTGTATGTCTGACTTAGCCAGCATATCTGCTCACTGTTGTCATTTAAGGGCATTCCACAGCAAGCATTGTAGTGAGTGAGTAATGGTTGTATGCCACACGACGTATTGCAGATGGTACAATTCCTTGGTGTGCGTGCTACTCTCACCCATATGCAGCAATGCAGTGCTCTTGGGGTGTTGACTACATTTTGTATGTTGTTACTCACAGTGTGATGAGCACTTCAGACACAGCAGACACATTATTGGTCATCGGCAGGACTCTTTGCTGTACTACTGTCTATGGGGCAACTGTTTAGATGATATACCTTTCATGACACTGGGGCTGGATGATGAGATGGATGAGATTTTGAATGTGCATTGTGTAGCTGTGTGGTTCATGGGTCCAGTGGTGTATGTGACATTACTGGGGTTCCACTATGTTTCATTTGGACAAGATAGACTTACATGGGTGATGTTGTGCTATGTCAAGGGTAGAAGCAGACACGACTACATGGACAAGACTTGGATGGTGTTGCTGATGTGTGTGATGACTGGCACAGTGCACGCCATGTGGGTCAGTACTCCAGTTAGACTTGTGCATGCAGACGTGACTCCTTACGTGTTACTGCATTTGAGATGGCTCATGTGGGCTATGACTCTGTAATTGATGTCCGGGTGCACATTGGTCACATGTTTGTGACAGGGAGCAGTGCTACCTGTTCCTCTGCTAAGTGACATGTCCCACATGTTAGTCGTAGTACAGTCCTCATGCCTACAGACACCCCGCCCTGTACAGTAGTCTACCTAATTGTTGGTTTTGAGCGAGAAATGCAATGGCTACCACATGGTTATGAGAGGGAGGGGTGCTCCATCTTGCTGGTCTGTGGGTGTGGGGGCCGTGTTGTGAGTCGTGGTGATGGTTTACCATCCACAGACAGCCCTCCATGTAGGGTAACATATCTACCTGTCGGTGTAGGTGTGCACTGCAATGGCTGACACATGGGTGTGGGGAGTGCTCCATCTTGCTGCGCTGTAGGAGTGGGGGCCTGGTGGGGGTACTTCTGCAGTCCCCCCTCCGATACACAGGCCTTGTGGTAGGGCTGCTTACCTGTTACTTGTTGGTTTGTGCAGCTATGGCTGCCACATGGGTGTGGGTGTGGGGAGCGCTCCTTCCGGCGCATCTGGGGTACAAGGGGAGCTGGTGGGAGTTGTGGTGCTGGCTGACTGTACACATGCCCCCATGGTTTTCTTTGTTGGTGCCTATGGGCTGAGTGTGTGTGAGTGTCTGTTGCATATGTGAGGGATGTCTTGTGAATTGTGTACTGGACATGGGGGTGTTCGGCCCTCAGAGCTATGGCATTGTGTTAGTGCATGACTGTACATGGCGGTGTGCTGGTATACATTTGTTTGTACTTACCAGCCTCCACTCCCCTGGTATTCCGATGAGACTCTCCGGATGTAGTATGCCTCGCACCTTCTCCTCCCACGCCTTGAAGGTCTTGAATGGCGCGGGAGTTCCGCTGCCAGTCCTGTCAGCCAGCTCACGGTTCTTGGCCTCCTTCTTCCTGACCACGCTTTTCAGGTCCTGCCACCTCTTGGTTATTTCCCCTGGTTGCGTGGCACGTTCCCAACTGCATTCACCTGGTCTACGATCCTTATCCACATCCTGTTTCTGGTGGCTACTGGTGTCTGTTGGACCTGGTTCCCATAGATTTGTGGGTACACCTTGATGACCTCGTCGACCATGACCGTCAACTCTGTGGCAGTGAACTTGGGCATTCGTTGTGTTGCCATGGTGCGTAGTGTAGTTTTTGTGGTGCTGGTGTGGTGTGTTTGGTGTGTGATGTGCAGGGGGTTTGTGGTGCCGGTGTTTAGGTGGTGGTGGTGGTGGTGGTGGTGGTGGTGGTGGTTGTGGTGATGGATGTGATGTGTGCGTGCGTGTGGTATACTGCTTTCCTCTGTGGCTCTCTGTGTTCTCTGCTGTGGTGTTGGCTTTGTCGTGGTGCAAGGGTTGGTGGTCTGTGAGGGGGCTGCTTTTGTACTCACCTATGTGGGTGTGTCATGATGGTCTGTCGTTTTCAGGTGTGTTGGGCGTGGTGTCCTGGGATTTATTCTAATTATATTTTTTGGCAGGGGGATGTGTCTTTGGGATGGGTTCTGTGTCTGGGTATTTTGGCGTCATTTACTGTGTGGACTTGTTGGCCGTGTTGTGTGTATTTGTTTGTGCCGCCACTGATTTCCGTGCAGGGACGTGGCCGCCAGGCCTTCCGCCTTGTCAGTTATTCATTTCTGTTGTTCACCGTTGCGGGCGGGAATGTCGGGGGATCATAATTTGACGGCCAGTGTGTAGTCCGTCCGCTCGGTCGTATTTGGAGTTTTCGGGCGGTATTGCGTCCGTGGCGGACGGATTGTCTTGGACTCTGACATGGACGGGCGGTATTCTGTGTTTTTTTCCCGCTGCGGGCGGTGGTTGCTTCGCGTCATCATAATTGCTCGGTCGGTATTCACATGTTGCAGGCGGGCGGTCTTTTCAGGCTATGGCGGTTGGCGGTTTTTTTAACGCCGGTTATCGTAATGGGCCCCGAAGTATCTCAATTAAATAATGAACAACTTGGAATTTACAAAAATATAAAAGAATCAATAGATCATGTACAGGAGGTACTAAAAATGCCTTATGATGGACTGTTTGGAGGCAAACACTTGCTTGTGTTTGGAGTCTTAAAGCAACTAACACCTGTGAAAGGTCAACTGATTTCCACCACAAATGTTTACAAGAGCAAACTCCCAATGGTTTGGGAAGTTTAGCTAGTGTCTACATTTGTTTGCATTTTAAATATATAGAATTAACAAAAAATATGAGGCAAGCTAATAATGAACATTATGCCAAGATATAGATGGACAATCGCCTTGGCATTGTAACAAATGAAACAAAGATTATACTACAGATATGAAATACTAAAAGAGGATTTCCTACATTTTTGGACTGGCTGAAAACACAACAAGATCCTTGCAGACGCTTAAGGGTTACATTAGCTAGGACTGTACAGGCGTGGATGGAGTGTCAGGCTGATACATTGGAAGGTTATGTTGACCTGATGCCTATGAACTGCCCGTAAATGGGACTCTGTACGAAATATATCATGTGCCGTACTGTTGCGCTGAACCTGTGAACCAGTTCTTATCAAAGGTTGCTATTTGACACTGAATGAGAATATATTGCTTCCTGACTGTTTTGTTATGTTTTTGCGTTTACGCATTCAAACTGTATTTTCAGTTGACCATATTGATTGTACTATAACTTGGAATGCGACTGTTGCTTTTCTTGTTTGAAAATGCCAATAAACAAATTATTTTAAAAAAAGAGGATTTCCTATCCTTCAGTTACCCGCTGAAATTATGCATTCAAAGTCACAACCCGTTGTTTGTTTAATGCCAACTGAAGAAGAGTGTGAACAATTAAACTATGAAATGCTACATCTGGAAAAAAAAGTATTGTAAATCTTCCTTTTAAAGATAAAGTGGAGAGTCGTGGATTAACCTAGAAGCAAAACTTTGCTACTAAATTACAAAAGATGGAAAAACCAGTTTCATGTACAGTGCGATTGAAGAAAGATTTACAACAATGTAAAAATTGCTGTGTAATTTCAAGTCGAAATTTAAATGTAGAAGAAGCACTAGTAAATGAATCCATGGAATTTGTAGTGGACTTTGTTACGTCTGGAAAAAATCAAGAGATTGAATTTATTCCAGTCAAATTTGACCATAAAACACAGAAAAAAACAAACATACTGATGTGCAGCAAGATCCTTCTTCCGAAAGAATCATATAGTCTTAGAAAACAGTTTCCACTTTATTTGGAAAATGCAGTAACAATACACAAATTACAAGTAGTAATCTTAGATTATGCACTCATTAAAATTGGAATTACAGTATTTAAAGAGGGTATGGCATACATTACTCTAGAGTAAAAAAAACTTACAGGACTATATATTAGAGATTTCGATAAGGCAAAAATTAATGCAGACAGTAGCTGTGCGACAGAATATAAGCATTTGCAAAACAGATACACTCCTCATCTTGGTCAATATCCCATTTTGCTAAAACCTAAAATGTCTTTTAGATGAAAAATTAAAACAAACTACAATGACAAAGAAGAATTGGAAGTTCCAAAAAATAACCAGAACACAAATCACACAGAAATGACAGGACATCAGTTTCAAAATCACAATGGTATAAATCTCTACAGCAATGTAATTGTTAATCTTCTTTTTCACCTACCATTTGTCAAAGAAGCAATCCACCAGCATGTAGATCAACGGCTCTGAAAAACCTTGATAACTCTTTATGAACAGATTTTTTCACACAACCACAAATGCTACTCTGCAAGTGCCATAAGAGAAATGGTAGATATGTGTAAAGCTGCAGTTCAATTTTCTATCAATGAACAACATGATGCTCAGGCTTTTTATATGGCTGTTCTAGGAATAATATCTACCAAATCTCACCGAGTTGTGACATGTTTGCTATAAATTACTGTTGGGAAAAGAAATGCTTCAATTGTTCTACATTCAAGCTCCACTGTTACAAACGTTGAAAGATTTGAATATCTATCAATGCCAGATTGCAAATCAGTTGAATTTAAGAACTTAGGGGCTCATTATGATGGCGGACGGACTTCAGTCCGTCCGCCATCGTCCCGGGGATGGGGACCGCCCGCCTATGAGGCGGCGGTCCCACACATGTAATTACGATGCGACCACCACTACGGCGGTCGCATCTGCAATTTGTAACATTGTGGTGGGTGCTGCTAGCTGCAGCACCTGCCCCAAGGTTAAAAATGCACCTTGAATATTTTCCTGCACTACGTGGCAGGCACCATGCAGTGCCTGCCACATGGTGCCCCCCAAGTGGAAGTTCAAGGTGCCCAGGGTCAAGGGGGGCCCGCTACGTGCCCCCAAAGTACATCCCTGCCAGCCTTTCCATGGCGGGGGAACCGCCATGGAAAGGCTAGCGCTGATCCAGCATCCAAATCTGGTGGGCAGTGCCTGCTAGGCACCGCCACCATTCTGTGGATGCGGGCGGGTCCGACAGCCAATCATAATGATTGCCTCTGTCGGACCCGTGGCGGTCAGGCTTTCCGCCCGCCAGGACACCGCCCGCCATCACAATCTTGCGGGCAGTGAATGGCCTTACGATGGCGGTGCACCCGCCACTGGCAGCCTGCCGGTGGCGGCTTTACCGCTATCGTAATCAGGCCCTTAATATCTAAAGCTCTGCAAAACAACTTATGTACTAACTGTAAATCAGAACCTGCCTCCACACTTAATTTAACAATGGTAACCATTTATGTCATTTTTCTAACTTTACTGCTTCACAAATTTATGTTTCAGGCTGCACCTATACTACAAATGCCATAATTTTTCATCATGGAGAGCCAGCAGCATCAGAACACTACACAATCTACTTTAAGAATAACACAGGTTGGACAGAATGTAATGATACTACTCTTACTTTTAGCATAGACTGCCTAAAAATGTAGAAAACAGTTACCATCTTATTTTACAACCAATGTTCTGAGTTACGATGTTACCATTGATCTGAAGCAAAAATGGTACTTATGAGTTGTATTTACATAATTGAGGAGATATGTCATTATGTGGCCTGGTATGACATTTGCAATAAACTCCTCTAAATATTGCTCTCTTCTATGCTTTCACATATATAAAATGACTTAGTCGGCACTCTACTATGCACAGTGTTCTCAGAAATGATGTCATTTGAGATGTTTCATATGTTGTTATGTATGCTATGATTTCACATGCTATAGGTGGTGTAAAATGAAAGGGTATAAGCAATGCATTGAGAAGGCCCAAGCTATAGTTAATTGTGAGAATTTGAGTTGTTGGTTGACTTGGGTGTGAGCCCTGGTCAAGCAACAGCCACAATCCCTTGCAGTGTGAACCACAAGAAGTCACTAAATTAACCTGTGCTTAACTCTAGGTACATTGGCACAAAAAGAAGTAAGGCTTCACTTAGAGGCAATGTGTAAAGTATTTATGCAGCACACAAACAGTAATAAAGTGAAACACAACACTAGAAAAATCCCATCCAATTAAAAAAATAGAGTTAATTTCAATAAATTATTTCACACCAAAATGATAAAATTCAATCAGTAGAACCAGGGTAATGAATTTTAAAGTTTATATTAAAAACGAGTGCCTAAAAGATTAAAGCGCCAACCGTGGACATCTCGTCACAAGAGACCGGGTCAAAGTCCGAAAATATGGCCGACCGCAATAGAGCGCGGTTCAAATACAAAAAGTGAATTGGGCTCAGTCAGCAATTACCTTCGGACTTACAAGAAATTATGAGAAAAAGAGTGGTAAATTTCAGGGGAGCAAGGCTGCAGATGTGTCAAAGGAGTGAGCGTCATTGTTTGGGAGCCTTGGGTTGAAGCCTCTGTGAATATTTCTATGTTAGGATTAAGTCTCTTTTTTGAAGTCGAAACTCTCCAGTGGGATTAGGCAAAGGGCTGTTCCATAAGGCCCGATACCCCTTTGGCAAAGGACCAAGCAAAGGATTTGTTGCAGCGGAGAAGAACGTAGTGGGAGAAGCTGCAAAGTCAATCCAACCGGCAATACATGTCAGGCAAATAGGCGAACATGTTGGTCCCAGTCTTCTCCTGGTTCTCAGAACAGTTTTTGCCCAATAAAGTTCTAAGTCCTAAATTTTGGGATTTGGCCACCTGGGCACCTTTAGCACCACAACCAGGGATCCAGGACTGGTGGGACACCACTTGGGGGTCAGGACTCACGCAGGCTGGTTCAGGTGCGGGTTCAAGATGGTAGAAGCTTTTTATGTCCCTGTGGCTCTGAACAGGAGACCAGCAAACTATCTCTTGGAGTCACTCCGGTAGTACTAGGAAGATGCAGGGCTCAACAACAGGGCTGGCCTCTCAGAGCTCAAGGCAGGCTGCAGGCAGCAAAGCAGTCCTTCCAGGTACAGCAAAGTAGTCTTGCAGAGTGCACAGCAAATCACAGCAGCAAGCAGTCCTCTGAGAGTCTTTCCACAGGTCCAAGAGTGAACTGAAGAGTGGTTCTGAAGGTCCTATTTTTATATCCTGGTGCCCTTATTCTGGTAGGTGGGAGATGCTTCTAGAAAGCTTAAGTGCATGGAAATCCTGACTCCCGACCCTGGCTCCAATATGGCTGCAGTGTCAATGTGGAGGTAATAATGTGTCTTTTTTGAGAAGGCAGAGAACACCTAATTTAGCAAGTGTGGCTGTGCTCAGCTCCGCCCCCATCCTGCCAGCAGATTGCCAATTGGGCAAACCTAATCCCTTTATTGTGTGACTGTCTTGGAGGAATTCACAAAGTCTAACTGTCAGTTACACCTAGTCAAGTGACCCAAGACAGTCTGCAGGCACAAAAGAGCTAAGGGCAGGAAATGCCAACTTTCTAAAAGCTGAATAACAAGAAGGGGGTTGGGCCCATTTATTGTCAGCAAGGCTGGGCCACTGCAAATTCAACACTAACCAAAGAGTGCCAGTACTGACATTATTCTTGAATAGGATTCTTTTTGTTTTTGTGATCATGGCTGTGAATCAACGTGATCAAGTTTTATTATTTACAGTGATTCAAACATATTTCTGTTACTCAATTTTAAATACTGTCAGACACATTAAGGCACCACCACAAAAAGATTACATACACATTTGAATGCATTTTTTCAGGATACTAAAGCATATCTTCCAAATGAACATACATCAAACAATTATACAACACAGGATTAAAAATTCAAACGTCAATATGAACATCAAAGTAGTCCCAGTTCAGACATATTTAAGAGCAATGAGCGTCAGGTTTATGAACCACTAATAAAGGCTCTGTTTGCTACTGTGAAACCCTGGGGGTATTGCTGTGACTCATTTTTGTTATTTAGGCTTTATGCACAGGGACCCTCCAACAAAGTTCCTCAAAGTCCTTCTCAGGGTTCCCTAAAAGGCAGTCAATATTTAAGAGAAAAGACCTCCACAGTGGTTTTTAAATTGTCATGAGGCGTTTCATACCCAACCATTAGAGGGTTCTCCTCAGGACATCCAGCTGAGGGAAATGGTGACAACAACAAAAATAGAGAAAAACTACTAAAGTAATCGTTTTTTTTTTAGTTATCTCTACTCTTCCATTCTCAGCCTCAAAGCTTAAAATACCAGCCTACTTACTTATTCCTTGTAGACTCTCACTAGGGTCTTGGAAAATAATTTGCCCTTCCTTAACAGTGATTGAACAACTAAAAAGAAAATATGGAACATGTAGATGGAGCTTTCAAATACTTTTCTGCAAACTAATTGTCACATTTTCTCATTTAGAAGGATTCTTTTTAAACTCACATGTTGGAAAAGCAACAGCCGTAAATCTTTTATTTTCCTTCCTGTAGTGCCAATTCAAATAACTTCAATACCGTTCGGTTTGTTCACTTTATTCAGCTTGCCTACAAATGAAGCATGGAGAATAATTACACGACATAATTGCTGGCTCAAAAAACATTGTATTTTGTTAATGTTAATGTTAATGGGTACTTATATAGCACGCAGCTACTCAGGAAGAGTGTCCCAGCACTAAGGACCACCAAGGCAGGACTGTTGCTGTTACTGAGAAGGGGAAGGATTATGGTTGTTGACGAAATAGCCAGGTTTTCAGCTGTTTCCTAAAAGTGAGTAAGTCCGACACCTGTCTCAGAGATAACAGCAGGAGGTTCCACGCGCGGGTCGCCTGAACTTGGAAGGAGCGGCCACCGGTGCGGGTACAAAGAAACGTAGGAACAATCGCCTGCTGCCGAGAAGAGGATCTTAGGGTTCTGGCAGGGGCATAGTGCAGAACTCTTTTCCTGATATAATGGGCACCCATGTCATGAAGAGCCTTGAAAGCCAGGGTCAGGGCTTTGAAGCGAATTCTCTTCCTGATGGGAAGCCAATGCAAAGCTTTTAGGTGAGGCGAAATCCGAGCTCTGGGTCCCAGCATGAGGATCGCCCTGGTGGCCACATTCTGGACCACATGGAGCCTGCTTAGTAGATACTCAGGAAGACCCAGGTACAGAATGTTTACATAATCCAGCCTTGAGATAATAAGGGCTTGGACCACGGTCTTCCTGTTGGTAGTGGGTAGTAGAGGGAGAAATTTCTTTAGCATACGTAGAAGGCCAAAACAGGATCCCGCAACTGCCTGAATTTGAGCTTTCATAGACAGAGTGACGTCCAACCTGACCCCCAGGTTCTTAACTGTATTAACTGGGTTTAAGGGAGATGGCGTGTCTGATGGCCACCAACTACGCCAGTCGTCATGAGGAGAAGAGCCGAAGAAAATTATTTCCGATTTTTCAGGGTTGCATTTTAATTGATTCTCCCTGAGCCAAGTAAAGACCCCGTCAGGCAAATATTGATCTTCTCACCTATAAAGTCCTTGCCCTTGTTGCATGTGAACAGCAGCTGTGTGTCGTCAGCATACGAAATTATTGTGGCGCCGCTTCCTTCTGCCAAGGAGGCAAGGGGGACCATGTATAAATTGAACAGAAGCGGGCTCAAGATGGAACCTTGAGGGACACCCACCTGCAAGGGGGGAATGGGAGCAGCGAAGGGGGGGACCAGATCTCTTGGTGTCTGTCCTCCAAGAAGGAGGTGAACCATTTGAGCACCGTGCCTCCCAGGCCGCACTCCTGGAGTCTGTGCAGGAGACGGTCATGGGGCACGGTGTCAAAGGCTGCAGAGAGGTCAAGCAGAATCAGCACCGCCTTGCCCCCTTTATCTAATATTTCCTTAATAGACTCGGAAATTTCAAGCAAGGCAGTTTCTGTACTGAAGTTGGATCTAAAGCCGGATTGGCTATGGTGGAGCAAATTATTATTTTCCACGTACTCAGTGGTCACTGAATTTACATACTTCTGAAGGGCTTTAGAGAGGAAAGAAAGGAGTGATATCGGACAGTAGTTGGAGGCTAGAGGGTAGTAGGGATCGGCAGAGGGTTTTTTTTAATAGTGGGAGGATTTTTGCTTTTTTCCATCTGCCTGGCACCTGGCCAGTCTTCAGCGAAGAGTTAAGCACAGTGTTGGCAGCAGGGTTAATGATCTCAGCTATGGATGCCAGCACTTTGGCCGGACAAGGGTCAGAGGGAGAGCCTGACTTGAGGCCTTTAAAAATCTCGAAGGACGTCTCCAAAGGGATAGGGGGAAACTGTGTAAGAGAGGGACCCTCGGTAGGGACGCTGGAGGGAAGCGGGATTATACTTCTGCCCTTTGTCCGGATGGATTCTACAAAGGAGTCTTGAATAGTTTTAATTTTGTCGTAGAAGTAAAGGGCGAGTTGATTTGTCCATTCGCTAGTGGGGGTGAAGACTCTAGTGACCGCACTCAGGGAGGAGAAATTTTTCACTGTTTTGAAAATTTCCTTACTTTGATTCTTAGCTTTTGCTTTTGTTAGTGAGTCAATCCGAAGGAGAAATTAATGTGCCAGGTTGATCAGCCTAATTAGTCAGCCATTGTTCTTGCACAATATCTTTAAGATGGGAAAAAAACACATGCACCACTTCATCCTGAAAGGGATACAATTTAGCCCAGTTTATTGCAGACCATCAATTGTTAACAAATGTATTTTCAACTTTCTAATTTGGAACGTTTTCACTTCATTGGAAGCGCAGTAGATTTGTGTTCCGTGGCCAGGGACATATTTCTTCCGAATTAAAAGACTGATGTGCTATAACTATCACATGTTGACTACAAACACGGTTTCACTTATTTTTTGACATAAATGTAAGCGCAGTGAAACACAGCCAACTCCATGGTCAGCCTACATTAACCGAATTACAAATTACTTCGCATTGAATGCATTCCTTTTTTGCAGCTTCTTTCTCATGTTATGGTCAAGATTACTGTCAGTACTGGCACTCTTTGGTTAGTGTTGAATTTTCTAACAGTGTCATTTTCAAAATTGTAATTAAAAATCTGACATAGCCATTAAAGAAGATTTTTCAATTCAACAGTTGTAGTTATACTTAACTCAAGAAACTATAACTCGTGCCCTAAGGTAACTATAACTCACTCCCCCGCCATGCACAGTTTTCTCATCAATTACTTTAATGCAAATGTTGCAGTTATATTATGAATGATGTAATTACTGATGTAACGTGGAGTAAGTAGCAGTGCATGGTGAGGGCGCGAGTTATAGTTACCCTAAGGTATGAGTTATAGTTTCTTGAGATAAGTATAACTATAACTGCTGAATTTCTATGTTTTTGTGTATGTAGAATCTGAACCTAGCTATAACTTCTCTCTAACATTTGGTTTTTTAGTGACTTTCAAAGGTTTTTTTAACGCTATTTCCTTACCATAACGTCCCTCTAACCATTGTTTTTTTCAGTGAATTTATAAGTTTTTTTAATGTTAAGTAATATTGAATTACCTTACATTAATCCAACCCCCGCCCCACATGGCTTTCGGCCATGCGCTGCAGTGGTTGGTCGCAGGGCCCGGCCTGAGGCTGGGCCTTGCAGCTAACCCCCTGAAGGCACCCAACCCACGCAAAGCCCATGCACAGTGGGGGTTTGATACAGGGCCTGGCCTGGAGTCAGGCCCTGCGGCAAACACCCCATAGGCACCCAAACATGTGGCCGGGCCATGCAGCCAATCCCCTGCAGGTACCCACCCCTGCTCCTCGCACACCATTTGCCTGTGCTCCATGGTGGGTCGACCTGTAGCCCACCCAGGGGGGCACACAACACCCTCCCTAGGCCAATTAGAACCCCAGGGCCCCATCCCCTGGGGTCCAGACAATTACTGCAAGGGGTGGGGGCCATGCAGCCACCCTCCCCGGCCAATTATGGTCCCGGGGACCCCATTCCATGGGGCCCGGCCAATTTCTGCAAAGGGAGGGGGGTCACGTGGCCTCCTTACCCAGGCTGGTTTTGGCCCCAGAGACCCCAGGGCCAGGCCAATTAATAAACAAGAGGGGGGACATGCGGCCGCACTCAATGGGCTGATTTCAGCTCCAGGAACCCCATTCTCTGGGTCCCAGCCAATTAGTAAAAGGGGTGGGGGGCTGTGTGGCCCACCCTCCCTAGGGAACCCATCCCCCAGGGCCCAGCCAATTACTGAAAGGGGAGGAGGGCCACACGACCCCCTCACTGGGCTGATTTTGGCCCCAGGGATCCCAACCCCCAGGGCCCGGCCTATTAGTAAAAGGAAAGGGGGCTCTGAGGACATTCTCACCGGGGGTCCCATCCCCCGGGCCTGGCCAATTGCTGAAAGGGGAGGGGACTGCACGGTTACCCTCAATGGACTGACTTTGGCCCCAGGGACCCTATCCCCTGAGGCCCGGCCAATTAGTAAAAGGGGAGGTAGGCCACGTAGCCCCCCTCCCCAGGCCGATTTTGGCCCTGGGGACCTCATCTGCCTGGGAGGTCCAATTTGTAAAAGGGGATGGGGTCACATGGCCCCCCTCCCTGGCCCGCGCACTTCATGCTGGGTGCCCTAGCCCCACCCAGGACAATCCTGCTTGCAGGGAACAGCAAAAAATGCTGCTCCCTGTGTGTAGCAGCAATTTTCTCATCTGATTTCTTGCCTAGAAACAGATGAAAAGTCAGCTCCCAGTGGGCGGGAGCAGTTTTCCTGCTCCCACTTGCTGGGAGCGGACCTACTGTTTGCGCTTGCTTGGCGGGAGCTGTCAAAGCTCCTGCCAAGTAAAAGCAAATATTTATGTCCCGAGGTTGGGCACCTTAAGACATAGGGAGCTAGCCCTGGGGGGTGGCGGTTCCAAGGGCCATGAATGGCTCCAGGAGGGGGGCCACATGTCCCCCCTTCTTTGTATTTGCACAGCCTGGCCACGGGGAGGTGGTGGTCCCCAGGGCCACAAACAGCCCGGGGTGTCAATGCAAACCCCCCTCCCTTATAAACATTGGTCTTACCCAGGGGAGGTGGCCGTCGCCAGGGCCATTAATGGCCTGGGAAAAGGGGTCGCATGGCCCCCTTTAGTTTCCATTGGCCTGGCCCCAGGGAGGTGGTGGTCCCTGGGTCCCCCTCCCAATATACTTATATAGATTTTCACTGAGGACATGCTCACCTGGGGTTTGAAGTAAATACAAGCACAGGAGACTGCATTTGTATTTTTTTTATTTTTGCCTAGATTTGCAGTTCTGCAATGTTTTTCGCAGCAATGAAAAAAAAATGCTTTTTGTCCCACCACCAGGCTTAGGGGGTCAGGCTATTTCTATCCTGCCCCCTTCTCTTTTTTGTTAAACTTTTTTTTGTGACTCGACTGAGTCCGACTCCTAAAATGGCTGGCAACACTTCCTGGTTAAAGTGTTGACAGCCAATAAGATCTCAGCATGAGATCTGTCAGATCTGCAGAGAATTCGCGTCCCCAGATATTTATATTTCTTTTTTCATAAATAACTCCAAAACTGCTAACGGGATTTTCACCAAACTACAAAAAGGGCTCTTTCTAGACCAAGAGCAAGCTTTCTGCCAAATTTGGTGTAATTATGTTCAGATTTCAGGCTGTAGTCATGTCTAAACTCCCTATGAGAAATTGCATGAGGAAAACGCATTTTGGGACCCCCCTTTTCCTCGGCCCCCACTTGACGAATCACCTTGAAACTTTCCAGACAGCAAATAAAGAGAGCGGCAAACTAGTTTTGAAAATTTCATGAAGATTTGACCAACAGCGCCAAATTTATTAGTAAAACCAAAAATGCTTTTCCTATGGAAACCAGATCCTAACTAACACTACCTACTGGCAACCACCAGTAGGTAAAAAAAAAACACCCGTAAGTTGTTATAGTCAGGACCTAGTTTCCATGGGGAAAGCTTTTTTTGTTTTGCCAATAACTTTAGCGCCATTTGACGAATCTTGGCAACATTCTCAAAACTTTAGCTGCTGTCTTGAAAGTTTCGGGGTGATCTGTCAAGCGGGGGCCCAGAACAAGGGGGGGGGCTTAAAAGCATGTTTTCCCCATGTTAATTCGATAGGACCTTTAGACACGGCTACAGCCCGAACTACTGAACGGAATCACACCAAGTTTGGCAGGAAGGTAGATATTGATCCATGGAAGTGCCTTTTGGTGATTTAGTGTAAATCAATTCAGTAGTTTTTGAGATATTATCCAAAATTCATATATAGACATATAGGGACGCGGAGGGTTCTTGATTCCAACAATCAGTTACGTGAAGCCACGCGCTAGGAGAAGTGCTGTAATTGGCTGGCCGCAAGCTGTGTAAAATGTTGCTGCCCCCATTTCATGAAGCGGAGCTGGTCTTGTGAGATTGATAAAAATGAAGAAAACAATAGAAGGGGATAGGTGGACACTGACCCCAGGGGTATAGTGTAATGAATTTATAATGTGTTCAGAAAGTCAATAATAAGATTTTTTTCCACATAGACGGAGTCGCAACCCCATCGCGATGCTCAGTGCGGCCAACTGTGTAACGGTGCTGCAGAGTCGTGGACCCACCCAAATAAAAAAATAAAAAATATTCAAATATTAATTCACTCAATAATGTATTGACTCACACAGTTACACAAACAGTGACACATGTACTCACAGCTCAACTAACAGACTTAAGTACCCACTCACAGACCCACTCAGACACTGATGCACCCACTCACAGACCCACGCAGACACTGATGCAGCCACTCACAAACTCATTCAGAGAGTGACAAGCCCATTCCCAAACATACTCGTACACTGACACACCCACTCACAGCCCCACTCAGACAGTGACGCACCACTCACAGACCCACTCAGGACTGAAACACCCACTCACAGACCTACTCAGACACTGATGGACACACTAACAGACCCACTCAGACACTGAAGCAGCCACTCACAGATCTACTCAGACACTGACACACCCACTCACTGACCCACTCAGACACTCACACCCACACTAACAGACTCAGTCAGAGACTCACACACCCACTCAGAGACCCACGCAGACTCTCATGCACTCATTTGTAGACCTACTCAGACACTCATGCACCCACTCAGAGACCCAGTCACACACTCACACACCCGCTCACAGACCCACTCAGACACTCACACACCCACTCAGAGACCTATTCAGACACTCACACACCCACTCACAGACCCACTCAGACACTCACATACCCACTCACTCCCTCACTTAGAGACTCACACACCTACTAACCTACCTACACAGCCACTCTCAATGTTTACCAGTCACAGTTAGGAAATAAAAAAAATTTTAAACCTAAAAATTCACTGAAAAAGCAAAGGTTACAGGGACGGTCTAGTTAAGAATTAGCATTTTATAAACCTTAGAAATTCACTAAAAACCAAAGGTTACAGGGACGTTCTAGTTAGGAATTAGCATTTAAAAACCTTAGAAATTCACTGAAAAAAACAAAGGTTACAGGGATGTTATAGTTAGGAATTAGCATTTAAAAACCTTAGAAATTCACTGAAAAAAACCAAGGTTGCATGGATGTTATAGTTAGGAAATTAATTTAAAAAAAACCTTAGCAATTCACTGAAAAAACCAAAGGTTACAGGGATGTTATAGTTAGGCTCAGGTTTCACTCATAGAAAACCAGTGAAATTAAGGCGTTTTAGTTAGTCGAGCTATCTATAACTCAGGCCCCCAATGCACTGCTTATGACCTCACATATTACATCACTAATGATATGGTCAGGGACATCACTGATTACATCACTGATGACATCTCAAATGACATCACTGATGACATCATCCACAGAATCACTAATGCACCTACTCACACCCCCATAGAACCTTTCATACACACACTCCCACACAACCATTCACAAACCAATTCGCAGACCCATACCTGTACTTACACACCCACTCACTGATTCCTAGATCTACACATACATCCACTCACTCACCCATACAGCCACTCATACACCCACTAATACAGCCAATGACATGAACACTCATACACCCATACAGCCACTCACACACTGAGTAAGTCATGATTCAATAGGTGTATGACTGACTGTATAAGTGAGTAATAAGGTGTCTGAGTGAATGTATGGATGAGTGAGTCTGTCAGTTAATGTCTAAGTGTCTGTATGGGTGTGTGAGTGGGTATGTGAGTGGCTGTGTGGGTGATTGATTGGTTATGTGAGTACCTGTATGGGTCTCTGACTGTCTTTGTGGGTGGGTGAGGGGTGTGTGACTGTCTGTATGGAAGAGTGAGTGGGTGAGTCAGTGGCTGTATGGGTTAGTGAGTGTGTGTGTGTGTGGGGCTGTATGGGTGAGTGAGTGTGTGTGTGGGTGAGTGGATTTGTCAGTGGTATATGGGTGAGTAACTGGGTAAGTGAAAGATAGCATAAGTGAGTGATGGGATATATGAGTGACTGTATAGGTGAGTGAGTACGTGTTAGTATCTGTATGAGTAGGTAAGTGGGTATGTGTGTGTAACTGTATGGGAGAGTAAGTGCTTGTTTGATTGACTCTATGGGTGAGTGAGTGGGTGTGTGAGTAGCTCTATGGGTGACCAACCCAGTGCGTGAATGGTTGTTTCGGTGTATGTGTGGATGTCAGTGGCTGTATTAGTGAGTGAGGATTGCTGAGACCTGGTATGAGGCCACACCCCCTTTCTCCACAACTCTGCAAATGCTGTTCCTGGCACACTACTAGTAGGGGGATGAAGTTCCCTTGGCTATTGAGGGTCCTTGGGGACCAACTACCCCTCATGTTACTTCCAGTAAGTACCACACAGTGGGATTGCTGAGAGGTTTTCAGTGGCCACGCCCCTTTCTCCACCACTCTGAAAACGCACCTCCTTGTGCACTAATAGTTGGGGGATGAAGTCCCCAAGGCTCTTGGGGGTCCTTGGGGGCCAACTAGACCTTCTGTTACCTCCAGTAAGGCCAACACAGCTGGATTGCTGAGAGGTCATCAGAGGCCATGCCCCCTTTCTCCACCATTCTGCAATCACCTCCTGGAGCACTGCTGCTTGGGGGATGAAGTCCACTTTAGTCCTGAGGCCCTTAGGAGGCAAGGGGACCTCATCCCCCACCAGCAGTGCACAGAGAGGCACGTTTGCAGAGTAGTGGAGAAAGGTGCATGGTCTCTGACCACCTCTCTGCAATCCCACTATGTGGGGCTTGCTGGAGGTAACAGGAGGCCTTGTTGGCCCCTAAGGATCCACAGCAGCCAAGGGGCCTTCATCCCCATTCCCTTTTTTTATTCTTTTTTCTATTTTTCAGGAAGTGGGACCACGTGGCCCCTCTTCCCTAGTTTTTTTTGGGCCGCAGGGAGCCCCTCCCCAGGGCCTGACCTTTATTTCTTTTATTTATTAATTAATTTTTTATATGGGAGGGGGCCGCACGGCCCCTCTCCCAAGGCCTATTTCAGCCCTGGGGCCCCATTCCCTGGGGCCCGGCCTTTATATTTATTTTTTTAGCAAAGGGAAAGCAATGCTGAGCTTGCTGTGACATGCGGAAGCGGTGCTTCCGCCATACAATGAAAAAACTGCAATGTCCCCGGAGATGGTCACCCAGGGACATTGCTGGAGCCGGCCCTGGTGGGGTGGTGGTCCCCCAGGCCATCAAGAGCTCCACGAGGTGAGCCACGCACCCTCTTCCTTAATTAAGCACCAGTGTTGGTCCCTGGGGCTGTGGGGGGCCACGTGGCCCCCGTATTTATTTTAAAAGAGTTGCCCCAGGGAGGTGGCAGTTCCTGGGGCTGTGTGAGGGGGTCAGAGCCCCCCACGCATTAATATAACATTATGCCCCGGGGTGGTGGCCGTCCCCAGGGCTGCGGGTGGCTGCGTGGCCCCCCACATTCCTGTCATATTTAGCCCCGGTAGGTGGTAGTCCCTGGGGCAGCAGGGGAGGCCGTAGGGCCTCCCCTGCATTATTCAGTATTAACGTCTGTGCCCCAGGGAGGTGGCAGTCCCCAGGGCTTTGCATAGCCAGAGTAGGAGGGACCCGTGTGCCCCCTCCTATATTTCACATGCCCCCGGCCGCTGGCCCACCCGGGGGCCATTTTAAAACAAAGCGCTGGAGCCCGCACGTCGGGTTTTTTTTGCATTCCGACGGGAGTGGTGTATCCAGTGTGACTCCTGCTGAAATTGTTTACAAAAATGCTTTTTTGGCCGGGGGGGGGGGGGGCTAGGTGTTTCTACCCTGTCCCCTTTTTCTTTATTGTTTTTCTTGTGACTCGGTTCAACCGAGCCACAAGATGGCCACCAACACTTCCTGGTTTAAAGTGTTGTCAGCCAATAAAATCTCAAGCACCAGATCTGGAGGGGTTGTGCATCCACCATGGCCTCAGTTGTATATCTGAAACATCTTTAAATTTCTAAGCAACTTCTGAATGGGCTTACACCATTTAACAAAAAGGTCGCTTTCTGGACCAACAGCTACCTTTCTAACAAATTTGGTGTAATTCCGTTCAGCAGTTCGGGCTGCAGCCATGTCTAAAGTTTCCTATGGAAATTAACATGGAAAAAAGGCATTATGAAACCCCCTTTTTCTCTGCCCCTCAGATGGATCACCCCGAAATTTTGAAGACAGCAGCTGAAGTGAGCATCAAACTAGTTTTGAATATTTCGCGATGATTCGTTAACGGCCTCTTTCAGGCGGTGAGCTCGCGAACCCCTAATAAATCCAATCCATATGCAGATCCTTTGTTCAAGATATAATCCCAAGCAGAAGGAGAAACACACCCCGGCTCTCATGCTTTTCAAGCGTGTTTATTTAATTAGTACATCAACGCTGCCCAATGCATTTCGGAGCTCTCGGCTCCTTGATCACGGGTCAATGAACATTTAACTCACTCCTTCTTTTAACACCTCATGTGATTACAAGTGCTTAACAAATATAAAAGTCAGACTATCAAAGGTTACACCACACTGTTATTACATTCAATAATCGCCACGATATAAAAGCCAGCTGACACATTGGTAAAGAAAATTACAAGCATATAAAACATCCGTAATAAAGGAGAGTTAGCATTCTTATGTTTTTAAACCCCACTGTATCTCCTTATATTACATTGCAACACTATAACATTTTTACAATCAATCAATGTCTAAAAAATGTTTTCACAATTCTGATTAGACTTGTAATAGGTTGATCACTTACATTTAATGAATGTTCTCTTAATGCATGTATACATTTGATGTTTTCTCAATTGCAATAATAATCAAGCAATAGCAGTGCCTTCAATACATTTTATACATTTTTTATGTTATGTATTATCTGTACAATTTAGCCCAAGTGGGCATATTGAGATGTATCAATGTACTACACTTTTCTTTCTACCTAGTATTAACTCAACTCATAGAGAATTAACGCCCACTTACATAATTGGCATTGTCGATGCCTTAAATACCTTTATTTTAAAATATATATTCTCTTGTGCACTTTGCCCAAGTGGGCATATTGACAGAAGCCCATCCGAAGCCGACGGAGCTCCTGCCCGTCTCCCGGTCTACCAGCTTCGCGATTAATTTCACTTCACATCGACTATGTGGTGACTGACTACGACTTAATTCTACAGGGGCTTGACTCCCCACCTCCCCTCAAAACAGGCTTCCAGGCCTTCGGAGGCCCTTGACCACTCACATGTGGTCCCTCGATAAGTTTGCAAGACGCGTCCTCAATTGGGCATTGACAGCCAACGTCACCGCGCTCCACCAGGAGCTGCCACGCAACCTTGGGTTCCTTGAATACTACTTGCTCACATATCTGTCATGATGAAGATCTCTAAATAATTGAGATCGAAACGTTGTTGACCCTTTTACAACCAAACTCCTTTATTTCTTGTAAAAAACAATTTGTATAAGGAGTTTTTGCTCTTGTTGTCAATGAGATGTATGCTTTTAAAATCTCTTTCACTCACCACATCACGTTCTTTTTCACTTATTTGTGAGCACTGGATCTATAATCCGCTTGTAATAATAAAGTGAATATTGTAAAAAAATGAATTGCCTTACAATGTTCACGTGTCCCATCCATACTTGTTTAGAAAAGTGCCTTATGCCATAGGGTATTTGATTAAATTGTCGTTCTCTTAAAGTTAATTCTTCATTATTGTGACCAAATGGCCTTTTATGGCCCATTGTTTTTTTACAAAACCAAATGGGCATATTGACTTTAAGCTGAATAACACTGCTCTTAAAAACTAATCAAAAACCAAAACCTGCTCACGTGATCGGGTGAAAAAATCTTGCATCAAATTCAGGAACATTCCCATTCACATTGTTCTATTTCTTGCTTATTTTAACCCAAATGTACTGCCAATTCTTCATCAAGATTAAGGCCAGAAGGATGCAGAGTGTTATAGCTAAAAATCAATCTGGATTCCAAGCGTCTTAATATTTGCACTCTGTTACCTCCTCTTTCTCTTATTGGAACCCTATCCAATACACAGAATGATAACAAATTTGTGTTCTGGTTATGTTGTGATTTAAAGTGTCTTGCGGTTGGATACTGTTTGTTATCTTTATTAATCGCCCTCAGATGTTCTAATACTCTTTTCTTCGCCGTATTAATAGTACTTTCAAAATAGTATTTTTTACACGGAGAGCTTAATGCGTAAACCACATAATCTGAATTACAAGTTAAATGTTTCATTATCTTAAAAGGTTGCTGGTCTTCAGATAACTAAATTGTTTTACAGTTGTGACTGTGTTTGCAAGCGTTACATGTCCCATAAGTATAAAATCCTTCTATGGTGTTTTTTTCATTACTAGATGTTATTAAACTCTGATTTAAAGTGTCTTTCAAGGACTTGACCTTCCTAAAGGTCACTTGTGGATTTGTCCCTACATGACTGACTAAATCTGGGTCAGTTTTTAGGACTTCCCAGAACTTTTTTATATATATATATTTCTATATATATGTGTGTGTGTGTGTGTATGTGTGCGTGTGTGTGTGTGTGTGTGTATGCGTGTGTGTGTGTGATCAAGGTTTGAAAGGCATTATGACAACGTAAATAACATTTTCTTGAGTGAGACTGTGCATGGACGTCTGGTGTTGTGGAGAACGTTTGGACGATAACTTTTATATATATATATATATACTTGACGAATCACCCCGAAACTTTCAAGACAGGAGCTGACCTGAGTGAACCCTTAGTTTTGAAGGGTCGGGGGCCCCCGGAAAGATTGAGCTTTTTTTTTAAACATTTAACGGAGGGGGCATGACTTGCTCATACCGCACCAGCCGAAGGATTTCCACGGCTACGTGGCAAGCGGTAGTGACAAAGGGAGATGAGAGAGATGAAACCCTCTCTCTGGTAACTCCGCATTTTGAGAAAATATTAAGCGTAGCAGCATTAGAAGGCCCTTTGCAATATGAAATTTATCAGTATGCACTGAGGAGAAAAGATGACTTTTGATTTTCGTGACATTTGCATTCAAAAACGCTATTAAGCATGAATGAACTGTGCAATAATTCACAGTATGGAGAATGTGTATACGGTGCATCCTGGGGCATGTAGTTGATATGATGGGCCATGTGACCACTGGGAGTATATAATGCCACTCACCTGTGATCAAGGCGGTTAATGCTGAAACACGTAAGGAAGTGAGAGTGTTTTTACAATGCTGCGACGCTGACTAACAAATGTTCTACTTGAAAGTAAGCCGGAGTTGGGCTCTGATTGTTCTTTTGGTGAAACCCATTCTAAAAGGATTCTCCGTTCAGAGTCCGCCCTGCAGGGTCGGGGGCCCCCGGAAAAATTGAGCTTTTTTTTAAACATATATATATATATATATATATATATATATATATATATATATATTATCTACTGGCGGTCGCCAGTAGATAGTTATAGTTAGGACCTATTTTCCATAGGAAATCCGCGACATTCTATTTGAAATAACTCTTGCGCCGGTTGACGAATCTTCGCGAAAGCTTCCAACTTGTTGGGGCGATCCGCTCCGCTCTTACCCTGAAAGTCTCGGGTTGATTCGTCAAGCGGGGGCTGAGAAAAAAGAAGGGTCCCAAAACGCGTTTTCCCCATTCATTTTTCCATAGGATACTTTCATCGCAGCTACAGCCCGAACTGCTGAACGGAATTTCACCAAATTTGGCAAAGAGGTAGCCCTTGGTTCAGTGTCGTGCCTTTTGCTTAAATGGTGTAAATCCGTTCAGTAGTTCCTGAGAAAATCACAAATAAAATCACATATATATCTATGGCCGAGTAGGGTCCGCGTACCCTCCCGATCACGAGCTGCATGCTAATTGGCTGTCAACACTCCAAATCAGGAAGTGTTGGCAGCCATTTTGTCCCTTGGTAGAACCGAGGGACAGAAACAAATGCGCAAAACGCACAAAGGGGGCAGGGTAGAAACACCCTGACCCCTAGGTCTGCTCAGGGGTCCCACAAGGACCCCTGGGCAGAAAAGCATTTTTTTAAATCGGCGGGATGCGCTTAGGGTGCACGAATCCCGCCGAGAAAAAAAGAAACAAGTGCGCAAAACGCACAAAGGGGGCAGGGTAGAAACACCCTGACCCTCAAGATCTGCTCAGGGGATCCCACAAGGACCCCTGGGCAGAAAAAAGCATTTAAAAAAAAAAAATCGGCAGGATGCGCTCAGGGTGCGCGGATCCTGCCGGGAAAAATCGAAGCGCGGTCTCCCGCGCTTCGATGCAAATTTGCCCTCGGGTGGCCCAAGTCCCGGGGGCATGCGGGGGGTGGGTTTATTGTTTATGGGGGCCTCTAAGGCCCCCAAGCCCGGGGACCGCCACTCCCCGGGGCTTTCTAATAAAAATGGTGCGGGCCACGGGGAGCGTTTGCACAGTGGTGAAGGGAGGGGGCGGGGCTTCAGGTGACATGTGTGCAAACAGGCCCCGTGGCGCGTTTTAAGATGGGGAATTAAATCCCCTTCAATCCTGAGGGTCCCTGTGGGCCAACTAGCCCACCAGGTACCTCCAGTAAGCGCCACAGAGCTGCGTTGCAGAGTGTTGTAAAAAGGGGCGTGGCCTCTGAACACCTCTTTGCAACGCAGCTCTCTGGCGCATACTGGAGGCATCTGGTGGGCTTGTTGGCCCCTAGGGACCCTCGGGATTGAGGAGGAATTAATTCTCCAACTTAAAACGCGCCACTGGGTGTGTTTGCAGACATGTCACCTCAGGCCCCACCCCCTTCCTTCACCATTGTGCAAATATTCCTCTAAAATCAGCTGAACTACGAATTCCGATTTACTCACCTGTTATCAGGAGAGACCTCAGTGCTGCATCTTTGAGCCCAGTACTGATCCTGAAAAGTAATTTTAACCGTACTTACCAGTAACTTGAATTTCCTTCCATAGGATATCATTGACTGGTTTCACTTGGAAATTCTTCTAAGTGTGGAGTTTTGGAACTTTATAATATTCCTATAAAATCAGCTGAAATACTGAATTCCGATTTACTCACCTGTTATCAGGAGAGACCTCAGTGCTGCATCTTTCAGCCCAGTACTGATCCTGAAAAGTAATTTTAACCGTACTTACCAGTAACTTGAATTTCCTTCCATAGGATATCATTGCCTGCTTTTTGCTGAAAAAGTTTCTAAGTGTCGATTTCTGAAACATACAAATATTCCTCTAAAATCAGCCGAAATACGAATTCCGATTTACTCACCTGTTATCAGGAGAGACCTCAGTGCTGCATCTTTCAGCCCAGTACTGATCCTGAATAGTAATTCTAACCGTACTTACCAGTAACTTGGATTTCCTTCCATAGGCTAACATTGACTGGTTTCACTTGGAAATTCTTCTAAGTGTGGAGTTTTGGAACTTTATAATATTCCTCTAAAATCAACCGAACTACGAATTCCGATTTACTCACCTGTTATCAGGAGAGAACCCAGTGCTGCATCTTTTAGCCCAGCACTGACCCTGAAAAGTAATTCTAACCGTACTTACCAGTAACTTATATTTCCTTCCATAGGAATCCATTGTCTGGTTTTCAGCAGAAAAGTTTCAAAGTGTCGATTTTCTCAAACTACAAATACTCCTTAAAAATCGCCTGTATGACTTAAACGCATTCTTTCAACTGTTTACAGGAGATGCACCAGTGCTGGATCCAGGATCCAACACTGAGTAAGAAAAAGTAACGATAACACTACTTACCTGCTAAGTGAATTTCCTCCCATAGGATAACATTGGTGATTCTATGTGAAAAAGTTTCTAAGTGTCAACTTTTAAAATACAATAATATTCCTTAAAAATCACTACTGTAACCAAAACGCTTTTACTCAACTGTTTACAGGAGATGTCCCAGGACTGAATCTAGGATCCAGTCCTGTGGTTAGAAAAGTAATCCATAAAGTAACTAATTGCATTTAACTAGAAATTCACATTGAGCTCAATGTTGCATTGTGTTTGAAATTGTGTTGCCCATTGCAACAACTGTAACTACTGTACTTAAAAGTCTATTGCCTATTTTCAAAGTATTTAAACTAAAGTAATTCATTCAGAGAAAGTATATTTTGTAATGTAATGTATAATGTAATTACAATGTAATTTAAAAAATAAAATATGTAAAAATAAATAGTTTAAAAAATGTAGTAAATCAGTATCCCAAAAATAAATATAACAATTAATACATTTAAAAATTGTCATTTACAAAACCTTTGAAATTTACTGAAAAAAAACATAGGTTTCAGACATGTTATAGTTAGGAATTAGCATTTAAAAAACCTTTGAAATTCACTGAAAAAACCATAGGTTTTAGGGACAGTTATAGTTAGAAATTAGCATTTAAAAAACCTTTGAAATTCACTGAAAAAACCATAGGTTTCAGACACGTTATAGTTAGAAATTAGCATTTAAAAAACCTTTGAAATTCACTGAAAAAACCATAGGTTTTAGGGACAGTTATAGTTAGTTGGACATTGCACTCGTACAAAACCCGTGAAATTCCCCCGTTATAGTTAGTTCAGCTAACTATCACTCGCGCCCCTGCAATTCACTGCTGATGACGTCACATATTACATCACTCATGACATGGTCAGTGACATCACTGATGACATCACTGATGACATCTCAAATGACATCACTGATGACATCATCCATGTGATAATTTCATGCATCTTCTCACACCCTAATATAACTTTTGATACACCCACTCTTATTTACAGACTGCCATTCTCAAAACCATAGACACTCCAACACCAAAAACTACATACCCACTCACTGATTCTTAGGTCTACACACACATCCACTCACTCACCTGTACACTCACTCATACTTACAGTCACTCAGTACTGGACTATCATATGCACTCATACACCTATATAAACACTCACACACCGCCGCTCATCCATAGAGGTACTCACACACACAGTCAGTCATGCAAAAAATTAATCACACACCCATTTACTCACCTATACAGTTATACACACACCAGGTCACTTACTCATACAAATACTAGCACATTCTTACGCTCTTATACAATAACTGATACAAGCACACACGCATCCATACAGCCACTCTCACAATCACACACTCTCACTTATAGCCTTTTAAATACTCTAACACACATATATACTGCCTTTTACATATGTAGTTACTCGCACATGTACCACTGAGATATACATTCACTCACTAACACACCCATATACACACTCACCCACCCAAGCAGTCCATCACAGACGCACTCTTCAAATCATGCACCCAGTGAATCACCCACTCACACATCTATGTACAGAGTCGCACACACCCCACCCACACAAACACTCAGGCACCCATACAGATACTCAGACAACCAATCAATAACTCATATAGACACTCATGTAGCTATTCACAAACCCATGCAGCCACTTACACAGCAACAGACAGACGGATACAGACATTCACCCGGTTTAGTCACTAACCATGCATTCAGTAAGATACGTTTAATCACTCACTTATACAGTTAGTCACGCACCTACTAAATCATCCATACAGACACTTATACACCCACTCATTCTTCAATACGCCTTTCCCTATATACATTAAAAATATTTAAACTTTACAGAAACACAGTCACTAGATGATGTCATCAGTGATGTCATTTGAGATGTCATCAGTGATGTCATCAGTGATGTCACTGACCATGTCATGAGTGATGTAATATGTGACGTCATCAGCAGTGAATTGTGGGGGCGCGAGTTATAGTTAGCTGAACTAACTATAACGGGGGAATTTCACGGGTTTTGTGCGAGTGCAATGTCCAACTAACTATAACTGTCCCTAAAACCTATGGTTTTTTCAGTGAATATATATATATATATATATATATATATTTCTTTATATATATGTGTGTGTGTGTGCGTGTGTGTGTGTGATCAAGGTTTGAAAGGCATTATGACAACGTAAATAAAATTTTCTTGAGTGAGACTGTGCATGGACGTCTGGTGTTGTGGAGAACGTTCGGACGATAACTTTCATATATATATATATATATTATCTACTGGCGGTCGCCAGAAGATAGTTATAGTTAGGACCTATTTTCCATAGGATATCCGCAACATTCTATTTGAAATAACGTTGGCGCCGGTTGACGAATCTTTGCAAAAGTTTCCAACTTGTTGGGGCGCTCCGGTCCGCTCCTATCCTGAAAGTCTCGGGGTGATTCGTCAAGCGGGGCCGAGAAAAAAGGGGGGTCCCAAAACGTGTTTTCCCCATTCATTTTTCCATAGGAACCTTTAGTCGCAGCTACAGCCCGAACTGCTGAACGGAATTACACCAAATTTGGCAAAGAGGTAGCCCTTGGTTCAGTGTCGTGCCTTTTGCTTAAATGGTGTAAATCTGTTCAGTAGTTCCTGAGAAAATCAAAAGTAAAATCACATATATATCTGGGCGGAGCCTAACCACACATGTCATTGTGAGATCTGATTGGCTGTCAGCACTTCATCCTGGAATTGCTGGCAGCCATCTTGAGACCAATATACATGATAGTACCCCATTGAAATGCATTGTAGTGAATCAAAGATTTTGAGGGTTACCAAAAGGAGAACTATAAAGGGTGATAACAGACTTTAGTTACATTAGAATTCATTTGTTGATGGTACCATACTAATTTCAGGAATTGTGGTGTGTTCTAAGATGATTTTACCCTGTGAAAAACCTTCTGCTGGGATATCATGAATCATGTTTGAGAGAAGACTATTTTCACATGCTTGTCCCATAGAGTTTTGGAAGGTGCTCCAGAAGCTAAAATGAGAGCATATTTTCTGTAAATTCACATTATCTTTCGCAGTCATGTGAGAATGAAGTCTGACATTCTCAGTAAAACATGTACATCCAACAAGGGCAGAGACTGTCAGTTGATGCCTTTGTGTTCTACTGCAGCTTCCCAGAGTGTTCTAAAGAACAACTAGAGCGCTAACAGCCTTACTTATGACAAAAGTATGGCACACCTGAAGCCATCTTAATTGGAATAAACCGGTAACACTTAAAACATTTAATTTAAAAAGGAACAAAATGAGGGGTTCTTTTGAAATAGAAATTATGGTTGGTGCTGCAGAAAGAAAAATTAGGGCATGTTTTAAGTGAGATCTCAAATCCTCTTCTATTTCATTAGAAAATTCTGACATGCAGACTGAAACAATCACTTTCAATACCAGCAGCAGACTTCCAGTTAACTCCCTGGTGAGCAGTAGCTTTACTACAGTGATCTAATGAGCAACTAGAGTGCTAACATTCTGAATTTATGGCAAATGTGAGACACATCTGAATGCCTTCTTGATGGAATCAAAGTAAAAACTGAAAGCATTTCCTACTGAGGAGACTGCAGTGAATGAGGAAATTAGGAAACTTCATAACAAAGAAGTCTTCCAAGATGGCCACCAGTGAAAAAAGAGCCCAAATGTAGCACAAATATTACCCAGATGTAGCCCACATATAGCCCAATGACAAAAGTGTGCAAAACACTTTTTATTTTTAGTTTTTTTGCAGTTTTATGTAGTGCAGACTGGTCAGGTATTGGAGAGTTGCATCTTAAAACATGACCCCCTACACTACAAAAACACCACTGCACTACCCTAAACCCTAAAACACTACCCCCAGCACGACCCCCTACACTACACAAGCACCACTGCACTATCCTAAACCCTAAAACACTACCCCCAGCATGACCCCCTACACTACACAAACACCACTGCACTACCCTAAACCCTAAAACACTACCCCCAGCACGACCCCCTACACTACCCAAACACCACTGCACTACCCTAAACCCTAAAACACTACCCCCAGCACGACCCCCTACACTACCCAAACACCACTGCACTACCCTAAAACATGACCCCCTACACTACACAAACACCACTGCACTACCCTAAACCCTAAAACACTACCCCCAGCACGACCCCCTACACTACACAAGCACCACTGCACTACCCTAAACCCTAAAACACTACCCCCAGCACGACCCCTACACTACACAAACACCACTGCACTACCCTAAACCCTAAAACACTACCCCCAGCACGACCCCCTACACTACCCAAACACCACTGCACTACCCTAAAACATGACCCCCTACACTACACAAACACCACTGCACTACCCTAAACCCTAAAACACTACCCCCAGCACGACCCCCTACACTACACAAGCACCACTGCACTACCCTAAACCCTAAAACACTACCCCAGCATGACCCCTACACTGCCCGAACACCACTGCACTGCCCTAAACCCTGAAACACCACCCCCTGCACGACCCCCTACACTGCCCAAACACCACTGCACTGCCCTAAACCCTGAAACACCACCCCTAGCACGACCCCCTACACTGCCCGAACACCACTGCACTGCCCTAAACCCTGAAACACCACCCCCTTCACGACCCCCTACACTGCCCGAACACCACTGCACTGCCCTAAACCCTGAAACACCACCCCCAGCACTACCCCCTACACTGCCCGAACACCACTGCACTGCCCTAAACCCTGAAACACTACCCCCAGCAAGAACCCTACATTGCCCGAACACCACTGCACTGCCCTAAACCCTGAAACATCACCCGCAGCAAGACCCCCTACACTGCCCGAACACCACTGCCCTAAACCCTGAAACACCACCCCCAGCACGACCCCTACACTGCCCGAACACCACTGCACTGCCCTAAACCCTGAAACACCACCCCCAGCACGACCCCCTACACTGCCCGAACACCACTGCTCTGCCCAAAACCCTGAAACACCAGCCCCAGCACGACCCCCTACACTGCCCAAACACCACTGCACTGCCCTAAACCTTGAAACACCAGCCCCAGCACGACCCCCTACACTGCCCGAGCACCACTGCACTACCCTAAACCCTGAAACACCACCCCCAGCACGACCCCCTACACTGCCCGAGCACCACTGCACTGCCCTAAACCCTGAAACACCAGCCCCAGCACGACCCCCTACACTGCCCGAACACCACTGCACTGCCCTAAACCCTGAAACACCAGCCCCAGCATGACCGCCTACACTGCCCGAACACCACTACACTGCCCTAAACCGTGAAACACCAGCCCCAGCACGACCCCCTACACTGCCCGAACAACACTGCACTGCCCTAAACCCTGAAACACCACCCCCAGCATGACCCCCTACACTGCCCGAACACCACTGCACTGCCCTAAACCCTGAAACACCGCCCCTGCACGACCCCCTACACTGCCCGAACACCACTGCACTGCCCTAAACCCTGAAACACCGCCCCCAGCATGACCCCCTACACTGCCCGAACACCACTGCACTGCCCTAAACCCTGAAACACCAGCCCCAGCACGACCGCCTACACTGCCCGAACAACACTGCACTGCCCTAAATCCTGAAACACCATCCCCAGCACGACCCCCTACACTGCCCGAACACCACTGCACTGCCCTAAACCGTGAAACACCAGCCTCAGCACGACCCCCTACACTTCCCAAACACCACTGCACTGCCCTAAACCGTGAAACACCAGCCTCAGCACGACCCCCTACACTGTCCGAACACCACTGTGTAGGAAGGTGGAATCTGACTATATGGTTGCCCCCACTTTTTTATGGTGTTTTGCTGGTTTATCGACTTAGTCTGGACTGGGATCCTGCTATTCAGGGCCCCAGTCTATCTGCTTCTCTCTGTAAATGGTTTCCATGTGCCTTAGGCACATCACTGATTGGGATCTGGAGTGCCCTTATAAGTCCCTAGTATATGGTATACTATGTACCAAGGGCATAGGTACCTCAGAGGCCTGCCAAGGGCTGCAGCATGTATTATGCCACCCCTGGAAGGCCATCCAAACTGACACCACAGGTCTGCTACTGCAGCCTGGGTAAGGTGGTGCATGCACCCTTACTGTGATATAGGTTACCTATATCACTAAATACATACACACATATAAACCTATAAGCCACTCCTAAGGCAGGCCTTATCAATCCTAAAGGCAGAGTGCATGGTTCCTATGTGAGAGGGTGCCCCTGCATGAGCAGGGCCCCTCTGCAGCGTTCGGAGACCATCTCTGATGCTGTTTGTAGTGCAGCCTGACCATATACTCTTAAGAGCATTATATCCTCGCGGTAAAATGCTAACTTTGGAATGGCTGCACCTAAACATGTCGTGTTTGGTGTCAAACATCTTGGAATACTACCCCCCGCCAATCCTGGCGGCGGGGGTAGCATTCCACCCTTCTAGAGGGAAAGACATGTTAACTCTGACTAGTCCGGTAACTTCTTTCCAGAGCCCTGGCATCACAAAATGGATGCTGCTGCCACAGACACGAGTCTGGCCTCCTGCTGCTGGACGAAACTCCGGCAGGGGAGGCCTGGACAATAGGTTTCCTGTCCCAGGGAGGTGTGACCACCTCCCCAGACAGGATAATGTGTATTGGGGCTGGGCGGGAGCACTTTCGGGTGCTTTGAAGTCCTGCACTGGGGGCACATTTGGTGTCCCTGTGCATACCCCAGTTCAAACCGGATCAGGGCTTGCAGCCCCTGCTTTGGCGCGAACTGGACAAAGGGAAAGGGGTGTAGCCACCCTCTGCCCTGACCCACCCATAGGTGGGGCCACAGAGTAGTCCAACCCCTATCTTTAGTATAAAGATAGGAACCCAGTCCTTAGGACTTTAGATTATCCCTGGACGAAACTCTGAAACTGAATCCTGGACCTTCGACGCTCTACTCACGATTAGAGGACAGAAGAATCTCCCTTGGGGTCAAGGAGTGACTCCCCTGCTTGGCAGGCACCAAAGAAGCATCTGTCTGGTTCGCATTTCTGAAGCTCCCGTCGGACGCCAAAGTCATCGCATCACCAGAGGTGGATTCTCAGACTTCCCCCAGGCTACCCTGAGTCCTCAGCAAAGCTGAGGCCCGTGGCTATCGTAAGTGACTTGAGACCGTGACCCCTGGACACCGAGCACATTTGCAAGTGCATCCTCTTCTGGGTCTCCCAAGAAGTCGTGCTTTGGGCTCCGAGTAGCCCTAGCCTCCAACACCACCTGCACCGAAGATCACTGGCCCCCACTCCACGAGTGTCCTGTAAGCCAGATCCACGTGCAGCGTCACGAGGCTCCTTTGCGGTCGCTAGCCCGTTGGCTAGTAGCCCTTAACGAAGGCCAATCCTTTTCTATCTTGGCATCCTGGTTGCTCCAGGCCTGCCCTCACTTACCCTCGCTGGGTGAGTTCTACAGACCTTGCTGGTCTGCACCATCGACGATCTACATCTTCACCGAGACTTGCCGTTGCCAAGGCTTGTTGGGTCCAATCCGGTCGCTGACACCTCAGCACTCGACAGACATCGTGTTCCAGCCCGAATCCTGCTCCTGGTCACCAACAATGCCTCCTGGACCTCATGGCTGAAGAGTCAAGACGACCGTCAACGCACCTGAAGCACTCGACATCGGTGGGCATCTGTCCATCGCCTTCCTGGTCACTGGCTAGTGACCCAGACTCTGTCCCCTCTGCTTTCAGGTTCTTCAGAACTCTGATCCACTCTTGGATCCACCCGGACACTTTTCTCTTGGTCGCCAGCAGCACTTTGCAGCAGATCGCCATTCGAATCGACGACGAAACCCGACCCCGAAAGGCACCTATGCACCCGGCTTCCCTGGGTGAGGTAACACGAGTACTCCGGTGCTCCGTGGGTAGAGACTCTTCAAAGTCCTAGATCTCAAAGGGTTTTGTCCTAGTCCTCTTTTAAGTGTCCCTTTTCTCTAATTTCCCGATCCCGACTTTCTCCATAGAAGTCAACGGCGTATCGCGGTTGTGTATTTACACTGCACGCGTCTCCCGTGGGTCCCCTGTGTCACTACCTTGGGTGGTTCCTTGTGGTCCAAGCACTTCTAGAGGCTCTAGGCCTAGTGTCTAGTTCAGTCGTGGTTCGCATACCACTTTATTGGTATATGGTTTGAGTACGCCCCTAGGGCCCAAACGTGTATTTGTGCTAGTACTGTGATTTAATAACTTCTAACTTATGTACTTCGAACTCTAGCCTCATAAAGAGACTAGAGGGGTGTGTTTAGCAATAAATACATATATTTTGAATATATACCTGGTGTGGTGCTCTTTCATTTGGTCACTCAAGAGATTAGACTGGTAAAACAAGCTGCTTTACATTCCTTCAAGACTTAGCCTGAAGGCTGCTCTCCAGAGCTACCACTAGGATAGCTTTCAATAAGGTTGTCTTTAACCTATCTCCAATAAGGGGTTGTTTGGACTGGTGCAAGGTGCCCACTATAATTAGTGGACAGCATATGCCAGGCCAACTTCTCACACACTGCACTGCCCTAAACCCTGAAACACCACCCCCTGCACGACCCCCTACACTGCCCGAACACTACTGCACTGCCCTAAACCCTGAAACACCATCCCCAGCACGACCCCCTACACTGCACAAACGCCACTGCACTGCCCTAAACCCTGAAACACTACCCCCAGCAAGACCCCCTACACTGCCCGAACACCACTGCACTGCCCTAAACCCTGAAACATCACCCCCAGCAAGACCCCCTACACTGCCCGAACACCACTGCACTGCCCTAAACCCTGAAACACCACCCCCAGCAAGACCACCTACAGTGCCCGAACACCACTGCACTGCCCTAAACCCTGAAACACCACCCCCAGCACGACCCCCGACACTGCCCGAACACCACTGCTCTGCCAAAAACCCTGAAACACCACCCCCAGCACGACCCCCTACACTGCCCGAACACCACTGCACTGCCCTAATCCTTGAAACACCAGCCCCAGCACGACCCCCTACACTGCCCGAGCACCACTGCACTACCCTAAACCCTAAAACACCACCCCCAGCACGACCCCCTACACTGCCCGAGCACCACTGCACTGCCCTAAACCCTGAAACACCAGCCCCAGCACGACCCCCTACACTGCCTGAACACCACTGCACTGCCCTAAACCCTGAAACACCAGCCCCTGCACAACCGCCTACACTGCCCGAACACCACTGCACTGCCCTAAACCGTGAAACACCAGCCTCAGCACGACCCCCTACACTGCCCGAACACCACTGCACTGCCCTAAACCCTGAAACACCACCCCCAGCACGACCCCCTACACTGCCCGAACACCACTGCACTGCCCTAAACCCTGAAACACCAGCCCCAGCACGACCCCCTATACTGCCCGAACACCACTGCACTGCCCTAAACCGTGAAACACCAGCTTCAGCACGACCCCTACACTGCCCAAACACCACTGCACTGCCCTAAACCCTGAAACACCAGCCTCAGCACGACCCCCTACACTGCCCGAACACCACTGCACTGCCCTAAACCCTGAAACACCACCCCCTGCACGACCCCCTACACTGCCCGAACACTACTGCACTGCCCTAAACCCTGAAACACCATCCCCAGCACGACCCCCTACACTGCACAAACGCCACTGCACTGCCCTAAACCCTGAAACACTACCCCCAGCAAGACCTCCTACACTGCCCGAACACCACTGCACTGCCCTAAACCCTGAAACATCACCCCAGCAAGACCCCCTACACTGCCCGAACACCACTGCCCTAAACCCTGAAACACCACCCCCAGCAAGACCCCCTACACTGCCCGAACACCACTGCACTGCCCTAAACCCTGAAACACCACCCCCAGCACGACCCCCTACACTGCCCGAACACCACTGCTCTGCCCAAAACCATGAAACACCAGCCCCAGCACGACCCCTACACTGCCCGAACACCACTGCACTGCCCTAAACCCTGAAACACCAGCCCCAGCACAACCGCCTACACTGCCCGAACACCACTGCACTGCCCTAAACCCTGAAACACCACCCCCAGCACGACCCCCTACACTGCCCGAACACCACTGCACTGCCCTAAACCCTGAAACACCAGCCCCAGCACAACCCCGTACACTGCCCGAACACCACTGCACTGCCCTAAACCCTGAAACACCAGCCCCAGCACGACCGCCTACACTGCCCGAACACCACTGCACTGCCCTAAACCCTGAAACACCAGCCCCAGCACGACCCCTTACACTGCCCAAACACCACTGCACTGCCCTAAACCCTGAAACACCAGCCCCAGCATGACCCCTACACTGCCCAAACACCACTGCACTGCCCTAAACCCTGAAACACCAGCCCCAGCAAGACCCCCTACACTGCCCGAACACCACTACACTGCCCTAAACCCTGAAACACTACCCCCAGCACGACCCCCTACACTGCCCGAACACCACTGCACTGCCCTAAACCCTGAAACACCATCCCCTGCAAGACCCCCTACACTGCCTGAACACCACTGCCCTAAACCCTGAAACACCATCCCCAGAAAGACCCCTACACTGCCCGAACACCACTGCACTGCCCTAAACCCTGAAACACCACCTCCAGCACAACCCCCTACACTGCCTGAACACCATTGCTCTGCCCTAAACCCTGAAACACTAGCCCCAGCACGACTCCCTACACTGCCCGAACACCACTGCACTGCCGTAAACCCTGAAACACCACCCCCAGCACGACCCCCTACACTGCCCGAAAACCACAGCACTGCCCTAAACCCTGAACACCAGCCCCAGCATGACCCCCTACACTGCCCGAACACCACTGCACTGCCCTAAACCCTGAAACACCAGCCCCAGCACCACCACCTACACTGCCCGAACACCACTGCACTGCCCTAAACCCTGAAACACCAGCCCCAGCACGACCCCTACATTGCCCGAACACCACTGCACTGCCCTAAACCCTGAAACACCAGCCCCAGCATGACCCCCTACACTGCCCGAACACCACTGTACTGCCCTAAACCCTGAAACACCAGCCCCAGCACGACCCCTACACTGCCCGAACACCACTGCACTGCCCTAAACCCTGAAACACCAGCCCCAGCACGACCCCCTACACTGCCCGAACACCACTGTACTGCCCTAAACCCTGAAACACCAGCCTCAGCATGACCCTCTACACTGCCCGAACACCACTGCACTGCCCTAAACCCTGAAACACCACCCCCTGCACGACCCCCTACACTGCCCGAACACCACTGCACTGCCCTAAACACTGAAACACCACCCCCTGCATGACCCCCTACACTGCCCGAACACCACTGCACTGCCCTAAACCCTGAAACACCACCCCCTGCACCGCCCTTACACTGCCCAAACACCACTGCCTCCTAAACCCTGAAACACCACCCCTGCACGACCCCTACACTGCCCAAACACCACTGCACTGCCCTAAACCCTGAAACACCACCACCAGCACGACCCCCTACACTGCCCGAACACCACTGCTCTGCCTTAAACCCTAAAACACCACCCCCAGCACGATCCCCTACACTGCCCGAACACCACTGCACTGCCCTAAACCCTAGAACACTACCCCCAGCACGACCCCCTACACTACCCGAACACCACTGCACTACCCTAAACCCTAAAATACTCCCCCAGCAAGACCCCCTACACTACCCGAATACGACTGCACTGCCCTAAACCCTAAAACACTCCCCCAGCACGACCCCCTACACTACCCGAACACCACTGCACTGCCCTAAACCCTAAAACACTCTCCCAGCATGACCCCCGACACTACCCAAACACCACTGCACTGCCCTAAACCCTAAAACACTACCCCATGCATGACCCCCAACACTACCCAAACACCGATGTACTACCCTAATCCCTAAAACACTACCCCCCGCACGACCCCCTACACTACCCAAAGACCACTGCACTACCCTAAACCCTAAAACACTACACCCAGCACGACCCCTTACACTACCCAAACACCACTGCACTTCCCTAAACCCTAAAACACGACCTCCTACACTACACAAACACCACTGCACTACCCTAAACCCTAAAACACTACCCCATACACTACACACAAACACCACTGCACTACCCTAAACCCTAAAACACTACCCCAGCACGAACCCCTACACTACCCAAACACCACTGCACTACCCTAAACCCTAAAACACTACCCCCAGCAGTATACCCTACACTACCCAAACACCACTGCACTACCCTAAACCCTAAAACACTACCCCCAGCAGTACCCCTACACTACCCAAACACCACTGCACTACCCTAAATCACTACCCCCAGCACGACCCCCTACACTACCCAAACACCACTGCACTACCCTAAACCCTAAAACACTCCCCCAGCACGACTCCCTATACTACCCAAACACCACTGCACTACCCTAAACCCTAAATCTACCCCCAGCATGACCCCCTACACTACACAAACACCACTGCACTACCCTAAACCCTAAAACACTACCCCCAGCACGACCCTCTTCACTACCTAAACACAACTGCACAATTTGTTACAGGCGTTGCAACGCAGGCCTGTGGTGCTTACTGGTAGTACCTAGTGGGCTAGTTGGGCCCCAGGGACCCTCAGGATTCAAGGTGACCAAATCCCCCAACTTAAAACGCTCCATGGGGCGCGTTTGCACAGTGGTGAAGGGAGGGGGCGGGCCTCAGGTGACATGTGCGCAAACACGCCCTGTGGTGCGTTTTAAGTTAGGGAATCAATTCCCTTTGAATCCTGAGGGACCCTGGAGGCCAACTAGCCCACCAGGTACCTTCAGTAAGCACAACAGAGTTGCGTTGCAGAGAGGTGAAAAGGTGCGTGGCCTCGGAACGCCTCTCTGCAACTCAGCTCTGTGGTCCTAACTGTAGGTACCTGGGGGCTAGTTGGGCCCCAGGGACCCTCAGGATTCAAGGGGACTTAATCCCGCAACTTAAAACGTGTCACGGGCGCGTTTGCACACATGTCACCTCAGGCCCCCTCCTTCACCACTGTGCAAACGCGCCCTGTAGCGCGTTTTAAGAGTTAGTTTTAATCCCCTGCCCTATTATGTACTAGGGACTTGCAGAGGAGGTCATGCTAATCACAGGGGTACCCCAACGCATAGTGTTCCCTAGTGTATGTAGGTGTTTTCACTGTATTCTAAGTGTCTTTTAGCATAGCACTGGCTCTGGTTAGACAGAGTCAGTTACCACCAGTACCCGTCTGAAAAGGTTGTGGGCACAGGATGATTTTGCAACAAGGCCTCTTTCTGCTCCTCTGTTGGTTCTTTCTGCACATCTTTTGCTTCTTTCTGTGCGTTTTTTCTTCTTTCTTCACATGTCCTACCTCTGTAGGCATAGTTAGAAACTAGCATTTAAAAAACCTTTGAAATTCACTTAAAAATCATAGGTTTCAGGCACGTTATAGTTAAAAAACCCATAGGTTTCAGACACGTTATAGTTAGAAATTAGCATTTAAAAAACCTTTGAAATTCACTGAAAAACCATAGGTTTTAGTGACAGTTATAAGTTAGTTGGACATTTCACTCATACAAAACCATAGAAATGCCCCGTTATAGTTAGTTCAGCTAACTATAACTCGCGCCCTGCAATGCACTGCTGATGACGTCACATATTACATCACTCATGACATGATCAGTGACATCACTGATGACATCACTGATGATATCTCAAATGACATCACTGATGACATCATCCATGTGATAATTTCATGCATCTTCTCACACCATAAGATAACTTTTGATACACCCACTCTAAATTACAGACTGCCATTCTCAAAACCATACACACTCCAACACCAAAAACTACATACCCACTCACTGATTCTTAGGTCTACACACACATCCACTCACTCACCCGTACAGTCACTCATACTTACAGTCACTCAGTACAGGACTATAATATGCACTCATACACCTATATAAACACTCACACACCGCCACTCATCCATAGAGGTACTCACACACCTAGTCAGTCATGCAAAAATTAATCACACACCCATTTACTCACCTATACAGTTATACACACACCAGCTCACTTACTCATACAAATACTAGCACATTCTTACGCTCTTATACAATAACTGATACAAGCACACACGCATCCATACAGCCACTTATAGCCATTTAAATACTCTAACACACATATATACTGCCTTTTACATATGTAGTTACTCGCACATGTACCACTGAGATATACATTCACTCACTAACACACCCATACACACACTCACCCACCCAAGCAGTCCATCACAGATGCACTCTTGAAATCATGCACCCAGTGAATCACCCACTCACACATCTATGTACAGAGTCACACACACCCCACCCACACAAACACTCAGGCAGCCATACAGATACTCAGAGAACCAATCAATAACCCATATAGACACTCATGTAGCTATTCGCAAATCCATGCATCCACTTACACACCAACAAACAGACGGATACAGACATTCACACAGTTTAGTCACTAACCCATGCATTCAGTAAGATACGTTTAATCACTCACTTGTAGAGTCAGTCACTCACGTACTAAATCATCCATTCAGACACTTATACACCCACTCATTCTTCAATACGCCTTTACCTATGTATATTAAACATATTTAAACTTTACAGAAACACACAGTCACTGGATGATGTCATCAGTGATGTCATCAGTGATGTCATGTGAGATGTCATCAGTGATGTCATCAGTGATGTCATCAGTGATGTCACTGACCATGTCACTGAGTGATGTAATATGTGACGTCATCAGCAGTGCATTATGGGCGCGAGTTATAGTTAGCTGAACTAACTATAACGGGGGAATTTCTATGGTTTTGTACGCAGTGAAATGTCCAACTAACTATAACTGTCACTAAAACCTATGGTTTTTTCAGTGAATTTCAAAGGTTTTTAAATGCTAATTTCTAACTATAACGTGTCTGAAACCTATGGTTTTTTCAGTGAATATATATATATATATATATATACTTGACGAATCACCTCGAAACTTTCAAGACAGGAGCTGACCTGAGTAACCCTTAGTTTTGAAAATTTGCGAAGATCTGTCAAACGGCGCCAAAGATATTGGCAAAAGAAAAAAAACTTTTTGAATAGAAACAAGGTCCTAACTATAATAGTTAGGACTTCGTTTCTATTCAAAAAGCGTTTTTTCTTTTCCCAATAACTTTGTCGCCGGTTGACGAATCTTTGCGAAATTTTCAAAACTAGTGGGGCGCTCCGGCCAGCTCCTGTCTTGAAAGTTTCAGGGGTATTCGTCAAGCGGGGGCCAAGAAAAAAGGGGGGTCCCAAAACGCGTTTTCTCCATGTAATTTTCCATAGGAAACTTTAGAGAAAGCTACAGCCCGAACTGCTGAACGGAATTACACCAAATTTGGCAAAAAGGTAGGTCTTGGTTCAGAAAGATCCCTTTTTGTTAAATGGTGTAAATCCATTCAGTAGTTGCTGAGAAATTAGAAAAAGAAAAAATATCGATATCTGTGGGCGCGGTGGGTTCGCGAACCCTCCCGAGCACGAGCTTCATTCTCATTGCGTGCCAACACTCCAAACCAGGAAGTGTTGGCAGCCATCTTGTGACTTGGTAGAACCGAGTCACAAGAAATCAGTAAAACAAAGTGAAAAATGAAGAAAAGGGGGCAGGGTAGAAACACCCTGACCCCCTAGGCCTGCTCAGGGGGTCTCACAAGGACCCCCAGGGCCAAAAAAAGCATTTAAAAAAAAAAAAAAAATCGGCGGAATTCGCGTTGGGGTTGCGAATCCCACTGAAATTTTTTAAAAAATGAAGCACGGGCTCCCGCGCTTCATTTAAATGAGGCCCCCCGAGTGGGCCAGGTCCCAGGGCCATTGCCATAAAATAATAGCGGGGGCCCGCAGGGACCCCCGCAGCCCCGTGGACCGCCACCTCCCCAGGGCTTATTACAATGTATGCGGGGGCACTACGGCCCCCCACAGCCCCGGGAACCACCACCTCCCAGGGGCTGTAAAAAAAAATGCTTGGGGGATTCCAATCCCCCCACGCTGCCCCGGGGACCGCCACCTCCGCCGGGGCTTTGATAATGGAATGCGGGGGCCACGCAGCCCCCCCGCAGCCCCGGGGACCGCCACGTCCCCGGGCTCTGTTGAGGCATTTTAAAGATGTGTGAGGGGGGAGAGGCCCCCCACACACCCCAGGGACCTCCACCTCCCCGGGGCACATTTCTATTTAAAAATGTGTGGGTCCGTAGCAGACCCCCGGGCACCACTACCTCCCCGGGGCTTTGAAATGGAGGGCGGGGGGCTGCGCGTCCCCCCTCCAGGAGCTCTCGATGGCCCTGGGGACCACCACACCCCAGGGACGGCTCCTGCAGTGTCCCGGGGTGCCCACCCCGGGACACTGCTGTTTGCTATGGCAGGGCGGGAGCCGTGCGGCTCCCCGCCCTGTCATAGTAGGGCCTCTGCTTTGCTTCATTGAAGCGAGTGCAGGGAAACCTGCTCTCGCTTCAATGAAGCAAAGCAGGATTGCTTTTCCAGAAGGGGAGCTGAATGTCAGCAGCTCCCCTTGTGGAAAAGCAATGCCAGCTCCCACAGGACACGGGGAGCCGGCGGGACCGTGGGTGCATTGGGGCTCCCCCCACGGTCCCCAACGGAGCGGCCAGGCCCCGGGGGAGTTGGCCCCCAGGGACCCTCAGGATTCAAGGGGACTTAATCCCCCAACTAACAACTCGGCAGGGGGCGCGTTTGCACAGTGCTGCAGGGAGGGGGCGGGGCCTGATATGACAAGTGTGCAAACACACCCTCTGGCGCATTGTAAATTGGGGATTAGTCCCTTGAATCCTGAGGGTCCTGGGCCAACTAGCCCACCAGGTACCTCCAGTAAGCGCCAGAGAGCTGCGTTGCAGAGAGGTGGGCCGACACCACGCCCCTTTTTACACAACTCTGCAAACGCGGCTTCTGGTGCACTGCTGGTGGGGTGATGAGGTCCTCTTGTGTCCTGAGGACCTCAGGACACAAGTGGACTTCATCGTCCGAGCAGCAGTGCGCCAGAAGCCGCATTTGCAGCGTAGTGTAAAAAGGGGCGTGGCCTAGGAACACCTCTCTGCAACGCAGCTCTGTGGCGCTTACTGGAGGTACCTGGTGGGCTACTTGGCCAGCAGGGACCTTCAGGATTCAAGGGGACTTAATAGGGATGTTATAGTTAGAAATTAGTATTTATAAATCCTTAGAAATTCACTGAAAAAAACATAAGATTGAGGTACATTTTAATTAGAAATTTTCGTTTAAAAAACCATTGAAATTCACTGAAAAAACCATAGGTTTCAGGGACGTTATAGTTAGAGATTAGCATTTAAAAAACCATTGAAATTCACTGAAAAAAACATAGGTTTCAGGCACGTTATAGTTAGAAATTAGCATTTAAAAAACCTTAGAAATTCACTGAAAAAATCCCAGGTTTCAGGGACGTTATAGTTAGTTGGACATTTCACTCGTACAAAACGATAGAAATTCCGCTGTTATAGTTATTTCAGCTAACTATAACTCGCGCCCCCGCAATGCACTGCTGATGACGTCTCATATTACAAAAGCAAAAAGAACAACTGATGGACAGAATGCAGAACAATGTCATACATTCACCCCAGTACAGAGATCTGGGCCTAAATCCATCGTTTTTTTGCTCACCATGCCATTCCAGTTTGGACCCAGCCATATGCAAATCAGTCTTGACCCTGCGCCCAATGGGAACAGTCCAGCCCGAACTGCCAGGCCAGGTCCTCCCTGGACTGGAATCAAGCATCCTAGGACCGGTTTCGGGGTTTCACCCCTCTTCAGCCAGGATAGCTTGACTCCAGTGGCATGGAGAGCACGGGACCCACGTCTGGGCATACCCGTCCCACTCAGGGTGACAAATGCAAAAAGAACAACTGATGGATAGAATGCAGAACAATGTTATACATTCACCCCAGTACAGAGATCTGGGTCTAAATCCATCGTTTTTTTGCTCACCATGCCATTTCAGTTTGGACCCAGCCACATGCAAATCCGTCTTGACCCTGCGCCCAATGGGAACAGTCCAGCCCGAACTGCCAGGCCTGGTCCTCCCTGGACTGGAATCAAGCATCCTAGTACCGGTTTCGGGGTTTCACCCTTCTTCAGCCAGGATAGCTTGACTCCAGTGGCATGGAGAGCATGGGACCCACGTCTGGGCATACTCGTCCCTCTCGGTGTGACAAATGCAAAAAGAACAACTGATGGACAGAATGCAGAACAATGTCATACATTCACCCCAGTACAGAGATCTGGGCCTAAATCCATCGTTTTTTTGCTCACCATGCCATTGGTGAGCAAAAGAATGATGGATTTAACCCAGATCTCTTGACTGGGGGTGAACATTTTGATTTGTTCTGCATTCCGTCCATCAATTGTGTGTCTTTTGCTTCCTCACCATAAGTGCGCCGGGTATGCCCAGACGTGGGTCCCGGGCTCACCGCGCCACTGGAATCAAGCTATCCTGGCTGATGAGGGGTGAAACCCCGAAACCGGTCCTAGGATGCTTGTTTCCGGTCCAGGGAGCACCTGGCTTGGCAGTTCGGGCTGGACTGTTCCCATGAGGCACAGGGTCAAGACTGATTTGCATATGGCCAGGTCAAAACTGGGGTGGCATGGTGAGCAAACGAATGATGGATTTAACCCAGATCTCTTGACTGGGGGTGAATGTTTTGATTTGTTCTGCATTCCGTCCATCAATTGTGTGACTTTGACGTCACATATTACATCATTCATGACATGGTCAGTGACATCACTGATGACATCACTGATGACATCTCAAATGACATCACTGATGACATCACTGATGACATCATCCAGTGACTGTGTGTTTCTTTAAAGTTTAAATATGTATTATATATATGCCAAGGTGTATTGAAGAATGAGTGGGTGTATAAGTGTGTGGATGGAGGATTTAGTAGGTGCGTGACTGACTGTTTAAATGAGTGATTACATGTGTCTTACTGAGTGCATGGGTTAGTGACTAAACTGTGTGAATGTCTGTATCAGTCTGTCTGTTGTTGTATAAGCTGCTGCATGGTTTGGTCAGTAGCTACATGAGTGTTTATATGGGTTATCGATTGGTTGCCTGAGTATTTGTATGGGTGCCTGAGTGTGTGTGTGGATGGGTGGGAGGTGTGTGACTCTGTGCATAGATGTGTGAGTGGCTGATTCACTGGGTGTATGGGTTCAAGAGTGCATGTGGAAACAGCTGTATGGGTGGGTGAGGGTATGTATGGGTGTGTTGGTGAGTGAATGGATGTCTCAGTGGTACATGTCCAAGTAACTACATATGTAAAAGGCAGTGTATGTGAGAGTTGGAGTATATAAATGACTATACGTGAGAGTCAGTGATTGTGAGAGTGGCTGTATGGATGAGTTTGTACTTGTATCAGTGATTGTATTAGAGAGTAAGTATGCGTTTGTTTCTGTTTGGATAAGTGATGTGGTGTGTGTATAACTGTATAGGTCAGTAAATGGAAGTGTGATCGATTCTTTGCATGACTGTCTAGGTGTGTGAGTAACTCTGGATGAGTGGTGGTGTGTGAGTGTCTGTATAGGTGTATGAGTGCTTATGATAGTGTTGTATTGATGAGTGACTGCATGTATGAGTGATTGTATGGGTGAATGAGTGGATGTGTGTGTAGACCTAGGAATCAGTGAGTGCGTATGTAGTAACTGGTTTTGGTGTGTCGATGGTTTCGAAAATGGTAGTCTGTATTTTACAGTGGGTGTATCAAAGGTTATATTAGAGTGTGAGGAGGTGCTTCAGATTTTCACGTGGATGATGTCATCAGTGATGTCATTTGAGATGTCATCAGTGATGTCATCAGTGATGTCACTGGCCATGTCATGAATGATGTAATATGTGACGTCATCAGCAGTGCATTGCGGGGGCGCGAGTTATAGTTTGCTGAACTAACTATAACGGCGGAATTTCTATGGTTTTGTACGAGTGAAATGTCCAACTAACTATAACGTCCCTGAAACCTGTGGTTTTTTCAGTGAATTTCTAAGGTTTTTTAAATGCTAATTTCTAACTATAAAGTGCCTGAAACCTATGGTTTTTTAATGATATATATGTATATATATATATATATATATATATATATATATATATATCCAAAGCAGTGTTCCACCTGGGGCCAGCCTAACTCGCGGCGGGTGCAACCGGGAAGCGGTGGTGGAAACCGCTTAAAAAACAGCAAAAAACAAGGAGTTCATGGTACTCCCAAGGTCCGGTGCACTCACGGGGTGTGTGTTGGCTTTAAAACATCCGCAGACGCGTTTCTGGCTCTTGCCGTCATCAGTGCGGAAAAGCCGTCAATAAAACAAACACAGTCATTTAAAATGGTCCTGCCATATGGTTGGTGGATCCTTGGCCAATAATGGGCCAGCAATGGGGCGTCACCGTCTTCGTTATTTATTGCCTAATGCAATTTCTATGGCACTCCCATCGCTAAAAAAATCAATTGGCAGCCATGATAACTGTGCCTGTACATCCCCTCGCCTGCCGCTGGATTAAAAACGAAAACACTGTGAGTGTCCCACATATGGTGAAACACTCTAGCTTTGTATAAGCCACGACCTAAATAGGTCAACAGAGTCCGTAAGCGGCGGTTCAGGCAGCCCAAATTGAATCCAAAGCAGTGTTCCACCTGGGGCCAGCCGAACTCGCGAGCGGGTGCAACAGGAAGCGGTGGTGGAAACCGCTAAAAACAGCAAAAACAAGGAGTTCATGGTACTCCCAAGGTCCGGTGCACTCACGGGGTGTGTGTTGGCTTTAGAAACATCCGCAGACGCGTTTCTGGCTCTTGCCGTCATCAGTGCCGAAAAGCCGTCAATAAAACAAACACAGTCATTTAAAACGGTCCTGCCATAAGGTTGGTGGATCCTTGGCCAATAATGGGCCATCAATGGGGCGTCACCGTCTTCATTATTTATTGCCTAATGCAATTTCTATGGCACTCCCATCGCTAAAAAATCAATTGGCAGCCGTGATAACTGTGCCTGTACATCCCCTCGCCTTCCGCTGGATTAAAAACGAAACACTGTGAGTGTCCTGACATATGGTGAAACACTCTAGCTTTGTATAAGCCACGACCTAAATAGGTCAACAGAGTCCGTAAGCGGCGGTTCAGGCAGCCCAAATTGAATCCAAAGCAGTGTTCCACCTGGGGCCAGCCGAACTCGCGGCGGGTGCAACAGGGAAGCGGTGGTGGAAACCGCTTAAAAAACAGCAAAAAACAAGGAGTTCATGGTACTCCCAAGGTCCGGTGCACTCACGGGGTGTGTGTTGGCTTTAGAAACATCCGCAGACGCGTTTCTGGCTCTTGCCGTCATCAGTGCCGAAAAGCCGTCAATAAAACAAACACAGTCATTTAAAACGGTCCTGCCATATGGTTGGTGGATCCTTGGCCAATAATGGGCCATCAATGGGGCGTCACCGTCTTCATTATTTATTGCCTAATGCAATTTCTATGGCACTCCCATCGCTAAAAAAATCAATTGGCAGCCGTGATAACTGTGCCTGTACATCCCCTCGCCTTCCGCTGGATTAAAAACGAAAACACTGTGAGTGTTCCACATATGGTGAAACACTCTAGCTTTGTATAAGCCACGACCTAAATAGGTCAACAGAGTCCGTAAGCGGCGGTTCAGGCAGCCCAAATTGAATCCAAAGCAGTGTTCCACCTGGGGCCAGCCGAACTCGCGGCGGGTGCAACCGGGAAGCGGTGGTGGAAACCGCTTAAAAAACAGCAAAAAACAAGGAGTTCATGGTACTCCCAAGGTCCGGTGCACTCACGGGGTGTGTGTTGGCTTTAAAACATCCGCAGACGCGTTTCTGGCTCTTGCCGTCATCAGTGCGGAAAAGCCGTCAATAAAACAAACACAGTCATTTAAAACGGTCCTGCCATATGGTTGGTGGATCCTTGGCCAATAATGGGCCAGCAATGGGGCGTCACCGTCTTCATTATTTATTGCCTAATGCAATTTCTATGGCACTCCCATCGCTAAAAAAATCAATTGGCAGCCGTGATAACTGTGCCTGTACATCCCCTCGCCTGCCGCTGGATTAAAAACGAAAACACTGTGAGTGTCCCACATATGGTGAAACACTCTAGCTTTGTATAAGCCACGACCTAAATAGGTCAACAGAGTCCGTAAGCGGCGGTTCAGGCAGCCCAAATTGAATCCAAAGCAGTGTTCCACCTGGGGCCAGCCGAACTCGCGGCGGGTGCAATGTCATTTGAGATGTCATCAGTGATGTCACTGGCCATGTCATGAATGATGTAATATGTGACGTCATCAGCAGTGCATTGCGGGGGCGCGAGTTATAGTTAGCTGAACTAACTATAACGGCGGAATTTCTATGGTTTTGTACAAGTGAAATGTCCAACTAACTATAACGTCCCTGAAACCTGTGGTTTTTTCAGTGAATTTCTAAGGTTTTTTAAATGCTAATTTCTAACTATAACGTGCCTGAAACCTATGGTTTTTTAATGATATATATGTATATGTATAAATTATGGTGGGCTAGTTGCACCCCAGGGACCCTCAGGATTCAAGGGGAGTTAATCCCCCGACTTAAAACGCGCCACGGGGCGCGTTGCACAGTGGTGAAGGGAGGGCGGGGCTTCAGGTGACATGTGTGCAAACAGGCCCCGTGGCGCGTTTTAAGATGGGGAATTAAATCCTCTTCAATCCTGAGGGTCTTGGGGCCAACTAGCCCAACAGGTACGTCCAGAAAGCGCCACAGAGCTGCGTTGCAGAGAGGTGTAAAGGGGTGTGGCCTCTGTACATGTCTCTGCAACGCAGCCCCTGGCGCATACTGGAGGTTCCTGGTGGGCTAGTTGGCCCGTAGGGACCCTTATGATTCAAGGGAACTTAATCCCCCAACTTAAAACGCACCACGGGGCGCGTTTGCACAGATGTCACCTCAGGCCCCGCCCTCCCTTCACCATTGTGCAAATATTCCTCTAAAATCAGCCGAAATCCGAATTCCGATTTACTCACCTGTTATCAGGAGAGACCTCAGTGCTGCATCTTTCAGCCCAGTACTGATCCTCAAAAGTAATTTTAACCGTACTTACCGGTAACTTGAATTTCCTTCATAGGCTAACATTGACTGGTTTCACTTGGAAATTCTTCTAAGTGTGGAGTTTTGGAACTTTAAAATATTCCTCTAAAATCAGCCGAAATACGAATTCCGATTTACTCACCTGCTATCAGGAAAGACCTCAGTGCTGCATCTTTCAGCCCAGTACTGGTCCTGAAAAGTAATTTTAGCCGTACTTACCGGTAACTTGAATTTCCTTCATAGGCTAACATTGACTGGTTTCACTTGGAAATTCTTCTAAGTGTGGAGTTTTGGAACTTTAAAATATTCCTCTAAAATCAGCCGAAATACGAATTCCGATTTACTCACCTGTTATCAGGAGAGACCTCAGTGCTGCATCTTTCAGCCAAGTACTGATCCTCAAAAGTAATTTTAACCGTACTTACCAGTAACTTGAATTTCCTTCCATAGGATATCATTGACTGCTTTTTGCTGAAAAAGTTTCTAAGTGTTGATTTTTGAAACATACAAATATTCCTCTAAAATCAGCCGAAATCCGAATTCAGATTTACTCACCTGTTATCAGGAGAGACCTCAGTGCTGCATCTTTCAGCCCAGTACTGGTCCTGAAAAGTAATTTTAACCGTACTTACCAGTAACTTGAATTTCCTTACATAGGCTAACATTGACTGGTTTCACTTGGAAATTCTTCTAAGTGTGGAGTTTTGGAACTTTAAAATATTCCTCTAAAATCAGCCGAAATACGAATTCCGATTTACTCACCTGTTATCAGGAGAGACCTCAGTGCTGCATCTTTCAGCCCAGTACTGATCCTCAAAAGTAATTTTAACCATACTTACCGGTAACTTGAATTTCCTTCATAGGCTAACATTGACTGCTTTCACTTGGAAATTCTTCTAAGTGTGGAGTTTTGGAACTTTAAAATATTCCTCTAAAATCAGCCGAAATACGAATTCCGATTTACTCACCTGCTATCAGGAGAGACCTCAGTGCTGCATCTTTCAGCCCAGTACTGGTCCTGAAAAGTAATTTTAACCGTACTTACCGGTAACTTGAATTTCCTTCATAGGCTAACATTGACTGGTTTCACTTGGAAATTCTTCTAAGTGTGGAGTTTTGGAACTTTAAAATATTCCTCTAAAATCAGCCGAAATACGAATTCCGATTTACTCACCTGTTATCAGGAGAGACCTCAGTGCTGCATCTTTCAGCCCAGTACTGATCCTCAAAAGTAATTTTAACCGTACTTACCAGTAACTTGAATTTCCTTCCATAGGATATCATTGACTGCTTTTTGCTGAAAAAGTTTCTAAGTGTTGATTTTTGAAACATACAAATATTCCTCTAAAATCAGCCGAAATCCGAATTCAGATTTACTCACCTGTTATCAGGAGAGACCTCAGTGCTGCATCTTTCAGCCCAGTACTGGTCCTGAAAAGTAATTTTAACCGTACTTACCAGTAACTTGAATTTCCTTACATAGGCTAACATTGACTGGTTTCACTTGGAAATTCTTCTAAGTGTGGAGTTTTGGAACTTTAAAATATTCCTCTAAAATCAGCCGAAATACGAATTCCGATTTACTCACCTGTTATCAGGAGAGACCTCAGTGCTGTATCTTTCAGCCCAGTACTGATCCTCAAAAGTAATTTTAACCATACTTACCGGTAACTTGAATTTCCTTCATAGGCTAACATTGACTGCTTTCACTTGGAAATTCTTCTAAGTGTGGAGTTTTGGAACTTTAAAATATTCCTCTAAAATCAGCCGAAATACGAATTCCGATTTACTCACCTGCTATCAGGAGAGACCTCAGTGCTGCATCTTTCAGCCCAGTACTGGTCCTGAAAAGTAATTTTAACCGTACTTACCGGTAACTTGAATTTCCTTCATAGGCTAACATTGACTGGTTTCACTTGGAAATTCTTCTAAGTGTGGAGTTTTGGAACTTTAAAATATTCCTCTAAAATCAGCCGAAATACGAATTCCGATTTACTCACCTGTTATCAGGAGAGACCTCAGTGCTGCATCTTTCAGCCCAGTACTGATCCTGAAAAGTAATTTTAACCGTACTTACCGGTAACTTGAATTTCCTTCATAGGCTAACATTGACTGGTTTCACTTGGAAATTCTTCTAAGTGTGGAGTTTTGGAACTTTAAAATATTCATCTAAAATCAGCCGAAATACGAATTCCGATTTACTCACCTGTTATAAGGAGAGACCTCAGTGCTGTATCTTTCAGCCCAGTACTGGTCCTGAAAAGTAATTTTAACCGTACTTACCAGTAACTTATATTTTCTTCCATAGGAATCCATTGTCTGGTTTTCAGCAGAAAAGTTTCAAAGTGTCGATTTTCACAAACTACAAATATTCCTTAAAAATCGCCTGTATGACTTCAACGCATTCTTTCAACTGTTTACAGGAGATGCTCCAGTGCTGGATCCAGGATCCAACACTGAGTAAGAAAAAGTAACGATAACAGTTTTTACCTGCTAAGTGAATTTCCTTCCATAGGATAACATTGGTGATTCTATGAGAAAAAGTTTCTAAGTGTCAACTTTTAAAATACAATAATATTCCTTAAAAATCACGACTGTAACCAAAACGCTTTTACTCAACTGTTTACAGGAGATGTACCAGGACTGAATCTAGGATCCAGTCCTGTGGTTAGAAAAGTAATCCATAAAGTAACTAATTGCATTTAACTAGAAATTCACATTGAGCTGAATGTTGCATTGTGTTTGAAAATGTGTTGCCCATTGTAACAACTGTAACTACTGTACTTAAAAGTCTATTGCCTATGTGCAAAGTATTTAAACTAAAGTAATTCATTCTGAGAAAGTATTTTTTGTAATGTAATGTATAATGTAATTACAATGTAATTTAAAAAATAAAATATGTAAAAGAAATTGTTTCTAAAAATGTAGTAAATCAGTATGAAAAAAATTAATATAAAAATTAATACATTTAAAAATTGTCATTTAAAAAACCTTTGAAATTCACTGAAAAAACCGTAGGTTTCAGGCACGTTATAGTTACAAATTAGCATTTTAAAAACCTTTGAAATTCACTGAAAAAACCATAGGTTTCAGACACGTTATAGTTAGAAATTAGCATTTAAAAAACCTTTGAAATTCACTGAAAAAACCAGAGGTTTTAGGGACAGTTATAGTTAGTTGGACATTGCACTCGTACAAAACCCGTGAAATTCCCCCGTTATAGTTAGTTCAGCTAACTATAACTCGCGCCCCGCAATGCACTGCTGATGACGTCACATATTACATCACTCATGACATGGTCAGTGACATCACTGATGACATCACTGATGACATTTCAAATGACATCACTGATGACATCATCCACGTGATAATCTGATGCAGCTCCTCACACCCTAATATAACCTTTGATACACCCAATCTAAATTACAGAGTGCCATTCGCAAAACCATAGACACTCCAACAACAATAACTACATACCCACTCACTGATTCTTAGGTCTACACACACACATCCACTCACTCACCCGTACAGTCACTCATACTTATGGTCACTCAGTACAGGACTATCATATGCACTCTTACTCCTATATAGACACTCAAACACCGCCACTCATCCATAGAGGTACTCACACACCTAGTCAGTCATGCAAATAATTAAACACACTGCCATTTACTCACCTATACAGTTATACACACACCAGCTCACTTAATCATACAAATACTAGCACATTGTTACGCTCTTATACAATCACTGATACAAGCACACACTCATCCATACAGCCACTATCACAATCACTCACTCTCGCTTATAGCTATTTATATACTCCAATACACATATATACTGCCTTTCACATATTTAGTTACTCACACATGTACCACTGGGACATACATTCACTCACTAACACACTCTTACACACACTTACCCACCCATACAGTCTATCACAGATGCACTCTTGAAACCATCCACCCAGTGAATCACCCACTCACACATCTATGCACAGTCGCACACACCCCATCCACACAAACACTCAGGCACCCATACAGATACTCATAGAACCAATAAATAACCCATATAGACACTCATGTAGCTATTCGCAAATCCATGCATCCACTTACACACCAACAGACGGATACAGACATTCACACAGTTTAGTCACTAACCCATGCATTCAGTAAGATACGTTTAATCACTCACTTGTAGAGTCAGTCACGCACGTACTAAATCATCCATTCAGACACTTATACACCCACTCATTCTTCAATACGCCTTTCCCTATATATATTAAACATATTTAAACTTTACAGAAACACACAGTCACTGGATGATGTCATCAGTGATGTCATTTGAGATGTCATCAGTGATGTCATCAGTGATGTCACTGACCATGTCATGAGTGATGTAATATGTGACGTCATCAGCAGTGCATTGCGGGGGCGCGAGTTATAGTTAGCTGAACTAACTATAACGGGGGAATTTCACGGGTTTTGTACGAGTGCAATGTCCAACTAACTATAACTGTCCCTAAAACCTCTGGTTTTTTCAGTGAATTTCAAAGGTTTTTAAATGCTAATTTCTAACTATAACGTGTCTGAAACCTATGGTTTTTTCAGTGAATTTCAAAGGTTTTTAAAATGCTAATTTGTAACTATAATGTGCCTGAAACCTACGGTTTTTTCAGTGAATTTCAAAGGTTTTTTAAATGACAATATATATATATATATATATATATATATATATATATATATATATATGAGCAAGGTGGAGGCTTCCACCGAAATGCGTCGTCTTTGTTGTTTGTCCAGTAAATATAAAAGGAAATTGACTTCTATCCCATCGTGTCGGTGCCTGCTTTTGAAGTTGAAAGGCGAGAGGCAGGACTGTAAGCTGATTAACATTAGCTTCAAGGTAGGGCTTGATCTAGTCGGATTTCCGGCAGCACCATCTTTGAATGGATATTATTTGCATCTTCCAGTGAACCAATTTATAATTTCAAAGACCATTCTTATGTGATTAGTACATTTAGCATTTCCAAATTCCTATCGGATGGGAAAAAGGAAGATGGCGGTCTGAGCCGCGTATGCGAGGACGCTCTCCCTGCCTCCCCCGTTAGCACCTCAGTGATCTTCCACCGATGTTTCCAGCTGCCTTCAGATAGCTTACTGCCCGCCTAGCTTCACTGTCTGCCTGCCTGCTGAAACCGCAAAGCCGCGGGAGCCGTGAAGCTTGCTTTTGATTTTGCTGATCAGCGGCTTTACCCATTAGCCGATCCGGGGCTTCACCTATCAGCCGCCTTGTGAAGAGAACGCTTTGGTGGGGCCGAGGCCTCGGCTCTATTCCGGCTCTGTTTTGGCTTCGTCCTCGCTGGGTTCCGGTCCAGTTTCTGCCTCAGCATATCCATATCAGACGCCTGCTCTCTACTCTTCATCGCAAGACCAGCGGATGTGCCGCATTTCAACAATAAACTGAAGGGTTATCGAAAGCCGCCGTGCCCGGTGGTTTTCTTGGCCGGACCCGCTCCAGCTTTTTCAGACGCCACAATTTCTTCCAATCTTACTTGCAACTCTTTCTGACGTCGCTACATTTTTGGAGGAAGCATCAGATCAGGAAATGGGCCCGCCACGCAACGCAAAAACTCGGCGCAATGAAATTTCTACATTGGCAGATGCAAGTGAAACTCTTCGCGCTGGGGATAAAGATAAGGAGAAGGAGAAGGCTACTGCGGCCACCGGGAATAATGGGGTAAGCAGCACAGCTGCCTCTACATCAGGTGAGCCACATCTTACTGCACATACTTCAAGGTCAGTCGTTGATAGTACTAGTGGGCATAAAATGGAGGCTCGGCCTGGGCCTGGGACTGGGTCACAACTTGGGAAATCTATCCTGAATTTGCTGCAATCTGGGCGTGCAACTGAAATCCTTGCACATGTGGCTCCGAAAATTCCATCCCAGGCTTTGTAATGGCCGAGGTGCTAAACACTGCAGTGCAGGGAGGCAGAAGCTGTGTTATACCTACGTCTGACAGTATCAGTAACGTACCTAGTAGCATATCTTCTACAAGTGCTCTATCCTCTGCTGCCACTGTCGTCTTAAATTCTCTTTTAACTGGCCAGACAGACGGAGTAGATGGAGTGGGAGTGATCGTCCCGGATAACGGTACTAAACGGTGTGATCTGGCTGAGAATGACTGCACTGAAAACACAGTAGCAGCTATAGTTAAAGTTGCAGGACACGGTGGTCTTGTCAGTCCTGACGCAGAGGGTTTTATTAAACATACAGAGGCCCCTAGCGAATCAATCGGCAATATTCCAGTCACAGCCCAAAATTCAATGGCTCAGACCTCAAAAGAGCTAGATATAGAACAATACGACTTGGTCTGTGGTTCCATGAATAGTGCGAACAATGTATGCAATACCCCTAACGGGGCGAAGGCTCCGAAAAATAAAAATTTTAATACTGCCAAAAAACTCAAAGGTGGCAAAGGGCGTGGACGGGGAGCAAAGCAGCAAGTAACAGAGGTAATGGGGCGACTAAAGGAAGTATCTGCTAGTCCTAGCAAGGCTGGGACCAGGATTAGCCTGCTACGTAAGTGGGTGTCATCTAAAGGGGAGGTGAAAACTATTATTTCAAGGCTCTCAAACGTTAACAACTCTGCAACCCCCCTGACTGAAATATCAGAAGGAGACCGGGTAGACCCTGGGGGCAATGGAGGTAGTCGGAGGCAAGCATCAGTGGCTCCCTCGGAGAAGCCTGTCTCTCCACCCACTAATACTTCATCAACATCTTCAGTCTTCTCCCCCGTCCCTAGCCCCGTGGTGTCACCTCCGAGCCTGTCAGAAGCGGGTATTAAGAACCAGAACGTTACGGGAGAAGATGCTCCCTTCTCTAGCATTTTGTTGGCACTGAACACTCAGAGAGCAGAAGCCCAAGAATATTACCAACAGGCTAAAATCGATAGTTCTGAAATTAAGCAAGCTCTGGCGGAGGTCACATCCAAAGTCGGCCAACTTTCCACTGAAGTCGCCGACTTACAACAGCGAGTGGTGGCTGTGGAAGAAGCCAATACGTTTACAGTTAATCTTGTTAAAACACAGGACTCTCAACTGTCGGTAATGCAGTCCAGGATTGAAGATCTGGAAAATCGTCAGAGACGTCAGAACCTGCGCATTTTTGGAGTTCCAGAGGGCAGGGAAGGCAGCGACCCGCGTGCTTTTATTGTTAGTCTTTTCCAAAAAGCCTTTCCGGACCTCGCAGACTGGGATATGGACACTCAAGTTCAAAGAGCACATAGACTACCACTGTCAATCCCAGCCTCCCAGGGTAATCAATCTAAAACCAACTCTGCCCGACCGATTCTTGTGTTCCTGGGTAATTTTCTATTACGTCAAGCAATATACTTCAAGGCGCGTCCTGCAGCTCCAGTTAAGGTAGACACAATGTCTATTTTTGCGCGCTCTGATTTATGTAAAGCGACTATGGATAGGCGCTGGAAGCTTCGCCAACTTATGGATCCCTTCAAAACTGTCTGTTCGCAGGTGTTTTTACAAGAGCCGGCATGCCTAAAAGTCACAAAGGATGGCAGACATCATTTTTTCTTCAATGAACAGGATGCTAAACAAGCTTTGTTTAAATGGCAATCAATCAGCAAGTAACGATTTACAGTCTTAATCCTAAGGCAGCAGCTAAGAGAGGTTGTTTCCGCGACAAGAAACTTCCATTTTTGACACTATAATGGACACTTCTAAGGGACTTCCTCTCTTCATCTTTTGTTTTTTTTCTGACAATCACGCTTGTTTTTTCATAGGCACAAGGTCAAGTGGAGTGATCGGTGTATGGTGTTGGAGATAGCGGGGGTCACTGAGGACGAGGGGGGGTTCTGAGAGGGCGTCTCGTTATGCTGTCATCATGGGACAGCAGGGAAAGGGGCGATTCCTTTTTCTGGTAACTGGGAGGGGGTGGGCGAAGGGTCTGGTAGGGATGGTTGCCTTGGGAAGGGGGGGGAAAGCCACAATTTAGACAGCTTAAACACTCTCATCTGCGCAGAGCAGCAGTCAGAGAAGTATGTTATTTTGGGTACTGATAATTTGATTTGGTTTTTAAATATTATTCAATGCCGGAACTTAAGTGTATGTGTTGGAATGTAGCAGGATTGAATCAGGCTGGGAAACGACGGTTAGTAATGGAAGAGTTACGTGTTTTTAAGCCTCATATACTAGGGTTAGCAGAGACGCATATTGCTTATAAAGACAGAGCACTTTTTAAGCACTTGGGATACGATCGTATGGTGTGCACGTCACAAACTGTTTCTATTCGTGGGGTGGCTCTGTTAAAATCCAGGCTGTGCCAGGCTACTGTTATTCGTTCACTTGCTGATCCTAAAGGGAGGTGGGCAATCTCGCAAATTCTGATTTATGGGCGAAAGGTTACATTATGTATGGTTTACGGCCCGAACACTGACTGCCCAGATGTTATCTATCATCTGAGCTCCGAACTGCTGGAGTGGGCTGGTGAAAAGATAGTGATGGGCGATTTTAATTGCATACTTGATAGGAAGATCGACACTACCAACACTTCCGCCCGTGCCAGAATGTGTAAAACTAGCATTGCTATATGCGAGCTCCTTCATCTGCATCAGTTGGAAGATTCCTGGAGGAGGTTATTTCCCAATGTTCAAGGCTACACTTTTTTTTCTTCTCCTCATAAACACTACTCTAGAATCAACATGATTTTTGCTAAATATTCCAGCTTGGAAAATGCACTGGTGGTAGTATGTCCTAAAATCACTTCTGATCATAACCCGGTTATGTTAATAGCGCAGTTACAGTCAAATATACAGGCACCAATTAGGGATTTTACTTTTCCCAGTCACCTCTTTAGCAACTCGGAATACGTGGAGGTGATGCGTAAGGCACTTGGGGATTATATCGACTCCAATTTAGGCTCGGCATCAATTGCAACTGTCTGGGACTGTTTAAAGGCTTATGTCAGAGGAGTCACCTTACAATATATCATTAAGCAAAATAGGTTGGGCCTTCGTCAGTGGGACCAGGAGCAAAAACTCTGCCTGGATTTGGAGCGTCAGCATGCTACGGCTATTGCTACAAAGAGCGCGGCTGAACATTCGATATACCAACAGGTTATAGAAGCACAGGCTAAGCTAAAAAGATGGTTAAAGGATAAAGTCGCTAATAATTATTATAAGCTCCGGACTAAACAATACGAGTACGGCGAAAGAGTTGGCCGGTTATTGGCTAATCAAATAGCGGATCAAACGGCTAAAACCAATGTAAAAATGATTAAAGGGGTGGACGGCTTGATATATACTAGGTCTGCTGATATAGTTGAACAATTTAGGCTGTTTTACGCTAATTTATATAGTAGCCCAGGCAATTCGGACCAGCAGACTGTTTTGGATTATCTGAAGGAATGTCAGATGCCAATTCTGAGTCCGATGTTATCCGAGTCATTGGATGAAGATATCGATGCAAGTGAAGTGGAGGAAGCTATAAATGCCTTGCCAGCTGTTAAAGCAGTCGGCGAGGATAAGATCCCATTAGAATTTTTTAAAACCTTTAAAGATATACTGATTCCCATCTTCCTTATGGTATGTAACTCTATTATACAAGGAGAAGAAGTTCCCTATTCTTGGAATGCGTCAAACATCGTCGTTTTTCCCAAAAAGGGGAAGCCCATTGACGATATGAGTTCATATCGACCAATAGCGTTGATTAACGCTGATGCTAAGCTTTTTTCTAAAATTCTCGCGGTTTGTCTTGCCCCGGTAATCCATACAGTAGTCTCAGAGCAGCAACACGGCTTCGTCCCCGGAAGAGACACTGCCGCCCACATTAACACGGCAATTGCCGCATTCGATGTCTCTGGTCAGATAGGCCAACAGATGGGGATGCTGATGTTAGATGCCGAGAAGGCCTTTGACCGGGTGACGTGGTAAGCACTATGGATATCTATGTCTCAAATGGGCTTCGGTCAAAGGCTTATCTCGGCGCTACAGAAACTATTTAATCATCCAACAGCCGCAATCAAACTCAATGGGCTTTCCTCTTTTTCTTTTTTAGTTCAAAGGGGGACCCGGCAGGGTTGTCCTTTATCACCTTTATTGTTTGCCATTTATATTGAGCCCTTCATTAAGCATCTAATGTTCAATGGAGATATTGATCCAGTTATTTTAAATGGGACGAATTTAAAATTACCCGCATACGCGGATGACATTGCGCTTTTTTCGGCTAACCCTGTTAAAGCCATGGCCGCGATTATGTACGAAGCACAGCGATTCGGTTCCTTTTCTGGTTATAAGTTAAATGTGCATAAAACACAGACGATATTAAATTTTCAATTAGATACTCCCCCAGTAACTCTTGGGGTTACGAGTACGGCTATCTATCTGGGAGTATGTCTCAGCAGTCAAGTCAACGACATCATCTCACTAAATTACGATCTACTGCTGAAGAAAGTGGTGGCGAAGTTGGCACCGGCTACCTCTTAGCATTTACGGGAGATGCAATGTGGTTAAAATGAATATTTTACCAAAGTTCCTATATTTATTTCGCACAATTCCATTGAAAGTACCATCTTCCTTTTTTAAACGTCTAGATAGTGTCCTGGGCAGTTTCATTTGGGGATACCGACGGGCTAGAAGAGCTATTCGATATTTAAAACTATCATATATGCAGGGCAGATTTAACCTCCCGGATTTTAAGCTGTACTTCTGGGCAGCATTTATCGAGCGGATATAGAGTCCACTTAGAGGAAATGATACAAATTCCAGTTGGCTTTTATACCAGCTGGCTTGTGGACCGAGTACCGGGTTTCTACTATATAAAACATCTGATGCCAATTATTTTAAGCGGGTTCGCTTTAAGGTAATCAGAGACATCACCAACATATGGCGCGAAATCTGCAAGACATATGCAATACCCGATTTACACTACTACACGGTACTATGGGGAATTCCTATTTCCTAACATATTTCACGACCAGATTGGGAAAGAATGGCATCTCAAAGGTATAATGCGGGTGGGCCAGATATATGATGATCAGGGTTTTCGAACTTTTTTTCTCTAAAAGAAGAATTTGATCTTTCACAAACCCACTTCTTTAAATACCTACAAGTTAGGGACTATTTTATTCGTGGTAGGGGATTATTAGAGTTGTCTAATCCTTCCGAGATCTTGTCCACACTTGTTGGTATTAGAGGGCGAGGAGCCATAGGCAAAATATATCAAAAATTCAATGGGGTGGTGAGCGATGATGGTGTACAAATCACGGCAAAGTTAAGTCGGATTTTCCGCTCTGATATTTCAAAGGAGGAAATACAAGAATCTCTTCAAACTATTGATTTAGCCGCAACATCTGTCAATCTAAAATTACAACAGCATAGAATTATTTTTATGCTCTATTATACTCCTGAGCGAATTTCTAAATGGGCTAATAACCTAACTACTGCTAAAACAAACTGCCCGAAATGTCAGGAATATGCTGCTGACCTACATCACATGTTCTTCACATGCCCTAGGCTGAAGGACTTCTGGTCTAATATTACTCTCCACTTTAGCAACCTGGGTTGGCTATGATAGTCCGGTTTCGGGGAAAGAGTTGCTGCTGGGGTTATTTTCAGAGTCCGGGTGTCTCACGAAACCTTTAGCCTCTATCATCGCTGCTTGTGCTCGTTTGTGTATTGCCCGCTTTTGGATTCACACCACCCCTCCTAGCATTAATGAATTCTGGTCTCTGTTGAGGGAGATCTTCGAAATGGAAACCGCATTAGCTAAAGCTAGAAGCCCCCGATCCCTGGTAAAACTCCGTAGGGTGTGGTCCTGTCTTCAATGGGATTAAGGATTGAATGTATTTTTCTTAAACTGATCGGTTTTCTTTGATCTGCCTATGTTATTGTGCGTAAGTAGCTATACTAATACGTGGTCATTCCTGTTTTGCACGATTCCTCTGTTCCCCCTTTTTTTTTTTTTCTTCTTCTTCCCTTTTTACAATGCTTCTCTGTGCTCTGCAAATGATTATTATTGGAAAATGCTGATGTAATTATTTTTTCTTTTTGTGGCAATAAATACAAAAATTTTAAAAAAGCAAAGCATTTCCAAATTCAAATTTCACAAATAAACAAAACGAACAATAATGCAAATAACTGTAAAGAGTATCATTCGTGCATTCGTGGAATCTATCCCAAGTGGGCTTTCCTCCAAACTGCCATACTCGCCCAAGTGGGCATATTGTTTTCCTCATTTCAAAAGTCATTCGTATGTGATGTTTACATATTGCATTACCAAATACCAATTTAGCAAATAAACAAAAGGAGCAATAATGCTAATAATTATGAAGAGTATCATGCATATGTTCGTGGAATCGATCCCCAGTGGATTTTTCTCCAAACTTTTCTTTCGGCATATTGTTTTCCTCACATATTATTGCCACTTGAGTACTCTTCATTGGTAATATTCAAAATTTGTATTTTTACTATATACATATTGATCAATATATCTCAAAATCAAACCAGCTAATCCACTGCCTACTTTATTGTTCAAGGGGCTCTCCAAGGAAATATATTCTAACCGGCTGCCGTTTAGGTCACTAATTACAAAATGCTGCATTCGAGTTTGCATTCCTATAAAAAGAACACATTAACAATTTATTAAAATCAAGTTAAAAGAAAACCCAATACACAATTAAGTGAGGAGGGCACTGAGGATACATTGGCACCTCACAAGAAATGACCCTGCTACTGGAAAACCAGTGACAAAACAACGGCAGGTAACATTCAGAAAAGCAAGATCAATGAGGGACTTTTTAGTTAAGAGTGATGTCACCCCAGCCAGTGTAATATGGTTAAGACCCAGCCTAGGGTTCAGAAAGTGCACTAGATGTAAAGCCTGTGAAAAAGGCAAAAATATGACAGAGCTAACTACCACGTTTGGTAAAAGAATAAGAGTGAAGAAACACCACACATGTAAAAGTGAATACGCTATGTATATATTATCCTGCCCATGCAACAAATGGTACATAGGTAGCACTATCCTACAGGTGCACAAACGCGTCCTCCAACACCTGAGGGCTATAAAAAATGCAGATAACACTTACCCAGTAGCACAACACTTCCAGAGAGTACACCAGGGAGACCACAAACTCTTGCCCTAGACAGTGTGCCAAAAAGAACTAGAGGAGGAAACAGGAAAAAATAGCTCAGAAGGCTAGAGTCCAGATATATTTTGGAAATGGACACAGGGCTGAATGTGGACATAGAGCTTTTAGTACACCTCTAACCCAATGAAATGTTGCTGTGCAGCCAGTTCCAGAGATCGTAGGAATTCTATTGATATTAATATAATTATGTATTGGGTTTTCTTTTAACTTGGTTTTAATACATTGTTTATGTGTTCTTTTTATAGGAATGCAAGCTCAAATGCAGCATTTTGTAAATACTGACCTAAACGGCAGCCTGTTAGACTATATTTCCTTGGAGAGCACCTTGAACATAAAGTAGGAAACGGATTAGCTGGTTTGATTTTGAAATATATTGATCAATATGCATATTAAAAAAATTGATTATTACCAATGAAGAGTACTCAAGTGGCAATACTATGTGAGGAAAACAATATGCCCAAAGAAAAGTTTGGAGGAAAATCCATTGGGAATAGATTCCACAAACATATGTCAATTCATAATTATTAGCATTATTGCTCCATTTGTTTATTTGTGAAATTGGTATTTGGTAATGCAATATGTAAACATCACATATGAATGACTTTTGAAATGAGGAAAACAATATGCCCACTGGGGTGAGTATGGTAGTTTGGAGGAAAACGCACTTGGGATAAATTCCAGTAATGCACAAATGATACTCTTTACAGTTATTTCATTATTGTTCCTTTTGTTTATTTGTGAAATTTTAATTTGGAAATGCAAAATGTACTAATCACATACGAATGGTCTTTGAATTTGTAAGTTGGTTCACTGGAAGATGTAAATAATATCCATTCAAAGATGGCGCTGCCGGAAAGGCGACTAGAGCAAGTCCTACTTTGATGTTAATGTTAAAGAATCACATGATTCGTTTAAATGGTGTAACCTATAGTACGATCAGCCTCTGGAAAATGGGACAAACCCCCTGGTTTCACTCATATTTACTACTAAGCAGTAAACCAACATGTGTGGAGATCTCATCACATAAAAGATAGGCGGGGCGGAGCTGGAGCTCTCCACTTGTATGTGTCTGATAAAATTTCCACCTCATGCATTAATATTTTTTTTAAACAATTTAATCTGTTTGAGACAAAAACTTTTTCTCAAATTATGCAGGTGTTGGTGGATTATAAAAAATTCCAGTGATGCACAATCACATAATTTCAGTGGCTTTAGAGAGCCACAATGTTCGGTGACCGAATTATACAAACATGTGCTGACACTGACTGTGGATACCTTAGCTCATATGTTTTCCTTTTCTCTTTATGTTTCAGTAGTTTTTATTGGGCTTTCCATAACATGTAACTCAGTGGACATACACACCATAACACAGCACACAGGGGCATATCAGCAACAGACGGCGATAAATATCGCAAAGCGTGCTTAGCGCTTTTATATTTATTGCCGCCTATCGCAGGAATTTATTGCCCGGATGTCGTGTTATCAACAACGCGTTTCTCCAGGGCGATAAATAATCCAGCAAAAGCGGCGTTATGCGGGAATATCGCTGGAAATCCAGCGATAATCCCACAGCGATGGGGGAAATCTTGATGATAGGGAGATGTGGATTCAGCCACTGAATCCACCTCCCATGTCAAAGATAGGGTAGTCATGAAAAAAGCAGACATACAATACCGGCGATAACAGCGGTTAGCGCTGTTTTTAATGTCGCTATGGGTGTCCTGGGCCGTATTGCAAATACGGAGAAGGACAGTTAGCGATCATTTTCCATTAGTTTTCGCAGGTAACGCCTACTTTGCATCTCATTAGAGATGCAAAGCGAGGCGTAAACAAAATGGGAGCTGAATCAAGGAAACACGCAATAGCGTGTCCTTGGAAATAATGCAATATAATTATCGCCGCTTTTCGCCCAAAAACGGACGCTAAAGCGGCGATAATTATATCGCCAGCCCTTGATAATATGCCCCCAAGTTTCTCACTCCCCTCTTACAACCATAACTCCTGGAAAAGACACCATCTCTACAATGAAATTGATCCAGTTTGCAGGCCCCCCCTCGCCATGTATTAGTCTTGGCACCCCACCAACAAATTCTTTTCAGTGTCCACTAAACCCAGAGCTCAAATACTATTAGGAAAAGTCAGACTTCTACTGTGTTTGTTTAGGAATGGTAAGACTGGGCCCGACATTCGGTTAAACGTTTGGGTCTCTGTTTCAGATCATATGCCATAGTTTTTGAAGCAAAAGCTCAGGAGTTGCTAGCAATGTTCTTTCCCACAGGCCCATAATGGTTTGTTTAGCAGCTAAAGATAATTGGGAGGTTATTTTTCCTATGAATGACTGTAGAAGTTATGTTTCTGCTAAGGGGGTCCCTAGAGTAATTGGAATTAGGTTGCTCTCCATCTCTCTGCCCTCAATTTGGGATATATTGTTCAGCACTTTCCACAAGAAGTCGAGGGGTTTGAGGCATGTGTGTGATCATGCCCCATTCCCAACATCATCTCCAGCAAGATGGAGAGCGTGACTTATATCTGGTGTGTAAATGCGAGGGGTGTAGTGCCATTAGTATAGAATTTTGTAAAGTGTTTCTCGCCCTTGTGAGTGATGTATAATGTTGTTCCCTTGAGTGCAAATGTCACCCCACTGTTGGTAGCTGAGCGTAATGTTGAGATCTTTCTTCCAATGATTCTGGTACGAGAAGCATAACTGTGGGCGTTGGGCATCAAGACCAAGTTCCACTCACTTGAACTCCAGGTTTCCACACATATTCCAACGTATGCTGATACTCTTGTAATCTACATTACCCCCTGGCAATTCTACGAACTGCACACCGACTGTGGTCCTAACAAAACAGCTCTTGGGATACTTGAATGCATAATCTAACATTGTCAAATCATATTTTGATGTGTGCAATACCTCATAGTGACCAGATTTTTTAGAATGCTTTTATGGGAACTTCTAACAGTTAGACAAGAGCAGGAGCTGTGACCTGTGACTTATCACTAAGCAGGCAAGCATTGTAATCATGCACTAAGGCCCTCATTTATGGGGTTTTGTCGTAAGACAGCACCGCAAGTCAACTTGCTGTGCTGCACTACGTCAAAGTGAAAGAGCAGAAATGCACCATATTTATTCAATATGGTGCATTCCTGTCCTTTCCCTCTGCACTGGCACTGTTTTGGCAGCCTAGCACCAATGCAGGCACCCTTGCACCAGAGTGCAAGGGTGCCTGTCTTGTTGGCAGGATTGTTTTTGTGCAGGAAGGTGCACCTTTCTGCACAAAAACAGTCCTGAGAGGCTTTTTCCTCTTTCTATGTGTGCTGCAGTATTTAGCAAACATGGAAAGAGGAAGAAACTAGAAGAAATAAAGTTATTTCTCCTCTTTGCGCCTCCTCGGGGAGGCATAAGGTTTTGAAACATCCCCAGGTTTACATGGTTTTGTAAATCTTAGAAAGTGTTAAAATCCAAGGGTGTTGCGTGGGAACACCCACCGCAACGCCCATGGAACACCTCCCTAGCGCAGAGTAAGGCAACACAGCGATTTGCGCTGCCTTGCCTTACTCCATATCTATGAATCCATTCAAAAATATGCAAAGTGACTTTGTGTAACCTTATAAATATGATTATGTAGTCTGCGCCACTGGAGCGTCACAAAAAGTGATGTAGCGGTGGGGCAAGGAGTTCATAAATATGCCTCTAAGTGCTCCACTGTCTCCTTCATCTTGCATACATCTCTGTGTGGGTGAGATCCCTATTTGAGCCTCATGGTGCAACTTGAGAACATGCTGAAGCATCCAGAACAATACCACCAGCAAACCAAATTGTATCACCAAACCCTCAACTATGGATAACTCCTCAGTTACATGTCTGTAGGCATATACTTCTACACTGAGCTCCTTCCTTGCAGGCTACCTATTGAAGATGTATTTTTTGACCTACAACAAAAGCGCATCTTCATCCAGACATTGTTTCCTCTCCTCCTCGTGCTAAACAACCTACTGGACAGTGACCATTTGGCTCAAAATGTATCATCTTCACCACTCACCTCATCATTAACACCCCTTTCCTATGGCAAGCGAGATGAAATATCTGCTGCAATATTCCTCAACCAGGTACATATTCCAACCCAGCAATTCTTAAACTGGTGTCTGCAGACCAGTAGGTGCCCATAACACCCACTCAGGGAGTCTGTGACTGTTTAGAAAATGAAATAATATTATCAGAAAAACAATTCTAAATTGAAAATGGTAAACACTTTAAATGTTAAGTGTTAGAAATGGAATTCCTGGTTGACTGAGGTATGCACCCAGGTCAGGCAGAAACCACCACTCTAGTCAGGGTAAGCTAGATACATATTAAAATATAACCTGTGCTCACCCTCTGGTAGCTTGGCACAGACCAGTCAGGCTTATCTAAAGAGGCATTATGTAAAGTATTTGTGCAACACACACAGTATCACAATGAATACACCACAAAAAGACTCCACACAGGTTTATAAAAATAGAGTGTTATATTCCAAAAGAAACAAGACCAAAACTACAAATATCCACTGTATAGAAGTTGAGATATAGAATTTTAAAAGAATAAATGAGGTTAAGCGCTTATAAGCAAGTCACTAAAAAGTTGCATGAGGTAGCGCTAGACCAGGGTACATCCAAAGTTGAGGCCGACAACGATGGAGGGCCGCCAGGCTACAAGACTCAGGCAGGTCCCACTAACAAAGTACCATGGATGGAGCAAGCGGCAACGTTGAAGACTCGGCGCGTGGAGTCGAGGGGGAGCAGCATTGTCGCCGATCCTGTGGATGGAGGTGAAGCGTCAGTGCCGATCCGATGAAAGCTTCGGTGTAGAATCCCTTTGTGATGCAGGTGCTGCGTCAAGGTTGAGATGCGCTGTCCGTCGATGTTGAGCTGTGCAGTCTGTTAAGGTGATGTCGTCGATCAGCTCCTGCGTTGGCGTCGAAGGGCAATGCGTTGGTTCTGATCAGCACAAAGTCATTACTGCATTGATTTTGAAGCAGAAACAGCTGCAGAACCCACTTCTGAGACCTCTTGCTGGATTAGCACCTCAAGCAAGGGAGGACTCAGAGTCTAGCAGCTGCAGCAGAGTTGAAGGTAGACTTTGATGGTTCTGAGACTTCAAGAACAGAGGGCAAGCCAACAAGTCCTTGGAGTTCACTTTGGAGTGAAGGCAGTGTCCAGCTTTCCTTCAGCAGAGTCAGAGAGCAGCAGGCAGCAGGGCAACAAACAGAAAAGCAGGCCTTCCAGATCAGCAGTCCAGTTGCGTCCTTTAAGGAGCACAGCAGTTCTTCTGGCAGAGCTTCAGTTACAAGTCCAGTAATGTCTGATTTTAGGGAGGTCAGAGACCCAGTACGTATACCCAACAGTACCTTTGATGTGAGGGGTGACTTTGAAGCAGCTCTAGAAGTGCACAAGTATCCCTTTCAACCCAGTCCTGTCTGCCAGGCTATCTGTGGAGGGTAATCGGTCTTTTGTGTGGGGCCAAGATACTTCCTTTTCAAGTGAAGTGTTAGTCCCTCGCTTCAATCCTGCCAGGCAAGGACATCAGAATGCAGATGCAGATGTACTCAGTCACATCTATCTTTCCTGTGTTGTGGCTGTCTAGAGGGAATGCCCAAAGTGTAGCTGTCACCCACCCAGACGTGTATTGGAGACAAGCTGTCAGGCACACAGAACAGTAAGTGCAGAAAGATGTCCACTTTCTAAAAGTGGCATGTTAAATCCAACTTCACTAGTAAGAAGGATTTATCATTACCATTCCAAACATATGAAACATGAAAAAGCTACTGCTCTCTGATCAGGAATCACAGCTTAAAAGTGTATTAAGGAATTCCCAATGCTAGCCTATGAGAGGAGAATGCCTCACAGTAGTGAAAAATGAAATAGGCTGTTTGTCACTACCAGGACATGTAAAACATTACGGTACATGTCCTACCTTTTATGTCCATAGCATCCTGTCCTTAGGGTTATTTAGGGCACCTTAGGGGTGACTTATGTGTCATAAAAGGGGAGTTTGAGGCTTGGCAAGTAGTTTTAAATGCCAGGTCGAAGTGGCAGTAAACTGCACATGCAGGCACTGCAGTGGCAGGCCTGAGACAGGTTTGAAAGGCTACTTATGTGGGTGGCACAATTAGTGCTGCAGGCCCACTAGTAGCATTTGAAGTACAGGCTCTAGGTATATGGCATACCACTTTACATGGGACTTACCAGTACATGAAATATGCTAATCAGGTATACACCAATTTTATCATATAAACAAACTAAATCAGGGCTGCACCACTACCACATGAACAGATTAATGCATATGGTTGAAATCAAATAGGTCTTCAGTCAGAATAATTTCTTCTTTATTATCTTGTTCTTAAAAAGCCACAGCCAACGCGTTTCGTCCTGTCACGCAGGACTTCTTCAGGGCATTCAAAAATGCACAATATGCGAAGGGCGATAGGTAGTAGCCTTGTGGGAGTGTCTCCACAAACCATTCACAGTGATCTCATTTATATTGAAGAGTATTCATCCATATTACAAATCGTTTCATCTATCCATAAAAGTATATTTGAAAGCCCGACTCTGGGCCAGTCCTGTGGTTCTGGTACCAAAAGCTGCCCCACCGGGCACCACACCTCAACTGAGGTTCTGTGTGGATTACAGAGGGCTAAATTCAGTGACTAAGACAGATGTTCACCCCATCCCATGGACTGATGAGCTGATTGTCAGGTTAGGGGCTACCCAGTATCTCAGTACCTTTGATCTTACATGAAGGTACTGGCAGATCACCCTAACAGAAGGAGCAAAGGAGAGATCAGCCTTCTCCACTCCAGAGGGCCAGCATCAGCTCGGTCGTGACGAGCGGAGGGTGTTACACACCACGTCGGGCTGGATAGCCAATACTAAAGATAATATGTGCTGGCGTTTATATATCGGAACGGCATTTACATCGTCGTGACTATCAAATCACGTCTCTGGATAGAAGATATTACGATTTGACTTTCAAATATACTTTTATGGATAGATGAAACGATTTGTAATATGGATGAATACTCTTCAATATAAATGAGATCACTGTGAATGGTTTGTGGAGACACTCCCACAAGGCTACTACCTATCGCCCTTCGCATATTGTGCATTTTTGAATGCTCCTGAAGAAGTCCTGCGTGACAGGACGAAACGCGTTGGCTGTGGCTTTTAAGAACAAAATAATAAAGAAGAAATTATTCTGACTGAAGACCTATTTGATTTCAACCATATGCATTAATCCGTTCATGTGGTAGTGGTGCAGCCCTGATTTAGTTTGTTTATATGATTACCCTAGGTGGTCAATAGGGGGTGTTCCTGGACAGGGGCACTTTTAGGAGCATGCACACAGGATAGTCCATAAATCTCGAATTTCATTGGTTTAACTATAAGTGATTGGTGCCTTATCCTTTTGCTGTAGGTCCCCTGTCCTAGTTGTGTTTTTTCACCAATTTTATCATGTTTAGGAGAGAAACACATGCACTTTAGCACTGGTTAGCAGTGGTAAAGTGCTCGGAGTCTTAAGGCCAACAAAAAGAATCAGCAAAACATAGAGGCGAAAGGCAAAAAGTCTGGGTAAAGACCATCCTAAGGATGACAGTTCTAACATGTGTCCCCCAGCTGAAAGTGAGATCTACCCAACCTCTAGAGAGTTCTCATCACTAAGGCAGAAAAACCTAGCTAGACCATCAGCATAGGCGTGGTCTACCCCAGGTCTGTGTTCCACCCTGCAGTCCATACCCTGTAGGTAAATGGATCACCTCAACAGTTTTGATTCCCACCCCTTCTTTGCATAAGCCACCTGAGGTGCCTGTGGTCAGTCTGAATCAGGAAGTGAGTGCCAAACAGATATGGCCTCAACTTCTTCAGTGCCCAAACCGCAGCAAAAGCTTCTCTCTCAATAGCACTCCACCTCTGTTCCATGGGGAGTAACCTCCTGGAGATACAGGCCACAGGTTGGTCTAGGCCCTCCTCATTAAGATGGGATAGTACTGCCCCTATGCCATGCTCTGAGGCATCTGTATGAATAATAAACTCCTTGGAGAAGTCAAGGGCCTTGAGCAGAGGAGCTGTGCACATGACCTGCTTAAGGGAGTCAAAGCAGTTTGGCATGCCTCTGTCCAATTCACATTCCTGGTCTGCTTCTTCTAAGTCAGCTCAGTCAAGGGGGCAAAAATGATGCCATACCCCTTGACAAACCTTCTATAGTACCCAATGAGGTCCAAGAATGCTCTGATCTCAGTTTGGGTTTTGGGCGGCAGCCAGGCCATGATGGTTTCTATCTTCGACTGAAGGGGTTGCACCTTCCCTCTGCCTACCAGGTGTCCCAAGTACACCCCATACCCCTGCGCTATCTGGCACTTACTTACCTTGATAGCCAGGCCTGCCTGTTGCAGAGCACGAAGCACTTCCTGGAGGTGAAAAAGATGGTCCTTCCAGGTTCTACTGCAGACAGCTATGTCATCCAGATAAGCAGCAGAGAAAGCCTCCATACCAGCAAGGACTTGGTTCACCAGCCTCTGGAAGGTGGCGGGCTTTCTTTAATCCAAAGTGCATCACCCTAGCTGATGCTGGCCCTCTGGAGCGGAGAAGGCTGATCTCTCCTTTGCTCCTTCTGTTAGGGTGATCTGCCAGTACCTTCATGTAAGATCAAAGGTACTGAGATACTGGGTAGCCCCTAACCTGACAATCAGCTCATCAGCCCATGGGATGGGGTGAACATCTGTCTTAGTCACTGAATTTAGCCCTCTGTAATCCACACAGAACCTCAGTTGAGGTGTGGTGCCCGGTGGGGCAGCTTTTGGTACCAGAACCACAGGACTGGCCCAGAGGCTCCTTGAGGGTTCAATCACCCCCAACTCTAGCATTTTTGACACTTCAACCTTAATGCTGGGCCTCACCTTATCTGACAACCTGTAAGACTTATTCTGAACAGGGAGGTTGTCCCCTGTGTCCACAGGTGGGAACACCCAGTGATAAGGGAGAACAGAGAAGCGTACTGTCCCAAAACTTGGTAGCAGTCTCTCTAATGTTCTGGAGTTAGAGTGGGGTAAAGGATTACTCCTTTCTTTCTCCTTGGAATCCAAGAGGTCAGGGAGAGGTTCACTCTTCTCCATCTGTCACCAACAGAAAGGTGAGCTCAGACCTCTCAAAGTGGGGTTTGAGGCAATTTACATGCTGCACTTTGTGGGGTTGCCTAGGGGTCTTGAGGTCCACCTGGTATCTGGTCCCACCCTTTCTTTCAGTCACCTCATAGGGTCAATTCCAACGATCCTGGAGGGCTTTTGGCTCTACTGGCTCCATCACCCACACTTTCTGACCAGGTTGAAACTCCACAATAGTAGAATTTTTGTCATACCACTTCTTCATGACTTCCTGGCTGGCTTCAAGGTTACTGGAAGCTTGCTTCCATAACTTAGCTATCCGGCTTCTGAAGGCCAGCATGTAGCTCACTACATCCTGGGGTACCTTCTTTGGAGCTTGCTCCCACCCCTCCTTCACCGGGCTCTTCTATGTGTGGAATCTGTCCCCACTGTTGAAATGACTAAGGGGTGATGTTCAGAGCTGGTGTGCTGTTCTGCTTTCACTGTTGAGCAGGGCCGTGCTACTTATATGGACGCAGAACACTCCGTATGAGATCCCGCTGGAATATTTCAGGGCGATAGAGGGGGAAATTCAACCACTGCCATGGGATGGTTGCTCAGCAGGGTGTGCCCAGACCAAACTGACAAGGGGCTGGTATGAAGGGGGGTTGCCTTACCAGATGTCTGAAAGTATTATTTGGGCAGCCCAATTGATTACGGTCAATGACTGAGCCTATATTGCTCAGATGGAACCAGCATTATGGATGGACAGACATATGATGGGTGACAGAGGGTACCCGATGGCCCTATATGGTAGGTGGCCACTGACTGAATTGCTCACACTCACCAACACAGTGGCAAAAATATGGAAAGAAGCAACAAAATATTTAGGAAGGGGGAAAAGACTTACACAGAGTACCCCACCGTGGGATGCAGCAGACTTGGCTCCCTTGGGATTCTGTAGGGATGCGCCAAATGTGATGTAATAGGAATCGCCACATTTGGTGACCTATGGGTCGGGGAAATGTAGTTTCTCTGCTGGAAATGATGAGAGACTACCAGTTGGTGACCTCAGAGATCTATTGCTTCCTTCAGGTTAGACATGTCCTATGGTCAACATGAGCAAAGGGTAGGGAACTGGAGGAATCCTCCCCTTTGGAGCATAAGCTACTGGGGAACCCCATGCTTAACAATGCCACATCCCTGACATATAAAAAACTCCTAACCCACTCCCCAGATATCCGCAACAGTTTAAGGTGAGATGAGAGGAGGGCGCGGGGCCTTCGATGATGGAGAGTGGGATGAGGCCCTAAGCACCCAGAAAGAGGTTGCAATAACATTGGGGTTCTTTTTGGTCCAGCTATGTGTACTACAAAACTCCTATTATTCTAGATCAAACCTATTAATAATGAGCAGGGCCACATCAAATCTTTGGGTCTCATTTAGATCTTGGCAGATCAAGTCCCGCTGTGGCTTTTTCGGCGGTCTTCCCGCCCGCTGACTTGTCGGTCCACCTGCCCCATTTAGATGTTAGCGGGTCCATAGACAAAAGATCGGCACGATCCTGTGTCACTGGCAGGAAAATCTCAACCACGTTGACGGAAGGATAGGCAAAAGAGGCTGTCACAAGGAGGACCACCAGTTTTTTCCGCCGGCCCAATCACAATGGGCCTCCTCGCCGACGTGACTGTGATTGTAAAACCTCCACATCTGAGTTGACGGAATAAAAGGGATATAAGTCAGAAACTCTCCTTTTCTCACTTTCACTTTTCCTGTTCCACCATGGATCCGATCTTCCAAGTCCTGCCGCTGCTGCTTACAAGCAATAGTATACCAATGCGCAATTCATATGTCTGTAATGTTGGCATTCAAGAAATGGAAAGAAATACACCTGCATGATCATATTGTATGTATAAATTTGGTGCAAGCTGCCTTAAAAAAATGGACACTTGCACAAAAAAGGATATCCAAATCAGAATCAAAAAGTAACCATTGAGCTGTGTTTAAAGAAATTTCTTACATTTCCACATTAAAAACATATGCAACACATATCATAGGGATAAGTGCAATGTAACATGATGTAGAAATTGCCCTAGGTGCAACCTTTACTTTAGAAATTAACAGTAAAATCAATGTCAGCCACAAATTAGAAGTATTCAACATATATATCCATGTAAAATTTCCCCTTGTCTAGTGCAAGTCCTGTACTGTATCCAAATTCAGTAGTCACAAAATATTTCATACTTATCTGTAATTAAGGTAAAACAAACACACTTGTAGTAACACATCCAAATACAATTTGTAATGTCAACTAGTTGGTGCAAGTGGCCATTACTATGATGAATGCCTGCACCTAAATTCAAATGACCATCACATACTCTGTTAACCAGTGTCTGCACTTAACAACGAAGACGTTTAAAAATACGTGTTATTACCTGCCATCAAGTAAAATAAGTACTTCACATTTTTCACAGAAACATTGCTAGTAATCAAACAATTGCTAGGGAAAAATAATGCCTGGGCTAATTTGGTGATATAAAATGTAAGGATTTATTACACAAATTGAGATAAGGATCTCGAAATAATATTCTAGTCAAATGGCAGTTCATAAAATGAAAAATTCTTGACTGTTGTGCAGTGGCACAAAGCTTGCCCCCAGGAAGGGGCATCTAGTGGGCAGAGCAGGCACATCTAAGATCTTACATGGGAGTGGAGGGTTTGGAAGGGGTGCCCAGGGTTTGGGAGTGGGGTGTGTGGTTTTGGGAGGGGTGCTCCTGCGCTTGGTAGGGGTGGGTTAGGATGTGGAAGGGGTGGATTTGCGTTTGGTAGGGGAGGGTTGGGATGTAGAAGGGGTGGGTTGGGGTATGGAAGGGGTAGATTGGCATTTAGTAGGGGTGGGTTGGGATGTGGAAGGGGTGGGTTGGGGTGTGGAAAGGGTAGTTTTGCATTTTCTATGGGTGGTTTGGGGTTTGGCAGGGGTTAGGGCAAGTGTAAAAAGGACATCTTCCATGGGAAAATGGGTAGGGAGTTCGGCAGGGAGTTGGGTTTCAGAGGTAGGGGGAGTGGCAGTGTCCGATATGCATGCATCTGTTGAGGGTGCAGGTCCCTGTGGGTCTGGTGTATGTCGTGCATGTTTGGGTGTGTCATGCATCATAGGAGTCTGTTTTCTGGATGAGTGTGGGTGTTTGAGTTTTGTGTGTGTGGATTCTAATGTGTGTGTGTGTGTGTGTTGATGGGTGTGCTGTGAAGGTGCTGGGTGTGATTGCAGTGCATGTGGGTGTGGTGGTGGCTGCAGTGTCTGTGAAGGTGCTGGGAGCATATTTATAAGCCCCTATCTCCACCACAACATCACTTTTTCTGACGTTGTTGTGGCGATAGGAGTTTCACCTTATTCACAAGGCAGTGTTAAGCCACTTAACGTGGCTTAACGTCGCCTTGTGAATAAGGGCCCCCTGGGCAATGGGTGTTGCGGTGGGCGTTCCACCGCAACACCCATTGATTTTGAAGCTGACACATATTTACAAGGGCAGCGTAAATATGGGGCAGCCCCAAAATTAAGACCAGGTAAAACCTCGTCTTAAACAGGCGCAACGAGGAGAAATGTTTCATTTCTCCTACTTTTTGCTGCTACTATGTGTGCTGCGTTGTACAGCACACATAGAAACAGCAAAAAGCCATTGATTGTTTATGTGTAGGAAGGTGACCCTTCCTACACATGAACAAGCAATAAAAAAATGACGTTTTGCATCTTCTATGTGTGCTGCATTAAACAGCACACATAGAAGTTTCAAAATGCCATTTCAGATTGTTTATTTGCAGAAAGGAACACCTTCCTGCACATAAACAATCTTTCCCTACAATGCAGGCACCCTTGCACTATGACAGGCATCTAAAGTTAGCACCATCTCAGGGCTGCACCGTATCCTTGTAAATACGGTGCAGCCCTCCGTTTTGGAAGTGGCAGAGAGTGGCATTAAGCCAAGGTGGTTAAGGCTGCGCTCCGCCACTTCCTTGTAAATATGCCCCTGGGTGTGGTGCATGCCAGTGTGGTGGTGGTTGCGGTGTCGGTGGAGGTACTGGGTGTGGTTGTGGTACATGTGGGTGTGGTGGTGGCTGCGGTGTCTGTGGGTGTGCTGGTTTTGGGGGTGGTGCATGTGTGTGTGGTGGTGACTGCGGTTTTTGTGGTAGTGCTGGTGGTGGCATCTATATGTTTGGATGTGCGCCTGTGTTTTTTGTGGTGTTTCTGTTTCTGTGTGGGTGTGCTGCTTGTGTCTATGTGAGTGGGTGCATGAAAAGGTGTGAGTGTGCATGAGATCAGTCTGGGAATAGGGAATTTGGATGGGGAAGGGATGGGAGGGAGGACAAGGTTAGGATGGTTGGGAGGCTGCAGTCAGTGAGGAGGCTAGACCTTGAAATGACGTCTGTAGGTGAGACATAGCATTGTGAATGCCTTCCAGGTAGGCTGCCATTTGTTGCAATTGGCAGCCGAGCCCCTGGATCGCATTCAGTAGTGCAGTCTGGCCTACACAGATGTCCAGGAGGAGGTCAATAGGCTCCTCACTCTGCGCAGCTGGGGGCACATGGACAGAGGGGTGAGGTGCCTGCAGCGAAGGAGACTAAACCCCTTTTAGGGGGACAGGTTTGGCCAACAGGGGGGAGCAAGAGGGAGGGTGAAGATGGTACTCTGGTTGGCAGACAAGGATAGAGTTTGTAGACTTCCTGTTGGGCCCACCACTACTACGGTGTGCTCTCTGGAAGAGACCTCCGAAGAAGATGTTGAAGAACTGGCTGCCTTCATTGCACTCCCCTCAACCTCTAAGCCACTGGGTCCCTTGGCATTGGTAGTGTCCGCACCCAAACCACAGTGGCCAGCTGCTTCCCCACCTATATTGGCAACTTCTCATTCTGTTGCTCTGGATGATGCTGAAATGACATATCACGTGCGTTGTCTACCCCCCACTTTCACAGCTACAGTGGGGGTGGGGTTCGTTATGAGCCTCTTGTGTCTGCAACTGGACAGACAAAAGCTCACCAATAAAGCTGGAATACAGCATCAACAGAAGAGCAGCAGGAGCAAGGAACAACGGCAGCTGGGTGAATGGCTCAGGGAAAGAAATAAGGAATATTGGAGGAAAGGGTGGAAAGGGTGGAAAGAAGGAAGTATGGCTGAATGAGTGGGCTGATGAATGAGTGGGTGAAATGATGAGTGAATGATAGGTGGATGGACAAGTGAAAAGATGGCAGAGTAAAGGCATGGATGGATAGGTGGATGGACAGATGAAAAGATGGAGGAGTAAAGGAATGGATATAGTGGATGGACAGATGAAAGGATGACAGAGTAAAGGAATGGATGGATAGATGGTAGAGTAAAGGGATGGATGGCAGGGTAGATGGGTGGCAGGGTGGATGGATGGAAGAGTGGATGGATGGCTGGATGGCTGGATGGCGGAGTGGATGGAGGGATGGCAGAGTGAATAAATGAACAGATGGATAGATGGATGGATGGATGGATTGATGGGTGGATTGATGGATGGATGGTTGGATGATTTATGGATGGACGGATGGATGAATGGATGGACGGATGGATGGCAGAGTGGATAGATGGCAGGGTTGATGGATGGCAGACTGGATGGGTGGATGGATGGCAGAGTGGATGAGTGGATGGACGGCAGAGTGGATGGATGGATGGATGAATGGATGGATGAACAGATTGATGGATGGATGGATGGCAGAGTGGATGAGTGCCAAAGTGGATAGATGGATGGATTGATGGATGGATGAATGGATGATCATAGAGTGGTTGGATGGATAGCAGAGTGGATGGGTGAATGGAAAAAGTGGATTGATTGCAGAGCGGATGGATTGAGAGGTGTCAGAGTGGATAGATTGATATGTGGCAGAGTGGATGGATGGATGGCAGAGTGAATAGTTGGATAGGTGGATCGATAGCAAAGAAAAATGAATTGCTGGATGGATGAATGGCAGGTTGGATGGATGGGTGGGTAGATGGATGAATGGGTGAGTGGATGGATGAATGAATGGAATACGGAAAGATTGAATGATGGATGAAAGAATAAATGCATGACAGAATGTAAAGGTGCAATAGTGGGTATCAGCAGGTGGATCAAAGGGTGAAAGAATGAATGGATAGATGTATGGATGGGAGAGACAAGGAGCTGTATTAGGCAGGGTTTGACTCACTTGCTTCATTTGCTTGGTGGCATCAGCGCTTTGGTTCAATGTGGGGGCTATTTTAATTTTCTGGCTACTCCCTTGTGACATATACAATAGTTTTATCATGACCTTTGATCACAAAACAGTTTCCAAGTTTTCAGAATTCACCTGCTTCAAGGCTCTCAAACTTCGGGTCTACATTATCATAAGCTTCTGCATGTACGCAACATTTTCGGAAAACATGTGGTCACTGTTATGTCATTCCCCATGATAGCTCCTATATCATGTATGATCTTGTCTCTTATCCAATATTATGTATCTCCAGGAACTGTTTCCTAACTCTGAATGGTTGGCCTTTGTAGTTTAGAATAGTGAACTGATGTCACCAAAAAGGATATCAACCAAAAATACCTTTGTACAATGTGTTTACAAGGCCCTAAAATCTGCATCCATTTCATTGTCATAAGAAAAATATGAATAAATGTGTGTCAACAAATACTGCAATGTTGTACCAATATTAGCATAAACTAAGAGCAGTTTAGGTATTTCACAATGATAACACTTACTTCAAGTCACTAAAGTATATGTCAAATGTCAAAAATTAGAACTGAATTCTGTTCTGAAGTAGCTTAGCAATGTATCACATACTATGTAGATACCTATGCTGTTGAAGACAGTCAGTTACAAATATTTGGGTAGATTGACGAATGACATCTACAGAATAGGTAAATACAAAGCCCTTGAAACATTTCAAATACACTTCAGTACATTGCAAAAACGTTTTCACTTTTTACTCCTAAATATCTCTAGTTACTTGAAGTTTGTTGTATCTTTGTGAAATAGTTTCACTGACTATGTTGGCTTTCACTGTAGTAAAAAAGTTGTAGAACATCACAGTAATCATTAAATACAATGATTCATATATAATAAATACTTCAAAAAGTCTAATGTAAATCACAATATGCAACATATTATACCTTGATGCATGTCAGCATTTGCCTAATGAGTCATGAGTTTGGCCTTTTGGCTAATTCTGAGTTTTCCTGATGGGATACTCCTATATATATGTGATGGAACATCCCATCTTCCAAAATCCCTTTAAGTTTTCCTTTTTCCTTTATCATTGATTTATCATCTGGACATGACAAAGGACATTGACAAATGGTTTTGGGTATGTGTTACTCTGTCACCAATATGTATACATTCCTGTCAACAAAATTTGAATGCCTATCACAATTATTTGTCCAAACACAGACTAGCTTACACACACATTTTTGAAGGAGTAAGACATTGTGCTAATCTGTCACCTTTAACATATATGAAACAGTTTTTTCTGATGCTAAACACAATTTGGATATGTTTTGATTCCAAAATTTAGTCATTAATTCTGATGTCACTAGTCATTTGGATCACATGCTCACTCTTGTTTGTGTAGACTTCCAACTTATCAATGTGATGTTTGGTACATCCACTGTATCATAAGTGCCTAGTATGCTATGTCACATGTAATAGGGCTACCATTACATCATCCACAACAGTGAAGGAGCATCACACCTGACACAATAAAGACTATTGGCATGTTTGGTACAACTGTCCCTCATGACATGAAAGAACCTGATGTATATGTGGAGTTTAGCCATCCATGTGTCTGCTCAGAACAGTCCTTTGGTTATTAACAGGAATCAGGTGGGATCCTTTCCAACAAATTATTAGGCAAAGCACATCATCATACACATTGTGCAAAACTTACACCATCAAGAACTGTTCTTGTTCATTGGACAAGGGTCATCCTTAATGTTGATGGGAAAAACTCCTGGCTGTCACAAAGAAGAATTTGTCTTATAACATGCGAAACTCTGATAAGAACATACCCCCTTGTTGCTGCTGTTGGGCACTCAACTGCACACCAAGCTCTGGATGGCCACCATAAGAATGCCGGCCATTAGAGGGGTCTGAGTGTGGCACAAGAGCTTCCCACGTTGGGAGGACTGCCCGATCAGGACTTCAGGTTGAGCTTCTGGTCCAGAATCATAGGCCCTCCCACTTCTTGCGGCAATGGACGTTGAGCCACTTGTAGACCCCCAGCGTCTGCACCTTCCTGCAATGGCCTTCCAAATATCCCACTTCTGATGGACGTTTACCAGTATGGATACAAGAAATGAAAGAAATGAAAGGAAATAACAATGGTTTTGTGACTTTGTGTCTATCTGTATTGATGTAACAACCTTTTTCTACATCTATCACTAGCATTACTCATAAGTTAGCATACAACATGTGTATTTTCACATGCTGACCAAAAACAATATCTAATACACACTTTTGTAGTGACCTGTTGACTACCCTCATCCCATGTCATGGTCTAAACTCACCAATCCAGGCCTGTGACATCATCTAGCCCAGGGGGCTCCAATATATTCTGTGAAGTGACCTACTTCTGATCAGTGAAAGAACTTGCGAACTACTGAAGGCTATACATAAATACTTATGGCACAATAAATAGTGGCTACTGTGAGTAAGGGGCATGTAGTTTGATCATGACACACTTTCTAATGGGAGTGTTAAATTGAGAAGTTAGGTAACTATCCCTTTCAACTGTCATTCTGACAAATATACCTCAGTGCTTCAGTTCTTTGCCCCTGAGACTCAGCCCCAGCCTGGTCTATTATTCTGACTGAGCATGGCTCATTGTCAGGCCTTGTTATCTGCAGCCTGATAATCATGATGTCAGATGAACACAGCCTTCCCTTAAATTTTCACATGCAAAAATGACCTTGTCCCATCTAATAAATGACCTCAAGGCTGTGTGCTACTTTGAAGGTGTCTGGGAGCTACTGGTAGCTCCCACACAACTGTTTGGAGAGCCCTGATCTAGGCTGAGTGATTTGTGGGACGATACACATATCCAACATCATTTTTATTTGGATTGTGCAGAATTATTTTTTTATGTACAGTTATAAAGAGTATATAATGTGTTTTTTAATTTCCATGATGTAAATTTTCAATATAGCACATGTAATTCAAACATATACATAGATATATCTCTACATACACATCAATTAGAATCTAGTGCTTTAAACACACACCACATACCAATGTTGTTTTTTAATGCTGTAAAGTGCTTAGAAATCCTCAACATCATTGTCCTCGGTAAGGAACAAAATATGACACTTCACATCACTAACTACACTTCACTCAGGAACTCAAAGGGACATTGTAGTCTTAATGGAAAAAAACAGTTAGACAGATTCCCAAGTACATTTCAGACATGCACCTTTTCCTCTGGTGAGCCATAGAGCTGGCCATACGGGGAGAGGACCTCCTGTGCCAGCAACTCCAGCTTCTCTGGTGAGAAGGCAGGGGCCCTCTCACCTGCTAGACCTGGCATCATTGCTCCCAGAGGTAACATACAGCAGCAAAACTGGAGGAAGTCTTGATGGCAGCAGTGTTAGGAGGCAAGTGCGCTCTTTTTCCAATGCGACGTACGTGATCGTCGGCGTAGACGGACATAGCCATTGACCTTTGTACGTTACTATCACCAACATTAGCCTATGGCTGTTTCTGTCGTGGAGTTTACCACCAACTACACCATCAACTCCCGCTGTGCCCGTCTGATTCCAAATGTCCTATTGGAGCGGTCAGGCACCAAGCATTTTAGAAGTTTAAAATAGTGTGTTTGTAACTGTTAAGTGCGTCACCACCACTCAAAATGGGGAATAGTTTGTTCAAACTGTGATGGGCACTTATTCTCTTAAAAATAAACATTTATATGTAGTGTTTTACTGTGCTGAAATGTGATATTAGCGCAGTGTTGTTACACCTCCGTTGATGGTACTTTTGGAGGACATTTTCTTTTTTAAAAAATAATGTGTAAATAATACATTTAAAATGTATATTTACGCTTTTTTATTTCAAATTTATTTTAGGCTATAAATGTAATTTGTGAAGAATAAAGGGCAAAAAGCAAATGTTTGGTTAAAATATTTAGTTAAGCCATATATATTTGTATTCAACTATATGACTTTAGTGTTAAATGTCAAATATGTTGGCGTGGAAAATGTGAAAAACAATTCAAATATTTTACCAATGCATACATATGAACCCTGGGAGAGTGAGGAGATGACAGCCTCAGGTGTACCGCCGATTTCTAGACCATGTCACTATGGAAAAAAAGGATATAATCAAGATGTTAAGATTGAATAGGCAAACTATACTAGATTTAGGTCATCAGCTGGAGCCACATCTTCAGCCTCTTAACAGAAATCCCACATCTATTACACCAATTGTCAAACTCATGGCAGTACTTCATTTTTGTGGCTACCAGATCCTTCCAATACACTGTGACAGTATCTGGTGGAATGTCACAACCAACTTTCAGTGGTGTGCTACTAGAAGTTATATCTTCAATGATGAGACACATCAACAGCTTCATCCTGTTTCCACAGCAGCAGGATTTAGCCAATGTGAACGGGGACTTTTACGGTTTAGGCCGCCTACCACATGTGGTTGAAACAATTGATGGCACACCTATTGCCTTAGTGCTACCACATGGCAGATAACAGGTCTACCGGAATTGGTAGCACTTCCATTCAATCAACGTGGAAGTTGTCTGCTTATTGGATTCATACATCACAAGCATCTGTGTGTGGTTCCCCGGCTCTGCCCATGATTCCTGTGTACTACGCAAAAGCTCCATACTCCTGCAAATGTTGCAACTTTGACCTGAGAGGGCCTGGCTTGTTGGTCAGTGCAATCTTTCAGAATATTCTTTGGGGAATTTCTAGTTGAATAATCTGACATTGTATTACATTTTTTGGCACTTTTTTTGACTTCCATCGAGGAGACTCAGCTAATTCCAACCAACCATGGTTGTTGGCACTGCTGAGATATCCAACATTGCCAGGGGAATTCCGCTTCAATGAGGCCTATGGAATAACACAGCGGCCAGTGGAGCAGGCTTTTAGATCCTAAAGGCAAGATTCTGTTGTCTGAACAAAACTGGTGGAGACCTCCTCTACTCACCTGATAAGGTATGCAAAATCACCGTAGCCAACAGCATGCTCCACAATATCACCCTGCAATGGAACATCACTTATATCGCAGAGGATGGAGACTATGAAGAGCCACCGGGTGAGGATTCTGAAATGCTAAATGAAGATGATAGTGGTGAAGAGGAAGGAGTTGACTTACATCAAGATGTCATTGACAACTTCTTCTTATGAGTATAAGTATATCTTTACATGCTATCACTTTCACTGATACACCAACTACTGATTAGACCTGGGTGGAGCTGCGGAATTCCACTGAGTTGCCGAAGAACTCCGCCAAATTGTGTGGATTTCTGCGAGCGGGCAGAGAATTGCTCAGCCACCCCTAGTCATGATTAATGAGGGCCTCTCCAATCCTTAATCACGGCTGGGCACACTGCCTCACACTCGCGCTGATAGAGAGCTGAAGCTGCTCACTCACCTTCCACCTCTGCTGAAGGGAAAACTTTATCAGCCCGTAATAATCCTGTCCCTAAAGTGGCTGCTGCCTCAGCACGCACAGCTTGCCTTTCCGGCCGTGAGTTTATTACTCAAACTTGTTTTTTATATGCCTGTAAACATGTTAAGTTACCTTGCTGGGGGCAGTCCCTGCACCGACGCCATTACGTCACTGCGTACAGCACAGGAGATGTGCAGCAATGAAAAATGCTCCTGCCCCTTTAATGGGCTTGGTAACTGCTTGTGCACTCCTCACTGCTCAGGATTCAGGATGTGAGTCAAAGAAAAGGCGAGTATCTATTTAAGGCATTGTGACAGGCGCTTCTTTTGAAAAGATGAACTCCGGCAGCTTAAGCTAAAATATGGAATAATACTTGCCATATATCTATGCCGATTTCATCTGCCTTGGGGTGTCTGGTTATATGGCTCGAGAGAACATTTTACACCGCTTTACATAGAAAATGCTTTGATATGATACGTATCGCTCCATAATTGCTCCAGCTGGTGTTGAGCGTGAAATGCGCAACAAGTTACATGATTGCATCATAGGGACGCTCAGATCCAAGGTGCCTGGCTACCATGAATGAGCCCTGCAGAGCAAAATGTTGACCTTAAGAAAGACCAATGATCAGCGTACGCACAAGCTTAAACTGTCGAAATACATCCACCTTTTGGTATTGTTTGTAACTTAGCAGCCAAGCGTCGTCTCAGACCAAAGGTCTAACGTTTGTATTGTACATAACTAGCTGCCAAAAGGTGTTTGTTTTGTTTTCTGTGCTGTGACGAAAAAGTGCTTTATTCTTTAGAAGGGGTATGCAGACAATATCCCACGGGGCACAGGTTCACTAAACTTAACTTTGCCTTGACACTGGCCATGAGTCCGTGCTGAAATAAACACATTTTAAATGCATCACAGGGCAGGCATTGTACTATTTTCCCTCTTTGAGTGGTTATTTCTGAAGCTGGTCTTCCCATTAGGTGTGAAAGAGAAGTGTAACAATATCATCTTAGTTCCATGTTATATTGTCTTCTTGCTGACTGCTACAGTTATAGCCACATTCTTACAATGACTGCCAAGATACAGTCACAGGATCTTCCACACAGAGATTTCCTCAGAATGTGTTTTCTCACAGCCAATCCCAGTTTCATTCTCCAACTCATACCTGTGCGCTGGGAGTTGTTCCCCCCGAGGTACACCCCACAGCTGGCCACAGCACTGCCTTCCATGCCGTCATGTTTTGTGAAAGGAAATTTACACAGTGCCCACTCTCTGCCAGACTCAAACCCTCAGGGTTCTTGACTCGAGGCAAAAGGTTGCAGCATTAGCAGGACTCCACATTACAGAGCAGAGGTCAAACTCCTAGCACACACCTCTTGGAACGTAACACACATCCTGAAGAAACCACTCACAACCAGGAAACATCACTTGCGGACCATACCATTCTTCGCAGTCAGACCTCGTGACTAGATTAAAGTCAATCTAACCGTTTAAAATAAATGAAAACAAAGGAAACATTAAAAAAGAGTTTTTTTGGTTTGCACTTATTAATAAAGTATCAGAGCGACTCTAAGCGGAAGCAAGAATTCAGCTGACTTGCGGGATATGGTTTTCGTCCACTAGTTCATTTGACTTAAAGTTAAAATGTTTTTAAACTGGCATGGTGGCGCCATCTGGTGTCAAGTTAATGCTCCATGTGTTTTACTCTATTGCTTTCTACAAGATTTGCTCATTTAAGGGTGAGTGAGTGGCGCACTGGTAAACTCCACTCCACCTTTGGAAGGTGGAGTTGTTTTTTTTAAACTTTGCGCTCAAAGTGGAGTGCGAAGTGGCAAAACTCTGCAAACTCCACTGGCAGAGCGGAGTAAACCGCCCACCCCTACTATTGATGTGATGATGAGAGAAGTATGTGGTGGTAGTATGTTAGGAAGGGCAAGTTCAGAGAAATTCAGGCCAAAGGTGTATGTTGATCAAAGTTTTGACACATTGACTACTGCGTTTAGTTATATTGTTTATCTCTGATTGTTTCGTGAGACTATGTCCTCCAAAAGTTGACTTCGTAATGTGTCTAATATCTTATGTTTGATTGGTAATCTTTTTGTTTTGATCTGTTTTAGGTTCCTTCACCATGTCATCTTCATTTGGACATTTCAGAGTTGTGACATTTGCAGGTATATGGTGCTGTTTCGAAGTACAAAGGGAACATGGGTTGATCTTGGGTAAGACAGATACAGACTTTGGGCGTACAACTCTTGTACCAAGGCAACTTGCACTGTGATTGAATGGAAGATTTGAAGATTACATTGGACTTGTTCTCTTTCGTGTGTTGGCACTAAGGCAATATATATGCCATCATTAGCTCAAACCACATGTGGTGTTGGAGACAAAGCATGCTAATCTCCCTTCACACTGGCAAAATCCTTATTGTGTGTAAAGTGTATGTAGCTGTTGATGTGTCTCATCATTGCAGGACATACTTCTTGTGGCACACCACTGAAACATGGTTGTGACATTCCACCAGATACTGGAACAGTGGATTGGAATGATTCTCTGTCTACATAATTTGTTACTGCCATGTTTTTGTCTATTGGTGTTATTGATGTGGGATTCCTTTTGTGACCCAGAAGATCTGGCTCCAGCAGATGACATGAGTCAATGGTATTTTGATAATTTGGGGATATATCTCCTTCTTCCATGTTGGCAAGGTCTGGAACTGGAAATGTGAAAACTGGCACTGAGTATAAGTATCATGTATGGATTGTTATGCTAGTGAACATATTGATAGACGATTTGGGTGCCATGGTTGAGAACTTAAGAAAAACATTACCTACTTGCAAATTAGCTATGTTTACAAAATCAAATGATTTTTATCATTGAAAAGTTACAATGGAAAGAAACAAATGCATTGATAGAGTTGAGATATACAACACCAGTCTATGAGTTTTTGAGTTGTGAGTTTATTGAGCTAAACATGAAGAAATTAAAATGAAAAAGCAAACCAACAAGTGAAGAAGTCATTCATGGTGAATGAAACCATAGTTGGAGAGCCAAAATTGTTTAAAGTCCAATGTCCGAAATACGGCTGGCATCAGAAAGGTAAATGTGTCCAGAAATAGTCCATAGAGTGAATCATAGTCACACACTGGAGGAAATTAGGGTTGAGGTTTCTTGCTGGTGGTGGTAGAGGTCTTGCCATCCTTATCGCCTGATTATCTGGGTGGATGTCCCCTCCTGATGGGTGGGGGGGATCCACAGTTGAGGGCCTGGGGTGACTGCAGGTAGTTCTTCCTGTGGCAGGGGGTCCCTTCCTGTGACTGTGGCAGTTGTAGATGGGCCAGATGTTGTAGGGCCACAGGAAGAGGTAGATGGTGCTGGGAAAGCCCTGCACATATGGGTGTAAATGTCCTGCAGCATCCTAGTCAGGGAGCCCATATTGGAGTTGTGAGCCTCCTTCTGATAATTAAGTTCCCTCTGCAGCTGCTTCATGTCCCGGAGCTCAGTGAGTACCAGGCCCATCATGTCTTGGGACCGATGATAGGCTCCCAAGACTTAGTTGATTGTGGTCTGGGTGAGAATGACCTGAGTGGCCTCACTATGCTGGCCCACAGAATCCTTTCCATTACCCTTACCCCCACTACCCTGGGCCCCTGGTCCAGTGTGCCCCATCCGACTGGGTCCTGGGTGAGCTGGAACTGGTGGTGCTATGGTCTCAACATTACCGAGGACTATGGGGCACACGATCAGTGTTACAGTGGTAGGAACACAGGAAGTGGAGGCTTCTGTTAGCGGAGGTGTTCCATCTGAGGTGGGAGGTATTGGTGTGGGCCCAGTGTTACTCACTGGAGCCGTCTGCCGAGACTGAGCAGATGGACCAGGACCCTCATCATCATCCAGATTACCAGGAGTGTTGTCCTCACTGAAGGCTTGATCGTGGGCTGGAGTGGAGGTCTCTTCAGTGGCAGATTCCTGTACATCTGGCCTGGCAATTGGACCTATTGAAAAATTAAGAAAAGTTTTATTAGTAAAAGTGCGTATTATACATCCAAATTTTTGTAGACAAACAATGTAGATACCTAGAAGAAAAAATGGTAGAGATTATTATGTTTATAGGTTTCAGTGGCACTGAACATATTACCCTAATTTTTTGCGATTTCAAACAGTACAACTTCAAATAGGCAGGTAAAAATATGTCCTGAAATATTTATGAAGTGATTAGGAAGTATAGCAAACATCTTCCAACCATTCAAACCAACACAGTGGGGAGGTGAAATGTGTAATTGACAATTCCAAGGCCTAGCTGACTTCAAAACAGACATTTACACAACGTGGATGGATGTTTGGCATTAGTCATCATGTGAACAGTGCAGTGTCAAGTTTTGCACTTACCCCTTATATTCAGCATAATAATTTTCATGCCTTACAATTTTTGGGTCAACACAGTTTGAATTGTGAAAGTTATGACATCACTTCAATTGGTTGAGAAGAACAGGACAACATTCAGAAAACAACACAGACCATTTTCAGAAGAGAGCATTGAATAGGAATTGATCACTACGTGACACTTTGCCATTTGTGGAAATATGTTAGACAAGAGAGAATGAGCAATATGACATAGCAATATTCTTTTGACAAAACAAAAAGAGGGCATAATGGTAGTCAGTCCAAAACCAAAAACATGCAACACAATACATTCACACAAACAATCCAAATTATTTGATACTGACACCTTTAGGTTTGTATGTTAGGAAAATATGTACAGGAACACATTGGCAACAGCTGAGTTGAGAACAAACAGGACATTGAGGTTTAGTGAGACTTTGTAAAGTGTAACTTACCAGACTCCACTCCACCAGGTATTCCTGTCAAGCCTTCAAGATGTAGGATCTGCAGGACCTTCTCCTCCCAGGGCATGAGTTGTAAAGGCAACCTAGGAGAATCAACACCAGTCCTCTGGGCCTCCAGGTGACGCTTGGAGGCAAGGGAACGCACCCTCCCCTGCAGGTCACTCCACCTCCTCTTAATTTCCTCCTGTGTGCGCAGGTTGTTTGCTACTGCATTCATTCTGTCGACTATTGTGGACCACATTTGCCTTTTCTGAGATAGGGGTGTATTTTGGACTTGGGCTCCGAACAATTGTGGTTCTACTCATATGATTTCATCCACCATGACTGACAATTCTCCCTCAGTAAAACAGGGATTTTTGGTGTCTCGCATTGTGATAAGTAATATGATGAAATCAAATTAATTAACCACAAAGAAATAAATGAAAGATAAAGGGACAAGAAACAGGGAAAAGCAAGAAAATAACCTCACTTAACTGGCAAACGTTCTGCTAGAAAATGTCGTGGTGCAGTGGAATGGCAAAGGATCATGGTTGTAAGTGGAATGTCCTTTATAGTGTGGTATGCAGGTATTTCCATTTGTCCAATGGACATCAGGTGTGTTATATTAGCATTCATCCAATGGCCATAGTGATGGTGCATTGTTGAATTCTAAATCTGCTCAGCGGGAACCCGCCACCCTGACAGCGACGGAGTACTATGCACCAGCATTGAAGTCTGCTGCGTCGGCAGTGATGAGCTGCGACTGCAGCGGGAAACACTCTGTCGACATGGACGGCGAGTTAGCCTAAATTCATCTAAATACAGCATGCAAAAGACCGTTGACTTGGAGGAGTACTTGGGACCGCTGCCATGGTAGAACAGGGGTAAGACCGTCAAGATCTAAATAAGCCCTATGTCTGCGGGGTTCTGGGCAGGAAGAGATCTTCTTCCACATACTCTGGTCCTGTCCTGCAATACAGGTATACTGGACAAAGCTCACGGACTGTATGATGCAGTCAGGGAGGTGGGATTGAATGGCTCAGTGAAAAGATATGTGCTTAATGTGTGGAGAAAAGTGGAGGCCCGAGATATCAAAAAATGTGGACTACTCTGGGCCTGACTGTGGCAAGGAGGAATAGTACCAAGGCGTAGAGGCTAGGGCCTCACCATACTTAGAAATCTGACAGCATGATATGGACTGGTGCATGCTTGCTGAAAAAGTAATATACGAAGCTAGGGGTTGCTCCAAGAAATTGGAAAAATATGGCATTAATAGAACTCACATCTTGAGCTGGACTCAATGGGATCTGAGCTGAAACACCGTCCTAGCGACCATCATATTCCTACTCTCCAAGTTCCAGCCTGAGGGAGGAAGCTCCTGGGGGAGATCAAATCCCTTCACCACCACAAAGTTAGGTGCACAAGACAGTGAAATGTTGTAAAGAGTGCTGCATTAACCTTGATATATATACTAAAAAGATTTTTTTTTTTTAAACTACTGAACGGTTTACACCAAATTACAAAAGGCATGCTTTCTGGGCCTAGATCTAGTTTCCAGCTAAATTTGGTGCAATTCCGTTCAGCAGTTTTCACATTAGCGCTGTTTGGAACCCCCCTTTTTCTCTACCTTGCTTGATGGATCACACAGAAATTTCCAGGAAGGAGCTGAGGTACATTAACTTATTTCTGGGACAGTTTTGTGAAGATTCATCACATGGCGCCAAAGTTATAAGCAAACCACAAAATGCTCTTCCTATGTGTATATGTGTGCGTGTATATATATGTGTGTGTGTGTGTGTGTGTGTGTGGGCGTGTGTGTGTGTGTAAATGTGTATATATAAATATTAATATATATTCACTGAAAAAGCCAAACGTTACAGGGGGACCCCAAGACCAAGGCCTTGGCGTCAGGGTATTCCTACCCTGTCCCCTTTTCTTTTTTTAAACGTTCTTTTTGGGAACTCAGATGATGCCAAGTCCCAAGATGGCTGCCAACACCTCCTGGTTGAAGTGTTGGCAGCAAATCAGAGCTTTGCCCTTCCCTGCAGGAGCTTGTTATTTTTCGCGAAGTTTTTGCGGCCACAGATATCACTAACTATATTCTCTTAAATTTCTCAACAACTACTGAATGGATTTACACCAATTAACTGAAAGCATGATATGCATAACCAAATCTTCCTTTCTGACATATTTGGTGTAATTCCATCCAGTGATTGGGGCTGCAACTTTGACTAAAGTTCCTATGGGAATTAACAAGGGAAACACACTTTTTTTGATCCCCCCTTTTTCTCGGCCCCCGCTTGACTGATCGCCCTGAAACGTACCATGCAGAACAAGAGGAGGACCAAACAACGAAAACACAATCGCAGAAACATTGTGAATTCTATACAAGTGTATATGCAACATGCATATATGCAATAATTCATTAATAGCTGATGAACTGATGGTGCAGTGGGATGTGAAACAAGCATTGGCATAGCCAATAGGTCTCGCCTTTGGGACCTTATAAGTGTTTAGTTATCCAGCACAATATCCTTGGTGTAACAACATCAAGTGTTGCATGGCTAAACACTTATAAGGTCCCAAAGGAGAGACCTATTGGCTATGCCAATGCTTGTTCACTGTGTTTCCAGTGCTTAATTTGATACAGTGGTTTACAGGGCTCGGCACTGGCACTTATGACAATCTGCCATATGGTGGTGCTGTTTGTCTAATTTAGAGACAAGCACATCAACAGTTTATTAATTCAATATACATTAACAATGCGTAATACCTGCCTCCCAAGCCATTCTTACAGCTTTGGAGCCTGAAATAGTCTGTATTGACACACTTGTATGAGTGTGATGGTTAAAAGTTGGTTTGGTAATGTTATTGGTAAAACTAACAGGGGCAATGGGTGGTGCTGATTACAGTGGCCTCCTCACGAGGGCCCTGGAACTTATTTTACAAATTAAGCACTGCAATGTTCATATTGGTGCCACTTAAGATAGGAGAGCACATATTCAAATTTTGCTGTTGTTTCATTTCCGCCTCTGCCTCCTCTCATGTTAACTTTGGTTCAATCCATCTGCTGCATTCTAAACTGTCATTGTGCGACGATTTGAACAGAGAGAGTTGAGACTCTGAAGCAAGCGGCTAGTGGCGGGTGATTGCTTTTGAAAGTGGTGGGGCAATCAAGCGGATATATCGACTCCAGGAGTGCCCTTAGGCGCAACCCCAAAGCTCTCATTCGCAGTAATTTGAGCAGAGGAGGGGCTGGCAGGCCACACATGCACACTCACTCACACCCATGCATTCACACGCCCAACACCCATTCACAAATACACATCTATTCATATATACACGCACGCACGCACGCACACATCAAACAATAAAAAACATAAAACTTACCAGCTGCAGTGATATGGGTGGCAGAAGGGAAGCCTCTGAGGTTCTAGGAGGGTCGGAACTGCCACCATCTGCCAATGATAGGAAGCGGCAGTCCATGCTCGTCGGAGTGGGATGGGATCAGAGAGACTTGCTGCCCCCACCCCACTCTGTGATGAGGCATCAGTGATAGACACTCTGCCCTGGGCACTTCAGGGTTTAAAACTGAAGGGTCCAGCTCCGAGGCTTTCAGTGGCGCTTCCCCTTGTCATGAGGGGGGGCCCTGCAGGTGCTTTGCAGGGCTGAGGAGGTCACACCCACAGGGCTGTGACATCCTCAGCCTGACAAAGTTCAGTTCAGGCAGCCAAGCACCTACGCATTTAGCGCATGTACAGTGCCTGTCTGCCTGACCTCAACAAGAAGAGTGTCTGTCAGGCTGACCTCTGCTCAGCCTGCCAGACACTTTTTATGTCGAGATTAAGGTGGGTAGGCAGGGCCTCTCCGCCCTCAAGGATGGGCGGTTGCTGCACAAGTGGTGCCCTGCAGTCGCAGATCCTTTGCAAAGAGGAATTGGGCACCTTTTACATGCAGATTTCTACTTTCAGATGTTAACCGGGTCGGGCTGGCCTATTGGGCAATCAGGCAGGGTCTGATGAGCTGGTCTGACCACCCAGTGTTTGAGCCAGTTTTTGGCTTTATGTGGGCCTGTTAGATGGCCTGCGTGGATGGTTTTTGCTGTTAATTTCCCAGATATTCAAACAAACATTGCCGGCAGCAAGCTCAAATCCATAAAGTATCCAATACCTTGGAAAACATTCACACAGCATGTCCTTAGAAGTTCAAAACTGACCCAACTTGCAAACATGGGCCACTTTTTTAGCTGTCTAATTCACTAATGGGGATCACTTTTATTTTGGGCCTATTTTCTACTCCAGTCATGTGCCTGGTATTAAAGAAAGTTCTGCTCAGGCAGTACTAATGTGGGTTAATATGACGAAGCAGTGAAACAATACAACCACAGAAAGGGCCGCATTGTTCCACTTAATTAAAATTTGCCTTTTCAACTCGCAAAATGTAGTCAGCCTGTATGCATAATTCGGACCTCTATCGCAGGATAACTCCAGTTGTCCATAAGTGTGTTTTCTCAGCAGCCCAAATTTCTAACGGAAATGCCATGACTGGACCATAATCTCCCTCAGAGCTCAGTCAGTCAGGATCCGTGCACGTGGGCACAGTGGCGGTGAGCACCCCCCCCCTTCACGTACGGACAGCTCACTTAGAACGCAGCTCCCTCTCTCTGTCACCTTCTGTTAGCAGCCAAATCATCCCGCGCGCCGAGAGCTCACGCGACCTGTTGCCGCTGTCGAGAGCTCGTGCGACCTGTTGCCGCTGTCGAGAGCCTTCTTCCGGTGTGATGAATGGCCCGGCCTCCCGGGCCCCTCCGGTTCGCTCGAGCGGCGCCGCGGCTATAAAGCGCCATGCAAAAGAGGAGCCCCGGCCATATTTCACTCGGAGCGATGAGGGGGCCTCAGGAATACGATTTCTGGCTAAAATCTGCAAAGATCAGTGGTTTTTGCAAGCAGCGTTTTTGACAGCTTGTCAGCCTGCAAAATGCTTTTCCTCGAGAGTGTTGGTTCTTTCCACCACTATTTTTAAAAAAGGGTGCGGGGAGAGTAAAAAAAAAAAAAAGAAAGCCTCGAGGTGACATTTAACATGAAGCCCAAAGTGAACACAGAAATAAAACAAGCAAAAGCGCGCTTCGTGCGGCAGCAAGGGGGAGGGGGGGCCTGCCGATTCCCTTGCGGGAGCCAGCGGCGATAATTGATACCATATGGCGCTGCCGCTCGCTCCCGCAAGGCAATCGCCTCACGTGCACGCGTTGCCATTGAAGGCAATGGAACGCGTGCACGTTTTTGGGGAAAAAAGGGAACCGATGGCTAAAGGTCTCCTCCTATGCAGCGCATGCGCGCTGCGTAGGCGAGACCTAAAAAGGGCGGACTGAATAGGTGTAAAAAGTGGAGAACAGTTTGGATATAAATTCAGTTAAAAAGAGTCCAGCAAGTTTTCATGGAAATGATCAGTTTCGCACCTTGTCATGCACAGCTTTCTCATCTTTAATTTCATTGTAAATGTTGCAGTGTTATTATCAATGATGTCATAGAAGATGTCATGAGTGAATTAGTATGTGCAGTAATTAACAGTGCATGGTGAGAGCACAAATTATAGTCATCTTAGGGTACGAGGTATAGTTATTTGAGATAACTATAACTGTTGAATTTCAGTTGTTTATTACATTTAAAATGGCATTTTTTAACTGACATCTTCACCTCACTATAACATTACTTTAACCTATTGTTTTTTCAGTGAATTTCTAAGTTTTTTTAATGATAAAGTAATATGCACAGCAGGGGTTTACTCACGGGGCCAGGCCAACCCACTATATATAAAGGAGATCTATCATCTTTCTCCAAAAATCACTAATAATTGTAATCAAATGTATATTTGAACAATACATATAATGCAATGTTCATTAATACTGAATAATTAAAAAAGATTTAATAAAGTTTTATTAAAATACATAGCTGTGACTCTTTCTTATTACATAGTTTTTATTATCACATTTTTTGGGGTGACAAATGTGAAAATAAATAGTCAGAGACCAATTGGTTTAAAAAAAAAAAAAAATGAACAAACATGTATTTGAGTCTTTCTTTTAACATTGTTGCGTCCAAAAAATGCAGCCATATAACCAGCCCCTAGATGGTGCTGCATTCCCACCTTTTGAGCAAAACCTCCAGCTTATGAAATGCTGTAAAGCAATATGGAAAGTTCTCCTGGGGTTATGATTTCAATGACTCAGGTGACTCACTGTTTTTTTCTGATGTTGCTGGGGGCTGCATAACTTCATGTAGTCCGCTAATATTGTTAAAAAAAATAAGATGGCGCCCCTGCCCTTTCTAAGGACATCACCAAAAAAATATATATATGTAAATAGCCCTCACAGAGATTATGGGGTGCTCCTTAAAGGAGCAGGAATAATAAATGAGTGGTTGTGGCTGCTTATTTATTACTCACTTTTGTCTGGCTTTTATTTTTCTGGGTGTCCTGGTCGCACCCGGGACACCCAGTGTTTTTTTTTTTACTTAGTGGGCCGTGGGCCATGCCCCAGGGGCCCCGCCAGCTCCATGCCTATGGGGCAGTGCAGGAGCAGGCATTTATTTTTATTTAAGGGTTGCCCACCCGGGGCAACTCAAACCATTATTTTTTATGGGACCATGAGCGGGTGTCTCAGAGCCCTCTGCTGCCCCACTGGCTCACAGCAGGTGCTGCAATTATCTTTTTTTATTTTCAATGACGGGGACCCTGGTGCCCACCTGGAGCACCCTACAGCAGGTCCCTCTTTGGGAATTGCGTCAGGAGGCCCAGGGCCCCCTCAGCCCCGCTGGCTATCCTGCTTGCACCTATTGCGGGTGCAGCAGGAGCCAGCATTGCTCCCACCCTGCAGGAGCAGTTCTCTTTTGCTTCCACGGTGTGTGAGAAATTCTGTACCTTTTTCCTGCTCAAAGGGCGGGCAAGGAAATGTTTTGTTCTCCCACTGGTTGGGAGCAGCTTTGTGCTTCCGCCCAGTAGAAAAACATTACTCTTGCCCTGCCCGCGCTCTCAGACAGGGAAAAGACGGTGTTCCGGGGATTGGGGATCCTGGGACACCATCTCTGAGCTCGACCTGGTGGATGGGGTCACCCGGGCCATAAAAAGGCCCTGGTGGGGTGTGCCTGGCCCCACTCCCCATCTTGTGATTTCTGCCCCATGGGGATGGGGTCCCTAGGGCCTCTGCTGACTCAGGGAGGGGGGGTGCATGGCACCCCTCCCTTTTAATCAAATGACACTCCCGGAAGATGGGATCCCAGGGCCTTTTTAGGCTTGGGGAACGGGACCATGCACCCCCTCCCCTTGATTATAATATAGGCCCAAGGGGATAGGGGCCTCTTAGAGGCTTGTGGAGGGGGGTCATGTGCCCCCCTTTATTTATGACATGACCACAGGGGATGGGGTTCCTGGGTCCTGGAGAGGCTTGGTGAGGGGGCCACGTGCCCCCCTTCCCCTAAATAGAAAATGCTATACCCACAGGCCCTGGCCCACCTACGGGTTGTTTTTCTACTTGTGCAGATCCTCTGCAAATTAAAAAATATATGTTTCTGGTCCTGGGCGGGGTCTGTCTGGGTTCCCACCACCAGGCCTAGGGAGTCAAGGTATCCTTTCCGTGCTCCCTTATGTCTTTTTTAAAACTTTTTTTTAGGACTCAGGACTGAGTCCTAAGTCCTAAAATGGCTGTGGCCACATCCTTGTTAATGTGGTTGCAGCCAATCAGATCTCAGCAGGAGATCTGTCGGCTCCATGGAGCCTCCGCGGCATGATATATTCCAAGTATTTGAGCATTAAATGCTCAAAAAGCACTGAGCGGATTTACACTAAATCTTAAAAATCACTCTTTATCAGCCAAGATCTAGCTTTCTGCCACATTTGGCATTTATCCATTCAGCGTTTTCGGCTGTAATGTGTCTAAAGTTCCTATGAAAAATGAATAGGAAAACATGTTTATGGACCCACCCCTTTTTCTCAGCACCTGCTTGATGGATCACCCTGAAACTTTCCAGTAAGGAGCTGAGGTGATTTTTTTTTTTAATGTTTTGTGAAGATGCCTCAAAAAGTGCCAGAGATATAAGCAAACCAAAAGATGCTTTTCTTATGAAAACACAATCCTAACTATAAGTACATATATATATTTTGCACAGTGGAAGTCGCCATTGTGTAGTTATAGTTAGGTCAGACTTTCCATAGGAGGAGCGTTTTTAGTTTTGCTAATCACTTTGGTTCCGTTTGATACATCTTCACAAAACTTTCGAAAAAAAAAAAAAGTTTATCTACCTCAGCTCTTTACTGGAAATATTTGGGGTGATCTGTCAAGTGGGGGTTGAGTAAAGAAGGAGGCCCCAAAAAACTTTTTACCATTGCGTTTTCCATAATGAAAATAAGACAACGATAAAGCCAAAACAGCTGAATAGAATTGCACCAAATTTGGCAGAAAGCTAGATCTTTATCTAGAAATCTGTTTTTTTTGTGATTTGGTGTAATTCTGTTAAGCCATTTAAGAGAAATTAAGGGCCATAGGTACAAGGACTGGCGAAAACTATCGCTATGATGTACCTAGGGTGTGCGTTCCCACGCGGCATGGCCTCATAGGAGTGGCACAGTAAAATCCCTCAGATTTCACTGCGACAATTGTAGGACGGCACTGCATCAGTACCTTACGCTTGCCTGATGGCAGGCGTAAGGGTGACGCAGTGCCACAGGTATAGGCTGGCCCCATGCATTGCTGGAGTTGCGTCACGACTGCAGCAATGCGTGCCTTTAGCGCAGACAGATATGTCAGGATTCCAGACGTATCTGTCATTACTTGCGTCATGGAGCGCTGTCCAGTGAATACAGCGCATCCGTGGTGTCGCAAGAAAGGCGTAGTGAAAAGTGTTGCAACGCTGTCTTTTTGCAGCGCTGCAACACTTTTCATGACTGAGGCCCAGGAATGTGCACTATCTTATTAATGGTGCGCATTCCTGCCCTGTAGTTTTGTTGCAGGGCAGCGCAGCAACATTGCTTGCAGCGCTGTCCGGCACCAAATCGTGCTGAAAAGAGGCCCCTGTGTTATCTCCATTTTTAAGACCACCTATTTTCTGGTCTTAAAGAACTGCCTCTAACTGCACTTAGTTGCAGTTTTTTTGGTCCTCCAAACTTCAGGAATCCCCTTGTAAATATCGCAAAGTGGGGTTAGCGGCCGTTTTTGCACGGGAACGCCTCCCTTGCATGTCATTATCACTAACAGAAGTGGCGATCTTTAGAATGGACGTTTTCGCCGGAAAACTGCAGCTAACAGAGGTTATCGGCAGCTTGTACATAAGGTGATAAAAATCTCGCCGCAAAACGGTCGGAAAAATGCCGCTAAGGCAGCGTTAACTCCTTGTACATATGCCCCTAAGTTTCAAAATGTATAGATTGCCAAGGGACTCCCGCAAGAGTTCCGCAGTGCAGCAAACGTAAAAAAGGCAACATTTACACAGAAATTCTGAGGGGATCATCATAAACTATTCCAGATAGAACATCCAGACTTTAATAAAAAATTGATTCTTTCTTAGTAAACACAACTTTTTAGGTATTTCAACAGTCTTGCGATATTGCTGTGATACCCAGAACAGGAAGTAAAACCCACTCAGACTTCCGGTGGGGGCTTTCAATAAGCTATGGAATTCTTAATTTTTTAATTGTATTGTTGTTCAGTTGTGCTGTTGTTACCCATAAGGCTTCAAACATTTTCTGTGAGGTTTGCTATTTCACTATGACCTAGCTACCAAAGGGAAAACAATGAACTATAATGAGACAGAAAAGTCTGTGAATTGGGTCTGGCATTGAGACTAGCCAAACAGGCAGGTTTTTCACAGCGATGTCACAAAGTGTCCCATATCAATCGTTATTTGCTGGTTGTGTAAGATACTCTTTTTCAGTCTCGCCCTCTCTTAACATCCCTAATTTGCGATTTTTGTCAAATGGAAACCATAGCATTAATTATCGAACATATAAAATGGGAACGGAAGATAAGTATCCATGCCACCCTCACTATACTTAACACCTAAGTGCTTTACACTCATTTGTAAAAAAAAATACATTAACATGAAAGAGAAAAACTAGCACGAGCTATTTTTGTTGCATAAAAACAGGTCAGTCACAAAGAAATGCAGAGGTGATAATCCACTGTTAATTGTTCTGCTTGAATGTAGCTGAAAAAATGCTTTCAATTTAGCTGGGACTATCTTCAAGCCCAAAGTGCTGCAGACTGCGTATCCTTGAAACTTTCAACAATATTGTTTATTATTCTGTAGCACTGTTTCTTTACTGTTTTTTCTTGTTTTTATTTTTACATATGTTGCAGGCACAAACACTTATGGAGGCCACCTCAGACTTTTGCTTTTCCCAAACTCACATGATATTCTAATAGAAGGATACGAAAAGAAATGAGGGTGGAAAGATAACCTTTGAACCTAACCCGCTTCAGGTGGCTGCGGTCAGAGTTGTCTGTGGCAGACACGCTCCCTTTTCTTCAGGAATACTTGGAATTGTGCAGGATATATTAGCAGGTCTCGCGTTTATTTATGTAGTTGGGGGCTTATTTACAAGCCCCTTCCGCCTCTTTTGCGTCATTTTTAACATGGGAAAAGTGATGTACGGGTGGCACAAGGGGCTTGTAAATAAGCCCCTTGGTTTTATAAAGCGTCACTCTCTATATCTTGTCAGGACAGTATTGCATTTACAGATTTAGGGGAAGATTTACAAGGAACTGACGCATCTGCATAGATGCGTCAGTTTCCTTGCGCCAGCGCTAATGTCCTTGCTGCACCATGGATGCGCTGTATTTACAATACAGTGCTCCATGGCGCAAGGATTAACAAATGCATCAAAAATTCTGACGCATCTGTTGGCCCAAAAGTGACGCATTGCTGGAGTTGCTCCTGAAAGTGACGCAACTCCAGCAAAGTGTCACAACAGATAGGTGAGTCCCATTCAAAAAGCCCTGCGTCATTCCTTATGCCTGGTCTGAGCAGGCATAGGGATTTTGACGCAGTGAAGGCGTAGAGTGACGTACTGAAATGATGTAAATATCACTGTGTCAGTTCTACATGGCTTTATGCGTGGGAACGCCCACCGTACATACATTATACCTGACGCAGGTATAATGTGACTCAGAGCTTTACCATGTGACGCATCTCCCTAGATGCGTCACGTTGTAAATTGGCCACATTGTTTGCACCGCCGTTGCGTCAAAAAAAGTGATGAAATGGCGGCGCAAGGAGGTGAAAGGGGCTTGTAAATCAGTTTTCAGTTTTTATGATACAAATCAATATAAATGTTTGAGAACAAGGGGGCTTGTAGCGTCTTGGGGCTAGGGCATGCTAAATCTATACCAGACCCTACCAAAATTGTAGGAGGTAAATGAGTGAATGATTTTATTATATGTATAAAGAGAAAGTGATTGTTGAATTCAAATACAATCATATAAAATACGTGCTCAATATGGCAAAAGAACAAACAGCGCCTTGAGACCCTTACGGGTGAGTAGTCACGCTTTATAAAAAACGTATTGATTGATCGAACAAACAGTACAAGCAGCAGAGGGGCAAGGGGGTAATTGGATGTAATAGACAACAAAAATGACTAGGTTAATCACAACTGTCCTACGCTTGACATATAAAAATACATTTGCCAGATCAGTGGTGTTCTGCTCTCTTCAAATTATAATTCCAAAGCACATCTATTCAATGTCTCATATTGCCGCAGCACCAGCTTGATAAATGCGGCTTTATGTGAAGGGACTCTATGCAAATAAAGAAAACATATTTAAGGTCCCTCCAACTACACCTCCATGCAAAAAGAAGATTAGAAGGCATTATCAACAACTTGCCAGATGCATTGGAGAGGAAATAGCTGTGCCTGGCCAAAGTGCTTGGCTGCAATTATTTTCCTACCAGTTTAGTACGGTTGCTGTAGGAACCTTCCAAAATACATAGTGAATGAATAAAGGCATCTCTTCCACCAGGTCATCGAAAAGGTAGTCTCAGATCCGACCTTTTTACATTATTTCTTTATGAATAGAATATGAATAGTGCATTTAGCTCCTCAGTCTGCTGAGTTAGGGCCTTATTTAGAGTGTGGCAGGCAGTGTGCTCCGTCTCAAACATAGCAGATGCACCGTTGGCATATTACAAGTGCATTAAAGCCTTTGGCACTGGTAATCCTGCACACGAACATCTGACACGTTTTAGCGGAGTACCCCATCTGCTGAACTCTAAATAAGGCCCTTAATCTTGTGGTTAGTAATCACCATTGGTAAGTGTTCTAGCCCTGCCCTTATCAGCATCTGGATGATGGCTTACAGTTTACCTAACTGTTCACCTAGTATTGGCATGATGGCTAACTGTTCACTTGCCACTCATATTGCAGGAAGGGAACTTGCTTGACTTCTTCCCCAATGGAAGTGCCCTCCCACTGACGAGTTCGTGGGCGTGGCCTGTGGTCAGCGGTCTGTGGTGCAGCCTGTGGAGCGGCGCGGAGCAAGTGGGAGCTGACCGTGGGCTGGGCCTGGACGCTCGTAGAGGTCTGAGCACTGAGGGCTGATGAATTGATCAGCTATGAGTTACTGCCCCCTCGGCTCGGCCTGTGAACACCACACGTTGGGTGCCAGCCGTACCCTCGACTCAACCCAACCGTCAGCCCCACCGCACATCAGATGCCAGACGGAGGCCATCACTGCAGAAGTCAGGCGGAGCGGCAATAGCGGCGAGCGGATAGGGATAAATATAGTTTACCACGCATGCGAGACAATGCATGCCATTGCAACGCAGTTGTTACAACGACCGCGTTGTTACATCGCATACGATTACAACGCAGGTTGGAACAACGACTTGCGTTAGGGGGCAGAAGGTGTTGGATTTAAAATCCAACACTTTCCTACTGTTGCACAGACTGGAGTTGGAATAGTAAATTACACTATTCCAACATCCAGCGCCCCCTACAGCAAGTCGTTGTTCCGACTTGCGTTTTAAAGGTATGCGATGTAACAACGCGGTCGTTGTAATGACCGATTTGTAATGGCATGCGTTGTAAACACATGCAGACTAACGTGCCATATTCACGGATAGGCTATGTCCTCGGGGGCAACCCAAAGTGAATGGAAGCAGCCGGCTTTAGGCTGGTGCGGCTTGTTTATCAGTCGTGTCCCTTTCCTGCCACTCTCTGCTCCCTTACTTCTTCGCTTCTTCACTCCAGCCCCGTTGACCTTCCAATCTGTGAGCCTTTGCGAGCCCCTCCCCACGCCGCCCGCCATCCACCCAGCCTTGTCCTCAGGCCTTACTCTGTATCTTTCCTGTGCCACTACAGAGGAGGGCAGGCGGGGCAGAAAGGGGGAACCCCTTGACAATCAGCCCCCCTGCAAACCTGCAAAATCTTCGCAAAAGACTGCAGATCGAAGGAACCAAGGATTGGGGGTGGCAGGTCCCGAAGTCAAGGGGGAGGATGCAAGAGGTAAGAGGCTAGATCATGCACTCAGGGATGGGCAAAGCCTGAGTGGAAAATAGCCAGAAAGAAAAAAAAATCCAACGGAGCATTATTAGCAGCACCTCCAAGGGGAAACCAGGAGCAGCCATAGCAAACAGCAGACAGACAGCTGCAAACTAGAAAAAAAACCATGGCAAGGCTTGAGACACGCGGATAAAGAATTAATTTTGGTGTGGCTGGAGGAGTCCTGGCCACAAGAAAACAACAAGAATTAAATTTAAAAAAAACGGAAAGGGGGCCATACCATCTTCACCCCCTGTGAACTGACAGGAAGCACATTGGCTGGCTCACGGTCACAATAGCATGGGCGCTTTCAAAGCGGGAAACAAGGCCCCAACACAGGGTCCAACAAAAACCCCAACTCAATTCAATCAACCCCAGCCTGTGAATCAAGGACCAAGGGCCAAGGAATTCAACATGAGATCTGGCAAACAGAGAAAGACACCAAAACAGAGCAACAGACGGATAAAAACAAGCACAACTCCGCTTGCTCAAGTCAATGACCCCAGAACGCCAAGAGCGACCCACCAAAAATCACAGTCAAGTTTCAGCTACTAAAGGACGCTTGCACAGTCATCTTTTCAAATATCCCGCAAACCAACCGGCTCCCGGCCCCCACTCACACCGACAATCCTCATACAGGTTGTTGGAATAAAAATGTTATAGCTGAGTTGTTCATGCATTGTACGTCTTAGGTTAGCATTCGCGACACCATTTTATATTCAGCCGCCATTTTGAGCCATGATCTAAACTAACTTCTGTCCATCTGCCCCAGCTGAAAGCAGCTGCGATAGTTTTCGTTTCTCCAAGGTTGAACCTTGCTGTACTAATGAATACATTGTTCTTGTTAGTGCATACCTTTCCCACTAGATAGGCCTGCTTCCACCCTTAGAGCGGCGGGCACAGGCAGAGTGACCTTGGCACTGAGATAGCATGTGCCTGGTCTCAGGATCGAAACTCATCCTTCTGTATCTCCTTTGTTCACCAGCTACCAACTGGAAATTTCCAGTCAGGGCGTGTCTTTATTGGTTCTGAATTGTACATAATGTATCACCATGCTTGCTGAAGTCAGTCCCTCTGCAGAAATCCTAGGAGGCTGGTCAGACTGGACTCCGCTCGAGTGTACCTGAATAAAATATACTTGGTTTGTATTCTCTCCTGTCTGACCGACTCTTCATTTGTATGGAAGGCTGAGAGGTGGTCGCGAGTGACCCGGGTGGCTCTAATTGGGTCACTTCCTTCAGTTGGTGCCCGAACAGGGACTCCATCTGGTGACCCATCCTCGCCCGCGGATGGGTGAGGAGGTCGGGGCCATCGTCGGGTTGGACGGGCGGATTAGGGATCCCTGCACGAGAGAGTCCTGAACTCGCAGCTGCCCCGTCTGTCTGACTGGTCGGTGCCTCGCCCAGAAGTTATCCCAACTGGGGTCCTGAATGGTGAAACCCTTGGATCTGACCGTTTGGTCCGAAGAGTCGGCGGTGGAGAATAAATTTGTTTGATCTGTGTGCACCAGGTGAGTTTGTTTTGGTTCTTTGTGGATATGGTACCATTTTGGTTTGTCTTTGGTATGGTCTGAGGACCGATTTGGATACAAAGTGTTTGTGAACACTTTGCCCGGCAATATAACAAATTTGGCTTACTTTTGAAAATGCAGGTGTTTAGTCGTTTTTGGGTTTCTTGTTGTCGTTGTTGTTCTGCTGATGCTCGACTGGAAGAAAGTCAGCCAGCGCCTCCGGAAGGCACCCCGAATTTTGATATGTATGTAAAACATGGCCTTGGCCCTATTATCTTTAGTACTTTATGGCACAAATATACGAGGGACAATGCTGAGTTGCAGTGGCCATTGACGGGCACTTTTAATGAACAAAAAATTGCTTTTTTACAGGAGAAGTTGTTTGCGAGAAGGAGTAGGCATTCTATGTTTGATTCCCTCAGAACATGGCAAAAAGAGGCTAAACAGAGGCGAATGAAAGCAGAGAAAGAGGCCCGGAAGGGGAGGATGCAAAAATTGACTCAGAAAGCTGTAGCGCAAGATAGAGAGAAGCAGGAGATAGGAATTGAACGTGAAGACAGGAGGTTTCGACTGAATAGTGTTAAATCTTATATAGCCCGAGAAGAAAATGACGCTTTTGTAGAGGAATTGCTAGATGCTCGACCTCCACCTCCGTATGCCACGCAGAGGGTATATCGCGCTCTCCCCCACAGGCCCAGCTGCCCGGTTCTTCTGTCTCTGCTGTTTCTGCTTCTGTTACTGTCGATCAGACTGTCTTGGCCACGGCACCTCCTGTCCTTTCTTTGTCTTCCCCGTCTGTGGCAACTACGGCTGTTAGCATTCCTGCAACGCCTATTGCTTCGGCATCCCTTTCGCCAGCCCTTACACCCACAACCCAGCCAGTAGCGACGTTAATGCCCACTACCTCGGTTATCACTCCCACTGTGTTCCTCCATTCCCCGACATTACAGAGTATTGGGACACCAGTACGTGGCCCTGAGGATAGAGACTGGACAAAATTTAAGGAACGCATGGGGCGGACATTGGTCCGATCTGATGTGGGAGATGCAGAGAAAACGGTGGTGGCTAATCAGGCAGCACAGCGGGCTCGTAACCCCATTTACAGTGTGGAAGATGTGTGGAGTGTGATGAAGGATTATGAGCCTTTTGTACAGCAACATGTCCTTAAGCACATGTCGGCTACTCTGATCGGTCTTTGGGAGCAGCATTTCAGGGGTGCAGCAACACAGATCATATATGATATTCGGGATCATGTGTATGTTACTGATATGGAGCCTCCTCATGTCTTCGGTAATGTCGCAACATTGGTTGCTTATCTGGGAAGGCTGCTGGAGAAGAGCCCCACCCCGGTATCTCAGTATCCGATGAGGGAGGTGCAACCTATATACCATCCTGAGATATTAGAGCTACGGGACCAGCATGATAATGTGACTAGGCCAAGGGTAGAGGCCCATTTCCAGGAACAGTGGGTTTATACTCCATGGAAAAGAAGTGAAGTCTTGTCCCTTAAAACTCAGTTACCTGACCCTAGGAAAATCCTACTGCATATTATAAAGAATTGACTGAGGCCGCTTCATCGACAGTAATGATGCTTGCGGATATCGAAATGTTCTTTGGTTTGTTGGTTCCTGTTGATATTTGGAGACAGGTACATACACAGGATCACGTTGCTGAATTGGGTGGTACCTGGGATCAAATTAAGGTATGGGACCAGGAGAGGAAGCCTGGTGAGAAGCCTAAAGCGGAGATACTTGCTCTGCCTGGCCGTATTATCACTTATATGCACTCCCTTATCCCACCCCGAAAGATTGATTGGGACAAGCTATCGGCCTGTCGTCAGAAGAAAGATGAGAGTGTGTCTGATTTTTTTCACTCAGTTTGAAAGTGTGTTTTTGGATTATAGCGGACAGGACTTGTTGATTGAGGGCCATGTGCATTTGTTTGTTAGTAGATTTGTTTCAAACTTGCTCCTTGAGATCGCGACTCGATTATAGGCTTCCGAGAGTACCTGGTCCACCTCTTCTCCTTCTGTTATCTTGAATATGGCGCAGTATTATGAGCACAGGGAAAATGAGGATAAGGAGAAGATGGAGAAAAAGCATAACGATTTGAAGATGAAGGTGTTGTTGCAGCAGGCTCCTCGAGGGAATGGTAGAGGACGTGGTGGTGTGGCCCGACAGCTTCCCCGTACTAGCAGGAATACTACGCCTGTAGGGCCGAACCAGTGTGCATATTGTAAGGAGGAAGGACACTGGCGCAGCGAGTGCCCTGTGCTTTTGCAGAAGGTGGCGGTCCCAAGAGGGCGGGGGTCTCGTGGATGGGCTGTGGAGATGGTGGTCAGGACAGGGCTCAGAACGCTGTGGCATCTCAGGGTCGTACTGATCAAAACTACTTTGACGACCCTGGGGGCAAACAGTATTATCATGATGACTATGATACGAATGAGGTGACCAGGATGTCTTACAGCTAGGACAGCCAGGGACAGGGTGAGGGACCAGTTTTGATACCTGTAGACCAACGAGGTCCGTACGTTAGTGCAGATGTGCATGGTTCGACTAAGGAGTTTTTGGTGGATACAGGTGCAACGAACAGTTCTATTTCTCGTTCCTTTGGTTCCTGGGGCAGCTCTGTCTGGCCATAATAATGTTTCAATAGGATTTTCTGGTGTACCGTTGTGAGCCCCATTTCAAAGCCTCTTGCGTTGACTATTGATCCTTTCACTGTGGATTCGCCATTTTTGTTGACATCCAATTGTGGAGAAAATTTGATGGGTTTGGACTTGTTGAAAAAATTGCATGCTACGATTTATTGCTCCCCAGCCGGTGTCTATATGACGATAGGTCCTGATGTGGTGTGCGCTAAGCAGTGTCTGTCCAAAGATGCGCCCCTCCGTGCTGAATTTAAAGATGTGCCACCCACACTGTGGGCAACGGGCGACACAGATGTGTGTTTGTTGCAGATATCGCCTGTTTCGATACGTGTCAAGGAAGGTGCTATTTTACCCCGCATTCCCCAGTATAAAATACCACAGGCAGGTGAGCGAGCTTTGATTCAAATAGTGCAGGATTTGATTGAGAAAGGAGTGGTTGAAGAGACGGCTGCTAATGTTTGTAATAGCCCTATTCTCCCTATTCTCAAAAGGACACCTTCGGGTTCCTCTAATGACCATGCCGATGTTTATCGCTTTGTGATTGACTTGCGTTAATTTAACAAAATAGTGATTCCCCAGTTCCCGGTAGTCCCTGACATTACAACACTCTTGACAATGATTCCTTCTTCTGCTAAATTCTTTTCTGTCATTGACTTGAAAAATGCCTTCTTCAGTATACCCATTCATCCTGACAGTAGGTATCTGTTCGGGTTCGCCCTAGCTGGTAGAAGCTTTAGATTCTGTCGCGCTCCTCAAGGCTATACAGAAAGTCTGAGTATTTATAGTCAGGCATTGAAAAGTCAGCTGGATTCCTTGTCGCTCCCCACAGGTTATTACTCCAATATGTTGATGACCTGCTCATCGCCTCAGACACAGAACAAAGTTGCCGAGATAGTATGGTTAAATTGTTGCTCCATCTAGCTGACCATGGTCATAAGGTATCCCTTTCCAAATTTCAGTACTGTCGACAGGAGGTCACCTATTTAGGTCACCTACTGTCGAAGGAGGGTAGGAGATTGACCCCTGAGTGCATCAGTACCATTGTGAAAATGCCTATTCCGCAAACTCAGAAAGATGTGCGCGCTTTCATAGGTATCACTTCCTATTGCAGGCAGTGAATACCTGGCTACTCGCTGCTTATTAAGCCCCTGCTTGCCCTAACACTAAAAGATGTGCATGAGCCCCTGTCTTGGATGCCTTGAGCAATTGAAAACTGCGCTTTGCTCGGCTCCAGTGCTTGGTACCCCTAATTATGCCAAATGCTTCGTGTTGTACGTCCATGAGCTGGGTGGTTGTGTGCTTTCTGTTTTAACACAAAAATTCGGGGATAAGCAACGACCGTGTGCTTATTTCTCTACTGTGCTTGACCCTGTCGCACGAGCCCTTCCGAGCTGTCTAAGAGCGGTCGTAGCTGTGACTGTCTCAACAGGACAATCGGCGGGACTCGCACTTGATACTGACCTCACAGTTATGGCTGTGGATACACTTTTGAATAAGACAAGGACACAGCACCTCACCAGTGCACGTCTGACCGGTTATGAGCTAACGCTCTTTCAAAAGCACATTACGATCAAATGTTGTGCCACTCTGAATACAGCCACGCTAATACACTCCCTTCTGAGAATGAGGACATTGACATACATGATTGTATCTTCCGGACAGAAGAAGAGACGAAAGGACGGGTAGACCTGACTGATGTTCCCTTATCTGACCCCCAAAGGGAACTATATGTCGATGGCTCTTGTTTCAAATTACCAGATGGCACCACCACTGCAGCGTACGCAATTACCACGCTGCGTACTGTAGTTGAGACATCACGAGTTCCCTATCAGTCCACCCAGGCAGCTGAATTAGTCACCCTTATTCAAGCTTGTGAATTGAGCAAGGGACTGGTTGTTAATATTTATACTGACAGTCAGTATGCCTTCGGGGTCGCCCATAATTTTAGGGGGCTCTGGGCAGAGAGAGAGTTCCTTACTTCTCATGGGATGCGCATTCAGCATGGTCCTCTTCTACATAGGCTTCTGTCCGCTCTGACACTCCCTAAAAAATTAGCAATTGTAAAGTGCAGGGCTCATAAGAACGTTACTGACAATGTGGGTAAGGGGAACGCTTTTGCAGATCAGACAGCTAAGAAAACAGCCCGAACAAAGATGAAAAGGTGTTTGTAGCAGGTCCAGCTAGGCGGGTGCCCGAGTTCTCCATGTTTGAGGATACACTTGAGAACGTGAAGGAGATACAGAGTGAGGCCACGGTGGAGGAATTAGCAGTGTGGCAAGAAAGTACAGCGAACTTGAATGATGAGGGATGTTGGATTGATAAGTCAGGGAAGCAAAGATGGATGTTGCCGGATGCATATGTTCTTCCTGTAGTGACATGGCCCACGGCCCAGCCCAAATTATTGCTAAGGGCATTTGCAAGCTGTTAGACCACGTATGGCAAAATGACAACATCTCCAAGACAGCTACACATTTAGTGAAATACTGCATGGTGTGCATGATGCACAATTCTGGCAAGGGTACCCCTACACCACCCGGTAGTTTTGCACCTCCCACTTTTTCTTTTGAGGTCCTTCAAATAGATTTTATTGAAACGGACAGGGTCAATAATTTGAAGTATGTGTTGGTGGTTGTCTGTGCATTCAGTAAATGGGTTGAGGCCTACCCCACTAAAGAAAATACAGCTATTGCGACTGCAAAGATACTCCTGAAGGAGTTCTTTCCTCGCTTCGGCTTGCCCCGTTTGATCTGGAGTGATAACGTAAGTCATTTCAATGCCAAGGTTATCCAGCAAGTTTGTGAGGGACTGCACATCAGACAGAAGTTTCATGCTGCGAATCACCCCCAGTCAGCAGGTTTGGTTGAGAAGTACAATGGTACTCTTAAACTGAAATTGGCAAAGATTCAGGAGACCACAGGGTTGCAATGGCCAGATGCTTTACCACTAGCTCTTTTGTCCACAAGAACAACAGCGCATTCTAGGACAGGATTATCACCCTACGAGGTCGTGTTCGGACGCCCGGCGAATGTCTGAGGGGGGTCCAGCGAACGCGTAGGTTTTCCGAGATTGAGTACCCTTTGTTAACTGATTACCTGTACCAGTTAACTGAAAATTTGCGTTCTATTCACCGACAGATTAAGGAGTCGCTTCTGCCTGTACCAGAGGGGCCTGGTCATAACATCCAGCCGGGGGACTGCGTGCTACTCAAGAACTTTCAGCGGAAGAAGTGCTTGGAGCCCCGTTGGAAGGGGCCCGAGCAGGTGCTCCTCGCCACCAGGACAGCTGTAAAAGTCGCTGGCCGAAAGAATTGGATACATTCCAGTCACTGCTGCCCAGTACCCATACCCTATGACCAATGGGTGAGGGATGGTATTGGGGATGCTGCGGGAGAAAAGATACCTCAGTTCGTCCCATTCAGTGACGTGCAGCTTATATGGACCCAAACGGATGCTGAGAACGACGACGTGTTAAATGCAGCGGTCTGCCCTGAAATCAGAGCCATTAAAGAGCCCCTTTTCGTTGACCCCTCTGTGCCTGGAGTCACCAGGTACAATTTGCGTCCTCAGTTGAAGAATAGTGCACCAAAGGAAAAGTCAGACTAGTCAGGGATGGACTGTGCAAGTTAGGGTGTACTTTGCTATAGTACCGACGATGTTAGCTTAGGGTGAGGCGAATTGGTACATTGTTCTGACATTGGACAGGATAAGTCGAATGTGCCTCCTCTGAGGGGGGTACATTATCCTGTACGACGTAGGATTCTTATAGAGCTAGGACTGAGCAGCTCCACCGCCGGTGCTCAAGAGCGCCAACATTGATAAACAATAGGAGTCTACCAGTGAGGCTCAGACGGACACTGAGAACACTTGCCCCCCTTGCTATCAGTTTTATTGCATTCCCTTTTGCTTGCTTCATAATGTATCCATTTGCTTGGTCTATTAATGAGGAAGAACAGCCATTTGCACCTCCGCATCCAGTACGGCAGTGGTTCCCAAACTGTGCGCCGCGGCACCCCGGTGCGCCGTAATGAGGTGCCAGGGGCGCCGCGCGCACGATGTGGGAAATTGCAGCCGCAGCGTACGGGGGAGTTGGTAATGCCACCTTCATCATCCTGCAACATGGTTTGGCCCAAGAGCGACGTGCGTGCGTACGCGCGTACGTGCTTTCAGAGGTGTAGTCTCCGCCATTGCTGCCATACGCAGTTCTGAGCGTTTGAGGCCCGCCGTTCTCTGCCATGCCTCGTGGGACCCTCTACACAAGGAAATAGGTAAGTGAAGTCCGCCTAATGCCAAGAATTAGCTGCAGCATGCTAGCGAGTAATGGGCAGGGAGTGAGTGGGTACGTGTGAAAACGCAGTGCTGGGGGAGTGCATGTAACAGGCTGGTCGAGTGTTGTGTTGGTCAGGCAACTGCTGCTAAAATCTGCATGCAGTGTGAAAGGTTCCCATTTCGGAGAGAGAGAAGACTGGGCGACAGTATCAGTGGGTAATGGCGGCACTTGTGATTTATAGCTGTACAAAGCTGCAAGTGTGACTATGAGGCAGAAAGCGCTTCATGATAAAGCGCGTTGATATTTATTTGGCTGAGAGGTCGCCGTCGTCTTCATGAATTTCAAGAGCACAAACAAACGTACGCGAATGGCAGGATTACGAGGTTGGGGTCAAGCTGAGTGTACATTGCAAGGTTTAGAGGCAGAAGGCTGACTACTCTAGGCCGCAGGGGTCAGGGTGGTTGCTAGACTTCAGGCTTTAGATGGGTGCAGGGGCCCGGCTGCGGGCTCCAGAGTGGCCAGGGGCCCGGCTGCGGGCTCCACAGTGCCCAGGGGCCAGGCTGGGCGTGCCGAACTGCAGGAGTTAGAAGCCTGCAGGGGTCACGCTGAAGTGCTACAGCCTGCAGGCATTTGATGGCGCAGGGGTCAGGCCAGGCGATCCAAGCTGCAGGAGTTATATTTATATTTGTCAGAAACATAGGTTCCAGAAGCTTCGAGCAGTCCTGGGCTGTGTATAGAGTCTGTCCACGGTGGGAGGGAGGTAGGGGGGCAGCAACCGGCAGTCAATCGACCATGATGGGGATTCTAGAAACAAACGCACGTTACTGGAATTGTAAAAGGTCGCCTCTCGAGGGACTATTCATGGATTCTTCTGAGAATGAGATTTAAGTTCTAAAAGGCCACACTGCGGTGTTGGGCCTGTGGTCTTTGAGCTTGTAGAAAGCTGCCGTGGGCCCTAGCTCAAGCACGGAAAACGGTCCTGATACCTTGGGTTGGCAGTTAAAGAACACCTACAGTTGGGGTCGGAGAGCAGTGGGTCCCTCAGAACTCTGGGCCCTGGTGCCCCTGCCCGGCTGCACTATTGAACGTTATGCCCCTGCCGTGGCATCTGAAGGGCAGGAGAAAGGGCACATTGCCTCAGCTCCTCGAAATAAAGCCAGGAATACAGAGAACCTGGAAGGGTCCAATGGTGAATTAACTCAATAAACAAAAGTCAGAAATGAGAACTGATGTACACATTCGACATTGTTCTGCGACATGGTGATAGTGGCAGCACATTATAAAGCGCGGGGGGGCTGGGGTTACCACAGACACCAGAGGCTTCTTCGTACGAATGGAGGGGTTTAACCAGTGTTTTAAGTGGAATCCAGAGGGGGGCTGTGGAGTGTGGGGGGAGTCTCTTAAAGGGGCGTGGCGAAAGAAGTGTAACTAGGAATCCTTTCTAAAAGTCATGCCCCACCCTGGCAGCACGCTTCTAACAGCAGCATCTTTTGTGCGCAGAACCACAGTCACTGTGCCAGGGATTCACTTTAATAGGCTGAGCACCGTATGTTCAAACTTTGTACAAATATCTGTTATCTTCTTATTTTGTTACAAATATGATTATAATACCTTCATTGCGTCCCAATTACTTTAAGGAAGACAACAGGAAGTACTCCCGAGGTTGGGCTTACATCCCCCCCACCCGCCCACCGGTAAAAAAATGGTGGGGAGCCACGGCCAACTGCCGATTAAGTCAAGGGAGCCACAGGTCAAAAAAGTTTGGGAACCACTGCAGTACGGGGTTGGTCCATAAAAAGTAAAATAGTTTTTGCATCAATAGTTGCGATTGCGCTAATAATTGTATTGGGAATATCCTGGTTTCTGGAGGAGAAGTATCCTGTACATTCCTTGGTTGGTACAACACCCAGTCCCCCTGAACACATTTTTGTTACTGTGGTCCCTCACTAAGGAGTGCACCGAAAGACTTACGCAGATAATGTTTTTATACAAATATTGCATCAAGCTCATGACGTGTCCAATACAACAAATTGTTGGGTTTGTGGATTGCTTCCCTCAGTTACTCATAAAAGTGATAATTTGTTGTCCATGCCATTGTCATACCTTGGAAGCTGTGAGGGCTGGTTTGAATTGTTTGTCATGGTACACTACCACTTTCACCACTCCACTCTGGTTATGACACCTGCTGATTCTCGCACTGTGACTGATTATATACGTTTTCATTATGGGTTAACTCCTATAGGTAAGGCAGAATTAAACATTTCTGGTACTTTGTCCCCAAATTCCTGTATGAACAAATATGACAAGGTGAAGAACAACACATGGCTTCGAATGGAAATGGCTGATTTTCAGAAATGTAATACCTCTGAGTATTTCCAATCTTTCCAGAACCGTAATGTCACCAAGGACAAACCAATACCAGTGTCTGTGGTTAGCTCGGCAGCAGCTTTCTGTGTCCAGGGGAGGGGGGAGATAGAGGTGGGGGAAAGCGAATGCAATTTCACCTACCCACTCAGCACGATCAATAGTCCTCCTTTGATCTTGCCCCCTAATGTCTATTTTGTCTGTGGGTCCCAAGCTTATGTCTGGCTTCCTAGGGGATGGTCAGGTAGATGTTACCTCTCTTTTCTCCTTCCCCCGTTGTATGTTGCTCCGCCCTCGTACCATAAAGATCATAGGCTGCAGCGTAGGAGTGTATACTTGCCCCAAGTCAGAAGGGTCATTGACACGAAAGATATAGATCAGACAGATACCACCTTACAACAGTTTGAGGATGCCATGAAGGGTATTGTACCTTTTTGGGGCCCCATGTCCAATAGCCTTAACATTCGCCGGTTAACCAGGGTTGTTGAAGGGGTTATTAATACAACAGCTGGTATACTGCCAAACATCACTGCTGAGCTTCAGGCTACACGGTTAGTTACCTTGCAGAACAGGATGGTGTTAGACGTTATACTTGCAGATAGGGGTGGGGCCTGTCGCGTCATTGGCAGTAGCTGTTGTGTGTACATACCTGACCATGCCCCCAATGTGTATGCTGCCATACAGAAGTTGCATAGACTCTCATCTGACATACACCAAGAAAATGGTACTTGGACTCTCTCTGGATGGTTCTGGAATATGCTAACAATGTGGGGTTGGAAGATCCTTATCTTTTTGATCGCAGTTGCTGGTATTGTCTTTACATGTTGCCTTTGCATACACTGCCTCCCGGCTTGTTGCGCTTATTGTGTAAGTGCTCTGACACCTAAGCCAAAGATATCAGCCCATGACACTAATGCTGCGATCATGTTGCAGAAAGATATTAACGACATTATGCTGATTGACGAGGGTATCTTTGAATATTGACTATGTACACATCAGCTTGTAGTGGTAGCCCTTATTCCTGCAATATGTTATCCGTTTCTAGGTAGTAATATAAAGGTTTAGCGAATGCTAAAAGGAGTGTCTGTTGGAATAAAAATGTTTTAGCTGAGTTGTTCATGCATTGTACATCTTAAGTTAGAATTCGCTGCACCATTTTATATTCAGCCGCCATTTTGAGCCATGATCTAAACTAACTTAAGTCTCTCTGCCCCAGCTGAAAGCAGCTGCAATAGTATTTGTTTCTCCAAGGTTGAGCCTTGCCATACTAATGAATACACTGTTCTTGTTAGTGCATACCTTTCCCACTAGATAGGCCTGCTCCCACACTCAGAGCGGGGGGCACAGGCAGAGTGACCTTGGCACTGAGATGGCATGTGCCCGGTCTCAGGATCGAAACTCATCCTTCTGTATCTCCTTTGTTCACCAGCTACCAACTGGAAATTTCCAGTCAGGGCGTGTCTATTGATTCTGAATTGTACATAATGTATCACCATGCTTGCTGAAATCAGTCCCTCTGCAGCAATCCTAGGAGGCTGGTCAGATTGGACTCCGCTCGAGTGTACCTGAATAAAGTGTACTTGGTTTGTATTCTGTACTGTCTGACTGACTCTTCATTTGTATGGAAGGCTGAGAGGTGGTCGTGAGTGACCCAGGTGGCCCTAATCGGGTCACTTCCTTCAGTGTCAAAGACCAAACAATGACACAGACTGGAGGCGATAACAAAATTGCAGCCCGAAATGTTAAACAAAACATCTCAACTAGCGCCAACTGGCTAAACTTGACCCAATTGGGAGGTCCTACAGATCACCCTGCTCATGGAGCATTAGCCTCAACCAAAGGCCCTCGGTGCAAGACCACCCTAAACTTCAACAGCAAAGAACAGACATTTAATGAGACCAGTTTGTCCAAACCAGCAGTGGCAGCATTGGTTGACAACATGCTCATACAATCACCCCTGGCAGCAGGGCTAAATCCATATGAAGCTCTCTTGCATCACCCAGATCCGGGACAGGGGAAATGTGCAGGTGAAAGGTCCCCCAATCTGACACACGATTTGAACCAAGGAACAACAAAGGACAACATGCCTCAAGAAACAGGCAACAAAGAAATGGAGGATATCGACCGAGACTATGAACACACTGAACCACATGTTGCTAAGTCAGAAGCAGACTACTCTCAGACCTAACACAGGACAAATGGAATGCCCTCCTGACATCCTACACACCGGACACTGATAAGGCTGAAAGCCAAACTAAAGGCATGGACGCTGTAGATGGAGCAGCCTCTACACAGGGGAGCCTGCACCAAACATCCAACAAAAATATAGTGGAACATCAGGACAATGGTACTTGGCCGTCTCAGTTAAAAACCATTCAGTCAATGCATTAACACATCACTCGCTTAAAATGGACATACAAATTGTGTGCTCAACACCGCTCCAACTTATGTGTCATGGATCGATCTGAAAATTGCCAACCTAAATAACCTGATCAAGAGAGCACAAGATAACACCAAAGAACCCAGGCCGAGGTGCTCATGCTCCCCAATCCGGGATAAATTAAGCTCTCTACCTAAAGTCTTCGGGGAGGTCTTGGAGGATCTGAAAGCTTCTAACAACACAGAAATGGGGCACATCACAACCACAGGGGGAGAAGGCACTACACAATGCAAAGATATTGAGCCAAATCTAGACACAAACTCAAATGTCAAGGGCCCCATTGAGGATCTTAAAGGATACTGAATCCCCTCCACCAGGAGTGACCCTGTTCATGAGGGTCACACAACAAAAACTCTGCCTGAAATAAGCTGTAAATCAAACATTGGGACCACAAGCAACACGCTAACCCTCACAGAAAATCAGCCATCTGAAAAAAAGGACAATCAAATGAATGGCCAAACTGGAAACAAGAAAATGTAAAAAGGAGCAAAAAAAGGAAATCTAGGAACAAAAACTTCCTAAAAACAAAGTGAGTAAGGGACTTTGCATCTCACACCCCAAATAGAGCAGGCACATCGGACCCTAGCAGAGAAAAAGCACCTGAAGGATCTCCAGAGAGGTGAGCGCCATCTGCACAAGATCTAGATCAAAGTAAAGAACTCAAACGGTGCAAGGGGGCCAAAATCACAGCAACAACATATTTGCCAAACCACATAATTAAGACTCCTGGGACAAGAGCTCATATGGAAGTCACTCCACAACAAGGATGGAACCTTGCCATCCAAACAGAGGTGAAGGGCAGAGCAACTGTCAACTCAACCATAAACCTAGGAGCCACAAAATGTCCTCTTCTTGGCTCAATAGACTCCAAAGGAACTGCCCCCCGAAAAACACCTGGGAACACCTTGACTGCTGCAAGGCACACCAAGTCAGGTCCAATTACGCCACCCCCACTAGTAAGGCTGGAAAGTAACATCTGGGCAGGGGTCAACCCCCCTTCAGGGGCCAGAGACAACAGGGAACCTCAAAACCCAGACCCCGAGGCAACACTCAAAAGACCCAGGACCGGACCACTTGGTCTAACCAGGATGGTCACAAACAACAGGGAGGGAAACACCCCTAGCCAAAGGGGCCAAAGGGATCAGGGCAATGACTCACCGCTCAATTCATACACAACAGAAGGGGCTAAAAGATCTGAGAGCGGACCAACTGGGCCTGAGGTGAACACCTCAGGCCGCTCACTCCTAGCTGATCAACAAAGGGCCCAAACCCTGACTAGGACAACACAAGCTGGACAGGACAAAAAAGAAATCAACTCCTTCAGGTCTAGAAGCACCACTCTGTTTCATTCAAAATATCGCTCATGGGGACAAGAAGATATCCTAAGCCGAGGGAATCTACTGAGACTCTTGAGGTAGATCCACTCCCTAGCAGGGGTCTCCTCATCTGAAATAGAATTTGTCCAGTTCTTCAAACCCGGCACCCGGGCAACAAAGCGACTCAACCAGGGTCACCTGGAATTCACCAGAAATTGCACCAAAAATAATGGATGAAAGCAAACAGTTCATGGACTGGGGGATCCTAGTAGAAATCCATCTTGAACCAGGATCCCCACAACCGTTCACGTGGACAAAAGGTGCTTTGTCAGAAAAACCTACGCCCCTATCTACAATGTACTTGGTCCTTAGGAATGCAATAGGCACCTCTCCCAAGCGGAACAACCAAGAAAAAAGAGACGATCTGTCCACCAGCCCATTGGACCAACCGGGAACTGAGCCCACCAGGAACAAATGGTGGTGGGTTGCAGGCACAATCAATTGACGGCCGGCAACAGACTGATCCAAGGCCCTGGGGACCAGAACAAACCAGGCAGCCCCAACCTAAGGCTGTGCTCCTGAACATTCATGGCCTGAAGGCTAAAATCAATGATCCCGACATATTGAGCTACCTTGACACATTCTCTATAATAGCCCTCCAGGAGACCTGGGCATCAGAACATAACATAACATGTGTATTTGTAAAGCGCACGTTCACCACTACGGGTATCTTGGCGCTGAATAACAGATGTTTGTTGTTACCCAACTCAATGGTACTCATTTTATCAACCTCAGATGGATGAAAGGCTGAGTGGACCTGCCGGGATTTGAACCTGTGACCATGAGGTTGAACCAATACCAATTACTGGATTTACTCATGTCACCAACCCAGCCACCAGAAATCCCAAATTTGGGCGCTGGAAAGGTGGCCTAGGAGTATACACATCAATGGCGCTAAAGATAAGGTGAAAGACAGAAACCACAGATCAAGACAGACTCCAGATATTGCACTTATCAATTACAATCAAGGGAAAGGAACAATGTTTAGTGCTGATTAATCTTTATGTGCCGTCGACAAAGAAAGACCGCGCAGAGTTATCAAAAAAGCTAATTGACCATATCATCAGCCTAGAGGGGCAATATCCAAGCACCCCTCTGATAGTGACAGGGGACTTTAATATGACTTTGTTAGGCCAAACTAACAGCAGCGAAATCACAGTGGCCCAGGAACGGGAGTGGGCCATTTCAATACAAACCCAGCTCAACACAGGAAGAAAGGACCAGTTGGGCCTGTCACTGCTCAGGAAACTAGAGCACCTGGGGCTACGGGCTCTCAACGGCCATATTAAAGGTGGCATTCCCCCAGCCCTCTCGTTTCACTCTCAATCAGGGAGTTCACTAATAGATCACACCTTGGTGTCTCTCTCACTACTACACCTAGTGACCACATACAAAATAAGCCTAAGATCGGGGAGCGATCATCTCCCTCAGGAGCAGGACATGGCAATGCTCCCAATTGAAAACAAAAGGACAGGTGAAATAGCCAGGACCACCCACTCAATCAATCTCAAAAGGATTAAATGGTCATATGACACAATCGAGTATCTGGAACAGGAGGCAACTAAGCACCTGCAAAGAGCGGAATAGTCCCAGGGCACAACAACAGATAAATGGATAGAATTCACAACTACCTTCACAAAGCAGTTCTCCATAAAAGTAAAAACTAGAGGCAATGCAATCTGGGCATGTCAACTGATCGGCCACAACAGTTTCAAGGCAGCAAAACTTAAGAACCTAAAGTGTAAAGTGAATAAAGCCCTGCGAGCACTCCGCTGGAACCCTTTAAGCAAATCAAATGCAGCCACTTTGAGGGCAGAATTTCAGACGCTCAATCTGGGCAGCCAAAAAGGTAAACAGCGAGACCTTCTGGGCAAAACACATTTGGGATCTCAAACACAACAACTTGAGCAACTTTTGGAACATGGTCAATGCACTAAAAAAAACACTCACTGGAAGCCCGGCTCCAATATCGCGGAAGCCGACTGGGTCTTCTACCTGCAAGCCTGCTTTAGCCAACAACAAGGCCTAGACCCAACCAGGCACAAACTGGCGCCAGAAAACCCAAGACAGGACCCGGAGCAGGGGATAGACCAGTTTGGCATCATCACGATTACACCAGAGGAGGTACAGCGGCAGATAACCAAGGGACAGCTTACCGGGGCACCAGAACCAAGTGGCATCCCCCAGGCTATATACAAAACCAACCCAGCAAAATGGGCTGGAGCGCTTGCAACACTCTTCAACCACACCCTTGCTGGAGAACCAATTCCACCTTCCTGGAGAGGATCCATTATCTCCCCAATCCACAATGGAGGCAATAAACTTTAACCAGGAAACTATAGGTTGATCGCCCTGATCGACAATGAGGCTAAACATTATGCCGGGGTTCTTCTTGAGCACCTCAGAGACAGGGCAGAATCAAACTCCATCATCCCAAACCCAAACCCAAACAGAGTTCTCTAGGAACTCAGGAACAAAATGAACATAATGGCCCTAGCTCTTATATTTGGTTCCTCCAAAACCTCAAAGCTCCCCGTCTATCTATGCTACATCGACTACCAGGCCACCTTCGACTGGGTAGACCGGACCAAACTATGGAAAAAACTGAAGAAATGGAAAATTGCACCTCACCTCATGAAAGCAATAGAAAATGTATACAGCAATACCTGGGTTAGGATCAAGTTGGGTGATGGTAGAAACCTCTCAAGGGCCATACCTACGACAACAGGGCTCAAACAAGGGTGTGTGCTGGCGCCAATGCTATTCAATTTATTCTTAGCAGATCTTCCACCGATACTCGCCTTTATCAACTTGCACGCTCCGAAACTAGGGTCGACCCACTTATCCAATCTATTATAAGAAGACGACTTGGTGCTGATAAGCAGAACACCAGTGGGGATGAAGCACCTAATGAAGGCCACTGAGGTATACGCTGATGCAAACGGGATGAAAATAAATTGCAAAAAAACTAAAATCATGATTCCCACCACAAAGGCCCTGAGGGGGAAGGTCAGCTGGGAACTAGGGGGAGCAGGGTCAAAGAAACAAGTAGCTACAAATACCTTGGCCTCATACTAGACAGCGACGGCTCCTTTAGAACACACAAAGAAGAAATCAAAAAGAAAGGACTCACAGCTGGCCTGACAACACTATCAAGACACCTAAATGGACCATCACACTGCCCGATTCTCGAAATCGCCAGAGCTAAGGTAGAACCCACCCTGGCCTATTGCAGTGAAGCACTTCGTGGGAGAGACATTCTGGTCCTGGATAAAGCAGTGACCCGAATATACAGGCAAATCTTCCTGCTCCCCGCAGCTCCTCGCCCACCCAAATCAGGCTCCAGTTCAGGCTAACAAAGCAGTCTTACTCAGAAGAGCATCCTTTGTTACTTTTTGCTACAAACTTAAAAACTCAAAGGTAAATTCTATCAATCGCTATGCATGAGAAGAGAAAATAAAGAAACCACACTCGCCAGCATGTAAAAATCTTAATGACACTATCGATCTACTAAATTTGGAGGAATTAAGGTCAACAACTGTAAGTCAAGATCAATAAAAAAAAAAACTGCATCTAAGTCTTCCAAAATCCTCGCATTACTTGAAGACAGGGCTACCCTAGCCAAAAGGTCACACGGCTGGGTCGTGCTAAACAGCTACACAACCATGAAATCCTAGCAGTACCTGGGTGAAGCACTACATCCCAGGATAAAAAGGACATTTCTGACCAGTCGATTGGGAGAACTTCCAAGGCTACCGCACAGTAAGCCCTGGTTGAAGGCGCCTAAGGAAACGATTTGCAGACTATGCAGCAAGGCAACAGAAAACCTGGTTCACACCATGTGCCTATGCGATAACACCTTGGGAATTCAGCGCAAACTCCTACGTCCTCAATGGATCCAGCAAGGGGTGCGCACTTGCAGGGATGCCGTTCTGTCCTGCTTTAATGCATCAGACCAGGGCTCGATTTCCAGAACTGTCAAGTACTTACAAGGGGTCGAGAAGGCCCTTAAACTAGCATAACAATACAGCTGGGCCAAAAATACAGAACTGCCCAACAATCAACTCCGTTTTGCCCTAATTTTACCTGCTCTTTGCATGGTTTGTTTCCACCCCTGGTCTTTTTACCCAAGAAACTTATGAACAAAAACTTTGTCTCACTTGTCGGCTACCCTTAATTGGCATATTTAACTTACATATAAGTCCCAATTATATGGTACAAAGTGTACCCAAGGACTCCGAGTTAAATGGCCCCTGTGGACTTCAGCAGCCCTTATGCAGGGCCACTGGAATTATGCGGCAGGGGAAGGCCAAATTATGCGGCAATGTTGCATAATTTGGCAATAAGAAAAGGCAGATTATGCAGCATAATGCAGCACATTTTGTGATAGCATTGCTTTATTATTTTGTCATTTTTACACTTGTTAACACTGTCTGGGCGTTGGTTGCACCTCATTAGTTCCAGTGTAACACCCACATATAGCAATAAGCAAAAGAAAGATGACCAGTCAATCTTCACATATGGCCTTCAACTGGCCAGCAACAAGGCTTACAGTGTTTTTATTAACTTTTGACCTGTTTGACCTGCAAACATTTTTATGTTAAAATCTGCAGATTATGCAGCAGATGAAGTATTATGTGACAACCACAGCAAATCTATAATTATGTAAAAAACTCTGTTGCTGCAAATATCGCAAAATTGTAGTTACCCTACCCTTGTGCCACCCACTGCAGTGACAGTGCAAACATGACTGCAGCCCTACCAATTGTAGCCTGTCTGTGCAGTTTTTAAAACTACAGATTTGACACAACAAAATATCCCTTTTTGACAGACTTAAAGCCTCATTTTATATAGTAATAAGTCAGCCATATGTTGGTCGGACTGCCTGTAAGGCAGAGTGCATGGTATTTAAAAGTATGGCATGTTAAAGCGCAATGTTACACATGTCCTTACAGTGAAAAGACCCCAAAAACTATTTTCACTGTAGTAGGGTTGGCTGTTCCAGAGGGAAGCACTGGGAAACAATATTGCATTTAATAATGTTATAGCCGGCAAGGAAACGGAATTTATTCTTGGACTTTTTGGAATATTTATTACACGCTCAGGTCACTGGTGAAGTTGGATTTGTAATACATTTTTGGGAAAAGGTACTTTTAGAAAGTTACCTTTTCCCTGTCTAAAGTATCTGGAGGTCCATTTTCATGGGCTCCAACGAACATCTGATAGTTAATGAGCCCCTCAATGAGGTGTGAAAACTGCTCCCAGAGCAGGACAAAGCCTTGGGTGTGGGGAGATGTGCTTGTTGCTCTGACAGGATTATCACCTCAGCTGTGCCCAGGAACTTTATTAACTAGTTTGTTTCTTTTTAACAATCTAAAAAAACAAAAAACAGGTAACAACCTTAATTGACTTTTTAACTTTTAAGCTATAATTTCCTGTTACTTAGAAGCAAAACAATGACAAATGTATAGGTGACAATAACATCATCACTTATCCCACGAATGGTTATTATCTTCGCCAATGCTATAGGCTGTATGTGTGCTTCTATAATTTTACAGTAGAAAGGATGTAACATTTGATTACTTTCCTGCTTGGGCGTGAATCAGCCACGGTTGCCAAAAGTCAGGCTAAACAGTATTCTCCGTAAAACCATCATAATATGTTTGTTCATTAAGAAATGTGATCTCTGAAGGCAGTGATCACTTACAAGTTGGATGTCTTAAAGCTCCTGTTGGGAATCCAATCTGGCTCTCCTCTAGATCCCTGCCCAGCCTCAGTGGCTAAACTTGTTCCAAACACCATTGGGGCGGCCCTTGCCCCGGTTTTTAATATCATCTTTAAGTCAGGTCGATTTCCCAAGGCGTGGAAAAAAGCCTCAATTCTCCCTCTCCTGAAGAAAGCGAACTTGGACTCGAATGAGCCAAGTAATTACAGACCCATCTCTCGTCTCCCCCTACCGGCCAAGTTGATTGAAAAGGAAATGAATTTCCAACTAAGTTCCTTTCTCAAAACTAATGGCCTGCTAGATCCAACACAATTCGGCTTTTGTGCTGATCACAGCACCGAGCTGGCTCTGATTAAATCAACTGAAGAAATCAGAGAGGCATTAGATCAGGGAGGAGCTGCAATTCTGATTATGTTGGATCTGTCCGCGGCCTTCGATACGGTCCACCACGAAGTGTTGTTGGACCGGTTAGCCGAAATGGGGGTTTCCGGCAAAGCCCATACCCTATTAAAATCTTTTCTTACTGATAGAATCCAAACAGTGGACTTGGGAAAGGATCGATCGAAACCTTTCTCTGTGCCCTGTGGGGTCCCACAAGGATCGGCACTTAGCCCTACACTATTTAACGTGTATGTATCCCCGCTGGCAGTCCTTATTCGATCATTTGGGCTCCAGCTGACCTCCTATGCCGATGACACACAAATTGTGTTGTCAATCCAGAAGGGCAAAGAGGCTAAGACAGGGCGCGATTGCCACAAATGTATGCAGGCCATCGCAAGCTGGATGACAGCAAATTGTCTTAAGTTGAATGCGGGGAAAACTGAGGTGATCATCTTCGGTAATTCCTCGAACCTTTGGTCACCCGATTGGTGGCCTGTAATCTTGGGTCCACAACCAGTTCCCTCCGCCAAGGTGAAGAACTTGGGGGTGATCATTGACGTCAAATTATCCTTAGGGGACCAGATTAGCCGAGTTGTTTCCTCCTGCTTTCATCTTCTGAGGATACTGAGGAAAATCAAGTTCCTATTGCCCGAAGACAGCCTCAGGACAGTAATCACTGCTCTTATTTTTTCTCGCCTGGATTATTGCAACGGCCTTTATCTTAACATCCAGAAAAGACATCTTAGCCGATTGCAGGTCGTGCACAATGCAGCAGCCAGGCTTCTTTTGGGGATCGCAAGGTTTGTCTCGGTTAAGAAGGAACTTGGGAAGCTTCACTGGCTTCCGGTGAAACAACGGGTGGATTTTAAGGCCCTTTGCACGGTCTTTAAAGCCCTCACAGGTTCTGGCCCAGCCTATATGAGACAACATCTTCAATGGTACGTTCCTGGCAGAGCATTGCGCTCTGCCGAGGCAAAACTTATAAAAATTCCACGGGCAAAGACAGCCAGTTGGGGGGGCAGGAGTTTTTTCTGCGGTGCTGCAAAAGCATGGAATAGCCTTCCCCTCCATCTCAGAAGTGCCACCGAGCTCCTTTCCTTTAGAAGGGGGCTGAAAACTTGGCTTTTCCCCTGAATCCATCCCTCATCCAGCAACCAAGTTGGCAACTCTTAGCGCCAGGACACCTTAGGGTAGCAGTGCGCTTTACAAGCCTTATTAACATTAACATTAACATTAACAGTTCAAATCTGATCAAACCATTCGAGAAATGCTGCCCACAACAGATTACACAAGGAAGTGTAGTCCAGAACTAAGAGGAAACAATGCCCTATTGAGGTTGGCATTGATGGAGTATCTACCTGAAAAAAAGGCTGGCCATGAATATTTTATTTGCCTCCAGTAGATTTAGGATCCACTACCCTCCATTATCTATTGACTGTATCAAGTAGGAACAACGTATTATCCTCCAGATCTCTCCGATATAACCAGTTTCATCTGATGGTGTAGGATTTGGTGGCAAATGAGCATTCAAGTTGCCAGATACCAAATCTCTTTAAGCAGGATACACTGTAAACTATTTTAACAAGGAGGAAGACATCTCTGCTTCCACAGTTTTCCCTCTAGATAAATTGACCCGAGTTCAAAGGTAAACGTTATTCAGTAGGAGGCTGAGAAAAGAAGCCACCACTTTATTATTTTTTGCTGCATGAAAAGGCTTTGAATGGAAATACAGTGGGACCCCATTAGGGTTGAAGTACTTTTCAGTTCAATTTCTACAATGTCCGTTGCACAGTGCTCTAGGTTGGCAAAAACCACTGAAGCCTTCTACAAACAAAATACTAAAAAACATTATTTAGCCCATATGTCCTGCAAGGACATTATGTTAAACTGGTTAAGAATTGATATGTACCATCTGATTCACTTTTGGAGCCCCGGATGCTCTTAATATTTGAATCAACCGAGGCCAACTTAGGTTTATTTTCCCAAAAAGTGGATGCATGCTGCCAGTTTGCAATCAAGTGCTCACCTGGGATGGACTAAATTCACTATCACAGATGTAGGGGGTAAGATAAATTCATGATTTTAACTTGATTTTAGCTAGTGCTAAACCAGATTCTCAGTTCTCAATGTAGTTTCAGTACCAATAATCCTTCAAAATACAGACTTTCTATTTTGTACTGCTAGCCCTTCTTAATATCTAGCCCCATCAATCTCAAGGAATCTGCAAAGGGCCTTATGTGATAGTGAATTAATGGAACTTTTCAAAAGTAACTGTCTACTCTAAGCCAGGTGGAGTAAGGCGATTCATAAATACTGCTTGTCTATATCGCTGAACTGCTAGCCCTTGGACGAATATACAGTGGCTCAACACTCACTGGATGAGCGTTACTTCGATCACCAACTGGCAAAGGATGACTGCCCTGAAGAATTCTTCAAGTTGCTGTGCTTGAAACAACCTTAGGTATCAAAGGCTGGGGTTTCATTTATCGGCAAAGTGCAACACATGAAGATGCAGATTAGGCTCATGCATGGACTAGGGTGGATGGTTGAACTTGTTCACCATTAGTACAAAAATGCCTAAAAAAGTTGTTTTTCTTGATCTCAGATGTCGTGGTTAATTTGTTTGTAAATTGACGGACATAATAAATGCAATATTAATTATAAAGTTCACTCTTTTGACTGACATTATGAGTAAAATTTAAATGAAAAAGTTTACTCTTTTCATAAGAAATATTAGACAACAGGAGGCAAGATGGCGGCCGCAGCGGCGGCCGATTGAGTGGCTTGTAGAGCGCTCCTCCGGGTTTCACCCCCACGGTATTGTATGTTGTAACATGCCGGGGGTAAGCCGTGCGGTAATTACGAGATGTTGTGGCGTTATGCGGAAATAAGTTTAATGAGCCCGATATTAAACTTCGCATCCAGCATTGTATCTACCAGCTGTAGTGGAGTGCTTCGAGCCCAGCGGGTCTTACCTTGGTGGCGATTCTGGTGTGAGCGGTCTTCGGTGGTTGCGAGGCTCCGGAGTAGTTCTGTAATGCCGCCGAAAACAATTGGAAGAGGTGTAAAGACCCGGGGGGTTGTGGCAACGGCCGGGCCATCAGCGGTAACAGCCAGTCCGGCTTCCCCGTCCAGCAGTATGGGAGAAAAGGAAATCACGGCGTGGGAGCGTCGGCTCCGGCTTGCAGCAGGAAGGAAAGGGATCTCCCCCGGAAGAACTCGGAGGAATACTGAAGCGGTCGGAATTCAGCGGAGTATACCTGGCATGTTCAAAAAGCAAAATGGTAGAGGTAAGGCTTCACATGAGGTCGAAGGGAAATTACATCCCGGCGGACTGGTAGATAACTCTGCTAGCAACTATTCTAGCAACAATGTTTCAATGGATCCTCTTGAAATACTACAGCCGTTTGTGTCAGATGGAATTGTGGATAGAGGAAAGGCTGCTCAGGGTGACACTGATACGAATAAAGAGACGGAGGGAATGGAAGCAGTATCGGCCAAAAACAGTGTATCACTTCTCTCTCAGGCTGAAGCACAGCAGGTGGAAGTACAGCAGGTTGGGGGTTCCGCTAAAAAAAATGCACAGGCGTTGGGGGAAAATGGAATCTCGCCTCAAATGTTACAATCCCCTTTGCTGGTGGAAAGTTTGAATCAGCATTACAGGTGGTGTATGGTGTAGGGAAGCAGGATTTTTTTAAGTATCTTCAGGTACGCAGTTTTTTGACTAGTCGGGGTTCAGGTTCGATGTATCAATTCGGGCCCATCCCCTAATCGAAAAAATGAAGAAAAAACACCAATTGGTCAGTTTTATCAGCTACTTCTGGAAACACTCCCGGATGATTTAGATGCACGTAAAATAAAATGGCAAAATATATTAGGTTTAGATGATATAAATATATTAAAGTCTATCGAACTGGCAAATCAAGTCTTAATGACAGGAAGACTACGTAGCCAACATTACATGGCTCTATATGATCTTTATTATACACCTAGCAAGTTGGCTCGTTGGGGTGCAATTGCTGGAACTAAGTGTAATCGATGTGGACAGGTTTCGGCTGACTCAAGTCATATGTTTTTTTTTGTCCAAAATTGGGGAATTTTTTCAAAACATAGAGAAATTTTTGTATATAATATTTGGGCTCTCTATTCAAACTAGTGCGGGATTGACTATTTTTGGTGTAAGCTCGGATATTGATGCCAGCACAAGATCAGAAGATATAAATACACTTTTATTTATTATTATGGCAGTAGTAAGGGCTTGTATCACCAATGAATGGATTAGCCCTGATCCACCTACCTTTATTAATTTTCGTACGAGATTGCTTATTATGTATAATTTTGAATCTGCTATCTATAAAACTAAAGGTAGAAGGAAAAGAATAAAGGGTGCTAAAATCTGGGCGCCTATATCAGATTGGGCAGTTTGAATGAAATATGAGTTGGGTTAAATTGTTGGACTTAGATGGAGTTAGGGGGTTTTGGGGATTTAATTCCCTATGATTTGTTTAGTCAACTTTTGATTGTATCACCATAGGTATCCCATTTTTTATAAGGTGAATGCTAAACTGCCTTTTTTTTTTTTTTTTTTGTAAAGCTTTATGCCCGATCGCCTGTTTCCTTTTTCATGCCAAAAGGATTATCTTGATTTGTCTATTTTCTTTTTCTTTTAAGACATGATAATGATTCTGCAGTAATAATCATGTAATTGGCTAAAAATTTATTAATTGTCTTTTTTTGTTTTTTCTTTTTGGCTTTTGTGTACAGCCTTGGTCATGAAGGAGTAAATGCTGTAAAAAATTGAATAAATTTAAAAAAAAAATATTAGACAACAATTCAGGAAAAGCAGCTGAACATAATTTATACGAAATTTGTCAGAAAGATTTTTCATATCTATGAAAATTGATTTTATTGTTATTTATTTTGTAAAGTGGTGGGTGGTGCTCACCCCTTGAAAAAAGCTCATTATGAACCCAAAGAAGTTGGAACACGGTTATTTTGAAATAAATTTGACAATTAAGCATATCCTGCAGTGCCTGTCTTTCTTCTGTTTGGAGAAATGTTGTGTGTTTTGCTTGGGAACTTGCACCTCAAGGGAGAACCTGTATTCATGGTGAAAGTGGTCTTATAATGGCAAGACTGTGTAACACGGATGAATGCACACACACACACACACACACTCATTGAAAAAACACAAAGGTTAAAGTGATGCTATAGTCAATCAAATACACCAGTTATAGTAACTGAACCAACCATAACGTTTACACTTGCCATGAACAGTGATGTCTTCAATGATGTCATTTCGGATGTCATCAGTGATGTTATTATTGATATCATTGAACATGTCATTAGTGATGTAATTTGTGAGATCATAAGTAGTGCATGAGAAGTGCCACATTATAGCAATTATTTCCCTTCTGTGCGAGTGGCCCTAATATTGTGGTGAATGCAGACAAAGGTTTTGAGCATGGAAGATAAATTTTGTTTAGACAGAATTAATACCATTCTAATTCTTGGTCTAGCCAGGTGCCGCTTATAGATGTATTGCTAGCGTGTTTAATTTTTTTTTTTTAAATACACAAATATGTGCAAAATAAAGGGTCATTCAGTCAGCCCTTTTCATCCCCTTGACTGTTTAACTTTCAATCACTTTTTGCTTCCACCCACTGCAGCATAGAGCATGAGGCAGTTGGAAAGCCCAGTTCATGCACTGGCTGTGAAGCATTGCACTGTGAGTGAAGCATTTTGCTTGATCACAAGCTCATCCACCTGAAAAGAAGTGCACTTTAAAGCCAGGGATGGTGTGGATGAGCTACTGGGCCACGTCTTTACTTGTATAGTGTTTATATGTTTGCCAAGAGTGTTTTTTGCATAATTAGTCTTCTTTGGGTGGGTAAGTGGGAATGTAGTGACTGTATGGGTGAGTGAGTGGGTACCTGAATGGTTGTATGAGTGAGTAACTGGGTGTGTAAGTGGCTGTATGGGTGAGTGAGTGTCTGTTTCAGTGGGTGTTTGGTTAAATGAGTTGGTGTGCGAGTGGCTGTATTGGAGAGTGAGTGTCTGTGTGAATGGCTGTATGGGTGAGTGAGCAAATGTGTGAGTGCTTGTATGGATGTGTGAATGGATATGTAAGTGGTTGTGTGGGTGTGTGAGTGAGTGAGTGCTTGTATGGGTGAGTTAGTGGCTGTGTTGAGAGGCCATATGGGTGAGTGAGTGGGTGTGTGAGTGACTTTGTAGGTAATACGTGGGTGTGTGAGTAGCTGTATGGATGACTGAGTGGCTATGTGTACTGGCTGTACAGGTGAGTGACTGGTTGTATGAGTGGCTGTATGGGTTAGTGAATGGTTGTGTAAATGGCTATAGTAGTGAGTGAGTGGGTGTGCGAGTGACTCTATGGAGGAATGAGTAAGTGTGTGAGTACTGGTATGGGCCTGTGAATGGGTATGTGAGTGGTTGTGTGGGGGTGTGAGTGGGCAGAAAAAGAGATTGTATGGGGGTGTGAGTGGGTGTGTGAGCGGGTCTGTGTATGATGTCATCAATGATATCATTTGAAATTTCACTGACAATGTCATGAGTGATGTAATATGTGAGCTCATAATCAGTGCGTTGCTGAGAAGTAAGTTATAGTTAGATCAGGTAACTATAACTGCTGAATTTCACTGGTTTTGCACGAGTGAAATCTGAGTCTAACTATAACGTCTCTGTAACCCTGTTTTTTTCAGTGAATTTCTAAGGTTTTTTTAAATTTTATTTCCTAACTATAACATCCCTGTAACCTTTGTTTTTTTTTTAAGTGAATTCTTTTGTTTTTTTAGCTAGTAGTAGCGTTTGGAGAGTGGTGGAGAAAGGGGGCAGGGCCTCCGACCAGCTCCCAGTAATTAAGCTGTATGGGACTTACTGGAGGTAACAGGAGGGATTCTTGGCCTTCAAGGCCCCTCAGTATCCAAGAGGACTTCATCCCCCAACCAGTAGTGTACCAGGAGGCGTGTTTGCAGAGTGGTGGGGAAAGGGGGCATGGCCTCTGACAACCTCTCAGTAATCCCCCTGTGTGAGACTTACTGGAGGTAACAGGAGGGATAGTTGGACCCCAAAGACCCTCACGAGCCAAGGGGAATTCATCCCCTAACTAGAAGTGTGCCAGGAGGGGTGTTTGCCGAGTGGTGGAGAAAGGGGGCGTGGCCTCTGACAACCGCTCAGCAATCCCACTATGTGGGACTTACTGGAGGTAACAGGATGGGTATCTGGCCCCCAAGGACCCTCAGGAGTCCAGGGGACTTCATTCCCCAATTACTAGTGCACTAGGAGGCACGTTTGCAGAGTGGTGGTGAAAGGGGGCAGGGACTCCTGTGACTTGCAGCTGCTTTTTAATTTTTTTCTATTATTAGGGGAGGGGGGCCATGTGGCCCCCTTCCTAGGATGATTTCAGCCCCGGGAGACGCAATTCCCGGGGCCCAGCCTTTTTTTTTTAGGTGAGGGGCTGCACAGCCCTCCTACTTTCACTTTATTGGGCTGCCTCGGGGAGTTGGTGGTCCCGGGGGTAAAAAATGGCCTTGGAGGGGGGTAACGTGGCTCCCCTCCCTCTTTGATTAAAAATCTTGCCCTGGGGAGGTGGTGGTCCCCAGGGCATGGGTATCCGAGCAGCCCCTCACTCCATCATGCTTTCTGGAAAATTTGGTGTAATTCAGCGGTTAGGGTTGCAGTCGTGTCAAGAATAACACCAACCACCACGAAAGATAACATAGATACCTTTCACGAGCTGATCACTGAAGGATTGAAGAGAATCCACAGGGGAACTAATGAAGGCAGAATGAGAAAAACAGCCAGCGAATGGAAATACCATGATTTGGTGTCTAAGTTAAGGAAAAACAAAAATGTGGTGATACGGAACTCCGACAAAGGAGGTAACGTTGTGCTATGGCCCATCAGCATGTATGTACATGAAGCACGTACACAACTAGGACAGAGGGATTGCTATGAGAGATGCAAACATGAGGCAATTACCAAAGCACAAGTTCAATACACCCAAGAACTAGAACAATGGATGAAGGAGGGCTTGCTCTCACATGATGAATTCATGTACCTTAAGAATGACAATCCCAGGACACCGGTCTTGTATTTAATACCAAAAGTCCACAAAAATGCCAGTTGTCCCCCCGGACGGCCCATCATTTCAGCAATCGAGAGCATGATGGAAAATACATCCAATTATATTGATTTCTTTCTGAAAAAGCACGCAACAGATTTACCATCATACATAAGGGATAGCAGTGACTTCCTGAAAATGATATACGGTACACCCATGGAACAGGTCTATGTGTTAATAGCACTGGATATAACGACCCTATATACTAGCATTTCCCACACCGTTGGTTTGAGAGCCATGCAGCATTTCCTACGGGAGAGACCAGTAGGCTTGTTCAATCACACCCAAATGTTGATTTCCATGGCAAAAAGGTGCCTGGAACATAACTTTTTTCTGTTTGGGGGAGAATTGTATCAGCAACTACGTGGGACTGCGATGGGCACCTGTTTCGCCCCCAGTTATGCATGCTTACATGTAGGCTGGTGGGAGGAACAGGTGCTCCGCAGAGAACACGCACAGACCTGGGACAAACACATAGTAATGTGGGTAAGATTCATAGACGACCTGCTTGTGATTTGGAGGGGCACTATCAACTCTGCGGAACAGTTTGTTAAGCTTTTAAATAATAATGACTTGAACTTAAAGTTCACAAGTAACATCAGTAAAAGCAATGTGACGTTCCTCGATATAGAAGTATACGTTCAGGTGGGTAAGCTAGAGACGGAGCTCCACAGAAAAGAGACAGCAGGGAACACAACCCTCCATGCCTCCAGCTTCCACCCAGGTCACACTAAACTAAGCATACTCTATGGAAAAATGCTAAGAGCAAGCAGAAATTGTAGCACAGAAATCAAATTAATTAAGTGCCAGGATGAAATGTCCCAAAGATTTCTAGAAAGAGGTTACAATAAAAAAGTGATTGAGGAGGCACGACAGGCAGCGAACAGAAAGAAACGTGAGAGGATCATATTTCCCCAGAAAAAAACTAGGGCGGAGAAACCCCAGATGAGATTTATGACCACCTATAATACCCAAAACAAAGAACTCAGGGATCTACTAAATAAAAACTGGCATACAGTTAGAACAGACCCAGTTATAGGGAACATACTCCCAAACATCTCTCCATAACATACTGGAGAGCTCCGTCATTAAGAGACGCAGTGGTAAAAAATAGCCCTGAAATGGAACGTGAACCGTCGCTGTAGGGCGTGTAGTATACGTCAGAACCCCACAACCAACTCCACTCCCTTCAGAGAAAGGGAGGTAGTGATTAAGGGAGCCTACAACTGCAAAACCAAATTTGAGGTCTATGTACTAACGTGTACTTGCGATTTAAAATTTGTGGGGAGTACAACATTGCAGGTTCATAAAAGAATCCTGCAGCACATGAGGGCAATAACTAATGGGGATCGTTAATACCCTGTAGCCCGCCATTGTGAGATGGTGCATCAAAAAGATCCAGCACAAGTTAATTACTTCATAATAGATGCAGTACCAACAAATAGGAGGGGTGGTGATCGCACAAGAATACTATGTGAGCTTGAAACTAAATACATCCTCACACTTGACAGTAAGATGCCGAATGGGCTGAACTATGATGAGGAATTGTACTCGTGTCTATAATAATCATGATGAAATGTATAACTGTACCTGGAGTTTATTTTGAAATTATGATGTATTTTGATTTATTCCTTGCAAAAATGGCCTGTTTTCTTTTTTAAAAAGTGGCATGATGATATGGAAAGGCACTTACCGACCCGGATGTAAATAGAGATGCATAATCAATGATTAGTTGTTCAGAGAATAGTAGGGTACGTGCCAGGGATAATGGCTAAATACATTTTTCACTATGGAAAAAGTGCTGTGGGGAAAAAAGGCACTTGCCTTGATATCAATGGTAAAACATGGATTACACTTATGCACTTTAATATAAATAAGGCACTTGCCTTTGATTTTTAAAGATGGAATGTAAATCGTACTTATGCACTCTGAATGTATTTAGTGCCACATTATAGTATAATTTTGGGCGAAAAAGTAATGTGAAGTGATTTAAACTTTACGAAATGAATTGTATTTTGTGCCACAATGTAGTGAGTCTTTTTTTTATGTTGATCTGACTCCCGTAAACAAAGGGCAAACCACAACACATAAACACCATGTGACCAAGGCCGAAGTAACGTCCGAAACGCGTTATGGCTAACGTAATTAAAGCAACTTGAAAAATCCACAGTTGAGTGGGCTCCGTTTGTGTGGATCTTTATCAAACGTGAAGTTGAGATATATATATATATATATATATATATATATATTTTCACTGACAATACCATAGGTTTCAGGGACGTTATAGTTAGAAATTATCATTTAAAAAACCTTTGAAATTCACTGAAAAAAACATAGGTTTCAGGGACATTATAGTTAGAAATTAGCCTTTAAAAAACCATAGAAATTCACTGAAAAAAACATAGGTTTCAGGGACGTTATAGTTAGTTGGACATTTCACTCGTACAAAACCAGAGAACTTCGGCCGTTATAGTTAGTTGAGCTAACTATAACTCGCGCCCCTGCAATGCACTGCTGATGATGTCACATATTACATCATTCATGACATGGTCAGTGACATCACTGATAACATCACTGATGACATCACTGTTGACATCATCCAGTGACTGTGTGTTTCTGTAAAGTTTAAATATGTTTTATATATATATATGCCAAGGTGTATTGAAGTATGAGTGGGTGTATGAGTGTCTGAATAGATGATTTAGTAGGTGCGTGACTGACTGTATAAGTGAGTGATTAAACTTGTCTTATTGAATGCATGGGTTAGTAAGTAAACTGTGTAAATGTCTGTATCAGTCTGTCAGTTGGTGTGTAAGCGGCCGCATGGGTTGGTGAGTAGCTACATGAGTGTCTATATGGGTTATTGATTGGTTGTCTGAGTATCTGTATGGGTGCCTGAGTGTCTGTGTGGGTGGGTGGGGGGTGTGTGACTCTGTGCATGGGTTCAAGAGTGCATCTGTGAAGGGCTGTATAGGTGGGTGAGTGTGTGTATGGGTGTGTTGGTAAGTGAATGGATGTCTCAGTGGTACATGTGTGAGTAACCACATATGTGAAAGGCAGTATATGTGAGTGTTGGAGTATATAAATCACTATATGTGAGAGTGAGTGATTGTGAGAGTGGCTGTATGGATGAGTGTGTGCTTGTATCAGTGATTGTATAAGAGAGTAAGTATGTGTTAGTATCTGTATGAATAAGTGAGGTAGTGTGTGTATAACTGTATAGGTGAGTAAATGGGAGTGTGAATGATTCTTTGCATGATCGACTAGGTGTGTGAGAAACTCTATGGATGAGTGGTGATGTGTGAGTGTCTGTATAGGTGTATGAGTGCAAATGACAGTGCTGTATTGATAAGTGACTGCATGTATGAGTGACTGTATGGGTGAATGAGTGGACGTGTGTGTAGACTTAGGAATCAGTGAGTGGGTATGTAGTAACTGGTATTGGTGTGTCTATGGTTTCGAAAATGGTAGTCTGTATTTTAGAGTGGGTGTATCAAAGGTTATATTAGGGTGTGAGGAGGTGCATCAGATTATCACGTGGATGATGTCATCAGTGATGTCATCCGTGATGTCATTTGAGATGTCATCAGTGATGTCATCAGTGATGTCACTGACCATGTCATGAATGATGTACTATGTGACATCATCAGCAGTGCATTGCGGGGGCGCGAGTTATAGTTAGCTCAACTAACTATAACAGCCGAATTGCTCTGGTTTTGTACAAGTGAAATGTCCAACTAACTATAACGTCCCTGAAACCTATGGTTTTTGAAGTGCAGAAAAAGAAAGAAATGTGCAGAAAGAAGCAACAGAAATGCAGAAAGAGGCAAGAGAGGCGCAGAAGGAAGCAAGATTGGCTTGCACACCATTAGTACCAATTTAACACCCACATTTAGCAATAAGTAACAGGTGACCATTCTAGGTTTGCAAATGGCCTTCCACCACGCTGTAACACTTGTCGCTGCATTTTTGGTAACGTTTGAGCGGTTTGAGCTAGAAACAAGGCTTTTTTTGTTCAAATCTGCAGATTAGGGAGCAGATGATGGATTATGTGGCTAATGCAGAAAATGTATAATTGTGCGAAAATCGGTGCAGCCAAACAGTCGCATAATTCCAGTGGCCCTGCTCATACCTCTGACTAGGTCCACAAGTGCTCCTCAGTGATTCCTTCTTTTTTTGTCTCACTGAGTTCATAGTTGTGCTTCTATGGAAACGAGGAAGACTAAACCTGAGGTTACCAATCCACAACACAGACTACCATACCACATAATTACTCTCCATAACACATAATCCCACTCTACATAATTCCTATACACTAAATACCACATACTTTCTATCCACATAATTTCACTGCACAACATACCACATAATTCCACTACACACAACGTATATCCACTCCACTCCAAAAAACATTAGTAAAAAACTTTTACATTTACAACGCCAATAGCTCTAACTCTCGCAAATGCGAAACCTATTACATTGCAAACACTTCTTTAACTAGACTCGCGTTTGCAGAGTGGTGGAGAAAGGGTGCTGGGCCTCCGACCAGCGCTCAGGAATTCCGCTGCGTAGGATTTACAGGAGGTACCAGAAGGGCTTCTTGGCCCCCAAAGTCCCTCAGGAGTAAAGTGGACTTCATCCCCCATCCCGTAGTCTGCCAGGAGGCGCGTTTGCAGAGTGGTGGAGAAAGGGGGCATGGCCTCCGAAGACGTCTTAGCAATCCTACTGTGTGGGACTTACTGGAGGTAACAAGAGGGGTACTTGGCCCCCAAGGACATCCTTGGGTGTCAACTACCCCTCCTATTACCTCCAGTAAGTACCAAACAGCAGGATTGCCAAATTCTCATAACAGGCCACGCCCCCTTTGCCCACCACTCTGCAAACGCGCTCCCTGGCGCGCTCTTGGATGGGGATTGAAGTCCCCTTTGCTGCTGGGGGTCGTTTAGGGACCAACTAGCCTACCTCTTACCTCCAGTAAGCCCCACAGAGTGGGATTGCTGAGAGGTGGACACAGGCCACGGCCCCTTTCTCCACCACTCTGCAAACGCACCCCCTGGTGCGTTCTAAGTTGGGGGATTGAGTCCCCTTGAATACTGAGGGTCCCTGGGGGCCAACTAGCCCACCAGGTACCTCCATTAAGTACCACAGAGCTGGATTGCTGAGAGTGGTCCGAGGCCACGCCCCCTTTTTACACCACTCTGCAAACACGCCTCCTGGTGCACTGCTATTTGGGGGATGAAGTCCATTTTAGTCCTGAGGTCCTCAGGGCACAAGAGGACCTCATCGCCCCACCAGCAGTGCGCTAAGAGGCACCCGGGACATTGCAGGAGCCGGCTCTGGGGGGTGGCGGTCCCCAGGGCCATCAAGGGCTCTAGGAGGGGGACCGCGCGGCCCCCCTCCCAACGTTTAACATAGCCCCGGTGAGGTGGTGGTCCCCAGGGCCCGGTGGTCCGCAACAGACCCCCGCATTTTATTATTTAGTACCCCGGGGAGGTGGTGGTCCCCGGGGCAGTGTGGGGGGGCTTGAGCCCCCCCACACTAATTATTACTTATAGCCCCGGGAGGTGGCGGTCCCCAGGGCTAGGGGGGTCCATGAGGCCCCCCCGACCTTATTTAATTAAAGCCCCAGGGAGGTGGTGGTCCCCGGGGCTGCGGGGGGACCACGTGTCCCCGCACATAAATTATGAAGCCCCGGGGAGGAGGCGGTCCCTGGGGCTGTGGAGGCCCCCACACCTAAATTTAGAATTGCCCCCAAGACCTGGCCCACCCGGGGGCTTTTTAACAAACGAAGCGCGGGAGACCGCGCTTCGTTTTTTTAAATAATTTTGGCTGGATTCGCGCACCCAGCGCGAATTCAGCCAAAATTATTTTAAACAAATGCTTTTTCTGGGCCTGGGGGTTCTTGTGGGGCCCCCTGAGCAGCCCTAGGGGGTCAGGGTGTTTCTACCATGCCCCCTTTTCTTGTTTTTTACCTTTTTTTAACCTATTTCTTGTGACTCGGTTACCGAGTCACAGGATGGCTACCAACACATTCTGGTTTGGAGTCTTGGCAGCCAATCAGAATTGAGCTTGTGCTCGGGAGGGTTCGTGAATCCTCCTCGGTGCTCAGATATCGATATTTTTATTTTTTGAATTTCTCAGCAACTACTGAACAGATTTACACCATTTAAAAAAAGAGTGCTTTCTGAAACAAGAGCTACCGTTTTGCCAAATTTGGTGTAATTCTGTTCAGCAGTTCGGGCTGTAGCCGTGTCTAAAGTTTCCTATGGAAATTTACATAGGGAAAACGCGTTTTGGGACCCCCCTTTTTTCTCAGCCCCAGCTTCACGAATCACCCCGAAACTTTCAAGACAGGAGCTGACCGATCCGGGCCATTAGTTTTGAAAATGTCGCGAAGATTCGTCAACCGGCGCTAGCGTTGTTGTGTAACCGGGGCTGCTCTGTGGTGACTGCGTCACACAAAAACAGATCTGGTCTGAGGCGGCGCTCACGTGGGCAGCAGTTGACAGGCAGCGCGCTTTTAAGCTCCCACTGCTTCCCTCCTCTGTGCCCAGCTGTCTTTTTTCCTCCGCCCTGCTCCCAGCCCTCCTTGCTGCTGTACCTTGTTGAGGTGGGGGTTGCGGGTGATATCATAGCCCCTCTTGTTGGTGTAACGGAAGGTTGTGCTATCGGCTCCCTGCTGCTTCTTGTCACCGGAACTCTGCTGGGGGGTCTCCTCGGGTCTCTTTTGCACTGACGCCATTGCTCAAGTGTTTGTCTCACTTTAGAAAGTATCGACAGGGTAAAATAAACTTTCACTGAACTAATGATGTTGCAGGGAGCGGGTGGTCCCTGTAAGGGAGATGGGACTGTCGGCGGTGTTGCTCCGGGCTGCGACGGGTGTATCCAGTATCACAGCATACGCTGAGTCATGGGCAGGACCGGTTCTTCGGCTCATCAGAAAGTTTTATCACCGCACCAGGCGGGCCAAGGGCATATGTAAATTGCTCCACTTGCAATAAAATACAAGCCTGGTGAACTTGCATAAGGCATGCTTTTATCGCCAATAACCGATAAGGACCCGTTCCTTGTCAGGAGAGTGTGATTAAAGTACGCTTTCGCTGAAACTGATATGAATGCAAGCAAGAAACCAAACCCTGGATCTGTAATAAAATCTGCTGTTATACAGATGCGAGTCCTATCGCATTGCACAAGCTTGTTTTTTAACGTAATTCCTCGCATGGTGAGCGCTTTGGGAGCCTCTTGATCGCGCCCCACTCAGCGTGGATTAGCCCCGTGTTGCTGGGGCAACGCCAAGGAGAAGTCCGGTGGTAGCCCCACCCCTCCCCTGGAGCGCGAGGGCTCCGATCCAGAAGTCACCGCTGCTGTCCTGGCAGAGACAGCACCTGTTCTGCTTTGCGGGCCATCCAGAGGACCCGACGATCCAGGAAGCTGCAGAGGCTGGGAACAGGAGACTTCGCTCTATGCTGCACCCGAACCCGCCTGAGACCAGAAGAGGTCTCCAATGCAGGGACTGCTTATTATACGTAGGGCACGCAAAAAGGCTTGACCGGCGGGGACTCTGCTTCAAGTCCAGCCGCCGGAGGCGTGGTACAGGCCCAGAAACTTCATGGGCACCATGAAACCACCTTGGTACACGCCGAGAAGGAGGGCCGCGCCGAGCACTGATGCTCCTTGCCTTGCACCCTGTCCTGCTCCGAAACCACCTCCGTAACCAGTAGGTGCCGAGAAGGAGGGCTGCGCCAATCACTGTCCTGCTCCGAAACCACCCCCGTAACCAGTAGGCGCCGAGAAGGAGGGCCGCGCCGATCACCGTCCTGCTCCTCATCTCAGTGGTAATGTTTTAAAATAATTATGAATAATTATGAAGGCCCAAGAGCTATAAATTGCTGTTCATGCTCAGGTGTCACAATAAATGCATTCGCCTCAGTCGCCACCTTAAAATGGATTTTCTTCAATAGAAACGCCATTGCAAAATTGGCAGTCATGCGTTTATCTATGTTAATTGTTGTATGTGAAGTTTTGTTTTCATGTTCCTCACATCATTTTAATATGAAATACATTGCAGCACTGTATAAACAGGAGTGGCTGGAAGTTACAGTTTTTGTCTAAATATCTCCTACGGAGGCTTGCCAGTTGCACGATGTGATTTGGCGGTGGTGATGTACTTGGGCGGGGACTTCACTGTCCTTTTTCACGGAATGTCAGAACTGAACACAGGAATTGAATTACTGCCATCGTTCGCAAAAAGAGTCACAACCCCTGTAGGGATCCCTGGTATTAGCCAGGCAGTCGTCGTATTCCTCCTCACCCACCTACAGCCCTGTGGTGTTCAAGTGCCAGGGTACCACCTTGACCTGCTGCACATGGGCATAGCACTGACTGTTGTGAGATTCTAAAGCATCACTGCTGTGGTAATGACTTTGCCACACTGTAATTACTGCTTCTTATGAGCAATGCAAATTCCATCAATTTCTTTGTGCCTCATGCCACAGAAAGAAAATGCCCGTTCAGAAAGTATTTTTTTTGCTATTTGTTGATTTTTGTTGAGAAGGCTCAACAAAGTGTGATAAACCTTGTTTCTGGTCTAGTCCGAGCCATTATGGAAGAGAAGCAGCTGGCTCGCATGCCCGCCAGAGTACCGCACCTGGAAGACGGAATTTAAATAAATAAAAACAAAACAAACAGCTCATCCTATTCTCCAAAACAAAGCCAGGCTGCTTCCACATCCCAAAGTTGTTCTCAACGGAACGGAAGATAAACAACAGAGATTCAGTAGTCCATGGCAGATGGCGCTATGTAAATAAGTTTGTCTACGGTGATCAGTCATTGTTGTCCTTCTGTTGCCCGGAATCGATTATGTCTTTAAACACTGCCAATCAGAACTGAAATGTGAAGAATGAAGCTAATTTATTACGGGTTAAGGATTACTGCTAAACACAGAGCAGCAAATGAAAATGGCAATCTGTCATAATAAAAACAGCAAAATCATGGACAGAAGATGTTCATGCGGAGGTACAATGCACTGGTTATTCATCTTTATAGGAGAAAGCATCAGTAATTTAAGTGGGCCGGGTCCTGCCGGTGCTCAGCACCGGCAGTTCTAACTAGCAGGTGCTGAGACGGGTCCCTATCGGGCTCTCCATTTTTGCCCCCACCCTCAGGGTGAAAAAATCTGAACTCTGCAGCAGTACCACTGTTCAAAGCCTTTGATGTAACTTCAGAGACTCGCTTTAGTTCTTTCACAGTCTCATACCTGGAGTGTTACACAGTTTGGTGCTCACTTTCCCTCCATATTAAAGAACAGTAGATGTTTCAGCACCCAGGCTAATATGCTGCATTGCTAAATACATATAAGGTCCCAAAGGCGAGACCGATGCATTGCAAATGCTTGTTTCATTTGGAAATAACTTTGAAGTTGTTTGACGAATCTTTATGAAATTTTTAAAACTCATTTGCCACTCGCTTCTGCTGCTGTGTTGAAAATTTCGGGGTTATCCATCAAGCGGGGGCTGAGAAAAAGGTGGGGTCCCAAAACGCGTTTTCTCCAGGTTAATATCCATAGGAAACTTTAGACATGACTACAGCCTGAACTGCTGAACGGAATTACACCAGATTTGGCAGGAAGGTAGCTATTTGTCCAGAAATCACCCTTTTTGTTAAATGATCGAAATCCGTTTAGTAGTATTTGAGATATCATAAGAAATTTTCAGTTGTTTATCTGGGGACACGGAGGATTTGCGACCCCTCCCAATCTTGTGCTAAGATCTGATTGGCTGCCAACACTTCAAACCAGGAAGTGTTGGCAGCCATCTTGTGACTCAGTTGAACTGAGACACATAAGAAAAATTACAAAAAAAGAAAAGAGGCAGAGTAAAAATCCCCTGACCCCCTAGGCTCCTTGGGGGTGGGGGGACACACAGACCCCCCAACCAAAAAACAATTTTTTTTTAAATGTCATCAGGAGTCACGCTGGATTCACAACTCCTGCTGAATTTTTAAAAAGGCTGAGCCCGGGGATGGGGTTACCGGGGCTGAAATCAGTGATGTCACTGACCATGTCATGAGTGATGTAATATGTGAGGTCATAAGCAGGGCACTGCGGGGGCATGCATTATAGCTAGCTCAGGTAACTATAACTGCTGAATTGCACAGGTTTTGTACGAGTGAAATCTGAACCTAACTATAACATCCCTGTAACCTTTGCTTTGTTCAGTGAATTTCTAAGGTTTTTTTTACTTCTATTTCCAACTATAAAGTCCCTGTAACCTTTGTTTTTTTCAGTGAATATATATACACACACACAAACACACATTATGACATTTTAAATACCAGTGTATAAACTTTTCTATTTTGGACTGTATATTCCATGTAATGTCTTGATGACGCCTTATAACTTTAAGAAGGATGTAATGCATGAACGTTATAATGGAGGATAAAAGACAAGTCAAGCAAATCAATAATTTATTAACATGGAAAGGAAAGTGGGAATAATTTCAGCCTTTTGCTTTTAACAAATATGCTCAGGGTATAATTATTCTACACTGAAGTGCAACCATGTTTGCCAATGGAAAGACAAAAAGAGAAATTGGATTTTTAAATGAAAGTTAATGCATTTTCACTTTAAAGGTGTTTGATATACTGTGCAAATGAAATAAAGAATGTATTAGTGAATTACTGGTCATTTGGGGGTCATGCAAGAAACTGTAAAAACAAATGAAGGAAATATGTCCGCAAAAAGTAATTTGAAATCAAGAAAGATACTTCAACTGCTACCTCTGAGAATTATTAATTTATCCTACCCCAGAAGAAGGTGGTACACATAGTCTGCGTTACTTCCCTTTTGCCCTAACCAATGAGTATTCAGTGCTGTACAAAAACGTTAAATGAAATAATAATAAGTAAATAAATATAAACAATTACAAAAAAAGTAAATAAATTACCAGAGTGAGCTGTTTGATTCTCCAAAATAGACATAATTAACATTGCATCGATTTAATTAAGTGTATAGTTAGCATTTCACATTTTCTAACGCATGCAATACATCAGTTTGACATCTCCATACTGATATCTTGCCCAAAAATAGCATCACGCCGGCTCTTTCACTCGGAAACGGATTACAATGAAGGGCATGACATTTAGGATCAAGAGATGCGAAGAAAAGCATGTCATACATAGGAAGAACTGGGCCTACTCTTATAGGAATCAAAGAGGGGGAAGGGTCAGGTGAACTATGGGAAAAGAGCCCCACTGAACTCCCTTGTTGCGCTGCATGCAGACAATGGAAATACTAATATTATGGGCCTATCTAGTATTTTGGCTTTGTTTATAATTTGTTCATTCCATCCTGCTGGTAGAATGCAAAACGCTGTGCTTCGTAATGCCATTTGCACCTGGGAGCTGAGCAAGAGCCTCCTGACTTAACACTCAGAGAGTGGAAATGAGATTTGGGAGTGTGAAGAAGCAGATCAGATTGACAGGTTTGCAGATTGCTCCACACAGTAAGCCGAGGTTGGTAAAGCACATTAGCAAAGCTGCTGGACTGATTTAACGTGTTTGTGAAGTCAGAATCTTTAAATACTGTGGGACCTGACCTTTGAGCTTTGTATTATGCAAATGTGGTGTTGAGAGAACGTAGTTAGGAGGCAAATTGAGGTTTCTTAGCAAGTGCATTGAATGAAAAGGAGCCAACGTCCAGTAGGTCCTTGTCCTGTGACCTCCAACAGCAACTGCCTCAGCACCCACTACTGGAACGCCCAGAGTGAGGAAAAGAACATGGAACAATCAATTAAACATAAACAATTCTGTATGAAGGCAAGCATAAAGGAAGGTAAGATAAGAACACAGTGAAAATAAATGAAGGACTACTAGCATACACTACTCCAGCGGGGGCTCCTCTGCTATGGCAGAGGAGCATCACCCCCACCTGCCAGCAGCGTAAAAAAAAAAACGATAATAAACCCGGGTTTATTATCGTTTAATTTTGTTTCCTGGCTGAGTCTTGGGGGTGGTGACAGGGAGATAACAGGCACCAACAGGGAGTGGTATGCACTGCCATCAGTGCGCATGTCGGTTTGGCTGGCCCACTCAGGCCGGCCAACCCGACATGAGTACTGAAGCTGTCTCCAACCCGAGCTGCGTTGCCTGGTTGGAGACAGCAAGCACAGGCTCCCAGTCTGTCTGGGAGCACAAATCGAGGGCACTCAGGCCCAGTGGCGGCTCCTCCATTGGGGCGTGGGGGCGTCGCCCCACTGCTTTCTCACAGTGCGAGAAGCAGAAACATGAAATGGTAAAACTACCATTTCATGTTTCTGCTTCTTGCACAGCGAGAAAGCAGAAGTGCCTGGAGTGCCTGGTTGTAGGTGGGAGGGTGGGCGTTCCTGCTCGAGTGCAGGGGGGGCGTGGCTATCCCACTGTCTTTGAATGCTGACTGTTTGTTCGGCCCCAGGGCCGACCAAACCAGTCATGCGCAGTTGCGCGCTCTCTCTTTTTCTCTATGTAGGCAGCATGCAGCCTACATAGAGAAAATGGCTCCCTGGCCTACAGGCGCCCGGTAGGGCGCCGTCCGCTGCGCCACACCAATCACTACGCTGCCATTGCAGTGTTGTGATTGGCTTAGGGGAGCGGGAGGGAGGTTGCCTAGTAAACGCGGGCCGGCCGGGAGCAGCAGAAGCTGAGGTGGTGACAAGTGACCCCGAGGAAAGCAGTGGGACGATTTAAGGTAAGTTCTAAATTTTATTTATATTACCGTCCCGCTTCCCCCGCCACCCCCACCCCGCGCAAACCCCCTCCCCCCCCTGACCTTCTGTAACCTTCCTGAAGCTGAGTGACAAAGAGGCTACGGCGGCCCCTCGTCACCATTATGAATTTACAGCATGATATTGCGGCAATCATTTTTCTCATATTCCTCAGACAGCCCTAAGGTTCCGAGAAAGCTCGGTGAAAGCACATGAGACTTCTGTGAACTGCCCTGGCTCACCCCCCACCGCCTCTTTGACGTGAGCTTTGGTTTCTCTCCTCTACCCACCGGTATCCATCAAAGGTTTGTCCTTGTCTCGCATACTATGCCGTTCTTCTTCAAGAGAGAGTTCGGCGTGCTCGGCAGCTTCGTGTACAGTTTGGGACAGTTAGCGGGTTTCAGCCTTGCCATGGCACGTGTAACCATTCTCAGATTGTCGGGTACGTTATGAAACAGTTCCAGGGACCAGGGGTCACAGGGCAACTTTCGGGAGAACAGCATCTTCACAAAACGTGAGGTAATGTATATCTGTGCATTGCGCACAAAGCTAAGAACATGTTAGAATCAGGTACTCTGGCTCACTGACACGTCCGAAGGGCTGTAACCCACACTGTGGTGAGAATTTGAAGCACGTGTTATTGAGCAAAGTTCTGAATAATTTTTATTGTCAGCTTCGCGGGTGTCATAAAGCTTCATACCACTGCCAGTTGCATGACTTAGCAGTACCAAGCACCCAGCTAGGAAGGAAAATGCTGGGGGCTCTGCCAAGGTGTGAACTCTTCTTCTATGAGTATGCTACGCAGGGCCGGTCCTAGGATTTGTGGGGCCCTGGGCGAAAGGGAAGATGTGAGGCCCCTCTAATTTGCATGTGACATCACAAGAAGTGACATCATAGAAAACTGACATCACAAGACTATTAATCTTTATCATTGCTGAAGACACATAGTGTTGATATCAGTCACATGAATTAAAAGATAAATATCCAAATGAAATACGTCTATCTATTTTGAAACTGTATTAAGTGGATTACATAGTCATATTGGATGGGAAAGCTAGACGCAGGTCTCGAAAAGATGGATATTCTAACTCCTAGTTAACTGTGAGTTACCAAATTAGTGCATAGTAATAATTAGAGAGCATTGCAGAAAATAAATTGAATGGCATCCCAGGTAAAAATTATGCAACAGGGTATAGCGAGATGAAGTTGAATTCAGATACAAATACCTTTTTTATTCTTTTTGAGAGCTTCATAAATCAGACTAGAACAAAAAAGGACAGCAGAGTTCTGTAGAAAAAAAGCTTTCGGATTTAGGATTCAGAATGATTATATTCTCCTCACAGGGGATGTAAGCCATGTGAGGAATATATACATTTCTTATAAAAAGCAGATAAAAGGAAACATTACAATCTGACAATGAGGAGATAAGTAAATTGATAAGTACATAATTCCAGTGAAACATAAATAGAGTAACTTCAAAGTTCTAGGTTATTCTCATTGGGTGGCTCCCTGGTATTGAGTCATTACGTAAAGTTTAGTATCTGTGTGTTTAAAGTAAAGGTATGCTGCAGATTTAAGGGGTTTTCATACCAAGGTTTTTCATTTGGTGTCATACCAGTTGAAAGTTGTAGTGGCAGAATGGCATTATTCTGATGAAAATCCATCAATCACCCCAAAAAGATAGTCCTATTCTTCTATATATTCACAACTTTATGTGGTCGTCCAACTTGAGAAAAATATGGGGTAGGGCAGGAATGTGGAAAAAAAGAAATTGCCATCTTCATATTATGTCCTGTACACATCTGGAAGTTATTGGTAGAATGTGCCCTGTTTCGCCTACATCCTAATACAAACATATACATATAAAAGGTTATCAGAAAGCTCATTCATAACTAACAGTGAAATAATACAAGGCAACAAAATTAGTGTTATACTTACCTTATCCTTCAATGATTAGGTGGTGACGATCCTCTGAGCCGATCAGGATATTCCTCAAGACATTGGATATCAGAAGTAAAGTTAACTTGTGGAGACACACAAAAAGTGTTTTTCACAAGGCTCTCAGGTTAGAGAAGAGCAGTTATATCAAATGGGGGGGACCAGGAGTCATTAGGTCCAGCATATAAGCTCCTTACTATATATAATGGTCCAACAGTTCTATGAAAAGATCTCCGGTAAAGTGCCCCCTTGTGGGTGCCCGTTGGGCATTGCAGTGCTGGCCCGACAAGGAGCTTGCCCGATGATAAAGCATGACCCGCATACAGGTGTGTGAGGGCACTTGCTCCTATTACAGCATATTCCCCCTCTGATAAACGGTATTCCTACACACTTATTCCACCGTCTTTAAAAGGAACTGCATACTCTTGTTGGATCAGATAAGAGCAGTGCCAAGATTGAAAAAAGTGAGAAATACAAATCTGTGTCATGATGCTCTCCTAGACAAAATAATGGAAGCAGGGTAAGTCTTATTTCTTCAATTGTGTCTTTTTTACCCTGATATGTCATTCACTACTAATAATGAAGGTGAACATTTCTGGGAGGAAATTCCTAAAGGTCATGAGGATGTTTCCTCATGTTAGCTAGAATGAACAAGGGTCCCTGGGACTCCAAGTAAAATATTGGGCTTGAATGGAGGGGTGATGCCACAATGCAACACTAGGCAGCACAATTTGCTCTTGTGCTCTCAGGGAAAAAACCTATCAAGCGCTTTGTCACTCACCTTTCCATGTGCAGGGTACCAGTGTAGCTGGGGTCTAAACCACAATCCGAATAAGACCCGTCCGACTGGTGATTGTCTGCTTTTGACAGCCTTCTGCAGCTTGAGAGAGGCTTGTGTGAAATCCTGCTAAAAATATTGGCTTCCTTTGGGCCCGTAGAAGTAGGTGGAATTTGGATGTTATAAAGTTTATGTTGTTTCTGCTGAGGTTGTCAGCCTTGATTTCTCTTCGGCTTCCTTCTTCCTTCATCAGGTGTACTTTTTTTTAGCATTAGGCCATATCTCTGCCTCTAAATAAATAAATAAAATAGTGCATGGCTACAGCTTATGTCACCAATTACCATTCTAGGAATTTTGGCATCTTTTTATTCATTGAAAGCCTTTGCTTCCAGGCACATGTCGCCATGTGGATTACTGGGCCTTCTGTGATTATCACCCTTTTGGGGTACAGGCACACATCATTCCACTATCACTGTGGCTAAGCTGGGAATTCATAATTATAATTACAGTTGGTGAGTCTCCCTCTCACATACCCTCACCCATCTCACCCCCTGGTGCTGCTTCCCATAACGTAAGCTGTACCTCGTTGCCCATCACGCATGACATAAAACACATTACACATAAGCTCAAAACAACACAACACCCTTCCAACCACAAACTTCCAACTACATGTTGTAGCTTGCTACCTATGTTGGTAAGTGCTTCAGCGCCTCACATATGGGTAGTAAGCGCTAAACAAATGCTACAATACCATACAATATCTTAATTGGACACATCCAAGTAAGACACTTGAAAAGCTAAAATCCCATTCAAATGAATTAGAAATGCTTCCAAATTGCTGCTGTGGGTAACACAGCATTGAATATTAATCTATAAGGCTGCTTGGTGGGGGTAACGTGATTTCTATTGTGATCAATGTGCAACCTCGAGCAGGCTAGCTGACATAAGGTTGGCATGAAGTTCAGACCTCTCATCTTTCATGTAGAATTTCATTAGTGTACCTATTTAATTGCTCACTTAACAGGCTGTCCAGCCTACGATTAACATATCCTTAAACTGGGTAACAGTAACGTATGCTTTTCGCAACACTACAAATTACGTTTCTCAAGGATAAACCTGTGAAAAGGAAAGCTCCAAAGGGCTGCCATCTTGCCAATGCACCAAAACCAAAGTATGAAGATGGGGATTAAGGAATGAGTTAGTGAGCATCATTGCCATACTATGGCTACACCTTTACATGCGAGGCCAATAGGAACCCCTTGCACAATGTCCATCTTCTTTCTGATCCCTCAGTAAACTGGATTTGTGCTCAGTACATGCAACAAACAAAGCTAAATACGTGCCGGGCCTTTATCATTGTGTGTTGACGCTAATAATTGGGGCCTAGTATTGGATAGTAAATCTGTTGACAAACAAAGACTGGAGAGGAGGCAAGCAAAGGCCTCAGTTTGTTCACAGTTGATAGCAGAATAGTTTTGTGAGTTGCACCCTGGCTGTATAACTGCAGATAAGCAGTTTGAATCTATGCATGGCACAATCGTCCTTCCAAGATCCATTATCTGAGCGTCATTAAATAGTACAATAGTAACTCCTTAGAAAAAGTGAAATGAAACACCTTTATATGTACGTGATAATTCAAATGACAGCTAAAAATACCTTTGTCACACCACCACATGGGTATTGTGTGTTTCACCACTGCGTTAATATCCAATGTGTTGTGTGCCTCTTTTCATGCTAAATATCATAGGCAAAAGCTCAGAATAACATCACCATTAACAAGCATTGGCAAAGCCAATAGGTCTCGCCTATAAGAAATATTGGCTTTGACAATGTTGAGTCGCCGTGTTGTACATCAGTGTGGCTGCTGTTCAGCATGGTTAAAAGTTAGTGGCATGGAGTGTCCTTGAGTGGAGTGGTAGGAGTAGAGTGTCATAGACTGGATTTGTTGGAGTAGTAGTTGTAGAGTGGAATAGGGGGTTAGAGTGTCATACACTTGAGTAGAGGGGAGTAGAGTTCAGTGGTTCAGTGGCAGAGAATGTCGTAGAGTGCAGTGTTATCAAGTGCAGAGTCGTAGAGTGGAGTGTCGTAGATTGGAGTGGGGTGGAATCGTGTGGAGTGGGTTGGGTGGACTGAGGTAGTGGGTGTATTGGATTGGAGTAGATTTGGGTGGCTTGGGTTGAATTGGGATAGAGAGACTTGGAGTGAGAGGAGTGAGGTGGACTGGGTGGGTGGGGTGAATTGGAGTGGGATGGATTGAAATGGGGTGAGGCGGATTGGAGTAGGGTGTATCGGATTGGTTTAGGGTGGGGTGGATTGGATTGGAGTTTGGTGGGCTGGAGGGATTGGACTAATTGGGGTGGTCTGAACTGCGGCGGATTGGATTGGGGTAGAGTTGGGTGGATTGGAGTAAAGTGGAGTGGAATGAACTGCAGTGGAGTGGGGTGGATTGGAGTGGGGTGGACTGAATGTGGTGGATTAGACAGGAGGGAGGACTGGATTGGGGTGGGGTGGATTGGAGTGAACAGGAGTGGGGTGGAGTGGAGTGGGGTGGACTAGAGTGGGGTGGAATGTAGTGAGGTGGGGTGGAATGGATTGGGGTGAATTGGATTGGGGTGGGTGGATTGGAGTAGAGTAGATTGAATTGCAGTGGGATGGATTGGATTGAGTGGGGTGGATTGGATTGAGGTGAATTGGATTGGGGTGGAGTGAACTGGATTGGGGTGAGGTGGGTTGGATAGGGGTGAGGTGGAGTGGATTGGAGTGGGGTTGAACGGAGCAGGCGGATTGTTTTGGACTGGAGTGGGGCAGACAGGAGTGGTGCAGACTGGAGTGGGGAAGATTGTTTTGGATTGGTGCTGATTGGAGTGGGGAAGATTGTTTTGGATTGGAATGGGGCAGATTGTTTTGGGTTGGAGCCGGCAGACTGTTTTGGATTGAAGTGGGGCAGATTGCTTTGGATTGGAGTGGGGCAGATTGTTTTGGATTGGAATGGGGAAAATTGTTTTGGATTGAGAGCGGCATATTGTTTTTGGGTCGGAGCGGGCATATTGGAGTGGGGCAGATTGTTTTGGATTGAAGTGGGGCAGATTGTTTTGGATTGGGGTGGGGCAAATTGTTTTGGATTGAGTGGGTGAGATTGTTTTGGATTGGAGTGGGGCAAATTGTTTTGGATTGAGTGGGGCAAATTATTTTGGGTTAGAGTGGGGCAGATTGGAGTGGGGCAGATTGTTTTGGATTGGAGTGGGGCAGATTGTTTTGGATTGGAGTGGGGCAGATTGTTTTGGATTGAGTGGGTGAGATTGTTTTGGAGTGGAGGGGGCAGATTGTTGTGGGGCAGATTTTTGGGGGATTGGAATCGGGTGGATTGGAACGAAGTGGGATGGATTGGGGAGGGAGTGGGGTGGATTGGATTGGGTTGAGGTGAGGTTAGTAGGATTGGAGTGGGTCCTTTGGATTGGGCTGGTTTGGGGTGGATTAAATTGGTGTGGGGTCGGGTAGATTGGAGTGTATTGTGGCGGATTGTTTTAGATTGGTGTGGGGCAGATTGGTGTGGGGCAGATTGTTTTGGATTGGTGTGGGGCAGATTATTTTGGATTGGTGTGGGGCAGATTGGAGTGGGCAGATTGGTGTGGGGCAGATTGGTGTGGGGAAGATTGGAGTGGGGCAGATTGTTTTGTATTGGTGTTGGGCAAATTGTTGTGGGGCAGATTGGAGTGGGCAGATTGGTGTGGGGCATATTGTTTTGGATTGGTGTGGGGCAGATTGGTGTGGGGCAGATTGGAGTGGGCATATTGCTGTGGGGCAGATTGTTTTGGATTGGTGTGGGGCAGATTGAGTGGGCATATTGGAGTGAGCATATTGGAGTGGGCAGATTGGTGTGGGACAGATTGGTGTGGGACAGATTGGTGTGGGACAGATTGGTGTGGGGCAGATTGGTGTGGGGCAGATTGGTGTGGGGAAGATTGGTGTGGGGAAGATTGGAGTGGGCAGATTGGAGTGGGCAGATTGGAGTGGGCAGATTGGAGTGGATTGGTGTGGGGCAGATTGGAGTGGGGCAGATTGGAGTGGGGCAGATTGGAATGGGCAGATGGTTTTGGATTTGTGTGGGGCAGATTGTTTGGATTGGAGTGGGCAGATTGTTTTGGATTGGTGTGGGGCAGATTGTTTTGGATTGGTGTGGGGCAGATTGGAGTGGGCAGATTGTTTTGGATTGGTGTGGGGCAGATTGGAGTGGGCAGATTGTTTTGGATTGGTGTGGGGCAGATTGTTTTGGATTGGTGTGGGGCAGACTGTTTTGGATTGGTGTGGGGCAGATTGGAGTGGGGCAAATTATTTTGGATTGGAGTGGGCCAGATTGGAGTGCGAAGATTGGAGTGGGCAGATTGTTTTGGATTGGTGTGGGGCAGATTGGAGTGGGGCAAATTGTTTTGGATTGGAGTGTGCCAGAGTGGAGTGCGGAGATTGGAGTGGGCAGATTGTTCTGGATTGTATTGGAGCATATTGAAGTGGGGCAGATTGGGATGTGGGGTGGGAGGATTGGAGTGTGGTGCAGTGGGGTGGTTTGGATTGGTGTAGGGTGGAATGGATGAAGTGGGGCGGATTGGTGTGGGGTGAGGAGGGGTGGATTGGCGTGGATTAGAGTGCATTAGAGTAGGACCGATTGGAGGTGTACTGAACGATTATGTGTTAAAGCATTGTATAGCTACAGTACTTCCCTTCTGCCATCCACCACACCCCACCATCCCTGCCCTGTTAAACAAGACTCAGGTGCAGCACAATCATGGGCTGTCAAAACAGTATCTATGAATTCCCCTACAAGTAATTAAATGGACAAGAAATTCACAGCCACTTGGACATAAGTGAGGGACTCAAAGTGGGTCACAAAGCAGTCAATCTGCTTCATTCGCGATAAGAGGGGCCACGGAGCTCCCTGCTGGAGAAATTGGGTGGTAATCAATTTTTACGCACTTAGCTGCATTTACAGCCCTCTAGGTTCATCACTGGTGGCCTAGGCTGGGAAGCAAGCATGGTAGGTTCTCTGGGAAATAAAATGAAATGATCTAGCAATATAGCACTGTGAGGCAAAGGACAGGGCCCCCCTGTCCTGGGCCTCCCAGCACTACATAATGGCTACAAAGCCCTGCGACGGGGCCCCACATCTGGACCTTGCAACCTGATGGATGGAGAGCTGTGAGGCCCACCTGCCCTGGACTTCGCAGCACAAGATAATGTCACAAGTCCCAGTGAAAGGGGCCCCACACCTAACCTTGCAGCCTGATTTAGTGCTTCGAGGCCCAGGGGAAAAGGACCACCTCCTCTGTGCCTCAAAGCGGTAGGGAGACACTTTACTAAACACTGCCCTGCTGTGCCATTCTGAGCTGGATGCTCCCCCTCCCCTCATCAATCTCTTCTTACCTGTTAATGTCCGGCTCGTTGTGGAAACAAAAGAGCCTTCTGTTGCCTGGAAACGGAATACACAAAGGGCAGACAAGTTCTTCACCACAGGTTTTAAACAGAGGTGCTGCCCCGCCCTCGTCCCTGAGAGCCGACATAATTGCTGACTTTGCTGCTCTCACGTCCTCTGCCCCTTGTTTACCCTCCCCCCACCTTTCACACCCAGGAATGCCACCATGCCCTGACCAGCGAGTTCAAGACACCTCGCTCACAAATACATTAGCAATGTGATCGGGTTGGGGAGGGGGGCCTGGGAGAGTAGACGAGCTGACTGTGAAAGTGTAAAAGCGGGGCTCCTGTTATTGAGCTGAGCGCGAGGCCCTGGGCAGCTGCCCACACTGCCCATGCCTAGCGCCGGCCCTGATGCTACGCTTGCGTTTTAGAATCTTGTGTACACATTTGGATGTGTGTTCATTTGGTGACAGGGCTGACCTTTGAAAATCCAAGCACTGGACAGTAGAGATCCCATGCAGTTTAGAGAAAGCCACTTTCAGCTCAACCCTCAAGGCCCTCCAATACATACTGGCGCCAGCTAAAAACTGCACTCATTCATAACCAGCACCTCCAACGTGTTGCGATTGTCTATTATTCTTCAATATATATGCATTCTGTTGCTACAACAAAAGATTCTATAAAACCTGTGCCTAGAGAACAGACAGATGTATGCCATGTGGTGGAATCGAGCAGAAGCAGGCAGGAGCAACAGAGCCAGGAAGCCCAGACGCATAACAAAGTGTTCAGTCATGGAAGAGATTTGCTGATACTATCAGCATGATGCCCTTGCCACCTGATTTGTTCCTTCAAATGAGCGTTTCCGTTGCATGTGGAATTTCAGTATCTACCCTTTTGGTATAATTGTGACCAGTTCACGACGAGCATGCGATCAATCATGCTAGGTCAGATTCGCAAAGCTGCTGTACAAAGCCGGAAACGGCACATATTTCTTGCATTTTTCGAATTCACAAAACTCTATATGAGTATGCGTTAATATATACAAAAATCACGGGGCATATTAGCAAGAACATGCGATAAATATCGCAAACCTTGCTTAGCGCGCCTTTTTTTATCGCCGGCTATCGCTGGATATTACTGCGGAAATAACATGCTATTAGCAAAGTTTATCTCCATTGCGATAAAATATCCAGCGATAGCGGCGAAACCCAGCTTTAACGCGAGAAATCCAGCGATAAAATCCTATCGCTAATTCTGGGGACTTAACCTTACAATCCACCTCCCATTGACTTTCATTGCTAAGTCATGTTTTTATCAGTTCTAAAAAACAAGCGCTAATCGGGTTAGCGCGCGTTTTCTATCGCTCGCGGGTATTGCTAATAGGCGATAGGTATGTAAGCGACTGTTTTCTGTCGCTTTTAGTTGGGAACGCCTACCTTGCATGTCATTAGCGATAATTATCGCTGACAGGCAAGGCGATGTAAAACCCGGCCGCTATCGCCTGAAAGCTGTCGCTAACGCCTGTTAGCGACAGCTTGCTAATAGGGCGTTAAAATATCGCCACTTTAGCGGCAAAAAGTGCCGCTAAAGCGGCGATAATGCCCTTGATAATATGCCCCCCAAGCTTTTTATTGCGCACTTCCTCTTTTAAACCTAGGCTGGTGTATTCTCTGCAGATTTGTCCAAATACTGGACAACATACTTTTATGCGCTTTATCTCATCATATTCTCCGCAGGGAAAATGTTAAAATCATCTGCACTCCTATAAAATATGGCTTTATTCCCTGTATTTATCCTCTCTTCCATAGCACCTGCCGCCTCCCCTCGATAGCAAAACACCAGTCTTCTGTCCCTAGAGGGACTGGGAGCAATTATCGGATTCACCCACTCGACACAAACTGGATTCCAGCGGCCACGCGCATTCCGCAAGCAGCCTTTGAGAATAACAAGCGTGGGTTACTGGGGTGCACTTTTACCCAAAGTGCCTTAAAACACAGCCCTTCTGTGTTATGGAACTGTACGTTCTGTTAGAGGCATTTCTGTATCACACACTAATTATTAGCACCCTGTCAAAACCGATACTCAGTTTTATCTATCTCTGAAGAATGAATGGCTAAGTGTACCATGCCGGGGCTTCGACCAGGGACCTGCAGGTCACACACTGCTCTCAGCAGCAGATGTTCAAGCCATCGACTATCTTAGCAGCTGAAATACTCATAGAGGGCACGAGCTAACCCACTCCATCAACACACCTTACACACTGAACATTCACTAAACCCTCATTCCGCAAAAAAGTAACCCTGTTCCAAAATACCAGCCTAGCGACTTGACCACACTCTGGGGCAGATTTACAAGCCCCCTGCGCCACCAGTACGTCACTTTTCGTGACGTACTGGTGGCGCAGGGGGCTGCTCCATATTTACAAGGAGAGGAAAAGCCACCCTGCGTGACTTTTCCTCTCCTTGTAAATACGGCCCCTTCACACGCAGCACTTTGCGGTGAAGGGGCGTTCCATGGGTGTTGCTGTGGGTGTTCCCACGCAACACTCATGGAACAAGACACATCTCCAGAATTACGAGAAATCGTAACTCTGGAGATGCGTCTGAAAGCTACGCCACCCTAGAGGTGGCGTAGCGAGGCGCACTGAGGAGAAATGTTTTAATTTCTCCTCGTTTTTTCCTCTTTCAATGCGTGCTGCATTCTGCAGCACACATTGAAAGAGGAAAATGGTTGTAGTGATTGTTTTTGTGCAGGAAGGTGCCCCTTCCTGCACAAAAACAATCTCCCACGACGCAGGCATCCTTGCACCATGGTGCAAGGGTGCCTGCGCCGGCGCATGGCTGCAGTTTGTGCGCCAGCGCAGGGGAAGCACAAGGATGCGACATATTCTTGTAAATATGTCGCATCCCTGTGCTTTCCAAACTAACGCAGCATGGCGCAGCAAAATGACTTGCTGCGCCGTGCTGCGTTAGTTAATTGTAAATCTGCCCCTATGTGATCTTTTACAAATCGCGCTGGTTCCCTATTCTGTCAAAGACCAGAGGAGCTTAGAAATGGGCTTTAAAGTGCTACATAAATGACACTGCATCCAGTGATTTACGGCACAAAAAAGGCGGGTACACTACCTTTTTTTCCGGTGCGTTTCTGGCAAATAAGGCGCGTTGGGAATGTGCATTGTATTTAAAAGTCTCGACGCAGCGTATGTTTTGTGTTTCTTTGTGTCCTCGCCCTGGTCGCTGTCAGCCATGCTCTGTTGTGTGTTTAGATGACATCGTCGCTTTGGTTGATCTATTGTTAAGTTATCACTCAGTCTACAGTAGTCGTTGTCAAACTGCAGGGTTGTTCATTTATGGAAAATTTATTTTCTCCAAGTGCTCCCATTGTTTTAATATCTCGATACTAGACCACAGAGAACTGGCCCAGGGTCACATACTTGTCACGAGTGGGTTGCTGGGATTACAATTTAGAGCTTTTGATTCTGCAGCCCACAATTTGTCCATTATTTTGCGTCTCCCTTATTATTGGATTAACTTTGATTAATTACAAAGTGAACCGGTTGGCCCAAATATTGGTAACCCCTCCCCCCCAGAACTTGTTATTGCTGTTGCTTCAAGTGTGTCTGTAATATATTTTTTTTCCACATCACAGTGACGTTCTATTCAATATTTTTGAAAATGTTTTCTTCACTTGGTACTGAGTTGTAAAAAGATGTTGCAGAGGTGTAATTCCAGTGTGCTCTATTATGTGTGAAAGATCCTGTTTAAGTGAAAATAAAATCCTGTTGTGCTTTTTGAAAGGATTTGAGTGAAAATGGCAAGGCTACCCCGTACGTGTCAAAAGCGGTCTATGCTGCAGAGGACATTGAGCAGCGGTGCAATGCCCTTCACATTGATACTTTCATCATTTCTTCGGTACTTGAAATTAAGGGATGGCTGTTGGGCGCTTCAAAGGATCCCTTTTATTGTGAAAGGAAAAGAGTATAAGTGCTGCTTGGAGAATTGTGTGGACTTTGTGCATGGTTGAAAGGGTTGGCAGTGCGTGCACCCGCCCTTTTTGTGCCGTAAATCACTGGGGCATGTGTCAATGTGTGCATGATTATATTCTTGTTTCAGGCACAAACCTAACCTTACACCCAATAGTATATTGGTTTCTTTTTACGCGCCTAGGATGTCAGCAGAACAAGCGATAGACAGTTTTGCCAGTCACTGTCTTTGTTAGAACAGATTCACAATTGCTTTAATTAACCTTCATGCTTTCTCAAATTTGCTTGAAAATGCACCATTTGCCCACTCTTTTTTCAAAATTTTCGTGGGGGGAGAACCCCTCCCAAACCCCCCGTAGGTGGTTCAGGCGCTCGCTACGCTCTTGCGCTACAGTGCAGTACGACACTTGTTTTACGCTTCACCACTTTCAAATGTCACCAGCCGCCACTGCTCAAGGCTCGTTAAATTTCGGCAGGCCAAACCTGCCGAAAGTTAACAGGGGAAAAGCACACCGTATTTACCATATCATGCAGATTTTGGTGCCTTAAACACCAAAATCTGCATGCTATTCCGAACCTTGTTATAGGTGCTATTTATTGCTCCTAATACATAATGTACCCTGCGGTATTATTATTTAGCAGGCGCGCTAAATAGCACCTTTATTCGTAATCAGGACCAGGGTGTTCTAAAAAAATATACTCTCTGCTTGCTTTTGTTCCTGCTTACTTGAATCTTGATTTCTGATGAAAATGGGTTAAATTTTCTTGGGGCCACTGGAGCCTTTGTGCCTCGACCAGCTCGCAATATCATAGAGCCACAAATGTGTATAATGGTGATGTATGTCTCCTATTGGTGGCAGCAGTTAGTATTTTCTGGTTACCTCATATCACTGACATTTCCTGCAACTTTTGGTTAGGGCCAAGCACAATGTAAATTATGGAGTATCTTGGTTCCTGATGGGCGGGGTGGGGATATTCTGGTTATCCCTGGCACCACATTCTCCTAAAACTTGGTGGAGAGAGCTAGTAGCAGGAGGGGATCCAGGCAAGTCTGTAGATATTGTCAGCTTCGTCAGGGTCTACCAGAGATGGTGCATCCGGACGGCGAGGTCTTTGGGCGGCTGAGTGGGAAGGCAACAAACATAAAATCCTGAATACCAGAACCAGGCCAGGGCGGAATTTCAATTACTCTGGAGTACTGAGAGTAATTTTGGTAATTCAGTATAACTCTTTGATGCAGAATTACCAACTTTAACGCGATTACGTCTGCTCGCATAATTGAGAATATTTTGGAGAAAAAAATCTTATCGTGTGAGCACATTTAGCGAGCAGCAGCAGCTGATCATGCTGCTGTTCGAGTTCTGTTGCATTTAGTGTTTTTTTGGCGCAAAATGCATCCCTCTTGGGTGCAATGGTTCATTTTGTACTAAGAAAGTAGGCCTAAATGCCAGGATTAAGGGGCATATGTACAAGGGGATTGTGCCACCGGGATGTCACTTTTATTTACGTCCGGTGGCGCAATGCCCTGCACCATATTTACAATGTGGCGTCATTTTGTAAATATGGTACCCTTTCATGCTGGTAGCTGCGTGAAAGGGGCCTGTAATGGGTGTTGCTGTGGGTGTTCCACTGCAACGCCCATTGCTTTTTTACGTTGCCCCAGATTTACAAGGAGGTGTAAATCTGAGGCAGTGCCAAAAACCAATGCCCTGCAATAGCAGGCATTAGAATGGCGCAATGAGGAGAAATACTTGTATTTCTCCTCGTTTTTGCTTTTTCTATGTGTGCTGCATTGCCTGGTTGGAGACAGCAATTCTAGCATTCTGCAACACACATAGAAAGAGCAAAATTACATTAATGATTGTTTATGTGGAGGAAGGTGTCCCTTCCTGCACATAAACAATCATTATATAATGGTGATTTGCTACTTCTATGTGTGTTGCAGAATGCAGCACACATACAAATAGCAAATCGCCGTTATTGATTGTTTATGTGCAGGAAGGCACACCTTCCTGCATAAGCAATCATTCCCTGCAATGTAGGCACCCCTGCACTATGGCACATGGGTGTCTGTGTTGGCACTAGGCAGCTATTTTTGGGGAAAATCCTACTGGAAGTGCATATTTAGAGAGTGCAGGTGATTGCTCATGCTCAATATTTATGTTCCGCTGCATTTAGGGGTATTTCGTAGTGCAACATAGATCCTCACCTCTATTTTGGATGATAGGGAGCATTTTTACGCTAAGAAAATAACACTAAATGCAGATTTACTCTAATCTGCATAATCTCGCAGACTTTATTTGTAATTCCACATGATTACGCTGCACGTAATTACACAAGTTACCCCCACCCTTAACCAGAACCACGTGGCAAGCTGCTGGAGCTGCATGCCACTGAGGAGGTGAGTGAAGGTGGCCAGAGCACACAGCAATGCGTGGTCAGAGGCACATGGATGGGGACCAAGGTCACAAACCTCACTCTATACCTCATGGCAGAGGCCATGTGCTGTGGGATCTAGGATGCCTCCGTAGCAAATATTGAGAGTGTTTGGTGGCATAAATACAGAGAGGCTCCTGTGGCTAAATAGGCCATGTTACATCCCATGCGTTTACAACGCATGCCATTACAATGACCGCGTTGTTACATCGCATACCATTACAACGCAAGTCATTACAACGACTTGCTGTGGGGGGTGCTGGATTTTGGAATAGTATAATTTACTATTCCAACTCCAGTATGTGCAACAGTAGGGAAGGTGTTGGATTTTTTAATCCAACACATTCTGCCCCCTACAGCAAGTCGTTGTAACGACTTGCGTTGTAATGGTATGCGATGTAACAACGCGGTCGTTGTAATGACGTGTTGTAATGGCATGCGTTGTATCGCATGCATGGTAAACGGTGTTTACCCCTGTGGCTAGAGTGGTTTTCCACCAAGGCTCTCTGGCCTGTCTGGAGCACTACCCCTGTGTGAAGTGTTCTCTGTAATGCCGTTGTTCCGTGGGGTGAATCCGGATGGCTGAGTCACAACCCATTTGCTCAACCGCACCTAAATATGTTTGTGCCATCACTCAGTGGGTCAGATCTTCAGTGATTGTGAGCATAAGCACCTACTGCACACCCTAGATGCAACTGACATTTACATTGAAATATCCAAAAAACAACTTTGTGTTACTTTGGGATATTATCTAACACAAATCTTGATTTGCGCTGTATAGTGAATCCAAACATAACATTTTGTGGTGGGTGGGCATCACAAAAGTGATGTAAACTTAGTGCAAGGCATTAGCTAATCTGAACCTGGTCCTTCTGGGTCCATGCAGTCAATATCCATTCAGGGGAGAAAACCCGGATTAGCCAGCATTTGTTGTGGAGATTCCAGCCCCCTGGAACACCTGAACCAAATTCTGTCCAACACTTAATGAGGGCCTTAGGGGCCACATCTATAGTTTGAGGGACAGTACGCCATTTGTCAGGGTCTTGGAGGACATTATGCCTTCCACCCTGACAGATGATAATGCAGTTCCTGTCAAGGTGTCAAATGTTTTGTGGACAGCTGCCATTAGGTTTTGCCAGCCATCCACCAAACCTTTTCAAACTTTCTGTTCTTCGAATCAAACTCCCAAAGTGGGAGTTTAATATTGAAATACAAAACAAACAAATGACTCCTACACCCAGGGAGTACATTCCATCGGTATGGGGTGGCATTATTTGGTTTTTTTTGTTGCTCACCACCAGAAAAAAAGTACTGACAGAACAAAATAGTAAATTACTCCGATCGCCCCTAATCCATCTACCATCAGAGGAAGCTTTCCGTTGACACATAGATAATGGGGACTCCATCAACGGAAGTCTGATGGTTCTCCGGACCATAAAGAGGGTGGGCTGACCACCAGCTTGGAATACAGGGCACTCTGTTGCATTTGCAATGGAAAGCTATGAAAAGCTAACATAATGATAACTTATATCCATGTCAATCTACCTAATGAAGGATGAGACTCTCCAAGGTCCATTCCACTGTATAGTCTGAAGAAATTATCCACCATCTAATCAGAGGTTAGAAAAAGTAATGGGTTATGGTACCCACTCAAAGTAAATATATGTGTGTGTGGGTAGACATGTCTAAAAGACCTACAGAAAATAGACTTTTAATGCTAATAAGTAGGCCTCCGCATGTGATCTATTTCTTGATTATTCAAATGTCCAGGTGTTTGTTCAGTATCTTCCTATTACTTACTTGATTAGAAGTTGTAACTTCAATATCCATTAGACAATTTATCTCATTTGCATTAAGAGCAAGGCATGCTATAATTTCCAAGAATATCCTTTGCCTAAAATAAATAGTGGAGAGCATGTAGTAAATATTTAAGTGGAGATAGTAAACGACTGCAAGAAAAATAAACAGGTACAACAGAGTGTGACTCCCAATTATTAAAGGGGATCTCTCACTGGAACCATATAGGACATTTCAAAATAATATTGGAACTATGTGCTCAAAAATGCAGAACAAATCACAAGTAAAAAGGTAGAGAGATGGATATGATGGAGGAACCAATCTATAATCATTCTCATCATCATCTAGAATATTTTATTCGGTTTCGTGACCATCAAAGTTACAAAACATCCATATAATACATTAAAAACATATAACAATAATCCACATCCTTAAAACATAAATTTGTTGACAACCTTAAAATTCATAAAACTTGCATAATACAGGCTTTATGTGTAAAAGCAAACTACAATTTCCTTGCAATTTTTATTGGTCAATAAATACACAAGTACTCCTACATGTCAATAGCATTGCTCTATACGATTCCTTAATTAAATCATTAAGACAAACCCAAAGTGCAAAATGTATAAGACCTGAGCTATTCTTACATGGCCAGTTTACTACACAGTCATCTATGCCATGTCATGTCATAATATTACAAAGAACACAGAAAAACACCATCATAAAAATTATACTAATACTTATTTGACTTGTTAACATACACTTCTCCCTACAAAACAATAAAACTTATAATTGCATTCCTCATTAATAGAGGTACATAAAACTAAATACGTTGTACAAAGGCGCTAGTAGTTGTGTCAATAGAAAAGGCTCTATAATGTACTGCAGATTAGGATTGTATCAGAATCTTCTCTCTTTTTATCCAAACAGTAACCAGAACCGACCCACAGAGAATACAACAGAGCTAGTTGTGTCGGTCATCAATATTCGCTTCACCTCTGCAATGAATTACCCCCATGGTCAAACAGATCGATCGCAGCCACCTTCTGCGCAGGCCACGATATCCAGGGCATGCAAACAGAATATGGTCTGGGGTCCCAGGATTCATGCCACAAGCTAGGCATGTATCAGGGGCATGGTTGTTACTCCAGTTTCTGCTGAATGATTGGAGGGGCAAGCAGCCTATTCTAAATCTTACATACAAACTCTTGGCCAAGGGTGGTGTTATGCTATACATACAGCTTTCAAATGCTGGGTAGGTTTAAATGCCCAAAATTGCTGAGTTAGTTGCCCCAGGTTGCCCCAGGAAATCTGCTCTTCACGCACATAAGACCAGCAGGTCGATTTTACAACCAGCTTATTCGCCTTGCAGAATAGTTCAGGTGAGTTCCATAGCTTAAGCAAGCCAGTTTTTTACACCTATCATGAATAAATCTTAACCAAGGAAAACTCCAAGTCATGATCCAGTTCTTTAACATCACTCAGGGAATCTCTTTATTTAACTAGTTCAGGGGTCGACCAGATTCAAATCCAAAATAATAAAGTTTTTAATTGGGCCAGGTCCGATGCTCATTTCGTATCAATATCAAAGAAGAGTGGCACAAGGGGGGTGCTTGCCGGAACAGAAATCAATGATCTAATGTAATTGTCGTCCACTACAGCGAGTTTATTAGTATCTGTGTAGCCTCAGAATTCTGCACCATGTAAAGCAGCACTTTGGGCCTTTGCACGGTAGGCTTCCAGGGCAGGAGAAATGGACTGCGAGTATGTATTCTTCTGGAAATGGAGTTTAGCTTTTGATCTGTGTGAAATTAAGAGTGTTCCTTTATTTATTTGATGCCCCCACTTGAATTTATCAGAAAGGGTCACCCCCAAATAATCAAAGCTAAAAACCTGCCTCAATCGGTCTATTCTAGCCTTTGCAGAGCAGCTCTTATTAACACTCTTACCAAGGACCATAAACTCAGGACCTGATTACAAGTTTGGCAGTCCTACATCGGCTCTCCAGCGCCCACTGTATGACTGCCAAACTCGTGGTGAGACCGTCCGCCAGATCAGGAGTTAAATCCAGGTCTGGCAGGCGGTGTTGCAGCATCTGACTGAGACAGTATGCAAGGCTCATAGAAGAGCCTATAGTGCAGACAGCTGCAGTCAGACCGCCGACTGAATCTTCCTGCATGGTGTGGCATACATGCCACACCGTGCAGGAAGTGGGGGTGCAAATACAGGGAGACACTACATGTATCCTCCCGCATGCACCCCCTGGATTTTCCGCCACCCTTTTCATGGCGGGATTATCATCCTGAAAAGGGCAACAAAAATGCAACTTTAAATATGCTCTGCAGTGCCGGTAGTGGCACCGCCAGCATATTTCAGCCAGTTTCAGACCGGCGTTCAGCAGGATCCTTGATCCTGGTGGTGCCGGCAGTCTTGTGGCTGTCCAACTGTCACAGTCCTAATACTGCAGGCAGCCCCGCAGGGTTCGGCGGTCCTATGGACTGCCAAACTCATAATAACATCAACAACAATGGGAAACCCAATGTACCCTTGACGGCTTGGGCAAATAATATTAGTGGGTAAAAGTGCCTACAAGGGATATATTTTGATCAAAAGATTTTTGAATAAATTCATATAATTGGCAAGCTATCTCGATTTGCTTGTAAATGAATATTTTTCAAGATAATTCGAGTTATTCACAAATGAATCAATCTCTTATAGGAAGAAATCTTAGAAACATATTAAATGCATGGGTGTATATGTTCAAAAAAGAGCTTTATAGTAGTACAAAAAGTTTTATAAGGGTACAAAATCATTAAATAACACAATGAAACCAGATGTTTTCGCTCTAAACACATAAATGTACTTCCTAGTAACAATTGTGAACACCTTTCCTTTAGTTGTTTACAAAGCAATCAAGAAAAAGGTGCAATTGTTGACGTTTCGGTCTATTGTGGCATTTGTCCATTAGACCATCTTCAGGACTATAGTGAATAATGGTTGACCCTTCAACATGAGAAGAACTATGATGTCTTGATAAATTTAGACTTTTTAAAAGAAATTCAACCAAAAGTGTCGAACAATATGAGTTTTTAATGCCAGTCTGGTTCCCCTTTAGACGGATTTAGAGATGCTTGCACACAGGAGTGTATAGGCGTATCGCGCCCGAATCAGTGAGCGGCGTGCGTAACCTTTCTGGCACAGTATTTATACGGCCTTACTTTGGTATTCGCATATAAAACGAAAAATATTGGTGCTGGTTTTCTACCATCCGGACACGTTTTTTAGTTCCCTTGTCGGGTACTCCTGTTGATAACACCTATTGGCCATATCCATCAACCGTCTCCATTAAGACATCATTGTGTGGAGTCAGCGCTGATTCGGGCGCGATACGCCTATATACTCCTGTGTGCAAGCATCTCTAAATCCGTCTAAAGGAGAACCAGACTGGCACTAAAAACTCATATTGTTCGACACTTTTGGTTGAATTTTTTTTTAAAAAGTCTAAATTTATCAAGACATCATAGTTCTTCTCATGTTGAAGGAGTCAACCATTATTCACTATAGTCCTGAAGATGGTCTAATGGACAAATGCCACAATAGACCGAAACGTCGACAATTGCACCTTTTTCTTGATTGCTTTGTAAACAACTAAAGGAAAGGTGTTCACAATTGTTACTAGGAAGTACATTTATGTGTTTAGAACGAAAACGTCTGGTTTCATTGTGTTATTTAATGATTTTGTACCCTTATAAAACTTTTTGTACTACTATAAAGCTCTTTTTTGAACATATACACCTGTGTATTTAATATGTTTCTAAGATTTCTTCCTATAAGAGATTGATTCATATGTGAATAACTCGAATTATCTTGAAAAATATTCATTTACATGCAAATCGAGATAGCTTGCCAATTATATGAATTTATTCAAAAATGTTTTGATCTAAATATATCCCTTGTAGGCACTTTTACCCGCTAATAAACTCATAATAAGGCACTTAGTTTTTGCAGCGTTTAATTCCAGACCCTGTCCCTGCAAAACTCCAGGAATTTATTTAGCAGAATTTGTAAACCTAACGGGGTTTTAGAAATTAATAAGGAATCATCTGCAAACAAGAGTTTGGATGTTTTGACCTCATTCAGGATAGGAGAGTCATTAACACACTTTGTTAATTCCTTTGCCACATCATTGATATATAGAGTGAACTGGGATTCACTTTATCAGCTCCTCTCTGTCACCCCACCTGACCTGCACATATTTTTTTCATGCAATCTGGCAATAATACAGGTGAACCACTGGGAACTCCCATACTTGCTAGTACTCTCCAGCGGTTCTCCCGAGGAATCAGATCGAATGCGGCATGCAAATTGACAAATACCACATAAGGATTTTGGCTACTCAACAGTACATATTTTCAATACAGGAGGGCAAACTTAAAAACCTGATCTAATGTGCTAATTTTAGCGCAAAATCCTGCCTGAAAGGGTGATAATATCTTCTGATTGTCCATCCAGCCTTGCAATTTGTTTAAAACTTGCCTAGAAAATATCTTTTGAAGATTATCTAATAAGCTAATCAGCCTGTAGTTTGACAAGCAACCAGCATCACCCTTTTTAAAGATCGGGATTATTTCCGCCTCCCTCCAGCTATCCGGGATCTCTCCCCCCACAGCTATTACATTAGAAAGAAGATTCACGTAACTAGCCCACAACCATGGTTCTGATTTATTTAGATTACCAGGTATACGATCTGTGCCAGGGGCCTTTAGCACCTTTAAACTATTAATGGCAGAGAGGGTGTCTTCTAAACTAAAAAGGATCTTGTCAGACTGGTCTTTCCCTGATTTTACAGCATCACCCTCAGAGCACTCATCTACCAGATTAAAGGGCTATTTTATAGAACACTCCTGAGCATACAATTTGGCAAAGTGTACTTCCCTTCTTTCTGGTGGAATGTTGTTCCTTCCAGGGTTAATACTTCCGATTGACCCATGTGCAATGATATGCCAGAATGCCCGGTCCTCGTTCACTTCGAGGGCCTGAAACATATCTTGTCAATTAGTATCCTCGTATTCTTGCTTGGCATGGTCAATTGTAGATTTATTTCTTGTGCACTATGCAAATCTTAGATTGATTGCAACCACTAATAGCACTTTTTAGCGCTTGCTTGGCCCATTCACATTCAGACAAATACCATTTTGGATCCTTGGAGGGGATTAGTAATTTACGGCAAAACTCTTTATAAAAAATACTCTGTAGTTTGTTAAAAAAACAACCATGGATATCCAAAATTGGTATAGCCTCATCTGGGAGATTCTCTTACTAAAAATATATGAACCACTGATATATCTCGGCATGGAGATTCTCATTAGCCAGAACCTTGGGCCAGGAGACTCTTCTATAGTTGTTTGCTATAATAGGTAGGGGACTACAGTGCAGCAAGTGGACGACCAGCTCCTGAAGTCATCCCCAATTAGTGTGAAAATCAGGGGATTGTGGTCACTGTCCACATGCATCGGGACCACCAAATCATGGAGCTGTGGCCAAAGATTAACCTTCAGGAGGACGTAATCAATCACACTGGAAATGCCCCCCCCCTCCCTTGAACGTGACTGATCTCTTTGGGTCAGATCATGTTCTCCACCCTACCACCAGAGATGCAATTTGCAAAGCAACATCAGAGAAGTAGTGCTAGAACTTAACATCGAGACTTGGGATACCCCATTGCTCATCCTTCTTCTCTGTTATCATACTAACGTGTTGTGAGGGTTCAAATGAAGAATTGAAATCACCCGCTCCAATTACTTTTGCATTCTGCTGGTACTGAGCGATCAAATCATCCAATAAGGATATAAGTGGTAAGTCACTGCTAGTGGGCATGGACCTGGCATAAATATTTAATAAGAACAAATTGAGTCCTGTTGGAAATTTAAGTAGTACCCCCATTAAATCAGGAGAGTCAATATTCAACAATTCATGGGTACACACAATGTCAGTCTTGGCCAATATCAATAAGCCGTCCACTACCCACCCTGAGTTCCTTGGGGGTAGAGCTTCCGAACTATAAGTGACAAACCCCTCAATAAAAACTTTATCCAAAGCCCAGGTCTCCTGAAACAGACAAACATCAAAGTTCCCAATAAAGGAAAGCCATTCTTGTTCAATAAGCTTTGATTTGACACTAGCCAAGTTTCAAGAGATCAGTGAAAGACCTTCCTTATGAACAGGATTCTGTGGGGACACAATGCCTCCCCCCATCTCTGTAGTACTTACTAGGTTCAAGGTAGATTCACTAGGAGTGTTTGCAATATGGGGATTGGGGGAGGGGTCAGACTATATGCTGTTGGCAAAGACTATCACTAGATAGTAATAGCTGGGTCTCCTGTATACCTGCATAGGATGCCTTCCCGAGTCAAACAATGAGGCGGAGTGGTGAAGTAGGGCCATTAGTGCTTGTAGTGATCTGTGTTCTAGGATACTTAAACTGGATATTAGAATTGCCTGGAGGGTTAGGGTGACCAGGTTATTATCTGGGTCCGAAGAGGACAAAATTTAGTCAAAGTTATCTAAACCAGAACTAGGGCCACCTTTTCATGCTAATAATATCATCCCAAATGATGGAACGACAGCCCCCAACATGGTGAATCCAATCGATCGCCTTGTTTTTTAGGGAATCGTCTGACTCCACAGTTGAGTGGTGGGTTAGCTTAGGAATATTAATCATTGTGATAGAACCATAAGTTGTTTGTTGGCCCCTACCAAAATGTGTATTATACTTCAGGCCATTTCCGTGGTAGTCCCTTGCAGCAAGTGCTCCTGCGGCATCCCCAGACACAGAACGGCATTGCAGGCCCCTTGACAGCAGGGCTGTGCAGGCGCTACGTAGTGCTTCCCTGTGGGTGTGGCAGGTGAGGGAAGCTGGAACTGGTAGTCCCCTGCAGCAAGTATTCAAGGCCATCCCCCCAACACAGGAAGAATGGCGTTGCAGCCCCTTGACAGCGGGCGAGGCAGGTGCTAAACATCGCTTCCCTGTGGGTGAGGCAGGTGAGGGAAACTTGGACTGGTCGTCAGCTTCAGCAACTTCTCCTGTGGCATTCCCCCAACACAGAATCAATAATCATAGGAGAATGGATCACTTGTACCTGTGTAACCAGGGTCAAGTATGGTGACCGTCTTAAAAACCCTCATTCACATACAAAGGTGGTCGGGCGGTATATCTTGATTATCCGCCTTATATTTCAACGTGAAAGCATCATCATTGTTTTTTTTGGGAGGATATGCTTTCCTCCACCCGGAGGTAGACCAACTGGTAATAACAGTACTGATCAGTGATGAAAAAACGTGGTTGAGTGAAGTGAGTTAAAATTGCCTACATCTCCAGACTAGAAAAAACTTTATTCAGTTAGAGATGGGACAAAGTAAAATCAAGGTAGTGCGTATATAGAGGAGTTACTGATCTATCGCACTTGTTTGTCCATGTGAGTGGTCGACATGTTTCAGCCCTTCTTTTGCCCAACCGGGTTGGGGGGCTTTCTTCAGGACCTGGGTATAAGTGAGGTTGCTATTTGAGCAAAAGTACCTATAACTTAAACCTATAACTTAAATTCCCTATTCCGGGCATCCTCAAGGGTACCGACGGGCTTATTGACCTACTGACGGCGTCGTGTAGCGCGACTTTTGCTCGCTCTGAATACGGTACCCCGGGGCACCTAAGTTATAGGTACTTTTGACTGATAACAACTATTGAAGAGTGGTAAGTCAATGACCTACCTTCCTAGGCTGCTCAAATAGCAACCTCACTTAAACACAGGTCCTGAAGAAAGCCCCCGACCCGGTTGGGCAAAAAAAGGCTGAAACATGTCTACCACTCACATGGACAAACAAGTGCGATAGATCAGTAACTCCTCTATATACGCACTACCTTGATTTTACTTTGCCCCATCTCTAACTGAATAAAGTTTTTTCTAGTCTGGAGATGTAGGCACTTTTAACTCACTTCACTCAACCACGTTTTTTCATCACTGATCACTACTGTTATTACCAGTTGGTCTACCTCCGGGTGGAGAAAAGCATATTCTCCCAAAAAACCCAATGATGATGCTTTCACGTTGAAATATAAGGCGGATAATCAAGATATACCGCCCGACCACCTTTGTACGTGAATGAGGGTTTTTAAGACGGTCACCATACCCGACCCTGGTTACACAGGTACAAGTGACCCATTCCCCTATGATTATTGATTCTCGTTTGGAAGCCGAATGTATCTCAGCTTCTTTCTCCCCCTTTTGATTTAATACTATTCCCTCAACACAGGCAGAATGGTGTTGCAGCCCCCACTTACACCAAGATTTTAATGAGCAGCTACGAGATCTTTACTGTCTTAATTGTGTATGACGCACAAGGGTCCACTATGCATTGCTGCAGCATATGAGTGGTGATATGAATATATAAGGGAATATATAAGGGATAAAGTACCTCCTGCCAAACCTTACAAGGATATTGTAAGTAACTGAGGAGTTCCATAACAATATAGAGAAACAAGGCTAAAGGCAGAGTTCCTTTATAAGTTTATGGAACTTCAAGGTGACTTGCAATATCCCTGTCCTGTATGGCAAGGGGCACTTTATCCCATATCATACATGGTCACACTATCACCTTTTCCTCAGCACACTTGAAACCTTAGTGCATAGCTTTTTCAGAAAGAGAGAGCATGATTGAAAACAGAAGAATACAATTAGAACATCTAGTGCAAAACTAAACACATCAAAAACCTGTTAGATATCTGTTGCAAAAAGATTTTAGAAACAGTTCAATACAAGTTCAAAGCACATCAGTTTTAAAAAAAAAAAGAGCTACAGTAACTCAGAATGTGTAGAAATATGAAGAAAGATTTTAACATTTCCATAATTATCTAAGGAATGCAAAAAAATTTTTTTCTGCTAGTCACTGTATGCTAGACAAATATAGCGTAAGAAAGAAAACAACATTTAATTTTCATTGCTTTAAACAGCTGCACTGAAACCTCATCTTGACTGCTGGCAGCATGCATTGTGACGTCAGTACTCCACTGCAATAACTTATCGCCTTATTATTATCATTAATATTAACCTATTATTATTACCTAAATCTGCTCTGCCTCAATGGTGTTTGGACAAAATTGGGAACAAAAAATATTGCGATACGCAAATATCATGTAAGAATATTGAATATCAAAAATATAATTGACAGGAATATCAAAGGCAAAAATAGTTTTTGGTGTTGTTTTTAATATTGTTGTAAAAAATACCTTTGTAGAAAATATAATTGTATGTAATATCCTTTGTAACTGTTAATTAATATGTAATTGACTGTAGGGTGCTTGATTGTATACATTTATTATTTTTTTCCTTGTATTTTTAGTTGGATAATATTTCAGTTATGAAACTGTTGAAATTTGTATTTTTTAGTTGTATTAATGTATATAAATAATTATTTAATAATCTTTTTAGTAGCGGGATATTGAGTTTTAGGGGATTAGAGTAGAGAGATCTTTGAAAAATATATATTTTAAATGTAATTTTCAGTTAATAATTTTAAAGATATGGAAATTAATCATTTAGAATTTTTGAATTTATGTTGTTATATTAATATTATTAATACATTTAAATGTCATATTACTAGATGGCTTTAAAGGATTTCTATTGGATTCATTTTATTTTTGCATTTTTTGGGGGGCTTTTAGGACAATATTTTACAATTTTTGGTGGATTTTTATTTTTTATTATATTTAGTACATTACAGAAATAATTGCAGCTACAGAACAGTACGTTTTATTTATTTCATTTCTTTTTGGGCGGGAAATGTGATATTATATTGCTTGTGTAAAAATGATGTAATTGTTATATGGAATTGTTTGGTTTATGTATTATAAATATTTTATGTGAATGATTGAATTTGTTTTTAACTTTCATGTTTGGTGATGGTTAAAGTTTTGAAAAATTATTTATATATAATTTTATTATCTTAGTCTTCATTAACACTGGTATTGTAATTAATTTTTAGATTCATATATTTAAATATTTTACTTATTATTTTAAGTAAAAAAGATTGGTGTGTTGGTTTAGAATTTGCCATACGTTTTGTGGACTTTAGTGGGTTACTATTTATTTTATAATATGCTTTGGCTATGATTTCTAAGTAATCTACTCCTTAGCAGTTTATGAAGAGTTTGACATTAATTTGTATCATGTCGTACATTCATTGGGTTATTTGCTAAGTTTAAGGCCAATTTGGCTAAAAGATTGCACCATTCGTAGTTCTTGGTAGCTTTGCTGTTTTTGTAATGCTTCCATAAATTTGTAGAGTGTAGGTTGGGTTATGCCTAGTGTGGATTGGAAGACATTGTGACATCCTTCCACTGCATTGTTTATTTTGGCTTCCTGTGCCATGGTGCTGTCGTAGACATTCCACCATGGTATTTGGACTTTGGGTTGGCATCTGTGTCTGGAGCGATGCAGTCTGCCACAGTGCTTAATTTGTAAAATATTAAGTGCCAGGGCTCTGACCAGGAGGCCACTGCAGCTTGCACCACCCATCGCCCTTGTCATTGCTGCCAAAACAACTACAAACCATCTCTCTCGCATGTAAATGCGACAGTTCAGATTATTCTAGGTTCCCAAAGCTAAAGGAATGGCTGGGGAGGCAGGTATTAGCAATTTTTTTAATGTATATTGTTTTCCTAAACAACTGTTATACTGCTCATCTCTAAATTACATGAGCAGCGCCACCATGTGGCAGACTGCCCTAAGTGTGGTGTTGACAATTAGCTGCCGGTGCCGAGCACCGGAAACCAATAAAGTGCCGGTGCTCAGCACCGGAAAGCACCGGCTCAAATTAAGCATATACTGTCTAAACTACCCGTGTGGTGTTGACAATTAGCTGCCGGTGCCGAGCACCAGAAACCAATTAAATGCCGGTGCTCAGCACCGGAAAGCACCGGCTCAAATTAAGCACTGGTCTGCCAACCTCAGTGTCTTCAAAAGAGTCCATTAAGAGACAGAGGGCCTAATTACGAATTTGGTGGGACTGCCTCCGACAGGCAGTCAGTGGTGGTCCCACTGACATACAGTCCATCGGTCAGACTGCTGCATTTGAATGCAGACGGTCGGACCGCATATGTTTAGGGAAAGACTGCCGCCTCCAACAGGATCCATGATCCTGTCGGGTCGGCGGTCTTAATCCCATACCTTCAATGAAGGCGGTGTCTAAGCAGGAACCGCCATAGGGATTAGGATATCCCTTTCCAAATGTTTTTTCATTGCGGTCTGACCCCAAAGGCTACTGCTAAGTAGCCCTGGGGGCGCTTTTAGTGCCCCCTCACACATTCATGCACCGTGTGCCAGGCTCCACATGGGGCCTGGCACAGGTGCATGGATGTGCACAAAGTGCTTTTTTTCTACTGCTTCTTGTGCTGCTGCCCTTTTCCTTGGTGGCAGCACAAGCCGCAGTAGAAAAAAGTACTTTCCGGCTGCCTGCACGGCAGTCTCATCCTAATGGGGTGGATGGGACCGCCGACTTATTGTTGGGCAGTCTCCTGCCGCTGCGATAGCGTTCAGTGGTCCGACCGACCTCCATCATATTTAGTGCCCAAGTTTGTCTTCATTTTGTTGGTAGAAAGGGCTTTCTATTCATAAATTGTAGTTGTAGGCTACCTCTGGGACAGGCTAGTGCTATCATTGTTTTTAATTTCAAAAGCAAGTTAAGTGTTTGTAGCATATTCTATGCTTAGTGCAGGTTTTGGGAGGTGTCTCGATATACTTTAATTGAAATTATAGTAACAGCCTTGTATGGGAGTACATTTTTAGAAAGGTTTGAACCGTGGCTTGCTCAAAATCTATGATTATGTTTTGTGAGTAGTTATTTGTTTTATGGTTTACATGGTTTAAGTGGTTGCAGTAAGTGCTGCTTTGTTTATTTGGTAGCAGGGTATAATGCTATTGCTTGCCTCTCTTATATCCTACAATATCTCCTATACTTCTATTTCTGTCACATTTGGGAGGTGGTTGTGCTCTCTTATGCGAAGGCATTGGGTGGAGGGACCATCCGCTGCTGTTCCAATGGGATCCTTAAGCCCGTTGGAGCTTTGATCCCTTAATGTCGGTGCAGCCAGCCTCGGCTCTGCCGTCGGGATTATGATGTAATTTTCTGACAGCCTTTCCATGTCGGCCTTTCCGACATGGAAAGGCTGTTGGAAAAATGACTTTGGTGGTCCCCAGCAGGGCCTCCTTCCCCCCTTGCCCTCTGCTATGGGGGCTCGGGGGGACATATGGTGCCCCCTAAACACCCCAGAACCACATGGTGCAGGGAGGTTTCCAAACATGGTAGTTGGCCCCCAAGGACGTCCTATTACCTCCAATAAGTCCCACACAGCGGGATAGCTAAGAGGTCTTTGGAGGCCAAGCCTCGTTTCTCTACCACTCTGCAAACGTGACTTGTGGTGCATTACTAGTTGGGAGATGAAGTCCACTTTACTCCTGAGGGACCTTGGGGGCCAAGTCCGTCTGGCACCTCCTGTAAGTCCTACACAGCGGGATTCCTAAGTGGTGGTCCGAGGCCCAGACCCTTTTTTCCACCACTCTGCAAATGTGATTACTAGTTAAAAAACCATAGAAATTCATTGAAAAAAACAAAAGTTACAGAGCGTTGTAAGGAGTTAGGAATTAGCTTTTAAAAACCTTGGAAATTTACTGAAAAAACCAAAGGTTACAGGGACGTTATAGTTAGCAAATAGAATTAGAAAAACCTTAGAAATTCACTGAAAAAATCAAAGGTTACAGGGACGTTATATTTAGGATTAGATTTCACTTGTACAAAACCAGAGAAATTTGGCAGTTATAGTTACCTACACTAACTATAACTTATGCCCCCGCAATGTACTGCTTATGACCTCACATATTACATCACTCATGACATGGTCAGTGACATCACTGATGACATCATCCACAGAACTATTCACACACCTACTCACACCCCATTCAACCTCTTGTATGCCCACTCACACACCCGTACAACCACTGACATACCCATTCACAGACCTATTCCAGTACGCACACACCCACTCACTCCTCCATAGAGCCACTCACACACCCACTCACTCACTCGTACACCCACTTACACAACCATCCACTCACCCATACAGCCACTCATACAACCAGTTAGTCACCCATACAGCCAGGCACATAACCACACACTCACCCATACAGCTACTCACACACCCACTTATTTACCCACAAAGTCACACACAAACACACCGACTCACTCACCCAATCAGCTTCGCAACACAGCCACTCACTCACCTATAGAGGCCCTCATACACTCACTCACACAACCACTTACATACCCATTCACACATCCATACAAGCACTCACACATTCCTGTACTCACCCATTCAGCCATTCACACAGACACACACTGTTCAAAACAGTCACTCACAAAGTCACTTAACGAAACACCTACTCAAACAGCTTCTCACTCACACATAAAGTCACTTTCACACTCAGTCACTTACTCATACAGCCATTCAGACAACCACTCACTCACCCATACAGTCACTACACACCCACTTACCCACTGATTGAGCCACTTACACCATCACTCACCCACCCATACATCCACTGACACACCCACTCACCCACCAATACAGCCACTCACACAGCATCTCACTCACCCACACATCTACTTACACAACTACTTGTACACCCATACAGCCACTCATACACCCATACACACAAGGATACATACAGTCACACAGCCACTCACATGATATATATTAAAAGTATTATTGCTCATTAGTAGTACATCTAGTATGCTACTTTAACTTTTAGAGCACCTTAGTGTATATGTTTAACAATCATAAACTCTTACAAAATACTTACACTCATTGGATGGTGTCATTAGTGATGTCATCAGCGATGTCACTGACCATGTCATGAGTGATGTAATTTGCGAGGTCTTAAGCAGTCATTGCGGGGGTGTAAGTTATAGTTAGCTCATGTAACTATAACTGCCGAATTTCACTGGTTTTGTATGAGTGAAACCTGACCCTTACTATAATGTCTCTCTAACCTTTGGGTTTTTCAGTGAATATATATTACCTACTGGCGGTCACAAGTAGGTAGTTATAGTTAGAACCTAGGGCCTGATTATGATGGCGGTGAGACCGCCGCAGACAGGCTGTAGGTGGCGGTCTCACCGCCATCTGAACCATTTTTACCGCCCACCACAATAGGAAACACCGACCGCCACATATCCAGTGCGGCGGAGGGCCTCACAATCCCTGCAATGGTTGCGGTGCCTACCAGGCACAGCCGTAGGGATTACAATGTCCTTCCCTGCCGGCCGTTTCATGGCGGTTCACCCGCCATGGAAAGGCTGGCAGAAAGGGACATTGGGGGCCTGTAGCGGGCCCCCCTTCCCCCTGGCCCTCCGATGTGGGCACTGAGGGGCACCTATGGTGCCCCCCCACATGTCCCTGCACAATGTGGCAGGCATCGCATGGTGCCTGGCCCGTAGTGCAGGGATATGTAAAGTGATCCCTTTTTGTCTTGCGGCGGGTGCTGCAGCCAGCAGCACCCGCCGCAATACAAAATATAGGCATTGCGACCGCCGTAGTAGCGATCGCATTGTAATGCCTATGACGGGACCAGTGACAGCCTGATTTCCGATAGGGTGGCAGGCGGACGTGAGTCTGCCCGCCATCCTAATCAGGCCCCTAGTTTCCATTTGAAACGCGTTTTTGATTGGCAAATAACTTTGGTGCTGTTTGACGAATCTTCGTGAAATTTTCAGAACTAATGGGCCAGTCACGTCAGCTGCTGTATTGAAAATTTCGGAGTGATCCGTCAAGGGGAGGCCAAGAAAAAGGGGGGTCCCAAAACGTTTTTTCTCCATGTTAATTTCCATAGGAGACTTTTGATGTGGCTACAGCCCTGTACTGCTGAACGGAATTACACCAAATTTGGCAGAAAGGTAGCTCTTGGCTCAGAAAGCACACTTTTTGTTAAATGGTGTAAATCCATTCAGTAGTTCCTGAGAAATGAAAAGATTTCTCAGATATACAACTGTGGCCGCGGTGGATTCACGAACCCTCCTGATCTCGTGCCTGAGATCTGATTGGCTGCCAACACTTCAAACCAGGAAGTGTTGGTAGCCATCTTGTGACTCAGTTGAACCAAATCACAAGAAAAATGTTATAAAAAAGAAAAGGTGGCAGGGTAGAAACAGGGACCTACAGAGACCTACAGGGAACCACAAGCCAAAAAATAAAAGATTTTCGGCGGGATTCACGGTAGATCCACGAATCTGGCTGAATTTTTTTTTTAAAACAAAGTGCGGGCTACAGAGGGACCTTTGGGGGCCAACAAGCCCTCCAGGGAGCTGGTTGGAAGCCCAGCCCCCTTTCTACACCACTCTGCAAACATGACTGCTAGTTAAAAAACCTTAGAAATTCACACAAAAAAAACAAAGGTTACAGGGACATTATAGTTAGGAATTATCATTCAAAAAACATTAGAAATTCACTTAAAAAAACAAAGGTTACAAGAACGTAATAGTTAGCTAATACAATTAAAAAAACCTTACAAATTTACTAAAAAAAACAAGGTTACACGGACGTTGTCATTTGAGATGTCATCAGTGATGTCATCAGTGATTTCACTGACTATGTCATGAGTGATGCAATATGTGAGGTCAAAAGCCTGTGCATTGCGGGGGTGTCAGTTATAGTTAACTCAGGTAACTGTAATGACTGAATTTCTCTGGTTTTGTATGAGTAAAATCTGACCTAACTATAACATCCCTGTAACCTTTGTTTTTTAGTGTATATATATATATATATATATATATTCACTGAAAAAACCACAGTTTTCAGGGACGTTATAGTTGATGTGATCAAGGCCGCAGGTCGGCGGCCGAAACGCGTTATGTGGACCTGTTTAACTTGTGAATAAATCTCACTGTTTCACCTGTGGTCTGTGCCGTGTGTTCTTTGCTGCCTGCAACTTGCTGATGATAACACACGAGAGAATCCGCCAAAATTCGCTGCTCTCAATAGTGCGGGTGCAACAGCTGGCGGAGGCGGTCCGCGAAAATATGCTTGAAATTCATTTATTCCAGTTTGCTTCTGAAATCAGGAAGCTAACACACGCGTATCGGCCACCTGGCCTTCGGCCACCGTGGGGGGAGTCCCATTGCCCCCACGGTCCCAGCCGGCTCCCCGCCTCCTGCGGGAGCCGGCGTTGCTTTTGGGCATTGTTGCAATGCCCACAGGGGCGGGACTATAAGTATTAATTAGTTCCCCAGGGCAGCTGTGTTTGAACTTTACCAGTGACCAAGGACGCAGTGATCATCTGAAACGCGTTTGGCTTTGTAAAGGACTGAAGGTGTGGCACTGTTTATTCCTGCATCCTGCAACATTAAAGGTTTTAAATCTCTCTGATTGTGGCATCTTCAACAGGGCACTCTGTTGGATATTGAGCGGTTAGCCTAGCCGCGAAGACGCCCTGCTTCATAATTGCGGCCCTGCGGCACTGGATTTCCTGAGTGCTGAGAGGACAGAGAGTCCGTGGTTATGGTGCACAGTATTGGCGGCGTAAGCAATGTTTCTCGCCTCAGCAAACCCACATGGGTAAGAGACTTTATTATTCTGCTCAACATGGCAGCACCCACTTGGGTATGATAATGGGGAACTACGAGGACCACCATGCACGGCATTGTTGCAACGCCCACAGGGGCGGGACTATAAGTATTAATTAGGGTAGCTGTGTTTGAACTTTGCCAGTGATCATGGGCGCAGTGATCGTCTGAAACGCGTTTGGCTTTGTAAAGGACTGAAGGTGTGGAACTGTTTATTCCTGCAGCCTGCAACATTAAAGGTTTTAAATCTCTCTGATTGTGGCGTCTTCAACAGGGCACTCTGTTTGTTGGATATATATATATATATATCAATGCTAATGCTGATTCTTTCTTCTCAAACAGCACGCCGTAGACCAGATAAGTTGCAAAGCGGTTGTTTATTTCAGGCTTCTGACACACTCAACGCGTTTCGGGGAGAACCCCTTGATCACGAGTAGATATATATATATGTATAAATATATATATATATATGTATATATATATATATATATATATATATATATCATTACCTACTGGCGGTCGCCAGTAGATAGTTATAGTTAGGACCTAGTTTCCATAGGAAAAGCGTTTTTGTTTTCCCAATAACTTTGGTGCCGTTTGACGAATCTTCGCGAACGTTTCAAAACTAGTGGGGCGCTCCGGTCAGCTCCTGTCTTGAAAGTTTCAGGGTGATTCGTCAAGCGGGGGCCGAGAAAAAAGGGGGGTCCCAAAACGCATTTTCCCCATGTAATTTTCCCTAGGAAACTTTAGACAAAGCTACAGCCTGAACTGCAGAACCTAATTACACCAAATTTGGCAAAAAGGTAGGTCTTGGGTCAGAAAGAGCCCTTTTTGTTAAATGGTGTAAATCCATTCAGTTGTTGCTGAGAAATTAAAGAAAGAAAAAGTTTGGATATCTATGGCCGCGGTGGATTCGCGCACCCTCCCGACCACGAGCTTCATTCTAATTGGCTGCCAACACTCCAAACCAGGAAGTGTTGGCAGCCATCTTGTGACTCGGTAACTGAGTCACAAGAAATCAGAAAAAAAACGTGAAAAACAAGAAAAGGGGGCAGGGTAGAAACACCCTGACCCCCTAGACCTGCTCAGGGGGTCCCACAGGGACCCCCAGGGCCCAAAAAAGCATTTTTTTTAAAAGGAAAACGGGAGAATTCGTGCTGGGTGCGCGAATCCTGCCGATAAAATTTTTAAAAAATGAAGCGCGGGCTCCCGCGCTTCGTTGTATTTAAGCCCCCGGGTGGGCCAGGTCCCGGGGGCATGAGTAATTATGTTGCGGGGGACCCCGCAGCCTCGGGGACCGCCACCTCCCCGGGCTTCATTTATGATTTAGGGGGCACGCAGCCCTCCCGCAGCCCCGGGGACCACCACCTCCCCGGGGCTTTCTCTTTTTAACAAAAAACATGTGTGGGGGGCTCGAACCCCCACACGCCCCGGGGACCACCACCTCCCCGTGGCATTCTGTATTTAAATGCGGGGGTCCGCCCTGGGGACCACCACCTCCCCGGGGCTTTGCACTCGTAGGGAGGGGGGCCGCGCGGCCCCCCTCATGGAGTCCTCCATGGCCCTGGGGACCGCCACCCCCCAGGGCTGGCTCCTGCAATGTCCCGGGGTGCCCACCCCCGGGACACTGCTGTTTGCTATGACAGGGCGGGAGCTGTGCGGCTCCCGCCCTGTCATAGCAAACACTGGTTTGGATTTTGAAAGCGAGAGCAGGGAAACCTGCTCTCACTTTCAAAATCCAAACCAGATTGCTTTTCCACAAGGGGAGCTGCATGTCAGCAGCTCCCCGTGTGGAAAAGCAATGCAGGCTCCTGCAGGAGGTGGGGAGCCGGCTGGGACCGTGGGGGCATTGGGGCTCCCCCCACGGTCCCCAACGGAGAGGGCCAGCCCCGGGGGATGGGGTCCCCGGGGCCAGAAGTGGCCCGGGAGGGGGGCCATGTGGCCCCCCTCCCCCATAATATAAAAAAGAATTTTTTTTTAAAAAGGAAAGGCCGGCCCCGGGGGATGGGGTCCCCGGGGCCAATAGAGGCCTCAGGAGGGAGGCCATGCAGCCCCCCTCCTTAAAAAATAGAAAATAAAAAAATAAAAAATTGTGGCTATGCCCCGGAGGATGGGGTCCCCGGGGCTGAAATTGGCCTCTGGTGGGGGGCCGCGCGGCCCCCTTCCCATTTTTTTTTTTTAAAGTACAAAAACGGGTCAGGCCCTGGGGGATGGGGTCCCCAGGGCCCAAAAAATTGTAAAAAAAGGGGGGCCACACAGCCCCCCTTCGACAAAAAATAAAAAAATTTAAAAAGCTGGCATCGTGTCGGAGGCCCCGCCCCCTCCCTGCAGCACTCAGCAAACGCGCCCCCTGGCGCGTTGTAAGTTGGGGAATTAATTCCCCTTAAATACTGGGGGTCCCTGGGGGCCAACTAGCCCACCAGGTACCTCCAGTATGTGCCACAGGGCTGCGTTGCAAAGAGGTGGTCTGAGGCCACGCCCCTTTTTACACCTCTCTGCAACGCAGCTCTGTGGCGCTTACTGGAGGTACCTGGTGGGATAGTTGGCCCCCAGGGACCCTCAGGATTCAAGGGGACTTAATCTTTCAAGTTACAACGTGCCAGGGGGCGCGTTTGCACAGTGGTGCAGGGAGGGGGCGGGCCTGATATGGCAAGTGTGCAAACGCGCCCCCTGGTGCGTTGTAACTTGGGGGATTAAGTCCCCTTCAATCCTGAGGGTCTCTGGGGGCCAACTAGCCCACCAGGTACCTTCAGTAAGCACCACAGAGCTGCGTTGCAGAGAGGTGTAAAAAGGGGCGTGGCCTCAGACCACCTCTCTGCCACGCAGCCTTGTGGCACTTACTGGAGGTACCTGGTGGGCTAGTGTGGCCCCAGGGACCCTCATGACTCAAGGGGAATTAATCCCCCAATTTACAACGCACCAGGGGGCGCGTTTGCACAGTGGTGCAGGGAGGGGGCGGGGCCTAGCAAAACAAGTGTGCAAATGTTCCCCCTGGCACATTGTAAATTGGGGGATTAAGTCGCATTCAATCCTGAGGGTCTCTAAGGGCCAACGAGCCCACCAGGTACCTCCAATAAGTGCCACAGAGCTGCATTGCAGAGAGGTGGTCCGAGGCCACGCCCCTTTTTACACCACTCTGCAACACAGCTCTGTGGCGCTTACTGGAGGTACCTGGTGGGCTAGTTGGCCCCCAGGGACCCTCAGGATTCAAGGGGACTTAATAGGGACGTTATAGATAAAAATTAGCATTTAAAAAACCTTTGAAATTCACTGAAAAACCATAGGTTTCAGGCACGTTATAGTTAGAAATTAGCATTTAAAAAACCTTAGAAATTCACTGAAAAAACCATAGGTTTCAGGGACGTTATAGTTAGTTGGACATTTCACTCATACAAAACCAGAGAAATTCCACCGTTATAGTTAGTTCAGCTAACTATAACTCGCGCCCCCGCAATACACTGCTGATGACGTCACATATTACATCATTCATGACATGGTCAGTGACATCACTGATGACATCACTGATGACATCTCAAATGACATCACTGATGACATCACTGATGACATCATCCACGTGATAATCTGATGCACCTCCTCACACCCTAATATAAACTTTGATACACCCACTCTAAAATACAGACTACCATTTTCGAAACCATAGACACACCAATACCAGTTACTACATACCCACTCACTGATTCCTAGGTCTACACACACGTCCACTCATTCACCCATACAGCCACTCATAGATGCAGTCACTCATTAATACAGCACTATCATATGCACTCATACACCTATACAGACACTCACACACCACCACTCATCCAGAGTTACTCACACACCTAGTCAGTCATGCAAAGAATCAATCACACTTCCATTTACTCACCTATACAGTTATACACACACCACATCACTTATTCATACAGATACTAACGCATACCTACTCTCTTACACAATCACTGATACAAGTACACACTCATCCATACAGCCACTCTCACATATCACTGACTCTCACGTATAGTCATTTATATACTCCAACTCTCACATACACTGCCTTTTATATATGTAGTTACTTCGACATGTACCACTGAGACATCCATTCACTGACCAACACACCAATACACACACTCACCCACCCATGTTTCCACATGCACTCTTGAACCCATACACCCAGTGAATCAACTACTCACACATCTATGCACAGAGTCACACACCTCCCACCCACCCACAGACACACTCAGGCACCCATACAAATATTCAGGCAACTAATCGATAACCCATATAGACACTCATGTAGCTACTGACCAACCCATGCAGCAGCTTACACAACAACAGACAGACTGATACAGACATTCACACAGTTTAGTCACTAACCCATGCATTCAGGAAGACACATTTAATCACTCACTTATACAGTCACTCACGCACCTACTGAATCCTCCATCCAGACATTTATACACCCACTCATTCTTCAATACACCTTGGCATATTTATAAAACATATTTAAACTTTATAGAAACACACAGTCACTGGATGATGTCATCAGTGATGTCATTTGAGATGTCATCAGTGATGTCACTGACTGTTAGAAATGGGGGTCTCTAGTTGGCAATGGCTGGCGCCACTGTCCAAATAGGGACCCTTCTTCCTAAGTCAGGGCAAGTGGGCTACCCCCTTTGATAACACCTGCTCAACCCTGTGGTAACGTAGCACGAGCAGTTAGGCCTATCTCAGAGGCAGGGTGTGAATCATTTATGACTATGCACAATAAGGCAGTAACGACACCACAAAAGGACACAACTCAAGTAGGTATAGAAAAAATAGTATCTTTGTCTAAGGTTTAGTACGAGACTCTCAAAAGCGTTTTAACCAGTCACCATGCATGTAAAACAGTAGGGACTTAAAGAGGGCAATACATATTCACCAGAACGTGGCACTGACTGAGTTAAAGGCCTGGGTCTACGCGACCCGTTGCGCACCAGATACCTGCCGTTGGACGGGGACACAGCACGTAGCTTCTCGAAGGAGCTGAGACAGTGACAGGCGGACTCCCAGCGACCACAGTTCTCGATGGCAGTGGTCCGCAAAGTGCACTCGCAATGATTCGGGCACTCTGGGACAGGCAGGCCCTCAGCGGTAGCAGCACGCGGCTGCGGCAGCCCGGGATGGTGGTGGCGATGACTCTCGTCGTGCAGCTCCGTGGTGGGCTCGCGGCGGCAGCAGCGCTCTCCCAGCTGCGGCGGCCCACAGGACGATTCACGATGGTGCAAGATTGACAAAGACGTGGCACTCAGCGGCAGCAGCTCTCTCTTAGCTGCGGCGGCCCACAGGACAAATCCCAAGGATGCAAAATTAGCAAGGGTGCGAGCACTCCACGGCAGCAGCTCTCTCTTAGCTGTGGCGGCTCACAGGATAAATCACGATGATGCAAAGTTAGCAGGGGTGCGAGCACTCAGCGGCGGCAGCTCTCTCTTAGCTGCGGCGGCTCACAGGACAAATCACGATGATGCAAAATTAGCAAGGGTGCGAATGCTCCGCGGCCGCAGATCTCTCTTAGCTGCGGCGGCTCACAGGACAAATCACGATGATGCAAAGGTAGCAGGGGTGCGAGCACTCAGCGGCGGCAGCTCTCTCTTAGCTGTGGCGGCTCACAGGACAAATCACGGGATGCAAAGTTAACAAGGGTGCGAGCACTCAGCGACGGCAGCTCTCTCTTAGCTGCGGCGGCTCACAGGACAAATCACGGTGATGCAAAGTTAGCAACGGTGCGAGCACTCAGAGGCGGCAGCCCTCTCTTGGCTGCGGCGGCTCACAGGACAAATCTCGGTGATGCAAAGTTGGCAAGGGTGCGAGCACTCAGCGGCAGCAGCTCTCTCTTAGCTGCGGCGGCTCAAAGGACAAGCCACGATGTTGCACAACTAACACAAGTGCGGGCATCCAGCGGCGGCAGCTCTCTTAGCTGCGGCGGCCCACAGGGTTTCAGCAAAGGTTCTGAGGATTCAAAATAAGGCGGGCACTCAGCGGCGGCAACTCTCTCTTAGCTGCGGCGGCCCACACAGTTTCAGCGAAGGTTCTGAGGATTCAAAATAAGGCGGGCACTCAGCGGCGGCAGCTCTCTCTTAGCTGCGGCGGCCCACACAGTTCCAGCGAAGGTTCTGAGGATTCAAAATAAGGCGGGCACTCAGCGGCGGCAGCTCTCTCTTAGCTGCGGCGGCCCACACAGTTTCAGCAAAGGTTCTGAAGATTCAAATTAAGGCGGGCACTCAGCGGCGGCAGCTCTCTTAGCTGCGGCGGCCCACACGCAGAGTTCACAAGGGTTACCAGTCCGCGTTCCTCACAGTAGGACTAGAGGTTCCGGATTACTCGACGGAGGCCTCACCTGCAAGTAGAATTCCTAGCAAGGGAATTCGGGCGGCTGACGGGGTGAAGTCTAATGTCCCTGAGACTTCAGCAGGAGGCGCTCTCAATTCAGGCCCTTGGGTAGTTTCTTCAGCAAGCTTGGTGAAAGTTTCAAAGTCCTTTCCTCTGTCCGCTCGGACAGAGTTTCGTCTTGACATCCAGAAGGAACACACTTGAAACAGGTTTCAGCGCAGCGTTTTATACCAAAGAAGTCTGTTCTCTGCAGTCACAAATCACTGCATCCAGCTAGAACCAGTTTGGTGGGGTCGGGGAGCACTTAGTTTACGAGGCGACATCCTGCCCTTTAAGAATCTGGGGGTCTGCTATCAGACGCCCAGTGGGAGATGGAGCCATCATTCACCTTGCCAGGCACGGCCCTGCTCGGATCAAAGAGTCACCCCTCCCCATACTCTAAATGCCAATCTCTCTCTCCAGCCAGGTCTGACCCAGCTGGCCCTGCCGCTCCAAAACCAGACGGCCAATACACACGCTAGCAAAAGCCTACAGGAAAGCTTCAGGCCAGAAAATACCTTGTTTCTAGTAGAGGCATTTTCGAACACGGGCTACGCTAATAATCCTTACTAAAAGATGCATCTCAATGTTCTGAGTTTAAACATATCAAAGTCGACGTTCCTATCAGGTTCCTGGGGGCAGGTAGGATTAAGGCATGTAATACTCAGCCTGCACATTCTGGCCTATGAGAATGGGTGGCCTCGCAATAGTAAACAGTGAAATGGAGGGTAACTTGGTATTAGAACATGCTACACAGACATACTTCAAAAGCTGCTTCGGTGCGTAGCGCAAATCAGCGCTGCCGGCCCACCAGCAGTATTTGGTCTACCAGCCCTGGGCACACACAGTGCACTGATACTAGGGACTGACAGGTAAACCAAACGAGCCAATTATGATTATCCCAATTCATACAGGTATCTTTACACAGGGAGCATTCGCGCTGTGTCACTGATTGGCAGTGGCACAGCGCCCAGAGCATCTAAATCCAGCCAACATAAAAGGTCAGAAGCGAAAAGAGGAAGGAGACCCGCGCCAATGATGCCGGGTCTAACACACGTCCCCTCCAGCTGAAATGTGGGGAGAACTAACCATTCCCTTGGGAGTTCTCATCACTAAGGCGGAAAAACCTGGACAGACCGTCAGCATTGGCGTGCTCTGTACCAGGGCGGTGTTCCACCGTGAAATCCATACCCTGTAGGGAAATGAACCACCTCAACAACTTGGGATTCTCACCCCTCATATGCATCAACCATCTAAGGGGCCTGTGGTCTGTCTGAACCCAGAAGTGAGTCCCAAACAAATACGGCCTCAGCTTCTTCAGCGCCCAGACCACAGCAAATGCCTCACGCTCAATTGCACTCCACCTCTGTTCCCGGGGAAGTAACCTCCTGCTTAGGAAGGCTACCGGTTGGTCTAGTCCCTCCTCATTGATCTGTGACAGAACAGCCCCTATACCATGCTCTGAGGCGTCTGTCTGGACAACGAATTCCTTTGAAAAGTCGGGCGCCTGAAGCACGGGTGCAGTGCACATTGCAGTCTTCAGGGCATCAAAAGCGTTCTGACAGGTGTCAGTCCAGTTTACCTTCTTTGGCTGCTTCTTAGAAGTCAGCTCAGTCAAGGGTGCAACAATGTTACCATATCCTCTGACAAACCTCCTGTAGTACCCCGTGAGTCCTAAGAAGGCTCTCACCTGCGTCTGAGTCTTGGGGGTTCCCACGCCAGGATAGTTTCAATTTTGGGCTGAAGGGGCGCCACCTGGCCGCTCCCCATCTGGTGCACCAAATACACTACAGAACCCTGCCCAATCTGGCACTTACTGGCTTTGATTGTGAGGCCTGCCTTCCGCAGTGCCATCAATACCTCCCAGAGGTGGCGCAGGTGGTCCTCCCAAGAGGAGCTAAACACCGCAATGTCATCCAGGTAGGCGGCACTGAAGTTTTCCAGCCCAACCAACACCCTGTTGACCAGCCTCTGAAAGGTGGCAGGGGCAGTCTTCATTCCAAAGGGCATCACCCGGAACTGGTAGTGCCCATCGGGTGTGGAGAAGGCTGACCTCTCCTTTGCTCCCTCGGTCAAGGCGATCTGCCAATACCCAGACGTCAAATCAAATGTGCTGAGGTATTTGGCAGCCCCTAACCGATCTATGAGCTCATCAGCTCTGGGGATGGGGTGCGCGCCAGTCTTCGTGACTGAATTGAGGCCCCGTTAGTCCATGCAGAACCGAAGTTCTGGAGTGGTACCAGGCGCTGCAGCTTTTGATACCAGGACCACTGGGCTGGACCAAGGGCTGCTAGACGACTCAATCACCCCAAGGGCAAACATTTTGGTAACCCCATCCTTAATGTAGGCCCTTACCCGGTCAGTCACTCTGTAAGCCTTGTGCTTGATGGGAGGACTGTCCCCGGTGTCCACGTCATGGACACACCAATCAGTGACACTAGGTATCAGGGAGAACAGATCACTGAATTGCCCCAACAGTTGGCGACAATCACCCTGCTGCTCAGGGGTCAGTGTGGTGGAGAGGACCACACCCTCCACTGACCCATCTCGCTCCCCTGCACACAGGAGGTCAGGAAGGGGTTTGCTCTCCTCCTCCATCCCCGCATCTGTGGCCAGAAGCATGCCCACTTCAGACCTCTCAAAGTGGGGCTTCAGGCGGTTAACATGCAGGACCCGCAAGGGGTTCCTGGGAGACTGCAAGTCTACCACGTAGGTAACAGGACTCTTGCGCTCCACCACCTCAAAGGGGCCGGTCCACCTATCCTGAAGCGCACAGGGCTCCACCGGGGCCATGACCCAAACCTTCTGTCCAGGCTGAAACTCGATCAGAGTGGCATTCTGATCGTGCCAGCGTTTCATCTCTTCCTGGCTGGTTTCCAGGTTTGCCTCAGCAAGTTTCCTGAAATGCCGAGTCTGGTTCCTGAAGGCCAGCATGTAACTAAACACATCCTGGGGAGGTTTCCTGGGAAATTGCTCCCAGTCTTCCTTGACCAGACTCAGAGGCCCTCTTACCGGGTGACCATAGAGCAGCTCAAAGGGACTGAACCCTAAGGACTTCTGTGGCACCTCATGGTAAGCAAACAACAGGCATGGCAAGAGGACATCCCACTTACACCTCATGGGCTCGCCTAGGCCCATAATCATGCCCTTAAGGGTCCGGTTGAATCTCTCACCCAGCCCATTACCCTGGGGGTGGTAAGGAGCGGTGAACTTATACGTTACCCCACACTCCTCCCACAGAGACTTCATGTACTTGAAGATGAAGTTAGTTCCCCTATCGGACACCACCTCTCTGGGGAATCCCACACGGGAGAAAATCCCCATCAGTGCCCGTCCCACCACGGGGGCCGTCACTGTCCTGAGTGGGATGGCCTCAGGGTACCGGGTGGCATGGTCCACCAAGACCAGGATGAACCTGTTGCCCATGGCTGTCTTGGGATCCAGAGGCCCCACAATATCAATGCCAACTCTTTTGAATGGGGTGCTCACCACAGGAAAGGGCTGTAGTGGGGCCTTAATCTTCCCCCCACTCTTCCCACTTGCCTGGCAAGTCTCACACGTCCTGCAGTGAGCATCAGAGCTCCTGCGCATCTGGGGCCAATAGAAGTGGGTGACCAGCCTCTCAAAGGTCTTGGTCTGCCCCAGATGTCCGGCCAGTGGCACATCATGAGCCAACCCCAGTAGGAAGGTCCTGAAGCGCTGGGGTACCACCAGCACACGGGCTGACCCAGGCTCAGCAACCTTAGACTCGCTGTAAAGGAGGTCGTTCTTCCAATAGATCCAATGTGACCCTGTCTGATCACCTGCTGCCTGGGCGGCGGCCTGTTGCTGCACCCCCTCAAGAGAAAGGCAGGTTCTCTGCTGCTCACAAAATTCCTCCCTGGAGGGCCCCCCTTCCTGCTGCCAATGGGTCAGCCCCGGTAGGTCCCCCAGTTCGGCCACTTGTTCCCCTGTAGGTTCCAGGGCATCCCCCTCAAGGTCTGCTCCCTCCGGGACCGTGGGAACCGCGAGGGCCGGTTTCCCGCACCCCCTACCCCTTCTCTTTGAGGCAGGGGCCTGGGCCATACTTTCAGGCTCCAGACCCTCCTGAACATCCTTCTGAGCTGCCATGGACCGAGTGGTCACACATGCCTACTCAGGCAAACCCAACATTTCCAAATGAGACTTTCTCTCCACCGTAGCCCATGGGGAGTTCTCCAGATTGTTGCCCAACAGGCAGTCTACAGGCATGGTGGCCCTCACAGCCACTTGAAGAGTTCCTGTGACCCCCCCACTCTAAGGGAACCTGAGCCACTTCACACTGGCTCTCTGAGTTGTCTGCTGACACTACGGGGCAGAATGCATGGGGACAACTTGCTCTTTGGACACCAACCGGGAGCTGACAGCAGTCACACTAGCTCCGTGTGTCCCTGAGAGCCTCCACCCTATGGCCATTGATGGTCACCCACTGCCGGTACTTCTAAGTGTTGGTCAGCAGTGTGGGGTTAGGGACCTTCTCAAAGTCCCCTAGCGAGACAAGGGTTAACTCTACAGGATCCCACCCACCTTGGACCTCCATTTCCTCCCCCCCAGGGCTACACTGGCAATCTGGCGGGCTGGTGCATGGGGTGGTGCACGAGGGGATGCATTGGGGTCCCTCTGGGGACACTGGGGATTATAATACCGGTGGCCCACTTGACCACACTTGAAACAAGTAAGGGGCCCCCTATGAACAGGCCTACCTGTCGGGGACACTGACTTCTTCTCAGGGGGAGGCTGGGACACCACGGCTTGGTTCCCTTGGGAAATACTTTGGGGCCCCCTCTGGAACTCCCTCTGTTTACCCTTGTCCCCCCCACTTTTCTGCTGGGGACCCTGCCCACCTCTGGCAAAGTCTCCCACAAAACCTTTGCGGACCCGGGTGCTCACCCAGCGGTCCACCTCCTCAGCAAGCTTCCTAGGGTTAGTCAGCTTGCTATCAATCAGGTGCTGGCGTAGCTCTGGAAAACAGTTACTGGACAAATGCTCCCACGCAAACAAATCATATAATTGTTCGAAAGTTTCCACTTTGCTACCTTTTACCCAGCGATCAATTGCTCTGCAGAAAAAAGACACATATTCAACCCACGTGGTACCCTCTAACTTCTTACAGGTCCTAAACCTCTGCCTGTACATTTCCGGGGTCAAACCATAATGGGTCATCAAAGCTTCTTTCATATGGACATACACCATCCTGCTCTCCTCAGGCAGGTCCAACAGGGTATCCCTACCATCACTCACAAAGCGCCCCCACAATCCCGCTCCCCAATCCTGCTCAGGGACCCGGTGGGACACCATTGCTATCTCATATGCGGCAAACCATTGCCCAATATCCTCACTCTTGTGAAAATCCTTAATGACATCCTTAGGAATATAAACTCTACTCTCAGGAGTTACTAAAGGTATGCTGCCACCAGAGGGGGAGACCGGGACACTCCTCGCCCTGATCTCTATCTCCCTCAACATTCTCTCATGTTCCATTCTCATTTTCTCAAGTTCAAATGACAATCGATTCTTCTCAATGTCTAACTTCTACTCTCAAGGTCCTTCTGACCTTCCAATTTAGCCATCTCCAAACTATGCCTCCTATCTCTCTCCCTATCCTCCAGCTCTTCTGGGGTCAGGCTCCTTTGGGATACACTAGTACCTGGATTGGAGGGTGTTCTATCTCCCCCTCTACTGCATCATCCTGCTGCCCTCCAGCATTCTCTTCCTCATCCCCAGCGGACTCTCTTGCTTCCCACCAGGCCTTCAGCGCCTTGTGGTACTCCTCCTTCCTAGAGAGACCTATCACGGGGACTGCGAATTGCCTACAAAATGACTTCAGCTGTTTGGCAGTATAGGAATCTAATCTTTCCTCCTCAAAGGTGAGATCCTCTGAAGCATTGGAGGTTGGCCTTCCCTTGTTAGCAGTACTCATGGCTGCGATCAACAATTCAATACTAAAACAACCAACTAAAAAAAAAATTCGGAGAGAGAAAAAAAATCTGCGCGTGTCTGCGCTTTGGTCTGTACTCACTAGTGGTGTCTACCAGTTATTGTACGTGGATCATAAATGCAAGTCCTGATCCCACCGCTGCCACCAATGTTAGAAATGGGGGTCTCTAGTTGGCAATGGCTGGCGCCACTGTCCAAATAGGGACCCTTCTTCCTAAGTCAGGGCAAGTGGGCTACCCCCTTTGATAACCCCTGCTCAACCCTGTGGTAACGTAGCACGAGCAGTTAGGCCTATCTCAGAGGCAGTGTGTGAAGCATTTATGACCATGCACAATAAGGCAGTAACGACACCACAAAAGGACACAACTCAAGTAGGTATAGAAAAAATAGTATCTTTATCTAAGGTTTAGTACGAGACTCTCAAAAGCGTTTTAACCAGTCACCATGCATGTAAATCAGTAGGGACTTAAAGAGGGCAATACGTATTCACCAGTACATTGGCACTGACTGAGTTCAAGGCCTGGGTCTACGCGACCCGTTGCGCACCAGATTCCTGCCGTTGGACGGTGACACAGCACGTAGCTTCTCGAAGACCGGAGACGGTGACAGGCAGACTCCCAGCGACCACAGTTCTCGATGGCAGTGGTCCGCAAAGTGCACTCGCAATGATTCGGGCACTCCGGGACAGGCGGGCCCTCAGCGGCAGCAGCACGCGGCTGCGGCGGCCCGGGCTGGTGGTGGCGATGACTCTCGTCGTGCAGCTCCGTGGTGGGCTCGCTCTCCTAGATGCGGCAGCCCACGGGACGATTCACGATGGTGCAAGGTTGACAAAGACATGGGCACTCAGCGGCAGCAGCTCTCTCTTAGCTGCGGCGGCCCACAGGACAAATCACGATGCAAAATTAGCAAGGGTGCGAGCACTCCGCGGCGGCAGCTCTCTCTTAGCTGCGGCGGCTCACAGGACAAATCACGATGATGCAAAGTTAGCAAGGGTGCGAGCGCTCCGCGGCCACAGCTCTCTCTTAGCTGCGGCAGCTCACAGGACAAATCACGATGATGCAAAGTTAGCAGGGGTGCGAGCACTCAGCGGCGGCAGCTCTCTCTTGGCTGCGGCGGCTCACAGGACAAATCACGGGGATGCAAAGTTAGCAAGGGTGCGAGCACTCAGCGGCGGCAGCTCTCTCTTAGCTGCGGCGGCTTACAGGACAAATCACGGTGATGCAAAGTTAGCAACGGTGCGAACACTCAGAGGCGGCAGCCCTCTCTTGGCTGCGGCGGCTCACAGGACAAATCTCGGTGATGCAAAGTTGGCAAGGGTGCGAGCACTCAGTGGCGGCAGCTCTCTCTTAGCTGCGGCGGCTCAAAGGACAAGCCACGATGTTGCACAACTAACACAAGTGCGGGCATCCAGCGGCGGCAGCTCTCTTAGCTGCGGCGGCCCACAGGGTTTCAGCGAAGGTTCTGAGGATTCAAAATAAGGCGGGCACTCAGCGGTGGCAGCTCTCTCAGCTGCGGCGGCCCACACAGTTTCAGCGAAGGTTCTGAGGATTCAAAATAAGGCGGGCACTCAGCGGCGGCAGCTCTCTCAGCTGCGGCGGCCCACACAGTTTCAGCGAAGGTTCTGAGGATTCAAAATAAGGCGGGCACTCAGCGGCGGCAGCTCTCTCTTAGCTGCGGCAGCCCACACAGTTTCAGCGAAGGATCTGAGGATTCAAAATAAGGCGGGCGATCAGCGGCGGCAGCTCTCTCTTAGCTGCAGCGGCCCACACAGTTTCAGCGAAGGTTCTGAAGATTCAAATTAAGGCGGGCACTCAGCGGCGGCAGCTCTCTCTTAGCTGCGGCGGCCCACACAGTTTCAGCGAAGGTTCTGAAGATTCAAATTAAGGCGGGCACTCAGCGGCGGCAGCTCTCTCTTAGCTGCGGCGGCCCACACGCAGAGTTCACAAGGTTTACCAGTCCGCGTTCCTCACAGTAGGACTAGAGGTTCCGGATTACTCGACGGAGGCCTCACCTGCAAGTAGAATTCCTAGCAAGGGAATTCGGGCGGCTGACGGGGTGAAGTCTAATGTCCCTGAGACTTCAGCAGGAGGCGCTCTCAATTCAGGCCCTTGGGTAGTTTCTTCAGCAAGCTTGGTGAAAGTTTCAAAGTCCTTTCCTCTGTCCGCTCGGACAGAGTTTCGTCTTAACATCCAGAAGAAACACACTTGAACCAGGTTTCCGCGCAGCGTTTTATACCTAAAAAGTCTTTGTTCTCTGCAGTCTCAAATCACTGCATCCAGCCAGAACCAGTTTGGTGGGGTCAGGGAGCACTTGGTTTACGAGGCGACATTCTGCCCTTTAAGAATCTGGGGGTCTGCTATCAGACGCCCAGTGGGAGATGGAGCCATCATTCACCTTGCCAGGCACGGCCCTGCTCGGATCAAAGAGTCACCCCTCCCCATACTCTAAATGCCGATCTCTCTCTCCAGCCAGGTCTGACCCAGCTGGCCCTGCCGCTCCAAAACCAGACGGCCAATACACACACTAGCAAAAGCCTACAGGAAAGCTTCAGGCCAGAAAATACCTCGTTTCTAGTAGAGGCATTTTTGAACACGGGCTACGCTAATAATCCTTACTAAAAGATGCATCTCAATGTTCTGAGTTTAAACATATCAAAGTCGACGTTCCTATCAGGTTCCTGGGGGCAGGTAGGATTAAGACATGTAATACTCAGCCTGCACATTCTGGCGTATGAGAACGGGTGGCCTCGCAATAGTAAACAGTGAAATGGAGGGTAACTCGCTATTAGAACATGCTACACAGACATACTTCAAAAGCTGCTTCGGTGGGTAGCGCAAATCAGCGCTGCCGGCCCACCAGCAATATTTGGTCTGCCAGCCCTGGGCACACACAGTGCACTGATACTAGGGACTGACAGGTAAACCAAATGAGTCAATTATGATTATCCCAATTCATACAGGTATCTTTACACAGGGAGCATTCACGCTGTGTCACTGATTGGCAGTGGCACAGCGCCCAGAGCATCTAAATCCAGCCAACATAAAAGGTCAGAAGCGAAAAGAGGAAGGGAGACCCGCGCCAATGATGCCAGGTCTAACACTGACCATGTCATGAATGATGAAATATGTGACGTCATCAGCAGTGCATTGCGGGGGCGCGAGTTATAGTTAGCTGAACTAACTATAACAGTGGAATTTCTATGGTTTTGTACGAGTGAAATGTCCAGCTAACTATAACGCCCCTGAAACCTATGGTTTTTTCAGTGAATTTCAAAGGTTTTTTAAATGCTAATTTCTAACTATAACGTCTGTAAAACCTATGGTTTTTTCAGTGAATATATATATATATATATATATATATATATATATATATATATATATATATATATATATATATATATATATATATTATCTACTGGCGGTCGCCAGTAGATAGTTATAGTTAGGACCTAGTTTCCATAGGAAATGCGTTTTTTCTTTTCCCAATAACTTTGGCGCCGGATGACGAATCTTCGCGAAGTTTTCAAAACTAGTGGGGTGCTCCGGTCAGCTCCTGTCTTGAAAGTTTCGGGTTGATTCGCCAAGCGGGGGCCGAGAAACAAGGGGGGTCCCAAAACGTGTTTTCTCCATGTTATTTTCCATAGGAAACTTTAGACACAGCTACAGCTCGAACTGCTGAACGGAATTACACCAAATTTGGCAAAAGGTAGCCCTTGGTTCAGAAAGAGCCCTTTTGTTAAATGGTGTAAATCCGTTCAGTAGTTCCTGAGAAATTTAAAAAAAGAGGTCAGAAAATCAAATTCCCATAGGAAACTTAAGACACGGCTACAGCTCGAACTGCTGAACGGAATTACACCAAATTTGGCAAAAAGGTAGCCCTTGGTTCAGAAAGAGCCCTTTTTTTAAATGGTGTAAATTTGTTCAGTAGTTGCTGAGAAAATCAAAAAATAAAAGTTTCGATATCTAGAGGCATGGTGGATCCGCGGACCCTCCCGACCACAAGCTTTATTCTAATTGGCTGTCAACACTCCAAACCAGGAAGTGTTGGCAGCCATCTTGAACCGAGTCACAAGAAAACAGTAGAAAAAACATTAAAAAACAAGAAAAGGGGGCAGGGTATAAACACCCTGACCCCCTAGGCCTGCTCAGGGGGTCCCACAAGGACCCCCAGGGCCCAAAAAAGCATTTTTTTAAAAAAGAATCAGCAAAATTCGTGCAGGATCCGCAAATCCTGCCGTGAAAATAAAAAGAACGAAGCGCGGGCTCTCGCGCTTCGTTAACATTTAGCCCCGGGTCGGCCAAGTCCCGGGGGCATGCTATATTGTAATTGCGGGGCTCAGGGGGCCCCCGCAGCCCCGGGGACCGCCACCCCGGGGCTGTCCTTAATATTTGCGGGGCACACGGCCTCCGCAGCCCCGGGGACCGCCACCCCCCGGGGCTTGTTTTTTTAATGTGTGGGGTGGGCCTCCAAGGCCCCCCCAAGCCCCGGGGACTGCCACCCCCAGGGCTTTTCTTGAATATTTGCGGGGGGCACATGGCCCCCCGCAGCCCCGGGGACCGCCACCCCCCGGGCTTGTTTTTTTAAAACCTGTGTGGGGGGGCTCAAGGATGTCCTTGGGGGCCAACAACCCTCTTGTTACCTCCAGTAAGTCCCACACAGTGGGATTCCTAAGACGTCTTCGGAGGCCATGGCCCCCTTCCTCTACCACTCTGCAAACGTGCCTCGTGGCAAACTACGGGATGGGGATGAAGTCCAATTTAGTCCTGAGGGAGTTTGGGGGCCAAGAATCCCTCCTGGTACCTCCTGTAAGTCTTACGCAGCGGAATTTCTGAGCGTTGGTTGGACGCCCAGCACCCTTTCTCCACCACTCTGCAAACGTGACTACTAGTTAAAGTAGCATATTTCTGCACCTCTGACTTTGAGGTAGTTTTAATCCCCCTGCCCTATTATGTACTAGGGCCTTACAGAGGAGGTCATGCTAATCACAGGGGTACCCCAACGCATAGTGTTCCCTAGTGTATGTAGGTGTTTTCACTGTATTCTAAGTGTCTTTTAGCATAGCACTGGCTCTAGGCCTGGTTAGTCAGAGTCAGTTACCACCAGTACCCATCTGAAAAAGTTGTGGGCACAGGATGATTTTGTAACAAGGCCTCTTTCTGCTCCTCTGTTGGTTCTTTCTGCACATGTCTTGCTTCTTCCTGCACTTTTGTTCGTCTTTGTGGACTTCTGTTGCTTCTTTCTGCATTTCTTTTGCTTCTTTCTGTGCGTTTTTTCTTCTTTCTTCACATGTCCTACCTCTGTAGGCATAGTTAGAAACTAGCATTTAAAAACCTTTGAAATTCACTTAAAAACCATAGGTTTCAGGCACGTTATAGTTAGAAATTAGCATTTAAAAACCTTTGAAATTCACTGAAAAAACCATAGGTTTCAGATACGTTATAGTTAGAAATTAGCATTTAAAAAACCTTTGAAATTCACTGAAAAACCATAGCTTTCAGGCACGTTATAGTTAGAAATAAGCATTTAAAAACCTTTGAAATTCACTGAAAAAACATAGGTTTCAGGCACGTTATAGTTAGAAATTAGCATTTAAAAAACCTTAGAAATTCACTGAAAAAACCATAGGTTTTAGGGAAAGTTATAGTTAGTTGGACATTTCACTCATACAAAACCAGAGAAATTCCCCGTTATAGTTAGTTCAGCTAACTATAACTCGCGCCCCGCAATGCACTGCTGATGACGTCACATATTACATCACTCATGACATTGTCAGTGACATCACTGATGACATCACTGATGACATCTCAAATGACATCATTGTTGACATCACTGATGACATCATCCAGTGACTGTGTGTTTCTGTAAAGTTTAAATATGTTTAATATATATAGGGAAAGGCGTATTGAAGAATGAGTGGGTGTATAAGTGTCTGAATGGATGATTTAGTAGGTGCGTGACTGACTCTATAAGTGAGTGATTAAACGTATCTTACTGAATGCATGGGTTAGTGACTAAACTGTGTGAATGTCTGTATCCGTCTGTCTGTTGGTGTGTAAGCGGCTGCATGGGTTTGTGAATAGCTACATGAGTGTCTATATGGGTTATTGATTGGTTGTCTGAGTATCTGTATGGGTGCCTGAGTGTTTGTGTGGGTGGGGTGTGTGTGACTCTGCGCATAGATGTGTGAGTGGGTGATTCACTGGGTGCATGGTTTCAAGAGTGCATCTGTGATGGACTGTATGGGTGGGTGAGTGTGTGTATGGGTGTGTTAGTGAGTGAATGTATATCTCAGTGGTACATGTGTGAGTAACTACATATGTGAAAGGCAGTATATATGTGTGTTGGAGTATATAAATGGCTGTAAGGGAGAGTGTGTGATTGTGAGAGTGGCTGTATGGAAGAGTGTGTGCTTGTATCAGTGATTGTATAAGAGCGTAAGAATGTGCTAGTATTTGTATGAGTAAGTGAGCTGGTGTGTGTATAACTGTATAGGTGAGTAAATGGCAGTGTGATTAATTATTTGCATGACTGACTAGGTGTGTGAGTACCTCTATGGATGAGTGGCGGTTTGTGAGTGTCTATATAGGTGTATGAGTGCATATGATAGTCCTGTACTGAGTGACCGTAAGTATGAGTGACTGTACGGGTGAGTGAGTGGATGTGTGTGTAGACCTAAGAATCAGTGAGTGGGTATGTAGTTATTGGTGTTGGAGTGTCTATGGTTTTGAGAATGGCAGTCTGTAATTTAGAGTGGGTGTATCAAAGGTTATATTAGGGTGTGAGAAGATGCATCAAATTATCACATGGATGATGTCATCAGTGATGTCATCAGTAATGTCATCAGTGATGTCACTGACCATGTCATGAGTGATGTAATATGTGACGTCATCAGCAGTGCATTGCCGGGGCGCGAGTTATAGTTAGCTGAACTAACTATAACGGGGGAATTTCTCTGGTTTTGTACGAGTGAAATGTCCAACTAACTATAACTTTCCCTAAAACCTATGGTTTTTTCAGTGAATTTCTAAGGTTTTTTAAATGCTAATTTCTAACTATAACGTGCCGGAAACCTATGGTTTTTTCAGTGAATATATATATATAGTCTATGTGCTTGTTTGCCCATGTGGCTTGCAGTACGTGGGCAGCACGGTCTTGCAGGTACACAAGCGAGTGTTGCAGCACTTACGAGCCATCACGAATCAGGACAACACATATCCGGTGGCTCGGCACTTTAAAGAGAAACACAATTCAAACAACACCGATCTAAAATATTTTGTCTTGGACGCTGTCCCTCCGAGTAGACGGGGAGGTGATAGAACCAACAAATTAAGAAAGCTAGAGACAAGGTATATATTACAGTTGGATTCTAAACACCCGGGAGGTTTAAATGCCACTGAGGATCTGCACACTTGCTTAACATAGATACACTGGAGAAGATGAAATCAGGCGATCGTCTGTGATCTAGCTATATATTTTAGCCATAGCTTTAAGCCATTGATATAGCATGGGTATCCTTTATATGGTGATTCAATGTTTTAGTCTCTTAGATATATTTTTATCAAGTGTTTTTTGAGTGTATTGACAGATTGGTATATGTATTTATGTAGATTTGTATTTATATATATGTATTTATTTATTTAAGGTCGATCTTTTTATACAGTATTTAACGTATATAATGAAATATTTTTAGGACCTTATTTTATACATGTAATGAGTCTAATAATGTATTTATATATTTATTTAATTATATACATGCACTAATTGCAATTTGCACATATTGTTACATCTAAACACTGATATAGCTATATATCCAAATAAGGGACAATATTATACACATAAGGGACAGATCATTGCAAAAATATTGGAGGATGCCCTGCTATGGTATAATCATATATATATAGATGTATAAGAAGGCACGATACATATACTGATTTAATTAAGGGAAAACGTAACGATGGTACAAGATTTATCTTATTTATCTATTTTATTCTTATAAGATCATATAATAGAATGGAACTATTTTAATAGAAATATTAAAGCACTAATATTTCAGCACTTTGCACTTTTTTCACTCTTTGCACTGTTTAACACGTAATCTTATTTATCACAATCAATACCACAACAGTAGGACAAACAGGTAGCTACATTACACAGTTTGCCAATCTGGATTTATCCATATATTAAAAAAGTTATCTATTAATAGATTAAATGTCAAATATAGTTGCAATCTAGGATATGATAATGTTACGAATTATCGCAATACAATTGTTTGCAAGAGAAATAATAACCAGGTCGGACTAGAAATCCAATTGTGTGAAAGAGAAAGTATGTCTTCCATGTCTACTGTTGAAGGTATCACGTGATATATTTTTAATTGGTTGTTATTGGCACTATAAAAACCGCACTTAGATTTCAAACCATGTCATGTGAACAAGGCTCAAGGGAGCCGAAACGCGTAATGGCGATTGAATAAAGCATTTTATAAGAAGCACCAACTTGGGTCCGTGTCCGTACTGTGGAGAAATCCTTGGATTACAGCGGCGACTGCGTGATATATATATATATATATATATATATATTCAAAATCCACACGATTCCTACACAACGTGCTTGCAGCCGGCGTCAGGGGCGGAATCCAGCCCACATCAATTTTATCACCAAGAAATTATGCCGCACTCCAGGAGTTTTCATTTTCAAAATTCTTTAATCACACCACCAACACCAACGTGTTTCGACTAAAGGGTCTTGATCACCGTGATCAAGACTCCTTAGTCGAAACGCGTTGGTGGTGTGATAAAAGAATTTTGAAAATTTTACTCCTGGAGTGCGGCATAATTTCTTGGTGATAAAATTTGGTGTATAAATATTTGTAGGCAATTCTAATTTGTTTTTGGGGTTGTATTTATTAATATTTTAGTTACATAATTTATTGGGGTGAATGGTAAATAGTTTGTTGATGTCATATATTTTTATGGAATTTAAATATGTGTATGACATTTTTGGGCTTTATTTATGTAAAAATGTTTTTATATACTTATTAATGATGTTTTATTTATTTTTACAATAATATTGTAGTTGATATTGTATGAATTGATATTTTTCACTTCTATGTTTATTTAAAGGTAACAACATTTTTGTTTTCAATATAGGTAAAAATCAATATTTTTAACAACAATATTTGTGTTTTTGATATTTGTGGTTTCATTTGTTAAGTATAGGAAGTCGATATTTAATTTCTGATATATTTTTGCTTTGATATTGTATGCATTGATATTATGTCAGTGATCTGCCTCAACGTCACCCTCCTGCCAAGTACTATGACTTTAAAAAAGCCCCCCACACATTTACCTTCTACTCCACGCAGGTGTGCAGGTTGTAAAATGTGTGTGCTTATTGGACCCATTATTTACTCCGGGAGGCAGAAAACATAGATTTCGACCAGGTATTCCAGATAAGCATAGTATTCCCAGTTTCAGGAGTAATAACTTATATTTTTCAGATTTAGGTGTGGGTATACTGGAGGGTTGGAATCTCTATTCTGGGTGGGATCAAGGCTTGGGTGAAATTAAAATTATACTAGTGTAATTCAAGTAATTTTGGAAATTTTCCATTATGCTTGTTATGCGAAATTCCTGAAATTCTGCCATTATGCCATGTTGCATAATTATGCTTCTTTTCCAGTAAAAATGTACAGTAAAAGCACCATTTATGGTAAAAATTACACACAAAATTGCTGGAATAACAGAACGTGAGCAACCTTTGCTTGCAGTGTTTTTGTGTTTTTCCATTGGCTTGTTTTTGTGCAAAATACATACTCATGTAAACAATTGATGCAAGGACATATTTCATGCTAAAATATATAGCTAAATGATGAATTTTTATTTTATGTAATTTCACGTAATTTTACCGAAATAGTGTGTAATTACTCCACAGGAAGTTACACAAGTTTCGCCCACTGGTATCCCTCACCTATAATGAGACCCATAGTTGGCCTGTCAATCGATAATGTCCCTAATTACAAGGGCCATTGTTGTATTATTCTTGAAGGGTTTGTAACCATTCATGAAGTGCAGACTCTGAAAAACAACTTTAGAATATCAATGATGCTTAATAACAAGGATAAAATACTTTAACAACAAAATTATCGAAGTAGGGATAGTATATCATTCTATTTACAATAATATCAATGTTTAAAACAATGATTACTAAAATATATTTGATATTTTTATAGTTTTTAGGAGGTTTTATTAGATATATTGTTAGTGATATAACATATATTGTAAAAAATATAATTTTTAATTATGTTGTTTGGCGTGTGTTTTATTGGGGTATTGGGTGGGTAACTTTTTTATGAAAATATATTTTGTACATTTTTGGATCTTTTCATTAACTATGTATGTTGATTATTGATTGTTTATTAATGCATTCATTTATTTTATTAGTTTTTTCATTATTGCGTTATTTATGTGGTTATTGGTTTTATTTTTGCCATTTGATATTATTGGTTTAAAAACAATTAAAATAGTCAAATTGTTTTAGCTTTTTAGTTTTAGAATATTAAACTATTATTCACTAAAACTGTCAAATGTTTCTGATTTTAAATATTAGTAGTCAACATTATTTTAATTTTAATACATTCTAAATGTTATAAAACAAATTAAAATAAAACTATGAAAAATATAGTAATATCATTGTAATGCTTTGTGCCCCTTCTCCCCGCCCCTTTCTAGTAAGGCTAGAGCACACTGGGTTCTATGAGGGGATAGTATAAGAACTTTATTGTCAATCACAGTTCTGCCAGTCTCTAGGTAGGAGGGATGTGGGGAAAACTCATAGAAGCAGAGAGAATAAAGAGTCCTCCAAATGCGGGACAACAAGGATTTTACACTTAATCTTCTGGTATGGCCTTCTTCCTCAGACCAGTACTCCTCCGGTAACCATAACCCGAACCGGCGTCCCCAAAAGGCAAACAGAAAATACAACACCGTCAAGATTCCACTCTTATGCTACTTGTAACTAGTGTGCTCACCCATCACCAATATCTTTTGGTCACCGAGGAACAGTGCAAGGGAAAACAAAGAGGGAGAAGTGAAGAAGTAAAGGTCTCCAGTGTTGGGGTACTGTAAATAATGATGCCCTCCCTTCACTTAGGCCAAAGACCCATTATGCCCTTCCCCGCAAACCTCCTCCAGGAAGATAAAAGGGACACTTGCCTGGAGCTACGGTCCTCCAGGACCGTAGCGGTGGGTATCGCGGCGTCCTATCTCTCCTGGGGACGACCGGATACTAGCGCAGTGTGTGTTGGAGCTTCCTCCCTCCTTGGCTCGGCTCCCCCGTCCTCCGGTCCTCTGGACGCCTCCTCCTTGCTCCGGTAAAGCACCTCCGGCCCTCCGTGTCCTTCTCGTCCTGTACCTCCTTCCACCGTCCTCTTCCTCCTTTCCGCCTCTTCCTCTAACTCCCACCACACACCTGATGATCTTTCTCCCTCCTCCTCCTCCGGCGACGTCACCCTGCCTCACCCGGTCGGAGCTGTAGCGCTGACCTCCCTGTGGGGCTGTCGTCCTCCCAGCGCCATCTTGGATTCTTCAGCGCTCTCGGGCTCACAGTCCATATTACATTGCCTTTCTTCCCGGGATGGACGATTGGGCCATTCTGACGCAGGAAACCGGGAGAGGTAATCAACGTTTCCTTGCAATTTTCCCGGAATGTGTAGAGTCTGAAATGAAAAGGGCTGTAGGGCTAAGAACCATCTTAACACTTTGGCATTGGTGTCCTTGTGGGTTGCTAGCCAAGTCAGAGGAGCATGATCCGTTAATAGAAAGAAGGAGCGCCCTAGCAAATAATACTGTAAGGACTCCATAGCCCATTTGATGGCGAGACATTCCTTCTCCATGGTGGCATACCTTGTTTCTCGGGGAAACAGCTTCCGACTCAGAAACAACACCGGCCTGAGCAAACCCTGGAAATCAGGTTGGGACAATACCGCTCCTAGCCCTCTATCTGAGGCGTCGGTTTGTAGCACAAACGCCTTTGGTAATCTGGACAGATCAGAACTGGGGCATTACATAGCATGGTTTTCAGGGCCCCGAAACTCTCCTCCTGAGACTCCCCCTATTCTATCTTGGCTCGGGTGTGCTTATGTCTTAGTAAATCAGTCAGTGGGCTAGCGACCTCCGAAAACTGCTGGATGAATTTTCTATAGTAACCCACCAACCCACCAACCCAAGAAAGGCTCGTACTTCCTTCCGGGTAGTAGGTCGAGGAATGTTTTGAATCGCCTCCAGTTTATTGTGTTGTGGTTGGATTGTCCCTTCACTTATGGTGTACCCTAAGTATTTTATTTGGTGTGTGCCTAAAGTGGTCTTCTTGGGATTCATGGTGAGTCCTGCTTGTGTCAGAGTTTCAAAAAGATTCGTCAGATGTTCTAGGTGGGTCTCCCAGTCGGGCTATACACCACTATATCATCTAAATAGGCCACCGCATATTTTTGATGTGCTCGCAATATGATGTCCATAAGTCTTTGAAAAGTCGCCGGGGCCCCATGTAGCCCGAAGGGCATCACTTTGAAATGGTACAACCCTGAGGGTGTTGAAAATGCTGTCTTTTCTTGCGCTGACCGTGTCAAGGGAATTTGCCAATACCCTTTTGTTAGATCAATCGTGGACATGATCTTGGCCTCCCCTAGTCTTTCTATCAGTTCGTCCACTCGGGGCATAGGGTAATTATCAAATTTGGAGTGTGCATTTACCTGTCTAAAGTCTATGCAAAACCGGAGACTCCCATCCGGTTTGGGTACTAATACAATGGGAGAGCGCCAGTTGCTCTTCGAGGGTTCAATTATATCGGCTTGGAGCATAGTCTCTATTTTTTGTTCTACCGCCTCCCTTCTGGCTTCTGGTATCCTGTAGGGTTTCACATTCACCACTTTCCCTGGCTGAGTAACAATGTCATGAGCCACTAAGGAAGTCCGCCCTGGACTGCCTGAACTTAAACCCGGGTATTGCTCTAACAACTGCCTCAATTGTTGCTGCTGTTCTAGAGAGAGCTTGGATCCCATCAAGGGTTGATCCTTCTTCCCCTCCCCCACTAGATCTACAGGTATGTCCAAGGGTTTATATATCGTGACCTGATTTATTGTCTGCACTGTATCCTGTCTTGTGGATGAAGGGTCCGACTCCTCCCACTTCTTAAGGAGATTAATGTGATACGTTTGCCCTACCTTGTTAGTGTGAGGGACAGCGACCCGGTAAGAGACTGGAGTGACTTTCTGGGTAACGATGTAGGGACCTTGCCAAGTAGCCAGCAACTTTTTGTCAGAGGAGGGAAGAAGTATTAGAACCTTGTCTCCAACCGCCAGTTCCCTCATGTGACTGCTGCGGTCATACTGTTCTTTCTGTCTAGCCTGGGCTTTGTCCATATTTTGATGGACATCGTCCCAAAGTTTGGCTAACGTATCTTTTAGAGTCTGCATGTACCCTAGGAGAGGTTTTCCCTCGTCTTCCTCTTCGGTCCATTGCTCGGCCGCCATTTCCAACAGGGTACGGGGTTTCCTGCCAAACAGGAGCTCAAAAGGAGAAACTCCTGTTGATTTCTGCTCATGCGTTCTAATGGCGAACATTACCAACGGCAATTTCCGGTCCCAATCCTTCCCTGTGTCTCCTATCAACTTCTTGAGAATCGTTTTGATAGTTTTATTGTACCTTTCCACCAGTCCATCCGTCTGGGGGTGATACACAGCCGTCCTGATTTGGTGGACCCCTAGGAGTTTACAGATCTCCTTCATAAGTCTGGCCATGAAGGGCGTTCCCTGGTCAGTCAAGAGTTCCAACGGAAAACCTACCCTAGAGAAAAAAGAGATCATGGCCTGGGCCATGGCCACCGTGGTCATACTCGTGAGGGGAATAGCCTCCGGATACCGGGTAGCATAGTCCACCAAGACCAATATGTACTGATGTCCCCGGGCCGACGATATCAGCGGTCCTACTAGGTCCATGCCTACTCGTTGAAACGGGACATCAATAATCGGTAAGGGTTGTAACGGAACCTTTTTGTCTTTTGAGGGATTTACCAACTGACATTTGGGACAAGTGGCACAGAACCTGGCAGTCTCTCTATACACCCCTGGCCAGTAGAACCGGTCCAGTATGTATCTAAGTGTCAACTCCTGTCCATAATGACCTCCCCCCGCTTCATTGTGGGCTAACTTTAAGGCTTGGTCTCTGAATGCCACTGGTACTATTAACTGATCAGTCCTACCACCCGTCCCTCCACTTGATCTGTACAACAGTCCCTTTTTGATAAAGAAATAGGGTCCTACCTTCTCTGGGTCGTTTTCCTGTACTTGATTCCAGGCATTCACAAGGGTGCTGTCATCTTTCTGTGCCGTCCGGAAGCTCCGAGCCGGAGTGTTTCCGTGGTCTGGGGAAGAGAGTAAACATGAGGAAACGGATTGGAAGGCAGAGGTATACCTCTCTTTTTCTCGTCTTTTCTCGTTTCTGGTCTTCTTTTCCCTGTCTCTAGGACTGGATATGTTTTCGCTGGAAAACGGGGCATCATGTAGCCAGTCCACCTCAGGCCCTTGTCTCGACACCTCTGTCAAATACTCATGAAAATGAGGTAAATCAGTACCCAAGAGAATACATTCTGGGAGTTCTGGTACTACCCCCACCTTTCTAACTTGGGGATACCCATCTAATTCAAGCAACACTTCCGCTAAAGGATATGATTTCACATCTCCATGGACACAGGAGACCAGCACTGCCTCCCCTTCACACAGGGTGGTTGACAGTACCAAATCCTCAGCCACCACCGTATGGTGGCATCCAGTGTCCAGCAGTGCCTCAACCGGTCGGCCATTCAACCTGATCGTCTTCTTGTACCTCTGCCTAGGTATCCCTGTGACTAACACCCTACCCCGGGACCAACCCACCTCCATAGGTTCTGCACTATCCGTGTTCAAAGGGCAATTGCGTGATATGTGCCCCCACTCCGCACACCTAAAGCATTGGGGTCCCATGTGAGCTGGTTGAGCAGGCCTCGAAAGAACCTTAGGGATTGTCCTAGTGTTGGGAAAAGGTCGTTTTTCTCCCTCCACTGGGGTTTTGGAGGTAGGTTTCGGAAAAGGAATAGGCGTCCTCCCTGTCTGTACTTTAAAGTCTGGGGACCTATGATAGGCGCATGCTAATTCAATGGCGGATTGGATGGTCAGTCCGGGATGTTGTTTCACCCAGGCCCTCGTGTTACTAGGCAGAGCCTCCAGATATTGCTCTAGGAATATTTGCTCTGTGACTTCCTCCATGGAGGAGGAATGAGGTTGAAGCCACCTGTTTCCCAAGTCTCTTATCCGATAGAAAAGTGCTCTGGGGTTGTCCCCAGCTCCCACTTCTCCTTCCGGAAGCGAGTCCTATAATACTCGTGGTCACATCCCAGTCTCTCTAAGATAGCCTTCTTTATATCCTGATAAGGTGTTACCCCGGCTGGATTGGCCGCTTGATACGCTGCCTGCAACTCTCCTGATAACAATGGCGCTATATACTGACCCAACCTTTCCGGAGGCCAGGACGCGGTGGAAGCCACCCTTTCAAAGTTGGTAAAGAAGTAGTCCAGATCTTCCCCCTCCTGAAACTTCTGTAGAACGCTTCCGGGGACATTAGGATGTACCCTAGCACTAGAGATGGCATCGGTAAGGCGCAGTATCGCCGTGTCTTGCACCTTCTGATTGGCAGTTAGTATGACGGCTTGCTCCTTCAGAGCCGCGTGAAAGGACTCCCTTTCCTTCTGGGGGTTCTGGTTCTGTTGCTCTAGAACCAACTGTAAGTGTCTCTGCCCTTCCGCTAGTTGGGTGATTATGTCCTGTACTGTCACAGGTTGGGTCATCTTTACTCCTCAGATGACAGTTATCCCACTTCTGACACCACTGTAATGCTTTGTGCCCCTTCTCCCCGCCCCTTTCTAGTAAGGCTAGAGCACACTGGGTTCTATGAGGGGATAGTATAAGAACTTTATTGTCAATCACAGTTCTGCCAGTCTCTAGGTAGGAGGGATGTGGGGAAAACTCATAGAAGCAGAGAGAATAAAGAGTCCTCCAAACGCGGGACAACAAGGATTTTACACTTAATCTTCTGGTATGGCCTTCTTCCTCTGACCAGTACTCCTCCGGTAACCATAACCCGAACCGGCGTCCCCAAAAGGCAAACAGAAAATACAACACCGTCAAGATTCCACTCTTATGCTACTTGTAACTAGTGTGCTCACCCATCACCAATATCTTTTGGTCACCGAGGAACAGTGCAAGGGAAAACAAAGAGGGAGAAGTGAAGAAATAAAGGTCTCCAGTGTTGGGGTACTGTAAATAATGGTGCCCTCCCTTCACTTAGGCCAAAGACCCTTTATGCCCTTCCCCGCAAACCTCCTCCAGGAAGATAAAAGGGCCACTTGCCTGGAGCTACGGTCCTCCAGGACCGTAGCGGTGGGTATCGCGGCGTCCTGTCTCTCCTGGGGACGACCGGATACTAGCGCGGTGTGTGTTGGAGCTTCCTCCCTCCTTGGCTCGGCTCCCCCGTCCTCCGGTCCTCGGGACGCCTCCTCCTTGCTCCGGTAAAGCACCTCCGGCCCTCCGTGTCCTTCTCGTCCTGTACCTCCTTCCGCCGTCCTCTTCCTCCTTTCCGCCTCTTCCTCTAACTCCCGCCACACACCTGATGATCTTTCTCCCTCCTCCTCCTCCGGCGACGTCACCCTGCCTCCCCCGGTCGGAGCTGTAGTGCTGACCTCCCTGTGGGGCTGTCGTCCTCCCAGCGCCATCTTGGATTCTTCGGCGCTCTCGGGCTCACAGTCCATATTACAATCATGTAATATAATTTTGAGTAAATACGTTATATTTTAAATTTACTTGGAATTTAAGAATATTTATAGGTTTGGATTTATAACTTTTCAAATATATAGATTTTTTTAGTAAGTAGTGTTTTTGTCAATCTAGTATTATTATTATTGTGACATCCATCCACATATATGCAATTACCCCAATGTTTGTTGGACTGGAGTTAGACAGTGTAGATACCCCTGGTATTAGGTCCACTTCCTCCACTTCTTCAAGAACTCGAGTTAGAATAGTAAATATATAACCCCAATTATATATAATTACCCCAATTTTGTTGGACTGGAAATAGAGTATTAAACATGTTGCCTCCAACAATATGTACCTACCCAAATATGTATTGGACTTACAATAGAATACTTAATGTGGAGACCCAAATTATATGCACTTAGCCAAATGTTTCTTCAATTGGAGGTAGAATAGTAACTGTGCCCAGAATTATGAGTACTTACTCGATATTTGTTGAATTGGAGATAGAGCAGTAGAAGTGTCTCCCAATTATATGCATTACAATACATTACATGCAATTTTTGATGGACAGGAGTTACAGTAGTAAATACGCTCCCTTCAAAATTTAATGTACTTACCTCAATGTTTGTTGCACTGGAGTTAGAACAGCAAATATCCCCCACCAAATATATACACTTACCCCAATGTCTGTAAGTTTGGAGTTAAAACAGTAAATCTGTGCCCCTCCGATTCTATGCATATACCACAATGTTTATAGAACTGGAGTTACAATAGTAAAGGTGACCACCCTCAATTAGATGCCCTTAATGTTTGTAGGTTTAGATTTAGAATAGTGAATCTGCTTCCCTCCCCTCCAATTGTATGCCCTTTCCTCCAATGTTTGTTGGACTCAAGTTAGTATATTTAATATGCTCATGCCCCCCAATTATTTGTACGTATGCTAGTGTTTATAGAACTGGAAGTAGAATAGTATATATTCCCCGAACTGCCGAATTATATGCACAAACTCTAATGTTTGTAGAACTGGAGTTAGAATAGTAAATATGCCCCCTCAAATATATGCAATTACCACAATGTTTGTATTAAATATCCTCTACCAATTATATACACTTACTCCAATGTCTGTAGGTTTGGACTTAGAACTGTAAATCTGCCTCTTCCAAACATATGCATATACCAAAATGGTTATAGAGCTGGAGTTAGAATAGTAAAGGTACCCACCCTCGATTAGATGCACTTCAATGTTTGTAGGCTTGGACTTAGAATAGTAAATCTGCTCCCCTCCAATTATATGCACTTTCCCCCAATGCTGATTAGGCTGAAATTAAAATGGTAAGTATGTCAATGCTCCAATTATTTGTATGTAGCCTAGAGTTCATAGAACTGGAAGTAGAATAGTAAATATGCACGCCACCCCCCAATTATATGCATAAACCTTAATGTTTGTAGAACTGGAGTTAGAATAGTAATTATGTACCCTCAACTATATGCAATTACCACAATGTTTGTAGTACTGGAGTTAGAATAGAGCATATGCCCCTGCAATAATATGCACTTGACCCAAATGTTTGTAGGTTTGGAGTTAGAATAGTAAATATGCCTCCCCATTTCTGTGTACTTATGTCAAAACCTGTAGGACTGTAGTTAGAACTGTAAATAAGCCTCCTCCAATGATACACACTTGCCTCAAGGTTTAAAGGAGAATAGTAAATAACCTCATCTCTCCCCCAAATTTATACACATAATCCAATGTTTGGTGGACTGGAATTAGAATAGTAAATATGTTCCACCTTATTATATCACTACACTTGTATGACTGGAGTTAGAATTGTAAAAATGCCTCCCCACAATGATATACACTTTGCCCAATATCTGGAATTTGAATAATAGATATGTCCCACCAGTTATTTGAAGGACTGCAGTTATAGTAATAAATCTGCCCCACCCCCAATTAAATGCACTTACCCCGTTGTTTTTAGGGTTGGCATTAGAATACAAAATTTGACCCCCTCAGCAAATATATGCACTTCCTCCAATGTTTGTATGTTCGCGGCTAGAATAGCAAATCAGTCCCCTGCTCCCAGTGGCGGCTCGCTGAGGGAGTGCTGCGGTGTGGTGGGGCGGGGGAGGGGCAGGGGGGGTTAGTGGAGTCCGACATACAATAAATAAAACAATTTACCTTGCGCGCGCTGCATCGCCGAGTTGGTGATGCAGCGCGCGCAAGGTAAATTGTTTTATTTATTTCATTACTTACCTTACTCCTGTCCATCGTACGTCGGACTCCACTAGGCCCCCACCCTGCACCCCCCGCACCACCGCCCCGCAGCACTCCCTCGGCGAGCCGCCACTGCCTGCTCCTCCAGTAGTATGCACTTCCCCTTTGTTTATAGTACTGTAAGTTGCCTACAATTATATGCACTTACTCAAATGCTGGTTGGCCTAGAGTAAGAATAGTACAAATACCCAGCCCCCAATTATTTGCACTTACCTCAAAGATTGTGAGGATGGACTCAGAATAGTAGAAAAAGCCCTCCAAATATATGCAATTACTGCAATGTCTGTAGGTTTGGAGTTAAAATAGTCGATATGCCCACTCCCAATTATATAAACTTACCACAATGGTTAGAGGACTAAAGAATTTTATGAGTTACTGTGCCTCACAATTACAAGGACGTATCCAAATGTTTCTAGGGTTGGAGTAAGCTTTGTAAATAGGCCCCTGACCTTAACCACTCCAACACCAGTTCCTTCACGGCATGGACGTTCGAGTCCATGCCGTTCAGGAATCTTTTTGTGTGGTCCCATTACGGTGCCTTTTCCAACGGCACTGCCGCCTTCAAAAAAGGCACAGCCGCAGGGCTGCCATGCCACCCACCCGCCAGACTACTTTAAAGTCGTAATCTGGCCGTCCGGCGGCAGTGAGTCTCGGCACGGCGGGGGCACGGCGGTGGCCTACTGCCCGCTTCCTCACAGCCGCAACTTGGAATCGGCCCCTAAGTGTTCAATCTTCCATTTCTACATGACAGTCTTGTCTTAATATCCTATTTATTTTAAAGTCATCAATACTGAAGCCAGAAATCAAAGGTGTAAACCTATCCTTTTCCGACTGTTTAGTTTTATCCATTAGTAATTACCTGTGCTTAATATACATTTTTCTATCTTTAATCTATTGATGACTTTATGTTCAAATCCATTAGAATGAGATCGATTCTCAGGGTACCAAACATTGGACATTAAGGCCCCAATTTCGAGACGGGATGAAACTGAGTGAGATATTTACTGCACCTAGTAAATACCATTCTCGAGGCTACTCCAAGATTTTCACTTGAAAATGAGGCACTGCATGTGGAATGTGTTTAATGAACAAAATGCTGTATGTTTTACTTTTTTTACCGTCAGGAGAAAACATAGGGGTTGTAATAATTTTCAGACACCTTGGAATTCTTAAACCTGCGCAAACTGATGTTGGAATTCAACCGCAACACGTGGTCATTGTTTTGACTGTAATGTCTGTGAAACCTTACCATCTCTCTGTATGGTATGGTAAAAAGTTGGTGTTTAAAATGAGAGATGTGCATGTAAACTTGTGTTGCACTCTGTGTCTTTATTACATAGTGATGGAGCAAGGTAAATAAGAAATTTTTGAACCCCCAAATATTAATGCTAATAATTAATACTATTAATTGTTTTGATGACTAATCAACACTTTACGTCTCTTATGGACATCTTTTATAAGTGGTAACCGCAATTTATGTGCAAAAGTTAACCTACTTACATTTGTCAACGTGAAATAATATTAACATAATGGTTGCGTACTAATTAGAGTAATGTTGCATGATTTGTGCTATGTAGAAAATTGTATTGTGGCTAAAGAACGCGGATGGTAAGTAAACATAGCTTTACATGTCGCTTTTGCTAGGTAACACCTCATTGGGGTACGTAGAATGACGGGTGGGAAACAAAAAGGCTTATTTTCTTTATTTTAATTATGATTGTGTTTGTTTTCATGATAGTTCGTTTGGGCCTGTTAAGCCGCGCTGTAAAGATGGCTGCCGAGGCAGATGAGCTTAATGCGCAAGTGCAAAATGGCTTCCAAGTGGAAGAAAGCTGCGGAAATATGTCACGTGATTTGAAAGTAAAGCCCAGAGTGAAGCGAGTCAAGGACAGCGTGACCTGTCACCAAATGAGTGCCAAAAAGGACTCAGCGAGAATGTATGAGAACCAAAGATGCAGCTGTGAATTAACAATGAACTGTTTAAAATAAAGTTACAAAAGAAGATACATGTGAGGAACTGTCAATCGGATTAGTAATGTCCTAAAGCCGTGAGAAAGGACAAAAGTTATAAACATTTTCGGAACCGGTTTAAGCAAGGAGGGCAATGAGGAGATGCTTGCCATCCCTCCAATGGACCAATTAGCGTGAATCTCACCCCCAAAGAATGAAACATTTCTGTTTAGTAAGCTAGTAATAGGGTATAAGAGGACCTACTCTTAGGTAGGAGGAGCGCTATTCATACATAATTTTTGAGCACTGAACGTTAACGCTGGAGAACTGCTGCTATTTTCTATAGGCCATTTTCTTTTTAATATAATGAATCTTTTTGCTTTTAAATCTGACTGGGAAGGAACGAGATCGTTGCGGGAAACCTGTATAGGTGGTCCGTCAAGGAGGCCTGTTTAGCGGGACAGACAGTCAGTTTTTGGGAGTTCTATGCTGTGATCTGCAATTTATCTGCAGAGGTGAACTTTATTTCTCATCTAAAAGGGTATGCATAAATTCTTTTAAAAGTTATTTCTTATAATGATATTAAACGTATTAAATTGATTAATAAAATTGAAACTTATTCATGCATTTAAAAGAAGTAGATAAACTTTATTACAATTAAAACTACGAGTCTGTGGTTCTTTAGCTCAATAATAAGTGTAATGTTTAATGAGTTTAAATGTGGTTGAGCTGGTCTTAATCACCATCAACTGATTCCTACTAGTTGGTCCATCGACCAAAGAGCGGAATACCTTGATGTCTTAGAAACTGACAGGATTAAAACTAATTATGTATGATATTTGAGAAACCATCTTGTCAAGCTTTAAAAGGTATCCCGCTCTCTTCCAGCAGTCATAACTTTTTCTCCCAGGTGAAAGTGGATGGGATCCAGGGAATATTTGAGTGAGTGAATGTATATGCGGTGTTATGGGCCCCACCGTCATATTGGTATAGTTGTTAAAAGAGTGTTTTCAACCTGGATGTTATGTCCACAGGAGAAGAAATTATATTAGTAGCGCTGGATCAGATTTCTTGGTAGCAGAGTTATGGTTACTATAGATTAGTTCGGTGATTATTGATTATTGATTTTTGATTATCTCATGTCTAACACTTCATGTCGAGTTGTATTACGTTATATGTAAGTCGAAAATTTTGAAGCTTCCGGGAAGTAGGAAGTGGACACGTGTGGCAAGAGAAGTCACATGGAATAGTGCATTGTCTGGTTTTTCAAATTGGTGATAACACAGGTTGTGTTATGATAGGGAACTTTTCTGTATAAAACGTGTATGAGTGAAATAGCAACCGGTTTTCTTGTGAAACTCTGGCCTTAATTCTCAGGAGCAGTGTAGTCTCCACATGTGTTTTATCCCCAGAGAAACAGGTTTACCCCTTGCTTGAAAGAAGGGTAAGGTAGAGGGAAGTGCTACACTTATCAAACGAAATTGTATTCTTGTACGATAGAGTAAACTATCACTTTTGTTTAGCGAAAACAGACAATGGAAATGTGTTTTATGTTGTAACTAATAAGATTTAGTCAAGAAAAAGAACTGCCGATAAATTTTGTAAAGGAGGGGTCAGGAGTAGAACTGACGTTGACAAAAGAGCGCGCTGGGATTGGCCAGTACAGTAGAAACACGGAAAACGCCCTGATTGGTGCGTTGGTGTGAGACGCGCTGAGATAGGTCTGAAAAGCAGTGACGTAGAAGCTTCGGATTGGTGCGTTGGTGTGAGACGCGCTGGGATAGGTCCGAATAGCACATAGAGATCAGAGCAGAGTTACGGGTTTGCAGAAGGAAAGGAAATTCTGAAGAATGGCTTATTATGAATATGGTAGAGAGAAACCGTCATGGATGGCGAAAATTAAGAACTTCTTTAAGAAAGACAAAAAGGTAGTGACTAGAGAGGGACAGGTAATTCCTCCTCCGAAAACACCAGCTTCACATATGATGCTGAAATATGGTTATCATACTTGCATTTGGTTAGAAAAGTGGACAAAATATACTCAGAACGATGGAGTATTGGCTTTTCCAGAGAATGGTTCGTTTAGCATAGCGGTACTTTGAAATTTGAGAGAGAAGATGACGAAGCTTGAGCCAAGACCTAGACTGACAAAGTTTGAAGCGTTAGGTGAGTGGGAAGACGAGATGTATGAACGAGAAAGGTACAGAGGTGCAAAGAATCATAGTTTAGTTCCTGTAAGGTTGTGGGGAGTGAATCATGAGGACAGAATGAAGCGTTGGAGATATGCTAATATGACAGAAGGGTTGTTTCCAGCTTTTACAGTTGAAGAGGGTACAGGAAAGAAGTGTGCAGAGAAAAAGAAACATACAGTTACAGAAAGGTACGGGTATGGAGGTAGCGAGACAGAGGATGAGTTGCTGGAAGACATTTTAAACAGAAACCCACCTCCATATCAACAGAATTCTGCAGTGGTGACACCCAATGCACCGCCAATGGAAACTGGGAGGAATAAAAGTCCAGAACGAAGATACGAGATAAATAGGTCAAATGAACAGCTAAAAACCCCACAAAGTGAAAAAGTTGACAGTGATAATGCAGCCGAATTAGCAAAAACTACAAAAGAATTGACTGAGAAAATAAGAGAGTTAACAATGAACATGGAAGCTGTGACTGTGCCAGTGACAATAGGACCAGTAATACCAGTTTTTGAGAACCAGAAAATAGATGAGCATTCCCTAGTCATCCCCATAAACTCAAATTTGCAGAGAATGAGAGAAGGAATGGAACTAGAAAATGAAGGGGCAAGAAATGTGGTCAGTTCATATAGACCGAGCCCACCTACTAACCTGACAGTAAACAAGAGTGAGATAAGGAGGATTCCTATGGGAACCGAGTCTGCATCAGAAACACCAGAGAGGAATAGAAATTGGATAGAAATAAATAGCACACCTGTAGGTCCAACTCCAGACGAATTAAGTGAATGGATGAGAAACTTGCAAAAGAAAGAGACAGAACCGAAACCATTAGATATAATTAGGCTAAAGATAGATATGGAAGAATTAATTTTAGGGACTATTGGTACAGAAAAATTGAAAACATACCAGGACGACGAGATAATGTTCTTGTGCAAAAGCATTACTTGGAGAGCTAGAAATCTACATGACAAATTGGAAGAGACAGCGAATGAACTAGGAATAGAATTTGTAAAAGTCAGGAGTTTGCAGAAACCGTATAGGGTAGATTTTTGTGAGAAAGATATAGAAAATCTGAACACATCAGGACGTTTAACTCAGATAAAAGAACTGATTGTTTTATTGAGAAAATGGGGTGATGTGGACAGATGGAGAAGCAGGTGGACTAAAAGGAATGAGAGAATAACAGATAAAGCGTCTTTGGCGTTTGCAGTGACAGACAAGGAATCAATTGTAAGGGAGTATCCGATGAGAGAAACCCCAGGAGGTAGTTATGTACATGTCCCTTGGTCCAGACAAGATATACTGTCATTTACAAATGACTTTCCAAAATTGAGACAAAAACCTGTAGAATGGTACAGACAAGTGGAAAGGTTTGTTAAAGTTTCGAAGGTGTTATGGGTAGATTTGGATGGGTTATTTGACATTGTAGTACCAGCCGATTTATGGACAGAATGTAAAATTACCATTGATTGGCGAACTGTAGAATACCCAAGAGACGCAAAGACAGGAGCGCCAGGACCAGAAGTGATGAGGAAATATGAACAGGTTATTACCTTTTTGAAAAACAAAATTCCACCCAAAGAAACTGATTGGGTAAAAATTGACAGAACTACGCAGGAGAGTAAGGAGTCTGTACATGCCTACTATGAGAGGCTACTTTTGGTCTTCAAACAGTATAGCGGTTATGAGACTCTGAATGAGAAGGACATGAGTCATTTTGTATATAGATTTGTTTATGGGTTGAAACCAAAAATAAGCGAAATGATTAAACAGCATATGATATGCTGGCAGAACAGTACAGTGGATGAAGTGTTGAGGTATGCCAAGTATTGTAGTGATGACATTGAATGTAGACAGCGTAAATTAAAGGAGAAAGCAATGTGGGCGCAAGTGACAGTTGCAGAAAAACAAGAAGCTCAACTGAATAATCAGGGTAATGAGACAGGACAAACGAAATCCAAACCAAATATAGGTAAAGGCAAAGGCCAAATGAGTATAGAAGAAGCAAAGAAGAAGTGGCCATGCCACAACTGCGGAAAGTTAGGGCATTGGAGAAACAAGTGTAAATTTCCTCCAAAAGCAAATACGGAAAATCAATCATTAAATCCACAGGTGCAGAGTGAGGTGAGTTACCAACAGCTGCAACAACCGCAGGTAGTTACTCAGCAGAGTCAGGTGCCACAACCACCACTTCCCAAGAGTGTAAATCCACAGAGATACAGTGCAGAGACAGGATTCTACGGAGGAGAGCAGGTAACACAATTGCCGCGCGCAGCTGCGATAGCGCAGTATTGGTTACGACAGGATGGGAATGAATCGGATGAAAGTTTATGACGGTGCCTAGGAGAGGAGGAAGAGTGCGTACTTGGCGCAACTCTAGAGGTAGATCAGGCAGGTCCATTTGTGGATGGAGAAGTGAATGGTGCAAATGTAACATTCCTTGTGGACACTGGAGCTACCCGTTCTACTGTCAGATCAGTGGAAATTCCAAACCTTCCCTCTCAGGTGACTATATCCAAGTCGTTGGTGTCTCAAATCAGCAAATTAAGGCGCCACTTACTAAATTAGTAGAAGTAAAAATTGGACCATTCAGAGAAATGCACCGATTTGTGGTGTGTGATTGCAGTCCTGTAAATGTACTTGGACGCGATCTACTTAGCAAAATAAATTGCACCATCTATTGTACTCCGGATGGGATTGCATTTCAGACACCAGATGAAGATGTATTGTATAAAATGACAATGGCAGAATTAGAGCCAGGGGTGAATGACATGTTTCCTGTGTTCGATGTTGAGAAAATTCCAATTGAGTTAAAAGAAACAGTCAAACAGGAGTATGGGATTCTACAGGCGAAGACATTGGGTTAATGAGAGGAGTAGACCCTGTTAAAATTTCTGTTAAAGAAGGAACAAATTACCCAAATACTCCACAATATAAATTGACGCCAGAAATCATTGAAGGAATAACACCTGTAATAAATAAAATGATTGAACAAGGAATTTTGAAAGAAATAATGAGCAGTCCATGTAATTCGCCTATAATGGGACTGAAAAAGCCGAATGGAACATATAGAATAGTGCAAGATTTACGAAAGGTTAATAAAATTGTCGTTCCTTGTTGTCCAATTGTACCAAACCCTGCTGTAATACTGTATCAGATTCCAGATGAGGCGGAATGGTACACTGTCATTGATTTGTGCCATGCATTTTTCTCTATCCCGTTACATCCAGATAGCCAGCCATTATTTGCGTTCAGGTTCGGAGAGCGTATTTTGGCATGGTGCCGAATTCCTCAGGGGTATACAGAAAGTCCCTCGATCTTTAATCAGATCCTAAAGAAATCATTGGAAGATTTAAAAATGCCCGAAAGATCTGTGATGGTTCAGTATATTGATGACCTACTGGTGGCATCAAAAACTAGAGAAGCATGTGTTACTGACACAATTGCTTTACTGAACCATTTAGCAGGAGGAGGACATAAGGTGTCCCCATCAAAATTACAGTTTTGTCAACCAGAAGTTCAATACCTAGGTCATAAAATTGAAAAAAGAGTGCGAAAGATAACGACTGAGAGAATAAAAATTATCAGAGGAATGAGAGCTCCAATGACACAAAGAGAGGTGAGAATGTTCCTGGGAATGGTTGGATATTGTCGACAGTGGATAAGTGGATTTTCACTAATTGCGAAACCATTACAGCGATTGACGAAAAAGGATGTTAAAGATCCGTTTGAATTGAATGATGAAGAAATGAAGGCATTCAGAGAACTAAAAGCGAGACTGTGTGAAGCACCGGCATTGGGAATGCCTGATTATGAAAAAGAATTTGAGCTGTACTGTAGTGAGAGAGATGGGTGTGCATTTTCAGTGTTAGTACAAAAACATGGAAATATGAAGAGACCTATTGCATATTTTTCAGCTGTTTTAGACCCGGTAGCAAAAGCGTTGCCTGGATGTCTGAAAGCAGTAGCTGCTACTTGTGTGAGTCTGGAACAAAGTGAAGGCATTGTGATGGGATACCCACTGAGAGTATATGTTCCACATTCGGTTGAAATTCTTTTGACAAGAACATAAACTCAATACATGACACATAGTCGGCTGACTAGGTACGAAAAAGTGATTTTAAGTACAGAAAATGTAACCATTGACAGATGCACAAGCGTGAATCCTTCGACATCATTGCCGGATGAAGAGAGTGTGACAGACAAAGATGAGGTTGACCATGATTGCTTGAACGTACTTGAATACTGTACAAAACCAAGGCCAGATATCAGAGATGAGCCTTTAAAAGTATCAGATTATGTGATATTTGTGGATGGCTCATGTTTGAGGACAAGTGAAGGAGTTTTGAGTGCAGCGTATGCTGTATGTACAGTAGCTGCAATAATGGAAGCATCTTGTTTGAGAGGGATACGTTCCGCCCAAGTGGCTGAGCTGATTGCTCTAATTCAGGCATGCAAACTGGGAAAGAATGTTCGAATCACAGTGATCACGGATAGCCAGTATGGCTTCGGAGTGGTCCATGATTTTGGGCAGATCTGGTCCCAAAGAGGTTTCTTGACGTCTGCAGGAACTCCAATTCGAAATGGTGAGTTTGTGAAGAAATTACTTGAGGCGATACAGCTGCCTAAACAGATTGCAGTGGTGAAGTGTACTGCGCACAAAAATGGGGAAGACTACATAACTGTGGGCAACAGATATGCTGACGAAATAGCTCAGTATTGTGCCAAAAATGTAGTATTGTTGAACAGGAGAAGAGAAAGAGAGCATGTTTCATGTCCTTTGCTGTTTACTAACATTATCGAAACATGGGATGAGGTGAGACAATTACAAGAAGCTGCAGATGATGAGGAAAAAGATAGCTGGATAAAAACCCATAGGTGCTCCATTAATGCAAAGTAGGGTGCCTTAATACTAAGCGGTATACTAGTATCAAAGTAAAACAGGTGCAAACAATGGACAAATGTTGGGCTGAGTGACGTCGCAAGCCAATACGTTATACGTGTAACAATTGCAAAAAAAATGCACAGCATACATGATGTTATCTTGCGTGGTCATCTGCGTAAAGATAATTGTACTTAGGGTGACCAACCGTCCGTAAATTTCACGGACCGTCCGTAATTTGGACCTCACGTCCGTTGTCCGTGAGGATCCCTTTTACGGACGCCTTTTGTCCATAATTATGGCCATTACAGGGATCACTGACAGAATATCGAGGAGCAGAATATCGAGATGCCAGAATATCGATGAAAAAATATAGAATGAAAGAATATCGACTTCCTATCTACAAACAGGTAAGTACAAAAATATCGAATCCTAAATATCGTTGTCAATAATATAGTTTGCTAAAATATCGATTTTTTTAAATGTCTTAAAAGTAATATAAAATTAATTAAATAATCAATATAATTAAGTACAAACATACTTACAAATAATTAAAAAACGTTAAAATTAATAAATAATAAATATAATGTAAAAAAAAACATTCATTTTTATTTTTTATTATATATAATAACTTAATAATATTACAAATAATTAATATTTTTAATTATAAAATGTTAAAAACATAATTTAAAATATAATTACATATATATAAATAAACCTATATTATAAATATAAAAATAAATTATATATAATAAGTTAAAACATTAAAATAAATATTTTTTTAACAAAATAATATTTTACACTACATTAAATATAACATTACTGGAAATGTTGCATAGCGTAGGGGATAAAATAACTATTTCCACTCCAACAAGTGGTACAGTAGGGAAAGTGTTGGATAGCGGGAGGGTAAAAATTACTATTCCCACTCCAGTGAGTGCAACAGTAGGGAAAGTGTTGGATAGCGGGTGGGTAAAAATTACTATTCCCACTCCAGTGAGTGCAACAGTAGGGAAAGTGTTGGATAGCGGGTGGGAATAATGTACTATTCCCACTCCCCCAAGTGTAACAGAGGGAAAGTGTTGGATAGCGGGTGGATAAAAATTACTATTCCCACTCCAGTGAGTGCAAAAGTAGGGAAAGTGTTGGATAGCGGGTGGGTAAAAACTACTATTCCCACTCCACCGAGTGCAACAGTAGGGAAAGTGTTGGATAGCGGGAGGGTAAAAATTACTATTACCACTCCAGTGAGTGCAACAGTAGGGAAAGTGTTGGATAGCAGGTGGGTAAAAATTACTATTCCCACTCCAGTGAGTGCAACAGTAGGGAAAGTGTTGGATAGCGGGAGGGTAAAAATTACTATTCCCACTCCAGTGAGTGCAACAGTAGGGAAAGTGTTGGATAGCGGGTGGGTAAAAATTACTATTCCCACTCCAGTGAGTGCAACAGTAGGGAAAGTGTTGGATAGCGGGAGGGTAAAAATTACTATTCCCACTCCAGCGAATGCACCAGTAGGGAAAGTGTTCGATAGCGGGTGGGAATAATTTAATATTCCCACTCCACCAAGTGTAACAGTAGGGAAAGTGTTGGATAGCGTAGGGGAATAATTTAGTATACCCACTCCTGCAATATAATTAACATTAATTAACAAGTAATTAATTCTTCAAAATTAATTTACCTCCCACCATTTTCCCCTATAAACGTCACCTACAATATTGTAAAATATTAATAAATTAACATAATTAATTAAAAATTAATTAATTAACTAATTACAAATAACAATAAAATTAATAACCATTAAATCTAAATTAATTCACAAAATTAACACTTTAAAATAATTTTAATAAATATAATATAAAAAATAATAAAAATTACATTAAAACTAAAGTACTTCCTACCCTACTCCCCTATCAACCCTCACCCCACTCCTAAAAAAAGTACACAAATAGCATATTTTCAAATTAATTATTATTAATTAATATCTAATTATGACTAATTAATAAAAAATAACACAATTAACATAATTACCAATTAATTATTAATTGTGATTAATCAATTTATGATTAATTAATAATAAATTAATTAACTTAATTAACGATATAAATTATTAAATACTACATTATTAATTAATAAAATAATTAATTAATTTCAATTAAATTACTTCGCACCCTATTCCCCTATAAACCCACAACCCGCTACAGAATTAAATTGCGCAAAAAATATTTAACATATAATTAATTATTTCTAAATAATTCTAAAAAATATATTATAATTAAATTACTTCCCACCCTATTCCCCTATAAACCCACAACCCGCTACGGAATTAAATTACGCAAAAATTAATTTAATTAAAATTCATTACTTTTAAAAATTCAAACATACATTACAGAAATAATACATACTTTTAACACATATACTAACACTTAAAACACTATAAAAAAATTCGATATTTTTAACAACTATATTATGACTGTCGATATTACTAACTTCGATATTATGAAAAACGATATTTCTTACCTGTATTTCGATATTCTGCACCACTATATTTTTGTAAGTCGATATTATGTCCATTCTATATTTTAAACTCGATATTTTGCCATATTGATATTTAAAATTCGATATTGTGACTGGTTACCCATTACAGGGAGCAGCACTGCTCCCCGTGAAAAGCCTCAGCCCCCTGATGGGGCCGCCTCGCACTCCTCCTCGAGCACAAGAGCAGCCCCATCCCGCCCATTGTCATTCTGTATGGGGCTGATTGCCACATACAGAATGACAATGGGGCAGTCTGGGCTGTTAAAGCATGTGGCGGCCTCCTCCTGCCTCAGTGTACAGCAGGGCATTCTGTTAGATGGATAAAAGGTAAAACGCCCATGCTGCAACGTGAGAAAACAGTTTCTATAAAGAAGCCTGTGAAACAAGTTAAAAAGAACGGGTTATAGTTCTTTCACTGTCTCATCATTTCAGAACTGACGCATTTTCAATATTCTATTTAACAAAGCCATGGTTGCTGCTTTTTATTTTAAGCAACAAACAACCATTGACAAAGCCAATAGTCCTGGCTTGTTGTTGGTGTAATGATACTTGCTGTATTATATATCTGGATCCAATGACAGAAACAACATAATACCAGTCGGGCGGAACACTATGCTAAGCACAGATTTTTAGCCTAGGTGTTTTAAGCCACGCCCTTAATTACATCGAACACCCCTTTGAAGAGACCCCCAGTTTTTTACCCCACTTAAAGCCCTGGAAACAACACCATGTCACAGTCACCTCACGTCCTGGCACTGTGCATCATGCATGACTCATGACTTCTAAGTTTTCAGATTGCCTATGTGCAGGGGCATAGTAAACCCTCCCCCACCCACAACTACAGCGAGGTGAAGTTCTTGATGGGCCTCTTCTGTCTGCAACTCTGCAGACAAAGGCTCAGCTCATAATGTGAAAAGGTGGGTGAGTAAATAAGTGAAGGAATGGCTGGATGGATTAGTGAAAGGATGAATTAAAGGGTGAATGGATAGATAATGAAAGAAAGGATGGATGGATGGATGAGTGAGTGAGTGAGTGGAAGGATGGATGAGTGAAAAGGTAAATAGATGGATGTATGGGTGGAAGGGTAGATGGATGGGTAAAAGGGTGGATGGGTGAGTGAAAGGATGGGTGAAAGAGTAGATGATTGGCGAGTGAATGGGTGGATGGATGAGTGAAAGGATGGATGGATTGATTAATTGATAAGTGAAAGGGTGAATGGATGGATGGATGAGTGAAAGGGTGGATGTAAGGATTGATGAGTGAGTGAAAGAGGGGTAGATGGACAAAAGGATGGATAGATGAGTGAAGAAGTGAAAGGGTGGATGGATGAGAGAACGGATGGATGGATGCGTGAAAGGATGGATGGGTAATAGGGTCAATGGATGGATTCATGAATGGATGAGTAGATGGGTGGGTGGAAGGATGGATGGATAAGTGAAAGGGGGATGGAGAGAGAAAGGAGGATGAATGACTGAAAAGGTGAATGGGTGGAAGGATAAGTGACTGGGTGGATGGATGAGTAAGTGAAAGGATGGGTGAAAGGGTAAATGGCTGGATGGATGAGTGAATAGATGGATGGGTGGAAGAGTGGATGGATGAGTGTACGGATGGATGGGGAGAAAGGGTGGATGGATGAATAATGGATGGATGAGTGAAAGGGTGGATGGAGGGATGGATGAGTGAAATGATGGATGGAAGGATACATGGTGGATAGTTTTGCAAATGGTTGAATATGTTTGGATATAGATGGGCATACAGATGGAAGGACAGAATGATTGGTGAAAGACTGAATGATAGATAAAAGAATGATTACACCTTGTAGCACCCATTATCTTTAGTAACATTTCCTATACGTTGACTTTCACGTTTATATGAGTCATTGTCTCTATATAATGTGTGTGTGATGTAACGCACTCCGACACCCTGCCCTACATACTTGGGATGAGTAACACTATAAAAGAAATTAAATACACATGAGAGACGGTCTATGTGAAGATGAGGGGCACCATTGGAGGGTGGTAGCAAGGCAGGACTGGCCGGACCGGGCATCGGGTTTTCCCTGGGAGGCTGGAAAGGGGGGAGGGGTGGTTTTGTTACTGGGGTCTGGCACTGCAAAGTTCCTTGTATATCCAGTAGTTTTCAATCAACAATAAAAGCGGCCTCACTTATATTCAGGTGTGGTTCACCATTGTCTGGTGACTAATGTACCTGCTGGAGCGAGATGCGAGTTTTGAATCGTCTAAGGTAGCAAGCTGCGGGCATCATGAAAAACTGTGAAGTGCACGATTGTCTCAACCTAATATAAACTTATTTTGACTTGTACTTAAGTGGTTGTCTATTTACTTACTTATATACTATTGCGTGACCTCCTCTGACGTGTCTGTAAAACTTGCCTTACGTCCCGAAGTTTTGTCCTGAATTTTGACCTCCTGTCCTGAATTTTTGTCCTGAATTTTGACCCTTTGTCCTGAATTTTTACACTCACCGTCCTGAATTTGCACCCATGCCAGTTGGTCACCCTGATTGTACTCGAGGTTATGCTTTTAATGCAAAAGTCATGTAACATACTTATTGGAGGCCTTTATGAACTGCTGCAATCCTAGATCGTATTTAGCGTTATGTGTACACAGCATTACTGTTATTCACGCCTTTAATGACATCATCGCCGCATGGTAAAAATAAGCTGCACTAAATGTCAATTCGTGCAATGCAACTGGTTTTAAAGCAGCATTGAAATGTGTGAATCTTAAAAATTGCAGTCTTTCCTTTCACAATTGGAACACCTTTTCTGATAACACTCTGATAACTGTGTTCATATTGATGCGCAGTTACTGTTTAGCTCAACATTAATACCTACACTGCTGTTTTATTAGGCAGTGAATGACATTTGGAATCCACGTATAATGGAGAAGCTAAGCATAACATGACAGTGTATAAAAACTGTGCCTTTTGTTAAGTGCTTACAGTATAAGAATGTGATTGGTCATCTGGTAACGTGGTATTTACCGTTGGCAAACAGCCCCCCTGCTCCAGGACATACATGGAAGCTTTGATAAAACCAATTTGATTTTCTAATAACTGAATATGCACAATTTGTTAGTTTTGCCAATGCTTGTTTTATGGCTGTCAACTCTCTGCTAACAAGTGTGAAACTCAATGATGGTGCCAGAGCAACAAAAAAAATTGGGGGAAAAAGTCAAGACTCTACACATTCTATATTTATAACTCTAAATTGCCAATGCATCTGATTTTTAGGAGGCACACAAATCCCTGCTGGTGCACATGGAAATATACACAAGTTCTTATTTCCCTCTGTTTTGTTCCACCACTGGTCTCACTCCTTTGGATTATCCTATGGGCACTGGGTAGCATAAAAGCATAGAGGGGAGTAGAAGGTCGCAATTCAATGGAAATACAGTGTAACACAAAACAGTGACACAAGAACCCAGGTCGACAACCAAACGAAGGTTAGTCAAGTTTATTACAAATTTAAAAATAATTGAACATACTCAAATCTTAGCATGAGACTATAAAAATACAGGGGGAACAGAAGAAAACCAAATCTTCTGAAAAGGTTCACTCAGTGAAGCATGAAAAGAACAATAAGTTTGTTGACGATTATGCATGAGATGAGAAAGCAAAAGTTCAAGTCCCCCTGCATCGGCACTTCTTCTGTATACAACATTTAGTTCTAACTATCTCTACTCTAACTCTAGAAGTGGCATCCCTAAGTTAGCACATAAGCAAAGGATTTTCAAGAAAAAAGATGCCAGCAGGTAGAGCTTTCTTAAGAAGTCACTCCACTATAAGATGGGTCTGAGGCATGAAACCACAAATAAGGAAAGGGGAGCAAGATAGCACTCAGGTGTTCTCTGTCAAGATGGTAAGCAGGAATGGGGTGTCTGTCCTTCTGTACAATGCATCACCTATTCAAAAACGTAGTATGCAAATATCCCATGATGCTTTTCTCACACGTACTCTACAATGGCTCAGCCACAAATGTTTCCATACCGTCGACTCCCTTCACGGCCTTCTCCATGTACGCCCCTCTGTAGCAGTTCATCCCTGGTCGTCTCTCCTTCTCCATTGTGAAACACCTCCCTTCTCCTTATCTTTCTCAGAGCAGGCTAACTGTAACTCTTGCATTCCGCAACCTTCTCTAATAGAACAATACCCCTACTCTTCACTAGCAAACATTATCCACCTGAAATGCAAATGTGAGACAGAAAGCATTCTACAAAACCCACGTGAGAATTTAAACATTCATTTCAGAAACAAGGACATTTCAAATGTGCTGCAAAACTAGGCCTACGACTTAGGCTAAAATAATGAATTCTCCATACTGTGTATGTTAGAAATTACATAAACCATTAGCATTCAATAGAGACAATTCTCTTAACTGCATTAATACGTGTCTTGCATCTACATCATTAGCCTCAAAAGCGTTTAACACAATTTATACATCATTGAATCACATTCACTAATGAGGCCTATAAACAAATTGCATTGGTTACATTTTCCAGCACAAGCTATACACCTTAATTATTAAGCTCTACAGAACGTACTACTTTCGTAGGAACATGTTACTTGATTCACGTTTCTTCTAGCATCTACCTTCTCACATTACATGTAATATGGGAGTGCGTGCCACAAGTGATTACATTGCACTCCTAACAGGTACCCCACGTAGGATACAAATATCAGAAATTAGGGGTATGACTCACTGGTCCTCTAGGACAATCTAATTGGTTCAGCCAGTTATGAGAATAGACAATCTCAGCTCATGACACCCTTATCCTCGTCTCACAAGAACCCATAGGTACTAAATTACTGCAAAGTAGCGTGCCCTAATATTAAGCGTTATACTAGTGTCAAATAAAAACAGGTGCAAACAATGGGCAAATATTGGGCTGAGTGACATTGCGAAACAATGCGTTATACGTGTACCAATCGCAAAAAAATTTGCAGAATATGAGATATTAACTTGCGTGGTCATCTGCGTGAAGATAATTGTGCACGATGTTATGCTTCAAATGCAAAAGCCATGTAACATACTTATTGAAGGCCTTTATGAGCTGCTGCAATCCTAGGTCCGATTTAAAGATATGTGTGCACAGCATTGTTGTTATTCGTGTCTTTGATTACATCATTGCCGCACAACACATGGTAAATATTTAGCTGCACTTAATGTCAATTCGTGCAATGCAACTTGTTTGCCATCAGCATTGAAATGTGTGAATCTTAATAAATGCAGTCTTTCCTTTCACACTTGTAACACTTTTTCTGCTGACACTCTGCTGTAAAACTGTGCGCCAGCTGCATATTGATGCGCAGTTACTGTCTAGCTCGACATTAATATCCACCCTGCTGTTATATTAGGCAGTGAATGGCATTTGGAATCCATGCATAATGAAGAAGCCTAAGCATAACTTGGCAGTGTTTAAAAACGGTGTCTTCTGTTAAGTGCTTACAGTATAAGAATGTGATTGGTCACATGGTAACGTGTATTTGCCTTTGGCAAACAGCCCTCCTGCTCCAGGACATACGTGGATGCTTTTATAAAACCAATAGGATTTTGTAATACTGAAAAATGCAATATTTGTTGGTTGTGCCAATGCTTGTTTTATAACTGTGGCAGGAGAATATCTCCAACTCACTGCGAACAAATGTGAACACTCAATGATGGGCCAGAGCAACAAAAGAAATTGGGGAAAAAGTCAGGAGACTACACATCTTCTAGAATTATAACTCTAAATTACCAATGCCTCTGGCTTTTAGGAGTCACACAAACCCCTGCTGGGGCACATGGAAATGTACACAAGTCCTAGTGTGCCCCCGTTTTCTTCCAACACTGGTCTCACTCCTTTGGAATATCCTATGGGCACTGGATAACTTTTCCCAGAGCGAAATATTTCCCTTCCACACCTGTGATATATGAGCAAGCCCCTTCATTGCCCTCCCTGGAAACACACATGCTTCTGCAGATTGCAGTGGTTTTACATGCAGGTCCATGGCGGGCTGCACCAAGAAAAAATGTGAATGCCCACAAATTTCTGAGTGTGCGATGTTTTATACATCTTGCTTGATCCCCCTCATTACGCACCCCTTACCTTGCAATAATCATGAACTTAACCCTGTGCTCCACTGTAGTACAATACTGTTATCCACAGTACTAAATCCCACCTCTGAATCAGGATTCAGGCATTGTGCTTGCTGACTTCTTCTTGCACACCTGGGGGCAGATTTTCCGAATTACAGCACAATGCAGCACAGTAACAAGAGATGCTGACCTCTGCTGCACTAGGCCGCGAGAGCAGCACAATGCAGCACAGTAACAAGAGTTGCTGACCTCTGCTGCGCTAGGCCGCGAGAGCAGCACAGTGCAGCACAGTAACAAGAAATGCTGACCTCTGCTGCTCTAGGCCGCGAGAGCAGCACAATGCAGCACAGTAACAAGAGATGCTGACCTCTGCTGCGCTAGGCCGCGAGAGCAGCACAATGCAGCACAGTAACAAGAGATGCTGACCTCTGCTGCGCTAGGCCGCGAGAGCAGCACAATGCAGCACAGTAACAAGAGATGCTGACCTCTGCTGCGCTAGGCCGCGAGAGCAGCACAATGCAGCACAGTAACAAGAGATGCTGACCTCTGCTGCGCTAGGCCGCGAGAGCAGCACAATGCAGCACAGTAACAAGAGATGCTGACCTCTGCTGCGCTAGGCCGCGAGAGCAGCACAATGCAGCACAGTAACAAGAGATGCTGACCTCTGCTGCGCTAGGCCGCGAGAGCAGCACAATGCAGCACAGTAACAAGAGTTGCTGACCTCTGCTGCGCTAGGCCGCGAGAGCAGCACAATGCAGCACAGTAACAAGAGATGCTGACCTCTGCTGCGCTAGGCCGCGAGAGCAGCACTGTGCCATATTTACTAAATATGGCCTCCTCCACTGTGCGGGCACTAAAACAGTCTGCCTATCACTACGCACACACCTTTGCACCTTAGCGCAAGGGTGTGTGCAGGGTGTGTAGCACAGGTTGTGAACTTGAAGTGTACCCTTCCTGGACAAAATCATATGCTCATGTGCCTTGACAAACTTCAAAACATTTCTCAAATGGGATGTGTGTTGTACAGGGCAGTATTCATGCAATGTGTGAAATGTTATGAGAAATAAAAAATATTTCTTCATTTCTGTACCTGCCTCAACAAGGTGTTTTTTTTTGATGCGATGTCCAGTCTAACAATTTAAGTACATAGGGCTGTGAGTCAAAAACCACGGGTGATTGTGCGGGAACCCCCAAATACTTTCCAAAGTAGGGCAAAGTGCTATTTGGGCCAAAAAGCCCATTTACAGCACAAGAAAAGTTTTGCCTTGAGAAGTAAATAAATTATTAAGACTTTGCTGCACTTTGTGTCACTTTCCAGAGGTGCACAGCCTTAATAAATCTGCCCCCAAGTTCTACTCTGGTTCGAAAAAAAAACAGGCTCTCTTGTCCAGTTATTTATTAAGAGATGGAATATTAACAAAAGGCTTAAGGGTGAGGGACGTGGACTGGCTGCCATGGTTACCGGTCTTTCAGGTTCCTCCCTGTAAGGGCGCAGCAGGTGTTGATTGGCAAGACAGACACAATTCAAAGTTAACATGTTTGTGAAACAACGACGTTTGTACTGCTAGAGTTGACGTGTGCACTGTAATAACAGAGCCAGCTACGGTGTCATTTTGCAGGACCTGCTTTGCAAACTAGAACTGTAGAGAGGGTTCACATGGTGCAATTTCAGTAAGAGTGAAATATATTTCAGTGTTGCAATGCTCACCAGTGTTAAAAACTAGTTCACAGCGTGATACAAAAATATATATATATTATACAAAAATGTTAGTTTCATGCACATGAAAGTTTGTATATTAATCAATACTGAGGTATATGCCTGTGGATTAATTTGCAGAAGGTACTTTAGGTATAGAAGAGTACATTTCAAAACAAATGGGCTATTACCATACAGCCCAACGACTGTCCAAGCTACAAATTTAAAAACTACTAGAATCATGAACAAAAACAATAATGGAAAAAGACAAAATATATTAAGAGCCGAAGGACAAATATTTTGAACTGTATCCTAAAGTAAATATTACAATAATAATAATAATAATAATAATACATATCTGTCACTCGCTATTTAGGGGTCCGTTTTTACCACATTCCCTTGGACATATTTGACGGGAAGTTCCGGGTAGAATTGGAGGGCATCAAGGCACATATGCATTTCTGGTGCTCGTTACCTCTCGCCCTGATAGGGAAAATAGCCCTGGCAAAAATGATCATACTGCCTCGCCTACTCTATCACTTTACTAACCTCCCTGTGGACCCACCCTGCTCCTTCTTCCAAGAGCTCGACTCCCTGTTAGGAGAACTTACCTGGGGCAACGGACAGTGTCGTGCAGCACTTCGCAAATTACAGCTCCTGATGGACCGAGAAGGATTGGGTGCCCCGTCTTTTGAGGCATATTATCTTGTGGCACAATTGTAGTGGGTATCACATTGGACTGAAGGGAAATACGTTGGGGAGGCCTGCAGCGCGGATGACGTGATGTTAACCCCAGAGATCCATTGCCTCCTCCTTCCTAAAACAATACCCCCCACCTCAACACCCATACAGGTGGCTGTAGCCTGCACCTGCATGACACGCATACACTGCATGTCAACGTTAAATCACCGGTGTATACTCCTGCATGCCCCTGGTTGGTCTTCCCAAATTTACCGGGTCCTATACAAGACTCGACCTGACCCTTTGGACGGAACCCTCAATCCACACAGCAGGCGATCTTTACCTCAATGGTCAATTTCTCTCATTTGATCAGCTTGTAGCAGATTACGGTTTCTCCCCAGGGCAATTCCTATTTCACTGCCAGCTCACCCATACCTACCATACCGTGTGGAACGCCACAGTGACAGAGCCCATAACAGACCCTGTACTGCAGACGATTTTAATGATGGGTGCTAGCCATCATCTAAATATCTGGCTGTATAAAGCTATACACGAGTTAACCATTCTCCGCCCTAGGTGGGAGGAGGAGTTTGGGCATGTATTGCATGATAATGAGTGGAAAATAGGTTTGCACTTCCCACAACAGGTGTCCTGTAACTCTCGCTTTAAAAATTTGTAATTCTTTATTTTACACCACGCATACCTCAGCCGGGCCCAAATAAACCGGTTCTTCCCCCAAACAGATGCCAGCTGTCCCAAATGCCAGGCACCCGGGGCAGATTTACAACACATGATTTAGTCCTGCCCAACCCTATACCAGTTCTGGGAGAAGGTACACGATATCTTATGTCAAGTCAAGGAGCTCCCCGATATCCACACATGAGAGACATGCTCACTTGGTATTTTCAAACGCCACAAACCCCACAAAATATTCTCACATTTCACCTCTCTAGCACTCCTCCTTGCCAGGCGTACCTTCACCTTGCATTGGCGATCTCCGACAGCCCCCCCTCCCCGTGGCGGCCTGCTATTGAGCTGTCTGTAAATGGGGCGCGGCGGAGGAGGACATCCTCCCTTACAAGGAAATGCAAGGCCTTCGCAAAAGACCCATCTCCCCCCAAGGGGCCACCCTCTTCTCAGAGTTTGTTCAGCACATTAGCAATAACGATCTCCCTCCATAGAGGCCCAGCGAATGCTTCCTATCTACTGCTAATCACTGTCATTCCCCCCTTCACATATGTATTCAACACTACATTACTCCTTCCTCACTCGTAGATCACACCCACATAACTACAGCCTGTTTCTTGTCTTAGATAACTTGGATAAAACTAATGCCGCCGCCCCCCCCTGAAAAAGCCCTTCCTCTTCTTCCTCCTTTTCTCCCCAATTCTCATGCTAAACCCTTTGTTATGACAGTCTGGCAGCTGCTTATATGACTACGACAGTACTTGTCATGCATTCGATTAATCCCACTGTATTTATATGCTAGACTTACATGTTATGTATTCCATGACATATGTTACATTGGTTTTGTATGGAAAACTGTATCTCTGACATACTATACTGTCGACTGTACTTTTCTTTTAAGTTCCCAAAATCAATAAAATAGATTAAAAAAAAGTAAATAATATATTCCTTTCTCTGTGGGATACCTCTACATAATACAGAAAACATGTTTTATCTCCCTTGACACTTATCTGTTATAGTGCAGTTTTGCTTAGATCATTTATGCAACCGTTACCTGTGGGAAGCTGGGCCAGGTGCACACCTTGGCCTTTGCTTTACAGAGAGCTATGAAACATCTTCATTCACCTAATAATGCAACAGATGTGTCGATGTGGGCCAACCGTTGGCCATTTTCATTGATTAATGCAAACATTATATGTAGACTGAACCCTAGCGGGCATCAGACTGCTATGCAGTAAAGCACAAACACAAATAATATACAACAATGGCCTCTGGTTAACCTAAAGCTGTGTACTATCTCTACTGTACCAGGTGATTGGCACTTCGGTGCTGCTCTAGCAGTAGTTGGAGTTCCTCTCATGATCTTTTCTGGGTGTTACGTCACAATGAGTATTAGATAATCTGAGCTCATGGACTGGGATATGGACCCCCAGGGGGGTTTGGAATACATGCATATACCCGATCTTAAGAGGGGCCGTGTGCTTGGGGCTGATGTTTATGAGACAGGGCAGAGAGGCAAAATGGACTGGGATATGCATAGAGTGAGAAGCAAGTGCATGGGGCTCGTAAATAGCAGGACACAATATGATATAAATAAATGAAAGAAGAGAAGATCGGGGAGGGAAATGCACTGATGATGAAATATTACCTTATCCAATAGTAAGAGTATGGGAGTGTGTGTCACATAAGCGCACCACCTGCAGACAGCACTCCAACAATGTCTATGGGCCTTGTTCCAAGTGCCCCACCAATCCTAATTTGTTAGGTAACTAATGTTATGAGATCTGCAGCATTATGTTTCACCCAAATGCTTTGGGTGTTGACAGCCGCACAACGTTCAGGGGGAACTCTAGAAGAAAATATGCAATTAATGGATGGTCGAATTAGGAGAGTTATTCCTGATATCCCTGGTAGTGCAACATTTCTGGAATTACATTCAGGGTACACCTTGTTGAAATCCCCACTAATTCCCCCCTTGGAGTTATCGATAGACCAAATAAAAAAGGAGCATATGGGCCTGATAGTAGGATATTCGTAATGAGGCCCTTGGTTTTGGGGCCTTAGGGAGCTAAAGGTGTTTGCATGATTTATTTGATGTAAGGTGCACTATGCCTTTTTGGTGTTGCTGGACCACTTCTTAGGTTTTCAAACCATCTGCCTATTGCAGAAAATCTATTTCCAGTTGCTTCCCAAGTACCTATAGCTTCTAATTCCCTCAAATCTTCTTTCAGATCAGTAATGTTCTTAATGTATTCCTTTAAGTCCTCACTCTAGTCAGGGATATAAGTACAGTATTGCTGGAGTTTCAACATCTTGCAGACTACACCCTCTTTCGCAAGAAAGATGTCTAATGCAAGACATTATACAATACCATGGAGCTCATAGCTGCCATTTCAGTATCTACAGCCAACAAGGAACTTGCTGTGCCTGTGGCCAATTTATCCATTGCAGTGGACAACTTTCTAATCATGAGATCATTCAGGGTCATCGTCAGGGTCTGAGTCTGGCTCAAGTAGTGGTTCAGGACAAGACTTCTCCACTATCAGTTCATCAAGAGGCCCCTCAGGCAGAGGATGTGCTGTCACAGGCTCTTTCCAAGTCTCAGCACTCTGTGCACCCACTTCTTGCTGTTTCTCAGTTGTGGGTTGCACTTCAGGAAGAGGTACTGTCACATCATCAAGAGGACAATCCACTCTACGTGTGGGCTGTGTGAATCCAGTTGGGAAGACCCCTACACTAAACAGCAGTATTCGTCACTAGGATGACCTGGTACTCTCCACACCCTCTAGGCTCCAGACACATTTTCCAAATGTATTTCTTCACCAAAACCTAGTCACCAGGACTGAGGTCATGGCACTGCTCCAGACATGGAGAGGCAGCAACAGCTTTAACCTGGCAGGACACTGAATGGACCACATGTGCTGGTCCCGTGCAATAGTCAAGAACCATGTCATCTGTAATGTTCAGAAGTGCATTTGAAGTCTCATTGCTCTCCCCGTGATTATTTCATGCAGGGATAATCCTGTTTTTCTGTCAGGAACACTACGAAGACTCATCAGAACAAGAGGAAAAGTGTCTAGGCACTTCAGAGATGTTGATGCTCACACTTTAGCCAATTTGGCTTTCAACATTCCATTCACCTGCTCCACAATGCCAGATCCCTCTGGCCGATAACTACAATATAATCTCTGTTCCACTTGTAATGCTGCACACAACATTTTTAGAACCTCATTATTGAAAAGAGTCCCTCGGTCTGACTCCAGCAAAGATGGAAAACCAAACCTAGGTATCAACTCCCTCAACAACAACTTCGCTACTGTGAGACTGGGGTAGACCTCCACCCAACGTGAGAAGATGCACACAATCACTTGGACATATCTCAGCCCATTCCACACAGCCATTTCTATAAACTCTATCTGCATCCTGTTGAATGGCCCTTCTGATCTTCCAATATGACTTAGTGCCACTGGAGTTCTCAACTGTACAACAGCACCCCTCCCAATATGCACTGGTCCATGGAAATGTCTCGCCATTGGGGATAGCATGCTGTCTGGCAACACTGGTCTGCCATCTACAGAAACCCATATATCATTAACTCTCTTCATACATCCTGCTCTGATCTAACCCCGCTGTTCTGCCTCTGACACTTCCTTCTGCAATCTCTTCACTTCCTCCCAAGTATCAGTTGTTAGCAGAAAAGGTTTATAGTTGGTCTCACCTGTGGATTCATTTACATAGTTACCATTGAATGTTCGTGACCCATGGTCACAGTATTGTAACGGTTGCCCATTGTTACATAATCATCACCACTGCAGTGAGCGGGACACTTCACAGCTGCAATTGTTGCTGACTACTGTACTGCTTTAAGCAGTTTTATGACATGCTCTCCATTGCGTATCAGAGATCCAGATGATGCCATAAATCATCTTTATGACTATAACTGTCCGAGGTCATGAAGGACACCAAAGCCATACTGAAAATTTGTAAATATAGTCACTCTTAGCTGTTCGAGACACAGCAAGCTCTAGTAAGAGCTATGAATGAATAATAGATTTATAAAGCACAGGGGTACTCCGAGGAGTGTCCCGGTGCTAGCAGAAGAGCCCAGGTGCACAGCCCCATACCGGAACAACTACTTCTCCACAGACAAAACCAAGTCTTACGTTTTTTTACGGAAGACGGACTCAGAAACAGTCCGTCATAGCTCTCAGGGAAGCTCATTCCAGGCCTTGGCAGGCAAAAAAGAAAAGGTATTACCACCCCTTCGAACCCGCTTAAAGCATGGAAACACTAAAAGAGAAGTGGAAATGGAGCACAGCGTTCTGGGGGCAGTATACTATATCATATACTATCAGTTCAGCCACTTGTGCAGAGAACAACCCTTGATGCCAGGGGGCTTCGACTACCCCTGAGACTGTGCAGACTGTGTATGCAGCTCTCAAATTTACTTCATTGTCTCTTAAACATGGCCAATCCACAAATAGTATGTAATCATTTTCTACTAGTGGCTTGCCTCGTGTATCTGGTCTTGGCTTGGTGCATAGTTTAGTGACATTGAGACAAACATGCTCAAACTCCCACTCATCATTTTCATTCTCTGGGAGATGCATTAAGGTGGTAGGATTTAAAGTAGCACATCGCTTAAGGGTTACATTTTCTGCAGCCACTATAATCTGTTCATACCTTGTCAAACAGCTGTTTGTTAAGTGTTGTGTGAGGGTATGTGTCAACTAGAGCTCAACCTAATGTGGCACAAGAACAGTTGAGGGATATCCCATCACAACACTTTCACACCATTCTGTGCTGACACCAACTGCTGCCACTGCCTTTAGGCACCCAGGCAGTGCTGTGGTTACAGGAAAAGTAAGCCAGAGTTGTCTCGCATTTCCATGCATTTGTGTAAGCACTGAGAGAGTGCAGCCCCCCCCTCACTGCAGAAAAGAGTAAAAGATTTATTGTAATCAGGCATTCCCAGTGCCAGGGCATGACTGAGGCTTTCTCTCAGCTCTAGGAAGGCAATCAAGCAGTCGTTATCCCATGGTATTGGATCAGATACATCCTTGTGTGTCAGCCTCTGTAAAGACTTGGCCACTAGGGAAAAGGTGGGTATCCACTGACGAGAGTAGCCCACCATTTCCAAAAACATCTTGACTTCCCTCTGGGTGGTTGGCAGATTCATTTTAAGAATCACTGAGATTATTTATTGTGACACATTCCTCGCTCCTTTTTCAATGTGATGTCCAAGATATAAAACGTCCTTCTGTTACAATACTGCAACTTACTCGGGCACACTTTATGTCCAGTCTCAACTAAGTGGTTCAGCAATTCCATTGTATCTTGTTTACAAGCTTCCTGTGTATCTGATGCAACCAATAGGTTGCGTCTATTTACTGAATGAGGGCTGAGTTACAGGGTGTTGCAAAGTCATCCTTGTGCCCTGGGCACCCCAATTGTTTGCTGACTGGTGCTGGTGGTAACTGACTCTGACTGTCCTTGGGCTCTGCTTAACCAGGCCCAGACCCAGTGCTATGCTGAAGACACAATTAGAATACAGTGAAAACACCTACATACACTAGGGTATATTATGGGTTAGGATACCCCTATGATTGGCATGGCCTCCCCTATAAGGCTCTTGTACATAATAGGGCAGGGGGATCAAAACTACCTTCAAATCCCTAGTATATAATAGGGCATGGCAGTTTAGAGGCCAGCAGCCCTTTCTGCACTTGAATGTGTGCACTGCTGAGGCCTGAGGTCAGTTTAAAAGCAGCCCTGTGTTGCAGTACTGCTTTTAAAATGCAAATTGTGCCCAAACTCGGCTTTGGTGTTTGGGGCACTTACAAATTAATAAACTACAATGTTTGGCATATTAGTAACCCCCAGGGTCAGGTGGGGGGTCAGGTATTTCTAAGGAATGGGTTTTATATGCCTTGGGTTTAGTGAAATTGCACATTTCAATTCCCACATTGTAGTAAAGTGCTTCCCAAAATCGACTTTTGTGCTAGGAGCACTGTGGAGTGAGGATCTGCAATATTTTTTCATATTCAGAACACCTAAAGTCTCCCCCAGGTGTTCCTGTAGATATAGGTAGGTGTAACAAGCTAGTTCCTTGGGTAGAGGTGGCACAGCAGACGTAGCCGAGAGATATCTTTTAAGTTATTTATTTTAGTCCATGACATCAATGGTAACAGCCCCACCAGGAGCAACCTGCTAGCTGCTCAGCCCATCTTCCAACTGTCTCACACACACCAGGCACCCAAGCATTCCACTCATGTCAATCACACCAACATTCCGCACAGAACACTCACACTGGCTGAGCAGCTAGGAACAAGGTAAAGGGGAACACTATAAACATAACATGAAGATACTACATTATCTTCTCCCTTTAAAATAGAAAAATAATTAAACCATACTAAAATGAAAGACAACTATACACAAAATATACAAAAGAAATCAATAGTCTAAAACCCAGGGGTAAATGGTAAAAACCACACCACGAGAGGGAACACAGACTACACAAAGGAAGAAAGAAAAGTGAAAATATATACACAAACTATCACCATCCTCCTCCTTTAATAAAAAAAAACACAAAAAGAAAGAGCAAAGAACGTTTAACTCACTGACAAATAGTGAGAAAACACCACATGACAATACATGTGAAACAATGTGCAGAGAAACACAGTAGAAAAAGACTACGAGAACACTACACAGTGACGAGACACATGGGAGTGAGACACCCCTAGAAAACAAAAACTATGGGTGGATCACACCCATGTATGTACAATTAAAATTTGAAACAGACACTATGGGTGGACCGCACCCATGTACGTAAAACTATGGGTGGACCGCACCCATGTACGTACAGACTTACTATGGGTGGACTGCACTCATGTAGGTACTCCTAACTGTGGGTGGACCGCACCCATGTAGGTATTCCTAAGTAAGGAACACAACCAAGAAAACATGCCAAAATGGGACTCCAACCCATAATGCAGACTGTAAATAGGACTGACACCCATTACAAATTACATAGGAAGGACCTACACCCCCTATAAACTGAGTAAATGGGACTAAAACCCATTACTAAAAACGTAGGTTGGACTAACACCCCCTATTAACTGAGTAAATGGGACTAACACCCATTACTACAACCAAAATGTGATACACAATATGATAAACACACACACACAAGAAGACCAACGTGCAGCACAAAGTGAGAACAACAGAATGTAACAATACTGGTCAAACAACCCCCAATCAGAACTACAACACAGGCATGACAATTAAAATAGTGCATAAATAAACTAAAGCACATAGCTATCTGAAAACAAAGAAACATGCGCCGGTGAGTGACCTCTCACCCGAGTTGCACATCCTTAGTAACATTCTAGTATTGTGCGCCCAACTTTCCAGTTATCTGACACACCAGTATTAATAACGCCTGCAACTATTAATTTCAGAAGCATGTCCACCTGTGAGCGAAGACTCACAAATTTGGTAAGACCGACGTGGACTAAGGCATCCAAACACTGTAATGATGCTCAAATGTGACAATGTGTGCCAGTAAACGACCGCACATGACGCAGTAACAACCAGAATGTACTTGAAAAGGTCACCACAAAACAATTTCTTACTGCAGAAAAGTAATGAGGTAACCACAGTCAAAAACAAATGCTAGAATGTACCTTTAGTTGAAAATATCCCAAAAGGAGACTGTACTTGCGCCAGAAAAAATAAGTATGCACACTCCAACAGTGAGCACTAAAGAAGACTGCAGAGCATGGGAGGTACGATGCTAGCATGCAGCTTCCTACAAATTATGGAGAGATGGACACGTAATTACCACAAAACGTCTGACCCCCGCATTTGAGCTGCACACGTCGTCACCGAAGAATCCTTAGCTGGTCCACGCGGCTTCAAGCATGAAATTTGCTGCACTGGATGACCAGTACGGGACAAACAAAGCCCCACTCCTTGCGTGCTGTCACTAAACAAAGATGGCGGCATGCTAAAACAACAGCGCCGGGTGGCTCCAGGCACGTCCGTGCTGTTGAACGTCCCGTGGCAGTTCTGTGAGCTGCGCAGCAACAAAGGCATGGATAAGAAGCTGAGAAACCTCATGAAGGTAAGAGCACACGCTACATGCCTCACACGCCTCTTTTTCAAACCGCACAGCTGCGGTTAAACTGCCATATGTCTGGGGGGCACTGCCAGTGACCATAAAAAAAGTGTAAAGTAAGAATAGGCTCACCACAAAAGTCCTCATATTCATCCAGAATATCGGTATTTTTCCCAAGAGTAACAGCATTTCAGCAGTATCCAGTAAAGATGAATCACGTACAATATCAGGTCCCATTACCAGCAAGTGATACTCTATTTTGGTGCCACCTCAACACCAGTTGATCCAAAAGCTGACAGAAAAATAAGTCTAGAAATGTACTCAAAATTGCATATGCCACACATTCCAGTTGACTGCAAAACAATTTTCTTTCGCTCTGTGCCTCTGTCAAAAATTCTACATCTGTTGTGAAATACAATGTCCAACTTAGTCTTCCATAGTAACAACTCACTGCAGCAGTTAGACATTCTTGTCAGTGAAACTGATCCCATAATGATCTTGAGAGTGTACGCCAGACTGGTGAAGCTTTCCAAAAAGATTCAAAGTCGATGAAAATTTCAATGTGCACAGCACCCATAATGATGTAGAATGAAGATGTGGGAGTAGTGAGGCTCACACTACTTACCCACTTGTATCCAAGACATTTTCAAAAGATCAATGGAGCATGTCCAGGCAGGGGCTGTCCGTTGACAAGGACACTGGTGGGGCTGGCTTGCCTGTAGCTCCATACTTGCTTCTTGTAGTTACTCTTGTTTCTTGTAGTTACTCTTAGTTTCTGTAGAACTCTTCCTTCCTGTAGTTTATCCATGTCCATTTGTAGACAGCTCTTAAATCACTTTTAAACACTTGAGTCCAGGTCCAATCGTCGCCAAATGTAACAAGCTAGTTCCTTGGGTAGAGGTGACACAGCAGACGTAGCCGAGAGATGTCTTTTAAGTTATTTATTTTAGTCCATGACATCAATGGTGACAGCCCCACCAGGAGCAACCTGCTAGCTGCTCAGCCCATCTTTCAACTGTCTCACACACACCAGGCACCCAAGCATTCCACTCATGTCAATCACACCAACATTCCACACAGAACACTCACACTGGCTGAGCCGCTAGGAACAAGGTAAAGGGGAACACTATAAACATAACATAAAGATACTACAGTAGGGTCTTTATAAAAAATGCTTTATAAGCCCAGGTGTTGGAGAAATTGCCCAGTTAATTTCCCCATTGCAGATCCCCAGCCACATAGATTAACATGACAAGAAGTTATTAACTAATAATTTCCGCCAGGAGTATCATAAAAATATAATTCAAGGACTTACTAGAATGGTATTGATAAATCCAACAATATGCTATCCGCCCAATTCGAGCTGACTTTTAGACCTCGACCCACAAGTGGGCCTCATCAAAAAGGCCAAATAATAACTAGAGCCTGGAAGAATATTGAGGCAACTGCTTTACAGGAGCTTCTCATCTCCACGGCCAACCAGTTGCCGGTGAGTGTGGAAGAAGCCGCCATGGTATATACAAATTGGCTTGAGAAGGCCTGTGATAAACTAGCCCCTAAAAAATCTTTCTGCCCTAAAAGACTTCAACCATCTGCCCCGTGGTATACCAAAGACTTGAAAAATCACAAGCTCACCTGCAAACGGTTAGAGCGAAGTTGGAGAAGGGGCTATAAAGAATCAGATAAAAAACTCTACAAAATGGGGTTGTATAAGTATAAACAACTGCTCCATCTAGCCAAACAAGAGTTCTATGTGGCACGTATAGATTTAGCGAAAAATTCGGTGAAAGAACTATTCAGAACTGTCTCTAGAATGGTTACGCCACGCTCAGCCATAGTTGATTCAAGTCTAGAGCTGTGTGAGGAGATAGCCAATTTCTTTTTGACCAAAGTGGAAACCATTTTCTCAGCCTTCTGCGGGCTAAATGGTGCCACGTTGGATCCGGCAAGAGATAAACTTAAGCCCTTAAATATTCCCACTGAGATACTAGAAACTTTTAGGCCAGTATCTCCGGACAATTTGGAGAAACTGCTTATGGCTGCTAAATCAGGATCACCCTATGACCCTTGCCCAGTAGCAGTGGCTAAATTGGCTCCTGGTCCAATTGCGCGATCACTGGCCTTCATTTTTGAGGGAATGTGTGAATCAGGGCATTTCCCCACTTGTTGGAAACTGGCCTCCATTCTGCCCCTGTTAAAAAACCAAGTCTGGACCCAAAGGACCCCAACAATTTCCGCCCGATCTCGCGTCTTCCACTCCCAGCCAAGCTGGTAGAAAAAGTTCTGAACACTCAACTTAGTTCGTTCCTGGCAGCAACACAAGCCCTGGACCCCTCCCAGTATGGTTTCAGAGGGGGACACAGCACCGAGTCTGCCCTCATCAAGGCCACAGAGGAGATCAGAGAGGCCGTTGATGGAGGTGGGAGGGCGGCTTTGATCTTGTTGGATCTATCGGCGGCCTTTGATACGGTCCATCATGGTATCTTGATGGACCGTCTAAAAGAGTGTGGGATCCAATCCAAAGCCTGGGCTTTGCTAAATTCTTTTCTATCTGGCAGAGGACATTCCGTTGCATTAGGTGGATATCAATCTAAACCCTTTTCGCTACCCTGTGGGGTCCCACAGGGATCCTCCCTTAGCCCCACCCTGTTTAATGTCTATGTTTCTTCTTTGGCCCCCATTGTTAGAGAGTTTGGGTTTGGTATTACCTCCTACGCGGATGATACCCAAATTGTGGTGTCTCTACGACCAGGTCAGGAAACAGGTATAGATCAGCGTTTACAAGCCTGTATGCAATCAGTGGGGAAATGGATGGCAGAGAGTTGTTTGAAGCTTAATTCAGGCAAAACCGAAGTCCTACTGTTTGGGAAAGACACTAATTTTTGGACTCCAAGTTGGTGGCCTGATTCGATGGGCTCTCTCCCTCTGCCTTCAAAAAAGATGAAGAATCTGGGGGTTATTATAGATGAGAGACTCACCTTTGGGGATCAGGTAAATGCAGTAACATCATCAACTGCTTATGTGCTCAGAATAGTTAGGAAAGTAATGCCCTTCCTACCTCTGGGTAGTCGCCAAACAGTGGTCACAGCTCTGGTGTTGCCGAGGCTGGATTACTGCAACAGCCTGTATTTGAATATTCAACTAAAAAGTCTGAATAAACTTCAGCTGCTGCAAAATGCAGCAGCGAGACTTTTGACTGGCACATCTAAATTTTCATCCATTTCAAAGGAAATAAGGAAGCTGCACTGGCTCCCAATAAGGAGTCGAGTGCGTTTCAAATCACTATGCATGGTCTTTAAGGCTCTGCATGGTAAAGGCCCAGACTATCTGAACAAGATGTTCCAGTGGTACATCCCGAAAAGAGCACTTCGCTCGTTAGGGGCTTAGCTGGTTTCTGTACCTCCCAGGAAGAAAGCTCTGTGGGGGGGCAGAAGCTTTGCTGTGTGCGCAGCGAAAGCCTGGAATGACCTTCCGTTTTGCCTAAGAAACGCTGATGATCTATTGGATTTTAGGAAGGGTTTGAAGACCTGGCTTTTTGCTGAATGAGCTCAGTTTTTCCTTGCTCGCTGCCTCAGGATAGATATGATAGCGCCAGGACACCCTTGGGTAATCGCCGCACTTTATAAAAGTTACTAACATAACATAACATAACATCCTAAAATGTACAGACTAGAAGTTATAAGACGTTCTTGTCTGTAAGCCAAATTTCAGCCTTCCAGTGCTTTGTCCGGATTGGTCAGAGTTAAGTGGATTAGCCAGGCTGCTTTGATGAGGTGATAAGTAGCCCTGGGGTGAAGAGCCATTCTGGGAGGAGAGAATTCTGCTAAATAGGAATGCCATAGCCAGGGTGAGGGGTCATAACCAACAGAGACAGACAGGAGAAACCAGTTTCATTTACACCCCTACTCTTTGAACCCAGCCAGATGGCAGACTTAAGGAAGGACTGTGCAAATGCCAGGGGAGGGAGAATATGGAGATGAGCCATCCTGGAGGTTGGTTTAGTTAGCTCTTGCCTCTCTGCTGGGACTTCAGCCATATTGAATTTTGGAGAAATAGGGCTATCTGGGAGACCATTGTGCCACACTTTCGAGGAAATGGTCATGCTCTGGGGTGTCGTCCTGCACCTCATTGGACAGGAGTGCCCTCCTGTGTGACCCCAAGGAACACTGAATAAGTCTCTGAGAGGGGCAGTGCCTCTCAGATCTGCTGCTTGAAACTACAGAAGAGGGGTCCATGCTGGGAGTTTGATTTGCACCAACTAGGCCCTGCACTGTGACTGCACCTATTGCGCAATCTGGAACTACAGCCCTGTGGATCAAACCTGCTTCAAGAGGACCAAAGAGTGGACTCCCTGCAAGGTTAACAGAGCTCACCTGGACCAACACCACCAAGAATGCCCAGCCTGGAGTACTACCAGTGGATTTGCAAGGGTTTTGTCCAAGTGGATTGTGGGAATTGAAGTTCCAAACTTTCAAGGACCATCTTGGAGCTTCCAGACCCTTTGAGTATGTTCTGGACTCTTTAGGACCCTTAAAGGAACTTCAGGAAGAAGTTCCAGAAGTTTGAAGAAGTTTGGAGCAACTTCGGAAAAAATCTCCATACGTGGACCGACTCGACCTGGCCAGCCAAGCCGGTGACCCTCAACAGCCTGACGTCCAGGTTCGTCCCACTGAAAAGCTCCAGAGGTCTGACTTCCAGAGTTTGACAGGGAGTTGGTGGAATCCCAAGCCAGCGAACTCTCCCCGAATCTGGCCTGGTGAAGAGCATTGAGGGACACCGGGAGAAAAAGTTCAGTAAAAGTTTCTAAGTACGAACATGGAAAAGGTGACCGGGACCACCCATGAGAGCCAAGCTGCCCACCTTCATCCGCGAGCCGGCCTGGATCCTTGGTTCATCCCGCTGGAAAGCTCCGGAGGTCGGACTTCCATAAGTTTGACTGGGAGCTAGACGCAAGGCAGGCCAGCAAACCCTCACCGAATCCGGACTGGCTGAGAGCTTCGAGGGACCCTGGGAAGAAAAGCTCCAGGAAACGTTTCTAAGTCAGAAGGTAAAAACTTTAACCGAGGCCTACTGCAAGGAGTAGCCACGCAAAGCTCCATCGTGGTCAGCCTGAAAATGTGACTTTTTTCCCGGTCTTGCGCGACCAGATGTCTCAATAGGTGCTATGGATTTCTATGTGCTGTATAGTGCTAAATCTTTAAAAATTCATATCTCCGGTTCCCTACATTGGATTTTTTTTGTTTTGGTGTCATTATTATAAGGATAAAAAAAATCCTATTTTTATAAATTGGTGTTGGATTTTTATTGTGTCTTAATTATTTACTGAATTGACGGTTTTAAATGCTTACCATACCTGTCTTTGAAGTTAATCCTGCATGCTCACAGCCAAGCTACCAAGAGCATGGGAATAATTTTCTAAGACCTATTTTGAGTCCTATATTGTGTTAGTGGTATGATTGCCAGTGGTATATGCATATTTACCACTACTAATAATCCACTTTCCAACACAGGGCATGACTAGAGACTCAAGATTCCTTTTAAGGATCTGATTAAAAATTGAGAGACTCTCTGTATACCCTTGTGGACTCGGCACATGGCTAAACACGGTTCTGGAACCGGAAAGCAAAGAGGTACTGGCTGTCCTCATGCAAGGGTATAGAGAAGAAGGCCTGACACAAATTGATGACAGTGAACCACTCAGCCTCACATGGAATTTAAAACAAAATCACATTTGGATTCGGTACCATGGGACAACAGGGGATAACAATTATGTTAATTTTTCTCAGGTCCTGCAATATGTGGTGTTTACCGCTAGGCTTCTGCAAGACCATAAAGGGTGAGTTACATGGACTCCCCATTTTCTCCTTCAAAATGCCTTGTTGTATCATTGACTCAATCACCGGAGTAATCCCAGCAATTGTTTCGAGGGTCATACTATGCTGTCGGATTCTTGGGTACTCAATATTGGATTTTACTTTCATGCGAACAGGATCAACTCCCTTTATGAGACCAATATCCTTTCCTGCAAAATCCCAGACCTCAGGCTTCACCGTATTCTTAAGGTCCGGTGGTAAGTCCTCAGATGCCATTACGGGATAAAACCAACTTCTGGCCCTTGACTCATCAGCTTAAAGCCTACATCTTCATCATGGGTCTGAAATTCTACTCCTTTCGGGGTAACACAGATAGTGCAATTTAACTTGCACTATAAATCTCGTCCTGCTCACAGGGCTCGAATGACATACCACAAACTGGCGATTCTCCTCCAGGGACCCTATTTTAACAGGCACTTCTTCTGTTACGGGGTTTGTCATTCGCTTATTTGCAACTCTTACAAATTGGATTCTTTTTCATGAGAGGGGTAGGTTTGGAACTTCTACTGTTCTAACAGTAGAGTGGGTAGCACTGGTATCGATCAGGAATTATATGGGGCCCCCTAGGCAATATGGTGGCCGTCATGCTCATTGCAGTGTCATGAGCACTGTAGCTCCTGTGAGAGAGATCACCTACCACACACCACTGACGACCTTACCTCCCTCCCAATAATGGACATTGCAGGCATTGCAGATGACCGGGTCCTGGCCACCTAAAACTCTGCTCAGAATTAGCTGGAATTACTGGATCACTTCTCCGTCTGTCTGTGAGCAACTCTTCCCAGCAATCACGAGCTGTGGCATACTGCAGAGCCATTAGAGCCACGAAGAGCATCAAAAAATTTGAGGACGCCAAAAGGTACTGCGGCCACAGGACGGTAATGTGGCCGACACGGCGCTCTTGGCCCCTGACTGTCCCTGAGTGTTCCGGAATTGTTTGCTTCTTGGAGGTCTGATTGCTTCATGCTTTAAGGGCCGTGGAGGAATGGTGGAGCGGTGCAGGGGCTTTCTGGCAGTGCACAGAGCTACTGCAAACTTCATGTCTATCTTAGGAGCAGACAAATAGCCATAGCCATGGCATCTGTTCTTTTTGCAGCGCACTTGCTTTAATGATTCTGCAGCGATTCTCCAAGGGGCATAAAATGATAATTAAAGACTTAAATAAGCTAAGAAATGCAACAGAGCTCTAATGATAGAAACTTAACTTTTCCCTCTAGCTGACTCTACACCAATTTGAGAAGTCACTTGCCCTGAGCCTGAGGCAGCAGAGCAGCAGTGCATGAGCTATCTGTAAGGTTAACAGCCTCTTACCTGGTGGCACCGCTGGTTGTTTGCGTCGGAGGGGGGGGGGAATTTATGCTGGAAAGCTGCCCCACATATAAAAGAATATATAGAAAATGAAAAAAAAACACAATTTATTTCTTTCCTTCAAGTGGCGGAATGACTGGCATCAAATCTAGGGCTGGCGGCTAGAAACCCTGGCACCCTTAAAATAGATTTGCACACACCTTATAAACTAAGCAGTGGCAGGAGCAGGGGATGACACGAAAGGCATAGAGTCTTCCCCAGAGTCTGCTACATGCTCAAATAGATGCAGGTATGCAGAAAATGTTGAACATACCTTCCATGGCCTCTACAAACTTCAACAGGCTTCTTCCTGAGGGTGGGCCACAGGACAGCAATCAAATTCATATTAATCAGCCCTCTGCATCAGAAGCAATGAGCCCCATAAATACAGGAAATAGCTCAGCACAAGGGAGACAGGGGGCCATGGTGACTGCTTCTGAAATATCCAATGCCGTTGATGCAGACCCAGGGGTTGTGGATAACAGAATTGACTTAAGGGATACCCACTCCACCAAATGACGCTGCCCTCCTCTACCTGTTTTGTTTCTGGGGAATCCGATCATCTCATAATATCTTCCTCGCCTCTGAGCTTAGGACACGATGACTTAAAGAGGGGCTTTACTGTGCCTGAGAAATCAGTGCTCACATGCTCTCAGTCTCTCTCTCAAGAGCCATCAAATCAGCCTATCACCACTCCTAATCGATTAAGCATGGCGATGACAGTAGAAGTAGGAGCTGTAGAGGTCACAGTTAAATCCTCTACAGCGAGCACCATTAATGACAAGGATGAACTGCTGATCCCGGAGGCTTGTGCAGTGGCCCCCTTGATTGAATGGCCAATACAACCCTTGCATTCCTCAGCGGGAGAAGTAGAGAAGCTAATACCCATGGCTAACCTAATTTCGTCAGAGACAGTTGCGTTGTATGAACCCTGCGATATTGGCAACAGCAGACAAACTAAGCTTCTCCTACCAGGAAGCAGCCTGCCGAATGTTCTGAGCTATATTGTTGAAGGGACAGACAACCCCAATTCAGCCACTCAGAGAGCATTGTATATCTTGTCCAAGGCCAAGGCTCTGGAGACGGCGATTTGACTGTGTCAGTCCCAGGATGCTCAGCCTAACTTCAACACCTCATTAAGCTATGCTGCCTATGCCCTACAAACAGGCTTCCCTGAAAAAGGAGACAAAGGAAGGCCGCTGCTACTTGTTTTATCCGATGAAGGAAGAGGCTAGAGCCTGCGAAGGATAAGGTTACTCCACTGGTCACCATATGGACTCCCCTCATCTCTGAAGTAGAGGAGTCAGAGGCAACTTTCACTTGTTCCTCAACTTCAACAACTCCTAAATCCTTGCTGAAAACGTTTCTGAAAGGAATACGTTATGTTAAAAATAGCCAAGCAGCACAAGCCGACAGATTTGAGAGTCTGGTGCTCAAAGTGTCATCTATCTAACAACAATTTAGTAAATTTGTCGATACCCATAAAGCGATTGACACAAAGATACAGAGGTTGGAAACACAAACAACCCAGGTGGGGAGCAGAAGGGAGGTGATGAGAGAGCAAATTAAGCTCTCCAAGTGCAAATGTGAGAACTTGGAGAATTGCTCTGGCAGATCGAGCCTGTGCATTGTAGGGGTACAAGAGGGCTCAGAGACTGCAGGTGGCACTGACCGTTCAGAGGCTGCGGTGATCAAATGTATTGCTAACCTTCTTCTCACCTATGTTTTGCTGGGCTGCCAGGACGTTGCTCAGGGCTCAGATGATCTATTGTTGATTGCATGAGTGCACAGGGTTCCATCAGGGCCACACAAGGCTGGAAATAGACCCCACACGATTATCATCAATTTTCAGGACAGTAAAGTCAAAGAAAGAATTCTTTCAATTGCCAGGGAACGTAGAAGATTCTCCATACCATAGGCTACTCCTTTTCTATCTTTCAGGACCTGGTCAGTTAGACAGCAGCAATGATGCAGGAAATGCGGGCCCTTACATCTAAGTTTGAAGCTGCATCCATTCCAGTTTCATTTATAGGGGCTCCTCTCTAAAAATTAACTGGAAGAGTTTGTAATATTCTAAGAAACAGAACAAGCCAGGCACTTCTTCGACTCTCAATGCATCCCACGTTGATAATGGTTGATGATAGTTTCACTGGTGTTTCTGTCTATTTGAGCAAATCACGCAAATTGAGGGTGATAGGATGGGGATATATATTTTCTATCTAACTTCTTTTGTCTCCTTTGGTCACTACACTGTGAGTGGAAGGTGGGTCTCCAATATTGCCTAGAAGTCGTTTGCGATTTCACAAGGGTCCGGGTGGTCTCCATCCCCTAGCCACTATGAGCTAGAGGTGTTCTGGGGGCTCAATGGCATGGAGTGGAGAAAGAGGAAGGGCTGGGGAAGAGGATGGTGGTGGAAGGAGATAGGGAGAGGGAGAGGATGGAAGGAGAGGGGTGGGAGTCAAGGATGGTGGGGGGATAAAGGGAAAAAAGAGAGTATAGAAAGTGTACATATGCTTCATGTTTAAGAAAGTAGACAGGAGTAGCATAAGGTTTAAAAAGGGAGATGGTTAACAATATATCATTGAATTTAAATGGGTTAAAAGGGGGAAATAAGAAGGCTAATATATTTTCAGAAGTTTGTTTATGAAACCAGATATTCTAGTTCTTCAAGAAATGCATCTCACAAAAAAATAGGCTGATATTCATTATATATTGAAATGTTGTCACAGTTATATCGCTCCCAGAATATATGAACTAGTAAATGCCACATACTGCTCAGGCCAATGGGGAGTTTTTACTATTATTTTTAATAAATCTCTTAGGGCCCTTCCACCTAAAGTAGATCGTGAGGGAAGGTCATCTTATGTCGAAATACTCGATCAACAAAGCAAACGCCATTTTGTTCTGGTAATTATATATATGCTGAACAATCAGGACCCACAATTTTTCATCAACATGATGATTGATCTGAGTGACGTTAGTTTACCCATCATTATAATGGGCGATTTTAACTGTATTCTGAACCCAGCGCTTGACACTACCAATAACTCGTACAGAGCTCGGCTGGGTAAGACCTGAAGTAGCATTTTAGATATGATGGCTAACCTGAGTCAGCTTGATATATGGAGAGAGCAGAACTCCGACCTTTTTTTCTAGGCCTCATAGGCAATATTCTCGTATTGATTTTTGTTTGACCAGTACTTCAATCTCCTCAAACTGAAAGATTGAGATTCTACATCTACTCCATTCGGACCATTGTGCCATTGAATCAAAGTGGACAGGCAATTGCCATACGAATACTAACCCACGCCGATCTTTTTCCCCCAAGTATATGTTAGATCGCTCTGATTATATCAAGCACTTGTGCTTATTTACGCAGGAATGCCTTTCGATTAATCTAGGCTCAGCTCATCCCTTTGTGATCTGGGATACTTTGAAATCCTATATTGGAGAAATCTCTTATTAATTCATTACTCAGATCTCTAGAGCAGACAGCAAAGAGGAGACAGCTCTTAGGGGCCAATTAAACAATTTAATCCAAATACGCATGGTGCAGGTTTTAGCCCGGTCAGCAGCTGCTCAGTTGATGCATTTACAAATTATGGGCTTGAAAGGCCGTATTTCTGCTTTTTTTTTTTTAAAGTTTCAAAAGCTAAGTTTATTGAATGCATACATAAGAAAAACATCCAAGTATCATGAGTTACAACATCCAAGAAAAAGAAAAGCAAAATACACTGTGAAGGGTATCAATAGTAGCATAGTGGCAGGAATCTCACAAAAAATGAAATTTATAGCAGGAATAAAAATAAATATATAAATAAATAGAAACAGGCTCAAAAGTTAATAAGTGTACAACTAGAACGAGCATAAATAGAACAAAATTAAGGTAATAATAATCATAAAATTCAAGGAGGCTGAGCAACTTCTTGCATACGAGGGACAGGAGCAAACGTTTTTTTAGCACTATTATCTAAGAAATGCGTAATGGGAGACCATAGTTGTAGTCTTTTCCTGGCAAGAGATATAGGGAATACAAAGGTTGTGTCCAGTCTGTGATTGTGACATACAGAGTACCACCAAGCTAAGTACGAGAGTTTGGAGGCATCTTTTCAGTTTTTTGTTCTCTGCTGAAAAGCAGCTGCCAATAACAAGTCAATGATTTGCGAATGTGCTTTCATGCTAGTCCAACCAGTGGAAAGGCTACCCAGAAAAATGTTTGCAAAAGACAGGGGAATGTTAGCACTAAAAATAGTATTAATCTGTGACCAGAATTGGTTCCAAAAACGTGAAACCTGTGGTCACGAAAAAAGTAAGTGTTGAAGGTCTGCCTGTGGAAATGAACATGACCAACAAGTGTCGAGACTATCAGGATGCATTTTGTGTAAGGAAACCGGTGTTAATAGGAGTCTGTTGTACATAAAAAAGAGAGTTTGTGGAGCACTAGCCGCTCTGGATGACTTTCTAATTTTCAACCAAATTTTGTCCCAAACAGGAATGGGCCAATGTATGCCAAGGTCAGCTTCCCATGAGAGCTCAGTCTTTGTTTTGGCTCTTGCAGTGGAAGGGTGCAAAAGGCGAGCGTAAAGAGTAGAGGCTTTGGGCAAAGTATGAAGTAGGATTGGCCAAGTGGGATCTGGTAATGTAGAAGGGGAAGGCAAGGATTTAAAATAGAAGCGTGAATCTAATATAGCCGTACGCGAAGCTAAAAATGTATGTAAAAATGAGGAAGATAAATGGAAGAGAGAGCAAACCTTTGAAAAAGTGAGGAAGGTGTCATTATCGAATAATTGATGGACCCACAGAATACCCCTATCTCTCCACGTTTTCCAGTAAATGGGTTTATTCTTAATACGGATGAAATTATTGTGCCAAATGGTGGAGGTGAGGAAGGAATTTAGATCATGTGGTGCAAAGTGTAGAAGAGTGTTCAAAATTTTGTAAAAATGATTAATGATTGGTGTGCATAGTTTTTGTGGCTTCCGCTTGAAAGATAGGTATTCTTGAAAAGAAAAAGGGGAAAGAAAAGAACTCTCTAAATCAATCCATAGAGGTGAATCAGGAGAAGGGTCAGACAGCCATTTGGATATATGTCTTAGTAAAAACGCTTTATTGTATTTGGGAAAATCAGGGAAATGAACACCACCTTCAGATTTTGGACGTGATAATTTTAGTAGTGACATTATAGGCTTTTTATTAAGCCACAGAAAGGACCTAAGGATGGAATTAATTTTATGAAACAATTTTAATGGGATGGGTAAAGGAATATTAGAAATAATGTAAAGGATAACAGGAGTTAGCATCATTTTAATAGTGTCAAGGCGACCCCACCATGAAAGATGTAAAGGATGCCATTTGGTTGTGAGGGTGCTGAGTTTCTCAATACATTTGTTAAAGTTTAAAGAAATTGATGTTTTGTTGGAGGCGGTAAACCATATACCGAGATATTTTATATGAAGTGGGCTCCAAGTAAAGTTAGAGGCCGAAAAGTCATCTTTAAAAGTATATTTAGTTAAGGGTAAGATTTCGCACTTGTCATTATTTAATCTGTAACCATTGACTAAAGAATATGATTGAACTTCAATTGAAAAGGCCGGGAGGGAGAGGTGAGGTTGAGAAAGAAATAGAAGAACATCATCTGCATATGCTGCTAATTTGACCTGTAAAGAGTTTGAGGTGAATCCTATGATGGACTGATTTTGTCTTATTTTGGATAAGAACGGTTCTAGAGCCAGATTAAAAAGAAAAGGGGAAAGGGGACAACCTTGTCTCACACCTCTATGAAGAATAAAATAGGGGGAGGTGAGACCATTGGCAAAAATTGCAGCTTTAGGGTTTGAATAGAGTAAGGAAATCAAGGAGATAATTTTCGGGCCAAAACCAAACCACTTTAGTGTCTGAAAAATGAAAGGCCAATACACTCTGTCAAAAGCCTTCGCTGCATCAAGGGCGATGGCAGCAAGAGGCTCTGAAATATTTGGTGATTTGGAAATTATGTAAGAAAACAAACGAGTATTGTCAGTGATAGAACGCCCTTTGACAAAGCCCGTTTGTTCCTTACCTAACAATTGAGGGAGGTGCGATTCCAACCGAAGAGCTAACGCTTTAGAAAAAGTTTTGTATTCTATGTTAACTAAGGAAATGGGTTTGTAGCTTTTATAATAGTGAAGATCCTTGCCTTCTTTAGGGATAAGACAGATCAGGGCCTCTAAGAAAGTACCTGAGGAATTACCAGAAGCAGTAAAAGAAGAGATTAGAGAATACAGTTTAGGTAGAATTAGTTGGGCAAAGTGTAGAAAAAATTAAACTGTAAAGCCGCCCGGGCCGGGGGCCTTATCTTTCTTGAGGATTTTAAGAGCGTTAAGTAATTTAGCTTGAGACAGATCGGATTCTAGGAGATCTAGATGTGAAGAAGAGGTTGTGCGCTTTTGTATTGAGGAGAGTTAAAGAGAGATGTCCTTGTCTGTGGGGGTGGTCTCTGGTGTATAAAGTTGTTCATAGAATTGAGCAAATTCTTGTAAAATATCAGCATCCTTGTGGTTAGGAGTATTAGTGTCCATAATTATGGATTCAATATGGAGTTTATTTTGTTTGGCCTTAAGATAATTAGCTAACAATTTACCAGATTTATTTTGTCCACCATAGAATTTAGCACTAGTCTTTAAAAGAAATAAAGAGGCGCTATCCGTTGTATCTTTATTGTATTGAACCTTAGCATTAATCAAATCAGTTAGTCACTCTTTCGATTTAGAGGTGTAATAAGTATGTTTTAAGTTCTTAATCTTAGAGAGGATTTCTGCGTTCAGTGACCGGGCTACTTTTCGTTTATTAGAGGTGTATCGAATGATAAAGTCATGTGCAGATGCCTTGAAGGCATCCAAAATTATATGAAAGGGCAAGGTGTCAGTGTAATTGAGATGAAAGTACTCATTGAAAAAGGAAATAAAGGAAGTGTTAAAATGAGGGTCTAAAAGCAGGGAGTTATTAAAGCGCCATCTTCTGGGATGGTTAGATTGAGGCAAAATATCTGGATGGAAACAGGGGTATGATCAGAGATGAGTATGGGACCTATATCAGCCGACAATAAAGATTGGGAAACATTGTGCGAAGTGAAAATGTAAACAATTCTTGACTGTGTTTGATGAGGAGAAGAGAAAAAAGTATACTCTTGCAGGGTCGGGTTGCATAATCTCCAGGCATCAGATAGGTGGAGATGCTTTATAGTTTGAGTGAAGGTTTTATGTGCTTTCGATGGGATGAAAGAAACTTTAGATTTCCGGTCTAGAAAAGGGTCAAATACTTGATTGCAATCCCCGGAGAGGATTACATTGTTAGTAATGTTGTGAGTAATCAGTCGGTGGATTTGGGTCCAAAAGGGGGCGTCACCGGAAGTAGGAGCATAAACATTGAAAATAGAGAGCGAAACACCATTAATCTCTAAATTGGTAAAGAGCCATGTACCTTCCTTATCTCTCTCTTGTGAAAGGAGCGTAACATGCAGTGATTTGTGAACTAAAGTAATGACTCCATTTCTTTTGCCATCCCCGAGTGAGAAAAAGACATCGCCAACCCAATTTTTCTTAAGCTTTAAGGATTCAGACTCTGTAAGATGAGTTTCTTGTAACAAAACAATATTAGCATCTAGTTAAGATAAGTAAGATAATACTCGTTGTCTCTTAATAGGGGAGTTTAAGCCTTTAACATTCCATGTAATGATTTTTAAAGCCATAAAATTGAGAGGTAAAATACATACCAAAATGAACCCACCACAATGCATACAACATTAAGAGGTAAATAGGCTACAAAAAGATATAGAATGACGTTGAAACTTAAAAAAATGAAAAAGGGGGAAAGAAAAAGGAAAGAGAAGCAACGTGAGTAATAAGAATCAAAGTAGTAGAGGAGGATATAAAAATAGTAGTGAAGGGGAGTAGAATAAGATAGAATTTCAATGAAAAGGGATACAAGGAAGAAGGAAAACATACCTACAAAAAATCCAAGACAAATGAAGGGTGGGGGAGGATGAGGCCACATGGAACAATGACACGTCCAGACTCCAAGGGAAAGGCGGGAAGAGTTGCAGGACAAATGACATATACAGCAGATGAAACAGATGAGAAGAAGTTGAAACCTGTAAGGAGAGAAAAAAGGTTAGTAATACAGAATGCATAATAACAAACCAGTAACTTCAACTAGCAGATAAACCAAGAGAATATCTTAAAGTAGAACGTAGTTGACAAAGCATAAGGTATGACAAAACCGAACTATTTGCTTTGCGGTAATGAAGTATCCATAGTCTCTGCATTACAAGAGTGAAGAAAACTTTTCAGTCTCATGGGATCCTCATAAGTAGTGGTCTTGTTGTTGTAAGTCACATTAAAAAGACAAGGGTGAAACAGGCCGAAGCGAGCGCCGATGGAGCGAAGGTGCGGTCTCAATGCCAGGAATTCCTTACGTCTCTCAGAAGTAGTCTTTGCATAATCTTGTGAAAAAAACAAAGAGTTGACTGACCAAGAAATACGTTTGATGGCCCTAACAGCCGCTAGAATCTTAAGCAGGTCAGTATACTCCAAGAAGTACAATATGAATCCTCTCGGTTTCCTCATGCTGGAAGAAGACATGGAAGAGGCAGGACCCAATCTGTGGGCACGCTGAATATTGAGAAGAGTTCCTTCTGGCAAGTTGAGGATTTTTGGAAGGAAGGATTTAAAGAAGGCAATAGGATCCTGAACCCTCCGGCAAACCATAAATTCGGAGGTTGTTGCGTCTGTTCCTATTTTCAAGGTTTTCGATCTGTTTCTGGAGTGATGTCACTTGAGACTGGAGAGCATCCACTTTAGTGCTAGATGAGCTAAGAGATTGTATACTCTGTTCCGCGATAGTCAGTCTTTCTTCCATTCGTGACCAACTATCAGCCAGAGTTTGCAGTTTAGAGTTCGTTTCCTCCACGAAAGGACGAAGAGCTCTGATTTCCTCTAACAGAAGGTCCATAGAAACTGTTGAGGTTTGTTTGGGAGGAGGGGGGGATCCTTCTTCAGTCTTTTGCTAGGCGCTTTATTAAGACCAGAGGAAGTGTTGACAACTGATGCCAAAGAGCCCTTAGGCGACGAATTCGTTTAATCCTCCAGTTGAAGGCGCAACAAAGTAATTTTGAGCACAAAATTAGCAGAGGATATCAGATGAGGACCAATTCACTTATAGCGATACCAACAGCAGCAAGGAAAAAGAAGATATTGCTGTCACAAAGAAAACTCCTTATCTCTCAGTTGAGAACAATATGTTAAGTAGTAAGGTGCAGAACCTCAGGTCAGACTATAATGCTGAAGTAATCAGCCTCCACATAGCCTCAGACAAGTCAAACATAGGGGGTATTAAACCTCTGTTGAAATATAAACTTACTTCAAGGTAGGACCCAAAACATTGATAAAAGCAAGTATTAAGTCAGCTGTGAGGAATAAATACTAGTGGAAGGCTGGTAAATGAGTATGAGGAACATGCTATAAGGAGCAATGAGCACAACCTTCGGTGAAAAAAAAAAAAATGAAAGAGAAGTCATTTGAGGCAAAATGTACACATTTTGAATGAATGGGGAGAGAGCAGGAGATTGCATGAAGTAACTGGAGCAAGAATGTTGTGCAGAGGCAAGGTTTCCATATAAATGAAATATTGAGAGACGAATACCACCACAGCGCCAGAGGAGAATTTTCAAAGGATCCAAAATGGCGAACGTCGCGCTGACGGAGCCGCTCAGATGCACTCACGCTGAAAAATGAAGGTTGCGGGAAACTGCGCATCAAAGCAGTTATATCACCGAAGTCACCACATGTAGCGGAGCCGATGCCGTCATTCTGAAGGATTCAGAGGCATTTGGTGAGTCGTAAGGTCAGCGACCCGATCCGCCGTCCCGGGAGAGTCAAAGGAGCGCCGCCATTATCCTCCGGCGCTAGCCACGCCCCCCGTATTTCTGCTTTAATAATGGCTCGTATAAACAAAAAAGCCTTTCAAGTGCAAGCCATGAATTGCGAAATTCGAGAGAAATCAGAGAAACTGCTGGCCTGTTTCTGCCGGCTGTCATGCCAAAAAGTCTGATTAAACAAATTCAAGACACCGAAAGCAAGGTCTGCACTCATCACTCCGAGATCACCTCTACTTTTATGGTCTATTATTCTAAGCTGTACAAGGAGGATCTGGAGTGTAGCACTGCCAATATCAAGGACTACCTGGCCGTTTTAGATTGACCTACATTTGTTATAAGTGATGAGGATATGCTGGATGGTGAATTCTCAGCAGATGAGCTTAAAAAGACTATTTCTAGTCTACCATTAGGAAAAGTGCCAGGGCCGGGCCAGTATTCCATCGGAAGTATATAAAATCTTAGCACCTATCATCACTCCACTTTTTCTGGAAGTACTTAAAGGGATGCTGTTCCGTCTTCCTAAAATGAAGCCATTATTACAATATTTCTTAAAAAAAAAAAATACCTAACAGAGTGCAGCTCATATAGACCAATTTCACTTCATAATGCTGACTCTTAAATATTACCAAGCTTTTAGCTAATCGGGTCAATAAGATCATCTCTCAGCTTGTATCCCCCAAACAACATGGCTTAATTCCAGGGAGGGATACAATCTCGCCCACAAACTTAATCACTGCACTAATAGCAGTTGCTGAAACTCTCCAGGAACGGCTTAACATTAATTTACTCAATACTGACAAAAACATTTGATCGTGTCTCCTGGAAGTTTCTTTGGGAACTACTTTATTAATATGTTTAAGGCTATTTGCAAAGCCTGAGGGCTCAGATTAGCATAAATAAGGAATTTACACCTTTTATTACTATCTCGCATGGTACTTGACAAGGCTGTCCTCTTTCTTCTGCTTTTTATGCTCTATAAATGGAGCCATATATTAGGCTTTTACATAGAAGTATCCCAAGTAACCCAAGCTTGTTGCTTATCTCCCCATGACAGTTTATGCGTTTGACGTATTAATATTTTCACATTGTTTGGAGCCATTGATTCAATGTGTAGAACACTTAAGGGCCGATTCCGATCTCGCTCGGTAGGGCTCCTAGCGGCATCCGTCAGTAGCAAGTCCGAGTCGTACGCGTGGTTTCCGTGTGACCCGTACAGCTGTACGAGCGAGCAAGTACGATGCGCTTCAAGCCTCGCGCTACGACCGACTCGTACCCGTCAGCAATGCCTCCCGAGCGACTCAAATCTGTCCGACGCGTACAGTGCAATGCGTACGGTTTCCGGCCGGCCAAGTACGATGCGCGTTGCGAGCAGCCGGTGCGAGTCGGAGCCTCCGGCTCGAAATAGCTCCCGGAAAAGTACTTCGGGGGTCTGCGCCGGACCCCCCTTCACCCGGGGCCCTACGACTCGGACAGCGAGGGGACCCAGGGGTCCCCCTCACCCATGCATGAACATTGCGGGGGGCACCGACACGGACACGCGACAGGGGGCGCCCTTTTCCAAGACGTACATTTTTCACGATGGAAGCCCATGTACGCGACATACAACAGGCTCCCATTGACTTCAATGGGGCTCCGAGTGACCCGAGTCCGTCAGCGCTGCAGCGCATCGTACTCTGTCGCTCGGAGCCCAGGAGCACGAGTCGGTCGGAAAGCTCTACGGGACGGAGTCGGTCGTAGGGCTTTCCATGCGAGATCGGAATCGGGCCCTTAGCGTTAGATTTTGGCCAAGTTGCAGGCTACAGATTGAATGCCCATAAAACACAGCTCATCTTAGCAGGTGGAGTAAGCAGCTCTGATCAGCAAGTGACACCTCGAGCCAGGTATCAGGGCATTACTTTGGCACCCACTGTCAAGCAGTGTTATGAATATTATCATACTGCGCAGTTACGGCAAACTAGGCTGTTACTGGACAAATGGATGCATTTGCCTATCTCTCTAATTGAGCGAATAAACCAAATTAAAATGAACATCCTTCCCGAAATTATGTATCTTTTTTGCTCATTACCTCTTTATGTTCCTCATAGGTACTTCAAAAAGCTAGATTTCTATAGATAGTTACAAGATTTATGTGGAAGGGGAAGAAAGAGTGGAGATCTTTAAAAAATGTAAAACTCCCAAACACTGCAGGCGGATAGGCACTGCCTTACTCGCATCTCTATTACTGGACTAGCATGACCAAGAATATTCATATGATGTATGAATTGTATCCTGAGAATTGGCTTCATGCTATTTCATTTGTGAAGGATTCTTATACTAGTCATACAAAATTCCAAAGCAGAGGGTTCTTCAAAAAAGTTAGACCTAAGACCACACTGGCTCTTGGGAGGATGGAGCAATATGAGGAGGTTTTTTAAAATACCATCTTTTCATTCCTTTACACTGCTAGATTAACCAGACCTACCTGACTGCTTCGCCTCTTCTTACTTTGATGCCAGGGGAAACTCAGGAATTAGGTGGTTAAGAGATCAGATGGAAGAGTTTGGGGCTAAAACATTCTCAGATCTACAGGCAAAATTTGCCATACCCCGAGGTGATTCGTTTAAGTATCTACAGATCCTTCCTACTGAGTAAGGATACTAATATTAAAACTCCATTGGCCCAGTCTGATATTACAATATACATTTTTGACAAACAACTGTCGGAAAAGTGTAGCTGTATTCTTCAATCTCTTTCTAATGATTTGGGAATGTGTGCTGATAAATGGACTCATAGCCTAGGCGAGGAAATCATAAAGCGAGAACTCACTTGCATTCTAGGGCGATTCTGTTATTACTCCTTTGGGACTCAGAGGTCAGATTTATCACAGATTATTAAATTTTTACATCAGCCCCTCTAAACTGAGTAAATGGTACAACAGAGAGTACAGTTGCCCACTTTGTTTAGCTGTAGTGGTCGATAATGTCCCTATGTTTGTTACCTGCCCCAGACTTACACCATTTTGGTCCACGGTCAAGCAGAAAATATTTCTTGTACAATCTTCTCAAGGGCTAAACACGCAGAAAATGTTGTTGTTGGGCATAGATACTACTGAGTGGGTCTTTTATGTCCTTTCTCTTGCTAGGTTGCGAGGAATTTGAAGTCTGCTTTTCTGCCCAAATATGAGGAGTGGCGGAAAGAGGTAATGGAAGTGTACGAATTAGAACACCAAATAGCAAAGTGTAGAGGATCTAAGGGGAAATAATATCATATTTGGGGGAATTTGAGAGATTATCTTGCATCAGTCCAGAGAGTGTTGTCTACTCTGCTTATGCTGATTGTTTGTGATGTAATGATTTACTTGAACATTGTTAATTGTCTATGATTTATAATGAATATATGTTCTCCTGGTCTATTTAATATTTTATACTCTACTATAGCTATAAAATCAATATTCACCATGCTGTAATTTTTTACTGTTTGCACTCGCAATTAAAAAAAAAGAATGATACGGGGTGGCCATTCACCTCACCTTCTACGAATGGACCACTCTGGCCGCCCTCTAAGACTGCGCCAAGAACATAATCTTCCTCCCTCATGAACGTCGTTTGGAGGCAGTCAGGGGTCGCAGCTGTGACCTATAGCTTACACCCTGCAACTCCTGGCCCTTCCTTTGCGGCCCCTGGCCTCAGAAAAGGCAAAGGTTGTTCCCCCTCTGAGGCCAGGAGTCACAAAGGAAGTGCCAGGAGTAGCAGGGAGCAAAATAGAGGTCACAACTGCAACCCCTGACTACCTCCAAATTACGTCCATGTCCTCTCCCCTCAGGCACCGTCATTGTGACTAATCAGAGTCATAGCCTTGAAGTTTCTCAAACATAGGAAATTGCTGAGCTCATTGTGATTTTGGAAGGAATTCTGATTTAAATTTGGGACTTGATTTGAATAAAATCGGGTACCATTTGCATTGTGTTGCGGCATCGGACTTGTGGAACCTGTATCTCTGGAGCTTGAGGAACATTCAAATTTTGCATTCTCAGTCTTGGTACATTCTGTGACTGTATGGGGTTATTACTCTGGGGCTGTTTAAACCGTGAATTCTGAACCTGGTTCACATTCATCACTCTGTTGGGATTAAGACGACATTCCCACTTCCAATGCTCTAACTTATTGCAATAATGATAAAGATTCGATCAATTCAGAGTTGCCGCAGGTCTATTGGAATACCATGGCCTCTACCTTGTTGCAGAACCCACTTCTACCTTGTATCATAGGATCTTCCTGGGGATACACACCTTGCATAGTACCAACATTTCCTACATATGGTTGACACTGATGAGTTCTCTGTGCTGATTTCATCTTTGCCACCATCAGTTTCTCTTTCAATCACTTCTGTTTAATTTCCAATTCATCAGTACAATATTTCCCATATCTTAAAACCACATCAACTGATTTATTCTACCAACAGATCAAATGCTGTTGAATCATCAAGCTAATCTTAAATCTCAATCCTGTCACAAACCAGAACACAAAATGTCCAATGTCTTTAGCTTCAAGAGTCTCCATTCCACTGTGTTGCTTAAATACCTGCAACAATCTCTCATGATAGGCATGCACTGACTCTTTGGGCTCTTGGGTTGTCCAGTCAATCTTAACCCAATCAATGTCTTTAGCTGGTATTTTCTTTTTCAAAAGGTCATCACCTGTTGATACATTTTCATCACTAATGGTGATGGAGCATGTGATATCGGATTTCTCTGAGGTTCCTTCTCCCGGCCACTCTATAGCCACTTTACATTCTGCCCACAAATCACTCAGTGCCACAATGTCGAAGGAGGTATTCAAATCCACGCACAAGACTTGTGGAATCTTCACAAATCGCTCAACCTGCATATACAATTCCACTGGCTTTTCTATCAACTTTGGGAAATCATTGGTGAATGACGCAACATCTCTCCTACTGCAAGGCACATGGACATAACCTCAACCTGGCCCTTCCCTTAATGGAAAATGTGAAGCGCATCTCCATCCATTGAAGTCAGAGGTGGCTCTCCCTTTGTTTTCTTTTGATCTCTTTTTTTCACACCTCTGGCTTCCCACTTATCTAGCTCACTCCATTTCCGAATGCAACTAATTAATTCATTAATTTGTGTTTTCATTCCTGCTGTTCTCATACTGCAAATGTCAAACTCATCAAAGCATACACAATAATTTTTCTGCAATTACTTGGTTTAGTTTAAATCTACATCATAAGTTCAAGCCATTCAGACAATTTATCATGAGCTTGTCCTGCTCGTTTAGTGACAGCTTTACACATGAATACAAGCTTGTTCTCTTGGTAGGTATCTAATTGGGAAAGGTCAAAGGTTCCTAATATCATCTCATCCAGTTCTAACTTTAGTTTGACCATATCCACTGTATTTCCCCTCACCGGGGTCTGAATTATTTCTTTGTCTAATCCTGAACCATCACTTTCTCTTGAGGATCCATTGAAAAATGTAATCCAAACATAAAGTTCTCGGGCAGTAATACCATTCCGTACTACAGAGGCATTAGACGCTATCCTTTCTCTGGGATTACTGTTGATAACACTCTGAGGTGAATTCCAAATAGACATGTCAAAATTGCGATCTTTGAGTGGATTCTCCTACAGGAGTAAATCCTGTCTGATTCATGATTGATGATGTAGGAGCAACATAAGGGGTATTCACCCGAGTTGGGACTTAAGGAGTTACCATTCCTGGAACCACAGGACCATTAGCTGTTATACCTACTTCAGAAGGACCTGTCGAAGTATGTGTCATGGTTCCTGCCGACTCGGGTTGATACAAAGGAACTGAGGGACCAATAGTGACTGGAACAGTGATTGCATCAGGGACCTTGGGAACAGAGGTCATGGCACTAATCCCTGAACTCTCTCCCATCAGGTTCTGACTCATATTTACTCCCGTCTTTACTGCTACAGTGACTATTCCAGAGTTTCCACTGGCAACCGCACCATTAATTCCCTCGGGTTGGCCCACATTATAGAGAGGTGGACGCGTTGATAACAACACATCTAGGAAATGATCGCTAGAATCACTATCACTGTCTTCGCCTGTATTCTCTGGGTTTCTTATCTTTTCCTCCGTCATCTTCCTTTTCTTTTCCTTCTTTTTCTCAGGTTCTTCACTCATCAATGCAGGGTACAGTCTAGTTCCCTCTACTATATAAGTCCTCAACCGCCGTTGTTCTTCATCCCATCTAGCGTTGGCACAGCTATGCATTGCCTTTCGGACTCTTCCCTGATATTTTTACTTTTGCCTAACATGATGCTGTGTGCTCCCAAGCATTAAGTGTTTCAATCTGTGTGGGCCTAGGAGGCGACTTCATTTCATGCAATACCCTTCCCAAGTTTTCAATGATTCTCAAATTAAATGTGGCATAGCGTGGAAACATCAGTGCACCTTCTTTCTCCGTGATCTTATGCCATTGATTCAGCCAAATACGTGTGTGAAGGTCCACATTTATATCCATATAATGACCTGGCGAATCTCCGATTGGTGCCTCTTCCCCATCTCTTACAGGAATTCTCACATCTCTCCTACTCAGATTTCATATAGCCTTAAAGATGTTAATTTTCCAACAATAATGTCAACAGTCGCAAATAGAATTTTGTTTCAAACCAGGAAATAATTTCTATACCCACAATTCTCGTTCGGTATCAACAACCAATAGCAGCGCAGCTCTCGATGACGTATTCAATGAAGAACAGCGATGCACTAATGTCAACCGTCCATTCTCATTGCGGCGCACTATAACGTCCTTCTCACTCCTGGCAGCGTCTCACCCTCCTTAACAATTCTTTGTGAACATTGCAATACAAGCACAACAGCAATGCCAAGCTAAATTTAACAACTTTGTCTACTCCACTAAAGCATCAATAGTATTCAGCGTGCAAGAAATGGTCCGAGTGACACTTTCCGGCCTAGACTGACTCACTCTCGAGTGAAATCTCAACCAGCGGGGAATCTTCTGGATAAGTGTAGCTTCACCCCTGCACAAAAGGATCTACCACACCAACCACACCTTGCTCTCACAGAAAGATAAATGTCGCTATCTCAATTGTGCTGTCGATGGTACCTCATGACAAGCACCACAAAACTTAGCAGACAATTGCAACGCAGTGTTTTCTACATTGATAACTTATTATTATCCTGGGATCTTAGGCTACGTCGAGCCTTATAACCACTTCAACTTCTTTGAATTAAGTGCAATTGCAACGCGCAACCCTATTGATACTCACTCCTCCGCTGTTACAACTCTTTTCCGAGCTGCAGGAACTGCGCCGATCCTCTGACTCAAGACATGGGCTTTAGGGGCTTGGAGTGGGTTTGGGAAAGACTGGGCTCTCACATGGATAAAATAACAACTCTCTCCGTCTCAATAACTAAGCGATCCGACAAGCTACCATCTGAGAGCTCACAGGTGCGTGATTTTCAACCTCTCATCTGATGGATCTTTTTAAGTTGATTGAGACACAAAGGGAGTTAACAATAATAAAACAATTCAGTTTGTGGGAAGCACATTTGGCTCCACAATAAGGACCAGGGATTAATAATTGATATTAATTAGTATTAAGTAGTTTTATTGCCAATTAATAATTAGCCCAGGATATATGCATGTCAAGAATATGTTAAGTAGATACAGGATTACAGCTGGCAAACTGAAATATCACAATAGGTTTAGTCTCAGTAGAATAAGAAATGAAATAATCACAACCACAGAAACTCCGATTCTCTCTCCTAAATATGAATAAGTTTCAAAGTCATCTAATCAAGGCTCTAAGTTTAGAATAAGCATGCTTCTTAGAATAGGGTCTCAAGGAAATTGTAAAGTGAGAGAAGGTGTCAGCATAGTAAAGACACCAGTAGAAGTCTTTCAGAATTGGAACAAGTGTTTAGCATGACGATTTTCACCTGCAAGAATAAAAGAAGCAGAGAGGTCCGTACCACTCAAAGTCTAAGGGTATCTGCTCTAACTTCTAACAGTGTGAAAACTAATTAAAACCAATAAAACTTCGACAGCAATCATATCTCCCACATCACCAGGAACCAATCATTTCACTTCTCGTGTTGTACATTTTCAACATTGCCATACTTTCCCATTCCACAGAACTTGGAAAACTACTGCAACCTTAAACATACTCCGTTCTGAATACACTATGAATAGGAGGCTTCATCTACTCATTAGGTCTTCATGTTTCTAGCTTAGATATCTCTTCGCAGGCCTTGCCTAAACTAAAACATACAACAATACTCCTTTTCTCTAGCTAATGAAATCATGAGAACTCACCTGCAAAGGAAAAGAACAAGTTGGCAAAGCAAAATACTTTTCAGTTAAGATCTGTAGTCAGGCTAACTTTAACTAAACATTTAAAGTGGACTTCAAATACATGGTTATACTTGTGCACATGTAACTCAAGAACAAATACAAATGTGAGTAAAAGCATACATTATTACACTTTCAAATATGAATTTCAGAATAAATGCAAATGTGACAAAGTATGAATGCAAACATGAATACAGAATGCATCTTCATGTTTAAACTGAACATTTGTACAGATGTTTATAAAACTCAAGGGGCATATTATCAAGCACGGAGTTAAAATTATCGCCGGTTTAGCGGCAGAAAACTGCCGCTAAATCGGCGATAATGGGCTTGATAATATGCCCTGGAGAATTCCAATAGAAGCCCATGTTGACACCAGAACATGGGCTTCTATTGGAATTCTCCAGGGCATATTATCAAGCCCATTATCGCCGCTTTAGCGGCAGTTTTCTGCCGCTAAACCGGCGATAATTTTAACACCGTTTCTTGATAATATGCCCCCTAGTTTCTACAGTAAATACCTTTCATTAATGATTTAAATGTTCACACACACTAATTTTATTAAAAACACACAGTAAATATAGTGTCATATGTAAGTACAAAGGGCATTTCTGTGACATGTAAGGGTGGAGTTTAAATTGCGCTACTCCACTGTGGAGACAGGAAGTTCAAAGAAGGCTTCTAAGAACACGTCAAAATCACAATTCAGCATTCATAGATTAAAACTGCTTTACAATTAGTTAAGTGAAGAAAAGAAATCCTTGCTCTGGGTCTCCTTTGATTGGTGGTGGCTAATCCTCCTGCTTATATCGCCTTATCTTGGGCTTCCAATCAATGTAGGAGGCTTCCCAGTATACGGTTTAGAGTGACAGAATTAAACATGGCAGTAGCAAACAGCGGCACCGGGCACTGGGTATGCATACTATCTGTGATGGCACATGATCTCTGGCATTCTGCTGAGGTGGTTGCAGGTGCAAGCAACTCAGTACAGAAGCTCTCTTTCCCTCAGCCAGCTGCAGGCATAGGTTAGGAGACTGAGCAGAAAGCAGGCCTACGGAAGAAACTGCAGCTACTTCTTCTCACAATATCTCTCAGTATGAGCCTAGAGCAACAAGGCTCTTTCACCCCCTTGTGGTTTGCAAGCATGATTAATACAATGACAGGGAGATCTGGTTGGGGCTTAATGCCCAGCCTGTCATTTTGGCTTTTACATAACTGACGTCTTCCCTGGGCTAATCCCTCATTATGAGTTTGAGGGACAAGGTACTCCACCACAAATGTGGCAGAGTACCTATCTGCTCATGTTTCTGTCAGTGGTGCTCATGCAGGAACCTCCAGTGAAAACCTAACACTGGCGGCCTGACGTGGCCATGTTTCAGAGCCTTCAGAGGAGTTGGTGTGATGGTGGCTCCTGTGAAGGCATGGAGATCTCCTCCAGACATGCAGAGATTTCGAAAAATGCCAGTCAATAGTCCACTGGGCAGCATAGGTTATTACCTCCGCCCTATTGGCAGATGGCTGACAGCTTACCAATATCTAAATGAAGGTCCAAATGGATTTGTCAAACGGACCAGGATACTACCTTAGTAACCTGTGATGCCCCTTCTCTGTATGTTGCCTTGGAGCTCAAATTGACTGTCTGTGGATCATGGTATCCATTGTTGCTAGACCTGACAGACCATAGCGTGGTCTTTCACCAAACATTTGCCTACTCACCTCCTGTTTGCTGAAATTAATTTTTGTTTGCTTTCGGACACTGCTAGCCAGTGCTAAAGTGCTTGTGCTCACTCCTTAAAACATGATAAAATGTGCCTACACCTGATAGGCATATTTATTTACTTATACGTCCCCAGTATATTGGTAGAACATGTCCTCTGGGCCAGTAAATTAAATGCTACTAGTGGGCCTGCAGCACATATTGTGCCACCCTTTAAAGTAGTCCTTTAAAACTTCTCAGGCCTGCCATTGCTGCCTGTGTGTTGTTGTACACTGCCAATTCGACCTGGCATAATAAACCTTTTGACAGGCCTAAACCTTCCTTTTTAAAACATAGAAGTCACCCCTAAGTTAGGCCATAAGCCCATAGGTCAGTATGCATATTTTTTTTTTTTTTTAAGTAAGACATGTGTTTTTAAATTTTACAGGTCCTAGTAGTGAAAAACTCCTAAATTTATTTTCCCACTACAGTGAGGCTATTTCTCCCATTGGACAAAGGGGAATTAGGAGTTGGAAGGATGGGTCATCCTGACAGGATGGGAGGGGTAGAGTTGTGCACAGCCCCACTTATATTTCAAAAGAGCTGACTCAGCACGCGCACAAAAAAATTCACACTGGCCTTTTGCGATCCCAGACCCTGTGAAACCTGGGCAGGGAGGCAAATAAATTCTAGAACCATCTGTTGGGGGGGGGGGGAACACCGTCCATTTCAAAGCTGGCACCAGCTAAAAAATAGGGCCATTAAAGCACTCTTCAGCGTACTCCAGGACCTGTGAGTACTACAGAAGAAGGACTGCCCTGCTGCCAGAGGACTGATGTGCTGCTTGAGGCTTGCCCTACTCTTTGAGAAGTAAGACTGGACCTGCTCCCTTCATCCCAGTCAGATTAACTCCAAGAGGCAGGTGGATGACCTCCTGTTCTGAGCTACAGGGACACAACAAACTCCAAAGGCCTCCCTGCAACTGCCCAGCCGATATGCTGCAGTGGATCTGCATAGACCTGCAACTGAACCTGCCTGAGCTCTGTTAACCTCTGCTGGAATGAATTCCTCATACTCAAGAGTTGCCTCCCCCACTACTGGACCCTTTACAGGCATCATTTGAGCTCCTCCTGTGAAGAAAGAGATATATTGATGTTTTGGACTCTTTGCAACTGCGAACGGGCCCGGTCATACCAAAATCTTGCCACCCGCAGCAACTTCCAAAGCGAGGCTCCAGTGGACCTGACTCTTCACACTACAGCGACCGCAAGCAATGCAAGATCTGCCCTTTGCACTACCCCATTAACAGCCTGTGGCGACTGCCAACGTGCAGCTCCAGCAACGACCATCCGCAACACCCTGCAGGATCTTTGCTCTACAGTGATGCCATCCATACAGCCTGGATTGCTCTTTGCGCTACTTCGATGACCATCCGCGGCGCTCACCCAGCTCCTTCTGGGCTTCTCCACTGCAAACTGGACACTTCGCGCCCAACTTCGAGAAAGGAATGTTTTCAGCTGGACTTACCTGGTTCCTGTATCCGGCCCGTGCTCCATCATGGTTTGTCTGAACGTGTGACTTTCCCCTGGTCTAGCACTACCAGGTGTCCGCAAGTGGCACTGTTGGACTTGGCCCTTTTTGCAGGGTCATCCCAGAACTTTTTGCCTTCCTCCTGTATTTTTTCTGACCTGTTGTTGGTGGTTTTATGACTCTGGGCACCTTATCACTGCTGATCAGTGCTAAAGTGCACAGGCTCTCTCTTGTAAACTTGGTAAGATTGGTCTACACCTGTTTGGCATATTTAATTTACCTGTAAGTCTCTTGTACAGTGGTATTCCACATACCCAGGGCCTGTAAATTAAATGCTACTGGTGGGCTTGCAGCACTGCTTACGCCACCCACCGAAGTAGCCTTTCAAACCTGTCTCAGGCCTCTGCCACTGCAGGGCCTGCATGCCCAGTTTACTGCTGCTGTGATGTGGCCTATAAAGTGTTTGCCACGTCTGCAACTCCCCTTTTTACTACATAGAGGTCACCCCTAAGGTAGGCCCAGCTAGCCCTATGGGCAGGGTGCTGTGTAGTTAAAAGGTAGGACATGTGCCTTAACTGTGTGGCCTGTCCTGGTAGTGACAAACAGCTTATTTGGTTTCTCACTGCTGAGATGCTGCCCTCTCATAGGCTTGCATTAGGGATTTCCTGATATGTGCTTCAGTGGTAATTTCTGATCTGAGAGGGGTAGCGCAATCATGTTTGGTATGTTTGGAATAGTAGTGATAAATCCTGCTTATTGGTGAAAGCAGATTTATTATTACTATTTTAGAAATGCTACTTTTAGAAGTCGGCATTTCTGTGTGCCTATGTGTCTTTGTGCCCTGCCTGGATGTGTATTGACCATCTGGTTCTGACTGACAGGGGAGAAGGGATGTGCATTCACTCCAGCAAGCCACAAGGGGGGTTGAGGTGTGTCCTGGCTTTCCTGGTAATTCAGCTCTAGGCTGAAAAGACCTTGGCTGAATTTAGAGTAGCAGGAGGAGTTTTCCCTTGCATCTGAATAGACCTGGACTGCATTTGGAGTGGTGGGAAGAGTAGCACCTGCACCTGAATAGGGCTGTGCCTTCCTTCCACAATGCTGGCTCCACACCCCGTGGTGTGTCTGGGGCTTGGGCTTGCAATGTGAATGGGGGTGTTGTGCACTTCAATGTAGTGTTTGAAGTGCCCCCAGAACAATGACATTGCACTATAAATAAAGGGGCTGTGATCCCACGCTTTGAAAAGAAGGCGCTGCGTGGTCTGCTGTGTGCCAGGAGGAACCACCTTGCGATTGGACTATTCTGGGTGGGGCTGATCTGCTGCCTGCTGGCTGTAATAAGGAATACCACTCTGCACCCAGGACCCTTGTGCTGGCCTGACTGCCTTCACCTTGCTGGTGAACCCCAGTGACCTCCTAGGGGTAATATGATGTCCCTCTTCCTTGAAAGGGAATAGTGCATGGTGAGCGCTTTTCAAAATTGGCATTGCCCGAGTTCAAAGAGTGGGCTCACCTTGCCCTGAAACGAGGACAGGGCGCTACGTGTTGTCGTGCAGCGTGCGTTGGGCTACATTTCCTCGGTGGTGGTGGAGCAGCGGCAGGCGAGAGCTACCCCAGGAGAAGCGCTCTCCCTCCCGCGTCATGTTGCCTGCATCTTTTCCGTGGTTCTGCAGCCGGGGCTCTGCTACGTGGCCCCGGGCTGCCCAGTAGCGTAGATACCACGAGGAATCCTGGCCCAGGAAGTCCTCTGCGTGGCCCAGCAACCCCATGCGTCACTGGGGGCGGGGCCAGCCACGGTGGAAGGCCCGACAGCAAGAGCAAGCTGGAGCCTCGCGGACTCCCACTAGCCACACCAGGAAGAAGAAGCCGAAGCCTCGCGGGCTCCCACCATGAAGAGGAAGCCAGAGCCTCACGGGCTCCTATCAGCGGTTGTCCACCGGGAGAGGCGAGCCACTGTTGGCATTGGGTCTCGCCACAGAGACCGAGGGGGCCAGAAGAGGTATAGAGGTCCCGGTAAGTAGGGCCTACAGAGGTGGGCACGACTGCCCCCTCTCCCCCCGCAATCGCGTTAGTAACTTCACTCGTGTAGGTGGGCCGAGGTCCCGTTGTGGACCTTTGGAGAAGTGTTGTTTTTCTTCGAGTGCGGCCGGGTGCCGGGTTTCCACCCTCGTTGTGCTTGGTGCGGCTGGCCCGGGCCTGCTACACCCCAGGCTGTGTATGGGGTGAATTTAGAGGCCTTGTGCCAGGGAGAGCATCTCTTCTTCTGCAGACCGGACGGGAAGGAAGCCTCCTCGGAGGTCCCGGTCCGGCTGAGGCTGTTGGAAACACTAGGCGGATTGGTGTTGGGGCGCAAAGACCTGGGTGCTGGTTTTTACCGCCACTGTAAAGTGAACTACTGCCTCGTATGCCCTGCCGATATCATGCTCTTGATGTTACACTGTCAGGCAGCTGCACCCTATGTACCGTGATGGTGATTTTCTAATGTGTTCACTCCACAGGTGTGTACTATAGTGCACTGCAGAGGTTGTTTATGCATTGTGTTATGCTAGGTAATCCTACCAGTAGTTACTGGGTTGTGCTAACTGTGATGTTTATGACCGTGGTCCGATTGGCCAAGTGATTTATTTAATCCCTGTGAAGTTTTTATGGATAATACAAAGGATGTTTTTATTTAACCTTGTGTGGAGTCTCTTTTGTGGTGTGCCTAGTGTGTCACTGTTGTGTGAGTGTGTTGCGCAAATGCTTTACACATTGCCTCTGGATAAGCCTGACTGCTCTGCCAAGCTACGAAGGGGGTGAACAGGGGTTATCTTCAGTGTGTAACTCCCTTGCCCTGACTAGAGTGGTGGGTTCTGCCTGGCTTAGGTGCATACCCTAGCCAACCAGAAACCCCATTTCTAACAGGCGCTTTGTGCTTTTAGGCACTATAGCTACCTACATTTTTGAAACTACATATCTTTGTTTTTACTGATTGAATTTTTATTGTTTTGGTCTCAAATTATTTATTACAATTTACTTGATTTTTCTAAATTAATGTGTGAGATTTTTCTTGTGTTCTGTTTTCACTTTGTGTGTTGCATAAATGCTTTACACATTGCCTCTGAGTTAAGCCTGACTGCTTTTTGTGCAAAGAAAACAGAGCGTTAAGCAGAGGTTAATTTAGTGACTTTGGTGGTCCACTCTGACAGTTATTGTGGGTGTTGCTTAAGGAAAGTATTCTCCGCCCTCAACAAAAAACACAGGAGTATATTCACAAGAACGTGTGATAACTACCGCAAGAGTAGCGCAACGCAACTTTCAATATCGCAGCCCATCGCAGGAAAATATCCACGTGTCAACGTGGAATTCACAACAAGGCGGTACCATGCGATGGCCTGCCGAACCCACGGACAAAGTCCGCGATACAACCACCAAGATGGAGATAAAAACACAAACCACAACACCAAAAAACACGCGATGGGCCAAAGGGCGATGAGGAAACCAGCGACAAGCAGCGCCAGGTCTGCAACACACACCTGGCAGGCGTCAGAAACCTCCATTAAAGCAGGAAAAAAAAACCACACACAAACTGACCAACACACAAGCACCATGGAGGCAGCCGGAGCAGGCGCAGAGGATGAGCGCAACCCCACAAGCACACCGGACGACCAGCCTGGGACCTCGGGGACAGGAAGGACAAGAAGACCAGGAAGACCAAGTTCAGTCCGCAGGCGAACAGGATCATAGTCACGGAGGTGATGGAACACCATCAACAACTCTTCGTCACTTCCAACGTGTCATTGGGCACCAAAAATGGAATATGGCGGGACATCGTCGACAAGGTGAATGCCGTCGGAGAGCACAAGCGGACAATGGACGAGGTCAAGAGGCGATGGAATGACATCAAGCGGAAGACCAAGGATAAAGTCTCCGCCAACCTGAAGGCAGCAATGCAGACCGGAGGTGGGGGCCCAGCGCCACAGCTGGAGCTGGATGACATGGAGGAGCTGGTGTCGACAGTCATCAGTGTGGAGACTGTGGCATGAGTCGGGGGACCGGACACTGCTCGACAGGACACAACACAACCGCAACAGGGTGAGTGACCACCAGGTACTGGGGGGACGGGGGGGAGATGGCCACAATGGCACACATGCACAAGCAAGCAGGGCACAGTGCACACCCACAATCACTCTGGGTCCTCGCCCAGACCCACAGACTGTCACAATGTACAATGCCATGCTGTCTGAATGTCAACCTGTATCATGCGGCTACATACATGCGGACACATTATAATACACCATCTCCCCTTCACATCACAGGGGCATCTTCAACACCTCCTGCAGAGCAGTCACAGCCACTCTTCACTGATGAAGAGGAGGAGGACAACACCAGCATCGACATCCAAACCATCCAAGACCTCATTGACCACCTCCGCAACTCACCTCCAGGATCAGGGCAGCCCAGCTACATCCATGAGACCCCACCCACCACCCAAACCACCCAGCAGGAGGCACCCACAGCCCCGGCACCCTCCCAAGACCCCCAGGAACAACAAATGGCCTTCCAACGCCGTGTGCTGGAGGGCGATAGGGAGACAGCCGAGCAGGTCCGGGTGGGGTTCGAGCTCATGGCTAACAAACTGGACGCCATCCTTGGGTGTCTATGTCTGCCCCATGGTCTCAAGCGAGCCCTGGCTGACATCTCTGGTGTCATGACATGGAGGGAAGAATACCTGTCCGCTCACAGTGGCCCCAGCGATGCCAGCCTTGAGCTGGCACACATGCGGAGGCTCATGGAGGACATGGTGCGGATGGAGGCGGAAAGGATGGCAGCCTCCGGTGCACATCAGCGTAATGTAGCAGGGATCTACCGTACCCTGCATGTCCTCGTCATGGCATTGCTGCCACAAGGCGTGGCAATGATGAATGCTGCTGCCCCCACACCATCCACATCTCCGCCCCCTGGTGTGTCAGTGCCTCCCAGTGCGGCAGGCATATCCACTCCGGCACCTGATGTGTCACTGCCACACAGTGCGGCCGACAATCCTCCTCCGGCCCCTGATGTGTCAGTGGCACTCAGTGCCTCAGCCGGCACTGCAACACCCACAGGTGGGGCAGGGCACACACCCGGGGACGAGGACGTGGATGGGACTGTGGTCAGGAGGGTCAGCCACTAGCATCCATTATCACCACCATGCCTGTTTCTGCTTGGTGCCGCATATAGCCTCAAGACCCACCACTGACCCCCGATACACTACGAGGCACTCACCTTGGACAGCGACATGGACTGCCACATGCTGTTTGACAACCAATGACACGGCGGACAGACTGCGGACTGTACCCTTCCTCTTCCGCGGTACAGGTCATCCCGGGATGGACACTGACTGGCCCTCCACGGGCCCATATTGTGTGGTGTGCTCGGCATTGCCCTGTACCACTCTAGCTGCATGACTGCACTGGATGTGCAAATAAACATCCAGTGACGCACTGCTGTGTGATGTCTTACGTCATTCCTGTGTGGATGTGTGGATGAATGTGGGGACAGTGCCTTCCCTTGCATCAATGATGTTCATCCTGTGGGATGCCAGTAAGGGGGTGCGACATTGCATCTTGTGTAGCGGGTTCCGTGAACACTGCAGCAGGGACACACGCATCAGTCATTTCCTTGTCCGGACATGGACTGGACCACGCCCAGAGCCCACGAGTCATTGTTGCAGGCCCTGCGCTGGTCCGGCGTACGGCAGGCCAGTCCACTCCACTTATGCACCGAGGGGGGGCCCTCATTGCTACCCGTCGCAGCCGTACTCGCCTGTGGTGTGCGGGTCACTGGTCTAGTTTTCAGCATGTCACGGCCACACACACCACACCCATCCGGCACAGGCGTCACAGGCCATGTGACTCCGCCAACATAAGGGTCCGACGACGTCACATTCTCCTCTTTCGTTGGTGACTGGATGACGGACGCCCCACGGTTCGCACCCATATAGGGCCCATGAGTTGCTGCGCACAGGGTTAGTGGCATCCGAGGCCTGGAGTATGGCACGGGCCTACCACCACGTGGCGCATACTGGGGTTGCACAGGGTTAGTGGCATCCGAGGCCTTGCGGACGGCACAGGCACCCCGCCACGGGACGGTGACTTTGGGTGCACTGAGTCAGTGTCACCTTGAGCTGCTGAGCGGGTGCGCAGCCTGCGATGATGCCCCGTCCCGGCGGTCCGGACAGCTCAGGTTTTGTGTGCCCTGCTGGACCGCAGTGTAGGCCAGAGCCAGCGGGCAGCGCGGGCCTACCGCATCGTAGCGTCGCTTCAGGGATGCCAGAGTTGGTGGCACCCATTGGGCTGAGCGGGTGTGCAGCCTGCGATGATGCCGGGTGCACTGGTATGTCCTCTGCCATGGAGTAATCAAGACCCAGCACCAAACATGAGACCTGGTAGCCTGCGGAGCGTGGCTGCATGATGTGGAGGGTGCCATGTCCGCGGGCCCCGGGCTTGTGGCTTGCAGCGGCACGTGGTGGGACCTCCTGTCTACGTGCCAGTGGCGGAAGGTGAGCATTGAGGCCTGGGTGTGCATGGGCGGGCATGCTCCGATAGGCGGCGGGAGGGGTTGGGGTGCCTCTGCCTGGGTGTGCATGGGCGGGCTGGCGATGTTGTCTTGTGCAAGTGTGTGTACTGTGCCAGTCTTGTATCTGGGCTCTGTTTCAGCTGACGGCTCTGAATGAGATGTGTGACCTGGTGAACTGCCCTACATACCGGCACGTGGTTGGAGACACACCGGTGGCAGCAGGTGAGCAGTGTGGCCTGGGTGGGCAGGGGCGGCACTCTCTCTCTCTCTCCCTCTCTTCTCTCTCTCTCTCCCTCCCTCTCTCTTCCTCTCTCTCTCCTCTTCTCTCTCTCTCTCTCTCTCTCCCTCTCTCTTCCTCTCTCTCTCCTCTTCTCTCTCTCCCTCTCTTCCTCTCTCTCTCTCTCCCTCTCTTTCTCTCTCTCTCTCTCTCTCCCTCTCTTCCTCTCTCTCTCCTTCGCTCTCTCTCTGTCCTCTGATGTGCGCAGGACACACTTTCTCATCATGTTTTTTGTCTTACAGGCTGTGACCTACGTATTGTCCAGAGGGGAGCGGCCATGTGTCTTCATTTCATTTCGTTGTTCATTTTAATAAAGTTTCATTTGTTGCTTTGGAAGTGAATGTGTGCTGGTCATTTCTGTGACGACACATCCATGTCATCAGTTGTGATTGTGCGGCATCAGGCGGAATATTTTGTACATGTTTAGGTATGGCTGATGTGGCATGTCTTTGGTCGGGGGGGGATGCCAGGGAGGGGTGGTCCTGGGGTGGTGGCGGTGGGTGTTGTGGCCCTCTTGGGTGTCCGGGCCGCATGATGTGTGGCTCCATGGCATCTGTTGCCCTTGGGATGTGGCCCTGGGCTGTTCTCCCTTTTGTGGTGCTGGCTGCCGCCCTACTTTACACCAGGTCAGAGAAGGTGTAGATTTCCTGGTGCTAACGCGCCTTATCGCCTGTTTTGTGTTTTTATCGCGGATGTGGCTGGTCGTTGTGAATGTTGAGGTGTGCTGTTGTCTCTGCTTTTGTCACGGGAACGCCTACTCTGCATCTCATTAGCGATATTTGCGAGGGTCCTCTGTGGCGATGTTTTTTGCGGCTGCTATCGCGGGTAAACTGGTGCTGTGGGCTGTTAACACCGGCTTGTGAATGGGGGGGGGTAAATTTATCACAACTTTGGCTGCGATAAAGTGCCGTTAATTCGGCGATAGCTCCTTGTGAATATGCCCCACAGTTTCTCACACATGGAGTCATATGTACCATAGGCTTAAACCTATAGCTCTTTGACTTCCTACAATTGTGGGATGTATGATGCCTTCTGACCTCCAGCCTTGTGCTTTGCTTGCTAGAAGCTTTGAGGAGTTTATTTCTGAAAAGCAAAAATCAAATGGCCCCCAAACGCTGGAGTTTCTTCCAAAGGTTTTTCTGTTTTGCCTGTTTTGACAGGCAGGAAATAACAAGCATTTGCAATGCAATAGGTCTCGCATTTACGCAAGTTTAAGCTATTGGCATTGTAAATGGCAATGCTTTTATTTATGTTTCGGGTTTTAAAACATAAAGAAAAGGCATTGTCATTTACAATGCCAATAGCTTAAATTCGGGTAAATGCGAGACCTATTGCATTGCAAATGCTTGTTGTACTAGTGAGCGCGTTGCCAACATATGAGCAAATCTAGAGAGGCACACCTTCCCGTCACAGTTAAAAACAAAAACCTCCATTCTTCTTTGGGTTACGGGTCGTGAACCCCGGGCGTATTTATTATTCAAAACACAAAAGATTTTCACAGTTAAAATACACGAGACTTTAAATATTATACGCAGTAACCCATATCCTCCACAACATTGATCACATTTTGATTGATGCCTAGCCTTACCATAGACGCTAAGACATTAAAACATTCCTAACCATATCTAGACTTGTTCCTGCGTTACCACACATTGGGCCTTCGAGTGAGATCAAGACTGGTCTCAGCAGTGTTCTTTAATCCGCACACTTCCCTTCCCTGCCAAAGAAACCAGGGTGGGTATATCCTTAGGGGAGGACCCCACCCACCTGCATCCCTCCCAGGGTAATCTTGTGCAGGGGGTCCTTCTGCCTGCCAGGATACCTACCTCGGGCACCCCCTACACCCCTCCTTGCTCCCCCAAGGGTCTGCGCTCGTTTGGCGCCCCTTGTGCCTGTGCGGGGGTTGGCAGCGTTCATTCCTACACCCCCGGCGCGCCTGCAACCCCTAATCGACTTGCTGCATGCACCCCTTGGAGGACCCCGTGACAGTGCTGTCATGTTTATCAAGAGAAAAAAAGGATAAAACTGCTCCATCGTGTCAGAGAGAGCGAGGCGGCGTCCTTCGAGCAAGGCAGTGAACAGGATTCAGAGACCCGCTCACAGCCTTTTACGAGCGGGGCCTGGCACCGAATCCTACGACTGCGGCCTCGGAAGTGCTCCAAACGTGTCCACTTTCCCAGGCCCGGCGAGATCCCCATACGTGCCGCTCCCCCGAGCTGGAGGAGCCTTTGGCATTACCAAACCTAAGGACCAAGTGCACAAGCAGCACAGACAATATTTGGATTGTATGCGAGCGGCGCCTTTTCACGGTATGTGGAAATACCTCTAGCCAAGATGGAGTGAACATCAGTAATAGCCAAGACCGAGCATCGGTAGTAGTTCATCCTCCTACATCCCTTTTCTATTTCTGATGTAGCAGGAATACCACTAATTCAATGATTCAGGATTGGTGAGTTTTAAAGGGATTTTAATACAAGCACTCCAACGACAGTCCCATCACATAACCCTGAAAAGAACAAACCATAACAGGTGGTAATGAATTCAGTAAGAGCGAGGGGGACAATGTCAGATGTAGAACAAATTCAAAATGTGAGAAGGGGAAATGCTGTGCATTTCGTCTGACACTTTTCTATAGATTTTTTGTAAACAGGAGACAGAATTGTGCTTCATTGTATTGTAAAACAACAGAACCACTTAATCTTCCCAACACACTGATTAAGAACAGTACTCAAAGTATTATTGTGTACATGTTATCTCTGCCTATTCTCCTACTTTTCCCCCGACCTCATCACCAATCGCCATTCTCAAACAAAGGAAAGTGAAACTGCGCCATGCGCGCGTTGTAGGCACGCCGTGAGCGTGCACATCGGCGTGGCCTGCGGCTCGTGCCCAGTGGCGGCGCCTGCGGACTTCGCTGCACTTGAATAAGTGCTGCGCGGCTCGTGCGGGCCAGGGACGGGGCCGCCAAAGGAAAAAAAACAAACCATTAGAGGAAGACCGGCGGGAGCCCACCCCGCCTTCGTGAATGCCCATGGTGCGGCCAAAGCAGAATTTTTGGCGGGGCTCCTCGGAGCAAGACGGAGCCCCGCGTGTTGCTGCAGTGACCGGCTGAAGACGGAGACCAGCCGAGGAGCAGCACAGAGTCCCCATATGAGCAGGTAAGTGGGGTGAGGCATGCTGTGACTGTAAAGCGCGCCGCGCTTAAAGCTCGCGTGCGCATTAAAAAAAAAAATTATATTGCATGAGGCTTGCGAGGACGGAAGGGGGACAGGAGATGTGCACATCGCGTGCCTGGACGTGCGTGTTCACATTTCCAGTCCGGCCTGCGCGTGCACATCTCCTGTCTCCCTTCCGAAGCAAGTCGACGACAATAAGTCTCGCTAGCGACAGCGCTTCGCGCTGCGTCGCTAGGTCGAGACCTAACTAGCGACAGCGCTTCGCGCTGCGTCGCTAGGTCGAGACCTAAAAAGGATGTAAAACTGCCTGCTTGAAATAGGGAGGGTAGTCTGTCGCCTTTACTGTTGTGGTCACCACCGGACTGAGAACAGCAACCAGCTGGCAATCTGCTCGACCGGCCCGTATAGCGGAGTGGGGGGCTTGAGGGGGGGCTGCTAGTGAGAAGCACAGCTCCCGCTTTTGTTACAGGGGGCCGATACTGCAGCACTGCTGCAAAACCGGCCCCAGTAACAAAACCGGCTCCCAAAGGTCCAAAACTGCTCCCCACCCTTCCGGCACCCCTGGAAAACGCCCGGTGCCCACTACAGCCAGTCTGGCCCTGGTTGTGGTCCCTAATACATATGACCTTGTGTTCTGATGGCAGCGCCAGCTGGGGTTCACTGTCGGAAAACTGACTGCCCGTCTAATTATTCAGCAAGCATATCGAAGGCTTGTTGGACAGGGCACTCCATTACTTTTGAGATGAAACACCCTGTCTGCCACACTCTCACTCCGCCCCTATGTATGCTTATTTTAATTACGCATAACTGCAAGAAAATGTATCACTGCATATATTCTTTTTTTCGCTGCAAAATTTTGAAAGAAAGGCCCCTGTATCATAAAGGGTCTGCCAACTGTATTTGTAAGGGAACAGCGGGCAGTCCTCACAAATAAGCTGCAATTTGCCTTTTAAAGGAATCAAACAGCGCCGATTATTAACTCTGCCAATCACTAATACTCTGTACTTTATTTTCTGTTGTTCTTTTTTTTAGGCTCGCGAAGCATGGACGGTTCGCATCTCAGTACCACAAATATTCTTTTTAGATATATCTTCTTTTGTATGCTGGTGGAAGTAAAGTGCGGCAGTAGTTTGTTTTATCTCTGCAGCACCCCAATTGAATGTGCGAGTTCTCGAAGTTGTTTACACCGTCTGTCCATTGACTGCTTGGTTGCTAATACATTTAAGAAGACAATGATATGCTCTATGCCTGTGTTCAGTTGTAACACTGCTTTCCAACTACACTGTTACAATCGTGTGCCTGTAGCAGCAGTCTGCAACTACTTGCCAATGTGAGAAAACAGACACATTGGGGATGTATGAACACCATGTTAGCTACGTATACACGGTGCAGCAAAAATAACAATGGTAAAAGTAAGGATTATGCCAGTGTGCCTACGCAAATGTACAAGCTAATAATCTCACAGAACTCAATCCAAAGCAGACTTTGCAAATCTCATACTATCCAATATATTGCGTCAAGTGAGCACAAGAGGTGTAATGGGTGGGGGGCGGTTGCCACCCTCTTCATCAGGGATCTTTGGAGTTCGGGATTGGTTGCCGGAGGACAACTCGTCAATGCATGCCCTCCTTATAATGGGGCCAGGGAATGTGCAATTTTTAAGTGAACTGAGCACCATGATGTAAGCAAACCTGCATCTTCGCTCCTCTGTATCCCCAACCACTCAGATACATTTAGAAGACTTTTGGTTGCCTAGGATAGAAGAAGACCCCACTTCTTTGGTTGAGGCAGATCCTTTTTTGTGGTTGGAAATATAACACGATTGGTGTTTTTAATTGGTTACCCAGAAAAAGGATATTCACACAGACCTGACCAGTGATGACTGCGATCAAACCCCTCATACACACATATCTGCACACCAACATGCACACAAACGCACTGCAATGTGTTAATCCTTTTCACTTTACCAGGTAAAGTAAAAGTGTATATGGAAAGTGGCAGAGGAGCAGATGCAGTGTTGTGGGTAAATTGCAGACACCTATAGTTCATGTTTCCCTACTAGTGACTAGGATCTCCTGCAAATTAGGTGCAACAATGAGATGATTAATGCCTGTAAAAGACATCTTTATTCAAAAACGTCCTGAGTTGGCCGTCAAAGCACCCCAACAGACAGTGTCACTCCACATAAAAGGGAGAATGAGGGAGGATTGGGACAAGAAAGTAGAACAAGAGTGATAGGAATACCAGTACATAATCTAAGCATTACTTGCTTGTAACTTCCTTATCCCAGTGCTAATATCATGAAGATGTACCAAAGCAGGCATGATCTGCATTGATCACCCACCAACATGGCCAGCCAGAAAGGGCAAAGTCTAGATTTAAAGATGGCAAGGTGGCAGGTCGGAAGCTAGAAGGCCAACAAGTCCCAAGTGCAGGGTGCCAAAGCAAGCAAACAAACACTAGAAGGCCAAACATCAGTGAACCCATAGGAGCAGGCCCGCAAAAGAGGGGACACAGAAAATAGTGACACACAAAAGGCAACCGGAGAAACCAAAGAGAGCCACCAGTCAAGGAACCAATGCCCAGCCATGCAAAGAAAGAGAGCCAGAAGGGGCAAAAAGCCAGCTACACTAATCTTCTTGAGCAGAACAGGCACACCCAGTCCAAGAAAAAATGAAAGTGGTAGGGGTAAAGATTCACCATCCTCCATCCCCCTGAAGAACATGAACAGGAATCCCAAAGAAGAAGGCCCAAATCTTAGATAGGAAGCTAAGGCCACTAAACAGACCCAGTCTCAACCGCCCCTGGGAGCACAAGGGGCAGGGTGCCACAAACAGCAACCATGCCCCATCCAAAATAGGGCACAGTAGCACACTGGACCTAGCTAGGCACAAAAGATTTACCAAAAGGGAAACCAGAAGCAGCACAGTAGAGCAGTGACTAACACACAGAAGGCAAGAGCCACAAGGACACCAAGGTAAAAATAAAACCAAGATGGACCCAGGGAAGTACACCCCACACAAAGGTTAAGAAGGACCCTGCATGCCACTGAAGGAAACGCAGCTGAAGGCTATAGATCTGCATGTCATGCACCAACATGCTCCTACCAAACAGGACACAGGTGAAGCCAGTAAAATGCAGTACCTCCAGAAACAAAGCCAATGGGAGAGAGAAACACCTAAGTCCCGGAAGCAAGGTACTAAGTAGCTCTAGCATGAACGGATTCAGCACCTGCCAAGTGCCCAATGGAGAGCACAGGGAAACAACCCCAGACAGAGGAAGGAGGTCACAACTCCCTGCCATGAAACAGAATAGCAAAGAAAACAAAAGGTGAGAGGATACCTAACCCACCCCAAACACAGAACCGAGCAGAGCTGGGTAGGTCCATATCATACAAAAGGGAGTGGAATGACAGGACTACAAAGCAGAAAAGGGAGGCAAACCACAACTAATACTAGGCCACCAACAATACCCACAGAGCTGGCAGCCCCATGCCTGGCAGAGACAAAGGATTGCCCCATCAAGAAACTCAAAACCTATGAAGGAGAAGATAGTGGGTAGAGCGGACAACTGGGTCTGGCAATCATGTATTCTGGGTACATGCCCAGTAAGCCCCAAACTCAGCACTGGGGAAGAACAAGCCTAGCTAGCTACCCAGTTGAGAACATAAACCAAATTCAGGTCTCAAGCCCATCAGAGAGGCAGAGAAGAGCAGGCCAGCATCAGAACCAGCACCGCACACCCCCATTAAGCCTGGTAAGCAGGCAGAGGCACAGAGTAGGAGTACAAGGCACATATCTCATGAGCCCCAAGCCCAGCAGGAAGCAAAGGAAGAAGCACAGCTCATACTTCAGCAGAAAAAAAGTAGGGGAGGGAGCATTTGCTTGTTCACTATTGAAGGAGAATCAAGCACCTGACACTGAGCAGGCACACCACAGCACCAAGTCAAATACAGAGCTAGAGAAGGGCAGGCCAAACATCGGAAACAATTCCACAAGGCTACAGAAAAGCCCAGCAGGGAGAAGGGGACACACACTCTCATGAGACAGGTAAACATGGGTCACATCTGACAAGCCCCAAGCACAGGTGGAAGCCCAAGACTAGCTCACACCCGGGGGCACCTGCCCACCAGTAAAGGGGCTGCACAGAGTCTATCTCCAAGAAGGAGCAAATAAAGGAGGTCCATCTCCCAACCCTCCCTACATAGGCGAAAAAGGCATTCATACCCATTGCAGAAGTCCACAGCATTTTAGAAAACCCAACACTGGCTCCAAGCCAGCAGGCAGCTTGACAAACAGATCCTATCAAGCTAAGCAAGGAAGCTGGAGTACACAATAGCCCTTAAGAGTCAAAACAGGAGGGAAAAAGCCCACAAGTCTCAGGCTCAACAGGCAGTTTAGTGAGAAGCTCAAGCCCAGCCCACACTCCAGGAATTAAAGGAGGGCACAATCATCTGTCCACCAGCAAAGGGGACTCTAGAACCCCACAGATAATGGGTCCACACCAGCCCCAAGCTAAGCTAGAAGGCCAAAGAGGAAGGCCAACACCACTCACCACTCACTTCTCACTCTTTGGTGGATAATCCTCATCCCCCAAAGGAGGATGATCGCAGCATCCAGGAGAACAACTCCAAGCCCAAGAGAAAGCCGGGGATGGGCAGTCCAAAAATTGCATCAGCCACACATAGCCCAAACAAGCCTATTAGAGATTAGTGGGGACACACAATGCCAGCTGAAAATAATCCAAATGACTAACAAACCAGGAGCACAATCTACAGCAGGAACAACTAGCTGTCCGAAAAGTCCCAAACAAGGTTTGCAAGTTTAACAAGAATTCCCATTCAGAGCTAGTAAGGGCAGGGTGGCTGTCTCCCTAAGGAGACAGACAAAGACTACTGGGTAAAGTAGGCCACTTATAGGCATACCTGGTTGGGAGGAGTTTGAATGTATCACTTTTAGCTAGGAAGCAGAGTGTCTACCTCCAAGGTTTTTGTATATCAAGGATAGTTGTGCATCCGGTTTGCTTCCCTAGATGCTTACTATGTGTCTGGAATCTTCTTACAATCCATAACTGAGGAAGTGCAATACCTTATAGCAGATTTCTAATTTCTACAATTGAATCAATAGGGGAACCCTAATAGTCTCTTGTGCAGTGTCACCACTTGTTCTCGCAGATGTCGATGTTTCACTATTTATTTCCATTCTATTTATCACAGAGCCTCACTTGCCAAACCCACATTGGTCTTCCCTCCCACTGTAACCTATTTCCAATCCCCCTTTCTTAATTAGCACTGTTTACAATCTGGCAAGGTTTACTAAAGTTTTTTGTAAAGATTTTCACCTGATTACTTGATTGGTACTATACTTCTAAAGTAGCTTTCTCTCCTTTCCACTCATTTCTTTTTTTGTTGAGGGCCCTCTTTAATTAAAGGAACACAGTGAATCAAGACCAGTTCAAATCATACAAAATCATTATATTGGCAAGTGAGAGTAAGCATGAGTGGTACAGTTGGACACATCACCATGCACCAAGATGCATCTCCTACAAAATTTGAGTCAGTGCTAGTTGAATAGTATACATTCATCATCACTGAAGACACTGGTAGTACATAACACAGTGCACATTTATAGCACACCTTAAACCAGTGTTTCTAGATCCCCAAAAGGGAGACTTAACACCCCAAAATCCATGGCAGTCATGGGACCTAATAGGCGAGTACTCCAGCTAAGGAAGCATATAAGATGCAAACAATGGAATATGTGTAACATATTGGACATTAGCAACTAAAAACCTCCACGCCTTCTGGTGTATGAAAGAAGTCTTATTCCCAGATTATTGGGCTGGCTATTATTTTTGTTTTATGCACAACTTCAAAACTGATCAGTTAGTGATTCAATTTGAGTATTTAAATCCCTGTAAAATATGGGGTATAAGGGTTTATGAACTACTAACAAAATAAATATTAAGATTATTAGAATTTAGACTTGCTCCTTGTAAGAAAGTGACTTATTAATTAGAGTGAATGGTAGCCCATCTCAAGTAATACAATCACTAACATGTTAGTAGCAGCCAAAGGTTTTAATAATTTAAAGCTGAACTCTACCAGTCATAGCAGAGGCAGAGAACAGATGGGCTTAACCTAGAGAAAGCATTTAGAAGTAATTAAAACTGTTAAATAGTCAAAAACAAAGCAGAATAAAAACCCACTCTCATTTATAAAAAATTAGAGTAACATTTAATAAACAATATGACATCAAACAGACAAAAATCTAATAAGAGGAACTATAGGAATTGGAGATTTTAATTTTTAAAGATTTAAGAGAAAAAGCAGCAAGAAAGAGTAGAGCACCAATCAGAAATTGCTATTTGATGGTGACCGGAACCCAGGTGTCATTTGAGGCAGACCATGATGTAGTGCGGGTTGGATGCGCCAAGCAGGTTTGTCTCAGTCAAATATTTTAACTTAGGACTTAGTATCTGGAATGAGAAGTCAAAATCCTCCAGCAGAACAAGGGTGTCGGCAATATCAGAAGTCCTATCAAAGCTGAGTAGCCATTGGATGAGGTTTCACTGAAGCTACTGGTTTTTGGTGGGAAGTGCTCAGAGTAGGAGAGATTGACATTTCTGGTCCAGGAAAGTCCTTGTCCTTTCAGTGGTTGGATACTTTTAGAGTCTTCGCCTGGTCAAGATTTCTAACTTCGGACTTAGTCTCTATTTTAGAGCTTCGATTCCTCCAGTTGCGAAAGGCTGCAGGCTGTATCTGACAATGAGTTTCACAAGGCCAGATGCCTTCTCGCTGTGGGCCCAGATTCATTGCTGCAGAAAAGCTCCATGCAGGACCAACCAGATTTTCTTGCCAAGCAAGGATGTTATTTGGGCGGATTAACTTGGGGGATTGGTCCTAATCCTCTAGATGTTTGGATGTCCAGAAACTTTTCTTTTGGCAGGGACCAGCACCAAGGGTCCAGTCCTCTTCCAGCTACAACTGGTCACTGACCACTTGAGAAAAAAGGGCTCGTGCAGCATGTAGTGTCTCTGTAGCGACACAAGAGATCAACTAACTGACCTTTGGAGTCCCTTTATTTGTTCTGGGACAAAGTGGGAGCAAGTCTGGTGCTTCATGTTTCCACACAGTTCTCAAGCAGTAGGTGTTATCCTTTTTCTGTACTTCTGCATGCCCAGAAAGCTTTCTGAGGAGGGCGCCTTGGGTACCACATATTTGGTTGGCACTAGCTAGTGGATAGGAGTGAATCCTGGCTCCTCCACAGCCAATGAAGTAAACATTCCCAGAGGTAACCATACCCACTTTTTCAACAGTTTCTGTTTTCCCGAATGCAAACAATCCCTCGGGGCACCCAACTCCTACAATCCAGGATGGAGAAACTCTTCCTCCCTTGTACAGGGCCTATGTACCCAGAGAAATGAGCACCCCCATCTTTTGTGATCACTCAAAATTGATTATGGGTGTAGATCCGCTCTCATTGGGTTTGGAGCCAACCTAGCTGAGAACAAAGGCTTACCTTCTTCAGGTCTCTCATTACATTTACAAGTTAATAAAATTGTTTGGTCCCCTCTAACTGGGCTTCCTGCAAGGGGAAGAGCAACACCTCCCACGTTCAGGCCATCGTCTCTGCTCTGGGAGCAGTTTTCACATCTCATTAGGGTCAAGCACTGCCTGGGCAGCTGCTGGAGAGTTAATGCACATTAGCCTCAAGGAGCTTCAGGCAGGGAAAAGCAAACTTTCTAAAAGTTACTTTCACGAAATATTTATTAAACATCTAACTTTTCCACTTTATTGGATTTTTAATTACTATTAAAATAGTGGTTAAACTATTTTTCTAGCTGATCTCAAACCGAAATAGCTGAATTAATATTTTAATCTGTATTCCAGTTTTTCTCACAGGGCAGCCAGAGCCTTCCATGGTGAAACTAGCTTTTGGGGCATTATCACTGTAGGGACATGGTAGCATTACATTCCTACATGACCCGTCCAACTTTTAAATACCATTTACCCTACCTTGTGGGCTACACGGCCTACATAAAATTGACTTATTCATATTTAAAAGGAAGGTTTACCTCTGTCAAAAGGGTTATTTTGATAGGTTGATCCAGCGCAATATTAGCCAACAACATTCATACACCATATACTCACTTGGGCCCATACATTCACACTATACTAATACTTACGCTGGGTGTCAGATGTACTCTTTTATCAAATTCCCTGCTACCAATTACCTTCTGATTGAAGAGTAATAACTTACCAATGGATCCTTTGCCAATTGGGAAATTTAAAATGAGTGACATTCAATATAGTTCATAATCCTGAAATAACCACTGAGTCAGGAAGTTTTAAAATGTTTATCTAAAGTTTTAGCAGAGTAAAATACAGAAAACACGGTACTTGATTGAAATACCCAAGAAAAAGCATAGAAATGATTTTGCTAATCAATGACGGTGTTTAAGGAAAAGAAGAGAATAGAGACAGCAGCGCAACTAAAGGTTGCAGTATAGTTACCTAAATGCGAGAACCAAGCCCCTTGGCCAAGGAGTTGGAAAAGATAGGACCCAGGAAGGATGAAGAGCAAAGACTTCTTCCAGGATCAGGACAGGACCGGTGACCTCTCTACAACGACGCCTGCTTCGTTCCCCTCTCTGATACTCGACTTCTCCTCGATTCTCCCGTGCCTTCCTTCTAATGGACTCCGCCGCCCCCTCCTCAGGACCTCTTCTGGACAGGGATTCAGTCAGCAACCTATCAGCATGGCAGTCTGGAGCTAAGAGCTCTCTTGCAGCATGGACGCCTGTTCTTCGTGAAAGCATGCTCTGACTAATTAACTAATGCTAAATTCTATTATACCCTTCTACGCACATGTACCTCCCCTTAATGTTGCTAAAATATGGGACCACTACTTCTGATTGGACAGGGACAGGGGTTGGATTCTCGCACCATGTCAAATTTTGCCTAAATTGTGAAGCCTATTGTTTTTAGCTTCCCGCCCCTTCAAATTAATACATTCACTTTATTTCCCACCCGTCTCACGACAAATGTTATACATTTTACAGGGGAAAAGTATCATTTTGTCCACCGGAAACATAAAGTACAGCATCTTCGGCCAATGGGTCATGGCCTTGGGATACGTCCAAGTTGACTTCACTTGGCAGGCACACAGGACACATGCGCAGAACCATCTGTCTCTCGAGTTTCAAGTCACCAACCCAGGCCCAAGTTTACGAATTACTAAAAGTGCAAGAAGAAAATATTAAAATCACAAATAAAATGTTTCACCGTATGCCCACTTTCCCTACTCTATTCCCAATTAATTATAATTAGGGCTCCCGGTTTTATGGTATTTATTTTTTTAACATTTCCGTCTGTATTTATCCATATTTATTTTTAGGTTATTTTATCTGTATATATCCGCATTTATTTTTGTCGCAAGCAACAAAAGACGTTGCGGCTAGTATTTTTCCACATCTATTTAAATAGACGGTGCACATGGTTGTTATAGGTTTAGTTATATGTTTATATGCGCCAAATTAAGTAAATACAATACAGTCATCTGAAAACTTTGCCATTGTAATACAAGTCACAGTGGTGTCACAGAGATTACTTGCAGTAATCTCAGTGAGCTGCTGCTGTGTTACAATATTGAAAACTCTGTCTCTAGCCATGATTATTAGATGTAAACACAATTGGAATTTAGACGAGTGCACCTGAGCACTTTCAGTGACCTGGCCAAAGACGGCATGACAGAGCTGTCTACTTTCGTGATAAATTAGAGATATTGGATGCCTCGTTCTCCTTATTGTCAGTTCCATGCTCCTCCCTGCAGCATGCTCTGTGGTGGGTGTTGACTATCCACAGCTGAGAGAGCAAACAACCTCCTCTGAAGCAGCAAGCTCTCATTTCAGAAATAAAGGCCCTTGCATTAGTCCTGCCGGGCACTATTTCCCTCACATTTCTGAGGCCTAAAATATCCAACAACACCCACGTGAGCTGGCAGCTTTTAATTCACATTTTTTTAAACTAAGTCTTTCGCTAATGTAAAACACATTTGTAGAGTAGAATAATCATAGTTTCTGAGATCTCGGCCAAAGTGAAATACTTCAGGTTACCGAGGCTGGGAGTTTCAGACCCCCTCTGAACCCTTGCTCAGTTCCAGTTGACACAATACGTTTTTCTTTTTTGTTTTAGAGTTATTGTACTTTTTATTTAAGATTCTTTTTTATCATTATTTTAGTAAAGGATAATGTGAATCAATCGCCTTTTATAAATGGTACAGTTTAAAGAATGAAGTTGAAGCTGAAGGGTGCGGAGATTTGTGAAAGCTTGAGCTTTGTAATAAAGGAACGCTGCCCTAATGTGTTAATGCCGCCGGTCTTTCTGACTTTTTTGGTTCACACTCATTTTCCCGCGCCTACCAAAGATTAATGGCCCAGCAGGTGTTAAAGTGGCCAGGCATACACTGCAATCAGGAGGAGGGCGAGGCAACCATGGGCTGGAGCACGGATTGCCAAACAATTCTCGGAATCCGAGAATCCGATTTGGTCCCATTTTTCCGTTTCTATTTATAAATACAGACGGAAGAAAAATATTTTTCCGTCTGTATTTATATGTAAAAATCCGTTTAAACGGAAAACCGGGAGCCTTAATTATAATACTATCCTGCATTAGTAGCATTAAGAAAACGACAATGTAATAATGACATGAGAGCAAGCTGAAGCATGTGAAAGCATTTAGCGGCCATTTTAGTGCACACTGCGCAGAAGCAGCAGTTTCCCACCAAGCAAAGAAAGACGTCACACCATGTGATCAGGTTGCGACATGCGCAATGAAGTTCCCGCGCTTTAGCGGAAATTTTGGATTACAGACAAGCGTTATTCATTAGTAAAACACATAGGCAAGCTTCTGTCCCTCTTGTGTTTGTGAATGCAAAGGTTAGTTTTGACAATACAAGTTTAATAAGTTAATACTATGAGGAGGATTGCGTACAAGCAAGTTTCATTTTTGAAACCTTGCTCCATCAATCCCCTCTCTGATGGCGTTTCTGAGCCATCAAAAATACTACCCCCAATCAGATGCCAACTTCTAGCAATTCGTTTCATTCTCATTTTTACATTTTCTGTTTTTCACATCCCCTTTCAACTTTTTGTATAAATCACTTCTCCATTCTTCAAGTTCTATTTCATCTAGTTTTCTCTTCTTTCCTTTTCCTGTCACTTTATATGTTCCATTCTTTCTACAGCATTTGCACCATATTGTTATTGCCAATATTATTATTGCTATCCCTGCTAGGGATACTAATATTTGACCTATAAGTCCTTTCCCTACATTAGCAAACCAGGTTCCAATTGACGAAATACTATTTGTCAATCTTTCCCATACACTATCAACTTCCAGTGGTTTAAGTTCTTTCTCAAGTTTAGTTATGTTCTGAATATACGTTCCAATTTCTGCACTCTTATCAGGAATATAAGTGCAACAATGTTTCGTCTTCAATAATTTACAGACTCCTCCCTCTTTTGCCAATAGAATGTCAAGAGCAAGTCGATTTTGTATCACCATAGATCTAATCGCAACCATCTCCGTATTAATCATTAGAAAACCTCCAGCAGTATCCGTTGATAAACGATCAACCACTGTAGACAATTTACATATTTTCCTTGAGTTCAGAATTATTCCTACTGAAGGTATCAATGCACCAAATATATCACCTACAATTTCTGAAAAACTAGCTCTTTTACTACGTATTAATTCATTATTGTTTTCATTGCTTCCAGTGTTTCTTTTTACGTGGTATATCTTTGGAAAAACTATTCCAAAATAACAACTTCCATACCACCGTGCAGGAAGCCTAAAGTAAGCCTTATTCCCGCATACATAATAAATTCCAGGAAAAACTGAATCTGTTCCTCCTTTGAGTCCCCAACCTCCAAGAATTAAAAAATTGTGTTCACATTCACTGGTACCGATGAAAACATTGTTATAATCAGTCTTTAACCTATGAAGACAAATTTTCCCTGTCTTTACGAAATCCAGAGCCATTGCAGCTTGAGCTTTACCAGGTGTATAACTCCCTTCTTTCTCCGCCCAAGGTGGCAACTGAGCCTTATGCTCTGAAGCTTTCTTTTGAAAATCATGTCTTCTATCTTCTACTAAATTCAAAAATATCTTTTCTTCTTCTAGTAAAGAACATGTTAGATTGTGTCTATGTGCATGTGTTATGTCTATCGATTTCATTGTTAAGAAAAACTCTCCCATAAACTGTGCGTCTTGACTACTAAGCACTGGGTTCATACTCTTGCGAATCGGAACCTCAGAAAATATCACATCTAAGTTTGAATAATAATACTGTAGCCTACCTGTTCTATAAAATAAACTTGTTAATACACTACATGAGATGCCATATGTCAGTGGTAAATGATGGTATGTTAATCCTTCCGCTACTGATTCAGGTAACTTCATACAGACATAACAATTACTAACTTCCATTGTGTCTACATACTGAAACAATAACTTTGTGAAAACATTTAAACTAGTGTCGTTATCAGCTATTTCATGATGAATTTCTGCCTCATCTTCTGCCATTAATTCTACTCTATTGCCCTTCATGTTTGCTGTCCTCCCTTTAGTTTCATTATTAATCTTCTTATCTATTATCATAAGGTAAGGAATTGCTACAATCAGGACTAACCATACTATAAGCACCAATACTAGACTACATATGCAGATTGCACAGCATCTCCTACAACAATTTCGTTTTGGTCTCCCAGTAACTCTATCATCAGGCATTTTTCGACAAGGAAGATTGCTCTTCTTATCTCTTCTTCTTTTCTTTAAAGGATTCTTTTGTTTAGTCAGGGTGGTCTTGTTTCTTCTTCGTATGTTAGTTCTGCACTAGTTCCTTCGCCACCACTGTCACTTGACTCTGAGCTTTCAAAATCTTCCAGAATAATATAAGTCCAGTCAGGACCCTTGAATTTGTTATTCACAAGTCTCAGTCTTTTACTTTTTTCTTTTTCCTGACTTTTTCTCTTGTTCAGTTTGACTTGTCACTTCAGGTACTTGTTCTGGATCTTCACTTCTGGTTGTTATGTGGTACTTTACTCTTTTAATGACACTTGGCCAATGATCTCCTTTTCTTGTTTTCTTTGTTGGCACTGTTTCTTTGTTTTCGTCTTCAGGGATCTCGTTAATTTCACTACTTAATACTGCTTCGTTTTCTTCAATTACTGTGTTTCTTGTTTGCTTCTTTTCAGGTCTAATTTGTTTTTCTTCAGTAGCTCCACAATGTCTTTCAAGATGTTGACCTTGTTCTTTTTTTATTTTATTTATGTTCATTTGTATCAACCCCTTTTTCTTTAGTGAATTCTTCTTGATCTAACTGCTTCTGATCAGGGCTTATTGCACTGTGAACTTCTGCAGCCTGACCGGATTCTTCTAAACCTGTCTGTTCCTGTGTAAAGTCTATTAAATCTTCACTGTTTTGAGTCCAATTTTCTTTCCCTATCTTATTTTTTTCAGGATCTTTTACTGTCTTTTCTTCTTGATCCTGAACAGCTTCTTCTTCACCTATCTGATCTTCTTCAATTTCTTCCAATCTAGTTTGATTTCTCGTTCTGTGATATACTTCAGGAACTTCTACCACTGGTATCCAATCCTGACTTGTGCTCGGTTGTTCTTCTTCAGCTTCTCCGGAATCTCGAACCTGAGATCCTTCAGCTGGGCAACCTTCAGCTTCTTCAGTGATCGGCGTTGTCTGTGGATTCTCCTCTTCAGGGTCTGGTACTCTCTTTGTGTGGCTTACGTGAATCCAATTAAGAAATCTTGCACACTTCACTGCTGTATTGGTGGTCAATATAACTTGACAAGGTCTGCTCCACCTGGGTGATAGACACGTTTCTCTGGTGTGATTCTTCACTACCACCCAGTCACCAGGATTCAGATCATGTTCTTGCTCGGGCTGCCTGGAAACTGCGTCTTCTCCAACCTGATGAGAGACAGAACGCACTAGGTCAGCCAATCCTTTGCAATAGTCCAGAACCATATCATCAGATATATTCACCAGTTTGTTTGTGGGAACATGTGTTTGTCTCATTGCTCTTCCCATCATTATTTCATGGGGGCTCAATCCTGTCGTTCTGTCAGGTATGCTTCTTATTCCCATCAAGACAAGTGGCAATGCGTCTGGCCACTCTAATGATGTTGATGCACACATTTTTCCCAATCTTGACTTTATAGTGCCATTTAATTGTTCAACCACTCCAGAAGCCTCTGGGCGATATGCACAGTGCAATTTCTGTTTGATTTGAAATGCTTCACAGATTATCTGGATCACTTCGCTATTAAAGTGTTTTCCTCTATCTGATTCCAAAGATACTGGGAAACCAAACCTAGGTATGAGCTCACGTAACAACAGTTTTGCAACTGTAATACTGTCATTTCTCCTAGTAGGGTAAGCCTCCACCCACTTTGAAAACAGACACACTATGACTAGTACATATTTTAGTCCTCTGCATGGTGGTAACTGTATGAAGTCGAACTGGAGTCTTATAAATGGGCCCTCTGCCTTTCCAATCTTTCCAAACCCAATTATCGTTTTCCTGCCTGGATTATGCATTTGGCAAGTTAGACATCTCTGGCAAAGACTCTCTGCAACAGCCCTGAATTTGGGATTGTACCAATTTTGTCTGAACAGCCTAATCATTGCATCTCTCCCTATGTGTGTGTCTCCATGATGCATTCTGGCCATTTGTGAGAGTAAACAGTCTGGCATGACTGGTCTGCCATCTGCACTGATCCACACTTCATCCTCTCCTCTTTGGGAGCAACCCACTTTGATCCACAAATTCTTCTCACTTTCATCAACCTCATCTTGCAATTTCTTCACCTCATTCCAAGTTTCAGGTGGCATATACAGCATAAGTTGGCAGCTGATTCCCATTCTTTCCACCCTCTTATTGACTGACATTCTGGCTTTGGCACAATGTTGAGCCACCAGATCCGCATATCTGTTGCCGACTACCACCCAGTCATCTCCTGACTGGTGTGCGGCACATTTCACCACAGCCAATTCTTTTGGTGATTGTATTGCTTCTAGCAATTCCCTTACAATTTGTCCATTTTTAATGGGGGATCCTGAAGAAGTCATTAAATCCCTCTGCATCCACAGTTGACCAAAATCATGCACAACCCTGTAACCATATTGACTATCTGAAATATGGTCACTCTCTGATTCCTCCCAATTTTGCAAGCTTTTATCAAAGCAATCAATTCAGCTACTTGTGCAGATTTTACTCCTGGTAAATAGTATGCTTCAGCTATTCCAGTTAATTCACATACCGCATAGGCAACAGTTAGTTTACCATCTTCATGTCTTTGACATGAACCATCGACAAATAGCTCCCTGTCTGGCTTTTTAAGAGGCTGTTCCTCTATGTCTGGGCGTGGTTTTGTACATAATTCTGTAATTTGTACACAATCATGTTCATCTTCTTCGTCATCTTTATTTGTTTCATGATATGGGTCCGGCAAAAAAGTTGCTGGATTTATTATCGTACACCTTACCATGGTCACATTTTCAGCACCCATTATTATCCTCTCATATTTAGTCAGCCGACTAGGAGTAAGATGCTGAGTTCGGGTTCTTGTCAATAGAATCACAACTGCATGTGGAACATACACTTTTACAGGATGTCCCATCACAATTGACTCGCTTTGTTCAATGCTCAAACAAGTTGCTGCCACTGCTTTTAAGCATCCTGGCAACGCGGCTGCTACTGGGTCCAATGTAGCAGAAAAGTACGCTATAGGACATCTGTCTAGTCCATGTCTCTGAGTTAGGACAGAAAGTGCACAATTTTCTCTCTCTTGACAGAATAATGCGAATTGTCTTTTATAATCAGGCATGCCTAAGGCAGGTGCTGAACAAAGTGCGTTTCTCAATTTTACAAAAGTTTCTACACTTTCATCCTCCCACTCAACAGGGTCCTTTGCTTTCTTTTTCGTCATGTTAATTAAGGGCTTAGCTAACATGGAAAAATTTGGTATCCATTGTCGACAGTAGCCTACTATTCCTAGGAACATTCGCTCTTGTCTTTGGGTTACAGGCATTTGCATTCTCTTTATTAATTCTACTCTTTCAGAGGTTATTCTTCTTTTTCCCCTCTCAATTTGATGTCCCAGATATTTAACAGCTGTCCTGCAAAACTGTAACTTTTCAGGTGAGACTTTATGCCCTTCCTCAGCCAAAAGATTTAATAATGCTATGGAGTCAACAACACAGTCTTCTCTGGTGGTCGACGCCACCAATAAGTCGTCGATATATTGGACTAAGACTGAGCTTCCTGGCATCACTAGTTTTTCCAGGCACTTTTTCAGTATCTGGTTGAAGATGGAAGGACTTTCTGTGTACCCCTGAGGAACACGATTCCACACATAGACCTTGTTCTCAAATTTAAATGAGAAAAGATACTGGCTGTCTGGATGCAATGGTATTGAAAAGAATGCTTGACACAAATCAATTACTGTAAACCATCCTGCATTCCAAGGGATCTGGTATAGAATTACTGCAGGATTTGGTACTATGGGACAACATGGTTCCACAATCTTATTTATTTTACGCAGGTCCTGAACAATCCTATATTTTCCACTAGGTTTCTTTAATCCCATGATTGGTGAATTACATGGGCTACTCATTACTTCTTTTAGTATGTTTTGTTCTACCATTCGATTGATTTCTTCAATAACTCCTGTTTTTACTTCTGCACTCATTTTATACTGTCTAGTATTTGGGAAAATTGCACCTTCTTTTACCGTAATTTTAACTGGATCTATTTTAGCCATAAGTCCTACTTCTTTTCCGGTGAAATCCCATACTATGGGGTTTACTGTACCTTTTATTTCTTCTGGCAACTCATCTCTTGTTATTAACGAAAACATTTCGTCTATTTCTGTACCATAATTTTATATACATGGTCCTCATCTGGTGTCTGAACTGCCACACCATCTGGCGTGCAGAAAATTGTACAGTTAATTTTGCACAATAAATCCCTACCTAATAAATTCACTGGGCTAGAATCGCACACTACAAATTGGTGCATTTCTCTGAAGTTTCCTATTTTGACTTCCATTGGTTCTGTAAGAGGCGTTCTAATTCTTTGATTAGCTACCCCTACTACTTGGATATCTTCACCAGAGAGAGGAAGGTCTGGGATATCTGCTGATCTCACCGTAGACCTGGTAGCACCAGTGTCCAAAAGGAAAGTAATATCATTACCTTTTACATTTCCTTCAACATATGGACCAGACTGATCTACCTGTAAGAATGCGCCAAGTACGCACTCCTTCTTCCCCTCTCCTAGGCACCGTCATGAGTTGAATTCACAGTAATTGTCCTGCAAAAGAAATTGTGATGTCATATAATCATTCTTACCACTCCCTCCTGGGTATCCAATGTCTGTACCGTGCTTTGCTCTGCTTACATTACCCTGAACAGGTAGAGGTGGTAATTGACTCTGGGGATTTACACCCTGCTGTGAGTCATTCTGCGTCTGTGGATTTAAGTTTTGATTTGGGCCATTATTATTCCGAATCTTTTTACATTCGTCCTTCCAATGCCCCAATTTTCCGCATCCATGACAAGGAAATTTCTTTTTAGCTTCTTCTCTACTCATTCGTCCTCTAAATTTTCCACCATTTCCCGTATCACCACTTGTTCCAGAATCTTTTCCTGGATTTTCACTCGGATTTTCCAAATTAATTCCCTGCTTCTCTGCCATTTTCACCTGTGCCCACATCACCTTTTCTTGTAATTTCTTGTGTCTATCCTCAATATCGTCTCCACAATATTTCGCATATTTCAGAATTTCATCTATGGGCTTTCCCTGCCAACACAGCATGTGTTGTTTAATCATCTGGCAAATCTCTGGCTTCAGACCGTAAACAAACCGATACACAAACTGACTCATGTTTTTGTCTCCAATGTCCTCAAATCCACTATACTGTTTAAACACCTGCAATAGGCGCTCATAGTAAGAATGTACTGTTTCACTGGCTTCTTGGGTGGTTCGATCTATTTTCACCCAATCTGTTTCTTTCGGGGGTATTTTCCCTTTCAGGTATGTTATCACCTGCTGATACTTTTTCATCACGTCATTTGACGGGGCAAATGTTTTCGGATCTCTGGGATACTCATCACTTGGCCAATCCACTGTGATCTTACAATCTGCCCATAAATCGGCCGGTACCACTATGTCAAACAGACCATCCAAATCCTTCAACAATACCTTTGACACCTTCACAAACCTTTCAACCTGCTTGTACCATTCAATTGGCTTTCCCCTCAGCTTTGGAAAATCATTCGTAAATGATAAAATATCCTGTCTGCTCCATGGGACATGTACATATCCTCCTCCCGCAACTTCTCGCATTGGATACATTTGTTCTGTTTTCCCTGATTCCTTCATCACATATTCAGATGCTGTTCTACTTGTTCGTGCCTCTTCCTTTTTCTTGGCCCACCTAGTTTTCCATTTATCTAGGTCTCCCCATTTTTGCAAAACTAACATTAATTCTCTTATTTGTAATCTTCTTCCAGAGGCATTCATATTTTCTAAGTCTTTGGGGTCGATTCCGATTCGGGCCGGAAAAAGCACCGACCGACTCGGATCCGGAAATAATACCGACCGACACGTACCTGTGGCGCCCGACACGCCAAGTACGATGCAAGGCGTGAAAAATCCGACCGACACGTACCGAACCCAAGTCGACCGACCGAGACGCACGGAAAACAGCAATCCGGCCGGAAAAACACGCGAATCCAACCGACCGACACGCACCCGGAACAAATCCGACCGAAACGTACACGCGAACTCCAAACCGCAAAGTACGATGCAAGGCGCGAAAACCATGAGCGAGTCGGACGGAGGCCAAGCCGCACGACCGACACGCATACAAAACCGAGTTGAAGCAACACAAAACACCGCGACCGACGCGTACGCAGCATAGAAAACTGCACAAACACAGCGTGAACGAAACGGAGAAGACCGTACGAGACAAATGCAGGGTCCGACTCGGTCACAAGAACGTTTCCAACATACACAGACAGTACAAAGGAAAATTCACCCAAAAAAAGGCCAAACAAGCAATTACCAAGCCAATAAATACTGGGGGGGTGGGGACAGAGAACAAAGACACACCCACAACTCCACCTATATAAAGGACACAAATCACAACCATGAGCCTTTGCAAATGCCATTCCACTGCCAGCACCCAAGAGAAAGCAACCACACACCCACAGCTCATCCCTCACACAAGCCACACACCATCAGCACACCAACAAATACCTACCTCACATACACCCAGCAAAACACACACTCACACACCCTCACCTGCACACCAACACACACATCACTCACCATCACCATGCCCCCAAGAAGAATCCCAAGTTCCTAGATTGTGAATTGGAAGTCATGGTAGACGAGATCCTCAGGGTAGAGCCACAGCTGTTTGGCACACTGGTCCAACAGACCCCCATCTCCCAGAAAACCAAGATGTGGGAGAGGATCATCAACAGGGTGAACGCACAATCACCATGTCGGCGCACAAAGAGCGACATCCAGAACAGGTGGTATGACGTGCGTAGGAGGGTACGGGACCTGCTCAAGAAAGACTACATCAATAGCCAATACACCGGCAGTAGTCCTCCTGCCAAGCCAATATACCTCAGGCCCTGGGAGGAGAAGGTGCGGGCCATCCTTCCACCAGTGAGCGTATATGGACTAGAGGACATCCCAGAGCCTGGTGAGTACAAAACAAATGTACACAATATACTGCCACAAAACACACACATCACTGTCAAGGGGAGAGTCAAACCATGCACTCATAGCAATTACACAGCAACCAGAACAGAATCATCCCAAAATGTGTATGTCAGTCAGATAAACACAACACATGCCATCAAAAAAGTCACATCCAACTGTGCCAACACATGTACAAACACAACTACAACTACAGCTAGGCAGTGGCACAAATAGAACTAACAAACACATCCAGACATGTAGCCACCACAACAACACCAACACACAGTGAAGACCACTCAAAGGAAGGAATTCTGTGTATGCTGGCCAAGTCAGTGTAGCCAATAGCATCATGGGAGTCGCAGTCACACATATTGCCCCCCACAACTGTCCCATCAACACCACCATGAACCATGCGCACATCACAGGGAGTGGAGAAGGACTCACAAGATGGCTGACACTGGCAACTGCTGTGGGGAGCACAAGGCCCTGCTGCCAACTGTGCACCAACAAACAGCAGGACACCACTGACTGACATCCTGAGAGACAACTTCCACTCCCTGCAATGCAAGCACGTTCCATGGTGGGATATCTGGCTAGCTGGGTGGGAAGGAGGACTTGCAGCACTGACCATAGTCACAAGCACCTCCCCTCACACACACCCCAACACAAACTCCACAGAACCCACCTGGTAGAATGCAATGCCCCCCATCCTAACACAAGATCCCACAAAGAACCACCACCCTGGGTTATGTTGTGTGAAGCACAGGGCCACTCTTGGGACTTCTAGCCAAACAACTGCCAGGACAACACTCCCAGCCATCCTGTCAGCACAGCCAGCCCACCCCACAGGGAAGCAGAGTCAAAAGGAAGGAAGCATGGGCATGCTGGGAAGGGGGAGGAGGCAATAGCATGATGGGAGTCGTAGTCACAGCTCTACATCCCCCACCACATGGCCCAGCAAGCTCACACTCACGCATGCACATCCCACAGAGAGTGGAAAGGGCCATCAAAGATGTCTGACACTGTTGCTGTGTCGTGGGGAGCACAAGGGCATGCTGGGTACTACACACCAACCAACAGCAGGACACCACTGTCAGCCATCTTGCCATTGCTCTCACACCCACACACACTGAACTCCCCACAAAAGCAAGTAAGTATGGGAATGCTGGGAAGTGGGGTGGAGGCAATAGCATGATGGGAGTCGTAGTCACAGACATAGCTCACCCCCACAACTGTCCCATCAACACCACCCTGAACCATGCTCACATCACAGGGAGTGGAGAAGGACTCACAAGATGGCTGACACTGGCTACTGCTGTGGGGAGCACAAGGCCCTGCTGCCAACTGTGCACCAACAAACAGCAGGACACCACTGACTGACATCCTGAGAGACAACTTCCACTCCCTGCAATGCAAGCACGTTCCATGGTGGGATATCTGGCTAGCTGGGTGGGAAGGAGGACTTGCAGCACTGACCATAGTCACAAGCACCTCCCCTCACACACACCCCAACACAAACTCCACAGAATCCACCTGGTAGAATGCAATGCCCCCATCCTAACACAAGATCCCACAAAGAACCACCACCCTGGGTTATGTTGTGTGAAGCACAGGGCCACTCTTGGGACTTCTAGCCAAACAACTGCCAGGACAACACTCCCAGCCATCCTGTCAGCACAGCCAGCCCACCCCACAGGGAAGCAGAGTCAAAAGGAAGGAAGCATGGGCATGCTGGGAAGGGGGAGGAGGCAATAGCATGATGGGAGTCGTAGTCACAGCTCTACATCCCCCACCACATGGCCCAGCAAGCTCACACTCACGCATGCACATCCCACAGAGAGTGGAAAGGCCCATCAAAGATGTCTGACACTGTTGCTGTGTCGTGGGGAGCACAAGGGCATGCTGGGTACTGCACACCAACCAACAACAGGACACCACTGTCAGCCATCTTGCCATTGCTCTCACACCCACACACACTGAACTCCCCACAAAAGCAAGTAAGTATGGGAATGCTGGGAAGTGGGGTGGAGGCAATAGCATGATGGGAGTCGTAGTCACAGACATAGCTCACCCCCACAACTGTCCCATCAACACCACCCTGAACCATGCTCACATCACAGGGAGTGGAGAAGGACTCACAAGATGGCTGACACTGGCTACTGCTGTGGGGAGCACAAGGCCCTGCTGCCAACTGTGCACCAACAAACAGCAGGACACCACTGACTGACATCCTGAGAGACAACTTCCACTCCCTGCAACGCAAGCACGTTCCATGGTGGGATAACTGACTGGCTGGGTGGGTGGGAAGGAGGGCCGGCTGTCAACAAAACACAACCAATGCAGACCATGTTCACACCCCCAAAAATACATAGAAATGCCCAAATAATGCAGGACAATGTGCCACACCAATATCAACCCCTGACTGTGACGACTTAGGACAATGCAATGTACAGGCCCGCACCCAGAGGCACAGTCACAACTGTCATGTGTGTCAACCATTGATGCCTGCAGAAACATAACATACATTGTTTGTGTCTCCCAAAAACAGGTGATGATGGGGACACAGCAGCAGACGCTGAGGAGTCCCAGTCCCAGGCTCAGGAGGATGCGGAGCTCACTAGCGTCGTACAGCCTCTGTCCTCCTCGGACGATGAAGACCAACCTGGCACATCCGGTGCAAGTCAACATGCAGCACCAGCAGGACCACCAGCTGCAGCACCAGCAGGACCACCAGCTGCACCCCCTGCACCCACCCCTCCAACGACTGTCACCACAAATACCATCCCTGCCGACATTCACAGAACAAGGAGCAACACCAGCACAGGGACCCTGGACCAACCTGGGGCCATGGACACCACCACCACCACCAACCCCCAAGGTGGACCAGGGTTATCTGTGCGTGCCACTGCACACACTGCACATGTCAGCAGGGGTGGTGGGAGGGGTGGGAGACAGAGGTCGCTGCTTGCAGACGTTGCTGGTGTACATGATGACCCACAACTGTTACGCATAGCTGATGCGTACCAGTCCAGCACCGGAGACCTCAGCCAGGTAGTGGGGCTCCTCAGAGACATGAAACAGCAGCAGGCTGCCCATCATGCCCGCTTGGACTCCCACATGTCCCACGTGGAGTCACACATGTCCCGCGTGGACTCACACATGTCCCGCGTGGAGTCCAAGTGGGATGCACTGCATGAGATGACGGCGGTGCACAGGGACATTTTACAATGCCTCCGCCAGATGAACAGCAACCAGTCCACACCTCCCTGTGTGCCAACAACATCTGGTGCCGAACAAACTGCAACTGCCACAGGGAGGGAGTCCCCTGCACCGCAGCAGCCTGTACTTGAGGGCCCCCCCCCCAAGAAGAGGGGTCGTCCGAGGAGGGGAAAGTGAGAGGCCGATGGCCAAGCGCAACTCCCAGGCAGCCTGAACCTGTTCTGGATGTTCGCCTTTGTGCACAGACTGTTCACCCTGTTGACGGCAACACTACTCCCACACATTGCATGGAGAGTACAAGTTGGACCAATGTGTCAGACAACTGTGGCCCCGATACTGGGGATCCTGTCTACCAGGACTTTCAATTCACCTAGGAACTTCGGATTGCAAGATTTATGTACAGCACTACCCATCCTATGCACTATTAACACAAATGTATCACAATAAACACACTAATACACCATACTTGCCTCTGTCGAGATTCCAACGTGGGTGCTGTTATGGGGATGATGAACTGCAAAATTACACTGTGTATGCGAACTGCAACAGCAAGGACAACACAGGCATGTGAGTAAAGGCAACGTGACACATATGAGGGAGACACACCACCAGGGCTACACAACACATACACACCTAGGCCATCTGACTCATTGCCTACACTGATGTTGCCAGGGAAGACGGTGCAATGCACAGACACCACACCCATTCCCAGTTGTAGTCAAGTAGCCCACAGGTGCAGTAAGCAAATGGCAGTCAAATGTGTGACCACAGACAACGCACATCACAAAGTGAAGCACAGGTTTATTACACAGTTGCAACATGTCGTAACCACTACAGATGCAAGGTAATCCCACCTGGCAGCGGGCACACAGTCAACAACTGTAGACGGAAGGAAGTCCATGGGTGTGGCGCACATCACCTGTAGGGACACAACAGCTACCAGCCTGGAAGTGCAATCACGTCGTCGGTGGACACAGTTGACCAAACGAATCTGAAAGTACCCTGTGAAGGACAGAAATGACACACAGTCAAAAGCAATGGAGTACAGGACAGAACAGCAAAAGTCATGCACAATACATGTTACAAGATACCCACCCAGAACCAAGTTAGCATGTCAACACTGTTGGGGAGTACAGCCCACCTGTTAGCACACATCGCAACACACATCCAGTCAAGTAGCCCATGGACACACTCCAACAGCACCAGAGCACCACCCACACATCATGCCAACTCACATCATTGACATGACACCTCAGGATACTCACATTCAGCTAAAGAAGTTGGTGATGAGCTGTGTGCGGACATCACCATCATCATCATCATCATCATCGTCACTGGCATCGTGGTCCAGGCCAGGATCCTCCACAGGTGGCGGATGTTGGTCATTGTCATCCTGGATGAGAGGCAACTCCTTCCGCACTGCCAGGTTGTGGAGCATGCAGCAGACGATGATAATCTTGCACACTTTTGCAGGGGCATATGGGAGGGACCCTCCGGTCTTGTCCAGGCAGCGGAAGCGGCTCTTCAGGAGACCAAATGTCCGCTCAAACACTCTCCTGGTCCGACCATGTGCCTCATTGTAGCGCATCTGGGCTGGTGTCACAGGGTTCCTGAGGGGTGTCAGCAACCACGGCATGTTGGGGTATCCCGAGTCACCTACGGACAGACAAGTGCACATTAGCTGACTTGGAAAAGTGGGCGGAATACTACAGATCAGATCACACACAATGGCACAAAGTCAGTACACACCGACAAGCCAGGCACGCTGGTTCTGCATCTGTGCCATCATCCTGGGGATGCGACTACTCCTCATCACAAAGGCATTGTGTGCTGAACCAGGGAAACGGGCACACACGTGTGTGATGGTCATGTCTGCAAGACACACCACCAGTGCATTGACCGAGTGGTAGTGCTTGCGGTTCCTGTAGGCCTGCTCCTGGGCCTGTGGTGGTACCAAAGCCACATGTGTCCCATCAATGGAGCCAATGACATGCGGCATCCTCCCCAGGGCATAAAAGTCACTCTTCACGTCAGTGAGTCGTCGCAGTCTAGGGAAATAGATGTACCGGTTCAGGAATAGCAACATTGCCGCCAAAACATCGCGGAGCACACGGCTCAACATGGTCTGTGACATCCCACCAGCAGTCGCCACAGTATGTTGGAAGGTACCGGTGGCAAAGAAGTGTAGGGCTGCCATCACCTTCACCTTGGGGGTCAGCGCTGTAGGATTCGGCCGGCCAGGCTGCAAATGTGGGGACAACTGCACTGCCAAATCCTCAATCAGCTGCCTGGTGAAGCGGTACCGTCGGATGCTGTCCCGTTCCACCATCGTTGCCAGGTCTGGGAATGGTCGATGGACAGCAGGAGCCCTGCAGTGCAGAGGAGAAGTAAGCAAGATTGTCAGTCATCCCACATATGCGGCATTGAACACACTCAATATCCCAACATACATCATTATGAGGCACAACTACATGAAGTGTGCAGTTCCGGAAGGACATGTATGGTACATACATGGCCAACATCTGTCAACACGGTCCAACAGGTGGCATCAATTAGTCCCAGGTTGGCCCATTGGATATCATGAGGCCGTGTCACAGTTCCCATCTCCTGCTGCCGTGTCACAATAACCCCCCACAGTGACATGTGAGGACAGATGTGCCCCAGGCACCACAGCTCAACGACAGGTACATTCCCAGGGACCCTGTATTGCCACATGGACACTGGCATTACATGGAGTATCATGTACACACCACAGCAAAACAACCATGACCCCAACAGGTAGTGGCCCCACTTGCCACGGCAGGACAGACATGGACGTCTGTGACACACACACGCACAACATCAAAGTCCATGCACACACAACCGGGATGTGGAGACTGTCTCCCATTGTGCACATGAAATCAGAGACATTGTAAACACTACATGCACAAAGACTGTGGAGGACCATCACTATTGTGCCACTGGGACACCCTGGCTCAAACATACCGTCCCACATGGGACTCACGGGGTATGTGACATGACATACACATACACCACCGTGAAATGTGACCATGGCACATGCACAGATATGAACAGTTGCACATCACAGTGGTCATGTACACGTAACACCCAGGATCCTGTCCCCATGAACACGTGCACAGCCTGGGGGTGGCTGCCCACAGGTGACACCCACAGGACAACATGTACACCAACATACACACAATAGGAAATGCAGCCTTCCATGCCTTATGATAAAGTTTGGACAGGCTGTCGTGATGTAGGTGTGCCCCTCACTCCCTGGGAGCTATCTGTGGCTGGCATATGTACATCTGAGACAGGCATGCTGACATATGCCAGTCACATGTACAGTGATGCGTTGTACTGCAATGGACCGATCGGTGCCCCCGGCCGGCCCATTGCATTCAATGTGTGCGGGTACGCGTTGTACCCCTGCACGCGTTGTACTGCAATGGACCGATCGGTGCCCCGGCCGGCCCATTGCATTCAATGTGTCGGGTACGCGTTGTACCCCTGTACGCGTTGAACTGCAATGGACCGATCGGTGCCCCCGGCCGGCCCATTGCATTCAATGTGTGCGGGTACGCGTTGTACCCCTGTACGCGTTGAACTGCAATGGACCGATCGGTGCCCACGGCCGGCCCATTGCATTCAATGTGTGCGGGTACGCGTTGTACCCCTGTACGCGTTGTACTGCAATGGACCGATCGGTGCCCCCGGCCGGCCCATTGCATTCAATGTGTGCGGGTACGCGTTGTACCCCTGTACGCGTTGAACTGCAATGGACCGATCGGTGCCCCCGGCCAGCCCATTGCATTCAATGTGTGCGGGTACGCGTTGTACCCCTGTACGCGTTGTACTGCAATGGACCGATCGGTGCCCCCGGCCGGCCCATTGCATTCAATGTGTGCGGGTACGCGTTGTACCCCTGTACGCGTTGAACTGCAATGGACCGATCGGAGCCCCCGGCCGGCCCATTGCATTCGATGTGTGCGGGTACGTGTTGTATCCCTGTACGCGTTGTACCCCTGTACGCGTTGAACTGCAATGGACCGATCGGTGCCCCCGGCCGGCCCATTGCATTCAATGTGTGCGGGTACGCGTTGTACCCCTGTACGCGTTGTACCGCAATGGACCGATCGGTGCGCACCCATTGACAATGGGCTTGCCTGGCAACGGACGCGTTTTCGAATTTCGAACGAGTCGGTTGCTGGAAAATCAGTTGGTCACCCACAACAATGTTGCAAAATCATGTATGTCATGAAGTTGAAGATTTGAAGGATGCTGTGGGCGTGTTTTGGTGCTGCTATTCCATGGATTGGCCAGATTCAGAAGATGCAAACTACTTGGACCTATCACTTTGGACACAAGGGACAGTATCTGCCTCTCCAGCACATATATATTGCTGGCTGTTCCCCTGAGAGCTCACTTGCCTGCACTACATGCTCCAGGACGACATCTGCCACTGCACTGCTGCTGTCTCTGCCCCTCTGGACCCTGCAATGGCACGTACTGTGGAGAGAGCCCCAGCCTTCAGCCTTGAAGAGAACCAGGCCCTGCTGGACAGCCTACTTCCACAGTACAGCAAGCTGTATGGAACACCAGGGGAGCAGGTGAGTGTTCTGTGCACTGCCTTTCTTAATGTGCATTTTGTCTGACTAGCAAGGCTGAAAGTCTGCACGCCACTGGCTAGCAGGCTCACTGAGTAGTTGTCACCCCCCATAGTGTGTAGTGACATGCACTGGACAGGTATGGTGCAGTGACAGTGCATTTGAACAAGGTTTTACTTCCCATGCAATGATACCATGTAGTGACGTCTGGCAAACTGTCCATGGGCAGCTTTGCACTGCCTGTGTACATCATGTGCCCCTGTGATTGAGACATGTATATACAACTGTGTCATGCTCGGATATGTTGCATGTGTAGTAATGGACTTTTCACTTTGTCATCCTGACAAATGGTTAATGCCCATCGGAAGCAGGAGATCTGGAAGGACATCGTCCGGGCCGTCCGGTCCGTGGGGGTCTACAAGCGCCGGATCCGCAACTGCCAGAAGAGGTGGCAGGACCTTCGGGGCTGGACCCGGAGGATTGCACGGGTCCAGCTGAAGCTGTCGCCTCCTCGCAGTAGGGGCGGAACACGGACCCTGACCTCCCACATGCTCCAGATCCTTGCGGTGGTGTTTCCAGACCTGGATGGGCAGCTGAAGGCCAGACAGCAGCAAGGAGGGGGTGAGTCAAAGACTGCACTGTGAACTCTGTATTACATGCTTTGTGCCCTCCTCTGGCCTGGTTCAACTGCCACAGTGCAGCAGTCATGTTGTCCAGGAGCCATGTCCCTCTATTGTGCACTGCCCACTGCTCATCTGATACCCAGGTGTGGCCCTTACATTCAGGGAATTGTGTGACTTGGGACTGTGTCCTTGCAGTTTGCTTCACTAAAGGTGGGGGACAGCATCTGTTTCCCTAACTCTGGTTGTGGGCATCATGGGTGGGTCCATTGTTCACACAACGCCTGTGTTCGGACATGTGATCTGCGTGTTGCTTTGATATGCGGTCCACTTGCTGAGCTGAGCCACCACATGTGCCTGGGGTATGTGGCACACGCCCATGCAGCGGGTGGGAACAATGTTTGGGCCCCAGGAGTGTGCAGATTACGTGTGTCACACATACATAGCCAGCTATCCACTGTCCAGGGCACATCCCTCATTCATGTGGAGCAGGACAGTCATGCCTACTCCAGGCCATGCAATGCACTCTGTACTCCCACTCCCGTGTATCAGCTGACACATTGTGCACAGTGATTTGACCCCTCAGGTGTCTGCCTCTGTGTCAGTGTGCTGTGGATTAGTTGCCAGGACTGCTGGGGTGTTTCTTGGTAGGGGCTCAGCATGCCCCTGGAGATGTGACCATAGGAGACGATACTTGTGTGTCACATAGGTGTTTGATCAGCTGCCCGTGCAGACTGGGGTATGCGAATGTGAAGTTCAGGCAGCTGTTCCCCATTCACAGCAAATTGTGAGGGGCTCAGGTTCAGAGGGTAGTGTCACAGGTCTCCCATATGTCCAATAGGTATGACCTGGACAGATGAGGGTTAAGATGATGTGTTGTGTGGGGGATGTACATGTGCACTTGTGCAGCTCCAGGACTTGCATTCCCCATGACCTACTATTGTGACACAGTGCATAGTGTTGTTGTCTGGCTGCCAAGTCATACATCACTGAGACAGTGATGTATGACTTAGCAGTCATGCCTCTGCCATGGCATGTGTCAACTTATTGGTGGTCCTGCAGGGGAGTGACATGTGCTACATGCACACCATTGTGGCGATGGCTATCAGGACATGGGTGCATCATGGTGTCTGTCGCTGGTATGCATCACATGCATTTCCTATTTGACTCTGGGCATCCCTTTCATCCGGAAACCTGTACTGACTCAGTGGCAAGAGCTGTGATGTGTGCATGTCCACATGCCACACCGTGTCCTCTGCACTGTCCAACTACTGTGTACTTGGTGCATGTGTCCACACTGGGGTGTTGCAATCCAACAGACACCAGACAGATGGGTGCAAGGCCATGTGGGATGTGAGTGCCATGCTTGGCATCAGACTGACAATTGGCTTCTCCTGTTCAGTTAGGGCACTTTTAGCAATGTACAACTAATGATGCCAGGGCTTGCTCTGTAATGTGCTGTGCTCACAGTGGTGTGTGCGTTTGGTGCAGGTGACTGATGTCTGTCTGTTTCCCCATTGTTTGCAGATACATCCACGGCCACGGAAGGGGACAGCTCCACGGACCAGGAGGAGCCAGAGAGCCAGACTGGGTCAGCAGCCGAGGAGTGGTCGGAGGGACCCAGTGGCACGGAGGGCGAGGGGAGCCACACCGAGGAGTCCTCAGCACCATCCACCTCAGCTGAGGACCAGAGCAACTCGGAGGATGACTCCCTTGTGGAGGCGGGTGTCAGCAGCCACCACACCCCAGCTAGTGTTGCTGTCCCCGCCACCACCAGCACCACCACCGCCCTCCCATCGGCTCCCATTCCCCAGGTCCGTGGAGGCTCACATGTTCGGGAGCGTGTCTCCTTTGGTCCAGGCACCGCACCCCCTGCCCCTGTGTCCCCTGCTGCCCTGAGTGAGGAGTCTGTGTACCTCCTTCGCCAGCTCCATGTAGGGCAGACAGCCATGCTGAGTGTCCTACATGCGCACACCGCACTGTTGACTCAGCTGGTGTCGTTCATGGAGGGCATCTCATCGGGCATGTCTGACTTACAGAGGGGCAATAGGTCCATGGACTCCTCCCTGACGGCAGCAGTGTCCCTCCTCAGACAGTCCCTCACCCCTCCTGCCTCTGCTCCATCCACACTCCCCAGCACCTTACCCGTCCCAAGCACACACACACCGGCACAGGCACACACCAGCACACACACGTCCAGCACACAGACACACACGCCACAAACAAAACGCACACGCACGCACAATCAGGGGACTGAAACCAGACTCACAGGGGATGGGGCCCTGGTACACACACACGCATCCACGGGCACTGCACAGTCCTCAGTTGCCTCTCCCTCCAAAGCACCCTCCCTTGCCTCACCTGCAACCCCAAAGACCCAGCTCCTCTTCCTCAGTGACCTCGGCCTCTTCCCCTCCGATCCAGCTACTCCAGCATCCAGGGTGAAGAGGAAGCCCCCCACACGGAGCAGAGTGCCCCTCGCCCCCGGACACCCTCCCCCAGGCGCAGGCAGACTGAGGCCCCCACCCGCAAGTCCCCCGGAGTGGTAAGAGCAAGACCCCGCCGCCGCCCTGCAGCTCAAGCACCAGGTCTCCTTCCTCCATCCCTCAGGCCCCCACTCCACAGGTGCCCCCACCACACCCTGCCCCAGGTTCCCCACCCACAGATATACCATCCCCAAGAGGCTCCGGCCTTCTCCCCCTGCCACTTGCTCTCCCGGCACCACACCCCCGCTGCGCTTGTCTGTGCCACTGATGTGGTGAGGGTGTCCTCCCCCTCTGTCCAGCCCACCTTGCCTGTTCCCCATTCTCCTCCCCTGGTGGTAGGCACTGCAGTGGAGTCCACTACCACCCTGTCTGACTTGGGCACTGCAGTGGCGGACCTGTTCACTCCATCTGCAGGGTCCACTGCAGTGTTGCCGGCACCCACAACATCTGAGCCATGCCCCCCAGTTGTGCCGGCACACACCATGTCAGACACCTCCACTGCAGTTGTCAGTGGCTCTCCAGCACCCACCACCCCTTCCCTGCTTCCTCCTGGTGAGCCCTGATCCTGTCCCTGCGGTGCCTAGCCTACCCCCCCGGTTGCCCCTCCTAGTGGATTGTCCCTGGTTTTGTGCAGGCATGTGTAGGGTGGCATCTGCCACTGTCACCCACTTGTGACTTTGTTGATGGACTGGCCATTGGCCTTTGTTTATGTTCTACCGGACTTCTACTTTTAATGCCACATATGCTGAATAAAGCAACTTTCTGTTCTCTAGTGCTTTTGCTTCTGATGTACATGATTTTGATGATGCTAAACATGCCCTTGCTGCAGTGATGGTGATATTTGGTCTCATGATAATGAAGTGTTACTGTGCAGGAACCCATGTGGTCCAGGGGGAATGTGTCCTATCCTGTGGTGTATCCATGTCATCCATAGCAGCATCTGAGGGTGTCATGTGTTCAGTATTTGGCAATGGGATTTCCTACTTAGATTGGCTATTTCACATCTGTGGCTTCCACCCCTGCACATCTGTTGTGCCTGCCATTGTTCAATTCGTCTACTTCCCTGACCGTGTGGCCATCTCCAGTGGACATGCAGGTTTGGGCATCAATGGGGAAGGACTCATCTGTGTTGTCAGTGCAACATTGCTATACAAGTGTGTTGGATCTGTGCTGATGATTCCGTTGGCACTTCCATGTCCAGGCTGATGTGACGGGAGCCCTCATTTGGTGCTAATTGTTGATTGTGTGACCAAGTGCTCAGCTGACATGATGGGGCCCTACTGAGGCAACATATGGCACAGCTTTCCTCACACAGGAGTGGAGTCCCCTCATGGCAGTGTGTACTCCTGTGACATTGCCTGCGCCCAAGGTGTGTGTTGTATGTGCATGTCTGTGTGTTCACTTCCGTTTAGCTGTGCATGCTGTGATCCCTAGTGTTGTACCTGTTTGTGATGCTAGCTGAGTTGAGCTATGTTCCCCCAAAGTCTTCTCCCTGGGTTCTCTGTGATGTGGGTGCATGGCACATTACTGGTCATCAGGGTGTCACCCATAGGTGTGTTTGCTGTCAGGGCTGAGTTTGTGTGCAGACGCAGATGGGTCACAGTCAGGTTTCCCCTTGGCACTTGTTGTTTGCCCCTGTCATGTGATTTCCAGTTTGTGTTATCTTTCAGTGATTGTGACACGTTGTGTGTGTGACTGCTGGCACTCCTCAGGGTCCGGGCTGCAATGTTGGTTGTTGTCTATGTGTGTTCTTTGTGGGTGACCTTGGCTTCTTCATTGGTGTGTGACTGTGGCTGGGATCCCATTGGTTGGTGTGGTATTGCCGTCATGTCCATGTACAGCGTAGTGTGCAGTGTGTCAGACATTCAGGAGTCTTGTTGAGTGTCCATGTGTGATGTGTTTCTGCACCTTGGTTCCCACCCACCACCCTGGAATAGTCATGGGTGCATGTGCAATGTCACCAGTGCATGTGTGCTTCACTGCTGCACATTGTTGGAGGTCGAGGGTGTGGTGTTGAGTGTGTGCAGATGAGAGTTGTTGCCCGGCTAGGCCCCTGCCTCCATGTTGGCCTTGGCTTACTGGCCATGCTGTTTGATTTGTGCTTGTGTAGGTGTGATGGTAGTTAGTTGCTCAGGACACATGACTGTGGTTCACAGTGTGAACCACATTTAGCTTTGTCATCACAGTGGGATTGTAATGCAGCCCAGGGTCACCACATTGTGGGGACCCTGGGGGTGGTGCTGTGGTGTGTCTGTGTCTTGCTGTGTCAGTTGCTGTCCCTACGTGCCTGTGTGACATGTGTGATTTGTGCTCCCTCTCATCTGACAATGCCTGCTTGCCCACATAGGGGATTTGAATCCATGAGTTACCTTTGTGTGGCACTGTATGCACATCTGTATGATTGGTATTCAGGTCTCCTCATGTGTTGTGTGGTTGCCTGGGGACACTGGCACCCCCCTCACCTGTTGTGTATGATGTGCAGTGTGGGTCTGCCTGTTTGTGTTTGTGCATCTGCACCACTGCATTGGCATATCTTGGGTGTGCCATTGGCTGTATGTAGTTTGGTGGGTTTCCCCTGCTGTCCCTGGGACTCCTAGGTCATCGGTCAGCACAATGATCATGGTTTGTGTGTCCCATTGCTGCCATGGTATGGTATCTGTTCACCTCACATCTGCAGTCTCCACAGGGTATCTGCATGTGTGTGCCCACTGGTGCAAATATGTGGGTCTGCATTCTGATGGTCACTTCTGTCATTGTGTCATTGATGATTGTTGACGGTGTCAGCCCCCATGGGTGTTGTTTGTCTGCACATGGCCAAAGGTATGTCTTATTTGCACTGCAGGATTTGGCTCCCCCAATTTATGTTGCAATGGGACACATACACTACTTTGCCACTGATGTGTTTGTTGTTCTGTGACCAGGAATCATCCATGCAGTTTGGCAGTTGCACCTCTTTCTTTGTCAACACTTACCTTTTGGTCACTGTGATGATGGGGGTTTGGACCCCATTGCCACAATGTTCGAAATGTGCTTCAGCTATGGACCCCACACTTACATTTTGGTCACTGTGATGATGGGGGTTTGGACCCCATTGCCACAATGTTCAAAATGTGCTTCAGCTATGGACCCCACAATTACCTTTTGGTCACTGTGATGATGGGGGTTTGGACCCCATTGCCACAATGCTCAAAGTGTGCTTCAGCTATGGACCCCACACTTACCTTTTGGTCACTGTGATGATGGGGGTTTGGACCCCATTGCCACAATGTTCAAAGTGTGCTTCAGCTATGGACCCCACACTTACATTTTGGTCACTGTGATGATGGTGGTTTGGACCCCATTGCCACAATGTTCGAAATGTGCTTCAGCTATGGACCCCACACTTACATTTTGGTCACTGTGATGATGGGGGTTTGGACCCCATTGCCACAATGTTCTAAATGTGCTTCAGCTATGGACCCCACACTTACCTTTTGGTCACTGTGATGATGGGGGTTTGGACCCCATTGCCACATTGTTCAAAGTGTGCTTCAGCTATGGACCCCACACTTACATTTTGGTCACTGTGATGATGGGGGTTTGGACCCCATTGCCACAATGTTCAAAATGTGCTTCAGCTATGGACCCCACACTTACCTTTTGGTCACTGTGATGATGGGGGTTTGGACCCCATTGCCACATTGTTCAAAGTGTGCTTCAGCTATGGACCCCACACTTACATTTTGGTCACTGTGATGATGGGGGTTTGGAACCCATTGCCACAATGCTCAAAGTGTGCTTCAGCTATGGACCCCACACTTACCTTTTGGTCACTGTGATGATGGGGGTTTGGACCCCATTGCCACAATGGTCATGGCCTGCTTGCATTGTGGGTGCCACACACATATATGTGTGGCACATGTGCTAGGGGGTCACATTGTATGTTCAAAGTCATGTTCGGTGTTGTAGGCATTTGACACAGTCTACACACGCTTGTCATGGTGTTGGGGGGATGTCTTCTTCTTGCATTCCCTAGGTTGTGGTGTGCTGGTTGTGTCATGCATTGTCCATCCTATGAGTGGGGGTGGTAGTAGTGGTAGGCATCCAGCCCCCCCTGGCTAAGGGTGGTAGTAGTGGTAGGCATCCAGCCTCCCCTGGCTAAGGGTGGTAGTTGTGGTAGGCATCCAGCCCCCCTTGGGTGAGGGTGGTAGTAGTGGTAGGCATCCAGCCCCCCCTGGCTAAGGGTGCTAGTAGTGGTAGGCATCCAGCCCCCCTGGGTGAGGGTGGTAGTAGTGGTAGGCATCCAGCCCCCCTGGGTGAGGGTGGTAGTAGTGGTAGGCATCCAGCCCCCTGGGTGAGGGTGGTAGTAGTGGTAGGCATCCAGCCCCCCTGGCTAAGGGTGGTGGTAGGCATCCTGCCCCCCTGGCTAAGGGTGGTAGTAGTGGTAGGCATCCTGTCCCCCTGGGTAAGGGTGGTAGTAGTGGTAGGCATCCTGCCCCCCCTGGGTAAGGATGGTAGTAGTGGTAGGCATCCTGCCCCCCTGGCTAAGGGTGGTAGTAGTGGTAGGCATCCTGCCCCCCTGGGTAAGGGTGGTAGTAGTGGTAGGCATCCTGCCCCCCTGGCTAAGGGTGGTAGTAGTGGTAGGCATCCTGCCCCCCCTGGGTAAGGGTGGTAGTAGTGGTAGGCATCCAGCCCCCCCTGGGTGAGGGTGGTAGTAGTGGTAGGCATCCAGCCCCCCCTGGCTAAGGGTGGTGGTAGGCATCCAGCCCCCCCTGGGTGAGGGTGGTAGTAGTGGTAGGCATCCAGCCCCCCCTGGGTGAGGGTGGTAGTAGTGGTAGGCATCCAGCCCCCCCTGGGTGAGGGTGGTAGTAGTGGTAGGCATCCAGCCCCCCCTGGCTAAGGGTGGTGGTAGTGGTAGGCATCCAGCCCCCCTGGGTGAGGGTGGTAGTAGTGGTAGGCATCCAGCCCCCTGGCTAAGGGTGGTGGTAGGCATCCAGCCCCCCTGGGTGAGGGTGGTAGTAGTGGTAGGCATCCTGCCCACCCTGGCTAAGGGTGGTGGTAGGCATCCAGCCCCCTGGCTAAGGGTGGTGGTAGGCATCCTGCCCCCCTGGCTAAGGGTGGTAGTAGTGGTAGGCATCCTGCCCCCCTGGGTAAGGGTGGTAGTAGTGGTAGGCATCCTGCCCACCCTGGGTAAGGGTGGTAGTAGTGGTAGGCATCCAGCCCCCCCTGGCTAAGGGTGGTGGTAGGCATCCAGCCCCCCCTGGGTGAGGGTGGTAGTAGTGGTAGGCATCCAGCCCCCCCTGGGTGAGGGTGGTAGTAGTGGTAGGCATCCAGCCCCCCCTGGGTGAGGGTGGTAGTAGTGGTAGGCATCCAGCCCCCCCTGGCTAAGGGTGGTGGTAGGCATCCTGCCCCCCCTGGCTAAGGGTGGTAGTAGTGGTAGGCATCCTGCCCCCCCTGGGTAAGGGTGGTAGTAGTGGTAGGCATCCTGCCCCCCCTGGGTAAGGGTGGTAGTAGTGGTAGGCATCCTGCCCCCCCTGGCTAAGGGTGGTAGTAGTGGTAGGCATCCTGCCCCCCCTGGGTAAGGGTGGTAGTAGTGGTAGGCATCCTGCCCCCCTGGCTAAGGGTGGTAGTAGTGGTAGGCATCCTGCCCCCCTGGGTAAGGGTGGTAGTAGTGGTAGGCATCCAGCCCCCCCTGGGTGAGGGTGGTAGTAGTGGTAGGCATCCAGCCCCCCTGGCTAAGGGTGGTGGTAGGCATCCAGCCCCCCTGGGTGAGGGTGGTAGTAGTGGTAGGCATCCAGCCCCCCTGGGTGAGGGTGGTAGTAGTGGTAGGCATCCAGCCCCCCTGGCTAAGGGTGGTGGTAGGCATCCAGCCCCCCCTGGGTGAGGGTGGTAGTAGTGGTAGGCATCCAGCCCCCCCTGGCTAAGGGTGGTAGTAGTGGTAGGCATCCTGCCCCCCCTGGGTGAGGGTGGTAGTAGTGGTAGGCATCCAGCCCCCCCTGGCTAAGGGTGGTGGTAGGCATCCAGCCCCCCCTGGGTGAGGGTGGTAGTAGTGGTAGGCATCCAGCCCCCCCTGGCTAAGGGTGGTGGTAGGCATCCAGCCCCCCCTGGGTGAGGGTGGTAGTAGTGGTAGGCATCCAGCCCCCCCTGGCTAAGGGTGGTGGTAGGCATCCAGCCCCCCCTGGCTAAGGGTGGTGGTAGGCATCCTGCCCCCCCTGGCTAAGGGTGGTAGTAGTGGTAGGCTTCCTGCCCCCCTGGCTAAGGGTGGTAGTAGTGGTAGGCATCCTGCCCCCCTGGGTAAGGGTGGTAGTAGTGATAGGCTTCCTGCCCCCTGGCTAAGGGTGGTAGTAGTGGTAGGCATCCTGCCCCCCTGGGTAAGGGTGGTAGTAGTGGTAGGCATCCTGCCCCCCTGGCTAAGGGTGGTAGTAGTGGTAGGCATCCTGCCCCCCTGGGTGAGGTGGTAGTAGTGGTAGGCATCCAGCCCCCTGGCTAAGGGTGGTGGTAGGCATCCAGCCCCCCTGGGTGATGGTGGTAGTAGTGGTAGGCATCCAGCCCCCCTGGGTGAGGGTGGTAGTAGTGGTAGGCATCCAGCCCCCCTGGCTAAGGGTGGTGGTAGGCATTCAGCCCCCCTGGGTGAGGGTGGTAGTAGTGGTAGGCATCCAGCCCCCTGGCTAAGGGTGGTAGTAGTGGTAGGCATCCTGCCCCCTGGGTGAGGGTGGTAGTAGTGGTAGGCATCCAGCCCCCTGGCTAAGGGTGGTGGTAGGCATCCAGCCCCCCTGGGTGAGGGTGGTAGTAGTGGTAGGCATCCAGCCCCCTGGCTAAGGGTGGTGGTAGGCATCCAGCCCCCCTGGGTGAGGGTGGTAGTAGTGGTAGGCATCCTGCCCCCCCTGGCTAAGGGTGGTGGTAGGCATCCTGCCCCCCCCTGGCTAAGGGTGGTGGTAGGCATCCTGCCCCCCCTGGCTAAGGGTGGTAGTAGTGGTAGGCATCCAGCCCCCCCCCTGGGTGAGGGTGGTAGTAGTGGTAGGCATCCAGCCCCCCCTGGGTGAGGGTGGTAGTAGTGGTAGGCATCCAGCCCCCCCTGGCTAAGGGTGGTGGTAGGCATCCTGCCCCCCCTGGCTAAGGGTGGTAGTAGTGGTAGGCATCCTGCCCCCCCTGGGTAAGGGTGGTAGTAGTGGTAGGCATCCTGCCCCCCCTGGGTAAGGGTGGTAGTAGTGGTAGGCATCCTGCCCCCTGGCTAAGGGTGGTAGTAGTGGTAGGCATCCTGCCCCCCTGGGTAAGGGTGGTAGTAGTGGTAGGCATCCTGCCCCCCTGGCTAAGGGTGGTAGTAGTGGTAGGCATCCTGCCCCCTGGGTAAGGGTGGTAGTAGTGGTAGGCATCCAGCCCCCTGGGTGAGGGTGGTAGTAGTGGTAGGCATCCAGCCCCCTGGCTAAGGGTGGTGGTAGGCATCCAGCCCCCCTGGGTGAGGGTGATAGTAGTGGTAGGCATCCAGCCCCCTGGGTGAGGGTGGTAGTAGTGGTAGGCATCCAGCCCCCTGGATGAGGGTGGTAGTAGTGGTAGGCATCCAGCCCCCCTGGCTAAGGGTGGTGGTAGGCATCCATCCCCCCTGGGTGAGGGTGGTAGTAGTGGTAGGCATCCAGCCCCCTGGCTAAGGGTGGTAGTAGTGGTAGGCATCCTGCCCCCTGGGTAAGGGTGGTAGTAGTGGTAGGCATCCTGCCCACCCTGGGTAAGGGTGGTAGTAGTGGTAGGCATCCTGCCCCCCTGGCTAAGGGTGGTGGTAGGCATCCAGCCCCCCTGGGTGAGGGTGGTAGTAGTGGTAGGCATCCAGCCCCCCTGGGTAGGGGTGGTGGTGCGCATTCAGGCCCCTGTGTGCATATGTGGCATTGGTGATGGGCATCCCGCCCCTATGGTGCTGCTGTTGCTGGTGTAAGTATATTCTGCATCCCTCTGTGTGTGTGTGATGTGTCGTGTACGTGTTGTATGTGTTTTGTGGTTGGTGTCTGGCTTACCTTCTGCGCCGTACGCGTCCGTGCCTGTTCCGGTAGTAAATGAGAATATTGGTATGATCGGGACGAAGGGATTCATGGTTGGTTCGTGTCGTTCGTCCTTCTCGTTGCTTCGCGTCGTCCTCGTCGCTTCGCCTCGTCCTCGTCGCTTCGCGTCGTCCTCGTCGCTGGCGTGTTCGTCTCGGAGCCGTGGATCGTGTTGTGGCGCGAATCGGAGCTTATGTGCGCCTCTCCCGGATGCTTTGACGTGCCGTGCGTAGCGACGGGTTCGGCGCGTACGGAAAGCGCATCGTACTCGTTCGGCCGGACGGAGCTGCATTTTCCCTTCCGTGCGACTCGATTCAGCGTTTCCGGATTCGCCTCGGTCGGGGAACAGGACCTGGTTTGGGTGAGTACGGCTCGGCCGGATTCTTTGCTGTTGTGCGCATCGTACTTACTCGTTCGGTGTGCTGTACGGATCGGTCGGGAAACAGGCTTTCGCATGGCTTTTTTTCCGACCGAATGGTGTTGGGTGCGCCTCCGACCGAGATCGGAATCGACCCCTTTGTCTGAAAATTCTGCTCTATAGGGTTTCTGTAGTACCTTTGATCTCCCTATTTCTATTCCCATCTGTAGTGCTAAATTGGATAATTTTTCATGAAATAACCTTACATTTCTGGTAATACTCCTGCATAGGAACAATAATTCTTCTTCATCATAGGTATTTAAGCGTTCTAGTCCTACATTTCCTGCTATTATTTCTATTAATTCGACTTTTAATTTATGAATGTCCATTATTTTCGGAGGTGTGCACTGTTTAACTGACCCTTGCACCCATCTTTCTAGATCTTCAGGTGTTACTATGGTATGACGTTTTGCTCCTGATGAAGTTACTAAACTTACATCTTTTGAACCTCCAGGTACATCTTTTCTTGGAGTACTATTTACAGAACCTCGAATAGGCAAGTCCATAAGTGATATTGTGGATTCACAGTCACTAAATTGACCCTCAATTATAACTGGAGCTTCAGGTCTGGGATTACTCACAGGAGTAGGTGCAAGTATGGGTGGAGGACAATTTCCCTGAGTACCATATAATGGAACTACTGGACCAATTGTTACAGGAATAGTCAATGAATCAGGGTGTACTTTTATCTGAGTTATTTTCCGTACTAATTCTGCTCTGGTCTTTTCTAGAGCTTCCTTTTCTTTGTCATGAAGTATTCTAGTCGGGGTAAATTCATGCATTACTTGTGGTACCATTGGAGTTTGTGGTGGTGCACTAGGGGGCATCCACTTGTCCCTTCCTGATATGGTGGGGGTTTCTTAACATTTCTTCCATAAATTCGTCTTCTGAATCCTCATTTCTCATTAAATGTTTTGTCTTTTCTGTACATTTTCCTCCTGATTTCTCTCCTTCTGTGAATAATGGATACAGTCCCTCTGTAATCATTGCTCTTCTCCATTGTTTCATCTGACCCTCTCTCGACTCACGTAAATATCTGGGGAAAAATCCTGGTTAACTCCTATTACTTCTAGATCTATCCCGCTCAAATGCCTCGGTTTCCCATTCTTCTAGAGCTTCGTACTGGGTTAATCTAGGTCTGGGTTCTAAATCATTCATCCTCAATCTCAAGTTTTGAAGAATTCTTCCATTGAAGGTACCATTCTCGGGAAATGCTAATACTCCATCATTTTTGGTGTATTCTATCCAATTCTCCATCCATACACAAGTATGATAATCCTCTCTCCATCATCATAAATGATGCTGGCGTTTTAGCTGGTGGAATAATAATTCCTTCTCTAGTTTTGATTGGTTTGTCCTTTTTAAAATAATTCTTAATCTTTTGTAAGAATGACATTTTTCTCCTTTCTCCGTACATTCTATCTAATCTTCTGTGTACAAAATTATATTCTGCAAAACCTAGGAATCTCCTATCCGGACGAGTTCCTGTTAAAGTCGGATCGCGTTTTAACATGCAATCCTTATCCACTAAGAATTTTGCTTCTATAATTTCGACCAATCAAATGTCTGCTATCTTTTATTTCCGAGCCAATCCTTGCGCGGCCTTTTGGTGATGTTTGTCTGTCAACCCCTCCTTTACAATCTGCTCTTTTCCTGTCCTTGCTGGTTCAACCAATCTCAGCGCGGCACCTGTGACGTCAGTACTACTCCTGACTACTAACCCCTCCTTTACCAGAGTCTCTCCACACCCACTGTTTTAACCTACCACAGCGCAGCGTTTGTGACGTCAGCTCCCTCTCCGGCAACTGACCCTCCCTTTACAAAAATTTACGCAAACTTATTTTCTCTATAAATCTTAATTCAATTTCAGTAACAACATAAAACATTCGCTATCGTGCCAGTTTCTCTAAAATAGAAAAGATAGTTTCTTCCACACTTTAGTAAAACCTTTCAGTTTACTAAAACATACACTATGAGTAAAACCCTTCCGCTTACTCTTCACACAAGCTCCAGAAGTACCTGTTACTTCTCCAATGTTACCCTTACTAGGTGATATAACATCAAATTTCTATCAGCGTACCCTTTTTGCTATTACTCACACGCATAGAGTCCCTAACGAGTACTGAAAGTCCTGCTTAACTTTTCAGTACTAATTCTGCCTGACAGATAACCTCACTGCAGTATGGCTTCCGCTTGCCACCCACTATTCTTTTTACCCCGGGGTATTCTGGACAACATAAAACAAACTCAAAATTTTAAGCGGATGTTAGTTCATAAAAATACAAATAAAAATTCTCATTACCCAATTAACAAAGAGTAACCATAACCGTCCTCTGCTTACCAGAAAACTGATCCAGCGCAATATTAGCCAACAACATTCATACACCATATACTCACTTGGGCCCATACATTCACACTACACTAATACTTACGCTGGGTGTCAGATGTACTCTTTTATCAAATTCCCTGCTACCAATTACCTTCTGATTGAAGAGTAATAACTTACCAATGGATCCTTTGCCAATTGGGAAATTTAAAATGAGTGACATTCAATATAGTTCATAATCCTGAAATAACCACTGAGTCAGGAAGTTTTAAAATGTTTATCTAAAGTTTTAGCAGAGTAAAATACAGAAAACACGGTACTTGATTGAAATACCCAAGAAAAAGCATAGAAATGATTTTGCTAATCAATGACGGTGTTTAAGGAAAAGAAGAGAATAGAGACAGCAGCGCAACTAAAGGTTGCAGTATAGTTACCTAAATGCGAGAACCAAGCCCCTTGGCCAAGGAGTTGGTAAAGATAGGACCCAGGAAGGATGAAGAGCAAAGACTTCTTCCAGGATCAGGACAGGACCGGTGACCTCTCTACAACGACGCCTTCGTCGTTCCCCTCTCTGATACTCGACTTCTCCTCGATTCTCTCGTGCCTTCCTTCTAATGGACTCCGCCGCCCCCTCCTCAGGACCTCTTCTGGACAGGGATTCAGTCAGCAACCTATCAGCATGGCAGTCTGGAGCTAAGAGCTCTCTCGCAGCATGGACGCCTGTTCTTCGTGAAAGCATGCTCTGACTAATTAACTAATGCTATATTCTATTATACCTTTCTACGCACATGTACCTCCCCTTAATGTTGCTAAAATATGGGACCACTATTCTGATTGGACAGGGACAGGGGTTGGATTCTCGCACCATGTCAAATTTTGCCTAAATTGTGAAGCCTATTGTTTTTAGCTTCCCGCCCCTTCAAATTAATACATTCACTTTATTTCCCACCCGTCTCACGACAAATGTTATACATTTTACAGGGGAAAAGTATCATTTTGTCCACCGGAAACATAAAGTACAGCATCTTCGGCCAATGGGTCATGGCCTTGGGAGACGTCCAAGTTGACTTCACTTGGCAGGCACACAGGACACATGCGCAGAACCATCTGTCTCTCAAGTTTCAAGTCACCAACCCAGGCCCAAGTTTACGAATTACTAAAAGTGCAAGAAGAAAATATTAAAATCACAAATAAAATGTTTCACTGTATGCCCACTTTCCCTACTCTATTCCCAATTAATTATAATACTATCCTGCATTAGTAGCATTAAGAAAACGACAATTTAATAATGACATGAGAGCAAGCTGAAGCATGTGAAAACATTTAGCGGCCATTTTAGTGCACACTGCGCAGAAGCAGCAGTTTCCCACCAAGCAAAGAAAGACGTCACACCATGTGATCAGGTTGCGACATGCGCAATGAAGTTCCCGCGCTTTAGCGGACATTTTGGATTACAGACAAGCGTTATTCATTAGTAAAACACATAGGCAAGCTTCTGTCCCTCTTGTGTTTGTGAATGCAAAGGTTAGTTTTGACAATACAAGTTTAATAAGTTAATACTATGAGGAGGATTGCGTACAAGCAAGTTTCATTTTTGAAACCTTGCTCCATCAAGGTCAAGCTGCAGGTTTCAACTGCATTAGTCAGGCTACATTGCTAAGCCTGAAGTCATATTTTCCTTACCAACCAAGTTGATGGTACCATAAGTGCTGCAGTCCACAGGTGACATTTAACTTTCCATGCCATGTTTGTAAATCTTAAACCATATGCTATGGCCTTACAGGAGAGTTAAATATGCCACTCAAGGATTAGCCAATTGTACACATTTTAGGGGTCAGAGCACATAAAATGGGCACTAAACAACAGTGCTTCAGTGAGCAGAGCCTAAAATCCACCAATAAAATTCAGCACAAAACAATACATGGCAAAGGACCTATTAAGTCATGAGAGACGCTCCAAGGAGTAACTTATTAGTTCTTTATTGTAAGCGAAAAGAGGAATAAAACTGCTGGTACAAAGGGCCCGGGGAATAACAATGGCTAATACAGTTCAAACAAACACCAGCATCGTTCCACAATGGAACATATGAAGAACCAATAGTGTAGCATAAAATACTTACATCGTATAATGCCTAACAGGGAAGAAATACTATCTTAACATGACACACATCTCTTTTCCTTTTTTTTTTAAAGATGTTTGACAAATAAACACAAAGTTAAACAATGCATAACCAACAAACAACTAATAACACACCGCTATGTGAAATAAAATGAATGAATCTGAATTAAATAAATTATTCTGTATATCTTTGTGGCAGTCTGATGGTCCTGCCACCCTTCCTCAACATTGCAGTCTCAGAATTCCTTATAGTAAATCTGTGTTTGTTTTCTGAAATTAATTTGTCCCCATCTCTGATTTTTTTGTGTCACATCTTTCCACTTTGGCAATTCTGGACAAATTCCACCATTGTCCAATTGACACAAGCACAGCATTGCCTCTCACATCAGTGATACTAACAGGATCTCGAAACCTGGAGAAACCTTTTCTCTGCAACACCGGATCTTTGATTCGAACCACATCTCCTACTTTAACTCTAGACTTCTTGATTAAACTGTCCTTGAATGTTGCTTCTCTCTGACATCACAAAATACTGTGTTTATCATTCAACAGTTTTGCTTTTTCACAAGCCTCAGAAATATCATAACTTTGACCCATCATTTCCACCTTCCAAAAAGGGCATGAAGAAGATACCAACTTTCTCCCTCTCATAAGTTCAAAAGGTACCTCCCCTTTGACCGAATGATGCGTGGACCTATAAGCCCAAACCAACTCTCTTAATGCAGTTTGACAATCCATCCATATATCTACCAAGGAATGAGGACACATAAAGGAAGCCACTTTCGATATTATAAAGAAAGTCTATATATACCAATACATGCAACCTGAGTCATTGTGAACGCACCTTAAAATAGACACCATGTGGAGTCATGCAAGACTCTTAAAAGCATAGAAAGAGCCTTGAGAGTAGTGCCATGCAACCTACTATAGTTGTAAATAACTGTCAATATCTCACACGGGGTAACCATAAAATTCACACTTCTATGGAACCAATCCCACAAAGTAAATGGAAGTAAAGTATCACAGACTAGCCAAACCGAAGACTAGACGTGTATGTCCATGACAAACATAGTTACCTAATGCAACAATTCTCACAACTGAAATACTCCTAACATAGGGTATCCTGTGGGGCAAAGAACAAATAGCCTGTTCAAGAAAAAACTTCTCAAACAGGATGGCACACCAGTTTATAAGCCAGGGGTCCCTACTCAAAACTCACCCTAGGAAATAAAATCAGCATCACCTCTGTCGATTACCTCATGTGTCACCTGCTGGCGCAAGAGGGGAGCAGAACATTTCTCACAAACAAGGTGGTGAAACCTTGACAAAAAGAGTAGAAACTCCTCGAAGCATGCTGGGATGAACACATGACCCATAAACAAAAGTGCTGACCATCTTAACACATACAGCTGCACTCACTGAAATAACCCTATACTGTGGTCGAATATCAATAACCACTTAAGACATATAGTTTATCATCATCATAAAAGTTTATTTCGGTCATAAGACCATTAAAGTGCAAGTGTAATACAGTTCATACAAAACGATTAAAACACAAACAAAATACATTAGTAGCCTAGTAAAAAATATCAATCGAGCCATGATCGAAAATTCATTAGATAAATAGATTAAACCCTTAGTGCACAATGTAAGACCAAAGGAACAAAAACCTGTGCCTATTCCAGAATGGACGACATGGCCTGCTATGCTGCCTTTCATCTAGGGATGCACTACACTCAAGACAGTTAAGATGCTATCATTAAAATATGAGCAATCAGCCTGATTAAAAAAGTTTTTTAAAAAGGATATGCAACTGACTCACTCTTTCAGAAAATTCCTTCGAATTGCCCACATGTGACCCAAAAACTTTGCAACTGAGAAAGCAATCACTGGACTAGAGTCCGATCTGAGGATACGGAGAGCTTCGCCATAGATACGTATACCCAATTACTTGCAAACGGTTAAAGACATTTTGCTCTGGGGCGGAAGTACTTTGGATAAGCAAAGTATACATGGGCAGTTGACTCTGCTGAAAAAAGCAGTTGGGGCAAAACTGGGAAGTTGTGGAAGGCTGTTGCCAGGAACCTGTGAAAGAGTTCAAGACTAGGGAACCAAACCTGAACTGCATATAAAGTATCCTGTCTTGAGGTATCGTGATAATGTCTAGATATTGTTCGTATGCACTGATCAATTTAAAATCCATGAACTCCGTAGTTAAACGTCCCCATGACGGATTTGTCAGTGAAGCCTGTGCTACCCAGTCCCGATACTTCTTCTTGACTAACTCTTTACTGCGGAGTAATGCTGGGTCCTTAGCATCCCAATAACCCTCTAATCCTATTGCGGTTAACAGGGATTTCACATTACGGATCCAACCTATCTTCTTAAAATGGTCAGGTGCGCTAACTTCCATGAGAGCAGTGGCACACGAGAACAACTCAGGGGTGGACCTTATGCGCAACCAAAACAATAAAGGGCGTAGCTTGGCCTTCTCTATAATAGGAACTTTACCCAAGTCCAGCCTTAGCGGGTTGAGTGGCATACTCTGAGGTATCGAGACCAGGGACCTCAAAAACTTGTTCTCTGTATTCAGGAGGGCATCCATCCCTTCAAAGCCCCACAGTTCAGCTACATAAAGAGCTGAACCTACTGCTTTGGAATCATAAATCTGAATTGGGGCTGCCACTGGTTTACTGAAGGAAGTGCCATGTTCTTTTATCAGGGCCCCTGCTGTTTGCCTGTGCTTTAGGGTCAGCTTAGCTACATGAGGCTTCCATGACATGTCTTCCGAAAGAGTGATACCCAGATATTCAAAGGTACTCACCCTTTCCAAAGGAACCCCTCCTAGGGTTAATTTACCTCTGAAGGATTTATGAGAGTTAAGCAATAAAAGCTTTGTCTTTGAAGTTTTAACCTCTAATCCTCATGAATCGCAGAAAGCTTTGAAACGATTTAAAGGCAGCTGAAGCCCTCCTGGTGTTTTGGACAATAACAACGTATTTTTTGAAAATAGTAAGGTTACCACTTTTACCCCCCCCAAAGTAGGGGCATCTGCTGGAGCATCAGAAAGAAACTGGACAACGCCATTCACAGAAAGGGAAAAGAGTGTAGGTGCCAATACACAACACTGACGTACCCCCCTATTGACTTTTATTGGGTCAGTAAGCTGGCCTTGGCAACCCCATCGAATCTTAGCAAAGTTTGCCTCATAGAGGCGAATAATGAGTGATAGGATCGCCAGGGGGAGACCCATATCTTTTAAGACATGCCAGAGCTTGCTCCTTGGGACAAGATCGAAGGCGGTCTTTAGGTCGATGAAGGCTACGTTAAGGCTCCCCCGACCAATGACCATGGTCTTCCAAGTCAAAAGAAAAAAATTAAACACATGGTCAATGTTGCTCGTTTTTTGTCTAAAACCAGCTTGGAAGAGAGTCAAGATGTTATGTTCGCTAATCCAGCCCTGTACCTTTACAAGCAGTGCACGAGCGAACACCTTTCGGACACAATCTATAAGATAAGGTCTATAATTACAAGGTGAGGATCTTTCTTATAAACAGGGATCACCTAAGCTCCCTTCCAAGAATTGGGTATTTTGGCCCCCTCTGCTATCGCATTGGCTAGGGCCAAAATGTAGCTTGTCCAGTTCTCACTATCATGTACAAATACATCGCCCGGAATACCATCGGGTCCAGGGGTTTTGCCTTTGCGATTGAATTACTGCAGAACTTGATATCACTTTAGGAGAAGAAATCCTTGGCTGTAACATGAGCAAAATCAGGGGGGGCATCTTGTGTAGCCAGTACACATGGCCCTGAATATAATAGAGAAAAGTGATCATACCATGCTGTAAAAGAAATATTATTGGTCGGAGGTGGTGGCTTATTGCCATCCCCCCTGGTAACTAGGAGCCAAAACTTCAACGAATCTTTCCTAGCGCAGGCCTCCTCAATTAGCCTCCATCTATTCTCTTCCCACTCCCTTTTAGCACTCCCCTGAGCTAACTTGTAGGACCTCCTCAGTTCCCTCACTAGGGCCAGGTTCTTCATTCTAATTGCCTGGGATAGTTGGCGTCTGAGGCCTCTACACTCCTGGTTAAACCAAGCAAACTGAGGTCTTGGCCTAAGTCCTGGATTGAGGGGGTGCATGGGTTTGCTGAAGTATGTAGCCATCTGCTCAAAGAGGCGAGTATGGGAGGATGGAATCTCTTCCAGCCCTCCCAGATGGTTAGTTAAGCGTCAAATCTCTGCTGTGCTTATCAGTAGGTTTCTCTTAATTAGTTCAAGTTTGCCTTCGTCCAAAGCCACCTGGGGCCATTTAAGTTGTCGGTTATCATTTGTTGGGAGTAACTCCCTTGGTGTTAGGTTTTGGAAAGCTGGGAGGACCCCCCTCCAGTTCGACCCCAAAGTGAGTCTCAGGGGAATTTGATCGCTTCCGGTAGTAAAACCCACAGCCTATCGATCACTCTGGGCCATAGCCTTAGGTCCACCAAAAAATAATCTATACAGCTTGTGTTGATAGTCCTATTAAAAGTATTTGCACCCATTTTGTCTGAGCTAGTACAGCCGTTATCAGCCCTTAATCCAAACTCCAGGGAAAGGGCATTACGTTGTAGTGCCACTTAGGACCATTTTTTAATAGGGGTAGATCACGGTGGGGGACGTGCCACAGCTCATCCTCCTCCAATGTTCCACAGACGTCCTCCATCTCTAGTGGTTCAAAAGTAACGTTGTTCTTCACAATGGGGAGCGTCCCCTTCTTGCACAGTCCAAATTCCCAAGGAAAGGGATTAAATCAGGTCATCATTAATCTCAAAACGTAATTTGAGTTGCATTAAAGGGTCTCTTTATTTTAAACTTGAATCATTGTATTTGGTAATCTTGGTAACATTCTTACTTCAAATCAAGGTGTTATTTACTTTCATAACACCATTCTCAAAACATGAAACATTTTATTCCAAATGCACATGAAAACCATCCATCCCAATGCATTTCGGGCTGGAGTTGCCCTTCATCGGGGATAACTGCTCTTTCACGCAAAAAAGAGCAAACCAATAGATTGGTCCTAACTTCTAAAGATTCGACATCGAGCACACAGTTCAAAAAAGTGATTTTAAAATATTGCCAAATGCTAAATACTGAACCTGATTTCAGGGGTATATTCTCTGAACAGCCCTTGTTCGACTTCGAAAGGGGTAAAAATGTCAAAGAACTACTCACTCACAGAGTAATTCAAACCAAAAAACAGACATACAAAAAAACTGTCCCTTGCTTTAATTGTAACAATTGCAACAGTATTATTAAAGGCAATTGGATCTCCCATCCGAGAAAAGTAAATAATATCCAGCTAAAAGTCACAGCCACCTGTGACTCCATGACGCTTGACTCAAAATGTTTCACACACTTTGTTGGCTGTGCTACCACACCCTGGCCTGCTAGGACAAGCCCAGTTGCCTGCAGTGACTACAATAAGTCCTGTAATTGTTCATTCAGTTATGGGCAAAGTGCCCACTAATCATGAAGAAATTCTGTTTTGGATTGCCCAAAAACATAGACCAACTTGAAGCGGTATTTCGCCTTATGAGACCACAAGACAAACACAGAATATTAACTATGTGCTTATCACATTGAATGGTTCCCGGATTAGGTGACTGCAACTCAAGGGGTTCAGTCTTTGCCGCTATATATACCATCAGTCATGGCACTCCGTCCATGTCAGTCTTGCCGGACGTGTTAAAACAAAGAAAGAATGAGCACAGGGCAGCTGCTGCCCTGAATTTGGGGATGAAACTAATGGGAAACTTTCCTGTGGTGGTCTGTCTAACAATAAGGGCAAAGCGGCATCTCTGGCTATACGCCAGAGGCTCGCAGCGGTCGCACAAGCCAAATGTGAACGTGAGCTACCTATAATTGTTGCTGATGTGAACACATCCTTACGACGCAATAATTTTTTAATCAGACCTACTAAACCACCTCTTTGCAAACCTAGTACAGACAAGGAAGCCAAGCTAAACCGTGTGTTTGTTAAAAAACCATGTGATATACACACAGTATGGCACTAATTAACCATCTAGACAGTAAAAAATACAAAACGACTTTGGATATTTCCAACGGTTTTTTCAGTCACAATCTAGCACCTGAAAGCAGAGATTGGACAGCCTTCCCGGCGCTTGGCTTTCAAAGAAGATATGCAAGGCTCCCTATGGGCTTTAAAAATAGCCCAGGATTATTTGCTTCCCGCATTGTGTCAATTCTACATGATATTAACCCGGAGGCATTGTCTCATGCAGGCGATATGTACATGGCGGACGTTGAGTTAAACCCACACTTGGCCAGAGTGGATCACATAATTTTAGGATTCACTGCATATGGCTATAAGTTCAACTTTCAGAAATCGCATATTGTATTTCTAAGTGTCCTTTTCTTAGGATATGAACTTACACATGAAAGGAAGATTCTTGCCCCTCACTTTTTGGAGAAGTGTGCGCAATTGCAACCTCCAAATACATTAAAGGAACTACAATGCTTATTAGGATTTCTTTATTTTGGCAGAACATACATTCCTGATTATACCCAACGCATTAAATTATTATGTGAATTAATTTGTCCTGATTTTTCCAATATACTTTGGACATCAGAACACACAGATACACTTAGATCTTTACAATCTTACTTTCTTCCAACACATCACTTACATACACATGTAAATACCACAAACCTAGTCACCCATGTTTTACTGGGTGCAATTGGATTCACCTATATCACTTTTAAAAAATATGAGGGGGCGTAGCCAGCAGGGGCATCATGGCGGACGCGCTTTGAGTTTGCTCCGCCACTAATCCACGTAATCCGGCACATTTCTCCTGGATTTTTAAGTCATTGGAAGCGTGAAGCTGCAGCGGAGTACTGGGCAAGCTCTCTAGACACCCGAGGTGAAGCAACACCGCCGAGACCGTTGCTGTGGAGATGCAGCGGATGGGAGCTGGGCCCCGGCTGAACGTGCGTGGCCTGGAGCCTGTGGCGATGTTGGTGCGGGGACGAGGCCACTGCAGAAGGGGCGATGAGCGGAGACGCGCTCTGCTTTATCCCGTGGCAGCCAGAAGCAGAATTGGAGGCTGTGTGAGGCGCCGCTCGGTAAGGAGCTGTGCGGGTGGGGCCAGGTCTCGAGAGCAGCCTGGGTTTGGGCCTTCCCGGACAATCAGAGGAGGAGGTACGAGCGGGGCTCGAGTTGGGAGCTGTGACCGGCACCACCTGCCCGCTGTGGGTGGGGGCGGGGTGGCTTGCTTCAAGAACTTGATTGAGGGGCCCCCAGGGCTGCCCCCCGAGCATAGATTATGGACAGCTGGGCTGAAGACGATGCTCAAAGAGGCATGAGACGGTGTGTGGTGAAGTCGGATAGGCACAGAAATTTCCCGACTAGATACTGTGGATGCCAGACTTCAAGAGTCATATGGTGCAGCATATAACCACTGGAACATTGGCCTAGACATATCTGTGCTATACACATAGGAGCATTGCGCGGACACTGGGACAGGCCGGTGATCTGGAAGCAGGGTCTGCAATTGCTAATGGGTCTTGTCACTGATCAAGGAGCTAACACCGCAGTACGGCCTGAGGGATCAGTACGCATTTGAGTGTCCAAGCGCATAGGTGCTGTAGACAACCTGTGGCACCACCGGGACTGGAGTGGAGAGCATCGAAGAGTGCGTAAGGGAACATATTGGCAAGTGAGGGGGACCCACCTTAAGATGGCGACTCGTAAAGTGAGGGCCGGTAGAGCACTGATGGGACAGATGTGTCTCAGGTCGTAGCCGGGGCCTAGCGCGATGCTTGTTTGTGCACACGGAGAGGCAGATAAATACAGGCGGCAGCGGAAGAGAACAAAAGAAGGAAGATTCTCGTTGGTGGTCATCGCTGTGAGGGATAATCTTTATACCACATGCCCACTCTGGGAGTGGAAATGGCAGTCAAGTTCCTGGTGCACAGGAATAGGGGACAACTGTTGACTCACTGATACGAAGGGAGAGCACTGGGCCATTGACAATAAACTACTGGACTGGGGTCATAAGGAAGTTACACAGCAGACCCAGCATGCATTTGCTGATCACCTCAGAGAGGAATTGAAAGCGGGTACGCTGGACCGCCACCGCTGGGTGGCGCGACATAGCAAGCTGTGTAGCCTGCTGAGTACTCGGCTTTGCCCTACTGAAGCTGCGAGGCAACTGGTGTGCACTGGAGGGCCGGACTGGACAGATGGGCTGCACCAAGAGAGCCGGATCGAGGGCCTTCTCACAGATTACTGGCCCTGTAGACATGGATCTTGCACAATCACTAACAAAGCAGGACCCTCCGAATGATCGATCAGATGCTATCCTGGCTGCCATAGAGCGATGCAGGGAGTCAATGGAATCCAAAATAGACAAAGTAGCGCTTGACCTTACATTGCTGCATGCGGATCACCGGAAATTGAAGGATAGAGTTGCCACTATGGAACAGGATGTCACGGAACTGAAGCATGCCACTAACTTCCTGGAAAAACAGCAAAATGCACACGAGGCCAGAATACGACAATGGGAAGAGAGGGTGGAAGATGCAGAGGGCCGCTCCAGGAGGAATAACATTTGCTTGATTGGGCTGCCCGAGGGCGCGGAAGGGCAAGACGCTGTGACCTTTCTTGAGCAATGGCTTAAGGATATATTGCCCTCCTCTTCCTTCTCTCCATTCCTCACTATAGAATGCGCACATCGCATCCCGGGCAGAAGACCGGCGCCTGGCGCTCGGGCGTGCCCATTCATTTTTAGACTGTTGCATTTCAAGGACAGAGATAGGATCCTGCGGGAGTCCAGGAAGATGACAGAGATCAAATTTGACAATGTGAAGGTCCTCTTTTTCCCAGATTACACGATAAGGGTTCAACGCCAAAGGGGATCTTTCCTAGATGTGAAACAGAAACGTAGGCAACTGGACATTACATATTCGTTGTTCTACCCAGCAAGGCTCCGAGTGCTCTCTGAAGGGTAGACAAGATTCTTTGACACACCTCAGGGCACGTGGGACTGGCTGGAGGCCACGGGTCGGTTCTCGGGGCTCAGGCCCATGGGCGCCCCAGGTGCCAGGAATAGAGAAACCAGCGGAATGAGGAGTCGTCGTCAAAGGCCTAGGACACAGAACCAGGTCCTGTCGGTGGCACCCGACCCTGCACAAGTCAGACAGGAGCAACAGGCAGCGGTCCGAGTAGCAGAGAGGATAGCCGAAGCTACAGAGCCAAGCAGCAGAGAGGGAACTCCGATCCACCTCTCAAAAGATGAAGGTTCACCGGCAGTCGAATTATCAGACGTCGTATCGCTGCGGATGCCTGATGTTACTCCGCAGACTTCTGATGGTATCGTATAACAGCTGAGGTCGCGATGATGACATCATGAACTGTCTGAAAAATTGTATCCCACTGACATTTGGCATTCACCTTTGTATGGTTTAATACACTGGGGGGTCAGCATAATTGGAGAGATACTTGGACTTCCACATGGTGCTGGTGGGCCACTCTAGCGGAATACATTAATAGTGGCTATGACAAGAAGGCATTTGGGGATCTTAAAAGAGTGACATGTCCTATGTGGCCTTACGCCCATCATACCTTCCTTTATACAGGGAACCAGTTAGTTACACTGACAATTAATTCTTTGTCAGGGTTTGGGCAGTATCTCTAACCCTTGAGGGACCGCTCTAGTGATGTTTCTTTGTTGCCGTGATTGCTTATTCATTTTTCTTTTAGTTGTATTAGTTTCTTAGGGGGGGTTGGGCGGCGATTATGTAATCTGCCAATTCACACATGCGACTGCACGCATGTGTCTGGTCACATTTCACACTCGATTAAAGTATTGTTATGGATGACTTTACTATACTCACTTGGAATGCGCGGGGTCTCCGCACATCGTCTCGCAGGTATGCGGTCTATTCATACCTCAAGAGACACAATGTACGCATTGCCCTATTACAGGAGACACACTTAAATAGAGTCGAAATGATCCGGCTACAAAGAAAATGGAGGGATAAAGTGTATGCCACGGACTAATCATTCTTTGCATGGGGGCTCTGATCTGGATCTGCCCAGGCACGCCCTTTGCGGCAGAGGTGGTCCTGATTGACGGGGATGGTAGATATGTCTTCTTGAAAGGCCGGTTAGACGGGCGTTATGTGCTGCTGGGTAATGTGTATGCCCCTAATACAGACCAGGGTCAATTTTTCAGCTCGCTTTCCTTAGTATTGACAAAATGGTATGACATTCCATGGCTGGTTGGAGGGGATTTTAATAGCGTTCTGGACACCATTTTGGATAGATCCTTTTTTCCCCTTGAGATGCACGACCGCCACAACCAACTCGACAATGCTAAACACTTAGGTGCGGGATGGGATTTGGTCGACATAAGGAGACACCGTAATCCTAAATTGAGAATATATTTGTTTTATTCTGCACCTCACAATTTACATGTATGACTGGATAAGTCTCTGTGTTCTCCTCCCCTACTTCCCTATGGGATGGGATTGGATTACCGGCGTCGTACGCATTCTGACCACAACCCACATTATGTTACACTGACATGGGAATGCAGGACGCCTGCTATCCCTACATGGTGATTGCAGCCGGCGATGTTGGAAGACCCATCTTTCCGAGACTCAATAGGGATGACCATTAATGAGTACTTCACTCTCAACGCTGGGACCGCTTCGTCCACTATGGTGGAATGGGCTGCTATGAAAACCACAATATGAGGGAAGTGCATGGGGTTTGGCTGTGGCTTGAAGAGACAAAAGAATCAGAATTACTCGTAATGGTAAGGGACCTACTGGCATTAGAATCCCAGGTAGTGGACGGCGTTCTAGACTCCGGCCGGCTGTTGGAGGTGTGTAAAAAACATATGGAAATCCTTGAACGCCAGCGATGCCTGAACTTTGCAGCGCATTCAGCGGTGGAACACGCCAAAGCTGACAGATCTGGGCCCTTACTAGCCTGGTTAATAAAACAAGATAAACCCACGGGACCCATCACTGCAATCCAGTCGCCGGAAGGCGGACTTAAGTATATGCAGCATGAAATCCAAAGTGTACTGACAACACACTTTACTAATCTATAGGTCGGCTCTGGATGTCCCTGAGACAGCCATACACTCTTTTCTAGATGGCTTACCTTTCCTATTATCACAGCTGAGCAGCGTAGAGAATTAGATACTCCACTCACGCTGGAGGAAGTGAGAGGTACAATGCGTGCTCTGCCATATGGTAAGGTCCCGGGGTTGGACGGTCTTCCCCACAAATTTTATAAGACATATGCTGATTTGTTAAACCCCCAACTCCTGAAAGTATACACGGAAGCTCTAGAGGGTGCCTCTCTGCCACCCTCCCTGACAGAAGCAATGCTGATTACACTCTCGAAACCGGATAGAGATCCCACACAAACGAGCGCCTACCGACCCTTAGCGTTACTTAATGGGGATTACAAGGTGCTAGCAGGGGTGATGGCAGGTCGTTTGGCGCTTATCACCCCGCACCTGGTTCATCAAGATCAGAATGGCTTTGTCCTGACCCGAAACTCCACTCTAAATATCCGCATGCTTTTTAGGGTGATGCGCAGTGCGACAACGGTTTGGCCGGCAGCAGGCTGCCTTGTCTTGGACCTGGAAAAGGATTTTCACATGGTAGAGTGGCCTTATATGTTTGCTGTGTTACAACGATTTGGGTTTGGGCCATATTTCCTGAGCCTAGTCAGGCTATTGTACAGAGCTCCTGTGGTGCGAGTCCGTTTAGGAACTTTATTCTCGGACCCATACAGATCGGGGGAGGGACTAGGCAGGGATGTCCTCTTTCTCTGCTTATCTTTTCCCTGGCCGTAGAACCATTGGCTATAGCGTTGCGTCAGTCGGAAGAATGCTGGGGTATACAGTTAGGTGAAGAAACACATGCCATATCACTTTATGCAGATGACATTTTACTTTATGTTAGGGATCTGCAGGCGATACCTTCGATCATCTCGGACACACTTAGGCAATTTGCTTCCTTATCGGGCTTGGGTGTGTATTGGGGGAAATCCTTTTTATTTCCTTTTACTCCTCACACAGATGCCCCTCATATGGTAGTGGATGGTGCACTAGTGGCATGTCAACCAGTTATGTTTCGATATCTGGGGGTCCGGATTTACCATAATGACCGGGACCTCCTGGATGGCAATCTAACCAGAGCAATTACAGCCCTGCGAGCTCAAATAGAATTTTGAAAAATGCTCAATCTATCGTTGGCAGGCAAGGTAGCACTTATTAAAATGGTGATGCTGCCCAGGCTGCTGTACTACTTTGCTAACCTCCCATTGTATCTCCTGGCGTCATTCTTTCGGCCACTGGAAGGGATGATGAGAGACCGCCTCTGGAATAATACGCGCTGTAGGGTGGCACTAGCTAAATTATATTTACCTCGCACATGAGGTGGGTTAGCCCTACCCAATATGGAACATTATTACTTAGCATCCCAACTACAGTGGGTTGCAAAATGGGTAGCGGAACTACATCTTACAGATACGGTGGACTGTAGTCCCCCATACACGCTGGATAGGCTCCTTTTAATCTTCCACCCTTGCTCCAGGTCACACACTTCCCTTCCCCTCCTGGTGCAAATAGCACAGAAATGCTTTCGCAGAGCTTTGCATCTTACAAGTCATGTCAAACCATATGCGCCTACAATCCCAATATTGGGAATGCCAAAAGAAGGGGGTAGGGTTAGGGCGGCTGCACTCACGGACTGGCATGATGCAGATGTATACACATTAGGGGACCTATACATGGAAGGTACACTACGGCCCTTTCTCTCTATGACTGAAGAAGACGGCGTTCACCCCGGGCAATTTCTTAATCATGCCGCTTGGACAGCCACCCTGCTGAAACATTGGGCAATATAAAACAAGAGCTCCCGACACATCTACTGATGCAGTACGTATATGTGATGGGCACGGGACAGCATCTTATACAATGGTTCGCAGACTCAATTCGTGAACACACCTTGATTGATTTAACAACACCTGCATAACAGATGGGAGGCAGACTTGACACGACCGTATGCACAAAAAAAATGGGCCACATTGTTGGAGAGCCCGAAATGAAATCCCAGAAATGCAAGGTTTCGGCTGATCCAATTCTACATAGTTCACAGAGCATATTTAACCCCAGATAAAATTAATAGGTATTTTGACAGAGTAGACGCTTGATGTCCACGTTGCAATTGGGTAGATGCCGATTTTTTGCATATGCTGTGATAGTGCCCTAGCTTAAGTTACAGGAATACTGGAAAGAGGTGATTCAGCTGCTGAACATAAGCACAGATAGGGTCTTGCCGAACAAATGGGAGGCTTGCATAGCAGGAATATTTCCTAGAGTTAAGAAACACAGGGCTTCTTCTAGATTCTTGCTTTGGGCCTAGCGGTAGCCAAAAGGCTTGTCACGCGACGATGGAAGGCCAAAGATCCTCCACCGCTCAAAGCCTGAATATAATCCATGCTGAACTGGGCTAAGGCTGAAGCTGCCTCATTGATGAGGGAGGACACGCTTGGGCTGCATGAGCCCATCTCGACAGATTGGAACACCATTCTAACTATGCTTCAAGTGGCAATAACTCAGATGACCCCATAGATGCCCCCAACTCTAATTAATCTAGTCTGCCTCTGGGCTGTAGCGTGCTCTGGCAATGTGATGGTATGAAATAAATGTCATAAATAATATGGACGGGCCCAGCATGCAGTGGTATGATACTAAAACGGACATATCCAGCATTGCCAAACTGGATTTATTGTGGCAGGCATGGATTGCTTTCTTTTATCTGAACCTACCCTGATATCCCACTCCTTTTTTTTCATTTTTTCTTTCTTTATGATTTGCTGATAAATGTTTTATGGTTATACATAAAGTAGTTTGATCACCAACCTGTTGCAACGGCAGGACTGACTGAAGTTATTGGAGAATTTGTAGGGGGAACAAATTTGTTTGCGATAAAAGCATCCGTAAGTTGCTCACTTATTGTTATGATAGTAGGTATTAATTGTTATGAAATACCTCTGTTGTATTAGTCATAAGTAATTTTGCTACATGAACGTGGACAGGTTAGCCACCATTGGTCTGTACATGGGCACACTGCTGGAAAATATTTAGATTTCTGTAAATGTTTATTGGTCCCGCACATTTTACAGGTGGATGTATTATGTATCATATATGTCAAAATTCAATAAACAGATCAAACAAAAAAAAAATCACTTTTAACACATATGATGGTGTATAAATCGCATTTATATTCCAATGCGGAAATGCGTTTTGACTCCACTGAAAAAATTCTGTGTGCCTGTGTTTCATTCCATTAGTGCTGGAAACATTTCACAGGAAGATTTAGAAAACTTTCTAAACATGTAATTCAGTGTGTTGAAGATATTCTGATAAAAAAATCCACAAGCACAAATCACGCCCTATTTGTCATGGGCTTACAAGGCTTGCAGGGCTTGAAGGTTCACATGGCTGGAACCCTCAGCTGGGATGTCATGCAGGTACAAAAAAAAGTATCTTCTGGTTCAGCAGAAAGCATGTCAAATGCATTGCAGTCCTTTCATTGACTTTTAATGGCACTGGGCTTCAAAAGAAGTAAAACATTTCCACTTTCACAGATAATTTGGAAATGGTCCAGAAACTGATGTAAAATGGTGCACACATAACCCCCCGGATATTTATGCATATGTTTTGTGACAGTGCAGACAATAGCATTTGTACTTGGGACTCAAAATAATGTGACTAGCCTGAAGGTCTAGGGAAAGGGGGCACTTAATTTATACTGGTTGTTGCCGGTGGTGGGTAGTGGCACTTATTTTTAGGGGCCAGGAACTATTAGGGCTGAGTTTGGACAGCGCAGCTAACTAATAGATGTATTGCTAACAATATACAAAGAGTGGCAATTTGGTGTGCCTCTTTCAACCACTGCCTTTCTTTATCCAGTTTCTTTCAGCCATTGGCTTGAAACTTTCAGCACTCCGTCCATCATCTCCTTGTGTTTGCTTTGTTCGCCCTAAGTTGGCAGGGTATGCCCAGACGTGGGTCCCTTGCTCACTTTGCCACTGGATTCAAGCTAGCCTGGCTGATGAGGGCTGTTAGCCCGAAACCGGTCCCAGGATGCTTGATTCCGGTCCAGGGAAGACATGGCTTGGCAGTTCGGTCTGGACTGTTCTCATGAGGCACAGGGTCAAGACTGATTTGCATATAGCTATGTCTGAACTGGGGTGGCAAAGTGAGCTAAAGAATGATGATGGAGTCAACCCAGATCTGTGACTGGCGGTGAGCATTTGAAAAGTTTCAGCACTCCGTCCATCATCTCCTTGTGTTTGCTTTGTTCGCCCTAAGTTGGCAGGGTATGCCCAGACGTGGGTCCCTTGCTCACTTTGCCACTGGATTCAAGCTAGCCTAGCTGATGAGGGCTGTTAGCCCGAAACAGGTCCCAGGATGCTTGATTCCGGTCCAGGGAAGACATGGCTTGGCAGTTCGGTCTGGACTGTTCCCATGAGGCACAGGGTCAAGACTGATTTGCATATAGCTATGTCTGAACTGGGGTGGCAAAGTGAGCTAAAGAATGATGATGGATTCAACCCAGATCTGTGACTGGGGGTGAGTGTTTCAAAAGTTTCAGCACTCCGTCCATCATCTCATTGTGTTTGCCTTGAAACTTTCTCTATCACGTGTTGGCAAAGCCCAGGTGTTGGAAATGGCCCTTTTTGCAGGGTTATCCCCAAACATTTTGCTTCTTCCTCCTATTTTTTCCTGACCTGTGTTTGTTGGCTATAGGACTCTGGGCACTTTACCACTGCTGATCAGTGCTAAAGTGCATATGCTCTCTGTGTAAATTGTTATTGTGATTGGTTATCAATGATTGGTATATTTGTTTTACCAGTAGGTCCCTAGTAAAGTGCACTGAGTGTGCCAGGGCTGGTAAATCAAATGCTACTAGTGGGCCTGCAGCACTGATTGTGCCATCCACATGAGTAGCACTGAAAAGATGTCTCAGGCCTGCCACCACAGTGCCTGAGCGCAGTTTAACTGCCATGTTGGCTTGGCAAGTGCACCCACTTGCCAGGCCTTACCCTTCCCTTTTCTTACACATAGGGTACCCCTATGGTTCGCCCAAGGTACCCCTCTGGGCAGGGTGCAGTGTATGTGAAAGGTAGGACATGTACTGGTGTGTGTGACATGTCCTGATAGTAAAATACTGCCAATTTCGTTTTTCACTATTAAAAGGCTATCTTGCCCCATAGGACAGAATGGGGAATGCTTTGTAACATTTTACAAGCATATCTTCCCATAGGAGTAAGATTGAAAAATGGAGTTTGGTATCCCTGAACTCAGAATTTGATAACACATCTTTTAGTAAAGATGGGGGTATATTCTCAAGGACTTATCGCCGATTTATTGGCACTTTAGCACCGCAAAAGTGGTGATAGACTTATCGCTCCATTCACAAGCTGGTGCAAACTGCTGACATCGCCAGTTTTCCCGCGATAGCTGCCGCAAAACACATCGCCACGGATGAGAGCGACAACTAACGCTAATGATATGCAGAGTAGGCGTTCCCGTGCAAAAACACACGAAAACACCACTTCGTGATATTCCCAACGAGCAGCCAGATCAGCGATGCGATCCGAAAACAGGCGATAATGCGCGTTAGCTGCAGGGAAACAACACCTGCCTCTTACTGGTGTTAAGCAGGACGACAACCTGCAGTATGAAAGGGAGCCCAGCCTAGAACCACATCTGAAGACCAACAGATGCCATGGAGACAATGATCATGCAGCCTGGAGACCCAAGAGGGCCACAACACCCACCACAACCACCCCCCGGAAACCCCCCCCCAGGTCATGAAGTCCAGTAGTCAACAGTAGTGGAAAAACAGAACTTTAATACAAATACATAAACAACAAGACGAAAAGCACAGCCAACGCGTTCCATTCCCAACAGGGAACTCCACCAGAGCAACTTGGGGATCCAATAAACTGCAAATGCTGCGGGAACTCCCCAATACCATTCCATATTCCGAAATCAGTAGTCAGAAACCTGTTGGAGAAATGGTGACAATGGTCAAGCGTCCACATAGCCACAAACGTAAACTGGTACAGTGTATTGCACTTGGACAAACCGGAATGCATACAGGTATGATGAATCCAGTCCAAATATACTGTAACAGAAGTCTGTGTGCTCGTAATCTCCGCAGGAAAGAAAAGGAAGGTTACGACCACACAAACATCTGTTACGGTCTCATCATGCAGGATTCATCATACCTGTAAACATCATGGTATGTATCATCTTGATACCCCTGCACCTTCACTTCCCCCATGTTGTGCATGAACAGCTGGAGACCATGCAAGGGAATAACGCCATAGCTGCCTTACCGCACGTGTCGAGGGCAGTTGACTGTACACATGTACCACTTGTGCCCCCTGCCGACCCTGCACACAATTACCGCTACAGAAAGCACACGCATTCCATCAATGTGCAGGCGATAGTGGACCACGGGGGACAGTTCACCAATGTCGTCGCCAATTTCACAGGCAGTGTGCATGATACATACATCTTCCGACAGTCCATCATCAACCAGCGCTTCCAGGATGGCACCCATGGCAATGCACTGCTCATTGGTAAGTACTAACTGAACACACCACACACCTCAACTCCACAATCACACAACTCACAACTGTGGGAGAGCACACGTAACAAAATCACATACAACATGCCAAACAACATGCCCAACTACTGGACACAACAACACAAGTAACCGTGGTAACAGGGGCCAGACATGTAGACAAACCATCCACAAAGGCAGAGCCCCTCTGCCACACAATTGCAGAATGTGGGGAGAGGTGGGAACCAAGAATGTGCGAAGGAGGCAAGTGACCCAACACAAAGAAAGGACACAATGCCAAGTGTTGCGGAGATGTGCTGGACAGACTGCAGTATGCAGAGCACAGACATGTCCATGTGGACATCTACTGCTGGTGTATGCAGTGTAGTGGACAGTGGACGCAAACAGGTTACCCCAGGCAGTGTGGAAGCCCTTGGACATGTAGCCATGTGGTCCCCCCCTGTAAGCCGGAGCGGAGCGGCCTTGGCCGGCGTATGTCGGAAATGAATACCCCAGGGCCCTGGGCGTGGTCCAGTTCCGGGATGGCCACCACAGTAACTACTGCTTGTGTCTCTGTGTCCGCCATATCGTGACCATAGGCCTACACACACGTGCCCGACCACAATCAACGGCCGCATTCACACTGGAGACGAGGTGACTACGTCCCAAGCCAACCCGTGCACATCTCGTCAGCGCATGCAGGGCCGTGTCTGCCAGGGCAGCGCCCCCCACCCAGCCACGAGGCCACCGCAGTGACCGGTGGTGCCTGCGCGATCCTGTGCGCCTGCTGCACCCCAGCCATGGTCCCCAGACCAGACCGCCGCCCAGCGATGACTGCCCGCCCCTGCGCACCCAGGCCTCAATGCTCACCTGCCGCCAACGGCGTGTCTCCAAGAGGGCCCTCCACGTGCCGGTGCAACCTCCTCAGCCGATGGCTGGATCCAGTGCCACAGGCCCCCAGCGCACCCTGCGGCACCGCAGAGTCATGTGTGTGCTGACTGCTTCCTGCGTGTACACTGCGGTCCAGCAGGGCTCACAAATCAAATCGAGTCCTGATATGCTGGACGCCGTATCGAGGCCAATGCATCATCGCAGGCTGCACACCTGCTCAGCTCTTCAGGTGGGCCTAACTCAGTGCAACCACCTTGAGCGCCTTATTATCCCCCGGTTTTCTAAATCCAGAATAGGAGGACGGTCCTTTTCCATTAAAACCGCAACCTTGTGGAACTCCATGCCGGACCACATTAGGAAAGCTAAGTCGGAACTTATCTTTCGGAAGGCTTTGAAGACTTGGCTCTTCAGCCTCCCTTAGTACACAGTGATTCGACATTTTTAGCTTCCCCTCACCTTCATCTGTATCCGCTAGCGCCTGGACACCTCCGTTGGGGGTAGCTGTGCACTTTATAAGCTTAAATAATAATAATAATAATAATAACGCAAGTCATCGCCACGTGGTGGTAGGCCCGTGCCGGACCCAGGCCATCGGGTGCCACCAACTCAGTGCAACGCAAGTGATCGCCATGTGGCGGTAGGCCCGTGCCGGACCTAGGCCAACGGGTGCCACCAACTCAGTGCAATGCAAGTCATCGCCACGTGGCGGTAGGCCTGTGCCGGACCCAGGCCATCGGGTGCCACCAACTCAGGGCAAGTCACGGACCCTTTATGATTGTGTTCCGTGGATGTGGACGCCATCATGTCACCTCTGGCAGTGGGGGATGTGCTGTGGTGGGCCCCTTTTATTGGCAGGGTCACATGTCCTGTGACACCTGTGCTGGATGGGTGTGGTGTGGGTGTAAACCAGCCCTCAGGGAGTGGCTGTGGCATGCTGACGACTAGACCAGTGACCAGCAGATCACTACAGGGAAGACCTGGGACATGTAGCTGTGTCGTCACCCCCTGTGAGCGTAAGCGGAGTGGGCTGGGCTGGCGTATGCCAGTCCAGCGTAGGGGTGAGAACAATGAGCCCGGAGCCCTGGGCGTGGTTCAGTTCTGGCCTGGACAAGGAATTAACCAATGCGTGTGCCTCCGTTGTAGTATCTGCGCCACCCGGGCCGCAATCGGCAATGTTGCACCCTGTGACCCAAGCCCCACAACATGTGCAAAATGGACGTGAGGGGGAATCAGTGACCCTACATTCATCCATACTGTCATACTTGAAGGATCATAGACATGACACATCTGTGTGAATTTGAATGTTTTATTCACATCCAGTGGAGTGTTGCAGCTGGAGCAGTACAGGGCCATGCACACCCCACTTGACATTGTTGCCCCATGGAGGGCCAGCCAGAGTCCATTAGGGAAGGACAGGTTCATCGGAAGTGGAAGAGTTCAGTCCGCAGTCTGATTGCTGTGTCATTGGTAACCAAACAGAAAATGGCAGTCCATGTCGAGGTCAAAGGTGAGTGCCGCAGAGTGTATCGGGGGACAGTGGAAGGTGATGATGCAAAGGGCCGAACCAAGCTGAAACTGGCCATATGGCGGAGATGAATGCTACCGCTTCCTCATTACCACAACGGCAGTCTCATCCACATCATCGTCCTCTGATGTGTGATGTGCCTCACCTGTGGGTGTTGGTGTTTCGGCTGCAGCACTGTGTGGCACTGACACATCAGGGGCCAGAGGTGGATTGCCGGCCGCACTGTGTGGCAGTGACACATCAGGTGCTGGGGGTGGAATGTCTGCCGCACTGTGGGGCACTGACACATCAGGGGGCGGGATGTGGATGGTGTAGGAGCAGCAGCATTCATCTGCGCCAGGCCATGTGGCAGCAATGCCATGATGAGGATCTGCAGGGCATGGTAGATCCCAGCCACATCTCGCTGATGTGCAGCCGTGGCAGCCATCCTTTCCGCCTCCATCCACACCGAGTCCTCCATGAGCTTCTGCATGTGTCCCAACTCACGGCTGAGATCGCTGGAGCCACTCTGACTAGACAGGTGTTCTTGTCTCCGAGTCATGACTCCAGCGATGTCAGCCATGGCTCATTGGAGACCATGGAGCGGACTGTGGGTGTCCGTTAGGGACTGTAAGTGGTCCCTGATGGGACGTAGACACCCATGGATGGCATCAAGTTTGGCTGCCATGAGGTCGAACCCCACCCGCACCTGCTCAGCCATCTCCTTCTGGCCCTCCAACACACAGCGTTGAAATGCCATGTGTTGGTCGTGGGGATCCTGGGAGACAGCCGGGGTGGTGGGTGCTTCCTGCTGTGTGGTCTGTGCAGGGGGTGGGGTCTCCTCAATGCAGCTGGGCTGCCCTGCTCATGGAGGTGGGGTGCCGAAGCTGTCCATGAGCTCTTGGAGGGCATCGGTGTCGAAGGTGGGGAGGTCCTCCTGATCATCAGGGAGGAGGTGTTCGGTCTGCTCTGCAGGAGGTGATGATTCTCCCTCTGCAATGTAAAGGGGAGATGCAGTTTAACAGTGTGTTCCATGTATGTTCACGCATTGGGCAAGTTTCCAAACAGACTGCATGACAATGTACATTGTGGGGAATATTCCCAAGAACGTGCGATAATCATCGCCAAAAAAGGCTAACGCAGGTTTTCATATCGCCGTCTATCGTGGGAAAATAACTCAGTGTTAACGTTGTATTCCCAACACGGCGGTAACATGCAATAGTTTCCCGATAACGCGTCAAATGTCAGCGATACAACTACCACGACGGCGATAAAAAAGGAAACCCGAACGTGAAAAAAGTTGCGATGGGCCCAACTGCGATAGAAAAATCGGCGTCAAGCAGCGGCAGGCTTGCAATTCCCATGTCAGGCGGGAAAAATCACCATAAAAGCAGCAAAAAACCCAGAAATAAATAAAAAAAACATAACTGCGAAGCACAATGGAGGGCGCTGGAGCAAGTATAGAGGACAACCCGAACCCCACAATTCCCACGGAGGACCAGCCTGGGACCTCGGGGCCAGGGAAGGGCAAGGAGAAGAAGAAGACGCAGTTCAGTTCGCAGGAAAACAGGATCCCGATAACGGAGGTGACACTCCCACCATCTAATTGCCATTGGTGAAATTGACAGCACTAAATGTTGCACATACACTTGTCAGAGAGATGTGCCAATGCAGAGGAGTGACATGCACACAGGGAATGTGTCTAGGAATGAATTTATTTGCACATGCTGTGCCTGTGGTCATTTTGACCTGTCCCATGATTGCTAAGGACAGTCCCTATGTGACGTGCTTATTAGAAGGAATTGTGAATGATAGTGTCCCTTCGGGCTATTCCAGCTGCTGCTGCACTGTGGTGTGGTCCACCTGCCTCATCCCCATCGTCATCGTCCGGTGAATCTGGCACTTGTTCCATGAGGCATTGGTGCGTACACATATGTTGTGCAACACACAACTTGCAATGATCATCTTGCACACTATTTGCGGGCTGTACAGGAATCTTCCACCTGTGATGTCCAGGCACCTGAAACGTGACTTCAACACGCCAAATGAGCGCTCCACAATGGCCCTGGTGCGTATGTGGGCCGCATTGTACTGCCTCTGGGCCTGGGTGTTCGGGGCTCGGAGGGGTGTCATCATCCACGGGCAGAGTGCATATCCTTGATCACCTGTGACAGGGGAGAGAGATGTATCAATCTGTGGTTCGGCATTCTGTGTTGGCAGGCTCATCAGTATATTGGTGTGTGATGTGTGGGACTTTGGGATACATGTCTGACATGTCTTGCATGTGGCAAATGAGCGGCATCCATGTGTAGTACGTTGCCTCACAGCTGCTCCTCACCCCCCCGAGCCTATTTACTTGTGTGCGCTGCACGGTTGCATCACTTGCACTCCTAGGACACACCATTGTCATGACTGTCTGCGCATGTCTACAAGCCTGACAACGACACTGTGATATTGGCCGTTGAAGGTGGTCAGCCACGTGTGTGTAGGCCTATGGTCAGGATATGTCGGAAACAGAGACACACGCAGTAGTTGCCTTGGTGGCCATCCCGGAAGTGAACCACGCCCTGAGCCCCGGGCTATTGATTCCCACTCCTACGCTGGCCCAGCCCACTCCGCTTACGCTTACAGGGGGACGACGACATAGCTACATGTCCAGGGTCTACCCCACTGCCTGAGGTAACATGGTTGCGCCCACTGTCTACGACACTACAAACACCAGCAGTATGTGTCCACATGGACATGTCTGTGCTCTGCATACTTGAGTCTGTCCAGCACATCCCCGCCACACTTGGCATTGTGTACATTCTGATTCATGGGTCACTTGCCTACCTCGCACATACTTGGTTCCCGCCTCTCACCACATTCTGCTATTGTGTGGCAGAGGTGCCATGACGTGGATGGCTTGTCTACATGTCTGGCCCCTGTTAACACAGTTCCATGTGTTGTCGTGTCTGGTAGGTGGGCATGTTGTTTGGCATGTCGTAGGTGATGTTGTAACATGTGCATTCCCACAGTTGCGAGTTGCATGATTGTGGAGTTGAGGTGTGTGGTGTGTTCCGTTGGTACTTACCAACGAGCAGTGCATTTCCGTAGGTGCCATCCTCGAAGCGCTGGTGATGATGGACTGTCGGAAGATGTAGGAATCATGCACACTGCCTGGGTAGTTGGCGACGACGTTGGTGAAGAGTCCCCGTGGTCCACTATTGCCTGCACATTGATGGAATGCATGTGCTTCCTGTTGCGGTAATTGTGTGCAGTGTCGGCAGGGGGCACAAGTAGGACATGTGTGCAGTCAATTGCCCCCAACACGTGCGGGAAGCCAGCTATGGCGTAGAAGCCTTGCTTGGTCTCCAGCTGTTCCTGCGCAGTGTGGGGGAGGTGAAGGTACTGGGGTACCAAGCTGATGATGGCATCCAAGACAGGTGTGAGGAACTTTGATAGGGCTGGCTGTGAGACTCCTCCGACTCTGGCAGTTGTTGGTTGGAAGGTACCAGAGGCCAACAGGTGCAGCACAGCCAGCAGCTTTGTCTGCGGAGCGATGTTGGTTCTCCGCTGTGTTGGTACCGTCAGCCTGTGGGCAATGTGGGTCAGGATGCGGAGGATGGTCATCCTTTTGAGCCTGTAGTGGGCAATGACTTTCTCTGGCATTAAGTCTCGGAGGCTGGTGCGTTTTCGGAAGGACCGCTGTCTCATTCTGCGCTGCCTCGTGGTAGTCCGGGGGGGGGTGGTCCTGGGGGGGGGTGGGGGTCCTGGGGGGGTGGCGGTGGGTGTTGTGGGCCTCTTGAGGCTCCGAACTGCATGATCAGTAGCTCCATGACATGTGTTGGTCTTCAGATGTGGCTCTGGGCTGGGCTCCCTTTTATACTGCAGTTTGTCGTCCTGCTTAACACCAGTAGAAGTCAGGTGTTAAATTCCTGCTTCTAACGCGCCTTATCGCCTGTTTTTGGATCGCATCGCAGATCTGGCTGGTTGTTGTGAATATCGCGAAGTGGAGTTTTCGTGAGTTTTTGCACGGGAACGCCTACTCTGCATATCATTAGCGTTAGTTGTCTCTCTCATCCGTGGCGATGTTTTTTGCGGTAGCTATCGCTGGTATACTGGCGATGTGGGGAGTTTGCACCAGCTTGTGAATGGGGCGATAATTCTTTCGCCACTTTTGCTGCGCTAAAGTGCTGTTAACTCGGCGGTGAGTCCTTGAGAATATGCCCCTGTGACTGTTTAGGAGGAGCTGCCTATTTGGAGCGGGACAGTGGACATTTGTGCACCATCAGGGATGTGGGGTTGTACTTGTCCATTTTCATGTCACAGTTTCCTGCTATGCCAAATGTGATTGTCCAGTTTCTACACACAAGCAGCAGCAGTTGTGTCCTCTGTTCTGTTGTGAAAGTGTTGCAGTTTGTACCACATTGTTGTCAATGTTGATGTGCTCTGATGCTTGTGTGTGTGTGCTGCATTGTGAGAGAGTCGCCCCTGCAGCTCAGACTTTGCTTGGCCTTCTCCCTTTCAGGCAGTGTGCCTTTGACTTCTGTGCTTATGCAGTGCTGAGATGTTGCATAATTGGGTGAATTGGGCTCTTGGTGGGAGTTGGGACTCTTGGGCATGGTTTGTCCGCAGATGTCTTGTTGCCGTCAGGGGTTGTTTGTGCACGAGGATGTGTCAGTATGTGACCTGATCCTTTCTGGATGTTGACCACACTCAGCCACCTCGGTGTCGTGGCGTGTCATGATGAGTGGCCTGCAGACATGCTCATTGTCATGCAGTGTCACTTGCATTGTCAGTGTGGCTCACGGATCCGCAGCTTTGCTGGGTTCAGCACATGTGCATGTGTTTGTTGTGAGATTGGTGATGTGTGGGGAGGACCCCTCTGGGCACATCGTGGATGGGGGACTACTTGCTGTTTCTATGTGTGCTGCAGTATGGCAAGGAGATCAGGGACATGATCCAGAGTCATTGTGGTTGCGCAGTGTGCCATACTTCATTGTGCATGTGTGCCATTGTGCCCATCTCCCCCCGTCCCCCCAGTCCCTGGTGGTTACTCACCCTGTTGCTGTTGTGTCAAGTCATGATGAGCAGTGTCCGGTCTCCCGACTCCTGCCACCGTCTCCACACTGATGACTGTGGATACCATTTCCTCCATCTCATCCAGCTCCTCCTGTGGCGCAGGGCTCCCACCCCCAGTCTGCATTGCTGCTTTGCATTTGTTTGCGAGTTTCTGTTTGGTTTTGCGCTTCACGTCATTCCAGCGCCTCTTGACCTCGTCCATTGTCCTCCTCAGCACACCGACTGCATTCACCTTGTCCACGATGGACTGCCATGTTCCATTTTTTGTTGCCAATGACACAGTGGAGGTGACTAACAGTTGTTGATGGTGTTCGACCACCTCTGTAATCAGGATCCTGTTTTCCTGCGGACTGAACCGCGTCTTCCTCTTCTTCTTCTCCTTGCCCTTCCCTGACCCCAAGGTCTCAGGTTGGTCCTCTGTGGGGCTTGTGGGGTTTGGGTTGTCCTCTGTACTTGCTCCGGCTGCCTCCATTGTGCTTCGCAGTTGTTATGTGGTTTTTTTTGTTTGTTTTTTGCAGATTTTATGGTGATTTTTCCCCCCTGACGTGGGAATTGCAAGCCTGGCGCTGCTTGTCGACGATTTTTCTATCGCGGTTGGGCCCATCGCAACTTTTTTCGCGTTTGGTTTTTCGCCGGCGTGGTAGTTGTATCGCGGACATTTGAGGCGTTATCGGGAAACTATTGCATGTTACCGCCGTGTTGTGAATACGACTTTGTCACAGGGTTATTTCCCCGCGATAGACGGCGATATGAAAAATTGCGTTAGCCTATTTTGGCGATGTTTATCGCACGTTCTTGTGAATATCCCCCATGGTTTTTAAATTGTGTGTTTGAAAATACTACTTTTAGAAAGTGGCTATTTTCTTGTTCAACCTTCCTGTGTGCCTCTGTCTGTTTGTGGATTGACTGTCTGGCTTTGGGGTGACAGGGGCTGGGGATGTGCAGTGGCTCCAGAGAGTCTGGATGAGTCAGCACTAGGCTGAATTGGCCTGATCTGCATTGGGAGTGGTGGGAGGGGTAGCACCTGTACCTGAATAGGGCTGTGCCTGCCTTCCACAATGCTGGCTCTGCCCCCTGTGGTGTGTCTGGGACCAAGGCCCACACTGACAAAGGAAGTTGTTGTGCACTGGCACAGTGCCCCCAGAACTGGTTTGAACTGGGCTCAGAGCCCCTTGCACAAAGAGAACAAAGACATTTTGGGGTATAAGTATTGGACCTGAATTTTAGATCATCCCTGGAATTCAAGAGGAACCTTTGCCAAGGAGAAGAGCTGGAGAGATTGAGGAGAAGTACTGCCCTTGCTGTGTGTCTGGGGTTGGCCTGCAGTTGCTGTTTCTGCCAAGGAAAGGAGCAGGACTTTGCTGTGTGCTGCGTCCCCTGCTTGAAGGAGATCTCCAAGGGCCTGAAATGAGCTGGCCTCCTGTTCAGAAGTCTCAGGGACACAAAGACTTCACCCCCAGCTCCCCTGAACTCTGCTGTTGTGAGTTCTAACCTGCCTTGAGGTGCCTGTGCCAGTTTTGGGCCTCTGGAGGTTGTTGCTGCTGTTTGGGAGCTGGAAGAGAGAAGAAACTCAAAGAACTACAGAAACCGACGCATCGCTCTTCTTGCGGCTGTTTTTCCGACGCATCTTCACGGCGCGAGAAGAATTTCCACGCATCTTCACGGCGTGAGAAGAATTTCCACGCATCTCTGCGCCGCTGCGAAAACCGTCGCAGCGCCTGTCATCGCTGCAAGAATCGACGCATCGAGGGATCACGGCTGAAGAGGACCGACACAGCGCTGCGCAACGCCGCCACATCGATCACCGACGCATCCCGAAGATCCACGCATCGTACCTGTGTGGCACGCCTTCCCGACGCATCATCTGCGGACCGGAACCGGCACAAAGAATCGACGCATCACTCTCTATACAGACCGGAATCGACGCAACCATCCTCTGCATGCAGCGGGACTGTCGCATCGCCTCCTCAGGGTCTCAGGAGTGTCGCATCTCTTTGTTTTCCGACGCTGCAACTGTTTGGCTTGGTGAACTTTGACGCAACTACAGGAACTTTGGTGAAAAGTCACGCATCCATAGTTTTCTATGGTACAAGTTCCTGAAACCTTTTGAAAGTCATATTTTTAACTGTGTATGTTGGATTTTTGTCGTTTTGGTCTTGTTTAGTTTAGCTAAAGATATTTTATTTTTCTAAACTGGTGTGGTGTCCTTTTGTGGTGTTTTCACTGTATTACTGTGAGTGTTGGTACAAATACTTTACACATTGCCTTTGGGAGAAGCCTGTCTGCTCGTGCCAAGCTACCAAGGGGGTGAGCAGGGGTTATCTAAAGTGTGTATCCCCCTTACCCTGACTAGGAGCAAGGGTCCCTATTTGGACAAAGGTACCTACCTCTGCCAACTAGAGACCCCCATTTCTAACACCAGGTTAATATCCATTTCACCTAACTGGTTGTTAGGATGTATCCTTCCTCCTCCACTTTAGTTTTTGCACTGATTTGCATGAGAGACTGCTTTACAACTCAAGCCCTCTGTATGCTCCTGCTGGCACCTTCCTATCCATTACTAGCACATTAACCCAGACCTTTATGCTTCGCCAATAATTATTTTTCATCATCAGGCTTCGATCTATAGAATGGCAATTAAAGGTTGAAGAAAAGAGAAAAAAAAAGTTAGGGAAACGGTCAAAAAGTGAGGAAACAAGAATGGAAAAGAACCTTAATGAGAGGCATAATCAGTCAGGAAATGTAGTGTGGTGCAAGAAAGGAGCATAAGGTGGTGTCATGACTAGACAGCCTGGGTATTCTGCAGCCACAGAGTGTCTCCCTAGAAAAACTTTTGTCCCTCTGCACTTGTCTTTTTACAAATTATGTGCCGGAAAAGGTGACAATGCAGGGGTTGCGCTCTCCTTTTGACATCTGAGTAACGGATGCCACCTTTTTACTCAGGCGAAGGCAATGCACTTATATCCCAAATCTCACAGCACCTATGTGCTGCACAGAGGTCCAATATTATTTGTATTTTTCTATGAGGAGTTGATACTTTCCCTATGCTGTGGTTGCTATGCTGTTGCTACGGCAACATCCTCCCCTTCCTTGCTTCGGGTTTTGCCAAACGTTTGAGAAGCAACTAATGTATTTACACACAGACAGGCGCACACGTTCACGACGAGAGAGTGGAGCCGACGATAAAAGGAGGAGCGTCAGGTTTCCTATCAAAGCGAGATCTGGCATCTCGGGGGAAAAAAAGTGGCATTAATAATTTTATAAGGTGCAGTTACACCAAGAGGCGCTGAGTTACGGCGCTGGATCTGTGCCCCTCTGTAGCCCGGTCCTGCAGCCTGTGGAAGCGATAGCAGCAGGTGGAGCTCCCCAGCAGTGCCATCTCCTCAGTGGCAGACACCAGAGCAGCCTCGTCCGCCCTCGCGCCAGAAGTCAGGGCACGCGCCAGAAAGCGGAACTGTATCACACATCTGGATTTTATTTTCAAATTATTGGCACAGTTTAGTGAAAGCGACAACATGCCAATTGCACACTTGACTGAGCTATGGAAGAAGATAGAGATCGAGCATATGGAAATAGAGGTGAGCTAAAAAGCATGCAGGGTTCATTTAAGGTTGGCTTGCCAGGAGTTCTAAGTTCAAAGTACTGTCTTTCTTTCTTTCTTTCTTTTTCTTTCTTTCTTTCTCTCATATTTGTACCACTTATATTTGGATGTTTCTTCATTTTTTATCCTCTATTTGGCTCTGTTCTTTCTGATTTTGTTCGGACTTTTTTGTTTGCTCTTTCTTTCTTTTTTTCATTCTCTCTCTTTTCTTTCTTTGACACTTCCACAATTTCTTCTTATCTTTCTTTTTCTTCCTTGTCTGCTTTCTTTTTTTATCTTTTCTTTCACACTTCTACACTTACATTCCTTCTCCCTTTGTTTTGAACTGTCGCTGTTGCACTCTTTCTTTATTCCTTTCTTTTCTTCTTTTCCTTCCATCTGTCTTGTCTATCCGGCTCCTCACTTCTGCCGTCCCCTTTAATCAAATGAATGAGATGCCTGCAGAAGCAAACGTTCCTCGTTCATTTTTCGCATTTCTGTGGTAAACCTACCTGTTGATACTGCTCTTGCTGCGTAGTAAGAATCACTGTGTTGAAGTAAGTGATTTCTTGTCAGGTGGCAGCTTTTGGAAACATGAGGCTACGACAGAAACTGACTATGCCGGGCTTTGTTTATGAACACGAAATCTGAATGAACGAACATTTCTAGCAGATGTGCGTAAGAAGTGAGTAAGAAGTGGGTGCAGAGGGATATGAATGAATCAAGCTAGCTGCTTTTTCTGTGTGGCAACAACACTTGCATCTGCAACGGTTTTCTGAATTAAATAAACTAATCTGATACCAGACGATTAAAATATGTCAATCAAGCAGCATCGCTGAGTTAATCCTTACCTAGTAAGTCAAAATGTCCAGCGTCTACCAAACTGCCTCCCAAAATCGTCGAATTAAGGAGCTCTCTGTCCGCGCACAAATACTGTCACAATCTCTGCTTGGGTTACTTGTCTAGTCATCTGACACAATCGACGCGTGGATATCTGAAATAACATCTCTTTTCATGCATCTGAAAAAATATATCAGCCCTGATTGAAATTGCGCCGTTTGTTGTTTTTGCCACAAAATTGTTAATTCGATTTTAGTTCCGACCCACTGTAGCTAGTGTAAATGAAGGATTTCCAGCACTTAAATGTGCAATACTTTGAAATCGCTGAAGCGAAATTGTCACTTTTTGTGATGACAAATAACTGATCTCCTTACATAAATAAAACATAAATGAACGAGTTCAATGCATTTCAAAGCATGATGCGAGATCATTTTTGGCTAGATAGTGAATTACGTTGTCTCACCTGCAAGTCTCTTGTGACGTCACCTAATGACTCTAGGGAATAGGTCTGCCAGTGCTGTCTGGGCTGTCAGAGACCTGAGTTGGATTTCATTGGACCATGTTAAATCCTGTGTTGTATATGGCTGCCAACTATCTCTGCTTCAAATCTAGGCTTCTTTTTTGGGATTTTAGTGACTTTACTCCTTCCCATAAGTAATCCCGTGCAGATTCCTAGCTTTATTTAATTGTTTGCTGGGAAATGGTCCTTCTGTCGTTCTCTTAAAGATGTGATGCTGGGCATCACGTTTTTAAGCATCACCTGGGATGCTTAAAAACGTTCAATCACAGCCAGGGAAGGGTGACTGAAGGTCTGGGAACCGAATGGGCAGCAGGAGGGGCGAGCTTACTGCAGACATTAGGGGAAGGGGAAATCGCAAAAGCATTTGCGAGGTACATCCATGATGCTGCTTCCTTAAAAAAAAAGTGATGGGTGAAATGTCTCAAATAATTTCAGTCACTTGTAAGCACTCTGCTCTGCATTCTAGTTCATCGTTTTTGTGAGGAGTATGCCGCACTAATCAGAGATTGGCTATACGCAAATCTGCCTTGGTTCTCCTCTAATAGGTACAGTCCAGCTTAATTGCTAGGACCAATCCCCTTCAGACAGGAACACAATTAACTCCAGACCACTTTCGAGCATTTGGACCGAGGCTGAATGGCTAAGATTAATTCAGACTTTACTTCCATTGGGCTGTTGATTATTGCAGTAGACACTCTAAGTGTGACGTGTATGCCCAAATGGGGTTTTGTGTTCACTGTGATATAGGATTCAAGCTGCACTGCACCTCACTGACAAGGACCAATTAGGCTGAAACCAGCGTGGGATTGCCTGAGTGCCCTTCTGGAGCAGAACTGTCCTGGCAGTAGAAGCTATTTTTATTGGAGCAGCAGCAAGATGGATTTACATATGGCTACTTTCTGTCTACAGTGGCAGAGTGGGCAAAAGACAATGGACCGGAATGCAGCCAAGAGAAGTTTCCAGTGGCCAAGAAAGGTTGCCAGTGGCCAAGATTAAATCATACATTCCAATTATCATGGTGTTGTAAGCTGAATCCTTTAACGACAAAGCTGTATTCAGAGGGAGTACGTCTAAGACAGCTGCTATCCCCAGGTTACTTAGGGCCTGATTTAGAGTTTGGCAGGCAGGTTACTCCATCACAACATTGGAATGTTGAGCGCTCCATTAAAGACAATGGAGTCGCTTTGAGCTTCCAATGGCTGATAAATGCCCAGAGCTCCAACATTTCAAGGTTTGTCTTTCACAGCAACAGCTGTGAACAAAGGCCTCACGGAGCCCGAGGGGATTTCAACCCCCTCCGGCTCCGTGAGGCCTTTGTTTTACTATTTAGACCATTCTGCCCTCATGGGGTGAAATGTTCTAATAGCCTTATAGCCCTCTGTGGCTGGGCTATACTGGCTATTAAAGGCCCACTCCCTTCCGTTCGGGTCTTTAACACTGGAGCGGGCCTTTAAAAGCTGGTATAGCCTGCTACAGCGGGCTATAAGGCTATATTAAAAGTGCCATAGGATATAATGCATTTGTACTAAGGGAGACAGGATATCTGTTACAATTATGAAGGAGTAACTCGTCTGCCAAACTCTAAAACAGGCCCTTAGTTTTGTAGGTCAAATCATTGTCACAACCTTGCCCTACATGCAGCACCAACTGAGCATCAAGTTGCTCCTAATACTGTAGTAAGTAAGCTTACTCTAGCTTAAGCAGAGACAACGCTGTTCACCCAAGATAAATGTCACTGCATATTGAGGTCTTGATGTTGCGTTACGCCAGGCATAAGATGCCTGGTAAAGGGGCAGTGTTTCCAGATTAACACTTCTGTACTGTTTTTGCAGGTGACTGCAATTTTGGTAGTAGGAGGTTAGTAAATACCTGTGTTTGTCGTTGTTAAAACCTACCCTCACTTAGGTTCTTCCCTTATTTATGTACTTTTTAATAAGCGTGTCATACCCTTTGAAATGTACAATATTCATAAACTTTGCACTAGTGCAGTGAAATTTTGCGCAAAGCTATCAGTGCAAAAACAGCATTTTTATTAAATGACAAGCAAAAACAATATTTGCTCTGGCTGACCAGCGCAAATTTTTGTTTTCATGTACCGGTCAGTTAGTGCATACGTCACTTATGCATCATTCATGCAGTGCAAAGGTTGAATTGAATTTGCACTTCTCTGGTGCAGTATTACATTGATCAGTCCAAATCTTTGTCTGGTATTATTGTTGTCTCAATGTCGAAAAAGCTTATCTGTTAATTCTATATGTGCATATGTAATTATTATGAGATTAATGTAGGGGGGTCTTTCGCATTCTCCTGCTTAAGGGCAAAAGGTTTAGGGGTGCCGAAACATAGTGAAAATAGTTATGGTCGTGCATGTTTATGTGCAAATGAAAATATAAAAACATAGGCCCTTTGCTCAGAAGTGTTTTGCAGTTGCAAATCCTATATTTGGTCAAAATCACAGGGGTTGAGATCACAAAACACCTTTTATAAATGCAGTAAAGCCATTTTACGAGTCAGAAAAATATTTTTAACTTGTAAAAGGCCTGTTGCGATTCATTATTAATGGCAAGCAGAAGAGAACATCAAATAGGTGTCCCTCTCCTACTTGGTGTTTGCAGTGGTATGTATCAATGGTTTGTGACTGTGGTCTTAGCAGTCGCAAACCATTGAACAGTTACCGGTTTCTGAGGGGTGATGGTAACTGATTTGTAAAGAGGAAGCTGTTCATGTAGCACAGATTCCACTTTGGCAGTTGTGTCATTGGCCCTGGGGGAGGGGGTGGGAGTGTGTAGAGGCAGACAGGAAGCATTTTTTTTTTTTTAAAAGCGGCACCTGTCCCTTTAATAGCCAAGGTAAAAAAAAAGTATTTCCTGTCTGGAAATGGAGGGATGGCAGTCAGCTGTCCCTTCTAGGCCTCCATCCCTGCAGTCACCGCTGACCACAGGGTTCTCAAATTTACACCTTCCTAATTAATATTCATTAGGCGGGTCATTTTGCGATCCCCTGCAAATGGAGAATTTGCAGTGCGACCTATTAGTATAGAAGTTGAAGTGAAAATTACATTCCCATTCACAAAACAGTCGGTGTGCAAATTGCACATCTCCTTTTGCTAATTGGAGTAGTACATCATGCCCATGAAGCATATATTTTTTAAAGCTTTTGCTTCTCTTTTTTTATGCATTTGTCAATTCTCTACCAGCGCCTCCGAGCTCCTTTATTGGACTAGTGCATGGTGCCTAGGGTCCAGAACCAGGTTACATGGACTTGCCTGTGCAACCTGGCTCTGCTCTTAGGACTTTGTATCTGGTTATGCAAGGGACCTGCACCCCTTGAGGTTGCATTCCATAACTACATTCCTTGCGGCCTTGAGATCTGCTGGTACACTTCTTGTTCCCTCTTCATGTCTCTTCTCCCCATGGAAGAAAAAAATGACTGCTACTGTATAAGTGACAGACATTTTGCACCTCCCTTGCAGGCCTTTTTACCCTTGCACATGGTTCGTAACGAACAAGTAGAGTAGCAAAAGAGATTCGCTAATTTGCATCAGGATTATCGCCATGCAAATGTGGCAATACCCCATTGAGAATGCGTGGGCCCTTGAATAGTGTCTGCACGTTCATTATTAAGGAAGAGTCCTTGCAGCACCCTCACGACAATTTGTGGTGTGGGCCTTTTGTGCGGAAGACACATTTTCTGTAGTAGGACCCCAGATTTTTTACAGTTTCAAAACTGAAAAAACTTTGGTTTCAGGGGCTCTATGAAAATAAGAATTTAATAAGTCAGGAATCAAGATAAGTGTTTCAGAACAAGAGAGTCAGACGAAGGTAAATACCAGCATTTAAGGCAATGATTTGTTTTGCAGGCTTCTGGAAATGACTCTAGTTGCAAACCACACTAGTATAAAATCCGGTGCTATATTGGTTTCCAACATTAAGCAATGTTCATTCAATGGTAATTGAGTTAAATGGATGGAAATTGACATGGGATTGCTGGTCCTTGTAGAGTGTGTTGGCAAAGAACCACAGCTTAAAGAAAAGCTGATGGTTCCAAGTCTTCTGGACTACACCCAACGCAAAGAATGGCGCGCTATGTTATACTTTTGAAGCAGCAATTGCTGTTTCAAAACCTGAAATAAAAGCAAACCGTATGCTGTCATCATTTGTTTTTCTTTTATTGAACTTGTCACATGAACTATAGTCCCCTGATCCCGGTAAAGTGAACACCAATGCTACTGAAAAGCGCTTGCCAACTTTGTGGGGGAGGGACTTTTCAGGTCTCACCTATGAGATAGCTTTCAGTTGTTTGTTTGAGGAGGACTTCCTGTGGACCATATCAAAAACACACAGTGGGCTTAGAGCGAAGCCATTGCTTACTGTTAGTTGACTTTATTGTCCCTCTCATTTGCTTTCTTCTTATTCGGTAGCTTGCTTTCCTTTTCTTGAGTTTGACCTTCCCTAGAGCATAGCCTTTTTACCAGTCATTTGCTTGGATGTCTTCTATTCTTCCACTTCTCACATTTGGGGAACTACTTTTTTTTTTAAGCACTCCATGAGAGTGCATGTATATTCAACCTCTCTCCCTCGGGTGCTTCTTTCCCGCAACCACCTGCGTCCCGGGGCACTCTTTATTGCTCCCTCATCCCAACCCTCAAGCTTGTCCATTACTTCCCCACACTCTCTCCGACTTCTCTTTTTCATTATTTCTTTGGTGTCCATGGATTCCAGCATCAAAACAACTCTGTTGCTCCCTCGTCCCTGCCCAACTTCCCACTACTTTCCTCTTGCATCCCCTCCCCCGCCACCAGCTTCACCATTGCTTGACATACCCCTGGCAGTTAAATTGTGGAGGGCCCAGCAACTGTCATTTGCTTCTGGCCACTCTGTAGTGCAAAAAGCGCTTTGGCGTACTAATTTTTTTTATTTTATTTACCAATCCAAATTGAGTCTGCCACCTTGGATTAGTAGGGAAAAAAATGCGTCCTTTGTTATTCCATAGGTGCGAGTATATGTGGTGATGCATTCGCACATATGTCAACACCTATATGCTCACTTAGGAATAACTTTGAGCCCAGTAGCAGCTGCATCATCTGACCTTTTTTTTCCCTTTTTTTCTTTGTCGGTGCAATACAGCATCCGCAAAAATCTTTTTTTTTTTTGCGGATGCTGCACAGCAAAAAGTGTTGACATAGCCTATAAGTTAAAAAGGCATTATCTATTGGCTTTGCCAATGCTTGTATGTACTTTGTACTTTGTTTCCTTTAATCAAAAAGTCTAACTTCAGCATCTCAATAGGAGTGCACACACTAAAAGTACAGAATATAGACATTGTAATCCGATGTAACAGAGTTATCGAATGCAGTTATATAGCTAAAGATAAAATACTGTACCTACCAGTACTTTGAATGGGGCCAAAAAAGACAAAGAGGGAACTAGGCCATATTAATCTGCAAGTGGTTAAACCACCAAGATAATTGTCACCAATATCCACAATCACAGTACTTAAGCAAAATCCAACAGAAAACAGAGTCCTTCAGGCTTGCTATACTAAAGAGCACTAACTGTACATGGGGCTGATTACGATGTCGGTCGGAAAGGCTCCGAACGGCATTCGGGTTTTCCTAACCCGTGTCGGAACCCATGTTTCCGACCGACTCGGAAACATTTCCGACTGCCCTAGTACAATAGCAGGTAACTGTTCGGTCTTTCCAACTCGGTTCTGACCGGCATTCGGCGACTCGGAGTCGGTCGGAGCCGAATCGTACAGCTCTACGGATTGCGTTTCCGACCGAGCGATTACGATGTGGGATTTGGACAGCCTTTCCGACTCAGTTTGTTCGACATGGAATGGCTGTTGGAAACTGTTTTTGGGGGCCTGTAGCAGGCCCCCCTTCACCTGGAGGCCTCTGGTTGGGGCCCGTTGGGTTACCTATGGGTCCCCTCTTTACAACCATGCACAGTGTGGCAGGCACTACGGAGTGCCTGCGACAGGGTGCAAGGTTTTCCACAACCACCCCTTTTTTCAACGGGAGCCTGTGTTGTCGGTCAGAACACAGGCTCCCATTGAAGTTAATGGGAGTCCGACCGAACGGTGTTCAGACACATCGTAATCGGTCAGACTCCCCGAACCCGAGTCGGTCGGAAACGATTCCGACAAGGAGTCGGTCGGAATGCTTTCACACTGACTTCGTAATGAGGCCCTTAGTAATAAACAGCTGTTGGAGCCAAAGACCATGTTAGAAAGGGCCACTGAAACAAGAGGTGAGGTTTTTAAACAGATAGTCACGGTGGTGGAAGATCCAAAGATGAGGAGGTCTTCAAACAGGTAGGGTATAGCAAAGAACAAATTAATAGAACACTCAAGTAGATCAGGAAGAATGACTCCTTGGTACCATATATGAGGAAACTGATTGACCAGCAGTCATTCCTGGAGTGGGCATTTTTAGGCAATTCAGTGCTTTAGTTTCCAGTCTCTTCTGTGATGGTATCACACAAACCATTCCATGACCATCAGAATCCTAGGAAACTGAGTGTCATGTCAGCTGGAAATGCTTCTGTCACTACCCAAGCTGCATTTCTTTGGCCGACACAGAGATGTAAAAACAGAGGACTGCATGAGCCTGACCACTTCAGCCCTGTGACAAAAGGCATTGTTGCATGGTTCACTATGGATAGCATTGCTGGAAATCTCGACATCGCAGCTGCTTTTTAGTAGGGTTCTGTTAAACTTACACTGTTGTTTAAGTTACATTTGTTTTGGTAGTAAGTTTACGCCTCTGGAGATTCTACAGTTGGGGCGGGGAACTCTGCACATAAAAAGATACCCCGGGTGTATCTTTTTATTTGTGGAGTTCTCTGCCCCGACTGCGGAGTCTCCACAGTTGTAAACTTACTATTGTCTCGGAGTTTGTTAAAACCATAAAAAACCTAAACTTATACAAACGTGTAAGTTTACCTTTGTGAATCAGGCCAGCTGTGTAGGAGGGATTGTCGCATGAACAGCCACACGGTTAATTACATTATCAAATTCTAAGGACCTATAAAACATGGCTCAGATTCTTAGAGGAATTCAGATGAAGAAATGTCATTGATGACAAAACTTTATCTCTGTTTACTTATGTCTTTTGGTGTCTGCATATTGCTTGTACAGTTACCTTGATGATGCCAAATGGTGATGAGCTGATCCTAAAGCATCAGGGAATGTGCCATGGTTAAGACAGTTATATGGGTCTTTCAGTGAATCTTGTGATAAAGGAAGCTTTTAGGGGTTGTGATTGTTGGTACCTAAGAAATGAGATCCCTGTTTAGAAGTGTGTTTAGTATTATTGTATGCAAACTCTGCTTCCCACAGTAAATCAATCCAACTCTCATGTGAACCATCTTAAGTAGCACACTGAAGTCTAAGCATTCTTTCTGACCATCATTGTATATGCTTACTGAATGAAAGACAGACATTTAGACCCAAATAATTTCATAATGATTTCCATAGTCTTGCTGTAAATTGAGACCCTTGATTCGAGGTCTACAACAAGGTGCTTCACTACATTTTGAAACCGAAACTTTGTGAGACTCCTTACTTTCAGTGTTTTCTTTAAGGGTATAAAATTGTCTAATTTGATAAACACTCAATTCCTACAATATTTACAGTGTGACCTCTACCAACGGGTAGCTCTACAATGAAATCTAAACTTAGAGTATTACAAGGTTAAGGAGAAATGTCTGAGTGCTGTAGCAATGATTTAGGTATCCTGGACACTGTTTATGTTTCATACTTTACATGTAGCATTTATAAGTCTTTCATTAATCCCCAAGTTGGGCCACCAAAAATTTCTCTTAAGAGTATCCCTTGTTTTCTTTTGTCAAGAATACCTTGCTCTAAAAGATGTATGACACCAACATTGTGGTTTTATTCAATTAACTGGACTGTGTAGGTGTAATGTTCTTCCCTTTTGTAGTAATCCATTTTCAACTTGTCTTTCTGATCTTTTTGTTACCCACTGCTCTAGCTGGGCAGCTGTCCAACAAAATTGGACACGTTGTGGAAAGCATTGTGGAGATGTCAGTCCTATCACTCTTTCAGCTGGTAGAATAGGAGGTGATGCAGGAATTGATAGTGCCAATTCAGGATGCCATAGCAAAGCATCACACTTACAGTTCTATTTACCTGCCACATGAGCAATCACAAAATCAAATTAAAAAACCAATAAGGGAAACTGTAAATTTAGTCAATCAACCGAACTGTAGAGGTAGAATGTTACTCCCTTTTGTAGTAATCCATTTTCATCTTGCCTTTCTGATCCATCCTTTTGCTACCCACTGCTCTAGCTGGGCAGCTTACCTACAATCTTGGACAAGTTGTAGAAAGTCTTGGAGAGATGTCAGTCCTATCACTCTTTCAGGTGGTAGAATAGGGGGTAATGCAGGAATTGCTAGTGTCAGTTCATGATGTCATAGTACAGCATCAGCCTTTTAGTTCTCTTTAAATGCCACATGACTGATCACAAAATCAAATTCAGAAAACAATGAGAACCACTGTAATTGACAAGCTGAAAGTCTTAGGGCCTGATTACGGTGACAGTGGGACTGCCACCGACAGCCCGTTGGTGGCGGTCCCACCGCCATCGGACTGTGGAGGTCCGCCCGCCACATTACAAAGGCGGACGGATGGTTGGTGGTCGGAGAGACTGACCGCCATGCAACCGTCAGTGCGTTGGAGGAAGTTATATCCCTACAACAGTGGCGTGCCTGCTCAGGCACCGCCGTAGGGATTACAATGTCCCTTTCCGCCGGCCGTTTCATGGCGGTTAACCTGCCATGAAAAGGCTGGCGGAAAGGGACTTTGGGGGCCCGTAGCGGGCCCCCTCCTCCTTGCCCTCCGATATGAGCCCTGGGTATCCCTGCACCATGTAGCAGGCACCGCATGGTGCCTGCCACATAGTGCAGGGATATGTAAAAAGTGTATTTTTTGTTTTTCGGCATGTTCTACAGCCCACGTGCCGCAATACAAAGAATACACATTGGAACTGCCTTGAAGGTGGTCGCATTGTAATTCCTATGGCGGAACGGCAGACAACTAGTCGGGCAATCCCATCCCCGATAGGATGGAGGTCGGACGAAAGTCCAACCGCCATCATAATCAGGCCCTTAATTCCCTTACTAAATTGCAGATTTGCATGCTCTTTATGATCTGTGATCATATGCTGCGCTCCCTTTGAATAATTGCACCGATTCTTGAAAGCTTCCTTTACCGCACATAGGTACCCATGCATCAAACGAAATACCGGTCGCAAAGGGGCAGATTCGCAGAATCTGCCCCTTTGCGACTGGTATTTTTGCATTCGGGATGCATCATCCCAAATGCAAAAATCGCTAAATAAGGAATCGCAAAATTTGCGATTACTTTAATTGCGATTGCATTTAAGGAATCGCAAATTGTGATTCCTTAAATGCAATGTATTAAAGAAAAAAAATTGCAATTTCGCAATTAAGAATCGCAAATTACCATCATTTGAAAGGTGATGGTAATTTGCGATTTCTTTGAAAAATGCACCAAAGTGCATTTTTCAAAGTCCCATGTTACACACACACATGCCCTTGGGGCATGTGCGCAACATGTGACAAAATTGTAATTTCAGGGGTGCAACAGGGTGTCCTTTTGGCACCCTTGCACCCTTGAAATTGCATGCGCAATTTTCGAGTACCTATTGGGTACTCGCAATTTGCACGTGCAATTCCCATTCATTCCTATGGGCCTATAGGCCCTTAGGAATGAATGGGAAGCAATTCCTTAATTGCGAGTCGCAATTTGCGAGTCGCAATTAAGGAATTTGTAGGAATCGCTAATTTATTAGCGATTCCTACATGCATAGCCAATAGCGAATCCTTAATTGCGATTCCTTAAAAATCGCAATTAAGGATTCGCTATTGGCTATTTTGATGCATGTGCACCATAATTCTTCATTCATTATGGTGCTATTTTCATAAACTGTGGGAATGGTACACAACAGAATGGAGCTTGCTTGTCCCTAAAGGTTGCTGTGATTTCACACACACACACATTAACGCATACTCAGAAGCATTTGCTTCAACATAGTGGGGCCTATTAACAAATTATATTTTGTACTATATTTCGTAGCACTACAATAGTACTACAAACATACTACAAAATGCTATTCACAAACTTAGGTGCAGAGGTTATGCCTCTGCCTCTCCAATCTTTTTCTGTGCAGAGATCTCCGCCCCGACTGTGTAGTCTTTGCACTTGTAAGTATACATTTTAGTAGCATATGTCTGAGGGACAGTGTGACCGGAAAATGAGAGATACATACCACTAAAGGGGAAGGGATTGGGGAGCAGTAACAAAGAGTTTAAGGAGCATTAGGGAGAGGTATAGGGGGAACAAGAACCCATCCACAAAAAAGTAAGCCCTTTACTATTCACAAGCTGCACTTCTAAAGTTACTACAGCCAAAAAGGGAATTAAAATGTTGGAAAATTAGTTCTACTCAAAGAAAAGCCAACACCACATATACCAACCACTGCTACTGCAACACCCTCCCATAGGAAATAATGTTCAATTAAATTATTTCCCCATGAACCTCTTTAAATTTAAAAATGAATGAAAGATTACATTTTAATAAAATAGAAATAAATAACTTGTAATTAATTTGACACACCAATTTTAATATGTATTAATGCATTATAAAAATATAATATTTTACCTTTAGATGGGAATTTAATTTTTTACTTTAACTTCAGAAAAATAATGTAATTTAATATATTTAAATAATTACAGATTTAATTCAAAATAAATTTAATAGTGCTGTAGCATATTTTCTTTTGCACTACATTTGAACTAAATATATATAATTAATTTACAATAATATTTAACATATAAATATTTTTACTATTTTTTAGAGTTAAGTAAACATTTTTACTTTTCCCTATACTTTACCATAGAGATACTCCTCAGTAGGGGTGATCTTTTTCACCGTATCACTTAGCCCTTTAAACATGTCTCAGGCCTGCCATTGCAGCCTGTGTATGCCATGTCGACTTGTCAAAATAAACCTTTTGCCAGGCCTAAACGTTCTTTTTTAATACCTATAAGTCACCTTTAGGGTAGGTCCTAAACAGCCAATTGGGCAGGACACAGTGTATTTAAAAAGACGGACATGTACTTTTAACTTTTACATGCCCTGGTAATGAAAAACTCTTAAATTTGTTTTTAACTATTGCAAGGCCTGCCTCTCCCATAGGAGAACATTGGGTTAACCTATTACGTTTAATAAGTTATAACTGCCAATTGGGAACAGGTTGGAACGTCAAGTTTGATGTCTATCGAATTGTAATTTAAAACATTCTTTAATGGTAACGTCGGATTTTACCTCCAAATTCTGAAAATGCCACATTCAGAAAGTTGTATTCAAAAAGAGACACTCTTCTCGTGCTCAATACTGTCGCACTGCAAAATTCGGGAACTAGTCCCTCCAGAGTATCCAATTCATCCAGGTATTCCATAGTACACTCTTATTCCTATACTTTCACCATCCACTTTTCTGTCGTTTTCCTTTATACTCTTCATCACAACGGAGACAGTGTGATTCAATCTGTAATCTTTATTAGACATTTCTGATACCAGCTGTATGCCATTCTGGGCTTCGTACAACGGTACGTACAGATTGATCTCAAATTAGAAATAGGCGCGACTTGTGTTGTTTCCCAATGCATTTCAAGCCCCTAAGGCTCTTTGTCAGGGTATTCTAGAACAGACAAAATACATAGCTTAACTGACTAATCCATAATGCTACGTGCATGTTCTCAGAAAAAACAATATTTTTGTAAACACATACCCCCCTCCATATCCCATCACCTGTCCCAGGGTCATACAAGACATAATACTGAAAACCACACCCTCCTACTCACCAACTGAACCCCTACTACCCAAATCTGCAAGGATTCAAACTTTACTGTTAATACTAAGAATCTTCTCTCCTCTCATAATTCTCCTCATCTCTCTTTCTTCATCACCTTCCTCGCCCTCACCATATCCCCCGTAGCGTTCTCTAAAGCGGAGCCACCAATAACAGTCCCAGCCCTCATCCTCTTCTCCATAAACACTCTCCTTCCTCCAATCCAATATGGTGAGGGCGAGGAAGGTGATGAAGAAAGAGAGATGAGGAGAATTATGAGAGGAGAGAAGATTCTTAGTATTAACGGTAAAGTTTGAATCCTTGCAGATTTGGGTAGTAGGGGTTCAGTTGGTGAGTAGGAGGGTGTAGTTTTCAGTATTATGTTTTGTATGACCCTGGGACAGGTGATGGGATATGGAGGGGGATATGTGTTTACAAAAATATTGTTTTTTCTGAGAACATGCACGTAGCATTATGGATTAGTCAGTTAAGCTATTTATTTTGTCTGTTCTAGAATCCCCTGACGAAGAGCCTTAGGGGCTTGAAATGCATTGGGAAACAACACAAGTCGCGCCTATTTCTAAGTTGAGATCAATCTGTGCGTTCCGTTATGCGAAGCCCAGAATGGCATACAGCTGGTATCAGAAATGTCTAATAAAGATTACAGATTGAATCACACTGTCTCCATTGTGATGAAGAGTATAAAGGTAAATGACAGAAAAATGGATGGTGAAAGTATAGGAATAAGAGTGTACTATGGAATACCTGGATGAATTGGATACTCTGGAGGGACTAGTTCCCGAATTTTGCAGTGCAACAGTATTGAGCACGAGAAGAGTGTCTCTTTTTTAAAACAATTATATTTTCTGTGGTGGGGGCGATCCACCGTACTGATCGCACGCACTTTTAAATGAAGTTTAAAAAGTATGGTGTCTTATCAAGGGAAGGAGTGCATCCTCAAGAATGTTTGTTTTACATTCAGAAAGTTGGCATTTTTTGTGCTAACCATTTCGTGCCTGCTGCCTGTATCCTGGGTCACAAGACTAGGTGTAGCCGACAGTTAGTCTTCGTGTATTCCACCAAGATAGTGAGGCAAAGGGCAATAGATGTTGCCAGGATGGGCCATCTCTGACTTAATGAGGAGGAGGAGCTGTCACCTACCACATTTGCACACATTACAAAGACTCTGCCAGGGTACACTCATAAAGGGTTTAACATTAGTCATTTGGGATGCCAGAGAAGCTGGGGCCAGGGCATTCCAAACACCTCCGGGGGTGGAAACCCTCTCCTACTTTAAAGCTGTGGTCCTGTAAGGAGAACCGACGCAGTGTTATGCATCTCAGTGCAGCTACATCAAAACATCTACAGAGCAGCACCTCCTCGACATGAGATTTCGCAATGGTCAGCAAACCAGGTTAAGGTACTTTGTTCAGTGGGCCTAACTTGGTCCTGTAGCCAGCACACGCTCCAGCACAGTCGGCCTGAATTTGTGACTTTGTCCTGGTCACGCACGACCAGATAACAGTTGGCACTTTGTGCTTTTAGGCACTGTTTTTACTTCAAACTTTGAAAGTGTATATCTCCAGTTCTATTGATTGGATGTTTGTCATATTTGTGTCAAATAATTTATTTAACTTTGCTCTATTTTTCTAAATTGGCATGGGATTTTTCTTGTGTTGTCTTTTCCCTTTATTACTGTTTGAAGTGGTGCATACATATTTTACATATTGCGTCTAAGTTAAGCCTGACTGCTTTTCTGTCTAGCTACCAGAGGATTAAGTACAGGTTAATTTGGGGCTTGATTGTGTTTCCCCCAGACAGAGATTGTGGTTGCTGCTTTAGTAGGGTTTCATCCCAATCAACCAATTACCCAATTTCCAACACTGTCTCTCTTTAGTTGTGTGATTATTTATTTATTTGGTAATGAGAGAGAAAAAAAGAGAGTGAGGAAAAGAGAGAAAAAAGAGAAGGACAAGAAGTGAAAATAGCAAGAGTAAGAGGGAGAGAAGATAAGGAATAGGAGAAGTGAAAGGACAGTGATGAGAGACAAATGCATGGAAATAAAGATGTGTGAGGTAAAAGAGATGAATGTACTGAATTGTGTATCAGCCGAAGGGGATGGCGCCCGAGTGGGACCGCAGATTGGGAGAGAAGATAAAGAGGCAGAGAGTTAACCTAAATATGAGAAGAAGCAAGATTATGTTTTCAGATAGCCTCAATCTGTCACCTTTCAAATGGTATTGTGGGGTCATTTTTACTGCTTGTGGCACCCTAAGTACACCACTGGTCGAATGCTGACTTTCATGAGTTACTGCAAGACAATTTAATTGAGACATCTGACAGGTCAGATTTCTTAAGCAAGATTTTATACATTTTGAACAAAAAGAAGGCATGTGTCTTAACCATGGACATTGTAGCATGATCTTGTGCCTATTTTCATTATCATGAGTCAGTAAATTTAATATTGCAAGTTTTCCTATTTTTTTGTGCTATTTCAAAGCTTACAGCAAAACCATTTATGTGCGCTTTTACTCTGACAAAAAATTGTGATGGACCTGGGAGCTGAGTGTGTGGATATCATTACCCAAGTGTATGTCAATGACCCTAAGCAACATGGACAGATTGTATGAGGGACTCAGAGCACAAAGTAAAATGATGATGAAATTCAGGGTCATGAGCAGACTGTGACGCGCTTGAGAAATATGGAATGGCTTAATGCTTTGGGTATATCATGGGCACTGAGCATAATGGACAAATTCCTTCTGGAAAGACTGATTTAGGAACTTGACCAATGTGGTCAGACTTCAAAGAGCTTTGGGAACATAGGCACAACTTGAGAGCTTGGAACACAGGCCCACCTTTCTCTTCTGTTCACCAGTCACTCAAAACAAGGATAGCCCTCTCTGCTACCAGAAACATAACACCTACTTAAATCAAGGCAGTTAATTAAACCATTACAAAATGGTGTTTTTGTACTGTCAACAGAGAGAACATTGATGTATTTGTATATATCTAGATTTTCTTTATCCCTTATGCAAATGCATTTATTTACTTACTTTTGAGATTGGAAAAAGGACTGCGGGATCATGTTCATACATTCCCTTTTTAAATATGCCAAGAATGATTGAATTCCACATTTTGGGAAGATGGTGAATAAGGGCATCAGGACAACACACTGGAGGAACCAAATAGGAAGAAGGCTGGATGTAGCTGACCATTATTTACAAGTAGTTTTCTTGACCCTTCAGCTCTCTTCCTCCATAGTATTGATGCTATTTACTCATGATGATACAAATAATATGGAGGACATGAGAACTAAGAACTAGGAGGACAAGCAGGACAAAGGTGAGTACCCTGAACAACATAACATCTACCTTATACCCTAATTGATACTCTAAATCTTCAAGGTTGTGTTTTTGTAGTCGCTACTGATATCTTTATATTGCTGTCTAACAGGGCTAAATGGAATATAACATATAGGCAATTAAATGAAACTGTATGCAGTTCTTTTTCTGGTGAGAAGACATGTACCTTGAGAACAAGCGTCTATATGTAATGATGTTTTGGCAGAAAGAGTGCTGTGAGTTCTAACCTCAAACCTCTAGTGAAGGGTTTACAAAACAGTTGTCTTTACAACGTTTTTGTAGCCCTGTTGCCAGTGTTTGGGAAAGGTCTAAACAGGTAAACAATTATACATAACATGGAAATAAATAAATAAAGGAAGTATTGCAGGAACATGTAAGAAATAAAAACGATTGCGCACGGGATGAGTAATAACTTTATGATTATTTTAACGTACGGGTTCTATCTGTAGAGTCGTCCCCAGCCTTGGAGCGTGTAAATGACTGTGCCACACATGGAGCTTGGTATTACACATCTTTATTCTGCAGTGTATAACCATTAACTGAATGTTCTACATCATGAATTCTATCAACCACACCCAAGCACATAAGTCACTGGTCTACGGATTACATCAGGATCCAAAAGGGTCCCGTCATCTCTAACTCACAAGACACTACATTATCTTTGAAGTATATCAGAGCGGTGCAGGCATGGCAGCCTTTGCTGCAGGTGGAGTGCCTGGTGGAGGGAGCATCAATAAAAGTAGTGGTAGGTGATGAGGACTTTTGAGAAGATGTGGCAGCACCTGCTTGCATCCAACGTCCATACTGTTGCTGGTGGGGATGGTGTGATTAATGCGATGCACAGAGGGAAGTGTGAATTTCAGAACTTGACCTCTAAGCCTCCATCTTCAAGGAAAATACTTTCATATTGAAGATAAAGTGATGGTTATAAAATCATTCTCTGTAGCATTGGTCAATTCAAGGACCTGGTAATCAGTATGAAGAAGCTACTGAAAAAAACTGGTCTTGCAGCAGTTTCATAAACCTCCTCCTGAATGCAGACTATAAATGGTTTATACAAGTATCTTGACAGAGAGATTGGCTAAGCTTGCTCCTCAACTTATACACACAGATCAGAAGAGCTTTGTTCTGGGGAGGCATATCCATGAGCTTACTGAGCAGCTGATAGGTTGTATAGATCTCGCCACAACCCGGTCATTGCCTTTGGCTGTTGTTACACTGGATGCAGCCAAGGCTTTCGACAGGGTCTGTTGGGCGTGCCTGTGGGGTGTTTTGGAGGTACTGGGTTTCAGTCCACGTTGTCTCTATGTAACAGGGGCTCTACGAGAAAACAAATACTAGGATCCTCCTTAATGGCTCACTCACTGAGAATTTATCCATATCAAGGGGTACTAGGCAGGGCTGCCTCCTCTCCCCATTATTGTTTGGTATCTAAATTGAGCCACGAGTACAGCTTCTGCGCACTGATGGTCAAGTCATTCCCTTCACGGCATTTCAGTTCAACAATAGAATTGCGCTATATGTGGATGACCTAATGGTCTACACCTCGGACCCTCCTGTAAGCACTATCCCTAGGGTGGAGTGTCTAGTAAAGGAGTTTGGGGCCTTCTCAGGCTATTTAGTGAATAATGCGAAGTCGGAGGTGATGTGTTGGAATACACCAGCCTGGAAAGGGAAAGTGCAAGCCGAGATTATTCATGTGGGAATCAAGATCTTAAACCCTTTGGAGGCTATTTCGAAGTTCAACTTGCAAAGGGTTGCAAAGGAGGTGGACAGTTTACTATCCAGATGGAGGAACCTCCCACTCACAATATATGGGCGAGTCAATTTAGTCAAAATGATGATATTACCCAAATTGATGTTTTTGTTTAATTGTATTCCTTTACCTTTCCCAGTCTCGGTATTGGATAGGATTCAGGCAAAAATAGGAGGCTTCATATGGGCGTCTAGGGGGGACAGGCTTGCATGGAAAAAGCTACGCTGTAGGTTAGAGAAGGGGGGCTTGGCCCTCCCAGATTTGAAGCTTTATTGTATGGCCTTTCAGTTAAAAAACTGCAGGATGCTTCTGGGTAAACCAGTTGCCTCAAATGGGGGGCAGTGCTAGGAGAGATGGTACGGGAGTGTGGTTCTGAAGGATTCTTGTATAAATTCGGGGCAAAGATTTTTAAAAAAAGGCTCGCTTGAAGGTCTTGAAGGCGGCTCTCCTGTTCTGGCTCGGGGTGAGGAAGAGATTGGAGATGGGCTACTATTCAGATTTCTCACCAATTGTGGACTCCCCGGGCACTCCGGAGTGACTGAAGGGCGGGCTGAGTGTACCCCTGCGGGGGGCAGGGATTAAGGTTTGGGGGGAGCTAGTAACAACACAGAGCATTCTCCCTTCGGAAGTTTTAGCAGCCAAGACCCAGAACTCCCTTTCTAGATTTAAATATATTCAGCTGTCTTCTTGGTTCACTGGACAATTTAGAGGAGATAGATGGAGTGTGGGAGTTTGAGTCAAAATTGCAGGATGGAGCTCCGAAGGCTAAAGAGGTGGCTCAGCGGTAATGGAGGCTGCACGACGCCGAGGATAGAAAATTTATGACCCCGTACTCAGTCTGGGAAGAAGATATTCATGGGACAGAAACACAAAAAGTCTGGGAAAGATCTTTAAAATGTCTTTCCTCAGTGGTTAAGACTGCCAACCTGACACATAATCACTTCTTCACTATTCATAGACTGTATTGGACTCCTCAAATGATTGTGAAGTTTTTACAGGAACCCACCCCCAGATGTTCTAGGTGTGGTCTTCTAAAAGCGGATGACTTACATGTTTTTTTACATGCCCAGAGATAAAGGGCCCGATTCACAAAAGTAATCTGAGACAAAATCCTAACTTTACAACTTTCGGTATTTACAAAGGGCATTTAGGAGTAGTAAAGTTAGGATTTTCTATGGTCTTGCATCAGGGTTGCGTCACTATTTGTGTAGCAGCCTGACCAAAATCATTTTTGGAATTTACTAAGCCACTCAAAGCCACTTTGTGTGGTTTAGTAAATAGAAAGTAACACAAGGCAGTAAATAGCACTGCCTTGTTTTACTTTGCGTCAGGTAGGAGTTACATAGGTGGAGCATGGGGGTTCCCATGCATCCACCCATGTATTTTGAGGCAATCACAGATTTACAAAGAAATCTAATCCTGGACTTGCGCCTACCTGACAGGTGTAACGAGGAGAAATATCTTTATTTCTCCTTTTTACTTTCTCTTTCCATGTGTGCTCCATTCTGCAGCACACTTAGAAATATTAATATGCCTCTTTAAGTTGTTTTTGTGCTAGAAGGTATCCCTTCCTACACACAAGCAATTCTGCCCATAAGGCAGGCATCCTTGCACCATGGTGCAAGGGTGCCTGTGCCAGCACTAGGCAGCACACAGTGCACCAGTGCAAGGAGAGAGCTGAAATCCGTTGTGGCCGGCATGCCTTGCGGGTGGGGCGCTGGGGGGAGCCGGGTTTCGCACGGGGGTGGGAGGGGGCCGGGTTTCGTGCAGGGGTTAGGGGGAAATCAGTAATAAAAAAATAAAAAAGCTTACCTCGAGGCCGGGTCCCACGTCTTCTCTGCTCCTGCTCTCTTGCTCTCCTGCCTCCGACAGGAACAGGAAGCACGGCGCTCAGCCAGGGGCTGGAGGGGTGTGCATGTTCTCCATGCAGGCTGTAATGCAGCCTGTATGGAGAACAGGGAAGTGCGCATGACTAGTTTGGGCGGCCCGAGAGGGCCGACCAAACAGTCATTGCGCATTTTAGGAGTGGGCAAACCACTCCTTCCCTGCCCTGCTCGGAGAGCAGAGCAGCCCCGCCCACCCTCCTGCCACAAAGCAGCACATAGGAAACATAAAATGACAATAACTCTAAGTTATTGTCATTTTATGTTCCTCACTGCTCAAAAGCAATGGGGCGATGCTCCTCCGCCATAGCGGAGGACCCGCCCCTGTCTGAAATGCTCCATATCTTTAAAACTATGGATAATTTCTGCTCTCTCACTTTCACACAATACAGCGCAACAATGTCCCTTGCTGCGCTGCGTGAAATAACAATAAATATGCCCTTCAGTGACATAGTGAGAGCCTGTGCAGTAACAGACAGAGAGGCAAATATTGAGCTACAGAAAAGAAAACATAAATGAACACAGGCACTGCCACAGAGAGAACGAGTGTGGCCCAGATCAAATGTGTCCTCACCTGCCTGGCAGGAGTGACTGGCAGTGACTCCTGCTTGCTAGATGCAACTCTCTACCCTTTTATCTAACATGGGCATTGGGTTCTGACAGTGAGTTTCATTTATGAAAAATATCTGAATAGTCTCCTTTATGCTGTATAACAATTGCCCCTTAGTATGGCTGTTGCAGGGATTCTGCTCAGGAACAGAACTATGCTTGGAAATATAGAACATCACCATACCACCTCAGTACCTATGAGCCCGAGTCCGACTAGCTATAGTGCCTCACTTGCCCTCCTAACCTTACCAGAGAAGCAAGTGAATTGGCACCCGAGAACACAACCCACTCCACCCTCTCAGGGATCGTGGTAACACCCTTTTGCTCTCTCACTCATACTCAGTCACAATAAGATAACCAAGAGACACAAAGGAAGTTTACAATATGTTTTTAAACTATTGTGCGCTTAAATGCAGTATTCGTGCCACAATTAGAAAATATTTGCATACAAAAAAAATACTGTTAGCATGGTCAATAAACCATATTCCATTTTCTAAGACAGAGTACCTAAAATCTCCCCCTCTTCTACCGAAAGTAAATGATTATATATCAAAGATCTCTGGGATTAGTGGCGGACCCCATACCTTAGCATACACAGATGGCTGTTTGACATCTCAGCTGATGTAGCAATCTTGTCTCAGAACCTTCGCACAGTGTTTGCTTAAACTCTTGTGCTCTGGTGAAATGACAAGACGTGTGCTCACTAAACAGCAGCTGCATTCTCGTGTTGTGTCTAGGTGCTAGTGCCTGTTCAGAGAGAATAACAAGGGAAATTGTTGTTTGACCTTATCTGTGGTGTTCAGACAAAAAAAACTAGGAATAGAACAGAACATGATTACATATGCAAGTTCCGTGTGAAAGTACACTGCAACACATAAGCAAGCGTGTTTTTATAGTAACGTGTGCAAAAGAAAATGCGGCCTACAACGTGCACAATTAGAATAACATAGGGAAAACTACAATGGGTTATGCAGGAAACAGACAACACCCTCCCTTTGGTCAGGATAATAGCACTAAAGAGGATACTAAATATCAGAAATGCAATCAGTAGGTAAACATACTCAAAGCAAAGTTCAGACTTGGGATTAACTGAAAATTAATAGAACAGAATATCAGTTTAGAAAAATAGTCAAATTATGGTGCTTCGGAGGAATTCATTGTGTCACTCACGATCTCAAAGGCTAAAGACTCCATGAAGGAGTCTGATTCCACATATGATGATTGGTCAACTTCCCAAGTCACGAGCTCCAATGAACAGACATGATCTCCAGTCCCAGCCGATGCTGAGATAGTTACTGGGTAACCTGCATCCATGTTAGGAAAGCCTGTATCCCGCGATTCATGTGCTGATGCACATGTTTCCTTGTAGGCTAGTGGCTCAAACCTTGCACTGTGAAGACATCACAAACCCAAAGGACTGTCCTGAAAATGGGTCACTAAGGGACTCACTAGCAGTCCAATGTCCAAGGTAGCGGATGTCTGTGAAGCCAGGCAAATGTCCAGTGCCCACTCGAAGGGGCACCAGATGCAGTGGAACACGGGTTGTACACAGATAACCAGGCAGGTCAAAATGTTAGGGACCAAACAAGATCCAGTTCCTGTAGCAGAAACATTCCAGAGATCAGAAGCACACGCCCCCAGTAGTGTTGGAACCGTGCCAGCTCCAGAGTGCCCGCAAAACAAGCATTCATTGCGGAGAAGCAGGAACAGGATGAGAATGCTGCAAATGAGGAATAATAGCAACAGGAATCCTCCAAATACAAAAAGAACAATTGATGGACAGAATGCAGAACAATGTCATACATTCACCCCAGTACAGAGATCTGGGCCTAAATCCATCGTCTTTTTGCTCACCATGCCATTCCAGTTTGGACCCAGCCATATGCAAATCAGTCTTGACCCTGCGCCCAATGGGAACAGTCCAGCCCGAACTGCCAGGCCAGGTCCTCCCTGGACTGGAATCAAGCATCCTAGGACCGGTTTCGGGCTTTCAGCCCTCATCAGCCAGGATAGCTTGACTCCAGTGGCATGGAGAGCACGGGACCCACGTCTGGGCATACCATTCACACTCGGGGTGACAAATGCAACAAGAACAATTGATGGACAGAATGCAGAACAATGTCATACACCAAATACACCAGAAAAAATTGAGTGGATAAAAGCCGGTATTACTCCAAAGATGGTTTGAAAAGAACTAATCAGACCGGAACCTACAAGCTTAAAAATGCGGGCAGGGCCACCTGTACTAAGAGGCATTAAAGATTTGATGCACTAATTCTCCGAAATGCAGCAGAAATTTTTTATTTAACAATGACTGTATCTCACTAGAAGTTCTAGCCACCTGCAATTCGAAGGTCTCGCAAGCAGATGTAAGAGCTATTTCTTGTTGGAACAATAATGCTTTGAGTCTGCTTAGATTGTTGAAGTCTGCCTTCAAAGTTGGAATGGAAGGCCACAATGAGCTATTTACAATCCCATTCGGAGGGGGAAATAAGACGTTGTTGCAACAAGTGACTAACTGGGAAACGGACAAAACATACAGGACTCCAACCCAAGTTCTGCAACAGTCTTGACCGCTAAGCATGAGATATCTCCCATTAGAGAGTACCGTAATGAAAGGGAGAAATACGGGAAGCAGAATTCTTTTTTTTTTTTTTGGTCATCATTTATAAAGCTATGCTGTGGTGTCAAGAAGGATCTTAAAAGACTGTGGCTAGGAGTGCCCGATCTCTCCACCTGGGAGGGATGTAAGCATCCTGGGCTAAGAAAAACATCCTGGCCAGTCCGAGATCTGACGCCTTCTGTACAGATATAATGTTACCCGGGAGGGTTGTAGCCGTAAACGGGGACCCAAATCCCGCACAACCTGTATAGCATTTCGGTAATCTTTGGACCAGTAAGTTATACACCGGAAAGAAAAGAAAAAGGGTGAAAAAGAAAAGACAAGGAGAAAGAGAAAACAGAGCAGAAGAGAGATCAAGGGGTCGTGTCAGTGACATGATATTTACACCAATTATCCCAAAGTTCCCAAAACTTTTTTCTCTTTGAGTGAAATGTACGCCGATCAAGTTTAGATATTCTTTGTACTAATCAAATCCATTTTATCTCCAGGGGAGGGGAAGGGAGAATCCACTTACATAGCTCTGTTTGTGCAAGGAGAACTAAAACAAAAATAAGTAATTTTTGTGCCTTTAAAAAGCATTTTTTATCCTTCCCTACAACATCCACCCCGAAAATGACCAAAGCCAGGCTCACCTTAATCTCTTGTCCCACAATCCCCGAAAGCGTCTTACCCACTTTATGCCAAAAGATCTGGATTGATGGGCACTGCCAGAATATGTGGACATCATTGGCGTTTTCTTCTCCGCACTTGAGGCGCTTCTTCACATCCCCACTTCCCAGTTTTGAGAGTGTCTGTGGCGTCCAATAGGCCTTATGGACAGTAAAAAGATGGTTCTTTCTGAGAGGTGCAGACTTCACAGATGACCACATGTAAAACATAGATACTTGCCAGAGTGATTCGAGGTCTTGGTCAGGCCGTGCCCTCCTCCAGATCTCCGCGAGCAAAGCTTTTACTTCTTCCCCGGCGTGGATTAGCATCCAGTACCATTCTGAGACTTCCTTCCGCAGAGATGGCCGTAGCTGTATCCTGTCCTCCCGGTACTGGTTCCCCTTGCCATCCTTTCCTAGGGTTTTTGCCCAGCTCAATAATTGATAGTATTTAAATTTAGAGATAGAGCTCTCAGAAATCTCCAACAAATGCTGCCAGGGTAATAGTCGATTATCCTCAATTAGTTGCCCCCATCTGTGAATACCGCACTCACGCAGGGCGGAAAATGCTGTCTATATAAAAAGGCAGAATTAAAAAGTTGTAGCAAAATAGGCACCAGCTCCTATTTCGAGATTATATAGATCTCATTGGGAACAGAGTCAAGGCCAGCTGCTTTCACTTTTTTAAGGCTACTGATAACTTTGAGAATTTCTCCAGAACAGATGGGGCCATTCAGGCCATCCCCAGAGGCCTCCTGTAGAGATGGTAATTCTAGGTCCTGAAGGAAGCTTTCAATTTGATCTCCCCCTACCCACAGGTCTTCCATATAGAAGTCTTGAAAAAACTGTGCAAAAGCATTTTCAATTCCGGCGTCATCGGAGAGTATTTTACCTGTATTTTGACATCTGATTTCCTTAATCGTGTTCCTTGTCTGATTGGACTTAACCTTCCAAGCTAACAATTTGCCACAGCCCTCCCCGTATTCATGATGTGACAGCTAACTGGCTTCCCATTTTCTCCTACCTATTGCCTCCAAATATTCTGTAAGTTCTGACCTTGCTATTTGTAATTTCTGTTCAGTTTGACTCAGAATATGGACATTGGGAGCCGATACTAGATCTAGTCGAAGGTAACGTACTAAGGTTTCCAATTTATGAATTTCCTCCCTTACCTTCCTATTTTGAGCAACTGTCAAGCTACTTAGGATACCTCTTAGGAAGGCCTTATAGGTGTCCCATACAATGAACAAAGAGTCGATATTGGTGAGGAAAAAATCATTTGTGGCAACCTACAGTTTTTCAACGACATGTGGGTCAAAGAGTAATGTTGCAGGGATTCTGCATATACACAGAACTATCCACAGGATTATGGGACCTCGATGTATAGGGACTGTGCCTTCCTACTGCCTTAGTACCCACGAGCCCAGGACCGACCAGCTATAGTGTCTCACTCACCTTCCTACACACTCACGGAGAAGCAAATGATTAGACACCCTAGAACACAACACTCCTGTATCTCTCAGGAATCGCGGTAACAAGACACACCTTTTCGCTCACACTCTCGTACCTGTCCACAATAAGATCTGACTGAGACACAAATATAGTTTAAAATGTTTATTTTAACTAACGTGCTCTAACATGCAGTATACGTGCCACAACAAGCAGAAACATGCATAACACGAATATCGTTAGCATTGCAGCTAGGCCATACATCATAAAGGGAGATGTCATCTTATGAAGACTATGGAGATAGGACTATAGTGCCTAACCTCCCTCCCCTTGGCTAGAAGGAGTATTATTATATAATGGAAGATCTCTGGGCTTTGTCAGCAGACCCCATACCTTAAACCATAGATTGTATTTCTACATCGTAGGTGCCTGTTGCTCTTCTCCCTGGAAAGGTCCCTCTCCAAGTGTATGTTACCTAAGCATGTATCCACGTAATATCAAAGTACGAGCTTCCAGCCGCAGCTGCGTTAGTGTGTTTTGTCTAGGTGCTAGGGCCTGACGAGAACAGAATAACAAGGGGCATTGTTTATCAACCTTGCTCATAATGTTCAGACTAAACTCCAGGAACAGGCAGAGAACGAACACAGCAAACAGTTCTCATGTGAAAGGCATAAACAGAGTCTTGCAAAAATAAAGCTTTGTAGTAACGTGCGCAAAAGCTGCATCATGGCTGCTGTGCTCATGCTAATTTGTGTGATGTCGATAATGTCCCTATCGGCCACATGACAGTAAGGTACGGTTTAAAGTCCATCTCCGGGGAGGGGACCTATTTTTTAGAGTAATCTCTAATCTAACTGCCAAGTGATCTGACAGGTGCTCTGGCACATGGCTAGCACCCATGGTATTCTTACTGGTAACAGTCTACAAGGAAGAAGTCTAACCTGGATCAATGACCATATTTTTTATTATGAAAAGTAAACCTCCCCCCTGCATTCTCCTCTTTACTGCCCACTAGTCTCCAGATTTCAATAAGGCCAATTTCTGCCATCAGTTGTTTCAACACGGTTCTCATATTAGGTGCCGCGCCAGTTGCCTTCCTAGACGATGTATCTTGTGCATGGTCAATAACTACGTTGACATCCCCACCGAATATGATCGGGAGATTAATGTCAACAAGATGGAGGAATAAAGCCCGAAAGGGGGCAGGGTCATCTAAATTAGGGCCATAGTATCCTACAAATGTCAACCAGGAGCCAGAAATTTTAGTCATAGCTATTACCCATCTGTCTAAGGGGTCAACAACACACTCCCCCCGGGTGGCTTGAATGGATTTCTTAAAAAGGAACACCCCCCTTCACCGACCATGCCTGAGTGGTACAGACACAGTGGTCTATCCAATTCTGTCCTTTGAGTATCTCCCCCATTCCTCTTTTCGTATATGAGACTCCTCCATATTAAGACCTCGCTAACTGAGAGCCTGAGATACTCCAAGATTCTCTTTCTTCTAGGAGCAACTCTAAGGGGCCGATTCGCAAAGGTAATCTGAGAAAAAAGTGTAACTTTACGACTTTTGGTATTCACATAGATCATTTACGAGTCATATCTTTACGTACGAAGTCGGGCCGGAATCTCCGCACCCAGGCCGTACTCTCCGCACCCGGGCCATACTCTCCGGCTCAAGCCGTACTCTCCAGCTCGGACCGTGCGATCCGGCTCGGGCCGGATGAAGTATAATCAATGGGGCAGAATGCAATTTTTACAAAAGGGAACATTAGGAACATGTGATACTTCATCACGCCCAAGCCGGAACGTACAGCCTGAGCCAGAGAGTACAGCCTGAGCTGGAGGTACGGCCCGAGCTGGAGAGTGCGGCCTGAGCTGGAGAGTACGGCCCGGGTGCAGAGAGTATGGCCCGGGTATGGAGACTCCGACCCGACTGCAGACGTAAAGATATGACTCGTAAATGATCTCTGTGAATACCAAAAGTCGCAAAGTTAGACTTTTGTCTCAGATTACCTTTGTGAATCTGCCCCTAAGACCGTTAACATTCCAGGATAGAATTTTCAAGTATTTAAGTGTTTCTACACTTGCCAATGTCCAGAAATTTCTAAATGTAATCCAGGTGAATCTGCCTTAACTACTTGATCCATTTTGATTAATTTTTCCCCCCACATGCTCCCCCACCCAGTGAAAAAGAAACAAACTGAGGTTATTTAAATTTTTTCCCTAGTGCCCCTCCACCACCCCCCCAGGAACCCTCCCAAATAACTAAAGGTATTCTGAAAGATTGCCTCTTTGAGCTCTCCCCCCTATGTCACGGCTATAAGGTCACTTCTGTTGTGCTTTAATCTGTTCAATTAAGGTACTGACTTCGTTGGGGTCTCTAATATTATGCATTTGTTATTCAACATCACTTTTAGGGAGCCAGGAAAGTGAATGTTAGCAGCAGCAGCACCCAGTCCTCTCAGCCCTAACTCCCATTGCCTGTCCTGTGTAACGCGCAAAATATCCGATCTGATACGAAAGGACCAGTCCCCCTTCTTGTATGATTTTACTTTAAAATCCCCTGCAAGAATTTTCTCTTTAAGAGAATACGACTTGAAATTTACCAGGATCTTTCTTGGGTCTTCTTAGCTGGTCTTCTCAGAAAAGGGTCACGGTGAACTCTTTAGATATCTTCTTCTAAGATACGCTCATCAATGTCCTGGTTAAATTCTTTTAGAAGGCTGATCGTGAAGTCCTTATTGTTCTCTCCCTCAAGGCCTTCTGGTTATTCAGAATCCTGATATTATTTCTTCTTGCGCTATTTTCAAGGGCTTCAATCTTGTCCCGGGGTTTTTTATCCCCATTTTTCAACCTTTGAATCTCGTCTTTATTAGAGTCAACTTTTTTAGAAAGGTCGTCTAATTACAGCTTCATTACCCCCACTCTTTCCATCAAATTATTGATTTTTCCTTCCAGGGCTTCGCATGCCCCCTGAATCTTTTGTTGGTTTAACTCAGATACTGCAAATTTTTCCCTAACTTCTGCTAAAAATGTAGAAAGAAGTTTCTCCTTGGTGACTTGTTCACTCTGTTTGTCCCCCTCAGAGTGCACCCCTCCAAAGTCATAAGATTGAGCAGGGGTAGTCATAGTAATGTGGCTTGCCTGTTCGTGCTCCGTGTTATCCATGTTATCTTCTACTGCTATGGGGCTAAACCTGTTTTCTAGGCAGGGGGTATCTTTAGTTCTTTTTTTGACAGCAGTGCCCTCGATTTTTTTGTAACAACTACTGGGTTCAGAGACATGTAAGGGGATACAAGGGGCCAATGGGGGGGGGAAGACAACTTGCTCTTCCTAAGACTTGGACTGGACCTTGAAGTAGGAGCGGAGCGAGGGAGTTCCCTTAACTCGGTCAGGTTTTTTTTAAAGACTTTGTTCCTGCTGGTTTTAGTCATGATTTCTCAGCCAATGTTTTTATGGCCATGGCGGGCGGTGAGAGAGAGGCTCGACTCCCTTTATTCTGGGATGGCTTTCCCTGCATAGTCTGAGGGGAGTTCCTTTTTAAGGAAAAGGAAACCAAAGATGGCTCCGAGGCACCCCCCCCACAAATATTCCTGCTTCTCAAGGTGTACCTGTTTGGAGGGCAAGCAGTCTCCCCGCATGCCCCCTCTGAGGTGGCTGGCTCAGGTTGTTTAGGAGCCCCCCCCTAATACAGTGGTCTCCCGATCCCCTTTCCCGCTCCTCACCGGGATCATGAGTGACCTGTAAACAGCAACCTCCTCCACACCGCCATAAAGGATGATAGATTGTCCTGGAAAAAAGGTGTTGTCTCCTCCATGGGTTGTTGCCCTGCCACTGCAGCTGCCCTTAAAGCTGATCCTGGCGGCAGCTCGCCGGCCCTTGCTGAGCCATGCTGCAGCCTCAGCCTAGACCCTCACTCGCGCTGAAACCGCCGTCCTCTGCCGAGAGCCGGCCTGCGGTTCCAAGCCAGTCCCCAACCAGACAGACCCCCACCGAAACCTTCCCACAGCAATGCCCAAAAGGAGAAGGAAAAGCCAGCTATCTATTTATAGGGAAGCGTTTTCTCGGAACGGAACAATGCTGTGTAAGAGGGAGAGCTCACGACCGGCACTACCTGTCAGCCGCCATGGTCCCCTTCCCAGGAGCCAGAGTCCGGGTTCAGGAACCAGAATTCTTTTAAGAAAAAAAAGATAAATTAGTCGCAGAAGTATTAAATGCACCGTGAATTTTAAACTGTTTAAAAACAAGTGAATGTCCGACAGTAGAGTTGTATTCTTTTCTGGTAATAAAAACGTCCTCATTAGCACGTACACAACGATATGTAAAGGGAAGTGACCATAATTCATGAATGAAGCTGCTTCCAAGGGGTTCATTTCTACCAACAGGAAAATGTCTCATGCAAGCTGTGAATTGAAATGTCGAGCTAGGTAGTGCAATAACACCATGTATTAACCACACCGCCGAAGGCATTTCAGCTATGGTAAATGGAGTTGTTCTAATTTCTCTAGATTCAGCATTGTGTAGGTCGCATCTTTCATGGCCATCAATTTTTGTTTATGTGTTGAATGAAAAGGCTGAAACAAATGACTGCAATTCAAGTAATGGCATGGAACGTGCCCATTTTTAAGTGTTTGAAGCGTCCAACTAAACTGCATAATAGATCTAAGGTGACTTTGCCCATGATACAGCCTTGACATCTCACTCTGCACAATATCAATAACAGATGATACAATGTTGTTTAAATTGTAAATACGAGATGACAACGTATTAATACTATTATCAACACCCGTAAGCACTTTATCCAAATTATCTTAGTCAATTTGTCTTAAACGCACAGCAGTTTCCATCTGGGATAGTTCCCAAATTTCATTACAAGTAGCATATATAAATCTTTTAGAACGTGGGGATTTGTGACCTAAAAGAAAATCAGATAAATCCATGCCTTCACACAGGAGAGAAAGATGTTTTACTGCAGACAGTGTGGAATGTTTCAACCATTGTTGACATAACCTTCTCACTGAATAGGTGGCAATAATACCAGAATGTGTGGACTGTGAGTATCGGGGATCAGGTCTGCTTGATTTAAACTCAGGTGTGGCATTAAGTAAATGAGCATGACAATTATTTGTGTCCACTGACCACAACAACCACCCTCCGGGACTTGAAAATGAGTATTAAATGTACCCTTATGCACCATGCTATTTAATTGGTCCTCAGTGTAGTTTGTCAAATTCTGCCAATTATCGAACCGGACAATAGAGGGAATGGTTGGGGCTTTCATTTCTTTAATTTTTGCCAATCCCATACAAGTAGTCTGTTGGCTTGTTTTATTCAAGAAAATCATTTTTCTGGGAATTAGACAGGCTCGAAATAAAGTTTTTGTGACCCGAACCTGCCAGGACTTTGTACCCCAAATCGATTTCAAATCAATGGTGTCCTTCCAGTAATCATAACCTTTAAGGACCAACTGATTAACAAACAGGCTTTATATATGAGCTTAATCTGGGTAAGCATATTTTTTTGGGTGCGGTGGGAACTAATTTGAAATAATCGGACGTGGGGTCTGAAGTGTCATATCCCGTAAAATACATGAACTTGTCTTTTTGCTTTCTGGAACTCCCTTGTGGGAGAGTTGGACAATGTTCCCATTGTGTATAAATAAAATGGGGACACTGTCCACTGGCTCTGTGCAGATAATGATGTCCATAATGATGATAACAGAACATATCAACATAATTAGCAGAATTAAGATATAGATCCTCTGACTCAGAAACAGTGTAATACTCTAGTTCAGAAAGCATAGAATTTACAGTGTCAACATTCCAATCATCCAACTGTAACCCCAGGACTATTACATCACTCATAGAAATTTTGAACACTTATGGTATCTGCAGGATCTCCGTAGGGGCGAATATATTGAAAGGAACCTTAGCCCAAACAATTCCATCAGTCACTGGAACTGATGAAAGGTTAACGGGTGACAAGTCTCTTTTCAGTTTATACGATGAAGAATGTAGGGCCAACACCCCGTCGCCTAGTTCTGTAGCAGAATGTTCCGGGAGAAAATGGCCATTGATTGACAAGAAAAAATCTGTCACAAATCCAATCCACATGAATAGAAAAACCAAGGAGAGTATGATCTAGACATAGATCCAAGGCTGGACCAGATAAGTGTGTTTTAACCATGAAATAAAAACACAAATCCGTGCTGGAGGTGGGTGTAAAACAGAAGAACTGTCCGAAGAAAAATCATCTTGCTCTAAATAGCATCTGGAGGTACTCAGCTGGCAAACAGGAGGCTGTGACTCAGCAGTAGGACTCGAAAAATCCAATAAGAAGGATTCATCAATGGTGGATCCGTATAAATGACATCCATTGTAGAAGTCATGATAGTAGAAGCAGGTTCTGTGTCAGTTAAGTTGTCGATGGAGGGCTCGGCCTCCTCCTCACAGCCGGGGAGTTTCAGCATTGGTGGTGCTCTCGGACTGCAAAGGAAAGTCTTGTGGAAGGGTACGGAAACTCCATGGCATACTATTGAGAATCCGCCACACAGTGTAGTTTGACATGTTCAATGGAGACAAAGCGGTTGTCTTTATATCCCAGAAGTGGTGGCAAAATCACAGTGCTTGTACCTTGCATGCCAAGGAATGGAACAGGAGCACGATACTTTGGGCCAAACTCCTTTTTGATGGCCACCTTTTCCCAAACCAGATCTCCAACTTTTGGAAGCCAGCCGGGAACTGGAAGTTGATCTTCAGTACTCAAAGAGAGAGATGCAGGCAAATATTTGTGTGATTGAGTCTCACTGAACCTTTGTAGGTCCTGTAAGACAGCACAATGGTTATCTACGTCAAAGGTTGCAGCTGCTGCCACAATGTCTGGACCGTCAAAGTCTGGAACATACATCTTGATGCCAAAAAGCACTTCGTACAGGGTTCGCCCACCCAGAGATCTTTTGGGGAGGTTATTTACTGCTCGTTGAACCCCATAGAGATGGTTCAACCAACCACACCCTGTACCTAATACCCTTGCCGTTAAGGATTGCTTTAAGTCACAGTTCATTCTTTCCACAACAGAATTTCCCTCAGTCCTATATGGTAAAGAATAATGCCCTTGTACCCTCATGGACTTCATAGAATCACGGTACGCTTTAGAAGCAAAAGCAGGACCTTGGTCCGACTGGAATGCACAGCAGGCATAAGTCCTGATAAAGACTTGCAAGTCTTTATTAACGGTGCAAGCGTCAGTCTTGCACTGTGGCCAAACCTAGAGGAATCTAGCGCAAGAATCAACTGCAACCAAGATATATTTGAATGCAGTATCTGAAATCAGTGGAGCACAATGATCCAGGTAAATGCAGCTAAAAGGTTTATGAGAAATAAAAATAAGTGTTTGGGGTAAAGGAGACACAGTAGATCTTTTATTCTGTTGGCAGATGTCACAACAGAGAACATATTTTCCCGTTTGCTGGTTTAAACCCTCCCACCTATAACGTCATTGTAAGAGTGAAATAGTGACAGCCACTCCCGCGGAAGCTACACCTTCATGTGTGGCTACAATCAGATCATGTCTGCGTTGGGTATCACACAATCACCAACACGTTGAATAGTGACAAATGGAACCTTCTGATCATTTAAATGATAAGAATATTTAGAAGGAAAGCCCTTCGGTGAAGGGGTGCCGTTCTTAAATGCATTCACTGCAGCTAAGATATCATTGTCGATACGAGTTTTAGAGTGGGTTACCGCTGCTATTTTGGATGTGGTTACTGCAGATTTAGCTGCTTCATCAGCCAGAGAATTCCCTGCACTGTGTGCTCCCACACGTTGATGACTCAATGTATGTATAACATGAGTTTGTGTCAACCTATCCTTAAGATCTGCCACTTTAACCCAAAGCAGCTTGTGCTTCATTGCACTACCCTTCGAATCCCTGAAATCATTTAGTCTCCAAAAATGTAAAGTATCATTAAAAGACTGTACACAGTAATACAAATTACACACTATGTGGGGAATTCAGGATCAGTATTTTCAAGTGCAAGAAGCAAAGCCTTCAGTTCAGCCAACTGCGCAGTGAAGTCTCTTAGAGAATTTGTGCGAGTTGTGTGGAGGTGAAAAACGGCATCCAACATAATGCCAATTGCGATGGCGCAAGCAGCAGAATACTGCTGCTTAGAACCTATAGCAGGTTGTGCCGAACCATCAGTATAAATGACAGTTTTATTTTGATCAAGAGGCAGAACTGAAGAAGGCAAAGGATACACATGCTCCAAAATTCTTGTGTTTGCAAAGGTCAACAACGAAGTCTGCATCAATGGCTGTTAAGGACGTAGCCCATTGTATCCACAGGATGGAGAGCTTTTGCATTAGAAACACAGGCTTTGGTGACAGCCTCCAAGGCTGGCACTGGAGAAACAACAATAATGCCTTTTCCCTGAGTAAGTGGCCATTCTTTAACGATGGCCATCTGCATGGCAGTCAGTATTTTTTTCTGGAGAAGAAAAACTAATTTCTGCAGTGGAATATAAATGCCATTTATATGCTATAGGTACCATTTCACCTTTGTTAAAGGTGACATGTAATCCAATTGCACCCAGCAAAACATGGATGACTAAATTTATGGTATTCTCACGCACATGTAAGTGGTGTATTTCAAGTATGTCAGCTTGTAATGATCTGAGGGTGTCAGTGTGTTCCGAAGTCCAACAGGAAGCAAAGTAATCAGGATATAATAATGCACAAAGTGATTTAATATGTTGTATATTGTCAGGTATGTATCTTCTGCCAAAATTAAAAAATACTAGTAGGGACTGCAACTTTCTAAATGTACTTGGAGGCTGCAATTGTGCACGCTTCTTCAGAAAGTGAGGGGCAAGACTCTTACCCTCACTGGTAAGTTCATATCCAGGCCCAGACTCAACAAGAAACTTGATAAACCCAGGCCAACAGAGTTAACTATCCTCTACTTAAATACTCAACTCTATGCCCAAACATAAGCTTGATGTATTTCATCTACTGGATTCAACTAAACCAGACGTTCTCTTTCTCTTTCGGAAATGTGGCTATCACAGGAATCTGCCCCTGATATTCTGGCTGCATTTCCCAACAATTACTATATCCTGCAGGCGATTCGCCCACCAGGAAAGATTGGTGGGGGAGTTGCTGCCATTATACGCCAAGAGCTAAAATTCACTTCACTAACCCCACTAGCTCTAACGTCAGTAGACAATTTAGTTATTAAACTGGAGTCGGTTTCGGCTCCTCTAATTTGTGTACTACTATATAGGCCCCCACAGAATATGCCTCTGTACCCTGACTCTTTGAGTGAACAGATGGCCCATCTTATAACAAACCATGCAAAAATACTGCTGATTGGTGATTTTAATTACTGGGCCAATGACACACTGGGTGGACCTCATTCTGGAGAACTGACTGACCTACTTAACGGGTAAAACTTTCATCAGCAGGTAACCTCTGCCACTCATATTAAGGGACATACTTTAGATCATGTTTGGACAGCTAATCTCACAGTGTCTGCACTGACAGTCTCTCCTTGTATATGGCATTACCACTATTTAATACAGTTTGTTATGAACAATATAATTATGGCCAAACCCCTGGTTGCCAAAGGGCTCATGGCCAGGAAATTGAGTAGTGTTGACAGACATTTTTTGCTGAACACATTGACAAACACAGTCCCTGACACCCAGCGATCTATTACCACCAGTGAGGAAGCTCTCGCAGCATGGCTAACAGCAGCCAGCAACGAATATGCCCCTCTCAGGACAATAAGATCTGCAAGGGGCCATGAAGCCCAGAGATGGTTCTCTGCAGTTCTAAAAACACAAAAATTAGCCCTCTGCCAATTCGAAAGGAGATGGAGACGCAGCTACTCCCCTGAAAAAAGAGAGATTTATGTAGCCCAACTTAAACTATACAAAAAATAAATCTCTACAGCAAAGTCTACCTATTTTTCTTCAAAAATCCTTAGCTCTTCCAATAGGTCAAAGAAAATATTCTCCATTGTCAATGAATTATCCAACCACAGAGTTACAGTAAAACCAAAACCATCTCAAGCACTTTGTAATTCCCTTCACACCTTCTTTATTGATAAAATTACCGCGATTAAAGCCAGCATCCCCACCTGTAATACCTCTAAGGCACCTCCATCTACGCCGAAACATTCCTATTCACTTGACCAGTTCCTGGCAATAGACAGTCCAATATTTCTGGACCTTCTGTCCAAAGTAAAATCTGGGTCACCCACTGACAGCTGTCCGCCCTACACCTTAAGAGAGGTTTTCTCATTACACCCTAGGCCTGCCCTCTCTTTGCTAAATGAGTCAGTGTCTCAGGGCTTCATTCCAAGAGCCTTTAATGCCTTCGCTGCGATCGGAATTCCGCCCAGGTGCTGGACATTCCGATCGCGGGCGTGGTCGTGACGAGCTCAGCTCGTCATGCGCACAGCCCGACCGCGCAGCATGATGAGCTGAGCTCGTCATGAGCAGGGAAGGGGTTAAAGAAGCGATCATTGTTCCCCTCTTAAAAAAACCAGGGGCTGACCCCCAGACCTTGACTAACTACCGCCCAATTTCTCTGCTTTCCTACTTGACCAAGGTATTAGAATGGACCCACTAGTGAATCCTTAGAAAAGGACGACTCTGCTATAAATATTGGAGTGCCAGAAAGCACATGGGTTTTTAAGAAGAACCCTCACCCACCAACCTAGTTGGTGGCATGCTTCATCAACGGGTTCCCAGCTAGGCAGCCGAATGCAGCCCAGCTGTGCTTCGACGCCTGAATTACAGTGGAGCGGGTTTTGTTTTTGTGTTAGTGGTGCTCAAAAAAGTGGTGAGGTTAAAAATGCCTCTGGGACTCCTTGCTGGCAAATTTTTTATTCCCAGCGGCCCAGGACATGTTTAAAAGAAAACAGGGGGATAAAGTGAAGACTGGCAATTGTTCTTCGTTATCCATCAGGTCGACATGTTTCAGCCTCAAGAAACAATTACGAGGCTTTCTTCAGGACCATACAACGTGAAAAAAAGGTGCTGTGGCAAAAATAAGCCACGTGTATTTTTTTCAGCACACACGCTAAGGTGTGCTGTGCATGTAGTGGTGCAACCATACTTACGGACCCACCGGCTGGTTTTAAACCTGAAAGACAAAAACAGAACATAAAGGACACACACAACATATATAAAGATGGTTAAAACTGCACCATTTTGGTTCATCATCCTTTTGCTCATGGTGCGTTTGTCTTATCATTAGCACTCCATGAGTCGTTCATTCATCTGTACCAACAATCATACAGGAGACATGCAACATATGCCTAGTATGTGCAAACTCATGCATGGTGGTTCGGTGCAAGCATGCATGTCTTGTATTGTTGGTGCTATTTTAGCATGTCAAGTCACATGTCGTAGCGTAATCATTAGTGCTTAAATTGAGTGGCCAGGCCATGGTGGACTATTATTGTGTTATCTAAAAAATGAAGGCCAAAGTGTACTATTGGCGCAAGAATCATCTTGGGATAAGTGCGTGTATATCCATTCTCACGCAAGATTAAAAAACTTTCATGCTGTCACAAAGAAAGAGAAACCATAATTACACAAGCTACATGTTTGTAGTAGCTTTGATAGATCCCGGAAGGGGCGAATGCCTGTAGTCAAACACTGTGAGGAAGACAATGAAGGCATTGGAAAGTTAGTCAAGGCACTCGGTATTGAGTAAAGTTAATCTCGGGTAGCGCTTGAATCAGAAAAGCATTTGAAATTTAGCCAAGGTCCTCGGTAACATGTGATACTTGAATCAAGCATGGTCTGTAGGAAGAACTTACTTCGTGAAGGCTGGACGCCCGCCATTCTCACCTACTCCGGTCTTCTCGGGATCTCAACGATACCCGAGGCCGGAGAAACCTCCTTTTGAAACCGGTTTCGCAGCAGTGGCTGGGAGCGTGGTTGCATTGGTAGGCGTAACCGCGTCATCGCGTGAGCTTATGAGGTAGGACGCAGACATTTTGTGTAATCGGGCACGGGAGCGCACGATCCTGTTACCTAAACTAAATTGTGGAATCACCCGGAAGTGCGGTACCTAATAACTCTATCGCGGACATCTCCCTTATTACTGTGGTTGTTAGTATGAATTATGGTCCTATTGTATTACGAAATAAAATATTACTGGATATGCCGTTCTGCAACCTAATGTAGTCACGCAGCATCCGCCAAGTAGATACGGGTTGCCATATGTTTTTTTTTTTGCCGTATTACATTCAATCATTGCAGAATACTCTGTTTATCATCTTGAGTGAATTTCCTACAAAACACGTGGGGTTCATGATATAACTGCTAGGTATTGCCTCACATAATGTTTTTATGGAGATGATTCTGCGGATTGGGTAATTAAAACATAACAGAATACGTTGTTTGGCATCATGAGAGAATTAACTACAAAAACTTATATTCGCCAGGTTTTCATAATGGTTTTTATGGAGATAGTTGTGCGGGTTATCACCAGTATTGGTTAGAAAACAGTTTTTAATACAAAGGTGTTTTGGGGAAATTTGTGGTAGAAGTGTGCATCGTAGCTGGCGTGCCGCCAGTGATATCGCAATAGGAATAGTTTCGGCCAATTTTTCATTTACGGTTTGTAAGGGAAAAATTGTAGTGGAAAAGTGCCAGATCTAAATGGCAGCCGGTGGCATAGGGGTGTTTCCTAGTGTTTTAAGGCTTATCATTGGCTGTTATAGTGCAGTGATGGTTGAATTCACGAAGTAGGTGTGTGTGGTTGGACTCTATTATGGGTATTTACTCAGAGAGATCCAAGGAATATTGTCGTTCAGTCCATTTGTATGTGTGCACAAGCAGTAGATCCACCGTTGTTCCTTCTCCAGAAGGCGGCTCTGAAGGTTGGCGGTGTTTGACTCCAGCTGTTCTATCACCACCCAACTCATGTCATTGGTAGTGTGCCCCACTTCAAGTGAGTGGTCGGTCATCCGTGTGGTGTTGCGTTTACAACGGATATTGCTTCGGTGTTCGCAAATCCGAACTTTGAATTTTCGGCTGGTCATGCCGATGTATTGCAAGCCACACGGGCAGGTGATCAAATAGATGGCATTCATGGAGTTGCAGTTTGTATGTTTTCTAATCTGCGAAATTTTCCCGGGTTCCAGATTTAGGGTCTTTGTGGGTTTGGTGAGGTGGCATATGCTACAATTTCCGCATGGGAAATGGCTGGTCACGTTAGGAAGACCCCAGGCATTAAGTACTGTGTTGGTTGGCTTGATATGCTGCTGTGGACGTGTTGACACCAGATTATCTTTTAGACTTCTTGCTCTTTTATAGGAAAACAAAGGTTTTTCCCAATTAAGTTTGCCCGTTTTCAGTATCCTCCAATTTTTTTGTATGATGCGTGATACTTTGTTGGAGATTGAATTATAGGTTGTCACGCATGTTAATGGTATTATGGATGATGTACGTTGTGTCTGTTCCAATAAGCCATCCCGATTTTGGTTGCGTGCTCGTTTTCTTGCTGTATTAATGACTTTGTCAGGGTAACCCCAATCCTTGACTTTAGTTGTCAGGGACTGTGCTTGATCTTTGAAGTCTTTAATGTCACTACAATTTCTGCGCAGTCGTAGGTATTGTCCAAATGGTAAATTTTCCCCTAAGTGTCTGCGGTGGAAGCTTTTGAAATGGAGAAGGGAGTTTCTCGCTGTAGGCTTAAAATGTGTTTTTATCTTGAGCTGGCCACCTTCGGCCCTGATATCCAAGTCAAGGAAGGTGATGTTTTCTTTATTCACACTGTGGGTGAATTTTAAGTTGGGGGTCACATCCATTGATCCACACAAGAAATGCTTGTATAGTGTCTTCCGGACCTTCCCATATGAGGAAGACATCGTCAATGTACCTTTTGTAGAATTTGATGTTAGCTGAGAAGGGCATACTGAAGTTGAGAAGATGTGTTTTTTCAAAGTTAAAGACATAGAGCCCTGCCACACTAGGGGCGAAGGTGCTCCCCATTGATGTGCCATAAGTTTGCAGAAAGAGGTCCCCTTCAAACTCGAAAAAGTTGTCCTTAAGAGCTAGTTCCGCGCATTGTAGCACAAAGGATTTCGGGGTGTTATAATCCCATGTTGTAGAATCCAATGATAGTTTTAGTACTTTAAGAGTGTCATCTTGGGGGAGGCTGGTATACAGACTCTCTATGTCAAGGCTAACTAGAAATGACGTATGAGGGTTGAAGATGAGTGTTTTGATTTGTCCTAGTAGGTCCTTTGTATCTTTTAGATAGGTAGAAGTTGTCTGCACAATCAGTTTTAGGAAGAAATCACAGAAACGTGAAAGGGGTTCTAGCAATGACCCAATGCCCGATCCTATTGGGCGGCCTGGTGGCGGATTTCTGTTTTTATGTATCTTGGGGATTGTGTAAAAATACGGGATCTTGCCTGTACTGGTGGTCAGAAATTGGGCTTCCTGTTTACTGATTTTGCCCGTGCATTCCGCATCTTCTACTAGGTCCTTTATTCTGGCTTTTAGACTTTCACTGGGGTTTTGCTCCAACCGCTTGTAATTCTTAGTGTCACTCAGTAGTCGTCTGCATTCTGCTTGGTTGTCCTCTTTGTTTTGAAGTACTATTCCTCCGCCTTTGTGGGCTGGTTTTATAATGATCTTTTCATTGGATTTCAGGGTCTGTAGTGCATCAAATTCTTTGCGCTAGTGTTCTTAAATTGTGGTTCTTCATTGGTTATTTCAATTTCATAGAAGACAGCTTGTTCAAATGCGGTAATTTCTACCGGTATGGTATTAGGAGGAGGAATGAATGTGGACTTGAGCTTGAGCCTAGTACCTAGGGAAATTGTAGCGTATGCCACCTCACCAAACCCACAAAGACCCTAAATCTGGAACCCGGGAAAATTTGGCAGATTAGAAAACAAACTGCAACTCCATGAATGCCATCTATTTGATCACCTGCCCGTGTGGCTTGCAATACATCGGCATGACCAGCCAAAAAATCAAAGTTCGGGTTTGCGAACACCGGAGCAATATCCGCTGTAAACGCAACATCACACGGATGACCGACCACTTCCTTGAAGTGGGGCACACTACCAATGACATGAGTTGGATGGTGATAGAACAGCTGGAGTCAAACACAGCCAACCTTCAGAGCCGCCTTCTAGAGAAGGAACAAAGGTGGATCTACTGCATGTCCACACATACAAATGGACTGAACGACAATATTCCATGGAACTCTCTGAGTAAATACCCATAATAGAGTCCAACCACACACACCTACTTCGTGAATTCAACCATCACTGCACTATAACAGCCATTGATAAGCCTTAAAACAATAGGAAACACCCCTATGGCACCAGCTGCCATTTAAGATCTGGCACTTTTCCAATACAATTTTTCCCTTACAAACCGTAAATGAAAAATTGGCCGAAACTATTCCTATTTCGATATCACTGGCGGCACGCCAGCTACGATGTACACTTCTACCACGAATTTCCCCAAAACACATTTGTATTAAAACCGTTTTCTAACCAATACTGGTGATAACCCGCACAACTATCTCCATAACACCATTATGACAACCTGGCGAATATAAGTTTTTGTAATTAATTCTCTCATGATGCCAAACAACGTATTCTGTTATGTTTTAATTACCCAATCTGCAGAATCATCTCCATAAAAACATTATGTGAGGCAAAACCTGGCAGTTATATCATGAACCCCACGTGTTTTGTAGGAAATTCACTCAAGATGATAAACAGCGTATTCTGCAATGATTAAATGTAATACGGCAAAGAAAAAACCCATATGGCAACCCGTATTTACTTGGCGGATGCTCCGTGACTACATTAGGCTGCAGAACGGCATAGCCAGTAATTTTTTTATTTCGTAATACAATCGCACCATAATTCATACTAACAGCCATAGTAATAAGTGAGATATCCGCGATAGAGTTATTAGGTACCGCACTACCGGGTGATTCCACAATTTAGTTTAGGTAACAGGATCGGGCGCTCCAGTGCCCGATTACACAAAAGGTCTGCCTCCTACGTCATAAGCTCACGCGATGATGCGGTTACGCCTACCAATGCAACCACGCCCCCAGCCACTGCTGCGAAACCGGCTTCAAAAGGAGGTTTCTCCAGCCTCGGGTATCGTTGAGATCCCAAGAAGACCGGAGTAGGTGAGAATGGCGGGCGTCCAGCCTTGACGAAGTAAGTTCTTCCTACAGACCATGCTTGATTCAAGTATCACATGTTACCGAGGACCTTGCCTAAATTTAAAATCTTTTTCTGATTCAAGCGCTACCCGAGATTAACTTTACTCTATACCGAGTGCCTTGACTAACTTTCCAATGCCTTCATTGTCTTCCTCACAGTGTTTGACTACAGGCGTTTGCCCCTTCCGGGATCTATCACAGCTACTACAAATATGTACCTTGTGTAATTATGGTTTCTCTTTCTTTGTGACAGCATGAAAGTTTTTTAATTTTGCGTGAGAATGGATATGCACGCACCCATCCCAAGATAACTCTTGCGCCAATAGTACACTTTGGCCTTCATTTTTTAGATAACACAGTAATAGTCCACCATGGCCTGGCCACTCAATTTAAGCACTAATGATTACGCTACGACATGTGACTTGACATGCTAAAATAGCACCAACAATACAAGACATGCATGCTTGTACCGAACCACCATGCATGAGTTTGCATACACTAGGTGTATGTTGCATGCCTCCTGTATGATTGTTGGTACATATGAATGAACGACTCATGGAGTGCTAATGATAAGACAAACGCACCACGAGCAAAAGGACAATGAACCAAAATGGAGCAGTTTTAACCATCTTTATATATGTTGTGTGTGTCCTTTATATTCTGTTTCTGTCTTACAGGCTTAAAACCAGCCGGTGGGTCCGTAAGTACGGTTGCGCCACTGCATGCACAGCACACCTTAGTGTGTGTGCTGAAAAACAATACATGTGGCTTATTTTTGCCACAGCACCATTTTTTCACGTTGTATGGTCCTGAAGAAAGCCTCGTAATTGTTTCTTGAGGCTGAAACATGTCGACCTGATGGATAACGATACCCAATTGCCAGTCTTCACTTTATCCCCCTGTTTTCTTTAAAACATGTCCTGGGCCGCTGGGAATAAAAAATTTGTCAGCAAGGAGTCTCAGAGATATTTTTAACCTCACCACTTTTTTGAGCACCACTCACACAAAAACAAAACCTGCTCCGCTGTAATTCAGGCGTCGAAGCACAGCTGGGTTGCATTCGGCTGCCCAGCTGGGAACCCGATGATGAAGCATGCCACCAACTAGGTTGGTGAGTGAAGGTTCTTCTTAAAAACCCATGTGCTTTCTGGCACTCCAATATTTATAGCAGAGTCGTCCTTGTCTAAGGATTCATTAGTGGGTCCGTCCATGTTGTTTTTGAGTATTAATTAGGGGATAGGGACGTACCCCGTTCATAGTCCTCGCTCTCTCCTTTGTTTTTCGCATAATAGACAGCGTACAGCTGTGAGAGCTAAATCTATACTGAATTGATTTCGTTTCTTACATAAACTTATTCATCATTGTCACATAATACCAAACATGGCAGAGAACCCTGGACTCACTTTCAGGGAGGAAGACGTTAATACCATTCTCTCGGCACCTCCGATAATGGCTGATATTAATGTTGCACAAACCATAGCCCAGAGTGCAGATTGGGAGAACTTAACAGAGAAGAAAAGAAACCGTATCAGAACCATTTTACATGGTGTGATCCTTACTGAATATTTAAGGAATAACACTGCCCCAAAGGGCTTGATTGTTACAAATGCCCCCGCATCTTTCTTGATGATGCCGCCTTTAGGAAAGACTGTGCCCAAAAAGCATGGCACTGTACCCGAGATTGGATTATTCTTATCATACAGACAGCCAAAAGACTATCTGATGCTATCTTAATTGATATACAGGCTACAGAGAACCACTTTAAAACCACACTTACGTCATTTAAAAAGAGGCTAGACGAAGTCAACAAAGAGATGGCGGAGTACAAAGAAGACCTAACACAATCAAAAATTCACAAATTTCAAAAAGACTTAAAGAAATTCTCCTATGTCAAGACCTACCCTTATGCCGATGCGGACTACAAGCCCACGAGATGCACCGACTTGTCAGGAGGCTCTTCTGATGATGATTCATCTGTGAGCAGTGGTTCAAGTGGAGGAAGCTACCGCAACAAACAACGTGGTAGAGGAAGAACTAGCAACTGGCAACAACCATGGCCCCAACTTCCACCAGGAGGTCAGATACATTACGCGAATCCATACCCCCAAGTGAATCCACATATGATGTATGGATGGAACCCACCTTTCGCCCAACCTCAACTCTCTTTCATGAACGCCAATCCAAGGTTTCCTTTTTTAGGGAGCGGCAGGAGAGGACGAGGCAGGAGAAGGAGATAGAAACAGGTCCACTGGGAGGAAGACCAGAACAAAGGAGCGCACACGTGCAGCAAAACAAAAGAACAACAAGCGGGACCCAGCTCACACAAAACCTAGTAACTAACCTCTCCTCCCACATACTGACACAGACAGAGGAAAATCTCCTCAACAAATGTCTAGGCTTTGTCCACACTGCCAGACTTGATAAATTTAAACTACACTGCGAACTGGCAATTTTTTTTCGCAAACTAAAGCTAAAGCTTTTTTTCAAAACTTCCAACAGAGGGTGAAAGCGAGGGCCAGGGAGATACTAGGCTCAAGCTCAAGTCCACATTCATTCCTCCTCCTAACACCATACCGGTAGAAATTACCGCATTTGAACAAGCTGTCTTCTATGAAATTGAAGCAACCAATGAAGAACCACAATTTAAGAACACTAGCGGCAAAGAATTTGATGCACTACAGACCCTGAAATCCAATGAAAAGATCATTATTAAACCAGCCAACAAAGGCGGAGGTATAGTACTACAAAACAAAGAGGATTACCAAGCAGAATGCAGATGACTACTGAGTGACACTAAGAATTACAAGCGGTTACAGCAAGACCCCAGTGAAAGTCTAAAAGCCAGAATAAAGGACCTCGTAGAAGAAGCGGAATACACGGGTAAAATCAGTAAACAGGAAGCCCAATTTCTGACCACCAGTACAGGCAAGATCCCGTATTTTTACACAATCCCCAAGATACATAAAAACAGAAATCCGTCACCAGGCCGCCCAATAGTGTCGGACATTGGGTCATTGCTAGAACCCCTTTCACGTTTCTGTGATTTCTTCCTAAAACGCGTGTGCAGACAACTTCTACCTATCTAAAAGATACAAAGGACCTACTAGGACAAATCAAAACACTCACCTTCAACCCTGATACGTCATTTCTAGTTAGCCTGGACATAGAGAGTCTGTATAACAGCCTCCCCCAAGATGACACTCTTAAAGTACTAAAACTATCATTGGATTCTACAACATGGGATTATAACACCCCGAAATCCTTTGTGCTACAATGTGCGGAACTAGCGCTTAAGGACAAATTTTTCGAGTTCGAAGGGGACCTCTTTCTGCAAACTTACGGCACATCAATGGGGAGCACCTTCGCCCCTAGTGTGGCAGGCCTCTATGTCTTTAACTTCGAAAAAACACATCTTCTCAACTCCAGTATGCCCTTCTCAGCTAACATCAAATTCTACAAAAGGATCATTTACGATGTCTTCCTCATATGGTAAGGCCCGGAAGACACTCTACAAGCATTTCTTTTGTGGATCAATGGATGTAACCCGCAACTTAAAATTCACCCACAGTGTGAATAAAGAAAACATCACCTTCCTTGACTTGGATATCAGGGCCGAAGGTGGCCAGCTCAAGACAAAAACACATTTTAAGCCTACAGCGAGAAACTCCCTTCTCCATTCCAAAAGCTTCCACCCCAGACCCTTACGGGAAAATTTACCATTTGGACAATACCTACGACTGCGCAGAAATTGCAGTGACATTAAAGACTTAAAAGATCAAGCATAGTCCCTGACAACTAAACTCAAGGAGCGGGGTTACCCTGACAAAGTCATTAATACAGCAAGAAAACGAGCACGCAACCAAAATCGGGATGACTTATTGGAACAGACACAACGTACATCATCCATAATACCGTTAACATCCGTGACAACCTATAATTCAATCTCCAACAAAGTATCACGCATCATACAAAAAAATTGGAGGATACTGAACACGGGCAAACTTAATTGGGAAAAACCTTTGTTTTCCTATAAAAGAGGAAGAAGTCTAAAAGATAATCTGGTGTCAACACGTCCACAGCAGCACATCAAGCCAACCAACACAGTACTTAATGCCTGGGGTCTTCCTAACGTGACCGGCCATTTCCCATGCGGAAATTGTAGCGTATGCCACCTCACCAAACCCACAAAGACCCTAAATCTGGAACCCAGGAAAATTTGGCAGATTAGAAAACACACAAACTGCAACTCCATGAATGCCATCTATTTGATCACCTGCCCGTGTGGCTTGCAATACATCGGCATGACCAGCCAAAAAATCAAAGTTCGGATTTGCGAACACCGGAGCAATATCCGCTGTAAACGCAACACCACATGGATGACCGACCACTTCCTTGAAGTGGGGCAGACTACCAATGACATGAGTTGGGTGGCGATAGAACAGCTGGAGTCAAACACCGCCAACCTTCAGAGCCGCCTTCTAGAGATGGAACAACGGTGGATCTACCGCTTGTCCACACATACAAATGGACTGAACGACAATATTCCATGGAACTCTCTGAGTAAATACCCATAATAGAGTCCAACCACACACACCTACTTTGTGAATTCAACCATCACTGCACTATAACAGCCATTGATAAGCCTTAAAACAATAGGAGACACCCCTATGGCATCAGCTGCCATTTAGATCTTGCACTTTTCCACTACAATTTTTCCCTTACAAACCGTAAATGAAAAATTTGCCGAAACTATTCCTATCGCGATATCACTGGCGGCACGCCAGCTACGATGCACACTTCTACCACGAATTTCCCCAAAACACCTTTGTATTAAAACCGTTTTCTAACCAATACTGGTGATAACCAGCACAACTATCTCCATAACACCATTATGACAACCTGGCGAATATACGTTTTTGTAGTTAATTCTCTCATGATGGCAAATAACGAATTCTGTTATGTTTTAATTACCCAATCCGAGCATCATCTCTATAAAAACATTATGTGAGGCAAAACCTGGCAGTTATATCATGAACCCCACGTGTTTTGTAGGAAATTCACTCAAGATGATAAACAGCGTATTCTTCAAGGATTAAATGTAATACGGCAAAAAAAAAAACACATGGCAACCCGTATTTACTTGGCGGATGCTGCGTGACTAGATTAGGCTGCACAACGGTATATCCAGTAATTTTTTAATTTCGTAATACAATCGCACTATTATTCATACTAATAGCCATAGTAATAAGTGAGATATCCGCGATAGAGGTATTAGGTACCGCACTTCCGGGTGATTCCACAATTTAGTTTAGGTAACAGCATCGCGCGCTCCAGTGCCCGATTACACAAAAGGTCTGCGTTCTACGTCATAAGCTCACGCGATGACGCGGTTACGCCTACCAACGCGACCACGCCCCCTGCCACTGACGCGAAACCGGCTTCAAAAGGAGGTTTCTCCGGCCTCGGGTATCGTTGGGATCCAGAGAAGACTGGAGTAGGTGAGAATAGCGGGCGTCCATCCTTGACGAAGTAAGTTCTTCCTACATACCATGCTTGTTTCAAGTATCACATGTTACAAAGGACCTTGCCTAAATTTAAAATCCTTTTCTGATTCAAGTGCTACCAGAGATTAATTTTACTCGATACCGAGTGCCTTGACTAACTTTCCAATGCCTTCATTGTCTTCCTCACAGTGTTTGACTACAGGCGTTCGCCCCTTCCGGGATCTATCACAGCTACTACAAACACGTAGCTTGTGTAATTATGGTTTCTCTTTCTTTGTGACAGCATGAAAGGTTTTTAATCTTGCGGGGGAATGGATATACACGCACCCATCCCAAGATAATTCTTGGGCCAATAGTACACTTTGGCCGCCATTGTTTAGATAACACAATAATAGTCCACCATGGCCTGACCACTCAATTTAAGCACTAATGATTACGCTACGACATGTGACTTGACATGCTAAAATAGCACCAACAATACAAGACATGCATGCTTGCACCGAACCACCATGGATAAGTTTGCATACACTAGGTGTATGTTGCATATCTCCTGTATGATTCTTGGTGCATATGAATGAACGACTCATGGAGTGCTAATGATAAGACAAACGCACCACGAGCAAAAGGATGATGAACCAAAATGGAGCAGTTTTAACTATCTTTATACATGTTGTGTGTGTCCTTTATGTTCTGTTTTTGTCTTACAGGTTTAAAACCAGCCGATGGGTCCGTAAGTACGGTTGCACCACTGCATGCACAGCACACCTTAGTGTGTGTGTTGAAAAAAAATACACGTGGCTTATTTTTGCAACAGCACCATTTTTTCACGTTGTATGGTCCCGAAGAAAGCCGCGTAATTGTTTCTTGAGGCTGAGACATGTCGACCTGATGGACAACGAAGACCAGTTGCCAGTCTTCACTTTTTCTCCCTGTTTTCTTTTAAACATGTCCTGGGTCGCTGGGAATAAAAAAATTGTCAGCAAGGAGTCCCAGAGGCATTTTTAACCTCACCACTTTTTTGAGCACCACTCACACAAAAACAAAACCCGCTCCGCTGTAATTCAGGCATCAAAGCACAGCTGGGTTGCATTCGGGTGCCCAGCTGGGAACCAGATGAATGTAGCATGCCACCAACTAGGTTGATGGGTGAGGGTTCTTCTTAAAACCCATGTGGTTTCTGGCACTCCAATATTTATAGCAGAGTCGTCCTTGTCTAAGGATTCTCTAGTGGATCCGTCCACGTTGTTTTTGAGTATTAATCAGGGGATAGGGACGTACCCCGTTCATAGTCCTCGCTCTCTCCTTTGTTTTTCCAAGGTATTAGAATCCCATGTGGCTAAATGCCTTTGTGCCTTTATTGAACAAGCGGAATATCTTGAGCTCCACCAAGCAGGATTTCGTCCAGCTCATTCAACAGAGGCAGTGATACTGACCGTACTGGACACCATTCGGAAAGAAGCCGATAAAGGATCTCCCCAAACCCTGGTGCTGTTGGATCTTTCCGCGGCATTTGACACGGTCGACTATGGTATTCTGATCGATCGTGTCCGGGACGCTGGCCTCCAGGGGTCAGCTCTTGGCTGCATAAGGTCGTTTTTGGAGGATCCTTCCCAGTCAGTCCACCTAGCTCAGTTCACAGCACCTAAAATGAGTATAACATGTGGAGTACCCCAGGGTTCATCGTTGTCACCTCACCTGTTCAACCTATATCTCCTTCCAGTGATTCGGTCCTTAAAAGAAAGGAAGGTGTGTGCGTACAATTACGCTGACGATCTACAATTAATGTTTACCATCAACAACACACCCGATTCTGTGTCCGAATTCCAAACTACTATGCTGTACATCCGTGACTGGATGAACAGCAACCATCTAAAACTAAATCCAGACATGACCGAACTCATTTTGATAGGGGGCACTCAGAACCCATGGAGCTCCCATTTTTGGCCAACTGAGTTGGGCTCCTCCCCCATTCCATCCCCCTCAGCCAAGAGGCTCGGGGTGATAATCAACAGCGACCTGACCATGAAAACCCAGATTGGATCAGTTACCTCAACCTGCTTCCTTCAGTTGAGAAAGATAAGGAAGATCAGTAGACTCTTTACTAGGCAGGCATTGACACAGGCTGTCCTAGCCATGGTCATATCACATATAGATTATGCCAACTCTTTATATTTTGGCATCCCATTATATCTCACTAAAAGACTGCAACTGGTGCAGAACCAGGCAGCAAGATTGATCTTTCAGCAGCCTAAATGGCAACATGTCTTCCCTCTTATGAGGAAGCTGCATTGGCTCCCCATTCCACAACGATCAGCATTCAAAGTCGGCTGCCTTATCTTTAAGTCCTTGCACGGGACAAGCCCAAAATTCGTCTCCAGCCTTACTCAAAGGCACATACCTACTCGCAACCTGCGCTCATCCTATATGAACCTTCTGAACACACCCTCGTACAAACTGAAGCGCCAAGGTGGATGCAGGTTTGGGGTGCTGGCACCCAGATTCTGGAACTCCCTTCCAGCTGTTATTAGAGCCTGCACGGACCCTTTGAGATTCAGAAAGCTTGTTAAGACATGGTTATTTACCCAAGCCTATGACTGAAACTTAAGCACACAATAAATTAACAGGGCTTCAGAAGATCCCATAATCAGCGCCAAGAAACCAATCGGTGTACGTGCGCTTTACAAGATGCTTTAACATAACATAGCATAAGAAAAGGACACTCAGAAAAGCTGTGTTAGATTTTATGAAGTTGAACTTGCAACCAAGATCGGTAAATCACAGTATAATGCGATCCACTCTCGCTAGATCGGGGTTTAAATCATCATCCGTCAGATAGATATCATCTACGTAGAACAGTGCATCAGGGTCGATTACATGAAGAATTGACACAATTCGTGCAGCAAAGACTCCCGGGCTGTCCATCAAAATTAAAATCCCCCAAAATACATAAATACATAAAAAAAAATTAACGCTTTCATAAATCTAAATGTTTACGCCGTGATCAGAGTTATGCGATGAGTTCTTTTAATATTGTTTTGTCTAACCCTCCACATGGTCAGCAAGAAGTGTGAAACCGCAAACACTAGACACTGGCTGGTGTCACAAGTTAGAATTCTCAGCGCCTCTCTGTGTAACCTGATACCAAAATTACACCACAGTGGCCAAATAAACAATCTCTTAGGGGCTTGGTACGCTGGACAAGAAAATAAGACATGCTCAAGCATTTCGCTAGCTTCGAGACAGGATACACAATGCACGGAAGAGGGCCGCAATGCAACCCCCACCTCGCTATAAAGGAAAGGAGCAGCAAGGACCCATATCTAAACTGCATGCACAGTTTCCTAGCTGTTTCATCCCAAAAATTCTCCAGGCCATAATTATCTTTCCTTTGGAGGAATGTCAAGGTCAGATATCCCACATTTGACTGGCGGCGCAGCAGGCTCAACTTATGTTCTCAATAGGCGCTCTTGACTAGTGCTTTAGATGTTCCACTAGCCTCTAAAGGTGCATCCCAAAGGTGACTTAGGCCTATATTAGAAAGAGTGACCCTTCCATACTTTAGCCATGGGATATCAGCTGGACCCACATTACGTGATATCTCCAACAGTTCTGCCTGATAAGGTGCAAGCTCGGGAGTAGACCAGAATCTCTTCCAATATAATATGGATCACATCCATTATGTTTTTTTACCCCATATCTAACCCTAAGAGAAGCAACGGGGTACTGATAGGAAGGCCAATTAACTCTTGCAGAAAGGGGTTTCAACTAGCCCAAGGGTAGACACATCCCTATGCCCCCAAAGCTCTGCTCCATACAGAGCTAAGCCAAGCGCTTAGCAATTAAAAATTTGCAATGTGGGGGAAATGGGATGAAAAGGCAAACCCTTCTGTACTTTTATAATACCTCCCGAGGGTTGCTCTAACCTTTGCCTACTCCTATTTATGTGCAAATGCCAACTAAAGCGCTCTGTGAGGATAATCCCAAGTACTCGAAGGTGCAAACTCATTCCAAGGGGGGTCCCTCTAAGTGTAGGATTTGGGTGTGTGGTGTTACAGGGACTTAATTCTATATATTTCGTTTTAGAAATATTAATATCTAAGCCTCAGGGTACAGAAGGTATCGAACCTATCTAGAATCTTTTGCAGGCACATGAGGGATTTTGAAATAAGCAGCGTGTTGTCCGCAAACATCAGGGCCGGCACCCTGATGTTTGCCAGAGACTGTGCATCAGAACCACCACAATCCACAAAAGTTGCTAAATCATTAATAAAAAGGTAGAAGAGAGTTAGGGTTTAACAAGTAATGCAGCACCCCCAGATCAGGCAGCACCTGGCATAACTTAGAGCGAGAAACCATATTAAAAGCTGATCTAAGGTCAACAAATATTACATATAGCCATCCCCGCTCTAGTAAGACAAATTTCAAATAAAGAAGTTGAAACTGAAGGACCTGATCAAGCGTACTAGTCCACTGTCTAAACCCAGCCAGCAAGTGTTAGAATATCTGCATAGCAGTCATCCATTCTTGGAGCCTATTCAAAATGACTCTTGAAAAGAGTTTTTGGGTACAATCTATTAGGCTAATGGGCCTGTAGTTGGCCGGGATGTCCCAGGCTCCCTTTTTAAAAATGGGGATGATCTCAGCCCCAGCCCATGTAGGGGGTATAGGAGCACCCCTCATTATTGCGCTAAATACAAGGGAGAAATAGGGACCTCACTCTTCAGGTCTACTTAAAAAAAGATCTCCTATTAAAAGGTTTGTCACGGTTACAACATACTATAGGCAATGTCACCTTTAGCTCTTCAGATAAGTGGTTGTGATCACTGTTAGTACGGGAAATCACCGTCATATCTATTAGAATAGGCCACAATTGGCATTCAATTAGATATAATCCAAAAGACTAGAACCCTGGAGGTGATTAAATTTATGACTTCCCTCCCTATTTGAATTAGACCTACCATTGCAGGCCCTCAAGCCCTGGTTTAAAGTTCACAGCATTTAATTGGAATGCTAGAGGGGACCATCTAACTGCTGCTGTAATTGACAGTTGTGGCATGGACCATACTTGATCCTCCACAATGGAGTGAAGTCCAAAAGAGGTGTCTAGTGGCTCATACTTGCAGTTTAGGTCACCTTCAACAATTTTCATTACATCAGTAGGGAGAGAAGCTAAGTGTGCAGATAACAAACTGATCACATTCAACTCAGGCTTACCGCCCCTAGGTCTACAATATACATTATAAATATGACATAAAGTAGAATCTGGAAATGCAAGTCTAACGCCTAGTATATCAGGTGAGCCCAGCTTAACTTGTTTGATAGTAGCACAAAGGAGGTCTTAACCCAAATTGTAACTCCCCCTGAGGGACTACCTCTCCCTGAGAAGATGGTCAACTAACTATAAGAAGCAAGCCCTTAGCGAAAACGCGGGACAGTGGACCAGGTCTCCTGGAACAGGCATATAACATTTAGATCAATAAAATTACATCACTCCGGGTAGGAAAGTTTAGAGTGTAATCCTGCAATGTTCCAACAAACAAATTTTATAGAAAAGGCTGGGGTCAAACTTGTGTTATCAGGAACAACAAGGTTTAATTGACTTTCCCTCTCTAAATCATCAAGCCAGTCCACATCCGCCAGAACATCATAACAGTTGTGGACCGTAATACCGAAAAGCGGTGCCAATTAAAGATTAGGAACAGCAGCTTGGTCACAAAGAGGCTTAAATGCAGGCAGACTAGGTTTATATTATAAAAGTAGCCCAAGGAGAGTGGTAGGATATTAGTAGTGGCCTGGTATCTTCTTTCTTTCCCAAATAGCAGATGCTCAACCAAAGAGGGTGCCTTAAAGTTTACAACTATATAGTCACCTTGCCGGTCCTCAGGCCCAAAAGCAATCCAACCCACCGTTCTTGTCAATAAAACTTTTCAACTTAGGGGTGAAGTTCCTATTGCTGGTTAGCCAATGCAAGGTCTTATTAGGCAGATCTTCGTGTGACTCCAGCTGGTCCTTTCGTAGTGGAGGAACTCCTGTCAGGACTAAAACGTACGGGCAAGAAGCTGGGGGAAGATTAATCACCGGCTGGTTGATTGTTTGAGTTGGGCACCCCATAGGACCAGGTCTCCTTATATTGTGACACTCAGGTGTCTACTTTTGACAATGCCAACTTTGAATAGGAGCAGAACCAGCGGCCGCTGAGAGAAAATGTGCTGAATTTTGGCTTGTAATTGGAGCCCTTACAGGTGGATCACCCTGTGCTGAGGCAAGCGGGCATTGGATGGGTTCAGCCCGCCTTTGACCCACTGCTGAATCAGGATTTGAAACTGGTACTGCAATGGAATTCAAGCAATCTATAGGCCCCAGGAATTTGGAAGACAAAAGCAAACGTTCAATAACATCTAGCCGTGCAATAACCAGTGATAATGCCACCTGCATCAGAACTTTAAACTTTTCCAAGCAATCCTCCAGGAAAAATGCCCCTTCTGGCAGCTTTTGCATCAGACCAATAGAACTACCTCCCCCAGCAGGGGGAAGGGAGTCATCACAGAAGGGAATTAAGGTCCGTACAGGAGTTGTTGATGATACATCTGTCTGAGTAGATATTCCCCTTTGGCATGATTTAGCCAGCCGCTTTGAGCGTTCGGGGGCTGTCATAGAACTTGAAACAGTCTGGTGTGGCAGGTGATTGATCCAGAGGTATAGCCATATTCATTGAACTAAGGGAGAGTCTTATCTCTGTAAGTTCTATTTCATTACTGATGACATTCACCACTCTTTGTAACCTCATGTTGATTGATGTTGAAGTAGGGGGAGGTGTAGATGAACTCAGGGAGCCTCCAACCTTTCTCGTCCCCATTATATTAAATCAAATATGCCACAAATAAGTTGGAATAATGGCTGGAGATTAATACAAATTAAATTACAATGGGTGAGTAAGCGTACCTCAAGATGGAAGCAAGGGGGGTGGCCCAGCCGAGCCTCCTCCGGGCTCTGAGGGGGGCAGATGGGCCCGCTCTTGGCCCGCATGACCGGGCGCGTCCTGTGCAGTGGGAACCCCCAGCGAGTTTTAAAGAGTGCCTCCAGGCGAGAAATGGTGGCGTCAGTGGCAGGGCCTGACTGGCCATAGCGGGCACCGGGCGTTTCCCCGGTAGGCCGCTAGGGTAGGGGCCGGTTTTGGGCATCTGGGGGGCTGTTTTTGTTACCGAGGGTCGGCAATATCGGCCCCCTGTAACAAAATCGGCCGAAAGCAGCCCTCGCAAACTGCTCTGCTGCACTCCCCCTCACCCCAGGGGGGGGGGGGCAGCTGAGCAGTTTGCCAGGGCCGGTTTCTGTTCCCAGTCTGGCCCTGGTCAGTGGCTCTCCTGACACAAGGTCACCTGGGGCTTGTGGTCTGGCCCCCTCGCAGTGATGCTGTTTCCTTTCCCCATAAAAAGCCCTGTCATGTTATAAGACAGAGTACCTAAACCCCTCACCCCTTCTACCACAACTTAATGATTGTATAGCAAAGATCTCTGGGATTAGTGGCGGACCCCATACCTTAGCATGCACAGATGGAGGTACTACATCTCAGCTGACGTAGCAATCTTGTCTCAGAACCCTCGCTGGTACCCTCCCAGTACAAAATCTTTACCATATTCACACACACACACCCTTCTACTATGACACAAAGGTGTGTAAGTGGCACTCAGCAGCAAAATTCTGCACCGTCCCCAGGCAGAGGAGAGGAGAGTGCCATATCTCTGTAGATATGGCACTCTCCTAATCTCTCCCTGTCATGCAGCGCAGCGTTTTTATGTGCTGCGCTGGTTGCATGAAACATTTGTTAACCTGGCCCAAAGAGTCTTCCAGTGATTAGATTGGGGGCCAACGGTTTCGCCATGATTCTTTTCCTACCCCTTGTATTTTGGTGAATGGAGGTCTATGATATTTCCTGCCCTGCATGAAAACTCTCAAGCCTAGCACTCTTCTCACCCTTAATCTCCTGTCAGGGAAAGTAGTAAAGCTAAGTCTGTCAGAAGCCATTTTGTAAATGCATTTTGTGGAGTATTTTTTTTAATTTGCTAAAACATCAACTTATTTGCATTAATTCAACTGTAGGTCATTTGTTATGATCCGAACCATTAGAAGAAAGAATTGAGTGCCAGCTGGATAAAAAGACACTGTCTCATTGTTCCTCAGTGCAATAATAATTAAGTTGTGTAGCTGGGTAAAGCTTTTGAAGGGAAAAAGGTGCACGTGAATTGAGTAATACGTAGATGCTGAGAATGTAGATGCTGTGAATGTGCAGAATTAAAATCAGGTGCAGAGGGTACAGTGAAATTGAATGCAGCTCTTGACAGCATGTTTGATCTTCAGCTCATATTTACATAAGGCTCCTGTGTCTCTGTGCACTGAGCAATATATTTAATCCGTTTAGCTTAGGAAGCCTTTCACGCATTACATGCACAATTAATCATCTGAACAAAAGTCAAGCTTGTGACATTATATAGGAAAAAAGCCATCAAACCAGGAAAAGGCTTAGTGATAGAGCAGCTGCAGGGAAATACTTGGGAATGGCAGAACAAAGAAATGGTAGCCACCCACAATAAGTGACAATAAGGGATTTAAAAAATCAATAATTGCTTGCTATTTACAAACAAGCATTGGCAAAGCCAATAGTTTTGGCATTGCCCACCAGCCTTCTGGTAATTCTTGTTTTGTTTTGTCATGGTTTTTGCAAAACGTTATTTTTTGGGAATTTATGTGACCCTTATCAGTCTAAAAAGATCAATTGCTACAGATAAAAACGTTTTTTTGTCTCAAAGAAAAACACACATTTTACCTTAGTTCTCCCTGCCAATGAAGGCAACTACTTTGTATGTGGATGTGTTCCTTGTGAAAGGGCAGCATGACCCTTAATGGATGCACTCAAGTCAAAATCTCTAAAAGTAACTAGGTTATACCTATCATGTTATCAAAATCAAAAGGTGTTGGAGGTGCTAGCTAACGCAAACATAAAAAATATCAGTCTTTAATGATAATATTAGCACAATAATTGATACGCTGGCTCCGTTAAAACATCGACTTAATAAATCTCGGAAAAAAGCGAAGATTGGTACACTGCAGAATTACGGATGGAAAAATCCAGATGTAAAGTGCTGGAAAAAAGCTTGCGTAAATCTAAGCTAGCTAGTGAAAGATTCAATTTCAAACTGGCTCTCGCTGCTTATCACAAGAACTTAAAAATAGCACGGAAAAATTATGTTATATTAAAACTGAACCAGGCTGGAAATTCGACAAAGGAACTATATAAAGTCTTCAACTTCTTCACTGAGCCCACAGCTTGCGCCCAACAGACTACCTCCTCTCAGGTACTATGTGACAACATAGCTGTGCACCTTGAGGATAAAATTAATTTGATTTATAACCAATTTCCTCTAAACTCATGTCACGCTGAGCCCACTGACTCAAGTTCTCAAGCGGTTAAGGATTCAGCTGTAGGCCTGGATTGTTTCAAAGTTATTCAGATCTCTCAGGTGGAAGCCATGCTTAGTACGGCGAAATCCGGCTCTCCTCTAGATGTTATGCAGGCACACAAATATGCTCTGCTTGCTCCTCTTCTAGCCGCCCCAATTACTGAGATTTTGAACACCTCTTTAAGCGAAGGTATTCTGCTACTTGACTGGAAGTCCGCTCAAGTACTTCCTATTAAGAAGAAAGATCAGCTGCCTGCTGATGTGCTCTCAAATTACCGCCCTATTTCGCTCCTCCTGTTGAGGAGTAAAATGGCTGAGAGTTATATTAACACTCAAGAAAAAGAAACTGGACAGAGGAACCCCATAGGCCTCAGCACCTAACCCACTATCCCTAATATATATATAAATAGTCTGGAACTACCCAGAATTGTGTGTGCACACTGACAATACACCCACTGTCACTGTGTGATTCCCATACAGAGAAATAGCAATTTTAACAAAATAGCACAGGTGCACCATCCAACAAATTAGACAAAAAATTGTATAAAATTAATGTCCACAAGCTTTCTTCCAAGTTTCTTCCTTTCATTTCAAATTAAGTCCTTAAAACATAATCCAGGTGATTTAAGACACAGCCGACGAGTTTCGTCCTTATCAAAAGGACTTCCTCAGGGCTGTCAAGTCAACAAACACAATACACATATAAATATATATATACATACACATAAGACGACAAAAATTGAAGACATCACACACGATATACAAACGTTCTTAATATAAAATACCAATTAGTTACTATCTTGTCATTTCATTGGAAATTATTCATAACTAATAATTTTCAGCCTCTTTGTATTCAAGTATTACTATCTAACAGATGCGTACAGAAGAGAATAAAACCAAAGGGATCAAAGAATGAGAGTTAAAGATCAAATGGAGTGAAGCGACGACAGAGAAGAAGGAAAAATCACGTGACTCAAATTATTGAGAGACCCAGGGTTGTGAACTATCAATAGAAACAAAAACAGTTATTTTAAGGGAACCATGAAAGGGGAACCATATTCCCATTTGTATAGTCAAACCATGCATATAATACCTACCAAGTTAATGTTTGATATCGATATTAAATGAAGGATTTAAGTCACCCAGAACGCCAAGTATGAATCACAAATGGACATCCGTCCTTCAATATATCTAAGTTAAAGGAAATAAATGGGTTAGAATTCCCTAAGAGTGAGCAGGCAACTAATAATATAAAAGTTGGTATAATGCCCAATACTCACTATATATCAAAGCGAATAATGATGCCTTGATCTGAACGAAAGGAGTGGGTGTATGATAACTCCCAAATCTTGTTAATTTTCTATCACTGATCAAAGTTTCCAGAAAAATATAACAGTGATAACATCATTTACGATGACCGACCTATATTTGCAGAAGAAAGGTTTACAATATTAATTTAATGTGCAGTTCAAAACGAGCACTACTTTAGCGTGTGCGTAATCATATGATATAAACGAAAATATAAACTCTAACTAATCGTAGAAATGCCCTGCAATTACATAACGGCATCAATAACAGTTGCGAGTGCAAAATCAATGGTATTTTAAAAAGGAAAATGAAGAGAAACACAATAATGAAGCGGTCTACCAAGTCAAAAGCGATAACCACTATAACCAAGGAACTCATTGGCCCTACAAGTGAAATACCCTGGGAAGAAAGAAAAGTACCCGAGTAGTCATAAATTCAACAATAATTAGATTTAACACATGGTTGAATATAATAACTAATCCAAGTGTCAAATCCCCCCTAGTTAGAAAACGATATTAAACTTGACAGATACGAACCAGGGACACGTTATATACCCCATACTCATCTACAAAAATAAGCCATACTCCAGGCAGACAACGCCAGTAACACAAACAACCCCCAATCTAGTGTATATCCCTCAGAGGGGTTGTTTGTGTTACTGGCGTTGTCTGCCTGGAGTATGGCTTATTTTTGTAGATGAGTATGGGGTATATAACGTGTCCCTGGTTCGTATCTGTCAAGTTTAATATCGATTTTCTAACTAGGGGATTTGACACTTGGATTAGTTATTATATTCAACCATGTGTTAAATCTAATTATTGTTGAATTTATGACTACTCGAGTACTTTCTTTCTTCCCGGTGTATTTCACTTGTAGGGCCAAGGAGTTCCTTGGTTATAGTGGTTATCGCTTTGACTTGGTAGACCGCTTCATTATTGTGTTTCTCTTCATTTTCCTTTTTAAAATACCATTGATTTTGCACTCGCAACTGTTATTGATGCCGTTATGTAATTGCAGGGCATTTCTACGATTAGTTAGAGTTTATATTTTCGTTTATATCATATGATTACGCACACGCTAAAGTAGTGCTCGTTTTGAACTGCACATTAAATAAATATTGTAAACCTTTCTTCTGCAAATATAGGTCGGTCATCGTAAATGATGTTATCACTGTTATATTTTTCTGGAAACTTTGATCAGTGATAGAAAATTAACAAGATTTGGGAGTTATCATACACCCACTCCTTTCGTTCAGATCAAGGCATCATTATTCGCTTTGATATATGTGAGTATTGGGCATTATACCAACTTTATATTATTAGTTGCCTGCTCACTCTTAGGGAATTCTAACCCATTTATTTCCTTTAACTTAGATATATTGAAGGACGGATGTCCATTTGTGATTCATACTTGGCGTTCTGGGTGACTTAAATCCTTCATTTAATATCGATATCAAACATTAACTTGGTAGGTATTATATGCATGGTTTGACTATACAAATGGGAATATGGTTCCCTTTCATGGTTCCCTTTAAAATAACTGTTTTTGTTTCTATTGATAGTTCACAACCCTGGGTCTCCTCAATAATTTGAGTCACGTGATTTTTCCTTCTTCTCTGTCGTCAGCTCACTCCATTTGATCTTTAACTCTCATTCTTTGATCCCTTTGGTTTTATTCTCTTTCTGTACGCATCTGTTAGATAGTAATACTTGAATACAAAGAGGCTGAAAATTATTAGTTATGAATAATTTCCAATGAAATGACAAGATAGTAACTAATTGGTATTTTATATTAAGAAGCGTTTGTATATAGTGTGTGATGTCTTCAATTTTATGTCGTCTTATATGTATGTATATATATATTTATATGTGTATTGTGTGTGTTGACTTGACAGCCCTGAGGAAGTCCTTTGATAAGGACGAAACGCGTCGGCTGTGTCTTAAATCACCTGGATTATGTTTTAAAGACTTCATTTGAAATTAAAGGAAGAAACTTGGAAGAAAGCTTGTGGACATTAATTTTATACAATTTTTTGTCTAATTTGTTGGATGGTGCACCTGTGCTATTTTGTTATATTAACACTCAGTTAATGGACTACCTCGACAAACACGCCATTCTTGACCCTTCTCAGTCTGGGTTTAGACCCAATCACTCCACAGAGACAATCCTTATTGGGGTCACGGATCATATTAAAATGGCATTGGATGCTAATAAAGCAGTGATACTGGTCTTATTGGATCTGTCTGCAGCCTTCGACACGGTCTCTCATCAGAAACTGATTTTTCAACTGAGGGAGGCCGGTCTGCAGGGACAGGCACTTAATTGGCTTGTCAGCTTCCTAGACCAGCGCACTCAGACCATCAACCTGGGTTCATTCCGTTCCCAAACCTTGAAACTTACTAAGGGGGTGCCCCAGGGCTCTTGTTTGAGCCCAACTGTGTTTAATATCTATGTGGCCCCCCTTGCCAAGGTTATTAGGGAGTACGGTTTCACTCCTTTTTCCTACTCTGACGACACCCAACAGCTCCTGTCCTTTGATAAGGACTCTGAGTCTATTGATCAGCGTTTTGCTAAGGGCATGTTAGCTATATCAGAGTGGATGACGAACCACTGTTTGCAACTAAATGCGTCCAAGACAGAAATCTTGTTGTTTGAGTCAGCTCAGGCTTTCTGGTCCCCTAGGTGGTGGCCTGCAACATTGGGTCCGGCCCCCTCTCCAACTTCGGTGGCAAAAAACCTGGGGGTACGCTTAGATGTATTGTTATCCATGAAGGACCAAGTTATGACTACGGCAGGGACATGCTACCATACCCTAAGCCTTTTGTGCAGAGTGTTCCGATGGTTGCCTCTCTCTGTACGAAGAACCCTGATTCAGGCTTTGATTATAGGCCGCTTGGATTATTGTAATGCTCTGCTGGTATCTGCAAATGAGTCCCTACTAAACAGACTGCAGATTGTACAAAATGTGGCGGCTCGCCTGGCCCTAAAAAAACACCTTGCACCTCTTCAGGACCGTTGTTACAACAACTTCACTGGCTCCCCATCCGCCAGAGAATCAATTTTAAGCTTTGCTGTCTCACCCATAAAGCCCTATATGGTGCGAGCCCCAGCTACCTGGCAGACAAATTCAAAGTCTACTGTCCGAATCGCCATCTTAGATCGGAAGGTAAAGGGTTGCTGGTGGTCCCCCGGTTTAAGAAGTTTAGAACAGGAGGCAAAACCGTTGTCCATCTGGCCTCGAAATTCTGGAACACCTTACCGGAGGACCTGCGTAAATGCTCCAATCTTCTCCGCTTCAGGAAACTCCTGAAAACGGCATTATTCAGAGCTTAACCTGTCTGCCCATATTTGTCTGACTTCCACGCTACGATAGCGCGGAGATACCCCTACGGGGGTGATTCCTGCGCTCTACAAATCCCATACATACATACATACATAATCTAGCATTGGATGAAGGAGGGAGGGACGGGAGGGAGGGAGGAAACACAAGTAATGAAGGAAGGTAAGACAGAAAGAAGGCAAGAAAGAAGTCAAGAAAGAAAGAAAAAGAAGAAAGCAAGAAAGAAGAAAGGAATTTAAAAAAAGGAAAGAAAAAGAAGAAGGAAATGAGGCAAGAGGGTAAGAACAAGCATTGGAAAAGCCAATTGCTCTGTCCCTTCACATAGCTACAGTTACTTCAAGTACTAGATGTCCCATCCGCATCAGAGAAAACTGTATGAAGTCTTTAACAAGGCTACAGCCCTTCAGAACTTTAGTCAGAAGCAACTGCTTAACAAGTCTGTCACAATGCTCTTATAACTCACATTGTTACTAAATCTCCCTCTTGAGTAAGATGCAGCTGCTTAAAATGTCCTTCACAAAGTTGAGGGGTGTGGCTTCAATATAAAAATTTACATATTCACTTTTGCTACTCTAATAAAGCTTTGATATTCTTTCATGAAGGTGCTAGGTGTTCAGCTTAAGTCAAATGCAAAAGTATTGAACTTTTTACAAGAAGCTGTAGTTCCACTAGTCATTGCTAGGTGTCCCTATTAAGTCAGATGCAAAAGCATTGAGACCCATTCTGCAGCACACTTAGAAAGAAGAAAAAGCCTCCCAGGATTAATTTTAAGGGGCACCTTTCTGCACAAAAACAATCCTGCATGCAACGTAGATGCCCTTGCACCATGGTGCAAGGGTGCCTGCATTGGAGCTAGGCTTCCGAAATGGTGCCAGTGATGGGGGAAAGGACAAGAATGTGCCGTATGCCATAGATATGGAGCATTCCTGCCCTTTCCCTTTGTTGAAGGGCAGCGCAGCAATGTGACTTGCTGCACTGCCCTGCACCAAAATCCCATAAATCTGCCCCTGAATTTCTTAAATGAAGCTGAAGTTGAACTAGTAGTTGCTAGTTGTCCCCCACAAATCAAAAGCAAAAGCATTGAAAGTCTAACACAAAGCTGCAGTTCCATTAGTCAATACTAGGTATCTCTCACTAGTGAGATGCAAAAGCATTGATGGTCTTTCGTAAAGATGCAATTCAAAGTCGTTACTAAGTGCCCCTCATAAGTCAAATGCAAAAGCATTGAAATTCTTTAATTAAGCTGTAGTTCCACAAGTCTTTACTAGGTGTCCCTCTAAAAGTCAAATGCAAAAGTTTAGAATTTCTTATTTGAAGCTGCAGTTCCACTAGTAATTAGGAGGTGTCACTCACAAGTCAAACTCAAAAGCATTTAGGGGAATATTTATCAGGTAGTTGCATCGCCCTTGCACCTCGAAAAGGGGCACAAAGGCGATGCAACTGCTAAGTTAGATTTATCAAGCCAAGCTAGGCCACCTTGCATGGCCCTTAGTGGCTTGATGAATCTAGAGTAACGCAACGCAGTGCAAATCTCTGTGTTGCCTTACTCTGCCCCAGGGAAGCGTTCCATTAGTGGCGCGTGAGTGTTCCCAAGCAAAACACCCATGGATTTTGGCGCTTTCCCAGATATGCCATTGCTGGTAGAATTGGGTTAGCGTCAAAATGCTACGCTCCCCAGAAGAGACATAACGAGGAGCAATATTTTAATTTCTCCTCATTTTGTCCTCTTTATATGTGTGGTGCATTCTGCAGCACACATAGAAAGAGAAAAATGCCTCAGGGAATTGTTTTGGTGCAGGAAGGTGTCCATTCCTGAGCAAAAAAAATCCTGCTTGCAACACAGGCATGGTACAAGGGTGCCTGCCTTGGTGCTAGACAGCACATTGTGTGCCAGCACTGGAAAAAGACAGGAATGTGCCGTGTAATGTTCAATACGGCGCATTCCATCCCTTCCCCTGTCATGCAGCACAGCAAGGTGGCTTGCTGAGCTGCGGAACTTTTTGATAAATATGCCCCATAAATTCTTACATCAACCTGCAGTTCCACTAGTCATCACTAGGTGTCCTGAAGTGCCTTCTAGGTGAAAATGGCATTGCTGCATCCTTGTGACCGGCACCAACCTGAGGGGGTGTGGCTTTAATATATACACTTGCATACACATGTTTGCAATTTTAACCAGATGTGCTTGTTTTCTATAGGATCAATTATTTGAACTGGTTTATAGTAAGGAATGAACATCGTAATTTACAAAACATGTCTTGAGAGTTATGAAAATAGTTGATGTAACCGGACTCTACTTAAGGATTAGCAGTCATCTGGAAGTGCAAGTGTCTAACAATTCTACAAAGCTGCAATTTTGTTACTTGTTATTTTGTGTTCCTCATAAATCAATGGCAAAAGCATTGATAGTTTTTTTGAGAAGATGCAATTCCACAAGTTGTTACTAGGTATTAATCACAAGCCAAATGTATAAGCACTGAACTTCTTTAATTAAGCCACAGTTCCACAAGTCTTAACTAGGTGTTGCTCTAAAAGTCAAATGCAAAAACTTTGAAATTTGATTCGAAGCTACAGTTCCACTAATCGTTACTAGGTGTCTTCCACTAGTTGTCACTAGGTGTCCTGAAGCTCCCTCTAGGGGAGAATGGTGTTACTATAGCCTTGCGAAGAATGGCCTGCACCAAGCTGGGGGGGGGGGGGCATCTGGCTTTAGTAAATACATTTGCATAACCACTTTTGCGATTTTAACCAGTTGTGCATGTTTTCTATAGGATTCATTATTTCAGCTGATTTATAGTAAGAAATGAACATTGTAATTCACAATAAATGTCTTGGGGCCGATTCACAGAACTAATCTGAGACAAAATCCTAAACTTACTACTTTTGGTATTCACAGAAGGCATTTAGTAGTAGTAAAGTTAGGACTCCTAAATTTACTACTACTAAACTGAGACAAAATCCTAACTTTACGACTTTTGGTATTCACAAAAGGCATTTAGTAGAAGTAAAGTTAGGAGTCCTAACTTTACTACTACTAAGGGGCCGATTCCGATTCGGGCCGGAAAACGTACCGACCGACTCGGAGCCGGAATTAATTCCGACCGACACGTACCGGTGCAGCCCGACCCGCAAAGTACGATGAAAAGCGTGCAAAATCCGACCGACTCGTACGGAACACAAGCCGAACGACCGAACCGCGCGGAAAACAGCTATCCGGCCGGAAAAGCACGCGAATCGAACCGACCGACACGCACCAGGAAGAATCCCGAATGAAACGTACCCGTGAACTCCGACCCGCCAAGTACGATGCAACGCGTGGAAAACACGACCGAGTCGCACGGAGCTCAAGCCGTACGACTGACACGCATACAAAACAGCGAGCTGAAGCAACCCAATACACCGCGACCGACGCGTACGCAGCACAGGAAACAGCACAAACACAGCGTGAACGACTCGGAGAAGCTCGCACGAGACAACTGCAGGGTCCGACTCGGTCAGAAGAACGACTCCTACCTGCACAAAAAGTACAAAGGGAAAAACACCAAAAAAAAGGCCAAACAAGCAATTACAAAGCCAATAAATACTGGGGGGGGGAACAGGGAACAAAGACACACCCACAACTCCACCCATATAAAGGACACAAATCCCTACCATGATCCTTTGCAAATTCAAATGACCTGCCAGCCCAGAACACCAACAGACAGCAACCACACACACACTCACAGCTCATCCATCACACAAGCTACACACCATCAGCACCTCAACAAATAGCACCCTCACATACACCCAGCAAAACACACACTCACACACCCTCACTTGCACACCAACACACACATCACTCACCACCACCACCCATCACCATGCCCCCCAAGAAGAATCCAAAGTTCCTAGATAGTTAATTGGAAGTCCTGGTAGATGAGATCCTCAGGGTAGAGCCACAGCTGTTTGGTACACTGGTCCAACAGACCCCCATGTCGCAGAAAACCAAGATGTGGGCGAGGATCGTTGACAGGGTGAACGCACAATCACCATGTTTGCGCACAAAGGAAGACATCCAGAACAGGTGGTATGATGTACGCAGGAGGGTCAGGGACCTACTGAAGAAGGATTACATCTTGAGCCAACACACCGGCAGTGGCCCTCCTGCCAAACCACTATACCTCAGGCCCTGGGAGGAGAAGGTGCGGGCCATCCTACCACCAGTGAGCGTCTATGGACTAGAAGACATCCCAGAGCCTGGTGAGTACACAACCAATATACCCAATATCGTGTGACAATACACACACATCACTGTCAAGGGGATAGTCAAACCATGCACCCTTAGCAAATCCACAGCAACAAAACCAGAATCATCCCAAGATGTGTATGTCAGTCAGATAAACACAATACATGCCATCTCATAGTGATATGTAACTGTGTCATGACATGTACAAACCCTACAACAAATAAAGCTAGGCAGTGGCACAAATCTAACCAACAAACACTGTCAGATATGTAGCCACCACTACAACACCACCACACAGGGAATCCCACAGAAAGGAAGGAATTCTGTGTATGCTGGTCAAGTCAGTGTAGCCAATAGCATCATGGGAGTCGTAGTCACAGATATTGCCCACCATCACAATACGCCCATCAACACCACTCTGAACCATGCTCACATCACAGGGAGTGGAAAACAACTGACAAGATGGCTGACACTGGCTACTGCTGTGGGGAGCACAAGGCCCTGCTGGGAACTGTGCACCAACCAACAGCAGGACACCACTGTCTGACATCCTGAAAGACAACTTGCACTCCCTGCAATGGAAGCACGTTCCGTGGTGGGATATCTGGCTGGGTGGGAAGGAGGACTGGCAGCTATGACCATAGTTACCAGCAGCTCTTCCCACACACATCCCTAACCCAAACTACACACAACTCACCTGGGAAAATGCATTGCCTCACACTAAAAATATTTATCCCACAAAGAACCACCACCCTGGGTCATGCTGTGGGAAGCACAGTGACACACATGGGACTTGTAGCCAAACAAACGCCAGGACAACACTGTCAGCCATCCATTCAGCACAGGCACACTACCCCACAGGGAAGCAGAGTCAGAAGGAAGGAAGTATGGGCAAGCTGGGAAGGGGGTGGAGGCAATAGCATGATGGGAGTGGTAGTCACAGCTCACCATCCCCCCCACATGGCCCAGCAAGCTCACACTGAAGCATGCACACCTCACAGAGAGTGGAAAGCCCCATCAAAGATGTCTGACACTGCTGCTCTGTTGTGGGGAGCACAAGGCCATGCTGGGAACTGGCCACCAACCAACAGCAGGACACCACTGTCAGCCATCTTGCCATTGCTGTCACACCCACACACAGTGAAGTACACTCAAAAGGAAGGAAGTATGGGCATGCTGGGAAGGGGGTGGAGGCAATAGCATGATGGGAGTGGTAGTCACAGCTCAACATCCCCCCACATGGCCCAGCAAGCTCACACTGAAGCATGCACACCTCACAGAGAGTGGAAAGCCCCATCAAAGATGTCTGACACTGCTGCTCTGTTGTGGGGAGCACAAGGCCATGCTGGGAATTGGCCACCAACCAACAGCAGGACACCACTGTCAGCCATCTTGCCATTGCTGTCACACCCACACACAGTGAAGTACACTCAAAAGGAAGGAAGTATGGGCATGCTGGGAAGGGGGTGGAGGCAATAGCATGATGGGAGTGGTAGTCACAGCTCACCATCCCCCTCCACATGGCCCAGCAAGCTCACACTGAAGCATGCACACCTCACAGAGAGTGGAAAGCCCCATCAAAGATGTCTGACACTGCTGCTCTGTTGTGGGGAGCACAAGGCCATGCTGGGAACTGGCCACCAACCAACAGCAGGACACCACTGTCAGCCATCTTGCCATTGCTGTCACACCCACACACAGTGAAGTACACTCAAAAGGAAAGAAGTATGGGCATGCTGGGAAGAGGGGTGGAGGCAATAGCATGATGGGAGTGGTTGTCACAGCTCAACATCCCCCCCACATGGCCCAGCAAGCTCACACTGAAGCATGCACACCTCACAGAGAGTGGAAAGCCCCATCAAAGATGTCTGACACTGCTGCTCTGTTGTGGGGAGCACAAGGCCATGCTGGGAACTGGCCACCAACCAACAGCAGGGCACCACTGTCAGCCATCTTGCCATTGCTGTCACACCCACACACAGTGAAGTACACTCAAAAGGAAGGAAGTATGGGCATGCTGGGAAGGGGGGTGGAGGCAATAGCATGATGGGAGTGGTAGTCACAGCTCAACATCCCCCCCACATGGCCCAGCAAGCTCACACTGAAGCATGCACACCTCACAGAGAGTGGAAAGCCCCATCAAAGATGTCTGACACTGCTGCTCTGTTGTGGGGAGCACAAGGCCATGCTGAGAACTGGCCACCAACCAACAGCAGGACACCACTGTCAGCCATCTTGCCATTGCTGTCACACCCACACACAGTGAAGTACACTCAAAAGGAAGGAAGTATGGGCATGCTGGGAAGGGGGTGGAGGCAATAGCATGATGGGAGTGGTAGTCACAGCTCAACATCCCCCCACATGGCCCAGCAAGCTCACACTGAAGCATGCACACCTCACAGAGAGTGGAAAGCCCCATCAAAGATGTCTGACACTGCTGCTCTGTTGTGGGGAGCACAAGGCCATGCTGGGAACTGGCCACCAACCAACAGCAGGACACCACTGACTGACATCCTGAGAGTCAACCTGCACCCACTGCAAGGGTGGCATGCTTCATGGTGGGATAACTGGGCTGGAGGGAGAAGGATGTCTGGATGTCAACCAAATACCACCAATGCTGGCTATGCACACACCTCAACATTCATATTGAAATGCTTCATGTTGTCAGGACAATGCGCTACACCAATATCAACAGCTGACTGTGACAACTTAGGACAATGCAATGTACAGGCCCGCATCCAGAGGTACAGTCACAACTGTCAGGTGTTTGAACCATTGATGCCTGTAGAAACATTACATACATTGTGTGTCTCTTCCAAATACAGGTGATGATGGGGACACAGCAGCAGACGCTGAGGAGTCCCTGTCCCAGGCTCCGGGGGACACTGAGCTCACTGGTGTGGAACAGCCTCTGCCCACCTCGGATGACGAAGACCTACCTGGCACCTCCGCAGTGAGTCATCATGCAGCACCAGCAGGACCACCAGCTGCACCCCTGCACCCACCCCTCCAACAACTGCCAACACACAGACCACCCCTGCCGACACGGACAGACCAAGGACCACCACCACCAACAGCACACGGACCCCGGCCCAACGTGGAGCTACGGACACCAACACCAGCAACAACCCCCAAATGGGCCCAGGGTCACCTGTGCGTGCCAACGCAGGTCCTTCACGTGTCGCCAGGGGTGGTGGGAGGGGTGGTAGACATAGGTCGCTGCTTGCAGAGGGGTCTGGACTGCATGATGACCCACAACTGGTACGCATAGCTGATGCGTACCAGACTAGCACCAGAGAGTTCAGCCAGGTAGTGGGGATCCTCAGGGACATTCAACAGCAGCAGGCTGCCCATCATGCCCGCTTGGACTTACACATGTCCCGCATGGAGTCCAAGTGGGACACATTGCAAGAACAGACGGCGGTGCATAGGGACATATTACAATGCCTCCGCCAGATGTGCACCAACATGTCAACACCTCCCTGTGTGCCCACAACATCTGGTGCTGCAACAACTGCAACTGCCACAGGGAGGGAGGATGACTCTGGCGGAGAGTCCCCTGCACCGCAGCAGCCTGCACTTGAGGGTCCCCCCCCAAAGAAGAGGGGTCGTCCAAGGAAGGACAACTGAGAGGCTGATGGCCATGCACAACCCCCAGGAAGCCAACACCTATTCCGGAAAATCACCTTTGTGCGCAAACTCTTCTCCCTGTCGAATGCAACACAACTCTCCCACATGACATGGGGAGCTCAAGTTGGACCAATGTATCAGATGACTGTGGACTTTACTCAGGACATTTCTGCTATCAGGACTTCCAAATCATCTAGGAACTTTGGATTACAATCACAATGTACAGCACCCACCATCCTGTGCACTATACTCACACATGTATGTCAATAAACTCACTAATACACCATACTTGCCTCTGTTGTGATTACAACGTTGTTTCTGAAGTGGAGATGATGATCTGTGAAATGACACTGTGCATGCTAACTGCTACAGCAAGTACAACACCGGCATGTGAGTCATGGCGACGTGACACATATGAGGGAGACACACCACCAGGGCTACACAACACATACACACCAGGGCCATCTGACTCATCGCCTACACTGATGTTGCCAGGAAATACGGTGCAATGCACAGACACAACACCTATTCACAGTCTGTGTTAACTAGCCCACTGGTGCAGGAAGCAAATGTCAGTCAGATGTGTGACCACAGACAACGCACATCACAAAGTGAAGCACAGGTTTATTACACATTTGCAACATGTTGTAACCACTACAGATGCAAGGTAATCCCACCTGGCAGTGGGCACACAGTCAACAAGTGTAAAAGAAAGGAAGTCCATGGGTGTGGCGCAGATCACCTGTAGGGAAACGACAGCTACCACCCTGGAAGTTGATTCACGGCGTCGGGGGATCACAGTTGACCAAACAACTCTGAAAGTACCCTGTGAAGGACAGAAATGACACACAGTCAAAAGCACTGAAGAACAGGACAGAACTGCAATACTCATGCCCAATACATGTCACCCAGGACCAAGGACCAAGTTAGCATGTTAACACTGTTGTGGAGTACAGACTACCTGTAAGGACACATTGCTGCACGCATCCAGTCAAGTAGCACATGGACACACTCAAACAGCACCAGAGCACCACCAACACATATCATGCAAACTCATATCATTGACATAACATCCCTGGATACTCACATTCAGCTGAAGAAGTTGGTGATGAGCTGTGTGCGGACATCACCCTCATCATCATCATCACCACTGGCATCGTGGTCCAGCCCAGGATCCTCCACAGGTGGCGGATGTTGGTCATCGTCATCCAGGATGAGAGGCAACTCCTTCCGCACTGCCAGGTTGTGTAGCATGCAGCAGACGATGACAATCTTGCACACCTTTGTTGGGGCATATGGGAGGGCCCCTCCTGTCTTATCTAGGCAGCGGAAGCGGCTCTTCAGGAGACCAAATGTCCGCTCAATCACTCTCCTGGTCCGACCATGTGCCTCATTGTAGCGCATCTGGGCTGGTGTCACAGGATTCCTGAGGGGCGTCAGCAACCACGGCATGTTGGGGTATCCGGAGTCACCTACATACAGACAATTGCACATTAGCTGAGTTGGAAAAGAGGGTGGAACACTACATTGCAGAACACACACAATGCTACAAAGTCAGTACACACCAACAAGCCAGGCACGCTGGTTCCGCATCTGTGACATCATCCTCGGGATGCGACTACTCCTCATCACGTAGGCATCGTGTGCAGAACCGGGGAAACGAGCACAGGCGTGTGTGATGCTCATATCTGCAAGACATACCACCAGTGCATTGACCGAATGGTAGTGTTTGCGGTTCCTGTATGCCTGCTCTTGGGCCTGTGGTGGTACCAAAGCCGCATGTGTCCCATCAATGGAGCCAATGACATGCAGCATCCTCCCCAGGGCATAGAAGTCACTCTTCACGTCAGTGAGTTGTTGATGTCTAGGGAAATAGATGTACTGGTTCAGGTACCTCAACATAGCCTCCAAAACGTCGCGGAGCACACGGCTGAACATGGTCTGTGACATCCCACCAGCAGACGCCACAGTGTGTTGAAAGGTACCGGTGGCAAAGAAGTGTAGGGCTGCCATCACCTTCACCTTGGGGGTCAGCGCTGTAGGGTATGTCCGGCCAGGTTGCAAATGTGGGTCCAACCGCACCGTCAATTCCTCAATCAGTGGCCTGGTGAAGCGGTACCGTCGGATGCAGTCCCGTTCAACCACCATTGCAAGGTCAGGGAATGGCCGATGGACAGCTGGTGCCCTGCAGTGCATAGGTGAGGAAAGAAAGATTGTCAGTCACCCCACATATGTGGCATAGACCAGACTCAATATCACATGATACATCATTACGAGACACAAGTACATGATGCGTGTGCCGTTCCGTAAGGACATGTATGGCACCTACATGGCTAACATCTAACATCACAGTTCAACATGTGTCCTCAACAAGTCCCAGGTTGTGCTATGGGATATCATTAGGCTGTGTCACAGTACCCATGTACTGCTGTCACGTTCCAAACACACACCACAGTGACATGTGAGGACAGATGTGCCCCAGGCATCACAGCTCATCGACAGGTAGATTCCCAGGCACCCTGTATTGACACATGGACACTGACATGACATGGTGCATCATGAATACACCACAGCTAAACAACCATGACCCCCACAGGTAGTGGTCCCTGTTGCCTCGGCAGGACAGACATGGACGTCTGTGACACACACACGCACAACATCAAAGTCCATGCACAAACAACGTGGATGTGGAGACTGTCTCCCATTGTGCACATGGAATCAGAGACATTGTAAACACGACATGCACACAGACTGTGGAGGGCCATCACAATTGTGGCAATGGGTCACCCTGGGATGTACATACCGTCCCACATGGGACTCAGGGGGTATGTGACATGACATACACAACCGTGAAATGTGACCATGCCACATGCCCTGAAATGAACAGTTGCACACCACAGTGTTCATGTGCACAACACACCAAGGATTCTGTCCCCATGAACACGTGCACAGCCTGGAAGTGGCTGCCCCCAAGTGCCACCCAAAAAACAACATGTTGACCCCCATACCCGGAACATGTAATGCAGCCTTACATGCCTTAGGATACAGTGTGGACAGGCTGTGGTATTGTAGGTGTGCCCCTCACTCCCTGGGAAGTATATGTGGCTGGCATATGTTCACCTGTGACAGGCATGGTGACATATGCCAGTGACTTGTACAGGGACGCATTGTACAGCAATGGACCGATCAGTGCGCTCACATTGGCCATTGCATTCAATGTGAGCGGGTATGCGTTGTATCCCGGGTACGCGTTGTAGAGCAATGGACCGATCGGTGTGCCCGGCCGGCCCATTGCATTCAATGTGAGCGGGTACGCGTTGTATCGCGGGCACGTTGTAGAGCAATGGACCGATCGGTGTGCCCGGCCGGCCCATTGCATTCAATGTGAGCGGGTACGCGTTGTATCCCGGGTACGCGTTATAGAGCAATGGACCGATCGGTGTGCCCGGCCGGCCCATTGCATTCAATGTGAGCGGGTACGCGTTGTATCGCGGGTACGCGTTGTAGAGCAATGGACCGATCGGTGTGCCCGGCCGGCCCATTGCATTCAATGTGAGCGGGTACGCGTTGTATCCCGGGTACGCGTTGTAGAGCAATGGACTGATCGGTGTGCCCGGCCGGCCCATTGCATTCAATGTGAGTGGGTACGCGTTGTATCGCGGGTACGCGTTGAACTGCAATGGACCGATCGGTGTGCCCGGCCGGCCCATTGCATTTAATGTGAGCGGGTACGCCTTGTATCGCGGGTACGCGTTGAACTGCAATGGACCGATAGGTGTGCCCGGCCGGCCCATTGCATTCAATGTGAGCGGGTACGCGTTGTATTGCGGGTACGCGTTGAACTGCAATGGACCGATCGGTGTGCCCGGCCGGCCCATTGCATTCAATGTGAGCGGGTACGCGTTGTATCGCGGGTATGCGTTGTAGAGCAATGGACCGATCGGTGTGCCCGGCCGGCCCATTGCATTCAATGTGAGCGGGTACGCGTTGTATACCGGGTACGCGTTGCAGAGAAATGGACCGATCGGTGTGCCCGGCCGGCCCATTGCATTCAATGTGAGCGGGTACGCGTTGTATCGCGGGTACGCGTTGAACTGCAATGGACCGATCGGTGTGCCCGGCCGGCTCATTGCATTCAATGTGAGCGGGTACGCATTGTATCCCGGGTACGCGTCGTACAGCAATGGACCGATCGGTGCGCACACATTGGCTGGGGCCTGGCATGGCAACGGACGCGTTTTCGAAGCTCCAACGAGTCTGATGCAGTGAATTCAGTTGGCCAGCCACAACAATGTTGCAAAATCATGGGTGTCATGAAGTTGAAGATTTGAAGGATGCTGTGGGCGTGTATTAGTGCTGCTATACCATGGATTGGTCAGATTTAGAAGATGCAAACGACTTGGACCTATCACTTTGGACACATGGGACAGTATCTGCCTCTGCAGCACACATATAATGCTGGCTGTTCCCCTGAGAGCTCACTTGCCTGCACTACATGCTCCAGGACGACATCTGCCACCAACACTGCTGCTGTTTATGCATCCTCTGGCTCCTGCAATGGCACGTACTGTGGAGAGAGCCCAGCCTTCAGCCTTGAGGAGAACCAGGCCCTGCTGGACAGCCTCCTTCCACAGTACAGCAAGCTGTATGGGAAACCAGGGGAGCAGGTGAGTGTGCTGTCCACTGCATCACTAATTGTGCATGTTGTCTGACTAGCAGGACTTTCACTGTGCACACCACTGGCTAGCATGCCCACTGAGTAGTTGTCACACCCCAAAGTGTGTAGTTACATGCACTGAACTGGTACAGTGCAGTAACAGTGCATTCCAACTAGGTTTACTTCCCATTCAATGATACCATGTAGTGACTGCTGGCAAACTGTTCATAGCCATTGTTGCACGGCCTGTGTACATCATATGCCCCTGTAATTGAGACATGTATATCCATCTGTGTGATGCACATATATGTTGCATGTGTAGTAATGGCCTTTTCACTTTGTCATCCTCACAGGTTGATGCCCACCAGAATCAGGACATCTGGCTGACCATCGCCCGGAAAGTAAGATCCGTGGGGGTCTACAGGTGCAGGATCCGCAACTGCCAAAAGAGGTGGCAGGACCTTCGTGGCTGGACCCGGAGGATTGCAAGGGTCCAGCTGAAGCTGTCGCCTCCTCGCAGGAGGGGCGGACACCGGACCCTGACCCCCCACATGCTCCAGATCCTGGCGGTGGTCTTCCCTGACCTGGATGGGCAGCTGAAGGACAGACAGCAGCAAGGAGGGGGTGAGTCCATGACTGCACTGTGCACTTTGTCTGCCATGCTATGTGCCCTCCTCTGGCCTGAGTAAACTTCCACAGTACATCAGTCATGTGGTCCAGGACCCATGTCCCTCATTTGTTACATGCCCACTTCTCCTTTGATACGCATATGTGTGGCCCTTATAGTCAGGAAATTGTGTCATTTGGGGACTGTGTCATTGCATTTTGCTTTGCTCAAGGTGGGGGACAGCATTTGTTCCCGTGACTATGTTGTGCGATTCATGGGTGGGTCAATTGCTTACACAATGCCTAAGTTCTGACATGTGATCTGCGTGTAACTTTGATATGTGGTCCGCTTGCTGCTCTGACTCACCACATGTCCCTGGGGAATGTGGCACACACCCATGCTGCTGGTGGGAACAATATTTGGGCCTCAGGAGTATGTGTATCCAGTGTGTCACACATGCTTAGCCACCTGCCTTCTGTCCAGGACTCATCCCTCATACAGGTGGAGCTGGACAGTCATGCCTACTCCAGTGCATACAATACACTCTGTACTCCCACTCCAGTGTATCATCTGGCATGTTGTGATCAGTGAAATGTATCCTCAGGTGTCTGCCTCTGTCTCATTGTGCTGTGTCTTCGTTGTCAGGACTACTGATATGTTCATCGTTTGGGGCTCAGCATGCCATCTGAGATGTGACCATGTTAGACGATACTTCTGTGACTTATAGGTGTCTGATCACTTGACTGTGCACACAGGTGTTTGCGACTGTGACTTTCAGGCAGCTGTATTTTCATTCACAGCACACTGTGAGGTGCTCATGTTTAGAGAGTTGTGTTTCATGTCCCCCATATGTCCAGTTGGTATGACGTGGACAAATAGTAGTACAGATGATGTGGTTTTGGGGGATGGACATGTGCACTTGTCAGTCACATAACTTGCATTCCCCATGCCCTCGGATTGTGACACAGTGCAGACTGTTGTTGTCTGGCTGCCATGGCCATGTGACTTGAGACAGTAATGTATGACTTTGCACGCATTCCTGTGTCATGGCATTCAACTTCCTGGGACTGATCCTGCAGGGGAGTGACATGTGCAACATGCACCCCATTGTGGCATTGACTATCCGGACATGGGTGCATCATGGTGTCTGGTGCTGGTATGCATCACATGCATTTCTAATTAGAATCTGGCCATCCCTTTATCCGGACACCTGCACTGACTCAGTGGCAAGAGATGTGATGTGTGCATGTTCACATGCTTCACCGTGTTCCCTGCAATGTCCAACAACTGTGTAGGTGGGGCATGTGTCCACACTGGGGTCTTACCATCAGACAGGCACCAGACAGATGGGTGCAAGGGCAGGAGGGGTGTGAGTCCCATGGTTGACCATCAGACTGACAATTGGCTTCCCCGAATCTGTGTGAGGACTTTAGGCAATGTTCAACTAAGGATGCCAGGGCTTGCTCTGTAATGTGCTGTACTTACTGTGGTGTGTGCGGTCAGTGCAGGTGACTGATGTTTGTCTGTTTCCCTAATTGTTTGCAGATACATCCACGGCCACAGGAGGGGACAGCTCCACGGACCAGGAGGAGCAGCGGAGCCAGACTGGGTCAGCATCGGACGAGTGGTCAGAGGGACCCAGTGGCACGGAGGGCGAGGGGAGCCACACCGAGGAGTCCTCAGCACCATCCACCTCAGCTGGGGACCACAGCAGCTCGGAGGATGACTCCCTTGTGGAGGCGGGTCTCGGCAGCCACCAAAGGCCAGCTAGTCTGTCTGGCCCCGCCACCACCACCACCACCACCACCACCACCACCGCCCTCCCATCGGCTCCCATTCCTGAGGTCCGTGGAGGCACCCGTGCTCGGGAGCGTGTCTCCTTCGTGCCAGGCACCGCAGCCCCTGCCCCTGTGTCCCCTGCTGCCCTGAGTGAGGAGTCTGTGTCCCTCCTTCGGCAGCTCCATGTAGGGCAGACAGCAATGCTGAGTGTCCTCCATGCACACACCACTCTGTTGACACAGCTGGTGTCGTTCATGGAGGGCATCTCGACGGGTATGTCTGCCCTACAGAGGAGCAATAGGTCCATGGACTCCTCCCTGACGGCAGCAGTGTCCCTCCTCCAACAGTCCCTCACCCCTCCCACCTCTGCCCCATCCACACTTCCTGCCCCCCTACCTGTCCAAAGCACATGCACACCTGCACAGTCATCCAAACACACAGACACGAGCAGCACAGACACACCCAAGAGTAAGGCAAGATGTGCACACAAGCATCCTCAGGGGACTGATACCACAGACACAGGGGATGGGGAACACACACACACAGGCATCCACATTCACTCCGCAGTCCTCCAAATCCTCTCCCTCCAAGACCCCTTCCCTTGCCTCGCCTGCTACCCCACATACACAGCAGGTCTTCCTGTGTGACCTCGGCCTCTTCCCCACCATTCCTGCTGACCCAGCACACCAGGGGAAGAGGAAGTCCACCCACACAGAGAGGAGTGCCCCTGGCCCCCGGACACCCTCCCCCAGGCGCAGGCAGACACAGGAGCCCATTCGGAAGTCCCCCCGGAGCAGGAAGAGCAAGACTTCACCACCACCACCACGCAGCTCCAGCACCCAGTCTCTCTCCTCCATCCCCCAGGCCACCACTGCACAGGTTCCCCCGCCACACCCTGCCCCAGGTTCCCCCACACACCGATACCGCATCCCCAGACTGCTTAGGCCCTCCCCCTGCCACTTGCTCTTCCACCCCCAACCCAGACGCTCTGCCTGTTAGTGGCACTGTTGTGGGGACCGGGTCCCCCCCTCTGTCCTGCCCACCTCATCTGCCCACCCTTCCACTCCCTTGGAGTCATGCACTGCAGTGGAGTCCACAACCACCACGTCTGACTCGGGCACTGCAGTGGGTACCCAGTCCACTACATCAGTCCAGCCCACTGCAGTGGTTGCGGCACCCACACCAACTGACTTGTGTACCACGGTGGTGCCGGCCCCCCCTGAGTCAGACACCTCCACTGCAGTTGCCGGTGACACTCCTGCACCCACCACCCCTTCACTGCCTCACTCTGCCATCCCCTGATCCTGTCCCTGCAGTGCCTGGCCTGCCCCTTGTATGCCCCTCCAAGGGTGATGTCCCCCAACCGTACCAGTGCAGGCAAGCAATGTGTGACCAGTTGTCACTTCTCACCCCGTTGGTACTGTGATTTTGGACTGGCCATTGGCCTTAGTTTCTTTTGGACTTCTGTTTTTACCCTGACATTTGCTGAATAAAGCCTCTTTTTGTTTACTTTTGGGTTTTCTTTTGATGTACATGATGTGGATGAGTAGCATCCTGCATTTGCAGTTGTAATAGTGTTCACATCAGGACGATGAAGTGTTGCAGTGATGGACTCCATGTGGTCCATGGGATATGTGTCTTGTTGTATTCTGGATCTATGGCATCCTTTGCTACAGTCTGAGGGTGTAATGTTCAGCATTTGACACAGGGATGTCCTTTTTGCATTTGTAAATGAACATCTTTGTCTTACACTGATGCACATCTGGTGGGCTTACCACTGTTCAATGTTCCGATTTCCCGGACTGTGTGCCCAGCTCCACTGGACATGCAGTTTTGCACATCAATGTCGAAGGACTCATCTGTGTATACAGTGCAACTTGCTTGACACGTGTTTGGTGTGTGTGCAGATGACTGACGTGACACCCCCGTACCCAGGCTGATGTGAGCAGAGCCTTCTGTGTGTTGTGGTTGTTGACTCACTGACGGAGTGTTCTGCTGACATGTTTGGGTCGTGCACAGACAAGGTTTGGCACAGCGGACCTTCCACAGGAGTGGTGTGCCCTCATGGCAGTGTGTAATCTGGTGACATTGCGTGGGCCTGTGTTGTGTGAGCATGTCTGTGCATGTTCCCTTCCCTTTTCCTACACAGGCTGTGTCCCTAGGGATGTTCCAGTTTGTGATGCTTGCTGAGTTGTTCTGTGTTCATCCAGCATCTTGGACCTGGTTTCTCTGTGATGTGGGTGCATGGCAAACTAATGTTCATGAGGTTGTCATCCCAGGTTGTCTTTGTTGTCAGTGCTGGGGATGTGGGCAAACGCAGATGGGACACATTCAGGATTCCCCTTGGCACTTGTTGTTTACACGAGTAATGTGATTTACAGTTTGTGTTAGCTTACAGTGATTGTGACACGTTGTGTGTGTGACTGCTGCCACTCCTCAGGGTCAGAGCTGCAATGTTGGTAGTTGTGTACGTGTGTTCTTCGTGTGTCACCTTGGCTTCTTCATTGGTGTGTGACTATGGCCAGGATCCCATTGATTGAGGTGGATTTCACATCATGCCCATGTACAGCATACTGTGCTGTGTGTCAGACATTGACAAGTCTTGTTGACTGGCCATGTGTGATGGGTTTCTGCACCTTGGTTCCCACCACCACCCCTGGTATTGTCATGGGTGCATGTGCAATGTCACCAGTCCATGTGAGCTTCACTGCTGCACATTGGTGGAGATCAGGGTGTGTGGTGTTGAGTGTGTGTAAAAGTGAGTTGTTGCACGGCCAGACCCCTACCTCCATATTGGCCTTGGCTGGCAGGCCGTGCTGATTGATTGGAGCTTGTGTAGGTGTGATGGTAGTTAGTTGCTCAGGACACATGGCTGGGGTTCACAGTGTGAACGACATCTGACATTGTCAACACAGTGGGATTATCATGCAGGCTAGTGTCAGCACAATATGGGGTCCCTGGGGGTAGTGCTGTGGTGGGTCTGTCTCTTGCTGTGTTAGTTGCTGTTCCTACAAGCTTGTGTGACATGTGTAATTTGTGCTCCCTCTCATCTAACAATGCCTTATTGCCCACATAGGGGATTTGGATCCATGAGTTACTTTTGTGTGGCACTGTATGTGCATCTGTGTAACTGGTATTCAGGCCTCATCATGTGTTGTGTGGTTGCCTGGGGACACTGGCACCCCCCCTCACCTGTTGTGTTTGATGTGCAGTGTGGGTCTGCCTGTTTGTGCATCTGCACCACTGCATTGGCATATCTTTAGTGTGCTATTGGCTGTATGTTGTTTGGTGGGTTTCACCTGCTGTCCCTGAGACTCCTAGGTCATCAGTCAGCACAATGATCATTGTTTGTGTGTCCCATTGCTTCCATGGTATGTTATTTGTTCACCTCACTTCTACAGTCTCCACAGGGTATCTACATTTGTGTGCCCATTGGTGCAAATATGTGGGTCTGCATTATGATGGTCACTTCTGTCATTGTGTCATTGATGGATGTTGACAGTGTCAGCCCCCATGGGTGATGTTTGTCTGCACATGGCCAAAGGTATGTCTTATTTGCACTGCACTGTTTGCCTCACACAATCTATGTTGCTATGGGACACAAGCACTACTTTGCCACTGATGTGCTTGTTGTTCTGTGACCAGGAATCATCCATGCAGTTTGGCAGTTGCAGCTTTTTCAATGTCAACACTTACATTTTGGTCACTGTGATGATGGGGGTTGGACCCCATTGCCACAATGTTCAAAATGTGCTTCAGCTATGGACCCCACACTTACCTTTTGGTCACTGTGATGATGGGGGTTTAGACCCCATTGCCACAATGTTCAAAATGTGCTTCAGCCATGGACCCCACACTTACCTTTTGGTCACTGTGATGATGGGGGTTTAGACCCCATTGCCACAATGTTCAAAATGTGCTTCAGCTATGGACCCCACACTTACCTTTTGGTCACTGTGATGATGGGGGTTTAGACCCCATTGCCACAATGTGCAAAATGTGCTTCAGCTATGGACCCCACACTTACCTTTTGGTCACTGTGATGATGGGGGTTTAGACCCCATTGCCACAATGTTCAAAATGTGCTTCAGCTATGGACCCCACACTTACCTTTTGGTCACTGTGATGATGGGGGTTTAGACCCCATTGCCACAATGTGCAAAATGTGCTTCAGCTATGGACCCCACACTTACATTTTGGTCACTGTGATGATGGGGTTGGACCCCATTGCCACAATGTTCAAAATGTGCTTCAGCTATGGACCCCACACTTACCTTTTGGTCACTGTGATGATGGGGGTTGGACCCCATTGCCACAGTGGTCATGGTCTGCTTGCATTGTGGGGGCCACACACATTTATGTGTGACACATGTGATAGGGGGTCACATTGTATGTTCAAAGTCATGTTCAGTGTTGTAGGCATTTGGCACAGTCTACACACGCTTGTCATGGTGTTGGGGGGATGTCTTTTGTTGCATTCCTTATGTTGGTGTGTGCTTGTTGTGTCATGCATTAGCCATCCTGTGAATGGGGGTGTTGTTGGTGGTAGGCATCCTGCCCCCCATGGGTAGAGGTGGTAGTGGTAGGCATCTGCCACCCCCTGAGTAGGGGTGGTAGTGGTGGTGGGCATCCAGCCCCCCATGGGTAGAGGTGGTAGTAGTGGTAGGCATCCTGCCCCCCATGGGTAGAGGTGGTAGTAGTGGTAGGCATCTGGCATCCATGGGTAGAGGTGGTAGTGGTGGTAGGCATCCAGCCCCCCATGGGTAGAGGTGGTAGTAGTGACAGGCATCCTGCCCCCATGGGTAGAGGTGGTAGTAGTGGTAGGCATCTGGCACCCATGGGTAGAGGTGGTAGTAGTGATAGGCATCTGGCACCCCCTGAGTAGGGGTGGTAGTGGTGGTAGGCATCCAGCCCCCCATGGGTAGAGGTGGTAGTAGTGGTAGGCATCCAGCCCCCCATGGGTAGAGGTGGTAGTAGTGGTAGGCATCCAGCCCCCCATGGGTAGAGGTGGTAGTAGTGACAGGCATCCTGCCCCCCATGGGTAGAGGTGGTAGTAGTGGTAGGCATCTGGCACCCCCTGAGTAGGGGTGGTAGTGGTGGTGGGCATCCAGCCCCCCATGGGTGGAGGTGGTAGTAGTGACAGGCATCCAGCCCCCCATGGGTAGAGGTGGTAGTAGTGACAGGCATTCTGCCCCCCATGGGTAGAGGTGGTAGTAGTGGTAGGCATCTGGCACCCCCTGAGTAGGGGTGGTAGTGGTGGTGGGCATCCAGCCCCCCATGGGTAGAGGTGGTAGTAGTGACAGGCATCCAGCCCCCCATGGGTAGAGGTGGTAGTAGTGACAGGCATCCTGCCCCCCATGGGTAGAGGTGGTAGTAGTGACAGGCATCTAGCACCCCCTGGGTAGGGGTGGTGTTAGTTGTTGGCATCCAGGCCCCTATGTGTATAAGTGGCATTGGTGATGGCCATCCCGCCCCTATGGTGCTGCTGTTGCTGGTGTAAGTAATTTCTGCATCCCTCTGTGTGTGTGTGATATGTCGGGTACGTGTAGTTTGTTTTTGTGGTTGGTGTCTGACTTACCTTCTGCGCCGTACGCGTCCGTGCCTGTTCCGGTAATAGATGTAGAATATTGGTAGGATCAGCACGATGGGATTCATGGTTGGTTTGTCTTGTTCGTCTTTCTCTTTGCTTCGCCTCGTCCTCGTCGCTGGCGTGTTCGTCTCGTAGCCGTGGATCGTCTTGTGGCGCGAATCGGAGCTTATGTGCGCCTCTCCCGGATGCTTTGACGTGCCGTGCGTAGCGACGGGTTCGGCGCGTACGGAAAGCGCATCGTACTTGTCCGGCCGGACGGGGCTGCATTTTGGCTTCCGTGCGACTCGATTCTGCGTTTCCGGATTGGGTGAGTACGACTGGGTCGGGATTTGGGCAGTTGTGCGCATCGTACTTGCTCGTTCGGACGTATGTGCGAATCGGTCGGGAAACAGGCATTCGCCTGGCTTTTTTCCCGGCCGAATGGTATTAGGTGCGCCTCCGACCGGGATCGGAATCGACCCCATAATGCCTTCTGTGAATACCAAAAGTCGTAAGTTTAGGATTTTATCTCAGTTTAGTAGTAGTAAAGTTAGGAGTCCTAACTTTACTACTACTAAATGCCTTCTGTGAATACCAAAAGTAGTAAGTTTAGGATTTTATCTCAGATTAGTTCTGTGAATCGGCCCCCTTGTGAGTTATGAAAATAGTTGATGTAACCCTAATATAGGGACTAGCAGTCTTTGAGAACTGCAAGTGTCCAATAGTTTTGGGGAACTCTTTTTTAGGTGTATGTGTACATGTGCATGTAAAAAAATGCACTCATTCAAAGTGAAAGCACCAATGGCTGGAGTTAGCTGGTCTGACGATCTATATATTTTAATGGGATGGGAGGAAGTATAAATAGAGTGACAAGTCAACAAGCCAATGGTGAAAAAATGTTCATTGGTAGCCCCTATATATGCATATAATTTTTTGTATGACGTTTGTTTGGAAAGCGTGAGGCTGTCAAGCCAGCTAAAGCTGCTGTTAGGCCAGACCTGAAAAAAAAGGCAAGAAAGAAAGAAAGATGACAGAAAGAAGGAAAGAAAAAAGGAAAAAAGATGGATGAAAGAATAAAAGAAGGCAAGAATGAAAACAGGCAAGAATGAAGTTGGGAGAAGGAAAAAGAACGAAAGAAAGAAAGAAAGAAAGAAAGTAAGAAAGAAACAAAGAAAAGTGAGGATAACTTAAAACAGAACAGTTACAAATGGACACAATCTGGTATGCTGTGAAATAGAAGCAGTCAGAAAAGCAAAACACTCCAAATGGTATCTACAGCAGCAATGGCAGGAGATGGGATCTGATAAAGAAGAAATGTGCCCTGTGTTCACATCAGAAGTGCACTGCTATCACACCAGGCTCCAAACACAAAGGCAATACTAAAGTAATTATAAAGTAAAAACCAATACTGAAGGGAGCAAGTTTGTGTGCGTATGTGCTCCTTGTGAAAGAGCCAAATGCAGTTACTCAAAGTGAAGTTGCCCAGCGGCTGTAAGAAATTGGGTGACTGGTTGAGGGGGGTAAAACCCTACTCAAGCAGCAATCACAATCATTGCCAGTGTGAAGTCAGAAGCAAACCATAAATTAACCTATGATTTACCCTCTGGTAGCTTGGCACAAAAGCAGTTAGGCTTAACTTAGAGGCAATGTGTAAAGTATTTATGCAGCACTTCAAACAGTAATAAAGTGAAAGCACAACACAAGAAAAAAAACAAATCAATTTAGAAAAATAAAGTAAAATGTATTAAATAATTTAAGACTCAAAGAACAAAAATTCAATCAGTAGAACTGGAGATTTGCAATTTTCAAGATTTAAGTGAAAATTGTGCAAAATAGTACAAAGCGCCAACTGTGGTATCTGGTTGCACCGGACCACGGCGTAGCGCCGGCCAGCTACAGAGACCGAGTCAGGCCCCTCTTGATTCAAGAGTAGCTTAAATCTTGGTTGTGGAGCGATGCAGAGTCCTGCATCGAGGATAAATTGTGCAGCAGTGATTCCTAGGCGATGCAAAGCTGTGATGCAAGGTCCACCATCATTGTTGAGGATGCGGTCTTTGAAGGGCTTGTGATGCGAAGTCCTGCATTGAGATGTGTTGGCTGGTTCAAAGCAGCTGGCATCTTCATCAAGGATGCCATTGACCAGGGGGTTGCGATGAGAAGGGCTGTGTCAAGGATGCATCACTCAGTGGCAGTTTCTGGGAGGCTACGCGCTCCGATGCGAAGTCCTGATAAGGGATGAACCATGCAGCTGTCCTGATACAGAGTTTGGTGAGGCAATACATCAGGCAGCAGCGCCGATGCAGAGTTTCTGGCCGGCGATGCATCATGCTGTGAATCCAATGCATCAGTTCTGCTGGATCCCAGTTGGGACTGGCAGAGAACCTTCAGGCCCACCTCCAAGGGTCAGGGACTGGGGTGGCACCATTTGGGAGGGTAAGACTCACAACCGGCAGAGTCCAGGTGCTGGGTAGAAGATGGAGGAAGCCTGTTCTGCCCCTGAGGCTTCTAACCAGGAGGCCATCTAACTAGCTCTTGGAGTCACTCTGTAGGTCCTGGATTCAAGATGTCAGTCCAGTCCTTCACTCATGCAGGAAGGCAGCAGGGCAGCACAGCACAGCACAGCAGGGTAGCAGAGTGACAGTCCTTCTTGCAGCAGAGCAGCACAGCAGTCCTTCTTCTGAATTGTCCACAGGTCCAGATGTGTACTGAAGAGTTGGGGTCTGAGGTCCAATATTTATACCTGGTGCCCACTTTGAAGTAGGAGACGCTTCTAAAGGTTTCCACCACCAAGAGGTCTTTGGAATTTCCTGCCTCCCTGCCCTAGACCCAGATTGTCTGGGGTCACAATAGCCTAGTGTAAAACCCTTTGTGAGAGTGCCCAGGCAGTTCCTTTGTGATGTGCAAGTGTGGTAGATGACAGCTCCTCCCCCTCATTAATTCAGGGTGGCCCATCCTGCCAACACCTAGGTTATCTGTGTCTCAATGTCTGAGAGCAATAAACAAAGACCAACTGCAAACTACACCTAGTCAAGTGACCCAGGATACAAGCAGCAGACACCAAATGGCTGGGACAAAAAACAAATTACTTTCTAAAAGTGGAATATTCAGAACTGTGACAAAAAATCTGGGTTTACCATTAAAGAAGGCTTTTAATGACAATTTATTAGAAACCAAACTCGAACTGTCTACCTGCTCCCAATTGAAAGTTATAATTCATTAAATGTAATAAGGTAACCCAATGTTATCCTATGGGAGCGGTAGGAATTGCAGAAGTGAAAAAATAATTTAGGAGTTTTTCACTACCAGGACATGTAAAACTTAAAAGAACATGTCCAACTTTTTAAATACACTGCACTCTTCTCTCTGGGCTGTTCAGGGCTTCCTCTTGGGGTGACTTATATGTATTAAAAAAAGAAGTTTTGGGCCTGACAAATGGTTTATTTTACCAGGTCGAAATGGGAGTTTCACACTGCACACACAGGCTGCAATGGCAGGCCTACGATGTTTGTAGGGCTACTTTAGTGGGTGGCACAACACGTGCTGCAGGCCCACTAGCAGCATTTAAATTCCAGGCCATGGGTTACATGTAGAACCACTTTACTTACAAGCAAATTAAATATGCCAATTGGGCGCAGGCCAATTTTACCATGTTTAGAGGAGATAGTGCAAGTACTTTAGCACTGGTTAGCAGCGGTAAAGTGCACAGAGTCCTAAGGCCCACAAAAACGAGTTCAGCAAAAATAGGAGGTGGGAAGGCAAAACGTTTGGGGGAAGACCACCCTAAGACTGACAGGTCTAACAGTGGCTTAAGTAGACAGACCCACCACCCCATGCTATATGCTATAGTGGGCAGTAGCAAAATGTGAATGACACAACAACAGACAAATGGATTTAGAGAGTTGACTCCTCTCCGGTTCATGCTAGTTTCACCATCTTGTTCCCGCCTCTCTAGCCCCGGACCTCCCACCTCAAGGATAGCCCTCCCACCTCCCAGGGCAATTTAATGGAGGCCGCTGTTCAGCTCCAGTGAGTAGCCCTCGACCACTTGGTTTTGCTCGTCGCTCTCTGCCCCCTGCTGCAGTAGCACAGAAGCTCCGTTCCCGGCCTTCCTGCTATGCTGTATCCAAGTTCGAGCCCTGGTCCCCCTGGTTTGGCCACTGCAAATTTGCTTTATTGTACTACTGAACTGTCTATGTTTGAGCTGCAAAAGTGCTTTACTATGCTATTGTACTGTTTTATTTTGTGCTGGCTTATACTGTTTTTACACTAGTATTGCATATTGTTGAGTGTGTCGCTCTGTTATTCCTTCCTGCAATTGTTTGCTGTTCTCTCCAGTTCACGCTGGGTTCACTGTCTGTTTCCCACCACCCTTGCTCTGGACCTCCTCCCTCACAGACAGCCCTCCCACCTCCCAAGGCTATTTACTGAGGGCCGCTGTGCGGATGTGCTGCCGGCGTGCCAAAGTCAAGTCTGTTTGTGGCTGTCCATGCCTGGACCGCCCCCAGAGCCAGGAACCCTGGCCCACCGCATTCCCACAGGCACTCCACCACATAGCTCCGTGCCCTGGACTCCGCACTCAATAATAACTGCTGCCTCGCATCACCACGCTCCACAGCGGGATCTTTTTCCTGCATCCACTGCCGTTTCTCCGCCACCCCATCATCAATCACCACCTCATCGAACAATGTACACCAACCCCAAATACCGATACCCCACCAGATCAATGCAACTGCCTCTTGATCAACGCCAGATCACTCTGAAAACACACCACCCAAATCTGGTACTCCATCACCATCACCCCCAACGTAATCTTCATCACGGAGACCTGGCTCACACCCACGTCTGCCCCAGCCATCTCCACAGCAACCCCCAGTGACTACAAGGTAAAACACAGAGACTGCACCAACTGACACAGGTGGCATGGCCATTGTACACAAGAAATCAATCACCTGCACCATAACCAACAATGACACCACGTCGGCTATGGAACACATACATTTCCAACTCCACACTGACGCCAAAACCACCATCAAAGGCACCCTTGCATACAGACTGCCAGGACCATGAACCGGCCTCAGCAGCACCATTGCCGAATTCATCACCCTACTCGCCATCAAATCTGAACACTACATCTTCCTGGGAGACCTCAACGTCCACCTGGACGACTCCACCAACACCACTGACCTCTTGGAAAGTCTAGACAACATTGGCCTCAAGCAGATTGTCACTGACCCCACACACAGAGAACGAAACACACTAGACCCCATCTTCACATCCAGCAACAGAATCAGATATAGCCACACCTCAGAACTGGCCTGGACGGACCACTCCATCGTATACTTCACCCTCACAGGTCCGCCAAGCAAGGTGCTCCATACTACTGTTGGAGGAAGGTAGCTCAGCATCAATGGACCGACGCCCTTGGCACCACTCAGGACAATATCACCACCAACCTGGACCAGTCAGTAAAGAATTTCAACACCTGGATCACCAGCGCTGCCAACCAAGTCTCCCCCACCAAAGCAGCTAAAACACAGAGACCCCCAAGTGAGCCAGCTGGTACACACCAGAACTTAGCACATCAAAACACAGGTACAAACAACTGGAAATAAGATGGCAAACCAGCAAGTCAGACACCCACGGAGCTGCCTACAAATCAGCCCTCAATGGCTGCCACCACCAACACAAAGCCACAAAAAAGGAGGCTCTGACATGCCAGATAAAAACCAGCGCCAACCAAACCAAGGAACTCCTCACCATTGTCAAAGAGTTCACCTGCCCTTCAGCCACAGAAAACTCGATCCCTCCCTCACAAGAACTCTGCGACTCCCTTGCCGATCTCTTCCACTATAAGATAGCAACCATCTACAGAAACTTTGATCCCCAACCCTCCGACCTCTTCTGCAACCCAACAACCGCAACCACAAACCGCAACCACCAACCTCCTGCTCACTGCACAGGAACAGCTGAACACACCTACAACTACCACCCTGATGAACTCTATGCAGTCTGGAGCCCCCACCGACCCATGCCCCATCAATTCTTAACCTCGGAAGCAATGAGATCAGCCACCGGCTCACCACCATCCTCAATGCCTCCATGACTACAGCCACCTTTCTTGGCATATGGAAACAAGAAACCTTCCTCAAGAAACCTTCAGCAGACCCCAGAGAGCTCCAGAACTACCATCCTATCTCCCTCCTCTGTTCCCCACCAAAGTCCTAGAGAAGGCTATCAACCTCCAACTCACAGATCATCTGGAAAGTCCCAATCGGGTTTCAGAGCCATCCCCAGCACCGAAACAGCCCTGATCTCAGCAACAGATGACATCTAAGCCCTACTTGACAGAGGAGAATCAGCTGCCCTCCTCCCCCTTGATCTCTCCACAGCTTTAAACACCGTCTCCCACCACACACTCATCACCCGATAACGCCAGATTGGAATCACAATCAACGCACTCAGATGGATGGCATTCTTCCTCACAGGATGCACCCAGAGAGTCCACCTCCCTCCCTTCACCTCGCAACTCAAGCACACCATCTGGGGAGTACCCCAAGGCTCATCCCTCAGCCCTACCCTGTTCAACTCTCCATGAAATGTCAGGTCAATGCCATTGCCTCAGCCTGCTTCCACAATATCCACATGCTCCGCAAAATCTTCAGAAGGCTCCTCATCAGCATAAGGAAAACTGTGATGCAGGCCCTCATCACAAGCTGGCTCAACTACGGCAATGCACTCTATGCCGGCACCACCACTGAACTCATGCAAAGACTCCAGACAATCCAGAAAGCAGCATCCAGACTGATCCTCAACTGCGCAAGAGGACACACATCACCCAGCACCTAAAAGACCTCCATTGTCTCCCCGTCCAGGAGAGATGCCAGTTCAAGCTCCTGACCCAACCTACAAATCTCTCCACAACCAAGGACCACACTACATGAACCATCGCCTGATCTTCCACCGGCCGACCAGAAACCTCCGTTCTACACACCTCGCCCTCGTTCAGACACCTCATATCCTCCGCAGCCGCGCCAAAGGATGGGGAGAGGATGTGGTCTGATGGCTAGATTGCCGACTTTGGAGCTGGGAAACCTATGTTCGAGCCTCGGGGTCGCGTCCACATCCTGTGATTCTGGCAAATCACTTAATCTCCCCGTGCCTACCAAAAAAATGAATGTGTCCTTGTGTAATGTAACCAGTGCTCATGTAAAGCGCTCCAATACCTTCGGGTCGAGTTCGGGCTATATAAATCTGCATTAAAAAAAATAAAAATAAAAGGATGCTCCTTCTCCCACCTCGCTGCCAAATCCTGGAACACCCTCCACCTCCGCACTTCACCCTCGCTGAACCACTTCTGGAAGGGACTCTTCAACTGATACCTGCAGCACAGTGCCTGGATACCCCCCCAAGGTGATTAGCCGCACTGTACAAATACTACTTGATTGATTGATTGACTGAAAGCCCCTATATGATAATATATATATATACATATTTTAATTAAATCAAAAGGTCTTGGCAATGCCAGACCTGAAAATATTCAGAATAAAAAGACTGGGTAAACAAAAATAGAACATGATAAGTCGATTAGGACCTCTCCTTCTCTGTCTGTCTGGAGCCATCCTTTCCACTTCCCTTTCCTGAAAGGTCTTTGGACCATATCAATCAAACTTTTGCTTTTGCACTGACACATTGTGGGATTTGTGGTCAGAATTCACAAATACAAACTTACAACATCACAATTAGTGGAAATATCCAATTGTATATTTAGCTTACCACTGTGGAAACGCCACAATTTTGGGGGGATCATGGGTGTTCTCAGAGGAAAAGCAGGCAGTTGACTATTGAGAAGGTAGTGGATGCTCTTAATTTAGTTACTTTACATTTATACACTGATACATTTTTACATCTTATTTGCACATTTATGTACTCATAAAAAAGACCGCAGTAAGTGAAAAAGATCCCCAAATCCTTCTATTTTCTGGGTGTTTAGGGAGTTATTAACAAGTTGAAATAATTAACACCCATATATAAAAAGAAATGTACCAAGGCACATGTACACCTCACCTGTGAATTGTCCATCAGCAGTCAGTCCTCAAGAATATGTACAAGGCAATAGCCCCCTCTGCCCTCACCACCACTCCCCTGGTCCACATCCATACCTCCCCTCACCCTCAAGACAACACTATCCTCCCCACCTCCCACTCCACCCCCAACAACTCCAACACAAAAACACTGTTCCAATCTCCCCCGTCACCCCTACACTCGCTCAGCCCGCGTTCCTACCCTCTCCCTCTCCCCTCTCCACGAATCCCTTTGTCCCACCTATAGTTCACAACAATACTCCCCCATGTCCCTTCTTTACTCCCCACCTCCCTACTGATTACCACACTGAAAAACTACCACACAAAGAACCAGATCACGTCTCCCTCCAGGATATCACACAAGGATCAACCCCCCTCCCTTAACTACAGTCCATTCTATAAAAATGCTAACTCCGACTCCTGACCCCAGACTCGATGAAATACTACTATCTTTACATCAAGTCAAACAGGACCTCCAATCCCTGCAGGAACTGATTCTGCAACAACCCAATTTCATGCGCGCCGAAGTAAATGCGAAGACATGCCGCCACTTCAACCACTCAAATCGCGCATATCAGCTACGCGCAAGCTCTCCGAAACAGGTACTCCCCAGGTGGAGAACAGTACCTTACCCCAATGCCTCATCCCATCCGGTCAGGAGGAAAAACCCTCTATCATCGAATAATTTAACTTCCCTGCTCCATTCTTATGAGCTCCAGTCTCCATCCCTTAATATTGCGCACTCGGATAACTCACAGAAATCATCCTTAATCCAATCCATCCCAGCCAATGCCTCTAGAGCTACAAGACATATTTCTAGAGGTATAGTTGAAAACAACCTCACGCGAGGTCCCATCCTACACGAACCCAACACCTCTCCTTCCAAAACCCGGCTAAAATGTATTCTGCTAAACTGTAGGTCGGCCGCCAGACACGCTGCCGATATAGCTGACCTCATACTAAGGAACCTGACCTTCTAATTTTAACCGAAACTTGGCTAAATGAATCTTCCACGCCTATCCTCGACATACTAGTTCCCACAAACTATCACATCACAAGACTAGATAGAATTGACAGGCCAGGTGGTGGTATTGCTTGCATTCATCGGAACAACTTCTCTGTGAACCGCGCCAACTCCCCAGTTCTTTTGTCCTGTGAATACTTATGCTTAGACATCACTCATAATAACAAACCAATATGTTCACTACATTCATTTTACCACCCACCAGGGGATAACCTCACCTTCGTCGAACACCTCATGGATATACTAGCTACAAATGTTGGATGACAGAACATTCAAATATTCCTGGGGGACTTTAACCTCCACTGGAATGACCCTAGCGACCCAGAGGTCAATAGCCTCAAAGCTTTCCTATCCGACATTAACCTGTCCCAAATCTGTGACAGCCCCACCCATGACAAAGGGTCAACCCTCGATCTAGTAATTTCCAAAGTGGACTCCACCCAGCTTGAATTGATCCTCCCTTGTGACTGGTCGGACCATCACATCATCACTTTTTACATCAATGAATCAATCAAACTACTCTCTGTCCAACCCACGGGAACGAAAATCTGGAAAAGGAACCTTAAAAACTTCGGTCCCGACTCACTCGCAACCGCTAATCCTAACATCTTGCTTCCACCGGAAGGTTTAGACGTGGTACAAGACCTGACTAATCATTACTTCCACTTCATGAACATGGTATTAGACAATCTAGCTCCCTTACAACTAAAAAGAGTCACCACAAAAGACTCAAAACCCTGGTATGATGGTAGGCTAAATGAAGACAGAAGATCACTAAGAGTAATTGAACAACAATGGAGATCGGCACCTTCCCATGACAACCTCAAACTACTAAGAAGCACAAGAAACTCCTACTACAGAAAGATTAGACGATCAAAAGCAGACTTCTTCAGTAAGCAATTAGACCAAGCCAAGAATCGTCCCAAAAGGCTATTCGATCTAATCAAATCTCATTCTAAGGGCGTCTCCCACTCCCCCCAAGTTAAGCCAGACACACTACCCAATTGTGAGGAATTTGCCTCCTTTTTCATGACAAAGACAGAAAACATAAAGACTGACCTGCATAATGATCTGTTATCCCACACAGACCCTCTTATGATCTCCTCACTGCCCCAGCTGGGGACCCCTCTTAGTTGTTCGGCAAAGTTCGACCTCAAAAACAACGCATCCTGGGCCTCCTTCAACACTTACAACGAAGAAACTATCCTAAAAAAGCTCACAGCCCTAAATCCCTCCAACCACTTCACAGACCCACTCCCAGCAAACTACCTAAAAGACTTCATTCCGTTGTTAGTGCCTTTATGGACTAGGATTATAAACTCCTCTCTCCTTCAAGGAACCATCCCAGACATCCTTAAAATAGGCCAGGTATCTCCCATCATAAAGAAGCCATCGGCGGACCCGGCAGACCTGAATAACTATCGCACACTATCCAACATCCCCACTTTGGCCAAACTGCTAGAAAAACGTGTTCACACGCAGCTTAGCAACCATATAGACCACTTTAACCTGCTTGATTAATTCCAATCAGGCTTCCGTGCTGGGCACAGTACGGAATCAGCCATGACCCACATAATAGATGACGCATTAAAAATCTTGGACCAAAACAAAACCTGTTTACTAATCCTGCTTGACCCATCCTCGGCCTTCGATACCGTCAAACACGACAACTTACTAGATCTTCTGAAACACAGAATGGGACTATCTGGATCGGTCCTAAACTGGTTCACATCCTTCCTTCAAAACAGAACACAAAGATTCAAGAGCAATCAATCCTTATACAAGCCCACCCCAGTCACTTTAGGAGTTCCACAGGGATCATCCCTCTCCCCTACACTGTTCAACCTGCTTATGGAACCACTCACCGAACTTCTCAGCTCCTCGAATGTCCACTATCACATGTACGCAGATGACACACAACTCTACATAAAGATCCATTCACTTGAGGACATCAAATCTCTTAATTCAAAGCTCCATAAAACGCAGACCTGGTTGGCCAAAAACCACTTAAAACTAAACAGCCTCAAAACCGAATTCCTCCTAATCGCTCCCCCAAACCAATCAACCATCATCCTTGATTGGATGAAGCACCTAACAGCACTCAACGGCCAACCTCTCATCATCAACTCAACGAAATCACTGGGAATAACCCTGGACAATAAGCTACACATGCAGAAACACATCAGTACCTCTACAAAAGGAGCAAATTTTCATATGAACACCTTGAGAAGACTTAAACCCTTCCTGCCCGCAAATGACTTTAAACAGGCAGTTCAAGCTCTAGTAATTCCTAGAGTGGAGTATGGGAGTGTCGCTCTCTGCGGCCTTCCCAAATCGACAACGGCCCCTCTAAGAGCCTCTATCAACGCAGCAGCTAGACTCATCACAGACTCCAAAAGAAACTGTCACATCTCCCCCGACCTGTGTGCCCTCAACTGGCTTCCTTTTGAGGCTAGAATTCACTTGAAAATCGCCTGTATGACGCACAAGGCATTACATCACAAAACACTGAGATACCTGGCTGAGAAATTGGTGCTGTCTTGTGGTAACCGAACCACCAGGAGCTCCTACAATCTGCTACTGAAACCACAACGATTTAACAAGAAGAAAACATACAACCAGTCCTTCTCAGGAATGGCTCCCAGGATTTGGAATGCATTACCCCCAGAAACGAGACAGAACCCTTCCACGTCATCTTTCATAAAGGAAGTGAAATCGATTCTCTTGGCCAAATTCACCTGAACTACTCATACATTTATGTATATATTTGCTAAGTTATAATATTTTACTACGTTCTTACTAATGTAAACTATATTATTTTTATATGTCTTGATGTCACCTATACTTGCCCTGTAAAGCGCTCTGATACCTGCAAGGGTCTTGTTCGCGCTATACAAAACCGTTAAAATAAAATAAAAAAATAAAATAAGTATGCATAGAAGTGCCAAGTTTGCAGAAATGTCTGTCTAGTCTAGGATATTTCTGTAAATCCCCCAAAACCTTGACATCTTTTCAATCATATAGAACATTTCTGACTTTTTGTCTAAGATTTTTGTGAAGCCTTGAGCATAAAGCACCAACTGAAGATAACTGGTTGCGTCATAATGGGACAAAGTCACAAGTTCAAGCTGACCCTGGTGGAGCGCGGACCGGCTACAGGGACACTGTTAGGCCTGCAGAACAAGAGTACTGTAAATCCTGTTTGCGGAGCGATGCAGAGTCTTGTGTCGCTGATATGTCGTGCAGCCGTGATTCCTATGAGCTGCGAAGCTGCGATGTGAGGTCCTGCATTGTCGCCGAGGATGCCATCGATGAAGGGCATGCCATGCAAAGTCCTGTGTTGAGATGTGTTGCACACCGCCTGGTTCCGAAGAAGCTGCAGGGCTTGCAATGCAGAGTCCTGCATCATTGTCAAGGATACCATAGATGAAGGGCTTGTGATGGGAAGGAGACGAACCACGTAGCTGTCCTGATGCAGAGTTTGGTGAGGCAATGCATCGCGCAGAGGCTCCGATGCAGAGTTCCTTGTTGGCAGTGTGTCATGCTGTGGCTCAGATGCAACTGGTGGGACCACAATTGGGGCTGGCCAACTTCCAAGCGTCCAGGACTGGAGTGGCACAGCTTGGGAAGGTAGGACTCAGCCATGAGTTCAAATCTAAATAAGCACGGGGTCACATTTTCCTTTTAAAGTTAAAGGAAGACTGTGTTCCTTTTACTTTAGTATCATCAGGATGCAGATACCAGGGCCTGATAATGAGCTGTGCTCAGTCAGATTTATGTTCCAGGCTGTGGCTGGGGCACAAAGGTAAAGAACTGAAGCATGGAGGAATTTAATTCTTAAATAAAAGTCCTTGTCAACTCAATATTGAAGTGTGAGAACAAAATGAGGTTTCTGAATTCTTTTAAATTGGAGAAAATTAAAATGAAAAGTTACCTTAATGATTAAGTTAACTCTACAGTTTAATTTCCTCCCGTTTCAAAGTATCGGATTTACAAACAGCAGGCCTCCTGCTTTTAATGGCCAGTAGACATTGTGCCTTATGTAGAACTGAAAAATACAGTCATTTTTTTAAATGGGAGAAATCTAAATGACAGAAAAATGTTCCATATTTTGAACACTTTTGCAGAACATCTTTCTGCACTTTAAATTTCTCCCATTTAAAAAAATGGTTCTATGTTTGTGTTATACATGTAACAGTACTATAAATGGCAAATGTAAGCCCTGTGCCACAAGTACATACAACACATGCTCTCAGTCATTCATACACAAATATCCCATTCATAAGCAGACATGTTCAAACATCGCCAAAGACCACACTCTCACCAACACAAATGGAAGGCTGTCATAGTGCCCCTTGTCAAAGTATTTTCTTTTCAAACAATCATATCTGGCTCTATGGACATTAGCCTTGAAGTCAATAAAGCTTGGTGTGGGTGTGTCTGGTAACAATGCGTTTAGCCTTCAGTAGCTCATGATGATTTTCACTTATCAGAAGTATCTCTCACTACAGAAAAGGGTGGAGACTCGTGGATCTTCCCAACACTTACATCAATGTCACTTCTTCAATATGCCTTATGTAAATTTTTCCATGATCTAAATACACTGAGTAAGTTAACCATTGGTCCAGATAAGCTTACCTCAAGAAAGATGCATCAGGACATTTTCCACAGATACTCTATTTTTTTCCAGAGGACCTTTCCTCAAGATTTACTTGTGAAGACCCTGAGACAAGCAAATGTACTCTTGAACCCCTGGGTGCTTTTTTTCTTCGATTTTGCCTAACCGCTAATTCTGTCACCTCCCAAAATCTCTCCTGATCTTTTCTTTTTGAGTGAGGCCCATGTTCCCCCATGCTTTTGGTCCAATGTGTTACTGGTCATTTGCTTTCAACATGTTTCCCTTTCTGTACAAACAAGGCTCAGCTGAGCCAGAACCGGCAGGTTACGATGAAAGACTCAATCATGGAAGCCATACCTGTCTTACAGTGCAAATAGCAGCTTATGGTGGTTGACAGTGTGGAAGGCCACTGATAGATCCAACAGAATGAGCAAGAGTCACCCAAAACCACTAAGCAATTTATGTCACAAAGGACTCTTAGAGTGGCCGTTCTTTGCCGAAACAGAATGAAATCCTCTCTGGTAGTCTGTGAGCAAGTGGTTGTCATTGACGTATTTAGTTCCTTACAGACTCAGCATTCAATTCCCTTTACTTAACATATTAGGTTGGAGACTGGCCTCAAATTAGCTATTTAGGCTAAGGATAAGGTTTAACTTTTTCAGGATAGCAGTGATCTTTCCAGTTGTTAGACAATTATTATTATTACCAATATTATTATTATTAATATTATTATTATTATTATTATTATTACCATTATTAATATTATTTATAGATTTGTTCAGCTCATGGCTACCTGAATCGGGCTTCCCAGTGCTAGCCATCATTGCTGGAAACTATCCTAATTACATTTTAAACAGATATGTTTTTAATTGCTTTCTGAAGCTGGACAGATTGGTGTCAAGTCTAAGACTGACAGGCAGAGAGTTCCACAGTTTAGAGGGCAGGTAGGCAAAGGAACAGCCACCACTTCTAGCCCTCTTAATTCTTGAAACAATGGAAAGGCCTAGCTTGGTTGACCTGTGTTCTCTGCATGCCTTGTAGGGTTTTATAAGCTAATGAAGAATCTGTGGGCCAGATTTATATTGAGCACAGTGCGTCAAGCATAGTGCCTTGAATTGGACTCGTTTGCCTATTGGCAGCCAGTGCAGGATGACAAGTGCTGGGCGAGCTGAATGGAATCTAGGTACATCCAGTAGCAGTTGGGATGCAGCGTCCTGTATGATTTGCAGCCTGTTGATCAGTGCAATGGGGCTACCTAGAAACAGAGAATTGACATAATCAAGGCGCGATAATATCAAACCCTGTACCACTGTTCTTTGTACCTCCATGGGGAGCCATTTAATAGTTTTCTTAGAAGCTCTTAGGGGCCAGAAGCAGGTGACTGCAACTTTTTTTGCTTGCAGGGCCATGGAGAGATGACTATTCAAAGTAACAGTCATTTTTTACCTCCAATTTGGGGGAAGGGCGGTTTCCTATGGATAGAGGCCATGTAAGCTGGTCCCATAAAGAAGGGTGATTACCAACCACCATGACTTCCATGTTCTCCCCGTTTAATTTGAGGCAACTCTCTGCCATCCACTTAATGACTTGCTTTAGGCTGCTGTGAAGTTTTTGTGATACCGGCATACCATTAGGAGAGAGGAAAACAATAATCTGGGTGTCGTCAGTGTAAGGGTCCATAGTGAAATCAAAGGAGCATATAATGTTTGATAATGGACGGACATATACGTTAACAAGTGTGGGGCTGAGAGAGGACCCCTGCAGCACATCACACTTTAGCTGATGCATCCTGGAACAAAATGGCCCTTAGCTGACTTGAAACCTCCTGCTGGATAAGAAAGATGTTAACCATTTCAGCACCTTTCCTGGAATGCGGCTCGTTTCCAGTCTGTGGAGGAGAACAGGGATACAGTGTCAAAGGCTGTGCTCAAATCCCAAAGGATAAGCGCAGCCAACTCACCCTGATCTAGGGATTGCTTTGAGTCCTCTGTGGCCATTAGCAATGCAGTTTCAGTGCTATGGTGCTGATGAAAGCCTGTTTGCATGGGGTGCAGGATATTGTTTGTTTCGAAGAATTCCAAAGGATGTCTATCAATCACTTTCTCTAAGACTTTACCAATCCCCGGAAGTAGTGAGATTGGTCTGTAGTTCTCTATCTGTTATGGGTCTAATGATGTTTTTTTAATAATGGGCGTATAACAGCAAGCTTCCATGCGTCCGGGACCACCCTACTGTCCATGGACAAGTTATAGATATCTGCCATAGCAGTAGCAATGGCATTACCTCCTTGCATGAGGATATCCAGAGGAGCCCGGTTCAACAGGGAGTCTCTCTTAATCAGCTCTGCAATTCCAAGAATGTCTTTTTTCTCCATTGGGGGAAACATGTCGAGCTTAGGAACTGGTTGATTGACAATGGTGCACTCAGAAATTATGTTTGACAAGGCGTTGTAAATGAAGACAACAGGGAAAGATGCCCTAAATGAGTGATCCATTGATCATTGGACACAGGGCTTTTTCAAAGAGGTGCATTTGACTGGTTATTTACATGCTGAAAAGAATTATTGATGATAGTTTGTGAGTTTAAGCTACTCTATCAATTGATGTAGTCTGGTTATGGTGGTAGTAGTTAAGGACTTTTCTGCTACTCGTCCTTTGGCAGCACTGATCATGTTAGGAAAAGTTTGGTTTCTGCTGATTTTTAATCTGTCACCGAAAAGCAAAGCATACATTTTGGTGACGGATGAAGCTTGAGAGAAGTTGATAGGTGGAAACGTCTTTGCATAAATGTATTTGAAGAGGATGCCCATAGTATTTCTAGAGGTATACATTTGCCCTGGAAAATAAAAGTTTTAGCTGCCAGCATAGGGCCCGATTCACAAAGGTAAACTGAGATGAAGATCTAACTTTACGACTTTGGGTATTCACAACGGGGATTTATGAGTAGTAAAGTTAGACTTTTGTCTCAGTTTAACTTAAGTTTTGTCCCCGTTCGACTTAAGACCAAAACTTAAGTTAAACTGAGACAAAAGTCTAACTTTACTATTCGTAAATGCGCTTTGTGAATACCGAAAGTTGTAAAATTAGACTTTAGTCACAATTTACCTTTGTGAATCCGGCCCATAGCCTTTTTGTAGCCCTCTGACAGCTGTTCAAGTTATCTCACAATCACTTCACTTCCATAAACACTTGCGGCTATAACACAGCTGAGAATTGTAGTGTCCGCTATAAAGAGGCCTGGCTTCTTTGTAGGCCCTGCAAAATGACATTGATTAAGAAGTTTCAAGGGTTAATTCCTCACTTCTGGATTTTGTCGCACTCCACTGTTCAGCCACGTCCTCCAGAGTAGTACTTGCACTCACCAGCACGCTTTGTCTCTTATCACTCAGTAAAATGTGTAATCCATTTCACTTCTTTGGGCCCCAATGCAAGGCTACTCTGCTCGCCAATGAATATCCTGTTTGTGGCAATATCAGAGTCACACAGTCTTACACAGAGTCACACAGCCATATACAGAGTCACACAGACATGCACAGTCACACAGCCATACACATTAATTACATTCCAGGGTAGTTACTTCAACACTGCCAACAATAATATACTCGTTATTAGCATTCTGCCTCAGTCCTGTTTCTGAGTTTGAACACAATTTTTTTAGCAATTAAACAAGGTTGTTAGTGTTGTTATTACTTCTGCCTTCACACAAGTATTAATTCTTTCAACAAGTAAATTTGTACCTGTGTTCCGACAAATATAATTCTTGTGATTGTTTTCTACTTCTACCCACCCTTGCCCCTCTTCATGCAAGCAAGCCTCTACAACCGTGATATTTACTCTTCCCTACTATTTTCCGTTTCATGTGCACTAGCCTTTCTTTCTCCTGCTAAGACACTGTGGGATATATTCACAAGAACGTGTGATAACTACCGCAAGAGTAGCGTAACGCAACTTCCAATATCGCAGCCTATCGCTGGAAAATATCCCCGTGTCAACGTGGAATTCACAACAAGGCGGTACCATGCGATAGCCACCAGATAACGCGTCAAATGTCAGCGTGAAAATCAACGCCACGCCGAAAAAATGCGAAACGCGAGAAATCATGCAATGAGGCCAATCGCGGTACAAAAAGTAGCGAAAACCAGCCTCAGGCCTGCAAATCTGACGCGCCTGGCGGGAAATTGCACCATAAAAACTACAGACACAACACACCAAAAACAAGCCAAAGCACGTAGCAACATGGATGCACCCTGACCCAGCGCAGAGGGCAAGGCGAACCCCACAACCCCCACAGACCACCAGCAAGGAACAACGGGGTCGGGGAAGGCCAAGGAGAAAAGGGAGAGGAAGACGGGGTGGAGACCGCAGGAAAACAAGACCAAGGCCACAGAGGCGACAGAACACTACCAGCAACTGACCCACAAGCAGACCACCTGGAATGCAGTCCGAGTGCCCAGGAGGCCAATCCAGGAGGCCAAGAGGCGCAGGCAGGACGTGACAACCTAAACCAGGCAGGAAGGCAGCAATGGCGACAGGAGGTGGCAGTCCAGCGACACAGGAGGAGCAGGAGGAAACCCAGGCCACAGTCATCAGTGTGGAGAGGGTGCAAGGAGTAGGGAGGACACAGCTCGACAGGACCTGACACAACAACAACAGGGTGAGGATCCAACAGGGACTGGGGGGACGGGGGGTGATGGGCACAATGCCACACATGCACAATAAGGTGTAACACACTGCATACCCACATTTACCCAGGGACATGTCCCCCATCCCCGTATCACACTGCAGCACAGACACATAGCAATCACAGCACATACCATGACAATGTGGCACAAAGTGCAACACCCACACTGCAGAACAGGGGACATGACCGGGTCCACCCAGGCGCAGTAACAGAACAATCACATTGGACAGAGCAGGGAACTGTGAGACGCACATCTACGGCTACAACCCCACATCAGCCATGCAGGCCAAATGTACACTGTCCCAACTCAAATAGCCACCACCGCCCAAACAGTCACAATGTACATTGTCACACAGTTTGCATGTCGACAAGAACAAGGCGCCAACACAATACCAACATGCACCTCCCCTTCACAATGCAGAGGGACAAACAACACCTCCAGCAGGTCAGAACAGGCAACCCATCAGTGATGCCCAAGACGAACACCACACCCCCGACACCGACACCCTACAACAGCCCATGGACATCCCACACAACCCACCACCAGGACCAGGGCAGACAAGCTACTCAGAGGAGAACCCAGACCCTGCAACAGACCACACAGCATGAAGCACCCGCAATCACGGCTGCCTCACAACACATCACCCACCCACACATGGCACCCCAATGCCAGGTGGCAGGGCAGAACCCCAAAAGGAGGTGGCCCAACAGGTGAGGGTGTTGCCTAACCCATGGAATGTGAACTAGAACACATACGTGGGTGTCCAATACCCTTCAGGGACCACCTACTCCCCACAAAGGAGACCCACACCTCCACAGAGACACATGCACACATCATGTTGAACTGGCTACGGGCACGTGCGCCCGGCCCCTTTATTGGCAGGGCCACATGTACAGTGACACCTGTGCTGGATGTGTGTGGGGTGAGTATAAGCCAGCCCGCACAGAGTGCTTGGTGCTGGGAACAACCTGAACAGTGGACACCAGTGTAATGGAAACAGAAATCACCAGCATAACAGAATCAAATGCAGAGCAACATGGAGGGATCCGGAGTAAGGACAGAGGTCACCCAATATTCAGGCTGGACGTTCCGTGAGTTGCAGTGCACTGAGGTAGGGGCACTAGAGAAGAGAACGCTCATGTGAAGGAATTGCTAGAATTGTGTCTCTTCGGGTTAGTCCTGATGCAGATGCAGTGGGGTGTGGTACACCTGCATCAAATTCCTCATCAACGTCCCAGGTCTTCCCCACTGCATGAGGTGACACTGCTGTGCAACCTCACAACAGCACAAAACTCAATCAGTAACGGACAATGGCTTGCGGTGCACTGAGTCACTGGCACCTGGAGTGCTGAGCAGGGCAGCAGGCCGATGATGGCATCCACGACAGGTCTGAGCAACTCTGTAGGTCTGTCAGGACCACCCTTTCGACTCTGGCAGATGGTGGTTGGAGGTGGTCCTTGCGGTGGTGGCGTGTGCCTCCTGAGGTGATGCGACGTCCGGGCCGGTCAAGAGTCGATGCCATGTGTGGGCCCTTGTGGCCCGCAGTTGGGGCCGGAGGAGGCGGACGGCGCAGGGCCACAGACACATGGCGTTGATGACCCCAAGACCATCGCTACAGAGGCCATTCAATGTCTCAGAAGAAGGGGTCCCAGGCCGGAGCAGCACAGAGTCAGTGGCCCCGGATGCACTACGGCCGGCACAGGCACCCAGCCACGGGATGGTGACTTGCGGTGCAGTCAGATGGGCCATGCGACCTGAGCGGGTCCCCATCAATGTCCGAGGTGTATGTTGCGGAGTGTTACGGGGGACAGTGGAAGGTGTCCTCCAGGGCATGATGCGGAAGGTCTGATGTTATCTGGAAGCAGCAAATGGAGGAGTGGAAAGCGCAACCCTCGTTTTCACCAACAATTGGGATCAGCTACATGAGGATGAAAACTAGCCCCTAGTCCATAGACTCAAACGCCACCAATGTACGACCAGTGAGTGTCCATGAATGTCGGGGAGCAAACTCAGTGGCACAGGTGCTGGGAGGGGATGCAGTCTGCGATGATGCCTGTACACAGATGTGAACTCCAAGAATGCCAAATCAAGGCGCTGTGACCTACTGGACCGCAGTGTAGGCCGGAGGCAGCGGTCAGCAGTAGTCCACAGCCACGGGTCGTTGGCTCGCGAGGCACAGAGTTAGTGGTACAGTGGCAGTTGTCGGTAGTGTTCAATGACCTCCGTGACGATGATCCTGTTCCCTCCGGACTGCAACGCGTCATCCTCTTACGCCACTCCGTGCGTGTGAAGAAATGTATTCACCCTTTTGAATTACCGATGTTCAGTTCCAAATCTGTGCTCCCACTCATGCACAGCATAGGCCGAGGACAGTGGTCCGCGTAGGCCCACAGACACGTGTGGTTGTGATGCCATGCACAGACCTGTTGCCACCACATCGAAGGGTGTATGGTGAATAGTTCTCTGCCTTAAATAATGTTCACTGCCATGGTGTAATCAAGACTCAGTTCCAAATGTGTGACCTACCTGACCGTGGTGTAGGCCTGAGGCAGCGGTCAGCAAGGCCCATTCACCGAGTGTCGCTGGCATAGGTTGGATGGCCCCACCGGCCTGCGTAGTTCAGGTTCAGTGGCACCACGTGTTCGGTCACCTTCGTTTATGTGACCCGGCATTCGTCCGGACTGAGCCGCGTCTTCCTCTTACACCTCTCTGTGCGACCACTGGTGTGGACTCCGCCATTCGTGCTTTGCGACTAGGTGCTGGATGTGTGACCTACTGGTCAGCAGGGTAGTCCTGGTCCCTCATCCACGTGTCGCTGGCTGGCGTTGAACAGGGTTAGTGGCGCCACGTGTCGCCGGCTGGCGTTGAACAGGGTTAGTGGCACCACATGTTGCCGGCTGGCGTGGAACAGGGTAAGTGGCACCACGTGTCGCCGGCTGGCATTGAACAGGGTTAGTGGCACCACGTGTCGCCGGCTGGCGTTGAACAGGGTTAGTGGCACCACGTGTCGCAAGATGCCCATATGGAACTATGCCTCACTGATCGGGGGGGTCTGGTGCTGTGGCCACTGGCCCGGATTTGGGGTCACTGCCATTCATGACTCTGGACACAGTTTCACATATGGGACCTACTGGTCCGAAGAGTAGGCCTAAGGCAGCAGTGGAGTACGTCAACGAGAAAGGAATTGAGCTGGCCTGTGTCATGGAGGCCGTGATGGTCTGAGGTGGCTGCCAAGGTCGCGGGCCTCAGGCTTGGAGCTTGCGACGGCACGTGGTGGGCCCTCCTTGACACACGCCGGTGTCGGAAGGTGATCAGTGTGGCCTGGCTGCGCAGGGGTGGGCCTGACGGGTTAGTGGTCCAGCGTGCCAGTGTCCGGCAGGCGCACAGCATCGCAGGCAACACCGCACACGGGGACGGCGTCGGCCTCGTGGTGGGGTGGGAGGCGCCACCCTGGCAGAGACGTGGGTCTTTCCGGAAGAGGACCACGCCCATGTCTACGTGCTTTTTATTCACACCCCTACGCTGGCGTAGCGTACGCCGGGGCCATCCCACTCCGGTGACGCTTACGGGGGGGCATAACAGGCAACATTTCCGCGAGGTCCCCCACTGGCTGTGGTGACATGGTGGCATCCACTGTCCACTACACTCCATACACAAGCGGTGTATGTCGCCATGGATATGGGTGTGTTCTGCATACTGCGAGGTGTCCAGCACATCTCCGGCACTCTTGGCATTGTGTACTTTCCCAATCATGGTTCTACTGCATCCTTCACACATGCCTGGTTGCTACCTCTCCCCACATTCGGCTATTATGTGGCTGAGGTGCCATGCCGTTGCTGGCTCATGTTCAGGGCTTGCCCATGTGGACATTGTAAGTTGTTCTGTCATGTCTGGTGGGTGGGCATATTGTCGTGCCAGTTGTATGTGATTTTGTGACGTGTGCATTGCCAGCGTTGTGAGTTGCATGGTTGTGGAGTTGAGGTGTGTGGGGTGTTCATTTGTATGTTGCCAAGGGGCTGTGCTATTCCCTTGTTGCCATCCGGGGAACGCTGGGTGATGATGGACTGTCGGAGGATGAAGGTAACATGCACACTGGCTGTGTATTTGAAGGCGACATTGTTGGGTGTTCCACAGTGTTCTGTTGTTGCCTGCACATTGATGTGAGACGTGTGCTTCCTGTTGCGGTGATTGTGTGCTGTGTCACCAGGGGGCACAGGTGGTACATGTGTGCTGTGTATTGCCTCCAACACGTTCGTACGTCCTGCTTGGGCGTATGGTCCTTGCTTGGTCTCCAGCGGATCCTGCACATTGTGTTGTACGTATGGGGACTGGGGTGCCAGGGTGATGGTGATGTCCAGGACAGGTGTGGGGGACTTGGATGTGGCTGGCTGTGAGACTCCTCCGATTCTGGCGGGTGTTGGATGGTGGGTCCCAGGGGCCAACAGGTGCAGCCACACCATCAGCTTTGTGTGGGGTGGGATGTTGGTTGTCCGCTGTGTTGTTGCCGTAGGCCTGTTGGGCGATGATGGTCAGGATGCGTAGGTTGGTTGTCCCTTTCAGCCTGTAGTGGAAGGTGGCATTGTCAGGTGTTGGGTCTGTGCGGCTGGTACGTTTCCTGGGGTTCCACTGTCTTTGTCTGCACTGCGTCTGTGGTGGTCCGGGGGGGGGGGGTGTTCCGGGTGTGGGTTGGGGTCCTGGGGTGGTGGAGGTGGGTGTTGTGGCCCTCTTGGGTGTCCGGGCCGCATGATGGGTGGCTCCATGGCATCTGTTGCCCTTCGGATGTGGCCCTGGGCTGTGCTCCCTTTTGTGGTGCTGGCTGCCGTCCGACTTTACACCAGGTCAGAGCAGGTGTAGATTTCCTGGTGCTATCGCGCCTTATCGCCTGTTTTGTGTTTTTATCACGGATGTGGCTGGTCGTTGTGAATGTTGAGGTGTGCTGTTGTCTCTGCTTTTGTCACGGGAACGCCTACTCTGCATCTCATTAGCGATATTTGCGGGGGTCCTCTGTGGGAATGTTTTTTGCGGCTGCTATCGTGGGTAAACTGGTGCTGTGGGCTGTTAACACAGGCTTGTGAATGGGGAGGTAGATTTATCACGACTTTGGCTGCGATAAAGTGCCGTTAATTCGGCGATAGCTCCTTGTGAATATGCCCCTGTGTACTTTATAAAGGCCATTGTGTTGCCTTTGTCACAACTGTCACTTCCTTTCTGTTCCATGAAAGACTTTCTTTGCGTTGTGATTTATTACGGTTTGATGAGCTGATGCTAGCTTTTAACTATTGTATGAGAAAGTATTTAGTCAGAGTTCATCTGCAATTTAAAAAGAGAAAAAGATGAAACATTTCATGCTTGTATTTTCAATTTATTACTAATTATATATTTGTGTATTTTGTGTCCACCCTACACGAATGCTGCTTTATTTGAATAACTCCCGAAAGACAAGGAAAAATACAAAAAAGAAAAAAATAATGCTTGTGTTTATGATTAACCAGAGCATGATTTACTGGTGCTGAATATGGTCTCCTTGAACTTTCTATGAAGTGGCCACAGAAAAAAGCTGCATCCTCCTGCTGCTGAATATAGATCGTTAACTAATATTACACACGGGCTCCCCTGTCCTTTTTGTCTTGTACAGCACCTTGTTTACTTAAGTAGACATATTCTTCCAACATGCTACAAGTTGCTCACTATGGGCCTTATTACGACTTTGGTGGTCTCGCAGTGGGCCGCCACACCGGTGCCCCGCTGCGAAGACGCCAAAGCTGTACACACACCGCCCGCCAGATTAGGAGTTCAATCCTGGTCTGGCAGGCGGTGCTTTGGCGGTCCCATGGCAGTGCTTTTCTTGGGCTCATATCTGAGCCTTAGAAAGGCACCGCAAGGGGAACGCCAAAGCACGTTCCTGCACGGCATGTACTGCACCATGTTGTGCAGTCCATGCCATGCAAGAACTGCGGGTGCATGCATATAGGGGGGCTCAACATGTGACCCCCTGCAGGCATCCCCTGGCCCAGAGGCAACAGGGGTCCCTGTGGGGCTCCCTAGTTTCCTCACTGCCACCCTTTTCATGGCAGGCTCGCCGCCATGAAAAGGAGGGCAGTGAGGAAACTCGTAACATGCTTGGCAGAGCCGCAGTGGAACCATCAGCATATTGCAGCCTCACACCGCTGCAACACCACCAAGGGATCACTGATCCCCGGAGGTTGCAGTGGTCCTTTGGCGGTCCGACCACAAAACTTGTAATAGAGCGGTCCGACTGCTGGTGCAGTGGTGCCCGCAACTCCACCACGGCTATGGTGGTGCATAGGACCGCCTTAGTCGTAATAAGCCCCCAAGTGAGCATCTTTCATTGATTTGAGTGAAAGAGACTTATAATACATGGTATCCTGAAATCACTGAATAAAAACCTGTGTCTAATTTCTTTATTTCAGGCAACTTGTGATGCCACTAGTTACCTTTAATAAAGTAATGACATAGCCGCTCACCTTTAACACCTTAATGCATTGAGTTCTGACCTCAAAAAATCTGCTGCCAGCAGCCAAGGTGAAAGGTAGGACATGGAGCATAAATGAAGTTGCAGTGTGAAAAAAAAAAAAGTATCTTTTGCTTCTTCTGCTCTACTTTTCTAGATGAACAGTGATAAGCAGAAATTAGATATTTATGGCAACATGTTTATTTTTCGCACACCTTAGGAAATAATAGAAAAGATAGTATTTCTTTGCATGTTTCTGCATAGTCCAAGCTATAGTGCTTATTTTTCTCGAATCTGACTTGTATTAAACTGATTCTAATATCTTTTTGCAACACATTTTTAACTGCTTTTTGATGTATTAAATTTTTCTAGAAATTCGACTTTTTATTCTTCATGCGTGCAAGCATGTTATGTCTTTCATGTGAAAGAGCATGCACCAAGGCTTTAAGTGATTTGTGGGAAAGGTAACCTTGAAGTTCCATGACCATAAAAGGTACTCACCCTTTTGCTTCTTTCCTCCGATTAGCCATGAAACTCCTCAGTGACTTGCAATATCCTTATACTGAACAGTAGGGGGGACTTTATTATATACTGACTGTTTAGTTCAAGTAAGTCCATCAACACGTGAGGGTGATAGAATTTGTAAGAAATTCTATCTCTCTACAATAAAGCCCACAAGCCTTTTGTCTTTTTAGCACCAATATTTTGACTCTGCTTAGGCATGAGGCCTATATATGGTGTGGTAGAAGAAAACCATATTCAGAATATTGTATGACATACATATTGTGTCCTAAATATTGTTTACAAAACTTTTGCCATATTGGAGTTAATAATAGGAAATCTACATCCAATGGGTCGATATCTATGTTTATAAAAATCGCCACGTTGTAGTTAATAATAGAATATCTGCATCAAATGGGGGCAATATTTTTTAATATAAACATTCATGATTAGGAATTTATCTCAGATGAAGTTTTTGTATACAGTATTTTGACTTTTTAATGAGCCCTCAGGTGCATCTGCTTATAAGTTTAGCTCCTCTCTCTTGCGCACATCACACTGATAACAAGAACGATACCTAACTCACGTCAGGCCTACTGGTGTGTGCATAGGGATGGTATCTTTCATTGTAAATACCTTCTTTAAATTTAGAATTACATGGGAGTTGCTAGTTCCAGCAACCCAGTTCATTACAAGGATGAACAGGATTCCTACATGCCTGGTGGTAGTGAATAACTTTATGAGATTTCAAACATGTAAATAATCTCTTATGAAACCAAAAACAGACATTTATATGGTATGATATGATCCATATTTATTTTATAAGTTACAAAATATAACCTAAAAGTTCCCTTAGCAAATATACAAACAGTCATTTAGAACAGCGTAAGCTTTCTTGAAAAAGAACAAAGGTGGTAATAATATGCTCATGTCTATTATTGGGAAATGCCTAGTGTCCGTCACACCACTAGCCTCCCCTAAGAAGGGTAGTTCACAATGATAATGCAGATAATGAATCTTTAACCTTCACTGGGAGTAGTAAACACAAGGCAATATAGGAGCGTACACAAAGCAAAACAAAGTTTTGCTTTGTTCATTACATTAGAGGTACTGTCATTTTAAGCAAACATGATCAAAACAAAACACAGGGAGGATAAGAAATCATGCTTTACAAACCTAGGCAATTGAAGATCATGAAAGTGATAGGAGATGGGCAATGCAGGAGATGGAAAAAATACTCTGGGATGTCATTATCTTTGAGAGGATGAGGGTCTAATGGGTGAGACCAGAGGCAGGGGGTGGCAGATAATTGACAGGCAACCCATAAGCAGGGCCCCTGGAATTATGTGAATCTGCGGTCATGTGTTTTCTGCATGAATATGGTTTTGCCACTTAATTCATCATCTGCTGCATAAGCTTAAGATTTTAACAATAAACATTTTGTTTCTAGCTCAAGTGGACGAGAAGTTACTAAAAACCTGGCAATACATGTTACTGTGCAGTGGAAAGCTGTTCCAAAAGCTGGTTATTCAGATTTCAATTGCTTATTGTTGTATGTGGGTGTTAAATTGGTACTTACTAATAAGGTGATATATTTGACCAGACAGTGCTACCATGTGTAAAAGCGGGAAAACAATGAAGTAATACTATCACAAAGTGTGCTACATTACGCCACAGAATTTGCATTTTCTTGCCACCTAATTTAGTCAAACCCGCTGCATCATTTAGTCCTCCCTGCCGCATAACTCCAATGGCCCTGTTTATAAGTAAAATGTATACCAGAAACTCACTATATATTCACTATCGTCGTACTGGCATGTCTCAACACTGTTGACATACTTCCAATGTTACTGCAGGGCTCTCATAATGACAAAGAACAGTGCCAGCACTTCTCAGCAGAGCTAAAAGTATAACACTAGTAGTATAGTCTCGACATTGCTCAGCAGGGTGATGATGTTCAGGAGATCAGTCCCAACACTTCTCCTTATGGTTGTCCCATCCTCGTCGCCCGTGTGGTATTCTTAAGAAACAAGCAGAGTCCTTGAGGTGGAAGTATGTGGGTTTAATACTGCCTCATCTACAGCCCACAATGAACTGCCCTGTCACATACAAAATCTCACTGAGTTCTAAGGACCGAACTCAGAACCCCATGACATCACATGAAGCAGTAATGCAAGGAAATGTGAGCCAAATCTATTATCACAATGCCATACTGATATTGGGACAATTGCGCTACCGGACAAGCTAGAACTGGACCGTACCAGCCCTTCTCAGCAGAAATGATATAATTGTAATGGAGTCTATCAGCCCCTCGCACTGGTATTGTTGTACTTTCATTGAATCTGCTATTGGTTGGTACATGTGTACACTGATTGGTGGTTGTATCTGATGTTTCTATTGGATTAGGGCTGGTGTCCTCGTTGGTTGGGTATTTGAGGGTTCTGATTGGTTTCTGGGTCAGTGATTCAATCAATGTAGGGTTGGGACTGGGGCTAGGGTTAGGATTTCTATTGGAAGTAGGGACTAGGGCTTCCTGTGTTATTGGTTGTTGGGACTAGGGTGGGACTAGGGCTAGGCCTTTAATTGGAAGTAGCGATTAGGGCTTCTGGTGTGATTGGTTGCTGGACTAGGTGTGGGACTAAGAGTAGGGTTAGGCTTTCTATTGGAAGTAGGGACTAGGGCTTCCTGTGCCATTGGTTGCTTGGACTTGGGTTGGGACTACTGGTAGGGCTAGGGCCTCTATTGGACGTAGAGATTAGGGTTTTTTAAACTGATTGGTTGCTTGGACTAGGGCTAAGATTGGCTGTAAGGTCCTGGTCTCCTACTGGTTCCAGATTTTAGGGGTAGTGTTGTGATTGGATAGTGTTAGGGCTAGGGTTCCCATTGGCTGGAGGGGTCACCTGATTTCTAGGGCTGTAAAAGGCCAGGGTTAGGGCGTCTCAGCCCGGGCATTGAGGCTAAGGGCGGAGAGGACAAGGGCAGTTGCCTGTTTAAGCCTGTTCGAGACTGGTCGGGACTAGGGCCAGAAATGGTGCCCATGTTCCCTTTCAGCCTTTCAGTAATACCCACCCCACAACATCCACATCCACAAACAGAGTAACACACTCACACCAAATGTGCACCACACACAACCCTATGCACAAACCAATGTACCAGCATACACTACAAAACCAACCAAACCACATCTATACACCCTTCTATCCCAACTATCACACATACCCACCATCACCTACAAACAGTACACAACTCTATCCTATACCACTAACCAATCCACTCATCACTAACACAACGCCATTCAACACCATACATAACTACATCCCATCCAGACACGCGCTCCCTACTCTAATTACTCCTAACAGACCACCTTTTATCACTAACAAACATATAATCAGCCTTCCATCACTTGTCCAACCAACACCCTCCTCTTCCTTCTACCATAACACTAACACACAACACATACACTGCACACCACCACACTTTCTAACTCTTGCAACAAACCCGTCTAAGACAAACACTCTTACCCCTACTTCATTCCCTCCTACACACAACATACACTCTACTCATAAACACATCACCACCCCCTCTACCTTAGAACCTCCTTTCACAAACAATACTATACAACCAAATCCAATGCATGAAACAAATACACCAGCACCCCTTTTCACTACTCCTCAAAAACAAAACATATAACGCACACCAGCACAACAAGATCCTCAAAGCGCAACACCTCATAATACTTACCATCACAAAATACAAACATACACACACCTTTCAAACCACACAAAGGAACAAACTCCAGTGCCAAGCTTTCTCTCTTCCACCACACCTAACACAGATACAGCAACACAGCAACTCTCTTCTAGCCACCTCTCATCCATTGGACAATTTAGAACCTTACTACATGGCCCACATGCTGCACCACCACCCTTGACTCATACACCTTCTGCCCTAAACACACACAAACAATACAAGCAACGTGCCACATCTCACAACTTCGCTTCCCCATGTCTACTGCACAACAATGTTACTCCACGAAAACAACACAGCACACCAACTCACTCTCAAACACCATCGCCACCACATACACACACAGATCCATCAAAATGCCTTCTTAGCATGCTGGATGAGGAACATGATACAGAACAGCTACATGATTGCTATCCTAATACAGCCAATGCCAGCACTAAAAACACACCTGCTACAAACCCACACAATACTGATCACTCATCTACAAAACAAAGTCTCACTGTCACCAAAGCACATTCTCTAAACTGTCTACTAATAAACGCTCGATCCCTCTCTAAAAACAAACATCACATCTACGACCTTCTCACAGATGCAAAACCAGACATACTATTCATAACTGAATCATGGTTGGGAGATGATATGGCTCCAGTCCGGCATGAAGCCGTTCCCCTAGGCTATCAAACGATCACCCAAAATCGTATAGGCAAAAAAGGAGGTGGTCTAGCTGTTGTGTTCAGGCAAACATTACATATCACTAAAGTTGACGACATCTCCATAAAGAATTGTGAGGCTCTTCTAACAAGATGCAATCTTACACCGTCTTCCTCCTTTAACTTCCTGCTCCTTTACAGATCTCCACCTAGCAAGGCGACATTCCCCGACGCACTTCTAGACACAGTTTCAAACCTGATAACAATACACTCCAACCTATGCGTTCTGGGTGACCTCAACATTTGGTTTGACAAACCCAATATTGCCCTTCCAAAAATAATAATCACTGGCCTAGACGCACTGAACCTTCATCAGATTGTCCACAAACCCACACACATCGCTGGACATATCCTAGATGTCATTTTTGCTAATACTGAACTAGTTACCTTTCAAACTATAACTCCAGTCACATGGTCAGACCACCACTTGCTTGCTTTCCAACATAAAACAACACTAAGCAACTCACCTAAAACTACCTTACATCCATCCACCTATCGGCTGTGGAACAAACTCAATTTGGAACACTTAGAAACACAACTAACATCCAGTACAAATCTGGAAACAATAAATTCTGTTCAAAATCTATATGAGTGGCTACAGGAAGCTTTTGATATCCTGATACCACTCAAAACCACACAACAGAACAAAAGAAAAAAAGCGCCTTGGAGAAACATAGAAATAAAAGACATAAAACAACAAATTAGAAAGCTGCAACGTACCTGGCTCAAAACAAACGCCAAACAAGACAAACTTCACCTACAGAAAATGAACAGAGTATACAAGTCAGCTATCAAAAAAGCTAAGAAAAGGTACTATTCTGACAGAATTCAAAATGCTAAATGTGCAAATAAAGAATTCTATAAAATACTCAATGAATTTCGCAAACTAAACTGCCTAGAAGGAACTAATCCTGTTACTCAAGATTTCACAGACAAACTGGCAAATCATTACACGGACAAAGCAGACACATTGGACTCGTACTTAAAACAGAAACAAAACACCAGCACTAACCCTTGTCCAAAACAACAATCCAAGAATACTCTAATCCAGCCTCTCCGTTCCTTTCAACACATCTCACACGATGAATTTATGGACCTGGTCAAAGCAAACAGGCCTGCCGGCAGCCCATCTGACCCCTGTCCACCACAAACTTTCAAGACAAGTCTTTTAACAACCTCTGCTGCCACTCCAGTAAGAAGAATCATCAACGATTCCTTAACTACCGGAATTTTTCCAGAAGTACTCAAAAAGTCACACATACGCCCTTTACTGAAGAAAACAAACTTGGACCCGCTGAACCTTGACAACTACAGACCGATTACAAATGGACCTTTCCTGGGCAAACTGATAGAAAGAGCAGCGTTCGCCCAGATGTCACAATTCATTGAAGAGAATGACATACTTTCAGACTTCCAAACAGGATTCCGTCCGGGAAGAGGCACTGAATCTGCCCTCCTTGCCATCTGGGATGACCTGAAGAATACAGTAGACCGCAACGGGGTTGCTGCGCTACTCCTCTTGGACCTCTCGGCTGCCTTTGACACGGTTGACCATGACACTCTGAAACAAAGACTCAATGAAGCCGGCATAGAGGGAACTGCTCTAGACTGGATTGCGTCCTACCTTCGAAACAGAACTAATGTCATTCATACCCCACCTTTCTCGTCCAAACCATACTCCACAAAAGCAGGGGTCCCTCAAGGCTCTATCATCTCGCCCATGCTTTTCAACATCTACATGAAGTCATTACCGGAACTGATCAATCAATTTCACCTCACGTGCTATACCTACGCAGATGACACGCAAATACTCCTTCAACTGGAATGCCCCAAAGACATTGGAAAATCCCCAATTTTCAGTTGTCTCAGAGCCGTGGATCAGTGGATGACTTGGAGCCATCTCAAATTGAATGCTTCCAAAACGGAAATACTCACGTGTGGCGATTGGAAACATTATGACCCGCTTGCCGCCTGGCCTGATGAATTGGGATCACCGCCTAAAGTATCGAAGGAAGTAAGAAACCTCAGAATGACCATAGACTCCAAGCTGTCGATGAATGCCCAAGTGGACAAACTAGCAAGATCAAGCTTTGTCACTATAAAAACGCTGCGACTAATTTTCTCTCATTTGGGATTTCCACACAAAGTCCAAGCTACCATCTCCCTTGTTCTGTCCAAACTCGATTACGCCAATAGCCTCTACCACGGATCACCTTTAACAACCATGAAAAGACTACAACGGATTCAGAACTCGGCTGCCAGACTACTCTTGCATATCAAACCGCGAGACCATATCTCACCTGCCTTGAAAGCCCTGTATTGGCTACCGGTTGCCAGAAGATTCCCGTTCAAGCTACTTTGTATCACCCACGAAGCAATACATGGAATGGGACCGCTCTTCATCAGGAATAAAATCACCAAACACATTCAACAAAGGAACCTCCGCTCTAAAGGGGCATCTCGCCTCAAAATCCCAAGATACAAGAAAAAAACCATGGGTGGCACACCCTTCTCTGTTCAAGCAGCCAAACTATGGAACTCTGAACCCCCCAACATAAGATCCACTGATAACCACCTTATCTTCAGAAATCTACTCAAGAATTGGCTCTTCCCCACATAAGCACCGTACGCAAACAGAAATTTACAGCATATCCCTCTGTATATAAGCATTTATTTTCACTATAGATATGTACCTATCTTTGTGTTTTGCTTTGTATAAACATGTACAATAATTATGTTGATTAAAAAAAAAATCATCTTTGGTCTACATGTACTTGCTTCCATTGTGCATCTATGTACCTCCATGTACTTGGATCTGTTTGTCTATTACTTTTCTCCTGAAAAAGCATATCCAATACACTACCCTATTTCTCATCCTGTACCTCTATCAATATCTTTAATCTACATATACTTACCTCCTTTATGCATCTATATACTTTCAATGTACTTATAGATCTATATATTTATCACTTTCTTCTAATTTGGCATTTCCAATGCACTACCCTATTTCTCAGCCTATACTTCTCTCAATATATCTTCTAGCCCAACTTTCTGACTCATCTCAAACTACTTTCCACTACTCTTTCCAATGCACTACCCTATCTCTCACCCTATACATCTACTCTCTCATTTATCCCAAACCCCATACCACTACGATCACCAAAATAACCCTTTCTTGACTCTCTCCTTCTCTATCCCTCCTTGCATCATCTGACACCTCTTTTACTATACCGATCCCCCAAAACAAACCTCTCTAAACTCTTCCCTCTGACTCTTCCCCTCCAAAAACCCTTTTTACTCATCCAAAAGCCTCCTTCTACTGCTATGACCTAAAAAAAAAAAAATCCTTCACTCTTCTATTTCCCTTTTCTATCCCTCCCCAACCCTTCTCAATCCAAATAACTGACTAACATATCCACCACTCAAATTAATTTCATGTTTCACCATACTAATTCAACACTAATCCTTATGGGTTCCAGAGTAGCGTGCTACTTACCAAAAAAGCACTTCAAAACCCCATAAGGGGTAGCAAGCGCTATATAAATACATATACCTCTTTACCTCTTCTATCCCGCCACCTACCCTTCTCTATCCAAATAACTGAATAACATATCCACCACTCAAATTACTTCATATTTCACTATACTAATTTTCAACACTAATCCTTTATGGGTTCCGGAGTAGCGTGCTACTCGCCAGAAAAGCGCTTCAACACCCACCAGGGGTAACAGGTGCTATATGAAAGCAAACCTTTCTTCCCCTTCTATCCCTCCGCTATCCTTCTCACTCCAAATAACTGACTAATATCCACCACTCAAATTACTTCATATTTCACTATACTAATTTTCAACACTAATCCTTTATGGGTTTCGGAGTAGCGTGCTACTCGACAGAAAAGCGCTCCAACACCCATCAGGGGTAACAGGTGCTAAATGAATGCAAACCTTTCTTCCCCTTCTATCCCTCCGCTATCCTTCTCACTACAAATAACTGACTAATATCCACCACTCAAATTACTTTCATATTTCACCATACTAATTCACCACTAATCCTTTATGGGTTTCCGGAGTAGCGTGCTTCAACACCCCATCAGGGGTAACAAGCGCTATATAAATACAAACCTTTTTTCCTCTTCTATCCTTCTGCTATCCTTCCGAATCCAAATAACTGACTAACCTATCCACCACTTAAAAATGTACTTGCATGTTTCACTATACTAATGCAACACTAATCCTCTATGGGTCCCAGAGTAGCGTGCTACTCGCCAAAAAAAGCAATTCGACGCCTCGTCAGGAGTAGTAAGCGCTATACAAATGCAATTACAATACAATACAATACAATACCTGATTATAACTATAGCAGACTTGCTTAATATGGCTGTGGGACAGCACCAGCATCTTTCATCAGGGTAGCTGTACATTAACTGGGCTACTACCTGTACCTCTTTGCAGTTCTGCCACATTTCCATTGAAGCAGCACCACCATTACTCTGCAGGACAGTTACATCGTTAACACCACTGCAGAACTGCCATACTTTTAATGGGATAGCATTAGCCCTTCGCTGCCAGGCTACTCCATTTTAAATGGTATAGTACCCACGCTGTCCTTTGGGGCTGTTAAACTTATACTTGTCAGTATCAGCACTTCTTATCAGGGTAGCTTCAACTTTAATTGTATGGTACAGCACTCCTCTAAAGACCTGCTATACTAAAGGTGGGGAGTGATAAGACTTCCCAGGAGAGCTGCAATGGACGCCATCAGCACTTCTCAGCAGAGCTGCTATGCTTCAAATGGTCATTTATTTACTTATTTGTGAGTTTTATATAGCATGAACATGACCCGAATGTATTAGAGCACTTTACAGAGTAAGCACAATAGTAATAACATGAAGGACATAGAGATGTATATATAGTAATGGCAAAAAATGCAAACGAAGTACAGTGGGATATGGAACAAACTAGGAGCACATACCGGGGTTAATAAAAATAACATACAACAACAATTGAATAAGAAAAGTGCCCAAAAGACAGAAGGAATACATGAACGCAGATAGTTATGAGGTAGATATAATAGGGAGTTGCCAGGGCAGGGAGGGTAGCTGCATAGATTCACATTTACTAGCATTTTTAGCGGACCTGCTCAATTGTAATAGGCAGTAGGAACGTACCCAGCAGAGCTATTACTGTATTAGAGGAGTTGTACCAGCACATCTCAACAGGGCTGTTGTGGATTTAGTAGGCCAATACCTGTACTTCTTGCCTGGGCTGTTCCATCAGTACTAGTGCAGGACACTACCACTGCAGAACTCTCGTGCCTTTAATGGGATAGTAATAACACTTCTCGTTAGAGCTGCTATGGTAAATATGGACAGTGCCAGCACTACTTGGTGGGTCAGTAATACGTATAATAGACAGTATCAGTTCTTCTCAGAAGTGTTGTTATACTTTCTAGGACAGTGGCAGCATGTTGTAGCAGGGCTGCTATACCCACAATGAAGAGTACTAGCACTTATTGGCATAGCTTTTGTATATTTTGTGGGACAGTACCTGCACTTCGCAGCTGGGCTGCTGTAATTTTAGTGAGGCAGTAACAATACTCTTCAAAATGAACACACCTTTAATTAGTCAATACCAGCAGTTCTCAGAAAGACTGTTATATTTTAATGAACCAGTGGCAGCACTTCTTTCCAGGTGTGTCAAGCCATTAATGGGGCAGTATTCTCTGTGGAGTTGGCACACTTTTAACAGATCAGTATCAGCACTTTATAACAGAGCTGCTATATGCTTAGTGGTAGGGTCCACACTGATATGCACCACTGTCATATTTTTAATGGGACAGTAACAGGATTTCTCTGCAGATCTGTCCTTCTTTTAATGGGATAGTTACAGCACCCTGTTGCAGGACTGGTACACGTGCAGTACTTCTCTGCAGGGCATCCATTCTCTAAATGGGAGAGTTCCAGCACTTCCCCACAAGAAGCAGGTCTGTATTGACTAAATGAATGCGCTTGTTCTACATTGATAACTCTTCAAAAGAACACACTGAAACATATTACACATCTTTTAATATTACATGTCTTATGTCTCAGTTGATCCAAAATTACTTTCATCAGTCAACAGAACCTCTGCCATCCACACATTTTCAGAGTAACTCTTTATTCTTTTTTTTTTACATTTTAGTTTGTGTCGTACATTATGCCTGGTACATATTGGATATCATAAGTGCCATCAAAACATGCAGACAATAGAGTGCATTAATGTATATATTTTTTTTCCCCCTTTCCCCCCCCCTTTCCCTCCCCTAAACTCCCATCCTCCGCCCCCTCTCCCACTTGGGGTTTGGTCATCAACCAATATTTTACCAGCTAATGTAGTTTATATACAAATTGCATGTTCATCTATTCGTTCCTGCTCAACCAGCTAGTCACAGGGGCCCAGATTTCTTGGCCTTTGGAGTGTGAGCGTATTCTTCTTTTTGTGTAAACATCCTTTTCCAGGTTATAATTTGCTAGAAATCGTGCAAGCCATTGCTGAAACCCTGGCGGGTTTGGATCCAGCCAGGCTGATGCTAAACATAGACGCAGGATAGCCATACCTATAAAAAGTAATTTTTCACCAGGTTTTCCCTGTAGCCCCTGATCTACCCCCAATCCAATTAGCGTCGGGGTAAGAGAGCAGGGTATCCCTAAGGCTCCGATAAAGAAGCTGGTAATTTCTCGTTTTAGGCTGTCCAACGCTCCACAGGTTGCAAAGAGATGGCTAAGATCAGCTTGGTGTAGAGCACATCGTGGACAAAAAGTCCCTTTCCCCACTGCCCATTTAGAGATTTTCTTTGGGGTGTAGTATAGCGAGAAGCAAGATTTGTAGTATTGCGCCTGTAATCGTGCTGGTATTAAAACATTCTGCGCTAGCTTTAAAGAATGAAAAAACATATTTTCGGGGTGCCAGCTTCCACATTCCATTTTAAAGCATGGCTTGCCATGTCGTCTTGCATTGCTGTGTTAAAGAGATTATAGACCGTCCCTATTGTCAAATCTCTATTCCTTATGAGCTTATCTATAATCTCGCTATTAGTAAACCCTATCGGGCCACCCCTTTTTGATCAGAAAATCCCGTACCTGTAAAAATTGATAGAAGTCTCTTCTATCTAGCCCATACCTTTCTCTAAGATTCTCAAATGAAGCTATCCCTGATATAAAGTAAAAGTCACCTAATTTAGTCAGGCCGACTTCCCTCCATCTTTCTATAATAGAACCTTTAAAGATTGTCGGAAGAATTGGATTATTATATAGTGGTGTATAAAAATTCAGGCGTCCCCAACCAATAAGCTTCTGTACAGCCTTCATAACCCTATATCCCGCTTGCAATGTCTTGAACCGAACTTTCTTATAATGATAATCGTTCAGATGTCGCCAAGCCCATCCCCAAACTTCTGCCCCCATAGCTAGTTCAAGTGGTGTCGGTGTCTCTCTCGCCTTCTCTTTGTTTGGTTTATCCTGAATAAGGGCTAGGTTATACAATATTGTGGTAGTCCAATAATATAACCTAATATTTGGCAAGGCGAGTCCACCCCTCTCCTTGGGTAATGTAAGAAATTTAAATGCTCTTCTAGGCTTCGCATACCCCCAGATAAACCTTGAAAACAAGTCGTCAATCTTTTTAAATACTCATTGTTAAATTCTAAGGAATTGCGCGCAGAAGATACAAAAATTTAGGAAAAAACTGCATTTTGATAATATTGCATCTACCAATAATGGATAAGTGTAGGTTATGTAATCTGATTAGTTCGGGCTTGATTTTTAACACTAGTGGTTCAATATTTTCCTTAACAATGTAATCTGTATTTGCTGTAATGTCTATACCCAAATATGTAGCTTTCTGTACTATCCGCTCATCTATATAAGTTACATTTTCGTTACAAATAATTTGGGTTTTGCTACGATTAAGTGAATACCCAGAGATTTTGCCAAACTTTGCTGCTTCTACCTCAATTTCCCGTAGGGCCATTTCAAGACAGGGAGTCACTAAGGCAACGTCATCTGCATACGCCAAAACTTTAGTTTCCCATCCATGGGTTATAATGGGTTATAATGGGTCTGATAATATTATTTCTAAGAATTCAATTTAATTAAAGTACTTTGAGTTACTCTCATTTTCAGAGTAACTCAAAGTACTTTAATTAAATTGAATTCTTAGAAATATAATCTAAAAACCACATTAGTGCGCCAGATCTCTGCTTCAGGCACAGTACTTGGCATTGCCCCCTGCACAGCAGACACAATGAATACAACATAGTTTTAAGCTTGTGGCAACAGTGATATCAGAATGGAGACAGTTGGCATTTCTCAATGGCAATGTCAGTTGCTTTACAGTGTCTCAAGTTATCTCAGCCCTCTGTGAATGGGAGCTGAGTGTTCATCGGGCTCCAAAGACACTGGTGCAAAAACTGCAGGTGATCTAGGTGACGTGTCCATCTCCTGAGAATACAGAGGCTCATACAGTAGAGAGAAACAAGAAACAAATGTCACCATCTTCAATTGGGATGAGGCAGTGATTAGTAAAATTCAGATTTCCATCTTAGTGCCGACCGATGAAACTGGTAGCCCCACCATCTTGTGGCCTCTGCCTGTGTACTCCCTTCTGGAGCCCCATGATTATCAGGATTGGCCCCAAAAGTGACAAACCAAACCACAAGCCTGGACAGAAGAAGCAGGTTCTCAGGAGTGGTCACAAGCAGAACTGCCTTTCTAAATACCAAACATTGTAGAGTCTCATGTGCAAAATGAGAGTAGCATATTATTGATACCTTGTATTATGAATGACCATCAACAAGCACATGAGTCAGAAGAAAAGTACTTGCACTGTACTGGAGACACAGGGCTTAAGCTGCAATTCATGAAAAATGAGTACTCCTTCCATGCTGATGGGAGGTGTAAACAGTAGGTTACACCGCTGATTTTATCAATATCTCAAAGGGAACAAGATAACGAGGGTTTAATTTTGAATGATGACCACGCAAATGCAAAATCTTACAGGAGAACCATACTTTATCTCCCATTTGAAATATAGGTACATGTATTCTGTGTTGACCAACGCAGTGATTCAATTTATCTTTGGCAGCTCATACATTAGCTATCATTATACTTGTGGTTGAATATAATTGGTTCATGTGTCAATTGCAGCAGACACACTAGCCTTTCTGCTGCTTGCTATTAGACATATCTATGGGTGACAGCCTTGCTTACAGAAAAAAGGACACACTTTGGTTGCACTATGAAAGCTATTGCGTGCAACTTAAGTAATTGGCAGCTGAAAAGCTCATTTGTACTAGGTGGCATACAAAAAAGCACAAATACTGGTTGATTGGTTATGTGTGTTAGGTTATTGTTTTTGGGTTGAATCAAGAAGATAAGAGCCTAGTAATACCAAAGGCCGAACATACTGCCTTTCAGAAATGAGATATAAACTGCGAACCTCTATCGGGTGTAATGGTGTTGGGAATGCTATGTAACTTGAACATATCCTGTATATAACATATTCAAGCATGTTCCCAGTCCGGGACTGGGTGCCTTCCTGAAGCACCGCTATTCAGGTGCTATTGGTCTTCATATGGTATGACGATGGATGGACAATATAAGACATATGTCTGACAACTGATGTGTTAAAATGGTTGGCTTTTGTTTTGCTTTTTAGGGACCACCCCCTGACGAAGGGACGGGTTGTCCGGAAATCCATTGGGAAAAGCAAGTTTCCATGTTTAGCACAATATTGGCTTCATGTTTAAGCATCATATTAAATGAATTAAAAACAATCAAACAAAACTAGTTAAGAAGATGATTTATTTCATGGAGGAACCATGTTTACACATTTGATTATTTGATTACCATTCGGAGGCCGTTTGTACCTGAATACCAGTGCTCAGCAGGGAACTCTGTCCTGGATTGGGAATGTTCTGAATACGTGTTTGAGTGATACCCAGGATCAGGGGTATACCTTCACAGAACACGTTTGAACATTGAAACACACAAGAATGCATGAGCAGTTACAACTTATACATATCCTATATAAAACGTTGAGCCATTTCAGGAGTAGTTGATATTCGAAAAAAAAGGATGGGGAATCTTTGAAAAATAATCTCCTGTCCCCGTTATGGCCATTGGAGGGTCGTAATTCCACTGGTCTGTTGATATTGAATGACAAGGTCCGGCGGCTATGAATTGTGACAATAGCAGTCCAAATTATTTTGCATAAAATGACTTGTTTTCAGTAAATATACTAAAAGATTCCAAGAATTGTTCCATACTTGGCTTCAGCCCGTTGTTCATTTTTTCTTGATAACCAGTGTCAAACTAGGCCAGAGACACAACATATAGTAGGAGCAGCAAAACAAGAAGACAGCAAAAGTTTACACAAAAAGGTAAATATCACATTCAACAGCAATGAGCATGGAAATTATGATCAATCACGACTGTCAGGGCTTCATAAAAAAGACACAAGGGAGGAGTTAAATAAGGAGAAGGAAGGCTACAAGGACAATTCAAGTACATTTAAACGCTGCGTGACAGTTCAACAATGCGCGCAGCTAAGAGATCAAGATCAGAGGGCGGATCTAATGGTATCTAGTAAACCTTACGATAGTAAGGCTTGGAAACCCGTTGTAAGAACAATTACATATGCAGACAAAGTAAATACGACTTCCTCAACTTGTCATCAAGAAAAAGAAGAGGGAGCCCAATGTCCTCTAGTATCACCTTTAAAGGAAACACAAACTAATCAGCAACATTCCCATAACTATAATTGTCAACTAAGCATCTGCATTCCCACCCAAGCCAATATTCAGAGTATGGAAATGGAGAACGAAGAGATAGGAAAGGGAATGTCAATCTGCACCTCGGAAAATCATCAACTAATATGGTACCCAGAGTATGAAACGCAAGGATATTGTGATATTTTAAATAGGGGCAATATTCTGAAACTCTTGGCTGAAATTGAGGAACTTAAACACATAAAATCCTCTGATCTTGTAGCAGTCCAATTTCTCCCGGGAGAAAACAACACAACTAAAGAACGAACTTTAACAACATGGCAGACAACGGAGCTAGCAAAGTTGATACGAAACAGCTCAGAACAATTTTCTTTCTGGGGTATACAATTAAAAGAACCAGTAAGACCGCGTTACCCATTCCCCTTGAAAGTAAATGAGAAGCTCGTCATGAACAGGATAATAAATCGTAAGATCCCTCCTGCACATGTATATTCAATTTTACATAAGGCAAAAGGAAGGAGTGATGTTGTCCATACTGAGATTAGATCGGCAAGCAGAATAGAAGGGGTTTCCGAACAAAGTCAAGGTCAGTGGAACTGGCTACCCAGTATCCTGAGCAACCAAAATGGAGTCTGACATAAGAGAACCATGGCCTCTACACTCGAATTAAAAGCAATACACATGCTATCTTGGAATATAGCAGGAGCTAAGCGACTGCTTGACGAAGGCCTCCCACTTAAGGAATGGGAAGATTGTGAAATTATAGCCCTGCAGGAAACTTGGTTGATTGAAGAAATACCGATAGAAGGTTACATCCATTATACAGTACCTGCGGAAAAGTGCAAGTATTATGGAAGGGCAGTAGGAGGATTGATTGTATATGTTTCGACAGCTTTAAAAATAATCACGGAACAGTTAGAATCACCAGATCCCAGTATACAAATTGTAAAATTCTCCGATCAACATTCAAGTACAGGTAAAATTATTTTACTAATCAATTATTACACTCAACCAAAGGCGCAAATAAAAAATGAGAAACACGCCCTTTTAATAAAAATAATATCTAAGCTTCGCTGTAGTGAGCCGAGCTGGAACTTAATAATAACAGGAGATTTTAACTCAAATTTGATATTCACACCGGATGAAGATGATATTTTAACAGCAGATAACTCATCTTGGTGTGTACCACAACAATATCATATAGGGACTCATCGTACGGACCGTATTGGTCAGCAACTAGTCATAGAATTTGAATTTCTAGGTATACGGGTCCTTAACGGGAGAAACAATGAAGATCGCCCTCCGAACAAAACGTACCACGGCCCAAAGGCACATTCAACGCTAGATTTCACACTTATAACCCTTCCTTTGTTTCAATCTTTGGCTCGCTTTTACATAAAGTTTACCACCTTGAGTGATCACTCAATACAACATGTCATATTTAACCTGAATACACCAAGACATCAGCTCACTAACGCCCCAGCGGGTGAAATTACCTCAAATAATTTAAAACGTCTGAAATGGTCAAACACAAACAAGGCAGATTTGTTTTTAACAATAAAGAGTCTCTTGGCAGAAGAAACAACGGAAATCACTAACCAAATACAAGCTTGGTCACGATTTCTAAATAATTTAGCAGAAACAATGAAAGCTTCAAATAATAGGGAAAAAATATATGGACAGACAAATAATCTACCGAGAGACCTGCATAAGCTAAAGAAAGCACTGAGGAAAGCCCAAAGGAAACTGCGAACAGATAAATCCAAGGGGTTAAGCTGGAAATCATTCCAACAACTCAGGAAGCAATTTAAAAAGGTGTTTGGGAATTTAAAAATTGAAGGCCGAGAGTTTTTGGCTCAAAATGATCTATAATGTGAGACATTCCAACCTCTCCAAATTTTGGCAGACAATAAACAAGATGATAAGACCTCGAAATGTTATAATCTCGTACATACAAGAACAGGAATGGGTCAACTTTCTTGGGGATAAATTTAAGGAGGACAATCTACAAGACACAGAAAATTGCCAATTGCAGAATGTGAAGCTGATTTCCGAAAGCGAATTGAAGTCACAGATCAAACAATTGACGTATATAACTGAAGAAATAACAAATATAATTAAGAAAGGGAAAACGATGGCGCTCCTGGTCCGAACGGCATTCCCAAGCGACCTTCAAACATGATCCCGAATACTGGAGCTCGATCTTAGGTAAACTTTATATCGACGTTGAACTTCATAACCAGATCCCGGATAGTTGGCAGGGTTCAATCATTACTCCCATTTATAAAGGAGGCGACAGATCCAGTCCAAAAACTACCAGTTAATCGCCATACAGGATGTTGAAGCCAAATACTTTGCCACATTAGTCCTTAAAGAGCTAGAGGATTGGTCTAGAGAATGTAACTTAATACCGAAAAATCAAACTGGATTCAGGAAGGGCATTGGAACCATTACAAACATTCTGTGCATTTCGCTGGTCGCAGAAAGATGCAAAAGCAGAAAACAGGATCTTCACCTGTGCTATATCGATCTTAAAACTGCGTTTGACAGCATAGACCGGAAACTTTTGTGGTCTAAATTAAAATCCAGGGGTATACCGGATAAACTATTGAAGGGTTTACTGCTGTTTTATACAGATACTTGGGTGCGCGTGAAGCTCGGAAATGGAGAAAGAATATCCAGGAAAGTGTATACCAGCACAGGACTGAAACAGGGGTGCGTATTGGCACCGCATCTATTTAATCTATTCATTTCAGACCTCTCAGGAAAGCTCGATGGAATCAACTCACACTCCCCCAAACTGGGTAATCAGCAACTGTCGCATCTCGCCTACGCAGATGATATCGTCCTTTTAAGCCTCTCCAAGGTAGGCCTGACAAGACTACTTAATGAACTCTCTGAATTCTTGTCGATAAATAACTTGGAACTAAACCTTTCAAAAACCAAATCCATGCTTATTACTAATCGAGCAGCCTCGACTCACCACATCAGAGTAAAAGGCACTTTATTGGAGAGAGAATCATGTTACAAATATCTGGGATTCTATATCGATGATAAATTATCTTTTCGAGACCAGATAATATATATGACGCAGCGAGCGGGAGCTTTAACATTTGCCCTTAAAACACTTGTAAAGAAACTGGAGGGTCCATCTTTGAAACCCATATTGACAATAATCTCAGCTAAAGCACTACCTTCACTATCGTATGCCAGTGCCGCAATGCATGGGAAGGACGCAGAAACCTTAAACAGACTGATAACGAGCATTTACAAAAAGTTCTCGAACTCCCGAAGACGGCCTCTCCAGCACAGATGCGCCTGGAGTTTGGGCTAAAAATGAAACACTGGGTAGACTCTACTCATATATAAAAGTATGGTACCAAATAAAGCAAAATGTAGAGGTCAACAGTCTGAATGACTCCCTATGGCAGGAAATGGAGCAGGACAAACACTCGCCAGCCCACAAGTTCCTGGAACATGCATTAAGGATTACCTGCACAAACGAGTTGTGGAATAAGCAAATGCCCTACCAAACATTCAAATTAACATTAAATAAGGCTGCAAAGTTCCATTCGCTGCTGGTTGATAAAGACATTTTTTCGACAAGATCTCATTCGTGGACAGTGATTAACTCATATAAAACACTGAAACAAGTGGCCTACTTGGACTCCACTTTCTCGATCTATGTGAAAAGAAAATTAATTACATTAAGGTTTGGGCATTTCCCTACTCTTGCAGAAGCCCCTCATTGGGTACAAAGGAAACACGAAAATTGCCGGCACTGTGGCTACAAAAAGGAAGATCTGATTCATCTTGTATGCCACTGTAAGATACTGTAACCAGCACGAACTACAATCTTACGGCGAGCATTTCTGGATAGAGGCATAAAGTCTTGCAGAATAGCTATTATAAGAGGACTAGATTCCACCGACCCCCAAATGAACTGTAAATTGGTTACATTTTTATGTTTCCATGAACGAGAACTGAAAGCCAAATCCGAGTAATGGATAAATTATGAACTATATTTTAATAACTATATACATTTTACGATGTTTTTTTTTTAAAGAGATATGTAACTTTTATGCAATTTGCTCTTCTTTCATTTTTAAACAGTGTTTTGTAATATTGTTATGGTTTTAACTAACTGAACAATAAACAAACAATCACAATCACAGTGTCAAGCAACTCATGGCAGAGAGACAAAACTGTTATCTGTAAGGACACGAGAAGAATTTATAAAACAGCTTTGCAAAATATATTCAACACTTTAATCGTCACGTCGGTTGTTGCATCTTTTTTTACTTCTTAAAAAAATTATTTTATCAAGGAAACAATATGAATTGGTGGATAAGTGGGCAGTGATTTGGAACTGCGTGTTTCAAGGATTACTTTCAGGATAGCAAGAAAAGACCACATCAGCTACTTAGGTCCCAAGTCTGAGTATGTATGTGATGGTGTAATCATACTGGGGGAAAATGTGGCAAACTGGCTTGACTCCTTTAACACCCGACAATTCGGAACACTTGAAGGGTCCTATGCTTGGTTCACAAATGGTTCCCTTGCTCCTTATAACAAAAATCCCATTCAGAACAGGCACCCTTCATTATTAGCAGTTCCCCTTCTCGCTGCCTGACTACCGTTCTTCACTGGATGACAGATTGTATGAAACATTAAACACTGGATTTTCCATCCCCACAATTTCTTAATATCAGAACCAAACTGCACCTATGGCTCGATCTGCTGCACCAGATTGCATAATAATTTTTTCAATCATCTGGATGATCTAAAAATGCTGCATCCGCAAAAGCTTCCTTTAAAGCCTCAAATGCAGCCAGTTCCAGTATCCCAGACAAAACTCTTCCTTAGGTTATCTTTCTTCAAGAGACATGCCATTTCGCATGAATAAATAAATTATTGCCTAATAAACTGCCTATATAAATTGGCAAAGCAGAGAAAACATGATGTCTCTTTGGCAAAAAGCTAAGATGGCTGATTCAAGAAAGTTGATATTTTTGAGACATTGACAAAGTCAACAGGAAGCTTAGATATTCGACTTCAGCCTATTCGTCTTGACATTTCTTGGATGTACAGATCAGTCAACTGAGCACCTCCATGACATGTTCGTGATATTTTTCTATGTAATGTAGGAATATCAAAATGTTGTTCAAGTACTCAAGCATAAAAATCAATCAAAATGGCCAAAAAAGTGCTATTCATGAATCGTTGGAATACTACGTGTGCATTACTTAATCCATACATCATCGATTGATATTTGTAATCGCCAAATGGGGTGCGAAAATCTGTCTTCCATCCTTCACCTTCCTCTATTCTGAGGCAATGATAGGCCGCTCTGAGGCATATTTTTGTAATAATGACATCTCATTGGACAACTTCTAGACTATCATTTATCCTGGGTAAAAAGCAACGCTCCTTCAATGTTTTTTTATTTTTATTTTTATTAGGAAAGTACATCAATATAAAATTTCATTAACATTTATACGACAAAATTAATAAAAATGTTACTACAATTTCACCACTTACAGCATCTCCGATATTTTAAAACTTTTCAAAACATAGCGACAGAACATAACAGGTTATAGTCGTTTTAGACATTTTAGACAATCCCTACTTAATTACCCATACATTTTCAGATTGCTTTAAATTTATCGACCTTCTATACCATAAAACCCCCTCCTATATCAGACATTTTGCCACAGCTTGAGAAATTTCCTACATGACCCAGATCGCATTGCATACCTTTTTTCCAGCTCTTTAATCCTTCTTATTTTAGATCAAAAATGTTGAAATGTGGGAATTTCCTTGGAGCACCAGTTTTGGAGGATTAAAGACCTAGCTATTAAAGATATAATATACAATTGTTTTTTCAATATCAGATCCATTTTTAATTCGGATGAATATTCGAGAACGGCTGTCATAGTATCCAGTGGCTGTTGCAACTGGAAAATGTGACAGCAGAACTGAATAACATCATCCCAAAACTTACTCAAATTTGGGCAAGTCCAAACCGTATGTATCCAACTACCCCCTTCCTCGGCCCCACATCTAAAACAATTAGCAGGAATCTGTTGGTTGATCTTATAAATAAAAGCGGGGATTCTATATATCAACCATTTAGTGTAAACTTGCATACGGCGCATGTTTGCGCCCTTTAATAATGAAAAATTAAACTCATTTATCTTATCCCACACTGAAGCTGGTATCTGGAGATTTTCTTTATCCTGCCATTTAGCTTGTGCTTTCTCGTACAGTTTAGTTGCCTCATAGTTACGTAGGAGTGAAACCCAATAACTAATTGACCGGCGAGTGTTGGATTCTATCAAATTTTTGACGAGTTCTGCCAATATCGTAATCTGTGTGGGGTTTAGATTGGATAAAAAATGCCTTATTCTAATAAAGGACCATTGTATTGTTACTGTATAATGTTGAATGCTGGGTTTTATTTCATCCCACTTTTTCCAGTGTCCATCTAAAAAATCCCGTATTTTTTCGTACCCATTACTCAACCACCTTAACACATTATTCCTATCAAGTAGGGGAGCTTCCCCGACATGTATCTCTGATAGCGGGGTTTTCGCATTGAGTACCGGAATACCATAGTAGCTAAAAAATTGCTGTCTACGTTTCACATTCCATCGTAGAATCTTATATCTGATTTTCTTGGGAGTTTTTGTTAACCGCATAAAATCGATTATATCATACTCTTGAAAAATGAAATGTAAAAAAAAATTATCATGTCTGTCGATATTTAAAGTTTTATCTAATCTGTATGCAGTGTGAGCAAAAGTCGCAAAATAATATTCCCTCAAGTCTGGAAGAGCCAATCCACCTTCGCTCAACGGCCTGTATAGTGTGTCTATAGCTAATTTAGGCTCCTTATTTGCCCATATAAAAGCTGAAAACATGCCCTGGACTTCCTTAAAAATTGTCATATGTACAGCACTTGGAATAGCGGAAAATAAAAAATTGCACAGTGGTATGATAGACATACGAATCAGTGCAGTTCGGCCGATTATTGACAACGGCAAGCTGTTCCATTTTAAAAACAAACTTTTGATTTTAATTAACAGAGGGGCAAAGTTTAAACTGTATAAATCATTAATGTTCTCTGAGACATATATTCCCAAATATCTCTTGGGCCGGGTGTAAACTGCTAAGTGAAATTCTAGCATTAAAGTGTCGAGTGCAGTGTTACAAAGTAGACTCTCTGTTTTCGATTTATTTATCATGTAACCTCCCAGCAACTGATACCTCGGAAAAATTTCAAATATATCCTTTTGTATCTCTAGGTCTGGTTTAAGGAAGAGGGCTATGTCGTCAGCATACAGCTTAATATTTGTCATCCCCCGCATTGGAGAGGTTACATTGCTATTCAAGCGGATGGCTATTGCTAATGGCTCTATAAAAAGTGCAAAAAGTATTGGTGACAAAGGGCAGCCTTGCCTTGTTCTTCTGAACACATTGCACATGCCAATACAGCTAGAATTAATCATTATTTGCGCTGTGGACCCTCTATAAAAACCTGAGATCAGGCTGATAAATCTAGCAGGGGATCCAAATGTGGACAAAATATAAAAGAGGCTTTCCCAGCAAACCAAATTGAAAGCTTTCTCAGCATCTAGCAGCATAATTTGGGCCAGGATTTTATTATGACTAAAATAATCTAAAGCCTCAATTAAAAAGGTGGTATTAAAAGATAGCTATCGCCCTAATAGAAATCCACATTGATCTGAATGTATGACTGACCCTATACACTTACTCATTCCGTTGGCTAGCAATTTAGCTATAATCTAATAGTCAGTATTTAAAAGACTTATTGGTCTGTATGAATTCACATCTTCCTTATCTTTATTTTTCTTTAAAAAACTGACTACTACAGCCGTTTTAAAAGAGGGGGCGTACCTCTCCCCCTCCCAGGATATCAATAGCTAATACTAGCAATTCAGAATTTAATACTGTAAAAAACTTTTTGTATAGCTCATCTGGAAGTCCATCTTCTCCACATTTTACCGTTTGCTAGTGATTGCACCACTTCCTCTATTTCTTTGAGTGTAATATCTGCCAACAGATCCTTTACGTGATTTACCTGTATTTTGGGAATTGGGAACTCATCTAGGAACTCCTTAAATTTTAAAATATTAACCTCCTGTCTCGTGGAGTAGATGGCTTTATAATGGTTAAAAAAATGCTCATTAATTTGTGTTTCTTCTGTCATATGAGCTTTTGTATTTTTTTAGCAGACATATTCTTTTTTCTTTTTTAAATGTATAAAGGCTCCATCTGCATCGTTTCTTTAAATGCGAATGGCCTCAACAATAGGATTAAAGTTTGGGCCATAGATGAATGGATAAGAGGCCACACTCCCGATATCGTGTTAATTCAAGAGACGCACTACACGGGTAAAACTGAGTCTCCATATAGAATGTTTAGGTACTGGGCTAGCGGGAAATACTTTTCATCAGCTAACCCTGCACATAGAGGGGTTGCCATCTTTATTAATAAATCATTCCCTTTACAAATTACCTCATTTCAGACAGATAAAGAAGGGAGATGGGCTTTGATCAGCGGGTTAATTAGCCAGTTTAGATTAACGATTACGAGAATATACGCACCCATAGAAGACAATCCAACATCACTATTAGATCTTTTTGATGCAGTTGTGCAGATACCTCGGGCACTAATAATAGGTGGCGATTTTAATTGTCTACAAGACCCTGAAAGGGATTCGTCCTCGGAGACCCGTAGGCAAAATAAGCCTCGAATAGCTAGGGCACTGGTGGGATGCATACAGAAATTAGACTTGATTGACATCTGGTGGACTAACTACCCAGAAAGGAGAGAGTACTCATGCCTTTCCGCTAAATATAAAACCGCGGCTCGGCTGGACTACTTTCTTACTTCCCGTAACTTAAGATTAAATAAGTACATGCATATTCAGAATGGTTTTTCTGACCATGCCCTGATAAAAATAGAGATAGCAGGGTCTGATAAATGTAAAAAAAATTCGAGATGGGTTTTTAATAAAATCCATCTTGAGGATGAAGATTGGTGCATTGAGGTCCATAATGAGATAAAATGTTTTCTTCAACTAAATAGAGGGACAGCTAAAGTAGAAAATGTTTGGGAAGCCTTTAAGGCAACCATTCGCGGGTATATAACCTCCAAAGAAATTATAGTAAAGCAATCCCAAAAGCTAGAAAGGTATCAATTAGAGTTAGTGGTTTACAAAGCAAATGAACAATACGTTAGGAATAAGAGTGTAAAAAATAAGTTAGTTCTTGTACAAGTGCATAAAAAGATGCAAAAATGCTATTATAATATAGGCTACTTAACTAACTCCAAATACCTACAAAAAGTGCATGAGGAAAGTGAATTTTCTGGGAAATTTTTAGCCTGGCAAATAAGAGACCGACAAGCATCCAATAGGGTAACATCTTTGGTGGAACGCTCCATCAATGTGATCGCATTCCGTGCTTTATAATGGAGACATAGCTGACAGTTGTTAGAAATGGAGGTCTCTGGTTTGCAGTGGTATGTACCCTGTCCAAGTAGGGACTCTTCCTTCTATTCAGGGTAAGGGAGTTACACACCCAAGATAACCCTTGCTCACCTACTTGGTAGCTTGGCATAAGCAGTCAGGCTTATCTCAGAGGCAATGTGTAAGGCATTAAACATAGCATACACAGCAACACAGTGAAGACACTGCAAATGGACACTACACCAGTTTAGAAAAATAAAGTATTTGTATCTAAACCAAACAAGACCACAACTACAAAAATCCAACATACACAACTCAAAATATGACTTTTATAACGTTTAAGCAATTCTGTCCATAGAAAACTATGGATGCAGTGGTTTTGCACAAAGTACCTTCAGAGGCGTTAAAATTCACAAGGCAAAACAGCCACAGAAGAAGTGTTGCGTCGAATCCAGACTGTAAGGGGAAGTGATGCATCGAAATCCAAGACAGTTCTGGTCTGCGGGTGATGCGTCGGAAAAACTGTCACACAGCTGTGATGCGTGGAAATCTGGACGTGTTGGAGTGCAATGCAGTGGTGCCAAACAGGCGCTGTGTCGGTTTCTTCAGCAGCGGTCCCACGATGCGCACAGCAGGGCCTACGTCGTAGTCAGTGCGGGGTTCTCGGACTTCGGAGACACAGTGGGCTGAACTCAGGCTGCGGCAGTTTCTTTGGCTGCTGACAGGCGCTACATCGATTTCTTTGGCCTCCCGGCAGCAGTGCATGGATATTTCTCTCGCACGGCGGTGCTGCATCAGAAAAACAGGCACTGGAAGAGCGATGCATCAGTTTTGATGGTTTCAAGCAGCAGAACAGCCTCCAGGGCCCTAGAACTGGAATAGGCACCACAAGGCAGGTCAGAATCCCCAGCAGTGGAGTTTAGGAATGCTGCAGATGAAGTCTTTGTGTCCCTAAGCCTTCTTAGCAGGAGGCATGCTCTACTTCAAGCCCTTGGAGAATCTTCTATTGCAGGATACAGCAAAGAAAAAGTCCAGTCCTTTCCACTGCCCACAGACAGAAGCAGCAACTCCAGGCCAACCCAGCTAAGCAATACCTGCAAAGGGGCAGTACTCCTCCTGACATCTCTTCAGCTCTTCTTCATGGCAGGCCCTCTTGATCCAGAAGTGTTCTAGAAATCTGGGGTTTTAGGTCCAATACTTATACCCCTTTTGGCCTTTGAAGTCTTTGTAGTTTACAAGTTCCTGCCTTGCCTGGTCTTGGCTCCACACACACTCCAGGGGGTGTGGAGACACCATTGTGAGAGGACAAGCACAGCCCTATTCAACTGCAGGTGACAGCTCCTCACACCACTCTAGCTCAGGACTGCCCATCAGCCTGGTGATGGGAACTCAGCATATGCAGTGCACACTTCAACTCCCTTTGTGTGACTCTCAAGAGTGAATATACATGTATTTTGAAATTCTGAGCTCAGGGAGCCCAAATTCCAAATCTCTAGCTCTTACCAATTGAAAGTTACACTTGTAAACTGTTACAAGGCAGCTCCAATGATAACCTATGGGAGAGCTAGTCCTTGCACTAGTGAAAAATTAAATTGGCAGTATTTCACTAGCAGGACATGTAAAACACACCTGTACATGCCCTTCCTTTAACAAACACTGCACCCTGCCCATGGGGGTACCTTGGGCCTACCTTAGGGGTTCCTTACATGAAGTGAAAGGGAAGGTTTGGGCCTGGTAAGGGAGTACACTTGCCAGGTTGACATGGCAGTTTAAAACTGCACTCACAGACACTGCAATGGCAGGCCTGAGGCAAGTTTACAGGAATACTCATCTTCGTGGCACAACCAGTGCTGCAGGCCCACTAGTAGCATTTGATTTACAGGCCCTGGGCAAACCAAGTGCACTTTCCTAGGGACTCACCAGTAAATCAAATATGCCAATCATGGATAACCAATCAAAATTACAGTTTACACAGGGAGCACCTGTACTTTAGCACTGATCAGCAATGGTAAAGTGCCCAGAGTAACTAAACCAGCAAAAATTTAGTCCAGCACACATTCGAAAATACAGGAGGTAAAGGCAAAAGGACTGGGGAAACCACACCAAGGATGCCAGGTCTAACAAAGGTATTGTGTATTCTTTGGGACCCAAAACATCAAGGCACCTAAAGGGGATGTATTCATGTAATACTTCCTTTTCTGACTCCAACAAAGCCTACATAAGCTCATAAAAAAAGGCAATGGTTTCGGTTCCAGTGCTATTACTCGGTCACGAGTATGGTGTGGTGGTAAATAATGCACTGTGGTAAACACATCAACAAAGGTTTGATATTTTTCTGGTACTGCTGATAAGGTAGCCACAGTACAGTAGACATAGGCTGTTTTATCTCATTGCCTGTCATGCAGCTATCAGGAGACATCAAACAGATCTAAAAGAAATGCTTCTGGTAACCCAATTAATATATGGGTAATGACAGTGCAAAAATGGTAATCCAAAGATGACAGAATGGTTTATGGATGCAGTAGGATCCTTTATGGGTGTCAAAGTTCACTCTAAGTGCCTCTTTACGGGGCCCTAGTGGCACTTTTGCGCCGCCGGAGCGTCACTTTTTTGACGGTCCGTGGCGCAATGTGCCACATTGTATGTACAAGGCCACGCAAAGCCACTTTACGTGGCTCTTCATGGCCTTGTAAATATGTGCCCCTTTCACGCAGAACACTGCAACACCTATGGAATCTGAAGCATTCCCAGATTTACGAGGAATCATTAAACTGGGGATGCATCAGATTCCTAAGCCTCCCAGGGGAGATGTAGGAGTTGAGCAACGAGGAGAAATACTTTTATTTTTCCTCGTTTTTTCCTCTTTCTGTGCATGCATACAAAGAGGAAAATGACATCAATGATTGTTTTTGTGCAGGAAGGTGTCCATTCCTGCATGAAACCAATCATCCCTGGAATGCAGGCACCCTTGCACCATGGCGCAAGGGTGTCTGCATTGGGGCACTGCTGCTGTTTGTGCACCGGCACAGGGGAGGACAGGAATACACCGTATCTTGTAGATACGGGTCATTCCTGATCTTTTCTTTTGACAAACAGCAGGCAAGCAGGAAGGCCTGCTGTGTAGCCGTGCGTCAAAAGTTTGTAAATGAGGCCCTAACTAGGCAAGCATTTTCAGTCACAGGCCTCGAAGTCAATTGCTTCCCAACAACTGTTTGGTCAACTTCCTCCTTTTCCTTTTGATGCCAACGAATGTTAAGGTTAGTGTCCATTCATTATCAATGTGCATTCCTGTGGCATCACAATCCATAGGTTATGTAACTGCTCATGTTGTAGAGAAAAGAAGGAAAAAATCATCTTCTGTATTTTTCTGAGCAAACATACTCGAAGAAATAGTTTATAAAAGTGAAACGTCAACTGGGATGCCCTCCCTCAAAAAGGACTGGTCTTGTTGTTTCCCCGACAGCTTGTTAGGTCGAACTGCGTTTTGTCAGATAATTACCACCTTCACCACAGCATAAATGTAGCTCTTAGGCACAATGTCTGCTTCATTCTTCTTCAGTTAAAGGACCCTGGTAAATCCTATTCCATAGGCACCTCTCGAATAAAAACCACAGCCTCGCATCAGTAAGGTGGTAAGGCCTTTGGATAAATCACTGTAGGGTTTGTCTTATTTCCTTTATTTTCCTTTCTTCGTTAAGTCTATGATCAAAATGCAATGCTCTTTCAATAGACTCTGCCCAAGATGAAGAACATCAGATGTGGATTAAATAATCCTTAAACTCATTATTCAGGTCATGCCCATTGATTTTATTCCTATACCTAATCATTGAAACCACATAACATAAGCTACGACATCCTGGGATGACCGCTGCATATTTCAAAGAGCATCCTAATCAAAACATTTCAGATCTGGTAAGTAAGTAAGTAATATTTTTCTAAACCGCATTAATGCCGAGGCATCTTAGCGCTAACATTGTTATCACTGATCAGGTAAGAGAGGAGACTTACTTGACACTAGAGACAAAGAGCCAGGTCTTCAAAGATTTTTTTAAAACATAGCCTATTTGTTTGAGACCTCAATGAGAAAGGCATGGAATTCCACAGCTTACACGCCAAATGGAAGAAACTTCTGCCACCCCAATTTGCCTTCTTTACCTTGGGAATAGCCATCAACCGGGCAGTAGATGATACTATATCACGTTGAGATCAGCACTTCTCTTTTGCCTGTGTTCAGTTATGGACAATTGTGTTTCATCCCATCTGTGACGCTCGTCATGCACCTGCAAAAGTTGGTCAGCATGGTGGAAGGGCCTTCTGATAATGAGAGGATGAGCTGGGCGTCGTTGGCGTAGGATATGATGTTTAGTCAATGTTTTCTGACGATGTTGGGCAAGGGGGTCATGTAAGTTTGAATAGTGTAGGGCTGAGGGATGAGCTTGGAGGGACGCCACAGATGATGTTCTTGGGTTCTGAGGTGAAAGGTGGTAATCGGATTCTCTGGGTTCTTCCGGTGAGGAAGGAGGCGATCCATTTGAGGGCATCTCCTTGTATTCCAATGTGGTGAAGCCTCCTAATAAGAGTGTGGTGGGGTACTGTGTTGAACGCTGCTGAGAGATCGAGGAGGATCAGGGCCAACATTTCTCCCCGGTGAAGAGGATTCTGATGTCGCAGGTGGCAGCAATCAGGGTGGTTTTGGTGCTGTGGTTGGTGTGGAATCCGGATTGACAGATGTCCAGAAGATTGTTGTTCTCCAGGTGTTCTGTGAGTTGGTGGTTGATGTCCTTTTCGGGGACTTTGGCAGGAAAGGGGAACAGAGAGATGGGATGGAGGTTCTTGAGTTCGCTGGGGTTGGCGGATGGTTTCTTGAGAAGGGTTTAACTTCTGCTTGTTTCCTTTCTTCTGGAAGGTGGCGGTGAGCTTGTTGCTGATCATCTTGCTCCTGAGGTTGAAGATGGGGTGGGGACAGAGGTCCGTGGGTGCTCCAGAGTAGACAGAGTTCATGATGGCTGTGGTGTCTTGTGTGGTAAGGTGGTCCCAGGTGGCAACAGGTGGTCGGTTCTTTCAACAGTGGGAGCGAGGAGGCTAAGAATGTTGATGGTGGTGGGTTGGGGTTCGAAGCTTTTGTAAATGGTGAAGATCTTGTTGTGGAAAAAGTCCGCCAGGGTGTTGCAAAGTTCCTGGGAAGGGGTGATGATGCTTTCGGTGGCTGAGGGGTTAGAGAACTCTCTGACAATGTCGAAGATTGTTTTGCTGTGGTTGGAACTGGCTTCGATGCAGTCGGCAAGGGCATTCCTTTTCATCTCTTTCAGGAGTTGGTGGTATTGGTTGAGGGATGTCTTGAATGTGTCTCAGTCAGTGGGTTCCTTGCTGGTGCGTCATTTTCTTTCAAGTCGCTTGCAGTTGCTTTTCATGGTTCTCAGTGCTGTAGTGTACTAACTGTACTGTTTGGAGGATTTCTTGAGTTTGGTGATCTTTACGGAGCAGACTCTGCCGGTGCAATCGGTGATCCAGGTGGAAAAGTTCTTGGCAGCCTGTTCTAGGTTGGTTGGGGTGCCTGTGAGGGAGGTGTTGAGGCCGTGGGTGCACTGAGGTGCAGCTTGAGCCCTAAGTCAGAGTGAGGTCATCACTCACATCTGGACATGTAAAGTAATGTATACCGAATTACTTCAGGCCATAATCATGTTGATCATTTATTAGCTTTGGCATGCCATTACAACCACGGTCCAACCATATGCAAAAAAGGTTTGGCCCTGCCCCAAAAGAGACAGTCAACTGTTAGGACATTGTTATGTTTTACAAGCATTAAGTAAGCATGAAATGGTAGAGGCTATGGAGCTCTGTGGCAAGGGCATGTATGGACAATGCATTAGTAAGAGTGTGAGGGCCTAGTCACTGGCTAGGAGGATCGATCGTTCGAGGCATAGGACAACGAAGTGAAGGAGGGATTTGCGTCTGCCCACTTTACCACAGACCCTTGTCTAGTGCATTTCAATCGTATGCATGCATACACACACAGAAAGCCCCTCGAATGACTATAACTGGCGATTGCTATTGCTGCAGAAATGATAAAAAACTTGGAAGCAGGTCTGGTTATAGAGGGGTTGAAGTGCACTTTGCCCGAAGGGCATCCATATAAAATGATAAAAGGAAGACTTTACGAGCAACTGGACTTATCACATTTCCCGTATACATGCAGTTGAATTGACTGAGCAGAACCCCTCATCTTAGCAAATATATGCTCACAAAGATGTATAGCACAGGCATTTATACCTGCACAATATTCAGCTGTTTGTGATAAAGTGGCATACCAGGAGCGAGACGATGCGGAATAGTACTGGAGCAAGTTCAAGAAACCCCGGGGGGGCAGATTTACAAGCCCCTTGCGCCACTTTTGCGTCACTTTTAACATGGGAAAAGGGACGCAAAAGTAGCGCAAGGGTCTTGTAAATCTGCCCCCCCATGTTTAAGCATTAAATGTAAATGAAATATTACATTAAATAAGGTAACTGGACTATGATGGTAAATGAATCCAAAGCACAGAATAAACATTGCCACAGGTAGCCCTGATCAGATTGTTAGTGATCTGTCAGGGATTCTGATGGTAGCCCAGGTGGCCACCTGGAAAGGATGCCCCGCCAACGTTCCTCGTGGCGCACCTGAGGTTATGGCACATTTCCTCTGCATTAGTCCAACAACGGAGACAATAGTAATTTGAACAGTTTTTCCACTTTAGTAAGTTGGAATCTGGCAATCATGAGTTTCTCCAGTACACACGACATGGACATCCTTGAACCGCGTGAAAGGCACTAGCAAAATCAACGAACCTTATTTTTTCCGTTTCTAAAAAGCCAAACTAAGTTTAAAGCAAACTCGATGTGAGTGTTTCCTATCAAAAATGTTGCAATAAAAGAAAACAAAATCCTTTTTGCTTTACCTTATAAGGCGTTTGTGTATCTCTGTTTTTTTTTAAAACTGTGTAATTTAAATAGAACAATTCGTAAGCAATAACTGTACAGTGTGTTGTTTGCAATTGTGATCCACAATCTGTTTTCTACATTGTTGCTCTGATTTGTATATTCTTTATCTGCTTGGGTGGTTTGCGGCCTATACCCTGTCCTTCCCTGCCTCTGGAGCTATGCTGATTTTCTCCAGCATCCCACCCTGAGACTCATGCTAAGACGCCACCTCTACAATTGTGTTTAGTTCGTCACGAATTAAACGGCATTCAGCACCAATCTTCTCTATCAGTGACATTGAGTCATCGCTGCCTGTAACCTCTCATTGTTTTCCTTTGTGTTGTCTGCCTACTGTCAGCTTCTGTGTCATCATGCATGCCTTGTTCTTTCACTGCTTTTGCCTGAACACCTGATCCCCTAGGCACAGTATCTCCTGCAGATGAGACAGGAAGTCTGTCTTCTCCAATCAACGCCTATTCTAGACTTTTTGGCCCAAATTTACTAAAGCTTTGCGTCGGTGTAAAGCGCTGCCAATTGACTCAAAGGGCCTAATTTATGAGGTTTTGGCTCAGGGCAGTGCAAGGAATCTTGCAGCACTGCCCTATGTCAAAAGAAAAGGGCAGGAATGCGCAGTATCTATAAGATACGGTGCATTCCTTTCCCTTTCCCCCTGCTCTGGGGCACAATGGGCTGCCATAAGCCAACGCAGGCACCCTTGCACCATGGTGCAAGGGTGCCTGCATTGCGGGGCTGATTGATTTTGTGCAGGAAGGGCCACCTTCCTGCACAAAATCAATCAATTCAGGGGATTTCCTCTTTCTATGTGTGCTGCAGAATTTCTGCAGCACACATAGAATAAGCAAAAAACAAGGAGCAATGAAAACATTTCTCCTTGTTGCGCTTCCCTGATGCCAAAAGGGTGGCATTAGATTCTGACACATTCCCAGGTTTCCAATTTCTCGTAAATCTGGGAATTATTCAGATTCTATGGCTGTTGCGTGGGAACACCAGCATCAACACCCATGGAATGCATCTTTCACGCAGTGTTCTGCGTGAAAGGGGCACATGTTTACAAGGCCTTGCAAAGCCACGTAAAGTGCCTTTACGAGGCCTTGTAAATTTGCTGTGGCACATTCCGCCACCGGAACATCAAAAAAGTGATGGTCCAGTGGCACAAAAGTGCTGCAGGGGCCTCATAAATGAGGCCCAAAGTGTCACAAACATATACCAGTGCTTGAAATGGAAAAATAGAAGTACATGTGCCCTGTACCAGAGTACCTGCTTGTTTCTGAGAAGTGCTGGTACTCTCCAATTAAACGTATTACTGCGTGTTACTTGGACAGAATCATGCAAATACCTATAGGTTTTGAAACAGTGAAGAATCTACAAAGATCAGAAGACTGAACTTTGCGTCAAAAACTAACGTTCTTAGCAGGCGTTAAATAAGGAAAATGTGTTTATTTTTTTTAAAAACATGCATTGCATGTATGCTACAGTGTACAGCACACATCCAATGTGTCAGAATTCTTCGTGTAAGGGTATGCTGCCAGTACAAATCCTACGCTATACTGTGAACCATATTGCGAAGCAGTGCATTGTGCAAGGTGGCCTTGTTAGAGCAGAAGCGCAGGGAATGACAGCAGCAGCACGCCAGTCTTTGTGGATACGGCTCAGTGCTTTGTTTTCTCCCTTGCACAGCAGAGAGCAAGACAGCAAATTTAGTTACTGCATTGCGTACAAAATTAGTCAAAATGGCCCCCACAACTTTAGACATGCCCATTAGCCTGATTGATCTCATTGCTGGTGTCTACCTCGTGCATGTTATCTTGTCTGTCCACACCTACAGTCAATTCCCTCCACATTCTAATATCCATAGGCCCAGCATGTGCATTGGGGTACATATGACACTCGCTGTTTTTCCTTCCTCTGCTGATGTTTTTGCTGATGGAACATTTATTCCGTGTAACGATGTTGAGATAGACTCTTGGCCCTAAGAAAGGGGAAACCGTTGATGGAAAGAAAGAGAGAAATGTCTGAGATGTTATGGATTTAGTCTCATTGGGAAGATTCATATGATGAGTTACTTGAGGTTCCACTATGGTCAGCTGACAAGGACTTTACCTCTATTCTACTTGGTACCTGGTCCGTGATGCATGGTGCTGCTGGAACATAATGAAATGCAGGCTAGTCGTGGAACATCAAGATCTCGGATGAGTGCAACTCTGTAATAAAACATGCAAGAAAGGTCCTGGGTTTTAACCAGCAGACATGTGTTGCTTGATCAACATTGGGTTTGCTACAGCTGCAGGGATCACCTGACCAATGGAAAATTATAATAGGTAGGTTCCTCTCCTGCAGTGCCAAGGGGTCTGGATGTTGCAGAAGTAGGGTGTCAACATTCCCAGAGAAGCAGAATATGTGAACATGTCCATGCTGTACACATTTCTGTCTTGCATCAGACTTATATTATGCTGCTTGAACACAGAGTGTTATGCAACTGATCACCTTGGCCACACACTAGTGAATTGATGAAAAACCTATCCCAGTAGCATCAGATACTGGGACTGCTGGGATACTGTTCCTTCACTATAGTGCAGGACTCCGGTGGCCTTCATCCGAGCATGTCTTTTTTCACCGTGATTCATATCAGAGACTGTAATTTATTGATTTTTAATCTTGATCTCTTCTGCAATGCCATCCAGCTGTTTGTCTTGGGCACAAAACAGCTTGCAGGCAGGGTGCTATGTGGCTTGCTCTGCTCTGCTTTCAGGAATGCTCTGAATGACAGATCAGTTTCACATAAGGTCATTTGTGCTGTGTAAGGATGAGCAGTTTGCCTTTGGTGAATCGGGGCATCCTGCTATCTTCCACATGTATTTTACTTGTGGACTTTGTGGTTACTACTTGTAAATATGGTATCACTAGTGGTTTTGCATGTAGAGTCATGGCTATCTCTTCTGTTTCTTCAGCCTGTCTGCAACTTAATAACAGCTTCTGCTGGGAGGCAGCATTTAGGGATTAGGATGCTGAACTCTTTGCTGATGACTGGGGTCACTATCAGAGCTGAAGATTTGGAGTTCCTAGAATTGATTGCCTTACTCTGAATGAATCATTTTTCTCTCCATAGCCTTGTTGCATTTGGATAAAGAACTGTCTTAGCCTCTGGATTGCTGTCCTTTTATGGGTGATGTTTGAGGTGATCTGTATTAGTTTATGTTGTTGAGTGGGTTGAAAGTGTAGGTGCATTGACTCAAGTGGCAGATGAGCAAGAGTTTAAGATCCATTTTCCTGTATAGGTGTAGAATGACTGCAGGTGTAGTCCCTGTTTTATGTGACATGACCTTGGCATTACTAGATTAGACTTCTGGATGCACATTTCTGCAACACTACCATTGTAAACTGAAAATGTGATGATGATGTTAAGACTGACACCAAATGTGACTTCTTGGGTGTGAAAGGGGTTCTTGCCTATGTCCCTTCTGTGTAGGTGTTGATTCCTGTAGAAGGACAGTGAGATCTAGTTGCTTTTACAAGCCTACCTTGCAAGTTTTAGTAGGGAGATCCTTCTCTTCGTATAGCACGTCATCATGGTCATGATTCTAAGGCATCCAATGGTCAAAATGTAGTGTTCAAGTTGCACGGGTGTGGGTTTGCAGAAATGTCAGTATGATGATGATTGAGAGGGAGGTGGCTAGTAGTGACCTGTAAACATTAAAAACTGTTGAATATGGATATAAGCCACCTCAGTTCAGACCCAGCTATATGCAAATCAGTCTTGACCCTGTGCCTCATGGGAACAGTCCAGCCCGAACTGCCAAGCCAGGTCTTCCCTGAACTGGAAACAAGCATCCTGGGACCGGTTTCTGGTAACGCCCTTCATCAGCCAGGCTACCATGAATCCAGTGGCAAAGTGAGCAAGGGACCCACGTCTGGGCATACCCTGCCAACATAGGGCGAACAAATGATGGACGGAGTCTTCCATCATCTCCTTGTGTTTGTCATAAGCATGTGTCTGGCCTCACTTTATGCAGACATATCTGACATGCTGCACTATCATCACACAGTGCAGCATGTCAGTTAATAGAGCTTCAGGGCTTTTCAATCACACACCCTCTTGCCCTACCAGAAGCTAGCATAGAGAAAAAAGGTCTACCTCAGGGTGACAAATGCAAAAAGAACAATTGATGGACAGAATGCAGAACAATGTCACACATTCACCCCAGTACAGAGATCTGGACCTAAATCCATTGTTTTTTTGCTCACCATGCCATTCCAGTTTGAACCCAGCCATTTACAAATACGTATTGAACCCTGTGCCCAATGGGAACAGTCCAGCCCGAACTGCCAGGCAAGGTCCTCCCTGGACTGGGAACAAGCATCCTAGGACCGGTTTCGGGTATGCCCAGACATGGGTCCCTTGCTCACTTTGCCACTGGATTCAAGCTAGCCTGGCTGATGAGGGGTGTTACCCCGAAACCAGTCCCAGGATGTTGGTTTCTAGTTCAGGGAAGACCTGGCTTGGCAGTTCGGGCTGGACTGTTCCCATGAGGCACAGGGTCAAGACTGATTTGCATATAGCTGGGTCTGAACTGAGGTGGTGACATGAGCTAAAGAACGATGATGGATTCAACCCAGATCTGTGACTGGGGGAGAGTGTGTGAAAAGTTTCAACGCTCCGTCCATCATCTCTTTGTTTTTGCTTTGTTCGCCCTAGGTTGGCAGGGTATGCCCAGACGTGGGTCCCTTGCTCACTTTGCCACTGGATTTAAGCTAGCCAGGCTGATGAGGGGTGTTACCCTGAAACCGGTCCCAGGATGCTTGTGTCCGGTTCAGGGAAGACATGGCTTGGCAGTTCGGGCTAGACTGTTCCCATGAGGCACAGGGTCAAGACTGATTTGCATACAGGTGGGTCTGAACTGAGGTGGCAAAGTGTGCTAAAGAACGATGATAGATTCAACCCAGATCTATGACTGGGGGTGAGTGTCTGAAAAGTTTCAGCGCTCCGTCCATCATCTCTTTTTGTTTGAGAATAAAGAGTCAGCATTTTTATTAGAAACATTACGTTTTTTTTTAACATTAATCAGTTGGTGAAGCCTGCTACACACAAGGCAGGCCACATCTTGGATTTTCAAATTACTCTATGCTTAAGGTAGAAATGGTACTTCCGATAATTTGGTCGGATCACAATGCTGTTCATTTCAGACTAGATTTATTAGCTCCTAAGCCCATAGTAAACTGGGATGCTAAAATAATGTCACACTTGGAACAAGTTGAACCACAAAGACTTGGATGAACACCTCGAAACTTCGAGACCGTTGCTTTCAGAAAATTCAAATGAAACAGCAGCACTGTATAAATAAGTGGTTATATGTTAGACATGGGGTCCCTAGTAGGCAATGGTGTGCACCTTTGTCCAAATAGGGACCCTTCTTCCTAGTCAGGATAAGGGAGTTACATTCCTAAAATAACGCCTGCTCACCCCCTTGGTAGCTTGGCACAAGCAGTCAGGCTTATCTCAGAGGCAGTGTGTAAAGCATTTGCACTTAACCAACAGTAATATAGTGAAAACACTACAAAAGGACACCAGACTAGTTTAGAAAAATATCCAATATTTTTATATATCCAAAACAAGACCAAAACAACAAAAATCCAACTTAGAGTACTTTAAAAATATGCACTTTGCAAGAATACTTCAGATTTCAAAAATAACTTGAAAACACAGCTCTTCCAAGTTGGTAGCTCCATCCGGGGCTACCGAGGAGCTGTCAACAACAGAATCCAACAGTTCCGTCTGACCGCGTTGGTCAGGGACGTCGACAGACTCGTAAACAGTACCTTTTGTGTTGTGCCCGACACGTTGGTGCGGGCCAGTCGTGGCAACCGTCGTGGTTGCAATGCGAAACGTAGCCGTGCAGCGTGCGGTGCCTTCAAGTCGCGGTGCAGGCAGCAGCTCGGTCACAGTCATCCAGCGGCGTCAGTGAGACCAGGGCTGCAGTGCGGAGTGAAGGCGGTGCTTGTTGCAGTGCTGACAGATCATGGTAGAGGCAACAGAGACGGTTGAGGGAGCTGGCGTCGTTCGGTCCGGACTGCGGTGTGGAACGGGGCAGTACGTCGTGAGACTTACGAGGGGTGCCCTCAATCCACGATGCGGTCAAGGAAGTCGCGGTCAGCATGCAGTGAAGCGAGGTGGTGCAGAGTGCGGTGCCCACAGGGCACGGTACAAGCAGAGGCTCGGTGGCTGCGGTCGTCTGCGGCGGTGAGACCAGGGCTGCGGTGCGAGATGCGGACGGTGCCCTCTGCGGTGCCGTCATGACACTGAGTGACACAAGGGGGGTTTTCGTCCAAACGCAGACACCGGGTATAGACGTATAATTGTAATATAAAGAAAAGAGGGACCTGGCTGTCAATTTTTAGTACCGCTATTTTATTTTGGGCGGACTAAAGCTAAGACTTGTCAGTTCAATAGCCTTAAGTGTAAACATCACATTTCATTCAAAATTGTTTAACACATTTCAAAAGACTTCATGATTATGCCTGAGTTGGATACATTTCCAACACATAACAAATACAATACGTTTACAGTGTGTTCATTATTCAAAAATAAAGACAATGATATACAAACACCAATAATGTGCAACTTAGAAAACACAAATAATTTTCAAGCAGGACAAAAATGATAATAACAAAGAATTACACCAGCAATTTTTTGAAACAATTATTACGACGCAGTTACATGGGACCCTTTGATTTAACGGTCTATATATATGTAACTACTGCCACCTGGGAATAAGTAATACTCTGTGGGGTGTATTTACTTTCAGCTACCCTCAACGGAGGTCCAAAAGATTTCTTTGGATGCCCATTCGTGGCTAAAAGAGATGGAAGATGCCGACGCGTTTCCAATCCCGGCACTTTGTCACGGGATTTTCGTCAGGGCTAAAGCACGGTGTAACCTTTAAACATACTTCCGCACTTGTGGTGCTTTTCTCTTATTCTCACTTGTTTTTGATGTACAATTATGGGTGACAGGAATAACGGTAATCCGTGCCTCAGGTCCACTGTTACTATTCCAACCAACGCCATCATTTTTATCGTCGGTGTGTGCACTCGGGCGACCTGCAGTCAACTGTCTACTTTCTCCACGGATTTATTAACAGTTGCGCTCGTGGCTGTCTGTAATCCACATTCTTTACGCAACCGGACCGTTAGTTTTTTCATGTCATGACACTGAGGCAGTGACGGAGTCGGTGAAGGAGTTGGTTGCTTTTCCCTTCTCTGTGGCAACTGAAACAACGGTTCCAGAAGCGGTACCCAGAGGTTGGTGAAATCTTTGCAGTCCCTGAGACTTTAGAACAGGAGGCAAGCTCTACTTTAAGGCCTTGGAGATACTCAGCACAAGTAAATAAAGTTCAGTCCTGTCCTTTCACTGCCCAAGGCAGAAGCAGCAACTGCAGGGCAACCCAGCAAAGCAACAACACAGCAAAGGGGCAGTACTCCTCCTGGCAGTTCTTCCAGCTCTTCTTCTTGGCAGCTACTTTGATTCCAGCGAGTTCTAAAGTTCTGGGGTTTGGGCCCCCATATTTATACTCAGTTCCTCTTTGTTCTCTCAGGCAGAGAGACTCTGGCCTCAGTCCAAACCAGTTCTGTCCTCTCTGGCCCAGCTTCCCAACAGGAGGTGGAGACAGCATTGTGTAAGGCAGACTAGGCCCATTCAGGTGCAGGGAAATCTCCTTCCACTACTCTAAATGCAGCCCAGGTCTATTCAGCCCAGCCCTGACTCATCCAGGAAAGGCAGGACAGACCTCAACCCCCCAGTGGCTGTCTACAGTGAATGCACAGCCCCAGCCCCAATCACTCCAAAGCCAGGCAGTCAATCCACACAAACCAGCTGAGGCACACAGGATGGCTAAGCAAAAAAAAACCTACTTTCTAAAAGTGCTATTTTCAAACACAGAGCATAAAAATCATCTTTACTAAAAGATGCATTTTTAAATTCTCAGACCAGGCATACCAAACTCCTTTTCACCATCTTGTCCCTATGGGAAGATATGCTTAAAAGATGTTATAAGCAACCTCCAATTCTATCCTATGGGACAGATAGCCTTGCAGTGGTGAAAAACAAAATACACTGTAATTCATCACCAGGACATGTCACACACACCAGTACATGTCCTACCTTTAACATACACTGCACCCTGCCCACAGGGGTACCTTGGGCCTACCTTAGGGGTGACTTACATGTAAGAAAAGGGAAGATTAGGGCCTGGCAAGTGGGTGCACTTGCCAGGTCGACATGGCAGTTACAAACTGCGCGCAGACACTGCAGTGGCAGGTCTGAGACCCCTTTTCAGGGCTGCTTAGGTGGGTAGCACAATCAGTGCTGCAGGCCCACTAGCAGCATTTGATGTACAGGCCCTGGCACTCTCAGTGCACTTTACTAGGGACTTACTTGTAAACCAAATATGCCAATCATGGAAACACCAAACCATAACACAATTTACAGCAGGAGCACTTGCACTTTAACACTGAACAGCAGTGAGAAAGTCCGCAGAGACATAAACCATCAAAAACAGAATCAAAACCGGGATGTCAGAAAGCAAAAAGCCAGTGGAAACACGCCAAAAGCTGCCAGGTCTAACACATGTCCCCTCCAGCTGAAAGTAGGGAGAACTACCTACCCTCTTGGGAGTTCTCTTCACTAAGGCAGAAGAACCTGGACAGACCATCAGCGTTGGCGTGTTCTGTTCCAGGGCGGTGTTTCAGCCTAAAGTCCATTCCCAGTAGGGAGGTGGATCACCTCAGCAGTTTTGGGTTCTCACTCCTCATCTATATTAACCATCTGAGGGGCCTGCGGTCTGTCTGAACTCGGAAGTGAGTCCCAAAACAGGTAGGGTCTTAGCTTCTTCAGTGCCAACACCACAGCAAAAGCTTCTTTCTATGGCACTCCACCTCTGTTCCTGGGGGAGTAGTCTCCTGTTAAGGAAGACTACAGGCTGGTCTAGGCCCTCATCGTTCAGTTGGGAGAATACCGTTCCCACACCATGCTCTGAAGCATCAGTCTGCACTACGAATTCCTTGGAGAAGTCGGGTACCTTGAGCATGGGCGCCGTGCACATGGCTGCCTTCAGGGCATCAAATGCTTTCTGGCAGGTATGAGACCAGATCACTTTCCTGGGATGCTTCCTGGAAGTCAGCTGTGTCAAGGGGGCAACAATGGTGCCATAGCCCTTAACAAATCTCCTGTAGTAACCAGTGAGACGTAAAAAGGCTCTCACCTCTGTCAAGGTCTTGGGGGGCTCCCAAGCCAGAATGGTATCAATCTTGGGCTGTAGGGGCGCCACCTGGCCGCTTCCTACCTGGTGCTCCAAGTACACCACAGAGCGCTGCCCAATCTGGCACTTGCTAGCCTTGACCGTGAGGCCTGCCCTCTGCAGAGCCTTCACCACTTCCCAGAGGTGCTGCAGGTGTTCTTCCCAGCTGGAACTGAACACTGCAATGTCATCCGGGTAGGCAGCACTGAAATCCTCCAGTCCAGCCAACACCTGGTTGACTAACCTCTAAAAGGTGGCAGGGGCATTCTTCAACCCAAAGGGCATCACTCTAAACTGGTGGTGCCCCTCTGGGGTTGAAAATGCTGACCTCTCCTTGGACCCTTTGGTTAAGACAATCTGCCAGTACCCAGACGTCAAATCAAATGTGCTTATGAACTTGGAAGCTCCCAACCGATCAATGAGCTCGTCAGCTCTGGGTATGGGGTGCGCGCCAGTCTTGGTGACGGCATTGAGCCCACAGTAGTCCACACAGAACTGCAGTTCTGAAGTGGTACCGGGTGCAGCAGCCTTTGGGACCAAAACCACTGGGCTGGCCCAAGGACTGTTGGAGGGCTCTATCACCCCTAACACCAACATTTTAGAGACCTCCTCTTTGATGCTGGCCCTGACTCAGTCAGTCAACCTGTAAATCTTGTATTTTACAGGAGGGCTGTCACCTGTGCCCACGTCATGGGTACACCAGTGAGTAACACCTGGGGTCAGAGAGAACAGTGTGGTGAACTGTCCCAACAATTGGTGACAGTCACCCTGCTGCTCTGGGGTCAGTGTAGGGGAGAGGATCACACCTTCCACTGACCCATCGTGCTCCATGGTAGACAGGGGGTCAGGGAGAGGTTCACTCTCCTCTTCCACCCCATCATCTGTCGCCAAGAGCATGCTCACTTCGGACCTCTCAAAGTGAGGCTTGAGGTGGTTCACATGGAGGACCCTCAAAGGGTTCCTGGGAGTCTGCAAATTCACCAGGTAGGTGACATCACTTTTGCGCTCCACCACTTCAAAAGGCCCAGTCCACTTGTCCTGCAAGGCACAAGGCTCCACTGGGGCCATGACACACACTTTCTGGCCAGGCTGAAACTCTACCAGAGTGGCCTTCTGGTCATACCAGCGTTTCATCTCCTCCTGGCTTGCTTCCAGGTGTACCTGAGTGAGTTTCCTGAAGAGGGCAGTTTGGTTCCTGAAGGCCAGCATGTAGCTAAATACATCCTGGGGAGTTTTCCTGGGAGCTGTCTCCCAGCCTTCCTTGACCAAACTAAGAGGTCCTTTCACAGGGTACCTATACAGAAGCTCAAAGGAACTGAACCACAGAGACTTCTGTGGTACCTCCCTGTATGCAAAGAGAAGGCATGGCAGGAGGAGGTCCCACTTATGCCTCATGGGTTCTGTAGGCACTTGATCATGCCCGTCAAGGTTTAGTTGAACCTTTCCACCAAACCGTTACCTTGTGGGTGGTAAGGGGTGGTGAACTTGTAGGTTACATCACACTCCTTCCACAGGGATGGCATATACTTAGATATGAAATTGGTCCCACGGTCAGAAACCACCTCTCTGGGGAAACCCATGCGGGAATAGATCCCCATTAACACCTGGCCCACTACTGGCGCCATCGTTGTTCTGAGAGGGATTGCCTCCAGGTACTGGGTGGCATGGTCCACCAAGACCATGATGTACCTGTTGCCCATGGCTGTCTTGGGATCCAGTGGTCCCACAATGTCCATCCCAACCCTTTCAAAAGGGGTTCCAACAACTGGAAAAGGTTGGATAGGAGCTGTACACTTCCTCCCACTCTTACCACTTCACTGGCAAGTTTGCCAAGACCTGCAATGTCCATCTGACTGCCTTTGCATTTGGGGCCAAAAGAAGTGGGTGACAAGCCTGTCAAAGGTCTTGTCCCGCTTCAAATGTCATGCCAAAGGCACGTCGTGAGCCACACCCAGTAGGAAGGTCCTGAAGCGCTGGGGTACCACCAGCACACGGGCTGACCCATGCCCAGTGACCTTAGGCTCGCTGTACAGGAGACCATTCTCCCAGTAGATCCAGTGTGATCCCGACTGATCACCAGTTGCCTGGTTTGCAGCCTGCTGCCACAAACCTTCCAGAGAAGGGCACTCTTTCTTTGCAGAATTCTTCCCTGGTGGGACCACCTTCGTACTACCAATGGGTCGGCTCAGATAGGTCGCCCAGCTCAGCTACCTGCTCCCTTGTAGGGACGGGGTGTCCCCCTCAAGGTAGCCCCCTCCCAGATCGTGGGAACCTCAGGGGCGGGCTTTCCACATCTCTGCCCTTTCACTTGGCAGGGACCTGGGCCACTGTTTCAGGCTCCAGGTCCTCCTTATCACCCTTTCTGGCAGCCATGGACTGAGTGGTCATGCATTCCCACTCTGGCAACTCAAGCATCTACAAGTGTGACCTGAGCTCAACATCCTTCCACAAGGACTGCTCCATGTCGTTCCCTAGCAGACAATCTACAGGCATGGTAGAGCTCATAATCACCCTCAAGGGACCTGAGACCCCCCCCCACTCAAAGGGAACCTGCGCCACCATACACTGGTGCTCTGAGTTGTCTACAGCAACTACTTGGTGGAATGCCCCAGGGACTACTTGCTCCTCAGACACCAGGTGACACCGGACTGAGGTCACACTGGCTCCAGTATCTCTGAGAGCCTCTACCCTTTTCCCATTGATGGTCACCCAGACGCTGTATTTCTTAGTGTTAGCAGGCACCTGGCTTCCTGGGACCATCTCACTATCCCCTAGTGAGACGAGGGTCATTGCGTGATCCACACCACCCTGTGGGTACCCCTCCTCCCCAAGCGCTATGCTAACCAACACCTTGGTCTGCCCACCGGTGGGTGGCTGGTCCCTCTTGGGGTACTTGGGATCCCCCTTATGTGACCCACCTGCTTACAGGCAAAGCACGTCCGGTGGCTGGTCTCTGCAGGCTTTCCTGAAGTGACCACTTGTTTCTTATCTCTTGGGGGATGGGAACATTTACCGTGGGTATTAGTTTGGGGCCCTTTAGAGAACTCCTGTGCTTTACCCCTGTCCCCCCCCACTCTTCTGCTGGGGACCCTGCCCACCTCTGGCAGAGTCTCCCCCAAATGCTTCTTGGGACCCAGGTACTCACCCAGCAGTCCGCCTACATAGCAAGCTTCCTGCAGTCAGTCAGCTTACTATCAACCAGGAGCTGGCGCAGCTCTGCAAAACAAAGACTTGACAAGTTCTCCCATGCAATGAAATTGTAGAGCCCCTGAAAATCTGTCACATTACTGCCCTTCACCCAGCCATCCAGTGACCTGCAGAAAGAATCCACACATTCCAACCAAGTGTTTGCATCATTTTTCCTACTGGACCTACACTGATCCCTGTACTTGCCAGGAGTGAGTCCATACCTAGTGAAGAGAGTGTCCTTCATGTAGGGATAGGCGAGGTTCTGCCCCTTACCCAAAGCTATCAGATTATCCCTTGCTTCCTCTGGAAAGAGAGTCCACAACCCTGTCCCCCAATTCCTTTCAGGGACCCCATTCATGTGAATAGACGAATCATACCCTTGAAACCACCTTTGTATGTCATCCCACTTCTTGAATTCTTTGCCTACATTCTTGGGTATGTGCACAATTCTATCTGTCTGCACTGAAGAGTTGCTGCCACCATCAGTGCTGGATTTGCTCTTCAATTCCAGCTCCTTGAGCCCATGCTCATGGTCTAATACCATCCTCTGTGACTCCATCTTGAGCCTCTCAAGCTCTATCTCATGCCTCCTAGATTCCCTTCTGTCCTCCAGCTCCTCTGGGGACAAACCACTGCTACCTGGCCTGGAGTGACCCCCCTCCCAATAGCACACCTACCCTAGGGGTAGGCTCCTCTACCTCCCCACTAAGATCTCCAGACTGCCCACTGGCATGTCTGGCTGCTACCCAGGCCCTCAGCGCCTATTGTAGCTCCTCCTTCCTGGTGAGTCCTCTGACTTGGACCTTTAGGTTTTTACAAATAGCCTTCAACTCCTTGATGTTGTAGGTTTTCAACCTTTCCTCCTCAAAGGCCACCTCTAGGGTTGCAATTGATGATGCTGCTGTACCAGGCTTGATGCAGAAGGAAGTTTAAGTTCCAAAACAACAGGATCTCAAAAACAGACCAAAAAGAAACAGTATGTGGTATCTAATGGTCTGAGATATGGTAGTAGTACACACCAATCACTGTAAGTCAAGTGCAAACGCAAGTCCTATCCTCACCGCTGCCAACCAATGTTAGAAAGGGGTCTCTAGTTGGCAATGATTTGCATCTTTGTCCAAATAGGGACCCTTCTTCCTAGTCAGGGTAAGGGAGTTACACTTCTAAAATAACCCCTGCTCACCCCCTTGGTAGCTTGGCACGAGCAGTCAGACTTATCTCAGAGGCAGTGTGTAAAGCATTTGCACATAACCAACAGTAATATGGTGAAAACACTACAAATGGACACCACACCAGTTTAGAAAAATATCCAATATTTTTGTATATCCAAAACAAGACCAAAACGACAAAAATCCAACATAGAGTACTTTAAAAACATGCACTTTGCAAGCATACTTCACATTGCAAAAATAACTTGAAAACACAGTTCTTCCGAGTCGGTAGCTCGATCCCGGGATACCATGGTGCTGTAAACAACAGAATCCAACAGTTCCGTCTGACCGTGTTGGTCAGGGGCATCGACAGACTCATAAACAGTAGCTTTTGTGTTGCGGCCGACACGTTGGGGCGGGCCGGTCGTGGCAACCGTCGCGGTTGCGATGCGAAATGTAGTGGTGCTGCGCACGGTGCCCTCAAGTCGCGGTGCAGGCAGCGGCTCAGTGACGGTCGTCCAGGGGCGTTGGTGAGACCAGGGCTGAAGTGAGGAGTGAAGGCGGTGCTCGTTGCAGTGCTGACATATCACGGTGCAGGCGACAAAGCCAGTTGTGGGGAGCTGGCGTCGGTCGGTCGGTCCGGACTGCGGTGTGGAATGGGGCGGTGCGTCGTGAGACTTACAAGCGGTGCCCCCAATCCACCATGCAGTCACAGAAGTCACGGTCAGCATGCAGTGAAGCGAGGCAGTGCCGAGTGCGATGGGCACAGGGCACGGTGCAAGCAGAGGCTCGGTGGCGGCGGCGTCGGTCGTCGTCGTCAGTGAGACCAGGGCTGCAGTGCGAGATGCGGACGGTGCCCTCTGTGGTGCCATCATGACACAGAGGCAGGGATGGAGTCGGTGAAGGAGTCGGTTGCTTTTCCCTTCACTGTGGCAACTGAAACAACGGTTCCAGAAGCGGTACCTAGAGGATGGTGAAGTCTTGGCAGTCCCTGAGACTCCAGAACAGGAGGCAAGCTCTACTTCAAGCCTTTGAAGATACTCGGCACAAGTAAATAAAGTTCAGTCCTGTCCTTTCACTGCCCAAGGCAGAAGCAGCAACTGCAGGCCAACCCAACAAAGCAACAACACAGCAAAGGGGCAGTACTCCTCCTGGCAGTTCTTCCAGCTCTTCTTCTTGGCAGCTTCCTTGATTCCAGTGAGTTCTAAAGTTCTAGTGTTTGGGCCCCATATTTATACTCAGTTTCTCTTTGTTCTCCCAGGCAGATAGACTTTGGGCTCAGTCCAAACCAGTTCTGTCCTCTCTGGCCCAGCTTCCCAACAGGAGGTGGAGACAGCATTGTGTAAGGCAGACCAGGCCCATTCAGGTGCAAGGAAATCTCCTTCCACTACTCTAAATGCAGCCCAGGTCTATTCAGCCCAGCCCTGACTCATCCAGGAAAGGCAGGACACACCTCAACCCCCCAGTGGCTCTCTACAGTGAATGTACATCCCTAGCCCCTATCACTCCAAAGCCAGACAGTCAATCCACACAAACCAGCTGAGGCGAACAGGATGGCTAAGCAAGAAAATCCCTACTTTCTAAAAGCGGTATTTTCAAACACAGAACATAAAAATCATCTTTACTAAAAGATGCATTTTTACATTCTGAGTCCAGGCATACCAAACTCCATTTCCCTATCTTGTCCCAATGGGAAGATATGCTTATAAGATGTTAAAAGCAACATCCCATTCTATCCTATGGGACAGGTAGCCTTGCAGTGGTGAAAAACTAAATACACTGTAATTCACCACCAGGACATGTCACACACACCAGTACATGTCCTACCTTTAACATACACCGCACCCTGCCCACAGGGGTACCTTGGGCCTACCTTAGGGGTAACTTACATGTAAGAATAAAGGGAAGATTAGGGCCTGGAAAGTGGGTGCACTTGACTTTAACACTGAACAGCAGTAAGAAAGTGCGCAGACATAAAACCAGCAAAAACAGAGTCAAAACCGGGAGGTCAGAAAGCAAAAAGCCAGGGGATACATGCCAAAAGATTCCAGGTCTAACATTATACAATGCAGGTTCTGAATTGGTCCTGGAGAAAAATGTGAAAACATTCAGAAATAGTCCTTCCGCACCATGGTTTAAGAGAAATGAAACAGAAATGTCGCAGGCAGGAAAAAATCTGGAGATCTCAGTACAGGGAAGATTTAAAAGCTAGGTATAGAAGTAAAATTCAGGAGTATAAAAAACTCATTATTGAGGAAAAAACTAAATACTATACAGAGAAAATTAATAAACTGCAAATTCATCAAAAGAGCTTTTCAAAACTGTCCAGACATTAGTGTGCTCTAACCCACCAACTGGATCTCCCTATGGCCCGTCCTTTTGTGACAAACGGGAAACAGCTTTTACAGTGCTGTTTTGACAACGCAATGGCTTTACAACACGGTCGTTACAACGACCGCGTTGTTACCACGCAGTGCCATTACATCGCAAGTCATTTCAACGACTTGCTGTAGGGGGCGTGTAATACCAGGGAATGTGTTGGATTTTAAATCCAACACCTTCCCTGCTGTGGCGCAAACTGGAGTAGGAATAGTAATTAATACTATTCCTAAGTCCAGCGCGCCCCCTACAGCAAGTCGTTGAAACGACTTGCGATGTAACGGCACTGCGTGGTAACAACGCGGTCGTTGTAACGACCGCATTGTAAAGCCACGCGTTGAGAATGTATGCGATGTAACGTCATACATTCTTCATAAACTTGCAATATACTTTAAAGACAAAGTGGAAGCAGTTTATAGTGAATTTCATCTTACTAGATCCTTGCATGAACAAAGGGTCGAACCCTCTCTTCAAACACCTAAGAATGCCAAGCTCTGTAACTTTCCCCCTTTCACAGTAAATCAAGTGGCCAAGGTAATCATGTATACAAAGTCACGTGCCCCCTCAGACCCTGTTTCTACCAAGGTGATGCATGAAGTGGTCCACAAGATAGCTCCAGTAATTTCGACTTTATTTAATAACATTATTAAGGAGGGCTGCTTTCCTGTGGGGTGGAAAAAGCTTCAGTTTTGCCACTTCTGAACAAAACTACTCTTGATAATATGACGGAAAGCAATTACCGACCCATATCTCGATTACCTTTCCCTGCTAAGGTTATCGAGAAACATCCTAACAAAACCTTGTCAGAATACTTGGAGAACAACAATATTCTGAATGAGTCACAGTTCGGCTTCAGGTCAGGCCACACTACTGAGACTGCTTTAGTAGCAGTCTCAGAAGAGATTAGACTCATTATGGACAATGGTGGGAAGGCTGCAATGGTCCTTTTGGACCTTTCCGCAGCCTTCGATACTGTGAGCCAAATGGTCTTTCTGGAGCGGTGTTGTAAAGTTGTTATGATTGTTATTAGTTTTCTCATCTTTTGAATTGTTGATAAGGAGATGTATTGCAATTCACCAGACTTCAGGTTTGGATTGTTCCAACTCACAAGGTTCCCCTTTATCCTTCCTGTCAAGTTTCCCCCTCTTTTCCCTGTTGCTGTAGAATTTTCCTTATTGTTGTAAGCACTGCTGCTCAGTGAACGTTCTGATTGTGACAGTTGCTCTGACACTATGGGGACTCCAAAGATAGCTTGGAAGTACTCATTTGGAATGTAGCAGGGATAAGATTGATAATGGCCGACGAGCAGGGGTTAGAGTTATGTAAGTCTTTTGGAATAGTTTGTTTCCAAGAAACCTGGGATGTAGAAGGGACCTCCTTCATTGACGGGTTCACAGGATTCCGGTCTAATGCCGTAGCCTCCCTCCACTGAAGTGGGAAGGGGTGCATGGTTACATTGGTGAGCTTAGGGTTAGGTTGCGACATGGAGCTAGTATCCGCTGAATCAGGAATCATTATGGGCATTCTCCTAGCTTTCCCTCTCTAGGTTATGGTTTTGGTAATCAACATCTATACCTCACCCTCGTCAGAGGTATTGCTGGAAGTAGAGTTAAGAAAATTCTGAGAAGAGACCCTACTTGTTTGGTCTTTTTCGCCTATAATTTTTCTAGTAGGAGATTTTAACATACATCCGTGCTCCTTTTGCAGTACTAATAGGTGGGAGCAAGGCCAATGTGAGGATCCAGAGCAGGTTCATTTTAGTCACTCCTGTAAGGGAGATATTTTAAATCTTATGTTATCTGAATTTAATCTCATTAACCTTTTGGTGAAGGATTAATATGAGTCCCCTGGCTTAATTCCTACATTTAAGGCCAGAGGTATCAATTTTACCATAGATTTGATCTTTGTGTCTGCATGCATGACTCATTTTCTTATTAAAAACAGGACAGAGTGGAATATTATTAGTGATCATAATCCACTCAGCAGAGTTTGGCCGGTATGATTTTAGGGACAAGAGCACCCACACATATAAAGAAATTATTTTAACCAAGGAGCAAGGTCGGCGCTTCAGTTGGGGTAAGATAGTCCCAGAGGATTTTACGAAGAATTTAGTTCGAAGGTGTAGTTCTGATTTTGAAGTGTGCCTGCATTTAGAATTCCCTGACAAATCAATTGGGAACTCATTCACTAATATTTGTACAGAGGTTCAAACTGCCCTAACTGGGAAAAGCAAAAGGCTAGATAATTATGGTTCGACAAGAGCTGCACAAAGGCTTATAAAGATTTCAAGTTGACCCTTCAATACAAGCCAAGGTCGAAAGAAACATCATCATCAAAGAACTTTATTTCAATCACTATGGATCATAAAAGTATAGACAACCAACATCATACATATACATAAAAATACGAGTATATGTAACAATAAATATAGTTATAAATATATACAAAAAAGCGCCTTTAAAATGTGTCTTAAAAAACAGTATAAAACCACAATTTGATAAGCACAAGACCACTGGTAAACAGACATAATATCGAATTTTTAATATCGAATTGCCAAAATATCGAGTTGTAAATATAGAATGGACAGAATATCGAATTGCCAAAATATAGTGGTTAAGAATATCGAAATGCAGGTAAGAAATATCGATTGTCAAAATATCGACAGTCATAATATAGTTGTTAAAAATATCGATTTTTTTTATAGTGTTTTAAGTGTTAGTATATGTGTTAAAAGTATGTATTATTTTTGTAATGTATGTTTTAATTTTTTTAAAGTAATGAATTTTATGTTATTTCATTTTTGCGTAATTTAATTCTGTAGCGGGTTGTGGGTTTATAGGGGAATAGGGTGGGAAGTAATTTAATTATAGTAAATTAAATATTAATTTTTAGGAATTATTAATTATATTTAATTTAATTTTGCGTTTTAGTTCTGTAGCGGGTTGTGGGTTTATAGGGGAATAGGGTGGGAAGTAATTTAAATTTAATTAAGTAATTATTAAATTTTATTTATTGGTATTGATAAATAATTCATTGTTAATTAATTATTAATTGGTCATTAATTTTTACTAATTGGTAATTAATTTGTATTAATTGGTAATTAATTTTTAATAATTATTTAATTGATAATTATATTAATTGTATTAATTTATTATTCAGAGTGGGTTGTGGGTTTATAGGGGAATAGGGTGGGAAGTAATTTAATTGTAATTCAGTAATTATTTATTTTTATTTATTGGTATTAATTATTAATTTATTGTTAATTAATTCTTATTTGGTAAATAATTTTTATTAATTGGTAATTAATTTTTAAGAAATAATATTTATTGGTATTTAGAATTAATTATTAAATATTTTGTAATTGGTAAGTCATTTTAATTAATTTTTTATTGGTATTGATAATTATTTTATTTTTATTAAAATATTAAATCATTATTTTCCCTACTGTTGCACTCTTTGGAGTGGGAATAGTAATTTTTACCCCTACGCTATCCAACGCTTTCCCTACTGTTGCACTCACTGGAGTGGGAATAGTAATTTTTACCCCTACGCTATCCAACTCTTTCCCTAATGTTGAGACTCCTGAGACGGAAGCCGGGAGGATATCTGTTCGTTCTTGCCTATTTGCACAGCTTTAGCTTTTATTAAGCGCAGAGACTCCTGAGGCGGAACCCGGGAGAGTATTTTGCTTCGTTGCTTCATTTTTGCTATTTTGCACTGTTTGGTATTGTAGCGTGTAGCCCTTTTTAAAATTAACCTACAGGCTTCTATTTTATCCTTGTTTTTAAATAGAATTTGTTACTGCTATTGTTGCTCACCTGTCACTCGGAGTCCGCTGGTAGAAGTAAGCCGCCATTTTTGGTGGGGGGCTCCGGGTTAGCGTTTCAGTTACTTTTCTGTCATTATAAATGCCCGCACAAACGCGACCGCGCAGCATCAAATGTTGAGACTCCTGAGGCGGAAGCCGGGAGGATATCTGTTCGTTCTTGCCTATTTGCACAGCTTTAGCTTTTATTAAGCGCAGAGACTCCTGAGGCGGAAGCCGGGAGAGTATTTTGCTTCGTTTTTGCTATTTTGCACTGTTTGGTATCGTAGTGTGTAGCCCTTTTTAAAATTAACCTACAGGCTTCTATTTTATCCTTGTTTTTAAATAGAATTTGTTACTGCTATTGTTGCTCACCTGTCACTCGGAGTCCGCTGGTAGAAGTAAGCCGCCATTTTTGGTGGGGGGCTCCGGGTTAGCGTTTCAGTTACTTTTCTGTCATTATAAATGCCCGCACAAACGCGACCGAGCCCAGAGCCCTGGCATGCTGGCCGGAAGGAGGTAAACGGCTCAAATAATAATCGTCTGTCTTATTCCGCTGAATCATTACACCGGATAAGATCTCAAGACGAAGTGAATCATGTAATGGCCGTATGCTGCCCCTGGAGGTTCCCAACTGGGTTAGAGGGTGTGGTAGCCTGTCGGCACTGCCACTTTCAGGGGGATCTGGATCTGCCCAGCGTACGTGTCCCAGTTTCACGCCCAGATGCATTGGTCACGAGCATAGCCCCTAAAATACCAGGTTTAACGGCGATTCTATGTAATGTAAGATCATTAGCTAAGCATCCCATTGAAATATGGGACATGGTCACTACTCATTCTCCTGATATTTGTTTTTTTACAGAAACGTGGCTGAATTCTACGAACCATCCTATGGTAAATCTAGCCATTCCAGACAGCTACAAATTTTTACATTTGGACAGAGTAGGAAAATCGGGCGGTGGTATTGCCATTGCCTTTAGAAATTTCCTTAACGTTAGCTGGGTGTTGACCGTTAGCAATGAGGATATGGAACTGGGTATTTTTAAGATTATTATATCTCCAACAGACAGCTGGTATGGAGCACTGATATATCGTCCCCCAGGCTACAAGGCCAATTTTAGTGATCAATTGGCTGAATTAATAGCGACACATGTCCTTGCATCAAAAGAATTTCTCCTATTAGGGGATTTTAACTTTCATGAAGAGGACCTAAATAGTTTAGGAGTAAATAAACTCTTAGATAATTTAGGCCTGTTGGGCCTTACTCAAAGAGTTAAAGGTCCAACGCACCGGGCCGGACATACTCTCGACTTAATCTTTTCCAACATTGACCTCCTTACCTGCAATCCCCCTAGTCCCCAATTGTGGACAGATCATTTTTTAATCTTGTTCACAATTCAATTAACGAGTAAGGATGATGTAGCTGTATACCCTGGCCGAAAAAAGAGGTGCGCAGACCCTGGCACAACTTAACTACAGAAAATTTTTGTGAGGCTTTCCAATATAAATTATCTGAGAATAATCTGGATGTATCTAGACTGCTGGAGAGGTTCAACTCCGCTTTTTTGAGTGCATTAGATGAAGTAATTCCAAAAAGAAATTATGGCACTCTTCAGAGACGCCCGTCTGCCCCATGGTATACACCAGACTTAAAAAGTGGGAAATCGAAGTGCAAAACTTTAGAGAGAATTTGGCGGAGTAGCAAAGACCCCCAAGATAGACTACGATTTAAACAAGCCCTGACTAGCTATCACCAGAGTATAAAAACTGCTAGACAGATCTTTATTTCAAATCAAATTGAACATGCCAGTAATTCATCTAAAACCCTCTTCTCTATAGTAAAGGAGTTTGTGTCTCCACAAGTGTGCAGCCAAGTCCCAATGGAATCCCAAGAACTTTGTAATTCAATAGCTGTCCACTTTGAGGAGAAGATTAGAAAAATCTACGATAATTTCCCTACCACCTCTCAAATAAAACCAGAGCAAGAGCACAGGGAAGAGGAGCCAGAAGCAGAAGTATCCAGTACCCTTAAATGTTTCGAACTGATTACATTAGAGGAGGTCCTCCACTCTTTGGCTTCTGCTAAATCGGGGTCACCGGAGGACCTCTGTCGGCCTAAGACAATGGCTTTGCTGGCCCCCTGTTGTGCACCTGAGATTTTACAAATGTATAACTGCTCGATACAATCGGGATGTTTCCCCAGGGCCTGGAAGGAAGCATTTGTTCGGCCAATATTGAAGAAACCGACGGCAGATCCGCTGGTCCTTAGTAACTATCGCCCCATCTCTCTGCTTCCCCTGTTGGGTAAGCAATTGGAAAGTCTAATAAATAAGCAGTTAGGGTGCTATCTAGAATCTAATAATATTCTGGACCCCTCACAATCAGGTTTTCGATCAGGTTTCAGTACAGAGACCGCTCTTCTGGCCGTGACTGATTCCCTAAGAATGGAAGTGGATTCTGGAGGATCAATAGTTCTGATCCTATTAGACTTGTCTGCGGCGTTTGATACCATCTCGCATTCAAAGCTCGTGGACCGACTTCTGGCCTGTGGAATCCAGGGTACAGCCTTAAAATGGCTGCAACAGTTTTTATCTGACAGATACCAAACCATCACTTTGGGCTCTTACCGATCAGAAAAAATGCATTTGGATAAGGGGGTTCCTCAGGGGTCTTGTCTGAGTCCCACGCTGTTCAACGTTTATATGGCCCCACTGGCAAGAATAGTTGAACAGTTTGGATTTGAGATAATATCATATGCTGATGATACTCAGCTTATGTTTAAAATTGGCCCTAACCTTGAGACAGAGAAAACTCGCTTTGCTACAGGAATGCTTGCAATATCTAGCTGGATGACGGATAATTGCCTCCAACTGAACCCCGGAAAGACTGAGATTATGTTAATGGGGAAAGCCTCATCCATTTGGGCGGATGACTGGTGGCCCACCAAATTGGGAGAGGTCCCCGTTCCCAGAAAAATTGTGAAAAATCTTGGGATAAAATTGGACCAATCACTAACAATGAAGGATCATATAAATGCCACCATTAGCTCTTGTTATCATGCCCTGCGCCTTTTGCGTAGGATCTTTCCTTATCTACCTATGAATTCTCGTAAAACTCTTGTTCAAGCTATGGTGATTGGCAAAATGGATTATGGAAATGCCCTACTGGCAGAGGCGGATGAGTCCTCGCTAGCCAAATTGCAAGTGATCCAGAACACGGCTGCAAGGTTAATTTTGAATCGCCCTTCAGGCTCCTCGTCCGGTCCTCTGCTGAGAGAACTACATTGGTTACCAGTAAAGAAGCGATCCGTTTTTAAAATCTGTTGCCTCACGTATAATGCTCTTAGAGGCAAAGGGCCCAGGTACTTGCAGAGGAAACTATTAAAATATGTTCCCAGCCGAACTCTTAGATCTAGTTCACTCGGCCTCTTACAGGTGCCCCGAATACGCCTTAAGCGTACGGGGGAAAGCTTCTCCTACCTTGCTCCTAAATACTGGAACAAGCTGCCTCAGGCTCTTCGTGAGTCCCCTTTTATAGCACCTTCAGAAAAAAACTTAAAGCCTTTTTGTTTTAGGACTCCAGGCAGTCCCTCTGGTATGTCTCAACACAAGCGCCGAGATGCCCCCGGGTGAGTTGTGCGCTATAAAAGTGGTTTTAACATAACATAACATAACACTCTCTGGAGTGGGAACAGTAATTTATACCCCTACGCTATCCAACGCTTTCCCTACTGTTGCACTCTCTGGAGTGGGAATAGTAATTTTACCCCTACGCTATCCAACGCTTTCCCTACTGTTGCACTCTCTGGAGTGGGAATAGTAATTTTTACCCTCCCGCTATCCAACGCTTTCCCTACTGTTGCACTCACTGGAGTGGGAATAGTAATTTTTACCCTCCCGCTATCCAACGCTTTCCCTACTGTTGCACTCTCTGGAGTGGGAATAGTAATTTTTACCCTCCCGCTATCCAACGTTTTCCCTACTGTTGCACTCTCTGGAGTGGGAATAGTAATTTTTACCCCTACGCTATCCAACGTTTTCCCTACTGTTGCACTCTCTGGAGTGGGAATAGTAATTTTTACCCTCCCGCTATCCAACGCTTTCCCTACTGTTGCACTCACTGGAGTGGGAATAGTAATTTTTACCCTCCCGCTATCCAATGCTTTCCCTACTGTTGCACTCACTGGAGTGGTAATAGTAAATTTTACCCTCCTGCTATCCTACGCTAAAAATATTGAATATTTTTTATAAATATTACGTTAATATATATATGTATTAAAAAATAAAAATGTATGTTTATTTTTTTTAACCTACATTAATTATTTATTAATTTTAAAGTTATTTAAGTATTTTTAAGTATGTTTTAGTTAATTATATATATTATTTCATTAATTTTACATTACTTTTAAGATATTTAAAAAATTCGATATTTTGACTAACTATATTTTTTACAACTATATTTTGGATTCGATATTTTTGTACTTACCTGTTTGTAGATAGGGATTCGATATTTTGGCATTCTATATTTTTACTTCGATATTGTTGTAGGTCGATATTCTTGTAATCGATATTCTGTCAGTGATCCAGACCACTAACTATAATGCATAAGAAAGACAGCGGCAAAAATTAAGGCCTACAGCAATATTGCACATCCAACCTCAATACATTATAGGCCTTGGATAATTCATTTCTTAAATTAAAAACTGACGGTGCATGTTTCAAACACTTTATCCAGAATGCCATTAAAAACGTAGCCAGGCAAAAAACACGACCCTGCTGGTATCAGACTGCAGTAATCTAAGGGGTATATTCACAAGAACGTGCGCTAAACATCTCCAAAAAATGTTAACGCAACTTCACACATCGCATTCTATCGCGGGAAAATAACCCCGTGTTAACGTAGAATTCACAACACGGCGGTACCATGCGATAGTCTCCCAAAAACGTGGACAATGTCCGCGATACAACAACTGCGACGGTGATAAAAACCCAAACCCCAACGCAAAAAAACATGCGATGGGCCAAACCGCGATGAGGAAATCAGCGATAAGCAGCGCCAGGCCTGCAATACACACACGGCAGGCGGGAAAATCACTACAAAAGTAGAAAAAACACACAAACACAAAATAACCAACACCGAAGCACCATGGAGGCATCCGGAACAGGCGCAGAGGATCAGTGGAACCGCACAAGCACCCCGGACGACCAGCCTGGGACCTCGGGGACAAGGAAGGGCAAGGACAAGAAGAAGAGGAAGAGGCGGTTCGGTCCGCAGGAGAATAGGATCCTGGTCACGGAGGTGATGGAACACCATCAAGAACTGTTCATCACCTCCAACGTGTCATTGGGCACCAAAAATGGAATATGGCGGTCCATCGTGGACAAGGTGAATGCCGTCAGAGAGCACAAGAGGTCAATGGACGAGGTCAAGAGGCGATGAATTGACATCAAGCGCAAAACCAAGGAGAAACTCGCAGGCAACCAGAAGGCAGCAATGCAGACTGGAGGTGGGAGCCCAGCACCACAGCTGGAGCTGGATGTCTTGTGGAGACCGTGGCAGGAGTCGGGGGAGCGGACACTGCTCGACATGACACAACACAACAGCAACAGGGTGAGTAACCACCAGGTACTGGGGGGATGGGGGGAGATGGCCACAATGGCACACATGCACAATCAAGCAGAGCACAGTGCACACCCACAATGACTCTGGATCATGGCCCTGATCTACAGACTGTCCCAATGTACATTGCCATGCTGTCTGAATGTGAACATGTACCATGTGGCTACATACATGTGGACACATTGTAATACAGCATCTCCCCTTCACATTGCAGAGGCACCGTCAACACCTCCTGCAGAGCAGCCCCAGCTACTCTTCACTGATGACGAGGAGGACACCCCCAGCATCGACACCGAAGCCCTCCAAGACATCATTGAACTCATCCGCCAATCACCTCCAGGATCAGGGCAGCCCAGCTGCATCGAGGAGACCCCACCCACTCCACAAAGCACCCAGCAGGAGGCACCCACAACCCCGGCTGTCTCCCAGGACCCCCACGAACAACACTTGGCCTTCCAATGCTGTGTGTTGGAGGGCCAGAGGGAGATGGCTGAGCAGGTGCGGGTGGGGTTCTACCTCATGGCTACCAAACTTGACGCCATCCATGGGTGTCTAAGTCCCATCAGGGACCACCTCCAGTCCCTAACGGACACCCACAGGCTGCTCCATGGTCTCCAACGAGCCCTGGCTGACATCGCTGGAGTCATGACTCAGAGACAAGAACACCTGTCCGCTCAGAGTGGCTCCAGCGATCTCAGCCGTGAGCTGGCACACATGCGGAGGCTCATGGAGGACATGGTGCGGATGGAGGCGGAAAGGATGGCAGCCACCGCTGCACATCAGCAAAATGTAGCTGGGATCTACCATGCCCTGCAGATCCTCATCATGGCATTGCTGCCACAAGGCGTGGCGCAGATGAATGCTGCTGCTCCTACACCATCCACATCTCTGCCCCCTGGTGTGTCAGTGCGTCACAGTGCGGCAGACATTTCCACTCCGGCACCTGATGTGTCACTGCCACACAGTGCGGCTGACAATCCACCTCCAGCCCCTGATGTGTCAGTGGCACACAGTGCCGCAGCCGGAACTGCACCACCCACAGGTGAGGCAGAGCACACATCCGAGGACGTGGATGGGATTGAGATCAGAAGGAGGCACTAGCATTCATTTCCGCCACTTGGCTTGTTGCTGCCGCACATGGCCCCATCACCTTCCACTGACCCCCGATACACTCTGCTGCACTCACCGTGGACCGCGACATAAACTGCCATATCCTGTTTGGTGACCAATGACACGGCGACCAGACTGCGGACTGTACTCTTCCTCTTCCGCTGTACTTGTCATTCCCCGATGGACTCTGGCTGGCCCTCCACGGGCCCATATTGTGAAGTGGGGTTGGCATGGCCCTGTACTGCTCCAGCTGCAAAACTCCACTGGATGTGCATTAAACATTCAGAAACGCACTGCTGTGTCATGTCTTTCATCATTCAAGTATGAATGTGTGGATGAATGTAGGGTCAGTGATTCCCCCTAACGTCAATGATGCTCATCTAGTGGGATTCCAGTCACAGTGTGCTACATTGCCGATTGCGTTCCGGGTGCCGTAGACACTACAACAGGGACACACTCATTAGTCACTTCCTTGTCCGGACATGGACTGAACCACGCCCAGAGTCCCCGAGTCATTTTTGCAAGCCCTGCGATGGTCCGGCGTATGCCAGGCCAGACCACTCCGCTTACGCTCCGAGGGGGGGCCACATAGCTACATGTTGCAGGTTTACACGCTAGTGGTCTGCAGGTCACTGGTCTAGTTGTCAGCATGTCACGGCCACTCCCTGAGGGCAGGTTTGCACACACACCACACCCATCCGGCACAGGCGTCACAGGCCATGTGACCCCGCCAATATAAGGGGCCGACAACGTCACATTCCCCACTGCCGGAGGTGACTAGATGACGGACGTTCCACGGTTCTCAATCATAAAGGGCCCATGAGTTGTTGCGCACAGGGTTAGTCGCACCCAAAGCCATGCGGCCGTCACGGGCCTACCACCACGTGGCGCTGACTGGGGTTGCACAGGGTTAGTAGCACCCGAAGCCTTGCGGCCGTCATGGGCCTACCACCATGTGGCGCTGACTGGGGTTGCACAGGGTTAGTGGCACCCGAAGCCTTGCGGCCATCACGGGCCTACCACCACGTGGCGCTGACTGGGGTTGCACAGGGTTAGTGGCACTGAAATTGCTGAGCGAGTGTGCAGCCTGCGATGATGACGTGTGCACTGATGTGGTCTCTGCCATTGATGCCTCAGGACTCAGCGTCATGTGTGGGACCTGCTGGGCCGCGGTGCGAGTCCGCATGATGTGGAGCATGCCATGGTGGCGGGACCGGGGCCTGGAGCTTGCACTGGCACGTGGTGTGCCCACTGGTGGACCCACCGTTGGCGGCAGGTGAGCAGTGGGGCCTTGGTGCGCAAGGGCGGACAGCCAGCGCTGGCCGGCGGGAGGGGGTAAGGTGCGGCTGCATGTGTGCGCAGGGACGGACAGGCATTGTTGCCATGTGCAGTGAGATGGACGCTGCCATGATTGACTGTGGCCTCGATTACAGATTGCAGACCTGGTGGCTTGCAGTGTATACCGGCACGTGGTTGGAGACACACCGGTGGCAGCAGGTGAGCAGTGGTGCCTGGGTGCGCGGGCAGGCAGTGTCCCTTCCTCTCTCTCTCTCTCTCTCTCTCCCTTCCTTTCCTTCTCTCTCTCTCTCTCTCTCTCTCCCTTCCTTTCCTTCTCTCTCTCTCTCTCTCTCTCTCTCCCTTCCTTTCCTTCTCTCTCCCTCTCTCTCTCCCTTCCTTTCCTTCTCTCTCTCTCCCTTCCTTTCCTTCTCTCTCTCTCTCTCCCTTCCTTTCCTTCTCTCTCTCTCTCTCCCTTCCTTTCCTTCTCTCTCTCTCTCTCTCTCCCTTTCTTTCTCTCTCTGCCTTTCTTTCATTCTCTGTTTCTCTGTGTCTCACTCCTTTGATGTGCGCATGACACACATTCTGATTTTGTGCCTTATTTTCCAGGCTGTGACATCAAGATTGTCCCGGACGGACCCAACAGGAGTCTTCCGCATTGGTGTTTTGTGTTGTATTTCAATAAAGTTTTTGGTTGTTACTTCAATGATGAGTGACTGTTTCTCGTTCTTCTGACCACACATGTGTGTTTCTTTTTGTCATTGTGCGACATCATGCGCTTTTTGTGGCTCTTGTGTCGTGCAAGGTATGTGTTTGTCCGGGGGTGGGGTCTGGGGGGGGCCTGGGAGTGGTGGCGGTGGGTGTTGTGGCCCTCTTGGTTCTCCGAGCTGCATGATCATTGGCTCCATGGCATCTGTGGGTCTTCCGATGTGGCTCTGGGCTGGGCTCCCTTTCGTACTGCAGGTAGTCGTCCTGCTTAACACCAGCAGAAGGCAGGTGTTAAATCCCTGCAGCTACCGCGGCTTATCGCCTGTTTTTGGTTCGCATTGCAGATCTGGCAGTTCGTTGTGAAAGTGGTGTAGTGGTGTTTTCGTGTGTTTTTGCACGGGAACGCCTACTCTGCATCTCATTAGGGTTAGTTGGTGGTGTCACCCGTGGGGGTAAAATTTGCGGCAGTTGTCGCGGGAATATTGGCGATGTCTGCAGTTTGCACACGCTTGTGAATGGGGCATTAAATCTATCTCCACTTTTGATGCGTTAAGGTGGCGATAACTCGACGATAAGTCCTTGTGAATATGCCCCTAAACGTTTCCTGGTATTCACTACTACCCACGTTTTTCCAAAGGGGAACAATCCATTTTGCACACAGTTGTTTGCAAAGGGGGCAGAAGAATGAAACATGAATAGGGGATTCGGGACCCCCACTTGGCAAGCTACACACAGATCATCGTTTGTACCACTATCCTGTTGCCATTTGCTGATAAATGAATTTAAGGTAAAGTACCATACGTAAACTGAAGGTAGAGTTTCCTAGCTAAGGGAGGAACAATTTCATTGATGTTACTTTCATAGAGATCCACTGGTTTGTGATCAGTAAAGGCCATTATCAATTGCAACACTCTCCCAAAAAATTGCTTTTATGCTGGCTTTGTCAATTGAACACATGCTCTCTGGTGAGACCCAGCATTTATCCAAATTTAACCTTAGAAGTAGTGTCTTAATAGTACAAAACCAAGGTATTTTCCATGCACACTGTGGTACCAAAAGGTCTTTAATACCCTCCAGATAAGACTCTAGGGCGGGTGTTGTCCATAGCCTATACAGTAGATGAGCATTCTACACTCAATCTTATGGGCAATTTTCTTTTGGGCCAAATATAAATATTGTGGAGTCAGTGGTGTACTGGCTGGAAGATTCAATAGAGTTCTTATGAACTTATGCTCCACTGTGGGGAGGCTCTGGGTTTGTGAACAACCCCAGAGCACTGCTCCATATAAAACTGCCCCTATTGCCTTCATATTGTAGATTTCTAACGCGGGAGCCACCCTTTTAGATGAAATTTTCCTGTGTATTTTCCCTATGTATGCAGTGTGTTGAACTAGGGACAACTGTGCTTTTTCCACCTGTGGTGCCCGACATTAATTCTTTGTGAGTTTAATACCCAGGTACTCAAAATTTGGCACCACATCTAGGGGAGTGTCACGGACTAACATCCTCCTCTTATAAAGAGTTGACTTCTGTCTAGTAAAAATCATGCATGTGGTCTTGGAGCTGTTAAGCTCCAGGTCCCGCTCAACACAAAACATTTGAAAGGAGTTCAGAAACTGTTGCAAACCCTGCTGTGACTTAGATATTAGCAGATTGTAGTCCACAAAATGGAGTGCAGGGACCCTCCGCTCTCCTATCTTAGGTGCAACTCAGCCGTTCCTGTCTAAAGAGTCGATTACACCATTAATACATGACGTAAAGAGAGTAAGCGCCAAGACGCACCCATGCCTGACCCCCTGGTCAATATGGGTAGGGTCAGTCAGGGCCCCATCCTCCCCCCACCTCGCCTGGGTAAGGGTGTCAGCATGTAGCCTCACTAAGATGTCAAACAAGGGGGTGGGTACCCCCATCTCCTCGAGCATCCTCCATAACTTGGCTCTGGGAACCATCTCAAAAGCTGAGCGAAGATCGACAAAGGCAACATAAAGTTTGCCCTTGCCGATAATCACCTTCACCCAATAAAAGCAAACAAAGCGAAAAATCGGATCTACAGTACTCTAATTCGATCTAAAAACCCGCCTGCCAGTCTGTAGGCAGACTCTCATTGCTTATCCAGTCTTGGATATGGGCCAGAACCTGTTTTCTTTACCAAAGTTTTTTGTAAAGAATCGATCAGACTTATGGGCCTGTAGTTGCCCAGATTTGCCCGGTCTCCCTTTTTCTAAATAGTAATGATTTCAGCTAATTTCCAAGAAGGGGGAATCTCCATACCAGGTAGGATTGTGTTGGAAAGCAGGTTGATATATGAACCCCAAATTTTCGGATTTTCCCTATATAGATCATTAGGCAGACTATCTGTGCCTGTAGAATGGCCAGGGATACAAGAATTGATGGATGTTAGAGTTTTATTTAATGAAAATGTCAAACTATTAGGGTATGAGATGGAACTAGTTTAGGGAGCCATAACATCACCCTTGGCAGTGTCACACTTTGTAGCGTAAAGTTGTCCAAAATGTACCATCCATTCTTGGGGTTGAATACAGAAATCAAGTGTGGGTTTGCGACCATTTAGGCAGACCACAACTGTCTTCCAAAAAGACTTATTGTCCTTATTGGAGAGTGCTTCATGCAGGTTTGACCATACTAAACTCTCCCATTCCCATTTTGCTTTGTTTAGTACTTGCCGATTGCAGGACCTACTTTTAGTTATTTCTGGTTATTTTGACTTAATTGCCACAATAAGCTCACTCTTGACTGATCTACATTCCCAATTATACCAGTTATCAGGATTTGAAAGAAGCAGTAAGGGTGGCCAGAAGGTTGTGTTGGAACATAGGAACCAGAAGAATGCCCTCAAAAGAGAAGTGTTGGAAGAGCTAAAGGAGGCCTGTAGTTCCAGAGATAGCTCGGCCTTCTGGAAAGTTGTGAACCAGCCACTCTTCAATGAGGTAGAAGCACCAGACATGGGCCAAACTATTCCAGTCCAGAACTGGAATACCCACTTTGAACATATCTATGCAATTAATAGCCAACCTACCCCCATTGCACTTTTTGAAAGGGAGTTAAAACTACACTTTGATTTGGCTGAGATGAGGGAAGGAATTGTGGGCCTTACATCAGGGAAAGCGCCGGGCACAGACGGCTTTCCTGGGGACATTTTAAATCATGTGTTGACCTCTGGCCCCATTAATTACTCTACATCTAAATGTGGTAATGCGAGGCAAGATTCCTATATCTTGGAAGCAATCAGTTACTGCCCCAATTTTTAAAAAAGGGAACCAAGCAGACCGTGCGTACTATCGACCCTTTTCTTTGATAGACGCAGAAGTGAAGGTTCTTGGTAGGGTCCCTCTAATCGGTTAATTCAATGGGCAGATAGCAAGGAAATCTTGTCTGAAATTCAATACAATTTTAGAACATGACGAGGTACTGTGGAACAGAATATGAACCCTATTTATTAATTGCCAAATACACTGTAGCAAGAAGGAAAAGCATTAATTTGGCCTCCATGGACCTCAGCACAGAGTTTGACACAGTGGATAGATCAAAACTGTGGGCTGTGCTGAGGGACATTGGGGTGGATGATGCTCTCGTAGCTTTCCTGCACGATTTATGCATGGGACTTTAAGCCTCTGATAAGTAAGGGCCAAATGGAGAATGCACCATGCACTTTCAATTAGGGAGGGGGTCCGGCAGGGCTGCATATTGGCTCCTATGCTTTTTATCCTCTATATCAATTGGCAAGAGCAGCTTTCAGGATGCCATTATAAAGAAGTTCTGAAGGTAGGACATAGATTGGCCCCAGCATTACTGTGCATGGACAATTCTGTCCTTATAGCACATACAGCAAATGGACTGCAGCTTTTGTTAGATCTATTTTATGATTTAATGGAAAATTTGGGACTGAAAACTAATTATGCTAAATCATACACGATGACGCTAGGCCCGAAAATGTTAAAAGCGAAACATATTTAATTAAGGACCACCATATTGCCAAAGTGGATACATTTTGCTACTTGGGCATTTTGCTGGACTGTAAAATTAATTTATTTTTTATTTTATTTTTAAGAGTTTTATATAGCGCTGGCTAGACCCGGAGGTATCAGAGCGCTTTACATGAGGATGGTTGCGTTACAAGTTACAAATTACATCCGTTACAAGAGTATAGTAAGAACACAGGAAAAAGAACAAAGTTAACAGTAGTTCGTCGAAGGGAGGGGGCGGAGGGAGACAAAAGGGGAGACGAGGAGAACTATGCCTAATGTTCGGCTGGGTAGGTGATGGTCAAGGGGTGAACCAGGGCCGATCTCCTCTATAGCTGTCAAGCAGCTCCACCGGGCATCAGCCATGTTGCTCAGGTTTCCACAGTAGGGAATAACAAAGATAACAGATTTGCATGGTTACATTAGTTACAGTTGCATAATCAACCATAGGGGATCAGGACCCCAGTAGAGGAAGAAGGGAAGGGAGGGAGAAAAAAAGAACAGGGGGCAGGGAAGCAGATCAGTTCTGGTAGACCGGCAGTGGAAGAAAAGTGTCTTATGGAGGCCCAAAAGTTAGAGCAAGCGGGACCAGAACCCAGGTGGGCCAACGTAGATACTCGGGCCAATGCCAATAAACAAACACCGCGCAGAGTCATCTCGGCATCTAATATGAGATTGTTTGAAAAATGGGTCCCAGGGGAAATCCATAAGATGCAGAGTCCAGGTGACATAGTTAAGGGAGGTTGAGGGTAGAGGACGGCGACTAATGAGTCTTTCAGCAGCTCCGGTGTAGCTCACAGATGATCGCATCACTCATCAAATACTCAGAGTTCCAAAACACAGGCACCATCCTAAGGTCAGGTTCAGCGAGGTCCCCTTATTCCGGTGACCCCATGCCTACTGTAGGAAGTCCCGAGGAAGGGGTGGAGCTCTCTCCCCCCCCCCCCGAGCTTCGGGTGGGCGCATGCAGGGACTCTCCCCCTCTACCAGTCAGCAGTCCCCTGCAGGCTGTTTCCCCCTATCCAGGGTGTCTCTCCCGCCTTGAGAATGTTCATGACAGGAATTAAATCCCTGCAGTGCCTAGTAGGTTCGACTACCAAGCAGAGCCTCTGTGGTTGTGTGGGCTGCTTGATGAAATCACATGTTCAATCTTTTAATAGGGTTACTCACAGGGTTCCCCTCACAGTATTGATGCTTTTTCTAGGTGCCTAGGATATAGCCACATTAAGCGTATATTACACCTTTACAAAGTGAAATGTGTTCTAGCCATGTCATTTGGGGCGGAGATCTGGGGATACAAGCCATGTCTCCCAATACAAGTCAAAGAAAATAAATTCTCGAGGAGCATATTGAGGATCCCCCAGTGTGTACCTACAGAGATTGTGCACGACGAATTGGGTGCCGGCTTTATTGCGTACTATGTAAGAATTCACCCCATACTCGTGGTTTTCAGTCTGGCTAAAAAGCAATCTAGAGTTTAATCGGAAGATCTTAAGAGACTGTTTGGGCCTGGATCAATGTCATCACATACCGTTACTGAATTATATAAAAACCATTTTGGGAGAATTGGGCAAATCTCAACTTTTCGGCGACCCAGGGCTGATCTCCAAATCAGACATTGCTTCGGTAAAGGGTACTTTTTGGAATACATGCAAGAGCAAAGGGCCAAATGTTCACTGTCCAAAAGTCTGTGCACCCATTATGCTATGGTGAAATCTCTGAGTCAGATAGAACTGCATCTAATGCTTGACATGCCGGTTTTTCACTGAAGACTTTTAAAGTTTTTCTGTTTGAACTTGTTTCCACAACTATTAGTAGGGTGTCACAAACCCTTGGATCACCGTCCTGTACATGTGATTTGGCCACTTCATTATGCACTTTACACATCACTTTTATTTACCCAAATGGGACAGCTTACGACACAAGTACATTCGTCCCCTTCTTCTGCCTCTCAAGGTTAAACAAGCAAAACCAGCATAATTTTATTTGCAATTTTTAGAACTTTTTTATGTATGTTACTTTTTATCGTGGCTTTTAGCAGGTGTGTTTCATTCTCATTCATGTTTGCATTTTAACAACTGGAACTGATTTTAAATGATGATACTGAATTGTTTTTACTGTACTTTTATGGTTTGCTATGTCAAATCGAATAAAGCTATTTTGACTTCACTTGCCTTTGACTTGACTCTAACAGTTGCTCTGACTGAAGAGTTGATGGTGTGATAATAAACCTACTCATTCTTATTCCGCCTTCATGATTTATTAAACAAGCGGTTAGTAGAAATTGGGATTACCAGATCTGCTTTCAACATTCCTTCTTCATTTCTAGGAGATCGTGAGCAAAGGGTGGCCCTTGGGGAGTTTAACTCAAAATCTTTTACTCTGCCTTGCGGAGTCCCCCAGGGGTCATCTCTCAGTCCTACGCTATTTAATATTTATGTGGCTCCTTTTGGCTTCGCCACTATAGCATATGCTGATGCTGATAACATCCAGATCGTGGTGTCAATCTCCAGCAATGTGGAAGAAGTTGCATATCATTTCAATAATTGCATGCAGAACATTGTAAATTGAATGAGAGGAAACGCTTAAAGTTAAACTCCCAAAAACCAGAAGTTCTTCTTTTGGGAAAAATTTTACCTTTTGGAACCGATCCTGATGGCCTCAATCTCTTCATCCGCCCCCTACCAGTTTTGAAAGTAAAAAATCTAGGGCTTGTATTTAATGCTGAGTTGTTATTTGTGGAACAGATTAACAAATTGGCATCTTTGTGTTTTTTCATTATAAGAATGCAAAGGAAGGTGTTACCTTTTATCCCTCCCAATTTGTAAAAAGTCAGCGGTCATCTCCCTAATCATATCTAGGCTTGATTACTGAAATGCCCTTTATTTGGACATTGAACAGAGACCACTAAAGAAGCTTCAGATGTTGCAGAATACAGCCTGCCACTTGCTTGAGAAAATTCCTAAATTTAAGTCCGTAATGGCTGCACTGGTGGAGCTCTATTGACTCCCTGTCAGGAAAAGGATCGCCTTCAAGGCGTTATGCTTGGCATATAAAGCATTGCATGGAACTGGACAAGAGTATCTTAAAAGCAAATTTAAATGGTACTTTCTAAAAAGATTGCTACAATCAGTCACTTCAAGATCAGTGTCCACTCCTAGAATTAAGAAAGTGGCATAGGGGCAGTCGTAGTTTTGTACATTCCACTGCAACCTTAGGAATGGTTTGCTCTTTCCTCTTAAAAGTCAGGTTAACTCTCTTTGCTTTCGCAAGCAGCTAAAAACTTGCCTGTTTTTTGCATCCATATAGCTATCACTATTTTAGTGTTATAGATCAGGCTGGATGTAGGTCGTAGGACGTAGTATTGTGCCAGCACCAAGATGCCTGATGGCAATTGCGTGCTTTAGAAAATTTTAAATCAAATCAAATCAGGAGTTCATTTTTATTAATATTTTGTTTATAGCAAAATGTAGTTCACTTTTTATATTTCTTGTGTGCACGCGCTGCTTTCAGCAATGGCAGCATGATATGTTGTTTGATGGCCATAGTATTTTTATTTTAAGAGTTTAAAGTGCAGCTTTCAATTTTTCTGAGAGGGAGTCTGTAGGGAAGTGTCCCTTTTGTATGGCCACCCCCCCCCCCACTTTTTGCTCAAAATCCTGATGGTTATGACTCTGATGGTGCATTGGAGTCTGCTGCCCAGATCCCAGTGCCTGTGCGCTATCCCAAAACTGTTAGGTTTGACTTGGTAATCCCAAATTGGCAAAGACTTTACCCCTTATAAGTCCCTAGTATATGGTACCAGGGGTACCTAGCCCATAGATGTTAAAGGTGTCCCCAGGGTTTTGTGCCACCTTGGGTGACCCAAGCAAACTACTGATAGCAGGCCTGCCATTGCAGACTGCAGGAGTAGTGCAAACTGCTTGAACTCAACTGTGCCCTCACCATGTCATATATGTCAGGCCACCCAAGGAAGTCCTCCTCAGCCCAGGAGACAGGGTGCAGCCTACTAAAGGTAAGGACATATAAGTGCAAGCCTATATGTCCCTATAAGGGTGTTTTTCCATTGGAAACTACAATAAGTGTTAGCGGTCCATAGGATAGCAATGGCTGCCATGTTTGGTATCGAACAACTTGCCTTCTCACCCCTGACATGAATTCCGTGCCCTGGGTGACATAGCATGCACCCAGGTGGCTACCTTGGAGGTTGCCCCAGCTTCTCTGGGCTCTGGCTGGCAAGCCCACGTTTCCCACTCCTGCTGCCACCAAGATAGGATTCTGACCTCCTGTCAGGCAGTGTGACCATTCCCAGGAGTCAGGAACAAAGGTTTGGGCAGGAAGGAGATCACACCTCCCTCCTCCCAAGAATTAGGGCTGACTCCCAGTGGAGGAAACAGCCCTCCCCATGTCCCAGGCACATTTGCAGCCTGGCAGGCGGGAAAATAGATATGCAAGAAAGTGTATACCCCCAGAAGGCTAGCCACACCTACAGGGTGAGCAGCCTGGTCTGTGCAACAAAATTTGATTTCTGCCATCTTTAGGAGTGGCAGAATAGAGGGTTCTGGTTAGAAGAGGTGACTTACACCCCCGGATGTGGTCACCTCATGGACAGACTACCTGCAGGCACTAGCTGCCCATTAGCTACCAGCTCCCACACCCCTAACAATCCTCAATCTAGGATTTAAGGGAGCCCCTCTGAAACCTCTGTTCTGAACAACCTGCATCAAAGAGGACAGAAGATGAGCCCCGCACCAGCGACAACAAGACGTGCCCAAAGTAAAAGCGGGATACCCTGCACCTGTGGCAACACACTTGGAACTGCCTGACCAAGACTCATCATAGGCTATCTCTCAGTTACCCCAGCCAGAGGGACACCTGTGGAAGCCTGAATCACCCTCAGACTTCCCTGGACTAGTGGCACTAGTCCCCTGCAAACTTCAGGTGAAACAACACTCTGGATCGTAATAATCGCTGGCCATTGAGCCCTCTGTGGGATCACCCAAATCCAATTGTCTAGCGCATTGTGGGAACTGTAGTCCTGACTACCCCGAAGTTACAGGCAGCTACTGCGTTCCCCTGGGCCACCAGACCTTGAAGTTACTTTCAGCACTGCTATCTGCTGCCAAGGCTTGTTGGTCACCAGTCCGGCAACTGCCAACTTTACTAGATGCTGCATTAAGAGGAAATTCCATTCAACCTTTGACCGGTGTCAGCAACCACACCGTTGTTGTCTTTTTGCATCTTTTTCCCCTGCAGCACCCTCTCAGGGGTAAAAGCAGCTCTCCCACCACTCCCGTTCATGCCAAGGACAGCCAAGACAACTCTGCACCAGGGCTCCATGGGCCAGGTAAAACTGAACTGACTGTCATGACTTGGTCCTGAGACATATATCACCTTTTACCCCACAAGGGTATTACGCAACTCGACCTGCAAGTAACCAATTGTCACTAGTGGTTTTTCCCACTGACCGCAATGTTAAATTTTCACTGTATTATTTTGCATTGATGTTCTATTCATTCTAAAATCTATAACTTTGGTTGTATGTATGCAATTCCGTTTGTTTTGGTGTCTAAATTAAGATACAAATACACTTTATTTTTATAAATAGGTGTCTGATTTCTTTCAAGTCGTGTCAATTATTTATCATCTATGTTGGTACTCTAGTAAAGCATGACTGCTCTTTGCCACACTACCAGGACTGAGCTAAGGATTTATTAGTGTGAATCCAAGCACCATCTTTGGGGTTTTGTGATAGTATTACATGGTGAGGTCCAATCCCCACACCACATAATACTCCACTTTCCTACAGAGTCATATAGTAAAACAAGTGCTGGAAATGCCAGGAAGCCTGGTCTTAAAGAATTAATTCATACAACACACACATGTGCAAGGGTGCATTTGCCCATGCTTGTGTTTGCTTGAGTTTGCACTATGAAGCCAGGCCTACTAACAATGCTTACTTTGTAGTTTTTAGGTCGAGCATTCGCGACCTCTTGTATATACTTTAGTATATACTTATTATATACTTATATGTGTATGTACTTTGTGGGCTCTGGAGATCAACCCTAGGACTTGTCTGCTTCCGCTTAGGGACTTTTTTTCTGTTCAACTGCCTCTATTTAACTGTCTTGATAGAAAACGACCAGTAGAGGTCAGTAAAATACCAGAATTGCTTGCTGCTGAGAGACTTTCTTTTTTTTTTTTCTGGCAACTGCCTCTATTTAACTTTCTTGATAGAAAACGACCAGCAGAAGTCAGTAAAATACCAGAATCACTTTAGCATTCTCTAGATTCCAGTCCATAGAAATTGTCTTCCATGAGCCCCCGTAGAAATTAATATTTTTTTCAAATCTTGTATCTTCAGTGATATGACCACCGAAGGCCCTGATTTTATATTAAAAACAGAGCTTTGGACTATACCATTTCCCGCTGAAAGGCCATGTGTTACCATACATGGCGTGTCATGCAGTTTGGTGCTTACTTTCCCTCCATGTTAAAGAACAGTAGATGTTTCAGCACCCAGACTAATGTGCTGCATAGCTAAATACATATAAGGTCCTAAAGGCGAGACCGATTGCATTGCAAATGCTTGTTTGATTGATGTAGCTCCTTTCACACCAGATTTGTTCAGAATGCTGTTCGAGAATGCATTAGAAGGAGTGGGTTAGTGGGTTCGACATGGTGCTGTAATTGCTGGGTCATTTTGCATTTTTATGATCGTCATGGACTTTTTCGTTTTGTTTCTTGTTTTATTGATGAATGGTATGATGAAGAAATTGATTTCAGTTTAGTTAAGACTATCTGTTTGATCCCTGGATGATCTCGGATGCTATATTTCGACTTGCTCAATCAGGCCTTATATATATTTTGCCTCACGCATTGCTTTCACTTGTAACTAAAACCATATATTTTCTGTCCCTTGGCAAGCATCCGCCTGTCGCACACTAAAAAAATAAAATGGTGCATTTCGTTTTAAATCTTTTCTGAAGTGATGCTGATAAAACAAAACCTTTACTAAAGGACACTGCGGTGGAGAGTAAATCTTGGGAGTAAGAATCTAAAACAAAATTCGGTGTCTCGAGATGTATTTACTGGTCTTCATAATCTGGTCTGTTTTTAACAATGAGGTTGTTTCTTTTTAAAGACATCTTTTACACGTGAAAGTGTTTTCAAATGCATTAACGAAATAATTTTAATATACTTTTCCTCTCAAGGTGAGGAGAGAGCTGCTAATTAAAATACTTATAAATAGTCTTTTCACGAAATCATTGGCAATAACACTCTCATGAATGTTAAAAACCTCTCAAGGTTGCATGGATAGGAGATAAGTGCAAAAACCTCTCAAGGTTGCATGGATAGGAGATAAGTGCAATCATTATGGAATAGTGTAGCATTTCAGAATGCAAAAAATGCTTTCGTCCAACAAGATTCATATACACGAGCCAAAACCTATATTCTGCAATTTGCGAATATCTCAAGTATCACTTTCTCGAGGTGTTAGCGCTTTTCCTTGTGCAAATTTCGGGGCTTCTAAAGCGCTATCTGCTGAATCGAAATTTAAAACTGAGGCTACTCAACAAATCAATACATTTTAATAATTCATTACATTAGGCGCCACAAGAAAAACAGAGAATTTTTAAGTTTTCAAACCATGAAGGGTTATTAAAAGTAACCCTGGGCAAAGCACTACGCTACGCTCGCGTAGTTTGCGAAGTTTGCGCTACTTCGCACAACGCGAATTGCACGTAGCACAGTGCAAACACGCGTAGCGTAGCGTAGTGCAGTGGTCATTTTTTGCTTGCTCGCGGTCCTCAACGTCAAGTTGGCGACCGCGAGCAAGCAAAATGACATCCCGGCGAGACTTTTTCCTCGTTCGCGATCAGCAACATCAAGTTGCCGATCGCGAGCGTGGAAAATAAACCTCCCGGCGAGATTCTCAACGCGGGGAGGTCAGGTTTCCGCATTGCGAGTGGTCGCGTATGCTCGCGACCGCTCGCGATGAGAAACTACCAGTCCGCGTTGAGAAAGCTGCCGCTCGAGTAAAAATCTACTCGAGCGGCAGTAAAAGACAGCTCGCACTGTGCAAGATGCCGTTTTCAATGATTGCACAGTGCGGACAAGCATCCGGCACTGTGCAATCATTGCGAACAGTGCACTACGCAGTTCGCGTAGTGCTACGCGTAGCTCGCGTAGTGCGAACTGCACTTTGCGTAGCTTCGCGTAGCGCTACTTCGCGAACTACGCCCAGGCTTAAAAGGTCATTGTTTTACAGCAGGCAAATCAATCAAATCAATCAATCAATCAAATTAGTGGCAAACCATTAATCATTATATGAATGCATCAATAGTTATGAAGTTCAAATGGAGTAAAAGTGATAAATGAAGAAGATGAACTAGCATAAAGTCGCCTCAAAATGAAATGTTAATGAAAGTTAGTTGTCACATAAAAAGCTCCCTAATGTCTCCTTCTCAGCTATAAACTGCAATGCAAAGTGGACAAAAGACTTCTGCAGCGGTTCTGAAGCATTCGGAGCTGTAATCTACTCTGCAGTAGCTTAAAGCACACTATTTTAGCATTTGTTACAGGTACACACTGTTCTCATGGAAATATCCACTCATGTTAAAGTATAAAGATACAATTTTGAACTCATTAGCTCTTCAGGATTCATCGCAATACAGCCTCTCTCTCTCTCTGTCATTCAAATTACATGTATCTGCAACAATATAGTTACATTGGACCAGCCCGTACTCTGCAGGTGTACTGTTGCAAGCAAATGAGATATTCCACGATTATCACAGTGAGAGAAAACATTTCATATGGAAAAGAAAGCAAAGGAACATCTTGTTTGTTCATTTGGACTTCATCCTTGCATGTGTCTGCAAGCAACATGGCCTACACTAGCTATGGCAAATCTAAACGTGAATAATACACAGTAAATAACATTTGCAATTGCATGCTTGTGTGTTAATGTCAACATAATGCAAAACCATTACTATAAAAAAATCCTTTCAGTGTAAAATACGAGGAGAGTCTTGAAAAGGTGAGCACGCCCGGATGGTGTGTTTTATAGCACAACTGTTACATAAACTTTTTCTAAAAATCGAAAAGTTCTGAACAGGCACGCATACAATATTCTAGTACGTTCACGGTGTGCCACGGAAGCTCAACCAAAGACAATGAGTTTGTGGTTCTGCTGCACGATGCAGAACCCCTGTTGGCAGTCACAGTGTGTATATATGTGGCCTTACGGCCAGAGCTGCCGACTTTGGAGCTGAGGGACCACGTTCGACCCTCGGCTCAGCATCCTGTATTTCTTGGCAAATCACTTAATCTCCCCGTGCCTACCAAAAAAATGAATGTGTCCTTGTGTAACGTAACTGGTGCTCATGTAAGGCGCTCTAATACCTTCGGGTCGAGTTTGCGCTATATGTATCCGGTATTTTTTGTAAAGCGCGAACTAATCATCCCTAGGGGTCTGAAAGCACTGGTGGCCGTCTGGGAGATTAAGTGAGCTATTGCCCAGAGTCACAGGGTGCTAAACTGAGCTGCAGCCAGAGATCAAACCATCAGCCCTGTGCTCCAGATTCAATCACTCTGGCCGCTGCACCACACCTCTCCACTATAAATCTGCAAACAAAAAAACAGCTTTACCTGTCTGCCCTTAAGGCCATGGAGCTACAACTCTCTACTGCAGGACTGGAAGATGCATCTTTTGCTCTATATTGCTAAAACAACGCAGAATAGATCTGCCCACAAAAAGCAGAAATTGTGCATCCATGATGGGCTGCTTAAACTTTTATTATTAAACTTTTATATAGTTTCAGCATGACTTTTTCTGACACTCTGAGGAGCTGAAGCTCTGTGTTGCTACCTGCTGTGATGTGCATATGGAAGCACAGCACAATTCAAGAGCCACAGAGAGGCATTCTAAATTTCTAATAGGACTTTACCCCAACACCCTTATTGGCCAGCCACTATTGGCTATGTGGATGTCACAAAAATACTACAATAAAATAAGACATTGCTTTAATTAAAGTCTGTTGCAATAAACTATCTATAACTCTGAGGATTACTTCATTTACTTGTTCATTTCATTTGTTTCCATTGCATTAATGTCTTGTTGTGAAAGCACGGGATTACAGGTGAGGCATTTAAAGTATAGGTACACTTTCCAGAATGTAACTGTGTTCCTTCGTGGCAAGGATCCACATGATGTGACTTCCCACCACAAGTTCATTTCAGGTAAATGTCTGAACTCCTGGACCACACACAAAACTGGTAGGATAAGGGAAGGTTCAAGTCCCTGAGTTCTTAGGGATTGGTCTTAGCTTCAGCAGGGTGTTCAGGAAATACTTCCTTGAACGTGGTATAATTGAGGCCCCTTTATAACGTTCTTTATATTCCTTTACTACATTTCAGGTTCCTGTAGTTTAGTCAACTCCTTTTAAGTTGGGTATAAATGTTTGGATTTGATCCTCTTCTATAACAGTAACCAGTGGGGGTTGGGGGGCTGTGGGAGGAGGGGTCGTTCATTGCTGGAGTGATGTGGTCAGGTCTTTTCAAGTTGAGGAAATGCAGTGCAGCCTGATTTTAGATCTTCTGAAATTTTTTTATTTGTTTTTTGGAGCTCCATTTTACACCACGTTGCAGTACTCTAACTGCCACAGAGCTAATGACCTGGCAGGTTCTACATTAAACTTTATTAGGAGAACCCTCTTGCGTAACATTAGTTGGAATCTGCTTTTTGCAACTACATAGGCAATCTGACAGAAGGACAGCCCAACGTCAAGCCAAAGACACTAAAGTTCTTGACTATTGGGGAGTCCCCTGTTCGTCTGTCTAATTGAAAGGGTGGTTACTGCTAGAATTGTTCTCCATCACCATTGCCTTGGTCCTGCACCCTTTGTTGTTTAGGTTGCTGTCCCTCATCCAGAAGAAGATGTGTCAGGAAACTCTGATTTTTTTTCCCACCATTAACAATTGCTTTGGTTTATCATGCTGTGGATCTATGTATCACCCACATGCATTTCGAACTGTGGATGGTACTGAACAATTATCTAAGCATGTGGTTGTTTTTGAATGTGGAATGGCAACGGGAATAGTGAATACCTATGTGGGACAGTGAAAAAGACTATGCACAGAGTAGGGAGAGTTCCAGAATCTGAACTATTGGCTATGGTCAGTAGAGAAATACTTAATCAGCTGGAGGATTGTGCCTGTTATACTTGCACAGTTTCTCAGTAAATCTAGGAGTATGCCAACGTATACAGTTTCATGTGCTGCGGAGAGTTGTAGCAGAACCCTGTCTAGGATTACTAGATGATCTTTCGTGATGTTTCTCAAGGTATCCACAGCTCCCCTAAAAGGTCTGAAACCTGAGTTATAGATTTGGAGGACTAAGTGGATTTTCCCAAAAGACTAGGATTAACTCATGTCCACTCTGCACCTGCTCTTGCTTAGGCTAGAAAAGTTGAACATGGCATGCAGTCCAGAGCAAGGGTAATGCACCTGGTTCTAGAGAAAGAATGATGTTTATGGATCAGCAGCCATCTTGGATTTTCTTGTAGGTTGGAGGAATTATGGTAGAGTTATCAATTTGAAGATGAGGAAAGAAGGATAAAGCGTGGGTGGTAGGAGGACTGAATTAGAATTCCCTGTTCATTCTTCGTGAATATGATTGGTATATAGCTCATTATTGAAAGTCTCCACTTTTGTGATTTCGTCAGAAACTCTTGAATAGCTTAGTTATCAAGTTCTGTGCAATGACCTGGTGTTAGACCTGGCATCATTGGCGCAGGTCTCCCTTCCTCTTTTCGCTTCTTACCTTTTATGTTGACTGGATTTAGATGCTCTGGGCGCTGTGCCACTGCCAATCAGTGACACAGCGCGAATGCTCTCTGTGTAAAGAATTGGGATAACCATAGTTTGGCTCGTTTGGTTTACCTGTCAGCCCCTAGTATCAGTGCACTGTGTGTGCCCAGGACTGGTAGACCGAATACTGCTGGTGGGCCTGCAGCGCTGATTTGCGCTACCCACCGAAGCGGCTTTTCAAGTATGCCTGTGTAGCATGTTCTAATAGCGAGGTACCCTCCATTTCACTGTTTACTGTTGTGAGGCCACCCGTTCCCATAGGCCAGAATGTGCAGGCTGAGTATTACATGCCTTAATCCTACCTGCCCCCAGGAACCTGATAGGAACGTCGACTTTGATATGTTTAAGCTCAGAACATTGAGATACATCTTTTAGTAAGGATTATTAGCGTAGCCCGTGTTTGAAAATGCCTCTACTAGGAACAAGGTATTTTCCGGCCTAAGCTTTCCTGTAGGCTTTGCTAGCGTGTGTATTGGCCGTCTGGTTTTGGAGCAGCAGGGCCAGCTGGGTCAGACCTGGCTGAAGAGAGAGATCGGCATTTAGAGTATGGGGAGGGGTGACTCTTTGATCCGAGCAGGGCTGTGCCTGGCAAGGTGAATGATGGCTCCATCTCCCACTGGGCGTCTGATAGCAGACCCCCAGATTCTCAAAGGGCAGGCTGTCGCCTCGTAAACCAAGTGCTCCCCGACCCCACCGAACTGGTTCTGGCTGGATGCAGTGATTTGTGACTACAGAGAACAAAGACTTTTTAGGTATAAAACGGTACGCTGAAACCTGGTGTGGTGTGTTCCTTCTGGATGTCAAGACGAAACTCTGTCCGAGCGGACAAAGGAAAGGACTTTGAAACTTTCACCAAGCTTGCTGACGAAACTACCCAAGGGCCTGAATTGAGAGCGCCTCCTGCTGAAGTCTCAGGGACATTAGACTTCACCCCGTCAGCCGCCTGAATTCCTGTGCTAGGGATTCTACTTGCAGGTGAGGCCTCCGTTGAGTAATCCGGAACCTCTAGTTCTACTGTGAGGAACGCGGACTGGTAACCCTTGTGAACTCTGTGTGTGGGCTGCCGCAGCTAAGAGAGAGCTGCCGCCGCTAAGCGCCCGCCTTAATTTGAATCTTCAGAACCTTCGCTGAAACTGTGTGGGCCGCCGCAGCTATGAGCGAGCTGCCGCCACTGAGCGCCCGCCTTAATTTGAATCCTCAGAACCTTCGCTGAAACTGTGTGGGCCACCGCAGCTAAGAGAGAGCTGCCGCCTCTGAGTGCCTGCACTTGTGTTAGCTGTGCAACATCGTGAATTATCCTGTGGGCTACCGCAGCTAAGAGAGCTGCCGCCGCTGAGTGCCCGCACTTGTGTCAGCTGTGCAACATCATGAATTGTCCTGTGGGCCGCCGCAGCTAAGAAAGCTGCCGCCGCTGAATGCCCGCACTTGTGTCAGTTGTGCAACATCGTGGATTGTCCTGTGGGCCGCCGCAGCTAAGAGAGAGCTGTCGCCGCTGAGTGCCCGCACTTGTGTCCACTGTGCATCATCGTGATTTGTCCTGTGGGTCGCCGCAGCTAAGAGAGAGCTGTCGCCGCTGAGTGCCCGCACTTGTGTCCGCTGTGCATCATCGTGATTTGTCCTGTGAGCCGCCACAGCTAAGAGAGAGCTGCTGCCGCGGAGTGCTCGCACCCTTGCTAACTTTGCATCACCGAGATTTGTCCTGTGAGCCGCCGCAGCTAAGAGAGAGCTGCCGCCCCGGAGTGCTCGCACCTTTGCCAACTTTGCATCATTGGGATTTGTCCTGTGGGCCGCCGCAGCTAAGAGAGAGCTGCCGCCGCTGAGTGCTCGCACCTTTGCCCACTTTGCATCATTGGGATTTGTCCTGTGGGCCACCGCAGCTAAGAGAGAGCTGCTGCCGCTGAGTGCCCGCATCTTTGTCAACCTTGCACCATCGTGAATCGTCCCGTGGGCCGCCGCAGCCAAGAGAGCGCTGCTGCCGCCGTGAGCCCACCACGGAGCTGCACAACGAGAGTCCTCGCCACCACCAGCCCGGGCCACCGCAGCCGCGTGCTGCTGCCGCTGGGAGCCCGCCTGTCCCCGAGTGCCCGAATCATTGTGAGTGCACGTTGCGGACCACTGCAATCGAGAACTGTGGTCGCTGAGAGTCCGCCTGTCACCGTCTCCGCTTCTTCGAGAAGCTACATGCTGTGTCCCCGTCCAACTGCAGGTATCTGGTGCGCAACGGGTCGCGTAGACCCAGGCCTTGAACTCAGTCAGTGCCATGTTCTGGTGAATACGTATTGCCTTTTTAAGTCCCTACTGATTTACGTGCATTGTGACTGGTTAAAACGCTTTTGAGAGTCTCGTACTAAACCTTAGATAAAGATACTATTTTTCTATACCTACTTGAGTTGTGTCCTTTTGTGGTGTAGTTACTGCCTTATTGTGCATGGTCATAAATGCTTCACACACTGCCTCTGAGATAGGCCTAACTTCTCGTGCTACGTTACCACAGGGTTGAGCAGGGGTTATCAAAGGGGGTAGCCCACTTGCCCTGACTTAGGAAGAAGGGTCCCTATTTGGACAGTGGCGCCAGCCATTGCCAACTATAGCCCCCATTTCTAACATTGGCGGTCAGCGGTGAGGATCAGGACTTGCATTTATGATCCACGTACAATAACTGGTAGACACCACTAGTGAGTCCAGACCAAAGCGCAGACATGCGCAGATTTTTTTTCCTCTCCGAATTTTTTGGGGTTGGTTGTTTTAGTATTGAATTGTTGATCGCAGCCATGAGTACTGCTAATATGGGAAGGCCAACATCCAATGCTTCGGAGGATCTCGCCTTTGAGGAGGAAAGATTAGATGCCTATACTGCCAAACAGCTGAAGTCATTTTGTAGGCAATTCGCAGTCCCCGTGATAGGTCTCTCTAGGAAGGAGGAGTACCACAAGGCGCTGAAGGCCTGGTGGGAAGCGAGAGAGTCCGCTGGGGATGAGGAAGAGAATGCTGGAGGGCAGCAGGATGATGCAGTAGAGGGGGAGATCGAACACCCTCCAATCCAGGTACTAGTGTATCCCAAAGGAGCCTGACCCCAGAAGAGCTGGAGGACAGGGAGAGAGATAGGAGGCATAGTTTGGAGATGGCTAAATTGGAAGGTCAGAAGGACCTTGAGAGTAAGAAGTTAGACATTGAGAAGAATCGATTGTCATTTGAACTTGAGAAAATGAGAATGGAACATGAGAGAATGTTGAGGGAGATAGAGATTAGGGCGAGGAGTGTCCCGGTCTCCCCTCTGGTGGCAGCATACCTTTAGTAACTCCTGAGAGTAGAGTTTATATTCCTAAGGATGTCATTAAGGATTTTCACAAGAGTGAGGATATTGGGCAATGGTTTGCCGCATATGAGATAGCAATGGTGTCCCACCGGGTCCACTGAGCAGGATTGGGGAGCGGGATTGTGGGGGCGCTTTGTGAGTGATGGTAGGGATACCCTGTTGGACCTGCCTGAGGAGAGCAGGATGGTGTATGCCCATATGAAAGAAGCTTTGATGACCCATTATGGTTTGACCCCAGAAATGTACAGGCAGAGGTTTAGGACCTGTAAGAAGTTAGAGGGTACCACGTGGGTTGAATATGTGTCTTTTTCAGCAGAGCAATGGATCGCTGGGTAAAAGGTAGCAAAGTGGAAACTTTCGAGCAATTGTATGATTTGTTTGCGTGGGAGCATTTGTCCAGTAACTGTTTTCCAGAGCTACGCCAGCACCTGATTGATAGCAAGCTGACTAACCCTAGGAAGCTTGCTGAGGAGGCGGACCGCTGGGTGAGCACCCGTGTCCGCAAAGGTTTTGTGGGAGACTTCGCCAGAGGTGGGCAGGGTCCCCAGCAGAAAAGTGGGGGGGACAAGGGTAAACAGAGGGAGTTCCAGAGAGGGCCCCAAAGTAATTCCCAAGGGAACCAAGCAGTGGTGTCCCAGCCTCCCCCTGAGAAGAAGCCAGTGTCCCCGACAGGTAGGCCTGTCCAGAGGGGGCCACTCACTTGTTTCAAGTGTGGTCAAGTGGGCCACCGGTATTATGATCCCCAGTGTCCCCAGAGGGACCCCAATGCATCCCCTCGGGCACCACCCCGTGCACCATCCCGCCAGATTGCCAGTGTAGCCCTGGGGGGGAGGAAATGGAGGTCCAAGGTGGGTGGGATCCCGTAGAGTTAACCCTTGTCTCGCTAGGAGACTTCGAGAAGGTCCCTAACCCCACACTGCCGACCAACACTCAGAAGTACCGGCAGTGGGTGACCATCAATGGCCATAGGGTGGAGGCTCTCAGGGACACCGGAGCTAGTGTGACTGCTGTCAGCTCCCGGTTGGTGTCCAAAGAGCAAGTTGTCCCACATGCATTCTGCCCCGTAGTGTCAGCAGACAACTCAGAGGGCCAGTGTGAAGTGGCTCAGGTTCCCTTCGAGTGGGGGGGGGGGTTGCAGGAACTCTTCAAGTGGCTGTGAGGGCCGCCATGCCTGTAGATTGTCTGTTGGGCAACGATCTGGAGAACTCCCCGTGGGCTACGGTGGAGAGAAAGTCTCATTTGGAAATGTTGGGTTTGCCTGAGTGGGCGTGTGTGACCACTCGGTCCATGACAGCTCAGAAGGATGTTCAGGAGGGTCTGGAGCCTGAAAGTATGACCCAGGCCCCTGCCTCAAAGAGAAGGGGTAGGGGGCGCGAGAAACCGGCCCCGCGGTTCCCAAGGTCCCGGAGGGAGCAGACCTTGAGGGGGATGCCCTGGAACCTACAGGGGAACAAGTGGCCGAACTGGGGGACCTACCGGAGCTGACCCATTGGCAGGAGGAAGGGGGCCCTCCAGGGAGGAATTTTGCGAGCAGCAGAGAACTTGCCCTTCTCTTGAGGGGGTGCGGCGACAGGCCGCCGCCTAGGCAGTAGGTGACCAGACAGGGTCACATTGGATCTATTGGGAGAACGACCTCCTTTACAGCGAGCCTAAGGTTGCTGAGCCTGGGTCAGCCCGTGTGCTGGTGGTACCCTAGCGCTTCAGGACCTTCCTACTGGGGTTGGCTCATGATGTGCCACTGGCCGGACATCTGGGGCAGACCAGACCTTTGAGAGGCTGGTCACCCACTTCTATTGGCCCCAGATGTGCAGGAGCTCAGATGCTCACTGCAGGATGTGTGAGACTTGCCAGGCAAGTGGGAAGAGTGGGGGGAAGATTAAGGCCCCACTACAGCCCTTTCCCGTGGTGAGCACCCCATTCGAGAGAGTGGGCATTGATATTGTGGGGCCTCTGGATCCCAAGACAGCCATGGGCAACAGGTTCATCCTGGTCTTGGTGGACCATGCCACCCGGTACCCTGATGCCATCCCGCTCAGGACAGTGATGGCCCCCGTGGTGGGACGGGCACTGATGGGGATTTTCTCCCGTGTGGGATTCCCCAGAGAGGTGGTGTCCGATAGGGGAACTAACTTAATCTCCAAGTACATGAAGTCTCTGTGGGAGGAGTGTGGGGTAACGTATAAGTTCACCACTCCTTACCACCCCCAGGGTAATGGGCTGGTTGAGAGATTCAACCGGACCCTTAAGGGCATGATTATGGGCCTAGGCGAGCCCATGAGGCGTAAGTGGGATGTCCTCTTGCCATGCCTGTTGTTTGCTTACCGTGAGGTGCCACAGAAGTCCTTAGGGTTCAGTCCCTTTGAGCTGCTCTATGGTCACCCGGTAAGAGGGCCTCTGAGTCTGGTCAAGGAAGGCTGGGAGCAATCTCCTAGGAAACCTTCCCAGGATGTGCTTAGTTACATGCTGGCCTTCAGGAACCAGACTCGGCGTTTCAGGAAACTTGCTGAGGCAAACCTGGAAACCAGCCAGGAAGAGATGAAACGCTGGCACGATCAGAATGCCACTCTGATCGAGTTTCAGCCTGGACAGAAGGTTTGGGTCATGGCCCCGGTGGAGCCCTGTGCGCTCCAGGATAGGTGGACCGGCCCCTTTGAGGTGGTGGAGCGCAAGAGTCCTGTTACCTACATGGTGGACTTGCAGTCTCCCAGGAACCCCTTGCGGGTCCTGCATGTTAACCGCCTGAAGCCCCACATTGAGAGGTCTGAAGTGGGCATGCTTCTGGCCACAGATGCTGGGATGGAGGAGGAGAGCGAGCCCCTTCCTGACCTCCTGTGTGCGGGGGAGTGAGATGGGTCAGTGGAGGGTGTGTGTCCTCTCCACCACACTGACTCCTGAGCAGCAGGGTGATTGTCGCCACCTGTTGGGGCAATTCAGTGATCTGTTCTCCCTGGTACCTAGTGTCACTGATTTGTGTGTCCATGACGTGGACACCGGGGACAGTCCTCCCATTAAGCACAAGGCTTACCGAGTGACTGACCGGGTAAGGGCCTACATTAAGGATGAGGTTACCAAAATGTTTGCCCTTGGGGTGATTGAGTCCTCTAGCAGCCCTTGGTCCAGCCCAGTGGTCCTGGTACCAAAAGCTGCAGCGCCTGGTACCACCCCAGACCTTCGGTTCTGCGTGGACTATCGGGGCCTCAATTCAGTCACGAAGACTGACGCGCACCCCATCCCCAGAGCTGATGAGCTCATAGATCGGTTAGGGGCTGCAAAATACCTCAGCACATTTGATTTGACGTCTGGGTATTGGCAGATCGCCTTGACCGACGGAGCAAAGGAGAGGTCAGCCTTCTCCACACCCGATGGACACTACCAGTTCCGGGTGATGCCCTTTGGAATGAAGAATGCCCCTGCCACCTTTCAGAGGCTGGTCAACAGGGTGTTGGTTGGGCTGGAAGACTTCAGTGCCGCCTACCTGGATGACATTGCGGTGTTTAGCTCCTCTTGGGAGGAGCACCTGCGCCACCTCTGGAAGGTATTGATGGCACTGCGGAAGGCAGGCCTCACAATCAAAGCCAGTAAGTGCCAGATTGGGCAGGGTTCTGTAGTGTATTTGGGGCACCAGGTGGGGAGGGGCCAGGTGGCGCCCCTTCAGCCCAAAATTGATACTATCCTGGCGTGGGAACCCTCCAAGACTCAGACGCAGGTGAGAGCCTTCTTAGGACTCACGGGGTACTACAGGAGGTTTGTCAAGGGATATGGCAACATTGTTGCACCCTTGACTGAGCTGACTTCTAAGAAGCAGCCAAAGAAGGTAAATTGGACTGACACCTGTCAGAACGCATTTGACGCCCTGAAGACTGCCATGTGCACCGCACCCATGCTTCAGGCGCCCGACTTTTCAAAGGAATTTGTTGTCCAGACAGATGCCTCAGAGCATGGTATAGGGGCTGTTCTGTTACAGATCAATGAGGAGGGACTAGACCAACCGGTAGCCTTCCTGAGCAGGAGGTTACTTCCTCGGGAACAGAGGTGTAGAGCAATTGAGCGTGAGGCATTTGCTGTGGTCTGGGCGCTGAAGAAGCTGAGACCATATCTGTTTGGGACTCACTTCCGGGTTCAGACAGACCACATGCCCCTTAGATGGTTGATGCATATGAGGGGTGAGAATCCCAAGTTGTTGAGGTGGTCCATTTCCCTACAGGGTATGGATTTCACGGTGGAACACCGCCCCGGTACAGAACACGCCAATGCTGACGGTCTGTCCAGGTTTTTCCGCCTTAGTGATGAGAACTCCCAAGGGAATGGTTAGTTCTCCCCACATTTCAGCTGGAGGGGACGCGTGTTAGACCTGGCATCATTGGCACGGGTCTCCCTTCCTCTTTTCGCTTCTTACCTTTTATGTTGACTGGATTTAGATGCTTTGGGCGCTGTGCCACTGCCAATCAGTGACACAGCGCGAATGCTCCCTGTGTAAAGATAACTGTATGAATTGGGATAACCATAGTTTGGCTCGTTTGGTTTAGCTGTCAGCCCCTAGTATCAGTGCACTGTGTGTGCCCAGGGCTGGTAGACCAAATACTGCTGGTGGGCCTGCAGCGCTGATTTGCGCTACCCACCGAAGCGGCTTTTCAAGTATGCCTGTGTAGCATGTTCTAATAGCGAGGTACCCTCCATTTCACTGTTTACTGTTGTGAGGCCACCCGTTCTCATAGGCCAGAATGTGCAGGCTGAGTATTACATGCCTTAATCCTACCTGCCCCCAGGAACCTGATAGGAACATCAACTTTGATATGTTTAAGCTCAGAACATTGAGATACATCTTTTAGTAAGGATTATTAGCGTAGCCCGTGTTCGAAAATGCCTCTACTAGGAACGAGGTATTTTCCGGCCTAAGCTTTCCTGTAGGCTTTGCTAGCGTGTGTATTGGCCGTCTGGTTTTGGAGCAGCAGGGCCAGCTGGGTCAGACCTGGCTGGAGAGAGAGATCGGCATTTAGAGTATGGGGAGGGGAGTCTCTTTGATCCGAGCAGGGCCGTGCCTGGCAAGGTGAATGATGGCTCCATCTCCCACTGGGCGTCTGATAGCAGACCCCCAGATTCTCAAAGGGCAGGATGTCGCCTCGTAAACCAAGTGCTCCCCGACCCCACCGAACTGGTTCTGGCTGGATGCAGTGATTTGTGCCTACAGAGAACAAAGACTTTTTAGGTATAAAACGGTACGCTGAAACCTGGTGCGGTGTGTTCCTTCTGGATGTCAAGACGAAACTCTGTCCGAGCGGACAGAGGAAAGGACTTTGAAACTTTCACGAAGCTTGCTGAAGAAACTACCCAAGGGCCTGAATTGAGAGCGCCTCCTGCTGAAGTCTCAGGGACATTAGACTTCACCCCGTCAGCCGCCTGAATTCCTGTGCTAGGGATTCTACTTGCAGGTGAGGCCTCCGTCGAGTAATCCGGAACCTCTAGTTCTACTGTGAGGAACGCAGACTGGTAACCCTTGTGAACTCTGTGTGTGGGATGCCGCAGCTAAGAGAGAGCTGCCGCCGCTGAGCACCCGCCTTAATTTGAATCTTCAGAACCTTCGCTGAAATTGTGTGGGCCGCCGCAGCTAAGAGAGAGCTGCCGCCGCTGAGCACCCGCCTTAATTTGAATCCTCAGAACCTTCGCTGAAACTGTGTGGGCCACCGCAGCTAAGTGAGAGCTGCCGCCGCTGAGTGCCCGCACTTGTGTCAGCTGTGCAACATCGTCAATTGTCCTGTGGGCCGCCGCAGCTAAGAGAGCTGCCGCCGCTGAGTGCCTGCACTTGTGTCAGCTGTGCAACATCGTGAATTGTCCTGTGGGCCGCCGCAGCTAAGAGAGCTGCCGCCACTGAATGCCCGCACTTGTGTCAGTTGTGCAACATCGTGGATTGCCCTGTGGGCCGCCGCAGCTAAGAGAGAGCTGTCGCCGCTGAGTGCCCGCACTTGTGTCCGCTGTGCATCATCGTGATTTGTCCTGTGGGTCGCCGCAGCTAAGAGAGAGCTGTTGCCGCTGAGTGCCCGCACTTGTGTCCGCTGTGCATCATCGTGATTTGTCCTGTGAGCCGCCGCAGCTAAGAGAGAGCTGCTGCCGCGGAGTGCTCGCACCCTTGCTAACTTTGCATCATCGTGATTTGTACTGTGAGCCGCCGCAGCTAAGAGAGAGCTGCTGCCACGGAGTGCTCGCACCCTTGCTAACTTTGCATCACTGAGATTTGTCCTGTGAGCCGCCGCAGCTAAGAGAGAGCTGCCGCCGCGGAGTGCTCGCACCTTTGCCAACTTTGCATCATTGGGATTTGTCCTGTGGGCCGCCGCAGCTAAGAGAGAGCTGCCGCCGCTAAGTGCTCGCACCTTTGCCCACTTTGCATCATTGGGATTTGTCCTGTGGGCCGCCACAGCTAAGAGAGAGCTGCTGCCGCTGAGTGCCCGCATCTTTGTCAACCTTGCACCATCGTGAATTGTCCCGTGGGCCGCCGCAGCCAGGAGAGCGCTGCTGCCGCCGTGAGCCCACCACGGAGCTGCACGACGAGAGTCCTCGCCACCACCACCCCGGGCCGCCGCAGCCGCGTGCTGCTGCCGCTGGGAGCCCGCCTGTCCCCGAGTGCCTGAATCATTGTGAGTGCACGTTGCGGACCACTGCAATCAAGAACTGTGGTCACTGGGAGTCCGCCTGTCACCGTCTCCGCTTCTTCAAGAAGCTACGTGATGTGTCCCCGTCCAACGGCAGGTATCTGGTGCGCAACGGGTCGCTTAGACCCAGGCCTTGAACTCAGTCAGTGCCACGTTCTGGTGAATACGTATTGCCTTTTTAAGTCCCTACTGATTTACGTGCATTGTGACTGGTTAAAATGCTTTTGAGAGTCTCGTACTAAACCTTAGATAAAGATACTATTTTTCTATACCTACTTGAGTTGTGTCCTTTTATGGTGTTGTTACTGTCTTATTGTGCATGGTCATAAATGCTTCACACACTGCCTCTGAGATAGGCCTAACTGCTCGTGCTACGTTACCACAGGGTTGAGCAGGGGTTATCAAAGGGGGTAGCCCACTTGCCCTGACTTAGAAAGAAGGGTCCCTATTTGGACAGTGGCGCCAGCCATTGCCAACTAGAGACCCCCATTTCTAACACCTGGGCTGCTTAGTGAGCTGTTTTGAGCTGGTGCAACGCCAAATGCTAGCACCTCATGTGAATCAAATGTTGACGTTACACTGGACGACGTTGTATTGGAGTACTATTTAATGTGACAAAATGACAGCCAACAGATATAATCTTGCATGATACAGGAATTTATTCTATATAATATCCCAAAAACACATTGCCTAAAGATGTTGTCCTTCATAATGTGACCTATAAGCCCTACATAAAGACACTCACTCACTTACGCACTCACTCTCTCAGAAGGTATATTAACTAGCTTTATTGATTACAATATTAAGGCAACCATTTGTCTTTGATGAAAGTGGAATGTGCAACCTCAGTTCCGGAGCAGGTCTTAAATGGCATTTTGGATGTTACTTGTGAAAAGTATCAGACAAAAAGGCAAGACCAGAAAAAGACAAAACTTAGTGCAAGAGGCAAAGTGATTTTAAGAAGAACCAGTGCAGAAATTTGAGTGCTGGTGATATATTATCAAATTTGTGCAACTTAATTAACAGGGGCACTGCCTCATTTTACTAATTGCCGTTTCTGTTTAGTCTTAGTTGGACCTCAAAATAGAATCTACTCCCAATCACCAGCCTTGAGAAGATGAATGTGTTTTGGGTGGCAACATGATGAGAAAGAGTTTTCAAAAATGAGACTGCATTTCAAAATACTAATTTGATAAAAGCGGTGGTGGGTGACAGCATTGACTTTTTTGCCAAGCAGTAGACCGGAGTCAATCAGCAGTCCCAAATTTCTCACCATTGAGCAGACTTGGTCATGCATCCATTGATACAGGTCAGAGTTTGGAATCGACCCAGCATAAAATCTGTATGGCCAGGCGATTGTTTAGCTTCTGGAATTGAGTTTGAGCAAATTTACCAACAACCACCATCATACAGGCATTGAGGACCTAATAGTAGACAATGATTTATCTGATGAACCTTTCAGACTGAGACTGATTTTTGTATCATCACTGGACATGAGCAAATCAGCACAATAAAAATGTAAAGGCATGATAATGGTTGCCGTTCATAACCAAAAAGTAGGATCGCAAACCTCTGATGTACAATGAACCCCAAATTTGACTTCTTTGAAACACTATTCAGACAGAGGCAACATCAACATTCACCTTAGTCTACACTTAAAAAGCACTACAGGACCCCAGTGTTGGCATTCAAATAATCATGCAAAATTGACAGAAACAGAAGAATCAGATTAGAAAGGTTTTGACTAAATTCCTAAAATGGAGATGATCACAAGTTTGAAGAAAAGCAATACATTCCACACTGTAAGCTTGTAAGCACATGTAAAGATAAAACATTTCCACTAGTCCTCACTCTTTAATATCTTGGTAGTTCCAGCAGAAGAATAATTTCCCCCTTGCCCGTGTGATACAGAGTGAATCATACATTTTCAAGTAGTTCCCCAAAGTGACTTCACTGTAGAGCACCTTTTGAGTAGCTGCCAGTACCTTAACCTCATGGGCAGTCAATGAAATCTATATAAGATAGAAGTAATGTGAGCTCCACTCTCCTTACCTGAGTTCTGCAATAGTGATACATTTTGGCTATTGGCCTTGGCAGTAGCAAGCATTTTTGCACTGCAATATTCGATGTCAAAATCAATAATAGTCCTGGCAAATGTAGCCTGATGAGCTATAATAAAAAACTGTGTGGATCCTGTGTAGTGATTTCAAGTGGCGGTAATAAGTTGCCACAGACTGATTGCCCATAGATAGGTTAGATTTGAAGCTTCTTCCCTCAACAAACAAACCTTCTATGCTGGTGAAGAAAGAAGACACACATATCAGTCTTAACTCATAGGTGTTCAATTTGCATTAGCCTCTTGGAGAATTCGTGTGGCAAATACTGATTTTTAGAGGCATTTCAACTACTACAATTTTGGTTTCTTGTTAAACTATGCACAAAACGCAAAAATGATTTTATAAACTGCGGGGCATATTAGCAAGAACCACGTTAAAATTATCGCCGTTTTAGCGGCAGGAAACTGCCGCTAAAACGGCGATAATGGGCTTGCTAATATGCGCTATAGAATTCCAATCGAAGCCCAGGTTAGATGTCCTGCACATCTAACCTGGGCTTCTATTGGAATTCTATAACGCATATTAGCAAGCCCATTATCGCCGTTTAGCGGCAGTTTCCTGCCGCTAAAACGGCGATAATTTTATCGCCGGTCTTGCTAATATGTCCCTGCAATTCTTGGTGCAGTTTGCCAATTTAAGCCCAATCAGGGAATCACCAGCTTAGATATGAAATTGATATTCCAGTGACTACAGTGTTTAATACACATTAAAAAACAATGGTGACTAACAGGGACCCTGAAGAACTCCTATTTATTTATTTTATTTATTTAAAATGTTTTATATAGCGCTGGCTGGACCCGAGGGTATCAGAGTGCTTTACATGGGTATTCATTGCAATATAGCCAAATTTACAATGAGGTAGAATTCGGAAACCAATACAAACGGTATAAAGCAGCTAAAATATTAAACAATCTAGATACACAAGTTGCAATGGGCTACAGCAAATCCTGAGAGATTGGGATAGTGAGAGAGGGAAAGGATGGAAAAGGGGGAGGTAGGGTATAGGAATGGGGAGAGGCTAGGGAGGGGGGTAGGTTTAAGGCAATATCATACCGCTATACATGGATAATTAATTGTAATGTAACAGACTTACAATGGGGTAGTACTCAAAACCCATCCAGACAGTAAAAACAACTCACCGTTTTACACAATCAAATTACATGTATTGCAATGGGCTACAGTAAGTCCAGAGAGATTAGCCTAGTGTGGGAGGGAAAGGATGGAGAAGAGGGGGAAGGGTATGGGAATGGGGAGAGGCTGAGGAGGGGGAGGATAAGGCCATACCAAGTGGGACGAAACAGGTCCTATGGGAAAGGCTAGTGGGAGGAGTTAGTGGGCGAAGGAAGATGAGAGAGGTGGAGGATAGCAGTAGGAGGTTGGGTGGGATGAGTGCCCAGGGGAGGGTTAAGGACCCCAGTATTTGTTGAGCAGGAGAAGTTTGAGGTCTTTTTTGAAGCTGACGTAAGAGGGGTTGCAACGAAGATCTTTAGGGAGGGAGTTCCAGATTTTAGGCGCGTTCCCGGAAAAGGAGCGAGATTGTGTGGTTTTCTTGTTTAACAGAGGAGGGACAAGAGCGAGGGTGTTGGAGCTCCTCAATGATCTAGAGCAGCCAGCTTTGTGAAGTTTGTCTGAGAGGTACTGCGGGGAGCGTTGATGCAGGGCTTTGTGCGTAATGCAAGCTGTCTTGTAGGAAGTTCTTCCTTCAACGGGAAGCCACTTGAGGGTTTTAAGGGCAGGGGAGATGTGATCGAACCGTTTGAGGTCGGTAATGAGCCTAGCGGCCAGGTTCAGAACAGATTTGATTGGGGCTAGGTGGGCTTTAGGGGTTCTAGCAAGGATGGCGTTACCATAGTCGATTTTCGACAGGACCAGCGATTGGACGACTAACTTAAAGTCGTCAGCCGGAATGAAAGGTTTTATTTTCTTGAGGTGATGGAGTGACTCCTAACTTACAAATAACTCTAAAGATGACTCCTGATCCAGACACACTGAAGACCTTTTCATGCATAAAAGGGAGAGGATTTACTATGTATAATTTCTAAGATAGATGACTAGACTCCATAAAGGCCGCCCTAGTACCTCTGTCCAGACAAAATCTAGGCTGAAAATATGTTGCTGAATAGTAGCTTCTTTCTGAGGGATTGATTGAGTAAAAAGTTTTTTGTGCTCGGAACAAAGATTGCTACCTCTGCTTGAAAAACAATTATGTTTATGAAAGAAACAGAAACGTCCTAAGCTGTTTTCTGAAAGCAGTGACACTTTCTAATAAATGTGGATGAAGGGGGAGTATATTCCAATAACAGGTGAAAAAAAAGGAAAAAAGAGCACCCATCAATATGTGATTTTCTGTTCAGAAATATTAGAAGTGCCTTAAAGCCTGAGTAACTTAAAAAATATCAACGAGTTGTTTGTTCACTAAATTGTTTTTTAACCATTTGGATGCAATAAGTAGTAGGGATATAGTGCAACTATTTTTACACCCCATGCGATTGATACACATTTTTTTCAACAAAGGCAGTTGGATGGTTGGTTTGAGAAAATTAGGTCAGAAACAATAAAACCCCAATGTCAATCACCCCTTACAGTCTTTCTAGTAATCACATATAATAAGGGCCTTGAGACACAAGTCAATTCTAGGGCACAGAAATGCTCTGGTACAACTCAGAGTTGGGTCACATACTTGGGTATAAATGTAGTGCAAAAAGCTATGGTACCAGTGGACCCTACATAAGGGGATATTAATTAAAAAATATAGGAAGTGCCTCACGTAAAACCACCTTGAGCCTGCGGGCCAGTGTTAACCAACTCGCTCGCTGCATCATCATTAGCACTTTCCTATTTTAGTAGGAGAAACCCAATCATTGTGAATGTCTCTGCCTATGCTGGGTATATATGATACCAAAGGGGATGATGGACGGAGCGCTAGAGCAAATCAAACACTCACCCCCAGTCAAGTGATCTGGGTTTAATCCATCATCATTCTTTAGCTCACTCCACCACCCCAGTTCAGACATGGCCATATGCAAATCAGTCTGACCCTGTGCCTCATGGGAACAGTCCAGCCCGAACTGCCAAGCCATGTCTTCCCTGGACCGGAAACAAGCATCCTGGGACCGGTTTCGGGTTCAAAACCCTCATCAGCCAGGCTATCTTGAATCCAGTGGCAAAGTGAGCAAGGGACCCACGTCTGGGCATACCCTGCCAACTTAGGGCGAACAAAGCGATACCAAAGGGGATGATGGACGGAACGTTTGAGCCAATCAAACACTCACCCCCAGTCAACTGATCTGGGTTTAATCCATTATATATGATGGGCATATCAATTTCTCAGAATTATATCAGGTTCCACATCCAATGACACCAGGGTCCTCAAAAATACGAGAGTTGGTTACTTCCTCTCCCAACAAAAATTCATACAAATGAGTCCAGAAAGGGATGTCTTGCATACTTTACTGCATATGCCCATGCTCATGATTAAAAATACTATATCATGTTTAGACCAGAATGTTGCGAACAGCCGACATGTTTCATTGCCATAATCGACTTACAGGAAAATTCATCAGGGCATGAGGACCCATGTGCCACCCAACTGTACATCATACCATAAGGCCACCAGGTGAATGCCTACCAGTGCATAGAGATAATACCTTGAAAAAGAAGGGCCATGAGTCGCAAACAAACATAGAGCCTTCCGTTACATGCCTACATATGGTACGGTGCACAGTTGGGTGACACTTGGGTAGAAATGCCCTGATGAATTTGCCTGTAAGTAGATCACCTGATGTAATTTTGAGAAACTGATCATCCCATCACATATACCCGGCATAGGTAGACATTGATTGGGCTTCTCCTGCTAAAATAGGAAAGTGCCAATGATGATGCAGCGAGCCAGTTGGTAAACACTAACCAACAGGCACATGGGGGTCACTTACGTTTCAAAGCTTATAACTATCAGCTAAACCAAGGTGCTGAGGGATGTGACCTTTACATTCAAAAGCTCACAGGTGGGACTACATGACTAATATCGTTGAGAATGCAGACATCAAAAGAGGTGATGGCTTTCTCATGAATAGTCTCAATGGGAGGCATCTTCTCTGCCAGCATGCACTCAAGCAACTGAAATGGAATTTTATTTCAGGTTGGCTCTGATCCGAGAGTAGCATTTTTAAAAGAGTTAACAGGCCTAGAAGGTGAGATTTGGAAGAGGTTGATGGTTGTTCCTTTGAAGGAGACATAAGGCCTAATTTACAGTTTGGAGGGAACTGAAAATCTTTCATTTTCTGGAAGATACTCTAAACATATTGTACAGTTCACTGGCTGAATTTCCTCCACAAAAATATCCCAACGGTGGAGGAAATTGAACTGGTGGATATTAACCCATATTTAAAGTTTCCTCCAAAAACTGGAAGATTTTACAGTACCATCAACCTCTAAAGGAGCCCCTTAGTATATCTAGATTCTGTGTTTAAAATGTTTAATAAAATATGTATTTTTAGTAGCAGGACTCACACGTGGCTCGTCTTAGGTATGATGGTCCAGATTTATCATGAGCCTGTGTTGCCCTTGCGTCACATAAGGTGATGCAAGACAACGCAAGCCCTAAGTCAAATATACTGTGCCACTCAGAGCCACCTTGCATGGCTCTGCGTGGCATCAGAAATCTGGAGTAATGCAAAAAAGTGCAAGTTGCTGCCTTGTATTATTCTGCGTGGGGAAGGAGTTACATGGTTGGAGCGTGGGTGTTTCCACGCATCCACCCATGGTTTTTGGCACGTTCCCAGATTAACTGACTAGTAAACCTGGGAATGTGTCAAAAGACTACTTATTCTCAGGTGAGTCATAACGAGGAGAAATATGTTTATGTCTCCTTGTTATTTTCTTTTTCTACATGTGCTGCACTCTACAGCACACAGACAAAGTGGAGATGCCTGTAGGGATTGTTTTGTGCAGGAAGATATCCCTCCTGCATAAAAAGACTACTGGCAGTAACACAAGCACCATGGAACCATGGCGCAAGGGGGCCTGCATTGGCGCTTGGCAGCCACAAGTGCGTCAGCACAGAGAGAGCACAGGAATGCACAAGTTAGTTGAGGTGGCATGGTGTGGAAAATAACGAAGGATTGGGATGCAGCCCTGAGTGATTTCCAATGGCTGAGATTAATTCAAGCATTCCATCCATCACTTTTCGTATACTTTAGCATTCCTGCTCTCTCCATTTAATACAGCACAGCAAGTTGCTGTGCTGAATTTCGTTGCACCAAATGATGATAAATATGGCCCCATATATATAACCTATGCAAAATGATATGTTTATAAAAATGAGTAATGATTTCCAGAAGTTCTGCTGCACAGTCACCAATTATGTAGTAAGGATAAGGATTCCACAAGAAATTCAATCGATTCCAATACTTAATAGTGCAACCATGGACTTTGCAATATAATTTTATATGCAGATAAACATGTGTTTCCATATGTTTGAAAATTTTTTTTATTTACTGAGTTGTAATATTCACTAGTCACCCCCCACTCCGCACCTCCCCCGATACCATTTAACACCTGCTTAGAGCAGGTGGTAACTAGAATTCTTATTCCATAAGCAACTGGGAATTCTGGGGCATATTAGCAAGGGCACTATCGCCACTTTAGCGGCACTTTTTGCCGCTAAAGCGGCGATATTCTTATCGCCCTATCAGCAAACTGTCTCTAACAGCAGTTAGCGACAGTTTCGGGCATTAGCGCCCGTGTTTTTACTGCTTTGCATGTCAGCGATATTTATCGCTAATGACATGCAAAGTGGGCGTTCCCGACGAACAAACCTGGGAAACACCCGCTAACAGGCCTATCGCCTATTAGCAAGGTGGCCATGGCCCCAGTTAGCGACGTGAAAAGTCGCGCTAACCGGGTCATCGCCATTTATTTAACACCTGCAATTAGCAGGTGTTAGCCATATCTAACATGGGGGGGTGGATTATGCTGATACGACCACTGTGTCGTATCAGCAAGGTTATCGCCGTTTTCCATGAAACATCGCTGGAAAACCAGCGATGTTTCATGGAAAACACCGCTATGGCTGGAATAATTATCGCCATAGCGCTAAATGTTGCTAATACAGCGTTAGCATGGCAAATTATTCCGACGATAGCCGGCGATAAAAAAGTGCTCGCTAAACACGCTTTGCGATGTTTAGCGCACTTTTTAGATAATATGCCCCTCTGTGTGTAATTGTGGGCAAAAAAAATAAGTCAGCATGGTTATTGCCCATTCTGAGGGTAAGAGTTGTAATTGCATAGTTCTGGTGTTTTGTTTGCAGGCATGTTGTTTATCGGTGCGAAGTGTGCACCCTGCCGGTTCCGTGCAACTTGTAACTAGACCTTGTGTGTTATTTAATTGTCAGAGACCCATTCAGGCAGCTGTCCCGGAAATGGAGCCTGACGGCTTCTATAGGTTGAACCTTGACCTTTAATTCCCTTTTCTTACAACTGATATCTCACTGCGATCAACTGGAATTGGATAGGGTTTACCCTCTCCCTTTCATCTAAACAATCCATATCTGGGGGCCTTATCTACAGACCCCCTGGTCCGTCCGGAGGGTTTGTATCCTCACTTTGTGAAACTGTCTTCCCCCCTGACCCTGAGATACGGACACTGTGTCCTGTTGGGGGATTTCAACTTACATATGGACTGTGAGTTTGGAAAAGAAAGCCAAACACTTCTGGAGAGTTGCAAAGCCATGGGCCTGTTGCAGACCTTCACGGCCTCTACTCACCTTGCCGTACACACTCTAGACCAAATTTTTTCTTCAATTCCTCTTGAAGCTGACCCTCCAATCCCTCTGGTGTGGACTGATCACTATATGCTCAGGTTCAGATGGCCTAATCTTAGTAATGTCCCTCTTAAAGAAAGCAGCTTACCCCGTACGGTAAGGGCATTCTGTAAAATTACACCATAATTATTAAGTAACAGGCTGGCTGTGACGAAGCCCACTCTCACTGGCATGACAAACGAAGATGTAGATTTGATAGACAGCTGGATTGAATCTTTTTTTTATTTTATTTTTTTATTTTCAAGACCTTTATTGGTGCCTTATGACTGGTACACAGCAATATGCCTACATCCCTTCTGGGCCGGAAATGCGAGGTGGTCCGCAGCAAGCAGCAGGGGTGGGAGGGGGAGTACACAGCGATCTGCCAACAACCGCAATGGGCCGGCCGCGTCAGATGGGTAGGCAGGATAAAAATAGTCATTCAAAAGGTCAGTACTTTTTCCATTCAAACAAACATTTCGATAAGTCAACAACAATGCCACTAGCCAGCAAATACAACAGTGAAGATCAAAGAGGGGTATGCCTCCACATGTGCCTATGCCGCCGGTGTGTCCATAGCAGACCCATCCGAGACTCTAGGGCCACCTCAAAACCACCCCAGAACTACTCCTGAATGGCCTCCGCCCCCAAAGCCCCATTGTCGCTCCGCGTGTCTCCCTCATCCGGGCGTGTGGTGATAGAAGGATCCCTGGCAGTGGAGGATCCCAGGAGGTAAGCCTGTAGGGGACCCCAGATGTCCCGAGGGCGGGAGGAGGGCGGGAGTAAGTCAGCATAAATGGTTAATTGTTCCTGACAGTAGATGAGGTCATGAAGCCAATCTTTAAATTTGTGGGCCCTGCCCCACCTACAAGCGATTCGCCGTTTAGCAAAGAGAAGGGCCAAGGAGACGAACCGTCTGATTGTACCAGGGAGTGGCTTAGTGTAGCCCAAGAGTGCAGTGAGGGGGTCCACCGGGATATGTGCTCCTGTCATGTGATCTAAAGCAGAAAAGACCTCTCCCCAGTATCGGTGAATTTGTGGGCAGTCCCAGGCCAGGTGTTTAAAGTTGGCTACCAGTGCTCTACAACGGTCACAGTGATCGTTATCATGCAAATGGAGGCGGTGCAAGCGCGCTGGCGAGTAATAGATCCGATGTAGGAACTTAAAGTGGATGATGCGTAGCTTACTGATGGCGGTGACTTCCCCGGTGAGCCGACTACAAAAGGCCCATTGATTTTCTGTGAGTGGGTGGTCCAGTTCCTCTTCCCACTTGCCCTTCGCTGGGGGGGGAGGGTATGGACTGTTTTTCTGGGTAGTGCGATATAAAAGGGATACTACATGCGTCGGTGCGGTTAAAGTCAGGAGAGCGTGTAAAGGAGGCATGATAGCTGGTTCTAGCGGGAAGTTGGGGGTAAAGGTCCGCATATCCTGCCTAAGCCTAATATAATAGAACCTGTCTAGAGGGGTCGGGGGGGAGGTTCCGAAGAAATCCGCACTGGAGCAGAAAGAGCCATCTACATATAGCTGCCCCCAAGTATGTATGGAGAGCTTAAGTAGCATCCGACGGCAGCCGCCCTCCTGTGTGACGGGAAGGTCGTGGCGTCCCTGTAATGGGAGGAGGGGCGAGTACAGTAGAGGGCACTCAGTACGACCGGCCAGGTCCCTCCAAGCGCCCGTGGAGCATTGGACGGTGGTGGAGGCAGTCCGTCGCGGAACCACCTGAGTGCTCAGATATGCCGAGCAGGGCGTTGGAGTCATGTACCCATCCTCTATCGCAAGGTGGGGCATGTATGGAGGAGGATTTATCCAATAAGCCGCAAAGTGGGCCTGGGCGCAGGAATAATAAAGCTCCAGATCTGGTATCTCGAAGCCGCCTGCTTCGAACGGGCGTGAAAGGATATCCCAGCGTATCCTTGCTTGTTTACCCCCCCATGTAAGATGAATCATCTGGGTTCTAACCGCATTAAAAAAATGGCGAGAAGGGGCGTAGGGTATGTTCATGAAAAGGTAAAGTAGTTTAGGCAGGACCACCATCTTGATTAGGGATGTTCGTCCAGCCATGGACAGGGGCAGTGCTATCCATCTGGTGACTTTGTCAGTGATGAGATCAAGCACTCTCCCATAATTCAGCCGCATCAACTCAGTGCGATCCCGGGAAATAACTATCCCGAGATATGTCAATGTATCTGCGCACCAGGAGAGGGGATATTCAGGTTCAAAGCGAGTTGTGGCGTCTGTGAGAGGAAAAATTTGGGATTTTCCCCAATGAATATTAATGCCCGAGAGGTGGCCAAATAAAATGAGTAGCCGAAGGATGGGATTAAGGCTCTCAGCTGGATTACGAAGATATAGTGTAATATCATCTGCATAGAGAGATAATAAAATCTGTCGTTCTGGATAGATTAGTGCGTGATCTCGAAAATGTTGGCGAACCTTAGCTGCCATGGGTTCGACTGCTATGGCGAAAAGGAGGGGCGATAGGGGACACCCCTGACGGGTGCCCCTGGTGATCTGAAAAGAAGAGGAGTGAACTCCATTAATCAGGACCTTGGCGTGTAGTCCAGTGTATAATAAGTCGATCCAAGCCAGGAAGGGTTCTGGGAACCCCATGCGTCGCAGAACAAAGGCCAGGTAGTCCCATTCCAAAGAATCAAATGCTTTCGTGGCGTCCAAAAAGACCGCCGCGGCATTTAACTCCGGATCGATATCCTGGAGGATAGCGAACAGGGTGCGTAGGTTATGGGACGTACCTCTGCTAGGGATAAAGCCCGACTGATCGGGGAGCACCAGCGCAGTCATGAGGGGGCTGATACGGTTAGCTATGAGTTTTGCTAATATTTTAGCATCAACATTAATCAATGAGAGGGGCCTGTATGAATCGCAATACAAAGGGGGCTTGCCTGGCTTGGGGAGGGAGACTATGCATGCCTCGCGCATCGTCGGGGGCAATATGCCTGTTTCACGGGCCTCCTCAAATACACGCCGAAGGATGGGGATAAGTAAGTGACGGAATGTTTTATTAAATTCAGCCGGGAGGCCGTCCGGTCCCGGGGCCTTCCCAGATTGTAGCTGCATTATGGCAGAAACTATTTCTTCATCCTCATAGTGCGCTAACAGGAGGTTTCTTTGCCCATCTCCCAGCCACGCTATGGCAGTATCGTCAAAGAAGGACGCAAAGTCAACCGGATGGGTCCTGTGCGTTTTGTATAAGGTTTTATAAAAATTGCGAAAGGTGGCGACAATGTCTGAGGTGTCTCTATGTACTTGCCCGTCCGCGTCCTCTATTTCTAAGACTATATTGGAAAAGTGGGAGGGGCGAATCAGAGAGGCAAGGGCCCTCCCCGGTCTGCCTCCCTCCCCATATCGGCGCGCCTGTTGATATTTCCCCCTGAATTTACACTCAGACTCAGCCGCCTCTTGATATTCAGTGATCAAGTCTCGGAGCCGCGCCTGCATCGCTGGGATAGTAGAGACCTGCAAGGAACGCTCCGTCCGTTTAATCTCAGCCTCCAGGCGGCGGAGCGTCGAGCGGAGGTCTCTCAAGATTCCCCCACCTTTTGCAATGCATATCCCACGGATGGTGACTTTGAAAGCCTCCCATATCGTGGAGTATTGGGCGACCGAATCTTCATTTCGGGGAAAAAACTCCGATATCTCTTCTTCCAAGTCGTGGTGGAACACTGGGTCTAAGAGGTGTTGTGGGTTGAGTCGCCAGGAGAGGAAGGGTGATGGAGCACGGGGAGGGGCAAGTGTGAGAAGTACCGGGGAATGGTCCGAGTATGTATGGGGTAAATATGACGCATGTGTCAGCCAGGGGCCAAGGCCCCTGGCAAGGAGCCACCCGTCAATGCGTGACTATGAAGAACAAGCGGTTGTGTAGCAGGAACCCTCGCGGCGCACCGGGTGCAAGTGGCGCCAGGCATCAAGCAGATCGTGGTCGTCCACTATCGCCTTAAGCGTGTAGTGTGCTTGGGAATAATGATGTGGTTGTGGGTGCGAGCGGTCTAAAACAGGATTCAATGTCACATTAAAATCACCTCCCCATAACAAGTAAGTAGACCCAGTATCTAAGATCTTACCCCAGAGCACCCGGAAGAATTCCGGATCATCGGTATTCGGGCCATAGCAAGAGACAATAGTGATGGACTGAGCCACCAACCGGCCCCAAATTATGATATAGCGGCCCTCGGGGTCTTCACAGGAACCCAAGGGGGTGTAGGGGAGAGTGTGTTTTACCAGAATAGCTGTGCCCCTAGCGTATGAGGAGTAGGAAGAGAAGTAAGAGTAGCGAGCCCATCGGGACGCGAAGGTGGTGGTGGCATTGGGACTGAAGTGCGTTTCCTGAAGAAGCGCACAGTGGATGTTCTGTCGATCTAGATACGCAAGGATGTGTCGATGTTTACGAGGGGTACCCAGGCCACGAACATTCCAAGTCAGAAAGTTGTATGTGGCAGGTTTAGGGCGGTCTGCCATATGGCGTAGTAAAAAAATAGGAATTGAAAGAGCGACATGGTCCATTCAGTTACTGCTGTGGGAGCATATATCGTCGGGAAAACACAGACATAGTGGCATCAAACAAACAGTACCTGCACCGGTCAAGTCCCGGGTCATGGTCCCTCCCCCCCACCCACATCAGCAGCCCAATCCTGCCGTGGCCCAGTCGCCACCCCCCCACCCATCTCACCCCAGGCTCCACACTCCCAACAGGGGAGGAAGGCCTACTCAGAACCAAATGAATAGAGAACAATTCGTAGGGTTCACCTAGCGGGTGACTCCTAGAGGGCGACTCCTAGAGGGCAACCAGACTCTCCTTGCTGTAGCGAGGGCGCTCGGAACAAGGATGACACGGGTTCATCTCAGCCAAGGAACATCGTCAAGTATGCGGGCAGGAGGAGTCTGGACACATATGAGCGCATAATCTCCGCAGCGCAATCAATGGATAAGGGAAGCCAGATGGCCAAGCATATGCACTTATTCGTAAGAACATAAGTGGAGGCTATGGCCCGTCCAGAGCATCCCCAGGGGAGAACAATAGCAGGACCCACAAGGCATCAGCACTGTTGGAGTACCCAGGGGGAAAGTACATCCCTCACATAGTAAGCTTGAGAGCAGGGCGTGCACTAGGGTCACACATAGATCCTGTACCCCAGGCAGCGCATGGTTTGTCGTCCGTCACAGAGAGATCCAATGCAGGAAGGTGGAGAAAAATTTGCAGTAGCATCAGGTGAGTCCAGCAGTAGAAAGGAAGGGGAATTGCGTACCCTGCCGGCTCCGGGCAGATCAGGTCATGCGTTCATTCAACATCGGATGTAGATCCATCCCCCCCCAGCTGTCTCGGGGAAGACGAACCATCTGAAACCGCCCTGGGCAGGGTCCTCAGAAAATCCTGGACATGTTGCGGATTGGTGAAGAAATGTTGCTTATGTTGATGCGTGACCTTGAGGCGGGCAGGAAACAGCATAGCATAAGGTATATTGAGTTGCTGCAACTTTTTTTGACCTGGAGGAATTTCCGCCGCTGCTCCTGAACGGCCATGGTAAAATCGGGGTAGATTGAGAGTTCCATCCCTTCGTGTCGCAGAAGCCCTTTCTCTCGGGAGAGGCATAGGGCAGTGTCCCGGTCACGGTAGTTTAGCATCCTATCGATTATGGGACGGGGAGGGGTGCCCGGGGTGGGACGGGCAGCCAAAGAGCGATGCGCCCGTTCAACAGCAAAGACTGGTGAAAAAGCCTCCCTCCCGAACAGGGTGATAAGTAAGTGTTCAACGTAATCCTCCACCTTACCGGTAGCTGTCGACTCCGCCACCCCAAGGATGCACAGATTATTTCTCCGGGAGCGGGATTCCAAATCCTCATTTTTGGCGGCAATCACTTTAAGGACCTTTTCCATCTCAGTGGTGCGACTGGAGGCAGCAGCAGAGGTGTCCTCCAGATCAGAGATCCTGCGCTCCGTCTCCGCTATTCGATCGCCATGTTTTTCAACTCGGTGGGTCAGGCCATCCAGCCTAGCAGTCATGGAATCCATTTTAGCCTCAATGGACGTCAGGCTCGACTGCATCACGAGCAGCAGCTCTTTTAAGTCCGCAGTGGAGGTGGTCGGAGCGTCGGTTTGGTCATCTTCAGGCTCAGTGTTGGTGCGAGGGGTCTTGCGTGCGTCAAAGTTCAATTTCGGCTGCCTGCCATCCGGCTTCCCCATGGCGGCCAGGCGGGAAGTCCGGCTACGCAGCACTAGACGGGAAGAAGCAGGATCGCACTCCGAAAGGCCGCGCTGGCCCACTCGCGGCGGAGGATGCAAAATCGAGTCGCAGGGGAGAGCCGGGGGCACGGAGCCCCACTCGCCGGCTAGGGCCAAAGCCTTCAATTGAGGTCAGCACTTGCGGCAGGAGGGATGGAACTACAGAGCGATCAGTCCTCTACACACAGATGTAGCCCCCAAGGCACACCACTGCAGCAACCAATCAGGCCAGGGTCCAAGTGGGAATCAGGGCAAGAGGCCGACTGCAGGCCTCCGAACGGGAGGAGGATATTGGAGCTGCCTTCCCCGGTAGTGTGGGGGGTGTCCAGGCCGGGGGAGGGAATCCGGGATTGGCCCCCACACCCGGTCACAGCTTCCTCCTAGGTGCCCCCCACGGAGCCAAACCACATCTCCAGGGTTCCGTGGCAGCAGGGAGGAGGAGAGGCCTTCAGCGCCGGCCGACCGTCAGGATATCACGGATCGGCCGCCCAGCAGCACAGCTCAGGTGACGATCGCCCTCAACACAGGGCCCAGGCAAGCGGCAGTCCTCCACAGTCCCGGGCGGGGTCACAGGTGAGTCCACAAGGCCTCAGAAGGCCAGCGCCCACAGCAGCACGGGCCGCGCATTGGCCCCGCTGGCTCACGCCGAACACCCCGGGGAGGAAGCGTCGCGTGGGGTTGATACAGGCGAACTCAGGCGGGCTCAGCAGCGGAGAGCGGAGCCGCAGCCCATGGGGGCACAGCGCGAAGCAGCGCACTCACCGCACTCGGGGCCGCGGCCTCCCGACGCTCCCGTCCCTCTGGCGATCCGCCACAGGCCCGACAGGCCTCAGCTGTTCCCCTAGAGGGGGGGGGCGGAGAGCGATCCGCAGCAGCAAAGGTCGGAGGTCACGTCCCAGGCGAGGCGGCGGGCTTTAGAAGCAGGATGGCAGGTCCGCGCCGCTTAGGTGGTCCGCCAGCACGGAAGGTTCAGTCGCAGCCCATCGCCGCCGCCATCTTCTGTAGCGCAGTGCAAAAGGCTTCAACCGCCGTGAGTCTCAATGCAGGAGGCAGAGCAGCAGGCGAGTGGGTGCAGCGGTTTCCACGTGAGCCCCGCAGTCCGGTAACACCGTTTGGTGGCAGATTTTACGTGAGATGATGAGGATAAATGAAGGATGCGTGTCCGAGCAGCAGGAGCCTCACACGAGTGCGGCCATCTTGCTTGGCGCCCTCTAGCGCCCCCCAGACAGCTGGATTGAATCTGCCAGCCAAACATTGGCTCCGGAAAATAGTATTAAACAGCATCGCTCAAAAGTACCCAGTCCTTAGTTCACCCCTTCCCTTAAAAAAATAAAATCCGCCTGTAAAAGGAAAGAGAGGCTCCGAATGGTAAACTATTGTCCAGCAGCCAATGCGGACTATAAAGCAGAATTAGGGAAGTACTATAAAGAAATTAAATTAGCAAAAAAAGCCTATTTTGAGGCTAAAATTCTATTGGCAGGAAATCATTCCAGAGAAATTTTTTAAATTGTTAAATGTTTTTCTGCGCCGGAAGTGTGCTCCAATGAGAAACCTCCTTCCGAGGAATGGTGCGAGTTGCTCGCTTCATTCTTTCAGGAAAAAATAGATACTATTCAGGCGAGTCTTCCATCCCGCATGACGGGAAACGACATTTCTGATGTCATCTCAGGAGTGATAGAAAACCAGAAGGAGCCAGGTCATGACCCAACCTCTAATACCGAACTATGCTCTCTGAACTTTTTCTCTCCAATCTCCTTGAACGATTCTCTGCAGGCCTTAAAAATGCCTCAAGTCAGGTTCCCCGCTGGACCCTGCCCCCTCCTCTATCTTTGTCTTGGGGGCAGAGGCTATCAATCCACTCATGAACCAGCTACTGAATACTTCCCTCTCATCAGCCACTGTTCCTACTAAATGGAAACAAGCTAAGGTCATCCCGTTGCTAAAAAAAAAGCCCAGGCAGACCTCTCTGACCCTTCCAACTATAAGCCTGTCTCCCTACTTCCCGCCTTCTCAAAATTCCTAGAGAAGCATGTAAATCAGCAGTTATCATCCTACCTTGAAATGAACGGCCTACTTCATCCTAGCCTAAACCACAGTACGGAAACAGCACTATTGGAGGTAGTGGATTCCATCCGACTTGGTCTGGAAGTGAGGGAGAGGACGATGCTGGTCCTATTAGACCTATCGGCTGCTTTCGACACAGTCTCACACCAGATTCTCCTGACACAACTCCACTCGATTGGCTTTGAGGGGCTGGCCTGGAAATGGCTAGCTTCCTTTCTAGAGGGGAGGGGACAGGAAGTATGGTGCCATCCGTACTCGGCCGGGTCTCGCAGGCTGAATGTTGGTGTCCTGCAGGGCTCGGCCCTGAGTCCAACTTTGTTTAATGTCTACCTTGCACCTATGGCTACAATGGTAGAATCTTTGGGTGCAAAAATTGTGTCCTATGTTGATGACACCCAGCTGCTGTTCACGTGGAAGAACAACGAGCCCTGCCCTGGCAAGTTAATTAGCACCTGCCTCTCAGCGGTATTTGGGTGGCTGGCCACGAATCAGCTGAAACGTAATGCGGGAAAAACTGAGCTACTTTTCTTTGGCATGGATGCAGAAATGCTGCTTCAATCCTTCTGGCCGCCAGACGCTCCCACCCCCATTATAAAACACCAGGCAGTGAAAAACTTGGGTTTTAAATTTGACAACCAATTGCTTTTCCATACCCAGGTAAATTCAGTGGTGGGCACCTGTTTTGCCTTCCTGCGTCTTTTGAGGAAATTTTTGTTCTTTCTGTCTCTGGCTGCCAGACAGCAGGTGATCCAGGAGTTGATCGTATCTCGCCTTGATTACAGTAACGGCCTCTACTTGGGCATGCCCGGGTATCTGTTGGACAGACTTCAGCTGGTCCAAAAGGCAGCGGCTCGCTCTATCTTTGAGCTCCCTCATAAGGCTCACGTGTCTAACCTTCTGAGGAATCTTCATTGGCTTCCAGTAAGGAAATAAATCATGTATAAGACTCTATTTGTGACTCAGAAAGCCTTATACAGGGTGGGCCCTGTCTATCTTAAACACAGAATTTCGTTCTACGTCCCACCTAGAAATCTTCGTTCTTCTAATCTCTTTCTGGCCAACACTCCTCGTATTAAAAAGGCCAGGTCACGGGGAAAGGCCCTTTCCTTCCTCGGCCCATCTGTGAGAAGTTGGCCTGGTATATGCTGTCCACTAATTATAGTGGGCACCTTGCACCAGTCCAAACAACCCCTTATTGGAGATAGGTTAAAGACAACCTTTATTGAAAGCTATCCTAGTGGTAGCTATGGAGAGCAGCCTTCAGGCTAAGTCTTGAAGGAATGTAAAGCAGCTTGTTTTACCAGTCTATAATCTCTTGAGTGACCAAATGAAAGAGGACCACACCAGGTATATATTTAAAATATATGTATTTAATCTTAAACACACCCCTCTAGTCTCATATGAGGCTAGAGTTCGAAGTACATAAGTTACAAGTCGAATATCAACAGTAATAGCACAAATACACGTTTGAGCCCTAGGGGCGTACCAAACCATAAACCAATAAAGTGGTATAAGAACCACGACTGAGCTAGACACAAGGCCTAGAGCCTGTAGAAGTGCTTGGACCACAAGGAACCACCCAAGGTAGTGACACAGGGGACCCACGGGGGACGCGTGCAGTGTTGGAACACAACCGCGAATCACCGTTAACTTCTATGGGGAAAGTCGCAGTTAGGTTTTTAAAAGGAAAGGACACTTAGAGAAGGACTTGGAGCAAACCCCTTTAGAACTAGGTCGTTCTAGAGTCAATACCCACGGGAGCACCGTAGTACTCGAGTTACCTCATCCAGAGAAGCCGGGTGCATAGGTGTCTTTTGGTGTCGGGTTTCGTCGTCGTTTTCAATGGCGATCTGCTGCAGCGGGCTGCTGGCGACTAAGTCGAAAGTGTCCGGGTGGATCCAAGGGTGGATCGAAGATCTGAAGAACCTGAAAGCAGAGGGGACAGAGTCTGGGTCACTAGCCAGTGACCAGGAAGGCGATGAGAAGATGCCCACCGATGTCGGGTGCTTCAGGTGGGTTGATGGTCGTCTTGACTCTTCAGCCACGAGGTCCAGGAGGTGTCGACGACAACCAGGAGCTGAATTCGAGCTGACCCACGACGTCTGTCGATTGCTGCGGTATCGGCTACCGGATTGGACCCAACAAGCCTTGGCAACGGCAAGTCACGTGGAAACAAAGAAAGGACGTTGATGCAGACCAGCAACGTCTGGGGGTCTCACCCAGCAAGGGTAAGTCAGGGCACGTCTGGAGCATCCAGGAAAGCCCAAGCAGAAGAAGAGTTACCTTCGGGAGGGCCCACTAGCCAACAGACTAGCGACCGCAAAGGAGCCTCGAGTGGACGCACTTGGAGCTGGCTTACAGGACACTCGTAGAGTGGAGGCCAGTGATCTTCGGTGCAGTCGGTGCTGGAGGTGGGGGCTACTCGGAGCCCAAAGCACAACTTCGTGGGAGGCCAGGAAGAGGATGCACTTGCAAAAGTTCTTGGTGTCCAGGGGTCACAGATCCACATTACCCACGACAGCTATGGGCCTCAGCTTCGCTGGGGACTCAGGGCAGCCTCGGTGAAGTCTGGAAATCCACCTCTGGTGTTGCAAAGACTTCGGCATCCGGCGGGAGCTTCAGCGATGCAGACCGGACAATTGCTTCTTAGGTGCCTGCCAAGCAGGGGAGTCACTCCTTGACCCCAAGGGAGATTCTTCAGTCCTCTAATCTTGAAGTAGAGCGTCGAAGGTCCAGGATTCGGCTTCAGAGTTTCATCCAGGGTAATCTAAAGTCCTAAGGACTGGGGTCCCATACTTATACTAAGTTAGGGGGTTGGACATACTCTGTGGACCCACCTATGGGAGGGTCAGGGAAGAGGGGTGGTTACACCCATTCCCTTTGTCCAGTTTCGCACCAGAGCAGGGGCAGGTAGCCCCTGCAACCGGTTCGAACTGGCATATGCACAGGGACACCAAATGTGCCCCCAGTGCAGGACTTCAAAGCACCAGAGAGTGCTCCCGCCCAGCCCCAATACACACTATCCTGTCTGGGGAGGTGGTTACACCTCCCTTCGACAGGAAACCTATTGTCCAGGCCTCCCCTGCCGGAGTTTCAGTCAGCAGCAGGAGGCCAGACCCGTGTCTGTGGCAGCGGCATCCATTTTGTGATGCCCGGGCTCTGTAAAGAAGTTACCGGGTAGGCCGGTGAGTACATGTCGCTCCCTCTAGAAGGGTGGAATGCTACCCCCGCCGCCAGGACTGGTGGGGGGGGGGGGGTATTTCAAGATGTTTGACACCAAACACGACATGTTTTGGTGCAGCCAGTCCAAAGTCAGCATTTTACCGCGAGGATATAATGCACTTAAGAGTATATGGTCAGGCTGTACCACAAACAGCATCAGAGGAGGGACTCCGAACGCTGCAGAGGGGCTCTGCTCATGCAGGGGCCCCCTCTCACATAAAAACCAAGCACTCTGCCTTCAGGATTGTAAAGGCCTGCCATAGGAGTGACTTATAGGTTTATATGTGTGTGCAATGGTAGTGATATAGGTCGCCTATATCACAGTAAGGGGTGCATGCACCACCTTACCCAGGCTGCAGTAGCAGACCTGTGGTGTCATTTTGGCTGGCCTTCCAGGGGTGGCATAATACATGCTTCAGCCCCTGGCAGGCCTCTGGGGTACCTATGCCCTGGGTACATAGTATACCATATACTAGGGACTTATAAGGGCACTCCAGATTCCAATCAAAGATTGTACCTAAGGTACATGGAAACCATTTTAGAGAGGAAGCAGCTAGGCTGGGGTTCTGATTAGCAGGGCCCCAGCCAGACTAAAGTCGAAAAACAGTGAGGCATCAGCAAAAAGTGGGGGTACCCATGTGAAGCAGATCCTACTCTCCTACACCATCCCTCTGGAATAAACTGTCCCTGTCCCTCAGAAGCATCAAGTCTACGCCCCTGTTCCAGAAAAAGTTGAAAACATGGCTTTTTTCCAGCCCATAATTTCCCCTTTTCTTTCAGTCCCACTGTTACCTTTCGGCATCCAGCGCCAGGACACTCCTTGGAGTAGCAGTCGTAATTTACAAATACCCCCACATAGAAATAGACATCAACCACACGCTTCTGAACTTAAGCAGTTTCACAGGGTATATTACGTAGAAAGCAAATTCCAGAACGCCAGAACTAGAAATCTTGGACGTTACCAAGTAGACTGGTATTTCAAATTTCATCTCCTGCCTATTACTCACCCCAACTCCTGCCTCATGAAGCTAAGTCATTTTCTCCCTGCCCCCTCCATTCATCAGCCATGACAAAAAAAGACTGAATACCTTAAAAAACATAGAAGTCATTTTTACGTTTTATAGAATTTACTATTTCAGTTACTAGTGTTACATATCAGATTGACACCCGCAGACTACTGTATTCATCTTCTTATTTCATCTTCTTATACAGTTTGTGATATATCTCTTTAATATTTGCTTTCTGTGATCTTTGTGAGATCTTTACTTTATATTCAAAATATTTTGGAAAATCTGTCTGTGATGTGAGTAAAACAATCCAGTAGACGTTTTCCCTGGCACCTACTGCATCTGCTTCTACACAAGTGCTACTGTAACTAATGAAATACACTGTAAATTATTTGTGTAAATTCAATCATATTCTGACAGCAGTATTATATTTTCTTTTTACTAGGCAACGGTGGAGGAGTCTATGGTGGATGAACATTTCACCTATGAGGTAAGATCACATCGCTCTTTACCCTAATCATTAATGTGTCATTATCCAGAGCAATGCTTCCCAAACTTTTTAGAACCACGACCCAATTTTTAGAACAACAAACTTTCGCGACTACCTACCTAGAGTTAATGGACATTATGCGGGATAATTTATTGTAATTATTTTTTCATCTATTTATTTTTAATCTGCTGTAACATGATTTAAATAGGACCATGCCGAGAACACCCAGGTCACTGGAAGCACGAGCACGCCTACCTACTGAGGTCAAGGTGCATTTATTTTGTAAACAAAGGGGCATATTCTAAAGGACTTATTGCCAAGTTAGCTGCACTTTATCGCAGCCAAAGTGGCGATAGATTTATCGCCCTATTCACAAGCTGGTGCTAACAGCCGATATTGCCAGTTTACCTGCGATAGCAGCCGCAAAAAACATCGCCACGGATGACACCGGCGACTAACGCTAATGAGATGCAGAGTAGGCGTTCCCGTGCAAAAACCCAGGACAACACCACTTTGCAACATTCTTAACGACCAGCCAGATCGGCGATAAGATCACAAAACATGCGATAAGGCGTGTTAGCAGCAGGGAATTAACACCTGCTCTTTCCTGGTATTAAGTCGGACGATAACCTGCACCAGAAATGGGAGCCCAGCCCACAGCCACACCAGAAGAACAACAGATGCCATGGAGCTACTGATCATGCAGCCGGACACCCAAGAGGGCCACAACACCCACCGCCACCCCCCCCAGGACCCCCCCCAGGACCCCCTCCCCGGGGCCCTACCCCGGACAAAGATATTTTACATCAACTTTACGAAATCATGAACAAAACAATTCGCCTGATGTCGCACAAGTGCAACAATTAACATTCATGTGTGGTCAGAAAAAGGAGAATCATTCATTCATCTTTGAATTTCCAAATTATTTTATTCAAATTTAACTCAAAACAACTATTCGGAAGAGTCATGGTGGGTCTTCTCTGGACAATCTGTAAGACACAGCATGCAAGACAAAATTCAAGATAAGAAGGTGTGTCATGCGCTCATCAAAGGACAGAGAGAGAGAGAAGGAAAGGGAGAGGGAGAGAGAGTGAAAGCGAGGGAGAGAGAGAAAGAGAGAGAAAGGGGGAGAGAGGGAGAAGGAGAGACAGAGTAACAGAGGAAGAGAGAGAGACAGTGAAAGGAAGAGAGGGAGAGGGAGTGCCGACACTGCGGACCCAGGCCTCACTGCTCACCTGCTGCCACCGGTGTGCCTCCAACCACGTGCCGGTATACACTGCAGTCCACCAGGTCCCTTATCTGAAACAGAGTCCAGATTTATGAATGGCAGAGTTCATATCAGTGCACACGCCATCATCGCTTGGCCGCCCCTGCGCACACAGGCTGCTGCACCCCAGCCCCTCCCGCCGCCCAGCGGTGTTTGCCCGCTCCTGCGCACCTAGGCCTCACAAGAGGGCCCACCACGTGCCGGTGCAAGCTCCAAGCCCGGGGCCCGCAACCTTGGCAGCCTCCACATCATGCAGCCCCGCCCCATGGGCCACCAGGTCACACACGTGATCCTGGGTCTTGATTTCACAATGGCAGAGATCATATCAGTGCACACGGCATCACCGCAGGCTGCACACCCGCTCAGCTCTATAGGTGCCACTAACTCTGTGAACCGCGAGGCAACGCCACGTGGCGGTAGGCCTGCGCTGCCCGCTGGCTCAGGCCTACACTGCGGTCCAGCAGGGCTCACACAAACCCTTACCAGTCCGGACCGCCAGGACGTTGCATCATCGCAGGCTGCACACCCGCTCAGCACCTAAGGTGCCCCTACCTCAGTGCACCGAAAGTCACTGTCCCGTGGCGGTAGGCCCGTGCCGGCCGCAGTGTTTCCGGTGCCACCAACTCTGTACAACGCAAGTCATGGACCCTTACTGATTGAGTCTCGTGATATGCCAGGCGGACGGAGCCATGTCACCTCCGGCAGTGGGGAATAACTGGGACACGTAGCGTCGTCCCCCCCCCCTTTATACGTAAGCCGAGTGGGCTGGGTCGGCGTACGCCAGGCCAGCGTAGGGGTGTGAATAATTATCCCTGGGCTCTGGGCGTGGTTAATTTCTGGGCTGGACAGGAAACCAACTGATGCGTGTGTCTCTGTTGCAGTGTCTGCGCCACACGGCCCGCAATCGACAATGTTGCAATGTTGCATGCACCCGGAGGGCGGGCGCGCACGAAGGGATTGTACAAGGAGCGCAAGGCCACTCAAGCTCTTGGCTCATGCATGCCAACTGTTGTGTGTTTATCGCTATTGGTGCACCATAAGCCTAAGGCCTAGCCTCAATTGCAGCGCGAAAGCCACATCACATTTCCAGAATGCAAGCAGTAGTCAGACTAACATTAGGGATGAAAGCTCCTTTGTCTCAATACATAAGGCGGAAGGACATATGCACCTCCGACCTTGGTCTTGCATGCGGCAGGCACCCCCTGAGAGAGTTACCATAGCAGATGATGATGACTCTCACACTACGCACATCGCTAATGAAAGACCAACGTATCCACACCCCACACACAGAAGTCCTTGCTCAAGGTACTCTTGCATGGAATGCCCTTGACACTCACGTACACAACAACCCATACGTCCAAACGTTGCACACACATACGACTCATTGCTCCGAGCTGTGGCATATCATCCACATAACTGCCGCAGGTCAGAAGAGTGCCGGTTCTACGAGAGCCACCAACGCAATGGCAGAACATCCCGGGCGCATGCACAACGCCTGTCACGTGGAACTGTACCGTGACCGAATGCTGCCTGTTAGTGTCTGATGCATTGGTCTGCATGTTGTGGCCCTTGTCTTGCCCGTACTGACACGCACATGGCAATAAAGTCTACGCAACTTCACTAGTGTTCAACTGTGATGAGTGTTGATTGGAATGGCAAATTGTGTGCCTCAATGAGCATTGTCCGTACACAGGGAGGGACTGACTGACGCATTTCACTTAGGGGTGAGTCCCTATTGCCAGCTCCACCTCTGTGAGCCAGACATAGTGGTTGGGATAGTTGCTGATAGACCTGTGCTCTTACGTGTCTTCAGCAATGTGAGTATGGTGTCCATATTCTTGCCATGTGGATCAATGTGATCCATCACTACAGGCTGTGTCCACCCAGTTGAGTGTGAGTAGGTATGCGAAGAGATGTTCTGTTGTCAAATGTGATGGGGGACAATACTTTAGGCCTGCCAACGACTTTGACATTTCATACCCAGCCCTATTTCTAACATTGCATGGGGCAAAGTTGAGGAATTGCGCGATTGTTGTTTCAGAGCAATGAGGCCACAGCTAGTGCACACATTCCCAGTCATCTCACTTCCTATGTGTGTCAAGGTCAAACATGCGCATTGCTTTAATTTCCCAATGTGTACCTTTTTGGGCAATCAATGTCCTTACATTCATCCATACTTTCATACTTGATCGATTATGGACATGACACATCTGTGTGAATTTGAATGATTTATTCACATTCGGCGAAGTGTCGGAGCTGGAGCAGTACATGGCCATGCAAACCCCACATTACATTGTAGCACAGTGGAGGGCCAGCCAGAGTCATTTAGGGATTGACAAGTACATCGGAAGAGGAAGAGTACAGTCCGCAGTCTGATTGCTGTGTCATCGGTAAGCAAACAAAATATGGCAGTCCATGTCGAGGTCCAAGGTGAGTGTCGCAGAGTGTTTCAGGGGACAGTGGGATGTGTTGTTACAGGGCATGATGCAGAGGGCAGAACCAAGCTGAAACAGGGCATATGGCGGAGAAGAATACTACTGGCTCCTTCTTACTACAAAGGTGGAATCACCCGCATCTTCGTCCTCTATGTAATCTGTCTGACATGTGGGTGCTGATGTTTGGTCTGCAGCACTGTGTGCCACTGACACATCAGGGGCCGGAGATGTGTGTGTAGAAGTACCAGCAGCATTCATCAGCGACTGCCTTAGTGGCAGCAATGCGATGATGAGAATCTGCAGGGCATGGAAGATCCCAACAACTTTTCATTGGTGTGCATCCGTGGCAGCCATTCTTTCCACATGCAACCGCTCCATGTTCTCCATTATCCTCAGCATCTGTGCCAACTCTCGGCTGACATCGCTGAGGCCACTCTGACTAGACAGTTGTTCTCCTCTCAGAGTCATGACTCCAGCAATGTCGGGCATGGACTGTTGGACATCATGGAGCGAACTGTGGGTGTCCGTTAGGGAGTGTAAGTGGTCCCTGATGGGACTTAGACACCCACGTATGTCATCTAGTTTGGCTGCCATGAGGTCGAACCCCACCCGCACCTGTTCAGCCACCTCCTTCTGGCAGTCTAACACATGGCCTTGGAATGCGATGTGTTCTTCGGTGAGGTGCTGGGAGCCAGCCGTGGTGGTGGGTGTTTCCTGCTGTGTCGTCTGTGCAGGGGGTGGGGTCTCCTCGATGCAGCTGGGCTGCCCTGCTCCTGGAGGTGGGTTGCCATAGCTGTCCATGAGCTGTTGTAGGGCGTTGGTGTCGAAGGGGTGGAGGTCCTCTTCATCATCACTGATGAGTTGTCTGGTCTGCTCTGCAGGAGGTGTTGATTGTCCCTCTGCAATGTGAAGGGGTGATGCATTTTAACATTGTGTTGACATGTATGTTGATGCATTGTTCAAGTTTACATACAGACTGCATGACAATGTACATTGTGACTGTTTGGGAGGAGCTGACTATTTGATGCGGGACAGTGGACATTTGAACTACATCACGGATGTGAGGTTGTACACGTACATTATCATCTCACAGTTTCCTGCTATGCCAGATGTGATTGGCCAGTTTCTACGCACAAGCGGAACCAGTTGTGTCCTCTGTTCTGTAGCGAGAGTGTTGCACTTTGTACCACATTGTCGTTAATGATGATGTGCTGTTATTGCTATGTGTGTGTGCTGCAGTGTGGGAGAGTCACCCCTGCAGCTGTGATTTTGCTGCCCCTTATCCCTTTGAGGCGGTGTGCCTTTGACTTCTGTGCTTCTACAGTGCTGAGATGTTGCAGACTTGGCTAATTTTGGCTCTAGTTCGGATTTTGGACTCTTGGGCATGGTTTATCCGCAGATGTGTTGTTGACGTCAGGGGTTGTTTGTGCAGGTGGATGTGTCAGAGTGTGACCTGCTCCTTTATGGATGTGTTCCACACTCAGCCACCTCAGTGTCGTGGCGTGCACCATGTCATGATAATTGGACTGCAGCCATGCTGTTCGTCATGCAGTGTCACTTGCATTGCCAGTGTGGCTCACAGACACGCAGCTCTGCTGGTTTTGACAAGTGTGCATGGGTTGGTTGGGAGATTGGTGCTGTGCGGGGAGGGACCCCTTTGAGCCCAAAGTGGACGGGGGCCTACTTGCTGTTTGTATGTGTGCTGCAGTGTGCCAAGGGGATCAGGGACATGATCCAGAGTCATTGTGGGTGTGCAGTGTGCTCTACTTAATTGTTCATGTTTGCCATTGTGCCCATCTCCCCCCGTCCCCCAAGTCCCTGTTCGGTACTCACCCTGGTGCTGTTGTGTCAGGTCATGTCGAGCAGTGTCCGGACCCCCAACTCCTGCCACCGTCTCCCCACTGATGACTGTGGCCACCATTTCCTCCATCTCATCCAGCTCCTGGTGTTCCGCTGGACTGCCACCTCCAGTCTGCATTGCTGCCTGATGGTTGTCAGTGAGTTTCTTCTTGGTTTTGCACTTCGCATCATTCCAGCGCCTCTTGACCTCTCCAATTGTCCTCCTCCTCACTCCGACTGCATTCACCTTGTCCAGGATGGACTGCCATATTGCATTTTTATTTGCCAATGACACGTTGGAGGTGACGAACAGTTGTTGGTGGTGTTCTATCACCTCCGTGATGATGATCCTGTTTTCCTGCGGACTGAACCTCATCTTCCTCGTCTTCTTCTCCTTGCCCTTCCGTGACCCCGAGGTCCCAGGCTGGTCCTCCTGGGGGCTTGTGGGGTTCTGGTCGTCCTCTGTACTTGCTCCGGCTTCCTCCATGGTGCTACGCAGTTTGAATTATTTTGTTTGTGTTTTTCGGTGCTTTTATAGTGCATTTTCCCACATGACGCTTGGGAATTGCAGGCCTGTCGCTGATTATCGCTGATTTATTTATCGCGGTTGGCCACATCGCAACTTTTTTCGCGTTCGTGTTTCACGTTTTTTTGCCGTCACGGTAATTTTATCGCGGTCATTTGACGCGTTAGCGTGAGACTTTCACATGGTACCGCCGTGTTGAGAATACAACGTTAACACAGCGTTATTTTCCAGCGATAGACTGCGATGTGCAAAGTTGCGTTAAGCTAATTTTGCAATAATTATCACACGTTCTTGAGAATATCCCCCAAAGTATTTTAAAATTTGGAAGCAGCAGCACTTTGTTGACATAGTTTGTTTTTTTGCTATTTTATTGAAGATACAGATTCTGTTGTGCAAAGAAAGTTACATGGGTGTAAATCAGAGTGGATTATACTGATTGTATTGGCACAAAGGCCGTTCGAGGTTAGCCATCTCTTAATTCAATTTTATTCTGCGATTGCTGGGAATGTGCTTTTATTGCTCTGCGAGGTGGAAAGCATTATGCTTGAGACAAGACGCGCCCTTCAGACTGCACCAATTTCAGCACTTCTGAGGAAGTTCATTTCCTGCTTCCTTGGAAGAGCTGTAACTGGAGCAGGCTACCATATTTGCGATTGATATGCATATTCTTATTTAATCATTTCTAAAATTACAGCATAATAATTTCAAATATGCTTACTTAGATATGCCAGGACGATTGCAAACTACAAAAAATCGTCTCACGGCCCACAAGTGGGTTGGGACCCACTGTTTGGGAATTGCTGACCAGAGTGTGGAAATGTGCACACATACTGGGTCATGCAGCTAACATGTAAGCATAATGTTTGGAAAACAGTGTTTGTTCTGAGGTTTGATGTGTTTCTGGCAAAAAAAGTGCTTAGGTAATATACCTGTGAATCATGTTTGTTTCATGTACTAGGTTCATTTCCTTTAAGAATTTCAATGTCTCGACCACATTTGCCTTCTCTTTTTACTTTCATTCTTTATATTATTAGACCCCGAATCCTCCACCTATGTGACCCATGTGTTATGTAGGCCAACATTTTGTCACTTTTCTTCTGCCCTACATCAAGGTGTCATTTAGACCCTGGCAAGTGGCCCACCTGCATGCTCCGTCAGCGAAGGTGATGTCCTCCACTCCCGTGGTGTAGGAATGGCTACCATATTTAGCGACCTGCACCTTGCAGATGCTGCTGCGGCTTTGCTGAGTGGACACTGAGTTGGAGCTGTGTGGGCGCCATGTTTGATGTGCCTGCTCAGCAATGTGTTTTAACATCAAGAATAAACTCCCAAAAATTAAGTTTGTTTCTTGACAAAAAAACAATGCCCCAGATGCGTAGGAAGGTTTATCCCTGCACATTAGGGCTGTTAAACGTTTTTCAGGCCCCTGACAGCCATGCCTCATATGCCCTGCATAGCAGTCCTGGGTAGGTAAAATGAGTGATGGTCATCCTACCGTAAAAGAGTGGGGTGACCATCACTTTGACCTGATGACCTTGTGGTGAACAGGCAGACCAGTTACAGGATTACATCGGTGGAACCAATTTCTGACGGCGCTCCCGCTCCACCATAACACCCTTAGGGCCTGATTTAGATCTCGACGGAGGCAGTGGCGTAACGAACGTTGAGGGGACCCCCCTGCAAGGTACCTGGAGGGGCCCCACTCAGGATTTAAACCGGAGCTCTCAGGCCTGAGTACCTTGCTGAGGGGGCCTCCTGCAGCTCGGGGGCCCCCCGCACCGCGGGGCTGCGGGGGCCTGTGTTACGCGCCTGCACGGAGGAGTTACTCCATCACAATGGTGATGGATATCCCGTCCTCTGAAATATAAATCCCATTCTATCCTATGGGATTTATATTTCCGCGGACGCGATATCCGTCACCTTGTGATGGAGTAACCCGTCCACCGAGATCTAAATGAGGCCCTTAATCTTTTATTTTCCAGCTGCATGCCGTGTTTTTTTTTTTTTTTATGAAATTTGCTCTTGAAATGCAATTGCCTAATTTGCAGCTACACTGTTGAAATTACCATTTTAGCGCTTCCAGGTTAAATTGGTATTACAGAGGGGACACAGTGTCTCTTTTTTGAAGTGGCATGTGCATGAAAAAGACTTGTTGCAAGCGCAATGCTTGTGTTTTATTCCTCCTGAGATTACTGCAAAATTCTTTGTATATAAAGTAAGTCAATTAAAAAGACGTGAAATGCTCATATAGGTTCTATCAGTGATTTGTGAAGCAATAACACAAATATGTTTTATTTGTAGACTGCTCTTCTCTTATGCACTCAAGCAATTCTGTGGCTCTGCTGGTTTGTCTCACTGATTTCCCTTGCGGATCTCTTTCAACATCACGGCCCCTGACTCCCAGTTATATTTGAGTATCTTTAGAATTACACCCAGCGTGGGCTGTTCCCCTGGATTTCTGCGTTCTGAATGCATGACCTTGTACTTCAGTGCTATTGTGCTGCTGATTGGAGCCTTGCACTGAGTGTCACCTTCAGTCAGCCATCATTTTTTAACTAACAGAATGGGGGGGTTCTTGAACTTGTTTTTTCATTCTCCTGTTATGAGTGTGGGCCCATGATTCTCAATGTAGGTAAGTATTAACTAAGGGGCAGATTTACAAGCCCCTTGCGCCTCCTTGCGCCGCCATTGCGTCACTATTTTTGACGCAACAGCGGCGCAAACACTGCGGCCTATTTACAACGTGACGCATCTAGGAAGATGCGTCTTGTTGTAAAGCCCTGCGTCACATTATACCTGCGTCAGGTATAATGTATGCAGGGTGGGCGTTCCCACGCAGAAAGGCCTCATAAAAGGGATTCAGTGAAATCTACAAGATTTCACTGCGTCACTTCTAGGACGCCACTGCGTCAAAACCTTACGCCTGCTTGAAGCAGGCGTAAGGAGTGAGGCAGTGTAGTGGGAATAGCCCTCCCCATGCATTGCTGGAGTTGCGTCGTGCTTGGGACACGACTCCAGCAATGCGTGACTTTTGCCCCAACAGATGCGTCAGAATTTCTGGCGCATCCGTCAATCCTTGCGCCATGGTGCGCCGTATTGTAAATACGGCGCATCCATGGTGGCGCAAGGGTTTCTGAGGGTGGCGCAGGGAAAGTGACACATCTCTACAGATGCGTCACTTTCTTGTAAATCTGCCCCTAAGGATTTAATGATTAGGGGCCCGATTCACAAAAGTAATCTGAGACAAAATCCTAACTTACGACTTTCGGTATTCACAAAGGGCATTTAGGAGTAGTAAAGTTAGGATTTTGTCTCAGTTAAACTTAAGTTTTGGTCATAAGTTATGACCAAAACTTAAGTTTAACTGAGACAAAATCCTAACTTTACTACTCCTAAATGCCCTTTGTGAATACCGAAAGTCGTAAAGTTAGGATTTTGTCTCAGATTACTTTGTGAATCGGGCCCAATATGTATGGTGATGTTCATGAGGACCAGGTTTTATGCATGGTATATTTGCAGGGGATTGCAGTGCACCTGCCAGCCCTTTCCAGGGCTGCCACAATAAGTATGGAGAGGAAACTGGGAATTACATTGTACTAGTTGTTCTGAAGGAAGGATGAGGTCTGTGAATATGCCTGGGCCATATTTAGATGAGCACTACCACCTGCAGTGGTGTGGTTGGTTCTCAGGGTGTAGGAGAATGTCTAAGAGAGAATGAGGTGAAGTGCCCTGAAAAATTCCAGTCCAGTTTTCCAAGTTGCCTTCCTTGTGAGGGAAATCATTCAGAGGACCTGCCAGCAAGGTAGCCCTGTTGAGCTCCATCGTATGCAAAGGGGTAAAAATGGTCTGCTATAGTGTGACCGGCGCAAGATTCTAGTATCAAATCTGGTAACATAAGACCCATGTCATAGGAGGAATTACTGAAAATTCCCTGGGATTACTTGTTTATGGTATGATGTTATGTTATATGTAATTATGGCTAAACCACAACAGTCAAATATATGAAAATGAAACAAAAAAGATAATATTATGACAAACTACTCACGTGAGCAGGAAACATTCTAAATGACAGAGAGAAAACAGTGAAGGGACAGACCTAAATAGCAGGTGCCAGAACACAGGAGAGGGAGACGTAGGAGTCCATGTGGATTAAAAGCTGGAGGTTCGACACCAAAGAGAGATGAAGGAGAACAAAAATGGATGGAAGCACCATGCTCTGCAACTCCTAAATCTGGCTGCAAGAATAGAAACTGTTTTGTCAGGCACAGAACGCACAAGAGGTAGGAAGAGTGAACTAGCGTAGGGTGCCAAAATAAATGTTGCACTCCCCTCAGAAGAGTGAAAACAAAAGATGGACAAAGAGGGGAACAAAGTGAATGGAACGACATGGAGGTAGAAAGAGGAAAAGCGTAGATAGCCAAAAAAGTAAAGGAGTTGATGGTAATTTGGTTACTCGTCATAAAATAGCGAACCCATGGGCATGTTCAAAGTGTTAGGAAAGGGAAAAAGAGGGTTAAAATATGGGGGGAAATAATTTTTCAAATACTCCAGCTTCTTGCAACTTTGCAAATCGTGTATTTCTTGAAAATTGACAGAGAAGAAAATGCCGCAAATACAAGCACAAGTGCCCTGAATAAAAGCATACATTTCTGGAGTGTTTAGTATTTTTGTTTGTTTCATCTTCTTTGCAGTCTTCCTACAGACACCCTTAGTTGTCTGTCACAGACCACATCGTAATGAATATTCTATACTTCTTAGAGTAGGTTTCACGTTTGGTCATAATCCGATAGTTTTTTGTCAGTTTTACTTTCCTACTCCTAATCTAATAGCTTTCCTCCATATTCTTGTGTTGGTACCGCTTCTTGAGCATGTAAGTTTCATCCTCGATTTTGATTGGCTGACTGTATCCTTCCATTACTGACGTCAGTAAATTCTTTTTTTCACTATAATTTGGGATTTGGCACTCCATGGACACGCATGCCCTCCTTTCTCTATCTTTCTCCCTCAGACCGATCGATTGTATAATCACATGCCTTCCCTTGCTTTCGCATTTCCCATATCTCTCTATCATCACCCCCAGTCATCTATACTTATCCCCTTTTTCCAAGACATATATTGCTGCGGCTCGGTCGTGCTCTCTGTCTCTCTCCCCTTTTCCATTTTGCTCTCTACTCCCTCACTTTTCTATTGCTCACCTGCTGCCCTCTGCTAGTTCTTTTTGGCCTTGCAATGCCGGATGCACTTAAAATTGTGCTAGTACTGGCAAAGCAAAAAATAGTGATTGGCAATCTAGAAAGGGTACTGTTTATACTTTCAACATGGCTACCACGTTAACTGAGGCAACATGGCAGGAGGCAGCGTGCGGTCACCTATTATTTTTCTATACTTTCAAAATGGGCTACTTATTACATTTACAAGCAACTTGACAGGGAGAGATGGGTGCAGCACAGACCACTGACCACTTGAATTGTGTGAAAAAGGGGCACTTTGTTTGAACAGGTGCACATCACAATATTTTCCTGGGCAATACGCCTTACAAAACGAAAGCCTCGCTATACATCAAATGAACTATGCAATATCCTACCCCCAACCCCACCGTCCCACCCACAAACCCCACCGGCAACTATCTCCTTCCTATTGTACTGCATTGCAACAGTTTGCAACCTTAACTTTCCCCTACAGCCTATGACTGAATGTATTAACATCTAAGTGACTAAACTTCCTATACTTAACCTTGAACTTCCTGCTTAATCCAGATGAGAGGTTGTTCACCCCCACCCTTTCCATTTGGTTCACCAATGACAACGCCAATCAAACTTCTGTAAGTTCAGGCAAACTTACCAGGCCACTGCCAAGCACTGGTCTCAAGCGACAAACTGTACAGCAACGACCCCCAAATTGCGCAGCAGGTATAACATTGTCCCAACAACGAAGCCAGGAAAAAAATAAGCAACATGTAGTTAAAAACCCCCAGAAAGAAAAGCTAAATAAATTGGGAACAGGCGGGCAGGCACAAAATTACAGCTAAGATTTCCTGCCACGAATCACCAGTTCGCTTTTATCTAAAATGGTGGCAGAAAGCCCCAAAACAGCCCTATTTAACCCTTGGGCTACAGAGGGCTCTAATATAGCCCAAACAAGATTGCAGTCGCTGGACTGCACCACCCTAGCAATTTCCCAGAGGGGCAGACATCCCTGTGGTTGGCTGCCTCCCAAACCCCCATTGAGAGAGAGGGGCGCTGCACAAACCACTATCCAACAAAACTAAAACCCCGCTATACATCAAATGAGCTATCCAACATCCTACCCCACCCCTACCTTCCCACCCACATACCCCACCCACAACTATCTCCTTCCTATTGTACTGCATTTGAACAATTTCAACCTTAGCTTTCCCATACACCCTAAAACTGCATTTGTTAGCATCTAATTAAATAAACTTCCTATAGTTAACCTTTGACTTCCTGTCAAGTCCAGGTGAGAGGTTGTTCACCCCCTCCCTTTCCATGTGGTTCACCAATGGCAACACCAATCAAACTTCTGTAAAAGCAGGCAAAATATTCCAGGTTACCACCACCCAGAAAAAGGCAGCCTACTGACTTTTTCTGCCCCCCCACCCCTAGCAGTGCCTGTTACTCTCTTCCCCTCTATGTACGAATGTTTAAAGTCCTTGCCAACACCTTTCTCAGTTCCAAAAGTACAATACCATGGCAATATGCAATAGATATACACCATCACCCCAGAAAAACTCCATGTTGTCATACCTGCTATTCCCATGACTATTCCGCCTGAAACCAACTTGCCTACAAAACTGACTCATCTTCCTATTGACCTTCCTGCGTGCCCTATCAATCGCTGAGGGCTTGCTGGCTCCCCTCTAAGTCCTCCTCGGCATAAACTCCGTCCAGAATTGAAGGCAACCTGACCACTGGGCTTTAATCTGCAATAAATCTTGCTTCATAGCCCTCAACAGCACCATGCCTTTCTCTAGCACAAGGTCATTCTCTCACAAATGGAGAACCAAAACGTCTCTGCATCTTCCCCGCCACCATCATGCCATTTAAACACTACATCAACTCACACCATCTTATACCCCCTTTACCCCTCCAGGTGACAGGCAATAATTGACGGTCAAAACCCAAATTCGCTCCATATCCTCTCTGCGCCACTCGCCGCTCTGCTACTTGATAAATGAGTGGCCCACCACCCAGATGGCCACGTCCTCGGACAATGGGCAAGGAACCGAACCTGAAACAGAAAATAGTAAATATTCACACAGTATGGCCTGCAGCTCCTCCCTCTGCCCCAGTAGTGTGCACATATCTCTGTAAGCAGTATGATGACCATCGCCCCAATAACATAAGGTCTTTACGCGCCCAGCCCCTTTTGCCAGCCACGGTCGCTGTGTCAATGTGAAACGAATGGATTCCATAGTACACAGGGGGCCCTAAACCCTTAAGCATTTTGCGCAAAATCGTGAGTAGTTGGAAAGCCATAGCAGTTGCCCCCGACTTGTACCTGAAAACCACGCCACTTAACACCCCACAGTGTGCAGCCCATGCCACTGGTCATTGATCGGGCACCTATAAAGCCTGTAGAACCACAGTCCGACCTTTTGCTCTCTGATCAGTCTTAGAGCTATGCAGCCATATCTCCAACCTGTCCTCCCTTCTCGTGACCTCCTCTCACAGCACGCCTCCCCGGCACCTGCACCGCAAAAATTATGACATGTGGAACGTGACAACAAATATCCATGACATTATGGTGGAAAGCAAACAGACATCTCCAGGCCCGGGCAAACCACTGTCAATTTTGGAATAATCCTGCAAAATAACTACCATGTTAACGGCCTCCTGAGTTTCCCCAAAAGCCCCTGTTTTCTTGCCCAACCCTCAAGCATCCTCTGCGCCAAGTCCTCTGCTGACAAGACATAACCCCATATCAATTTCCCCATAAAGGTGATGCCTGCCAGTTTTCCTGCAATCGTCACCTATGAAAGCCCCATCTTCATCAAGTCCAATATAAACGGAACCAAGTCCTCTGTCCTGCGCCACCCTATGCTGTGCCACTGATGCAAAGAATTCTGCCCAGGCCTCACCAGATGCAATCTGTGTCGACTCAGCTAAGGACCCTAATACCAATTGCACCATCCTGTGTTTCCTACTGTCCACAACTTCTCTGGCATGGGCGTCTTGCATCTGTCTGCCTCCTTGGCCAACCTATGGAATCTGTCCCACTGTGAATGAGACAAATCATCCGCAATGTCATTGTCCACCCATGGAACATGCCATGCCCTGAACAGGATTTCACGCAGCAGGCACTCCAGCACAAAAACATGCGTCAGTTTCAACACCTGCGCATCACTGGCAGATTGTCTATTCACGATCTGGACCACTGACATGTTGTCCACCCTGAACAGCAGCCTCTGGTGTGCCAACTCCACTCCCAACAATGTAACAGCCACAACAAAAGAAAATAATTCCAAGAACGCAATGCTCCTGCCCCCAGCCTTCACTGTGCTGGCCATTCTTCTGAGCCCCAACTTCCCTGCCAATGCAAGCCAAAACCCAAACCTCCCGCCACGTTTGAAAATATCGGCCCATCCCAATCCAGATCATTCTGCATATCCAATGGAATCTCATTAAAGGATTTCAGGAAAGAACTCCACATCCTGAGATCTTCTTTGACCCCTGCTGAGAGTTGCATGTGATGATGTGGCAGCGAGTAACCCAAAAAAGCCAAACCCAACCTCCTACAAAATGTTCTCGCTGCCCTGACCTTTCTGCATGTGAAGTTTAGGTGCCCTAGCAACACCTAAATCTACTTCACCATCACCATCACCTTTTCTTTTGCCAGCATGCCTCCCAACAATGCCTCCATCGTCTCCTTTTTGTCCTGCGGCAATCTCGCCTTCATCCTTTGATAATCAATTTCAATCCCAAGAAGGACTTACCCAGCCCCACTGTCTTCTCTGGCGCTAAAGGAACACCCAAGTCACCCATGAGCTCTTGAAAGCTTACCAGCATCCATTGGCAGTCCGCAGAGCCCGGTGCCCCCACAAAGAAGAAATCGTCCAAGTAATGGGTAAACATCTCATGGCACGTAAAAAGCCACTGCAGGAATAAATTGATACATTCAAACAGTGCACATGATATTGAGCATCCCATCAGCAGGACCTTGTCCACGTACCACTGCCCCTCGAAATGCATGCCCAAGAGTTCAAAATCCTCCTGGCGCAACGGTAGCAGCCGAAAGGCTGACTTAACATCACACTTTGCCATCTGTGCCCCTTGGCCGGCCGCCACTGCAAGCGACATGGCCACGGTGACTGATGAATATGACACTGATGCGATGTCTTCCGAAATGATGATATTGACCGACCCACCTTCAGGCCAGGATAAGTGCTGTATCAACTGAAGCTGCCCTTGTTCCTTCTTGGGCACCACACAACTTGGTGACACATTCAAAGCCTCCATTGGCCAGTCATCAAAGGGGTCCCCCATCCTGCCCTCCAACACTTCCTTGTCCAGCTTATGCTGCACTACCTGCCTGTGTTCCTTTGTTGACCAAAAATTGTCTGCCCATCTCCTGGCCTGGGGGCTCTCAAACCCCAATCAAAATACCACATCTACACCCATCCCGCAATACCCTTGCCTCCTGCGGCCAATTATAAAAACTCAGCCAGTAGTCCAACCTGTCCACTTTAACCGGAGTACGAGCCTTTTGCACCAGATCCCTGTGCCCCCCTCTGTTGCCAAATGATTGCAGTTGCTGCTGTGCGTCATGACCGCTAGTGTATGTCTTCCACTGCCCTGCATTCTGTCCCTAGTGCCCGCCCGTGGCCCCGAAGCAATGCATCAGGGTGTGCTTTCACAAACACTTGGAGCACTTGTGCCGGAACTTGCAGAACTCCCTTGTGCACAATGCCTTGTTGCAGTGCCAACAGGCTCCCCACGTCCCGCTCAGCCCCTTTGATGCATTTCCCACCCCTCCCCTAGTGGGGCGCCCCTGAAAGGGCCAATAAACAATCGGCAGGGCTCTCTCCATGTAAATAGTCTTCTCAGACTTTGCTGGGCCCATGATGTGGTCCCATAGGTCTGTATCAAGCTCCCCTAACTATACCTCGGGGTCCCATGCTAAACTCTCCCAGAACTCATCATTAGACTGAGACCAGGCATACCTCCCACAGTTAATGTGAGCTTTGCATGTAACATCCATGTATATGAACATCGGCAAGCATCCCTCTGGAAACTTCTCACAGTAGATACTGGACTGGAGTAAATCAGGAATTCTGCGGTCCAGTTCTCAGTCATCAGAGGCACCCTTGGCCACTCGGCCAGCTCGTACTTCTCCTCCTTGGACCCTTTTAAGAGCTTTAACATTTCACATATTCTCCCTTCCAAATCTTTTCTTTTATAGCCAACATCAAATGTGCGCCAAAGGGCTTCGTCTTACCCATATATGGTAGCCGTTTAATCTTTAAATCCGTGCTTTCCAGCCCTCCCTTTTTGTCACCTTTGTGTTCTTTGGTCTCCACTGAGAGCAAAGAAGCTGTCCACCCCTATACTGGAATGTCTACTGCCCTCTTTTGCTGTTTCTTGCTCTCCTTTCGCACTGCCCTTCATCTTGTATTACCTACCCCCACATCTGCTATGTACCTACCCTTACGCAGCCGCTCACCCACCCCCCACTTTTTAACCACCTTTGTCCACACCTGTGGACACCATCACCAGACCCAAGTGAGTATCATGACCCGTACCTGGCTCCAAGGTCGTGCACATACAGATGCTTGCCTCCTCACCATGGGCCTTCGCATCTCCAACACCGTACTCTGCTGTGTCACACCACTTGTCTTTAACACACTAGCGATAAACACATTAGCGGGACCACCCGCCCTTTGTCCTTCCCATGCCTCCACAGGCACTTCCTCATCCTATACCTCGCCTTCCTCAAGACGGTCCTCATCATAATCCACCATCATCTCACTCAGATGGTCCTCCACCCTCGCCCAGCTCAGGCCCGTGCCCACCACCAGTCATGTTACCATTGATCTTGCTTGTGTCGTGGTCCGGCGCGTGGTGTCCAGGGGGGAATAACAACCCCACAATACCACTCTGCCAACACCACACATCTGTCTGTCTTGCTGTAGGAACCAGAGGCCGACCAAGACCTTCCCGCTGGTGGCACGGACGAAGGTCCCTCAGGACCTTCTTCTGTGGCCCCCTGTCAACATCTGGGTGACCACAGTGGGCCCTGCCATTACTTCTCTTCGGGGCACGAGGCCGCACCAAGCTCTCCCGAGTCCGTGAACCTGCTGCTTTCCCCGACCTGCGACAAAGATGACAGTATTGGTATCCTGGCACCCTGCACCCTCCTAACCTGGGCCGCATCCTACAACTAGCTACCCCGCTCTGCTCCTACACCTGCGTCTCCCTTGCACAACCCTACTTCCCTCTCATATTTGCACTGTTGACCTGCTTCACAGCTGGACACCCGATCCACCTGCTCGTCAAGCTCCCCCTTGTCCTCCTCTCCACTCCATTCAAGCATTGCTGACACCATTGCTGATACGGGACCCCGAGCCGGAGGGGCCCCCCTGCCAACTCTAACCCCTGCTCGCTATGGTGAACCCCAACCTCTGCTGCTCAGTACCCAGCTGCTCACTCCCCCTACCCGTTACCCCTAAGAACCCCCTGTTGCCCAACATGTACGGAGCCCCTGCAGGGCCCTTTGGTGCCAGTCCTACCACCCCAGCCATGACTCATGCCCCTCCTTTGCGAGGCCCATGCCCCCTCATCCAGTCCTGCCTCTTGCGAGGGTCCCATAGCCATGGGGCCCTCAATATTGACCTCTAGGTCCCTCCTTCTACCCCGAGTGCTCCTTGTCTCTCTTCCTGCACGTGCAGGCGGCTCCAAAATGGCCGTCCACAATATCTTTAGCCCTTTAGCAGCGGCCCTGTACATGCGTAGCCCACGTGGTCGGGTCGCTGCCATTCCTTCAATCATTAGGGGCTCGGCCACCTGTGCGGCCGCATTGCTGTGAGCTCCCCAGCCCCTCCTGCTTCCTCTAAATGCCGTGCTCTGTGGCCTCGCCTCCATTTTCGGGGCCGTGCACCCATGAGCAGCTGTTACGGTCAGGCCTGCCCCTGCGCCAGATGCCTGACCCTCCCAGCACTACCCGGGGCCGTGCTGCACCTCTGACTCACCTTGCCAGAAGTCGACATTGCCACCAGCATTTTGCGAGGCAGTGAACAGGCCAAGACTGCTGCAGCCTCGCCGTTTGGCGCCCGGCGTCCCTCCACAGGCTCCTCACCAATGATTAAATCGTGGCGCACAGCCTCCCTCAGAAGCCACTTCCCCTACCCACTTTAGCCTTATCAGATGCCATAACATCCTCAATCAAACAAACCCTACACTGCCCAAACCGCAATATCAAAAAACGAAAACAGATTACAACTAAGACTCCCTGCCACCAGTCACCAGACAACCTGTACCTAAAATGGCGGCAGGAGCCCAAAAACAGCCCATATATAACCCTTGGGCTACGAAGGGCTCTAACATAGCCCAAACAAGATGCTAGTTGCTGGACTGCACAACTCTCCCAATATCACCAGGGGAAGACCTCCCTGTGGTCGGTTTCCCCCCCCAAACTCCCAATCTTGGATCAACTGAAAATGACATTTTAGCCTCTCATTTGTGAACAACTGCAGGCAGCAAATTTTCAAAGGCACGTGCTATTGCATCCATACATGAATTCACTTTCTATATTTATGCCTGCAATGCATTAGCTTGTAGACAATGACGGGAGTTATTAGTGATACAAATGAGAGTAATTGGCTACAATTCACAGAGCTGTATGTAGCGTTTCCACTTAAAAATGTAGGTGTTGATGAGCATACGCTATTAACAACAGCTCGGGCACTAGGGTCACAGCACAGTAAAAACACATTCCACTAACGGATGACAATGACATGTTTTTCATTTTGTAGCTGACACTTGCTGACTAAGTAATTGCAAGACTTTAGCCTACCATTATATACTAAATGTATTCCATAAACCTTCACACACACTCACAATCTGCGGTTGTTAATTCAGGGGGTTAATCAACGAATTAAGGGGCAATCACTAGAAGTAACTCACATTTCTGCACATCGCTGTGATTGACACTGCTTAATAGTAGCAGAGGTAAGAGGTTTTCTTTCACTTTATTTATTATTGTGAAAGAAAGTTGGAGTGTGAGTGGTGGCATGATTAAAAAATGTAGATTGCCAGAATTTGGCAGTTCCTTTTTCATTTAATAGTATCAGATCTCCCTCTAGTTTTGCTTTGGTGCAATTAAGGTCTTTATTTGGTGGTTCTTTGGTTGCAGCAATAATTTCTGGCAGAGAACATTGTGGATTTTTCGGAGATTTTTGTTATGTTTTAGACCTTATATACACCATCAGCATTCCTGTATTTTCTCCTTTTCTTTTTATATCAGCAAGCTCCTCGCTAAACTATTTGTGGCTGCTTCACACTTTTTTTTCTCGCATTCATGAGAGCACTGTATCTAAGCTGGTGTGAACTGTGACTGTTATTTTTTAGGGTAGGATATAGGTATGTGTGAAGCCATCCTGAAATGATTCGCTTCAATGTATTTGAGTGGCTTATGAATTTGTAGCTACAGAAAGAGACATTAGACAGATGACTGATGACCAAGAAGTTGTATGACACAATTTGCAGAAGAATCCTTAATAGCTTATATACATTGAATATCTGGTTCAGTGGTTGTATGTCATTCTGACAAAAAGAGTACTTAAGGAAATCTCTTCTCTCGAATTTCCCAGTCAGGCTTAACTTAGATGCAATGTGTAAAGTATTTATGCAGTACTTAATCAGTAATAAAGTGAAAAGACCACACATGAAGTAATATTTATGACATTATTTGACACCAAAATGGAAAAAGATCCAACCAGTAGAACCAGAGTTATGAAATATTAAAGTTTTTACTAAAAACTAGCGACTAAAAGATCAAAGAACCAACCGAGTACACCTGGGTGGGTGAGTCCGGGGCAAAGCCAAAAGTTATGGCCGACTGCAATGGATCGCAGTTCAGATACATGAGGTGGAATGGGCCCAGTCTAGGCTTACCTTGGATTTTCTGGAAATTTTAAAGAAATCTTTCTGAGAAGGTAAACTTCAGCAGGGCAAGGCAGCTGGTGGTGTCGAGGAGGCGGCATCTTCATTGGGGAAACACTGACGAAGTCGCAATGAAGATTTCTACATTCAGACTTAGGGCCTGATTATGAGTTTGGTGGTCTGCCAAACTCATAGTGGTGCGCCGGTGCCGCACCAGCGGTCCTACTGCCGTATTACAAATTTAGCGGTCGGACTGCCATTGGACCACCGCAACCACCAGGGAACCATGTTCCCTTGCGGTGGTGCAGTGGTCAGGGGCTCACAATATGCTGGTGGTGCCGCTGCGGCACTACCATGCATATTACGAGTTTCCTGACTGCCAGCAGTTCCATGGAAGTTCGTACTCCATGAAACTGCTGGTGCCCATGCACGTTGGTGCATGCAAGGGGGAATATGTTGTGGCCCCCTGTGTCCATGCCGTACTGGAACGCGCTGTGGGGGTCCTGCAGTGGTGCAGCAATAATACTACATCGCCGCGGGACCGCCACATCACCCGCCCGCCAGACCATCATTTGACACGTTATCTGACAGGCAGGCGGCAGCCCTGTTTGGCAGTGTGGGAGTGGGGCGGTGGCATCGAGGCCCTCTCCCACACTGCCAAAGTCATAATAGGGCCCTTAGCCTCTTTTTTGAAAGCCAAAAACCTCCAGCGGGATGAAGCTGCAGACTGTAGCTGACGTGGGCTCCATGAGGCCAGATACTCCTTTTGTGAGGATCAGCGTTTACTGCTGCGTAGAAGAACGTAGCAAACAAAGTCCAGCTGACTGGCAATGCACCTTGGCCAGACCAGCAAAGAGGTAGGTTCTCAGGGCACTTTTTTGACTAAAAGGTTTCTAAGTCCTAAGTTTAGGATTCTGGCTAGCTAGGCACCTTTAGCACCACTTCCAAGGGTCCAGGAGTGGATGGGCACCAGTTGGAGGACAGGGCTCACTTCAGGCAGGGTCCAGGTGCAGAATTCAAGTTGTTGGAGCTTTCTGTGTCCCTGTAGCTCAGAAAAATAGGCCAGCTGTGAGAAATCAGGAACTGTTTGCAGTGTCCACCCACTTGCTGCCCCCATTTTGACTACCAGGTGCTGGTTGTCTGACTCTGATTGTGCCCTGGCCTCTGCTACACAGACCAAGGGCCTGTGCTCTGATTAAAAGTACATGCTTAGGTATACTTATAGTTGGTAATGACAGACCCTTGTAAGTCCCTAGTATATGATAAGGCAAGGGGGATTCAGCCAACATATAAGTCCCTAGTATATAATAGGGCAGGGAGGTTTAGAGGCCCAGTAGATTTCCTGCACTAGAGTGTGCACTGCTCTCTTGCCTGCTGTCATTTTAAAAGCCAGCCCTGCATTGCAAATCTATGCAATTTCGACTTTGTAATTAAAGGTACTTTCAAAGTAGTAATCTACCTTATTTTTACATATAAGTCACCCCTAAGGTATCCCCTAGGTGCCCAAGGGGTAGGGTGCCATGTAACTATAAGCAGGAACATTTTAAATGATGTTTTATATGCCCTGGTGAGGGAAAACTACCAATTTCGTTTTCCCCATTGTAGACAAATAGCTCCGTAGGCTAACATTGAAATAGGAAGGAGCTAAAAATGTCATTCAAGGACTTAAAATTCTAGTTATGATAAATCCATCAACTTGCCACTTTTAGATTTATAATAACTATTACAGAAAATAAGTTATTAAACTTTCTTTTCTGTAAACCAAAATCCAGCCTTCCAGTTCCTCTCTCCTGATTGGCTAGCCTCTGCCCAGCTGAGCCAAGGTGTCTTAATGAGGTGTGAAGTAGCCTGCTAGAGAGACAATGGGTTTCCTGTGGGAGGAGACCTGAAACTGCAGTGACAGAAGGCAGGAAGGGGGGGTGGAGTGACCAAACTAGTCTTCAAAGGGAGAATGTCACTTTGGGACAGCACAGGCTCACCCCCACATCCTGGACCCCCAGCCACAGAGGAGGATCTGTAATTAGATTAGGGAGAGGGCTGGAAGGGGAGTGTTAGGGAATCTTAGACACAACACTGGGTTCGCTTAGCCTGATGTAACCTCCAATGAGAGACTTTCTCCATGTTGGATTCTGAAAGAATGGTGCTTTCTGGGGCAAGAATTTGCCACACTTTGGAGAAAGTGGTAATATACCTGGATGACACCCTGCATCCCATTGGTCAGTTGTGCCCCCCTGATTGATGCCCATGAACACAGCATAAATAAGGAAGAGTTGCCAAGGAACTCAGATCTGCTGCCTGAAGCTACAAGGAGAAGAAGGACAGCCCTTCTGGAATCTGTAGCTGCACCCAAAGGACTTCACTCTAAAGGACTGCACCTGTTGCACAATCTGGTACTACAGCCCCAAGGACTTTGCCTTCCTTCAAGAAGGATTAAGGAGTGGACTCCCTTCAAGCTACAGGCTAGCAGAGCCCACCTGCATCATCTCCACCAAGAGACTTCCAGAATTTGACTGAGGCCTCACGGAAAAGCAATCTGACGATGTTGCATTGAAATCAGTCTGTTGGAAGGGACCGCTCAACCTGAAGAGAAAAATCCTCCAGAAAAGTTTCTAAGTCCGAAGGTAAACTTTGACTGAGGCCTTCCACTTAGTGTATCCAAACAGGGCTCCACTGCAGTCAGTCTCAAACTTTGACTTTGTCACGGTCAAGCGCAGCCAGATGTCCAGATTTGGCGCTAATGTTTTTTAAGTGCTAGAAAGTGTTTATTTTTTTAAAATTCATGTCTTCGTTTCCTACATTGGAATTTCTGTCATTTTGGTGTATATTTGTTCATAAAAATATAATCTATTTCTATAAATTGGTGTTGGATTTTTATAGTGTGATGTGTCTTACTTATTAAATGTATTGGTGTTTTTAAATGCTTTACACATCTGTCTCCTAAGTTAAGCCTGCCTACTCATGGTCAGCTACCAAGGGTTGAGCAAGGGAATAATTTATTGAGACCTTGCCTGAACCTTTTATTGTGTTTGTGGCCTTATTAGTAGTGATAGGTCCCTAATTAACATTACTAATTAACAACTTTCCAACACCAGCCAACTAGCCTTTGGAATCACTCTGGTTCAAGCAGCAAGGCAGTCCTCCAGCAGCAGGGCAGTCCTCTGAAGGTTCAAGGCAGCCGTTTAGTAGCATGTCAGTTCTCTGAAGTACAATGCAGGCCTCAAGCAGTAGAGCAGTCCTCTGATGTGCAGCGCATGCCTTCTGAGTGTCCTCCACTGAAGAATGGGACTAAGGGCCTTATTTTCCTACTTGGTGCTAGCTTTGAAGTTGAAGAAACTTTTAGATTTTTCTCCCTGCGGGTTGTTCTGGAATTTACTTCCACCCCACCCTGGTCCCAGAATATCTGGGGTAACAAGAGGCTAGTGTAAAGTCCTTCATGAGTGTGCTGAAGCAGCTCCTTTGAAATGTAACTGAGGCTGTACAAACCTCTGCCCCTCCCATCCTGGCAGAATGGCCCATCCTGCTAACACTGAGTCCCCCTTTGTGTCACTATTTGGGAGAAATGCACCAAGACCAACCAAGCTAACCACAACCATGTGACCCTGGGCACAGGCTAAAGGCAGAATTGTGACTTAAAATCCAACTTTACCATTTAAAGGTTTTTAAACTACAATTCTTTAGACACCGAACTTGATATTTCCACCTGTTCCCAAACAAACGTTATCACTTAATAAGTATAATTAGATAATGCAATGTTATCCTATGGGGGAGATGAGTCTCACAGGAGTGAACAATGAATTTATGAGATTTTCACTACCAGGTTGAATTGGCAGTTTAAAACTGCACACAGGCTGCAATGGCAGACGACCTGAGATGTATTTTTCTACTTAAGGGCTACTTAAGTGGGTAGCACAAAAAGTGCTGCAGACCCTCTAGTAGCATTTAATATTTACAGGCCATGGGTACATGTTGTCCCACTTTATTAGTAAATTAAATTAGACAATCAGGTATAGGCCAATTTTATTATGTTTTAAGGTGTGAGCACAGGCACGTTAGCACTGGTTAGCAGAGTCCTAAAGACAGCAAAAACTATTTTCAGCAAACTGGAGGGGAGTAGGTAAAATGTTTGTGGGAAGACCACGCTAAGGCTGACAAGTCTAACAAAATGTTATTCCCAGGCTGTCAAATGCTACATAGTGAAAGCCTTTCATATTGAGTAAATTACTTTCATTTCTGTTGCTAGTCTAAAATATAGCCCTTGATTACCTTTTGCAAACCGAAGCCTCCATTCTTCTTGTTCACCATCTACCCTGTCTTTGGTTGGATTCTGATGGAAAAAGGGGAATGCTGCACACATATTCTGTATTTTCTTCCCTCCTCCTTTCATTCCTCATCATGTGCAGAAGCTGGTTAATTTCTGATAGACCTTTCATCTTTGGCGTGGTTTCCCCCTAACGTTTTGTCTTCACACCTCCTATTTTTGCTGACTTTATTTTTGCTGGCCTTAGGACTCTGCGCACTTTACCACTGCTAACAAGTGCTAAATGGCTTGTGCTCTCACCTGAAAACATGATAGAATTGGCTTTTACCCAATAGGTATATATAATTTACTTCTAACTCCCTACTAAGGTTGCACTACAGGTGCCCAGGGCCTGTAATTTAAATACTTCTTGTGGGCCTGCAGCACTGATTGTGTCACCCATTTAAGAAGCACTTTAAAAATGCCTCAGGCATTCTAATACACTGCCATGTTGACCTGGCAAAATAAACCTTTTGCCAGACCCAAACCTTCCTTTTTAATACATATAAGTCCCCCCTGGGGTAGGCCATGGTTAGCTCAGAGGGCAGGGTGCAATGTATCTAAAAGGTTGGACATGTACTTTTAAGTTTTACATGTCCTAGTAGTAAAAAACTCTTAATTTTGTTTTTCACTACTGCAAGGCCTACCTCTTTAATAGGATGATATTTGAATTACTTTAGTACATTTTATAAGTGTAATTTCCAAATGAGAACAGGTAACTCCTTCATGATTGGTGACTCTGGATTCAAAATTTAGAATCCTCACCTATGGTGAAGTCAGATTTTAAATTACAATTCTGAAAATGGCACTTTTAGAAAGTTGGCATTTTCTTGCCTTAGCCATTTGGTGCATGGCGCCTGTCTCTGAGTCACAGTGCTGGGTGTACCTGACCGTTGGGCTTTGTGTATTCCTCCTAGACAGCCACACACAATGGGGAACTTAGGTGTGACTGATGGGCCATCATTTGCAGGATGGGAGGAAGGAAATGGACCCAGCCCGACTTACACTTGAATAGGCTGTGTCAGTTCTCCACGCAAAGGGCTGCATACCCTGTATAGTTAGTCTGGTGCCAGGTCCAGGAAGGCAGGGCACCTGCGCACTTCAAAGGCAAGCCTCTAGAAGCTTCTCCCCACTGCAAAGTGACAACGTTGTATAAATACTGGACCTCAGACACCAACTCTTCAGTACACTTTTGGACCTGTGGATACTCTGCAAGGAAGAAGGACTGCTGTGCTGCTGAAAGGACTGGCATTCTGCTGTACTGCTGCTCTTAAGGAACAGTGCCCTGCTGTGCTGACCTGCTTCTTGCTGCTCTTCTGCCTGGCTGAGAAGGACAGGACTTGCATCTCTTGAACTCAGAGTGATTCCCAAGGGGTAGTTGGCTGGCCTCCATTTCCTAAGCCTGAGGGACACAACAGGCTTTCAACACCCTTGTATCTGCACCTGGACTCTGCCATCTGTGGGTCTACACTGCCAAGTGCTGCCACCTTAGTCTTGGACCCTTGGAAGTCAAGTTGAGGTGCTCTGCCAGCCTCTCGGGATCTAGCGGAACTGACGCATCTCCTCTGCTGCGCGGTGCAAACCCAAGCAGAACTGACGCATCACTGGTGCTCCATGGATTGGACCTGTCGCAAAGACCCGCATTGTATTGCAGCTCTTCTGCAACGGCTGCATCACCCCGACTGTGCAACACATCCTCCCTGCAGGCCTTTGCATCCCTCATCGAAGGCAGGCTCGACGATGAAGCCGGACACCACATTGCAGCCGCACATCTCTTCTGAACTGACACATCACCCCGACCGCACGTAGCATCTTCAATGGCAGACTTTGCATCACAAGCCCTGCTGACAGGACCCTCCATGACATCTCGGAACTGATGCATCGATTTGGCTGAGGGACACATCTTCAACACGGATCCTTGCACCACTCCACAAACCAGGTTTTAAGATACTTTGTTCAGCAGGCCTAACTGGGATCTTGTAGCCAGCACACGCTCCATCAAGGTTAGCCTGAACATGTGACTTTGTCCCGGACCAACGTGACCAGATAGCCCCAGTTTGCCCTTTGTGCATTTCGGTGCTGTGTTCAGTCAAATCTTTAAAATTGCATATCTCCTGATTGGATTTATGTCATTTTTTTCTTGTTTTATTTATTAAAATAAGTTCTATTTTTCTAAATTGGTGTGGGGTTCTTTTTGTGTGGTGTTTTCACTTCATTACTGTTTGAAGTGTTGCACAACTACTTTACACATTGTCTTTAAGTTAAGCCTGGCTGCTCTGTGCCCAGCCACCAGAGGGTTGAGCACAGGTTAATTTGTGGTGGCTTGTGCCTTACTCTGCCAAGGATTGTGGTTCCTACTTGACCAGGGCCCACACCCCAGTCAACCGTCGACCTAATTTCTAACAATTTCCCTTCCTCCTCCACTATGTTTTTGTACCCTTGCCCTTTGCCTCTGCCAATACCCTAGTTCTGTAGTAGAGACAATGAAGCCTGACTCTATCTTGAGCAGGCTGATGCTCAATTTTCTCTATTTTTTCAGAATCATCAACATGTCTGCCTTTGACACAGATGTTGTCTGTCTTTATCATTCCAAGAACCTGTGAAAGTGTTAAGTCACTCAGACAATGACATCGATAAAAGTGCCTTTTTTCTCTATTTCAAGTTCAGACAAGAACAATAGCCAAACCAGTGTAATGTGAAATGACCTGATTTATCTTATTTGTTTATAAGAATGCATCTAAGACTAGCAACTTGATGCACATATGCTATGTTGAACATTCCTGAAGTTATGTCATAAATTCTCATCTTAGGGGCCGATTACGATGTTGTTCGGAAACTGTTCCAAACGAATCGGTCTCGGAATTGTGTCTGACCGAATCGGGTTCTGCGAGCCTGACTGACCGATTACGATGCTTCCCAACATCGTTCGGTCGGACTCGCATTTACTTCAATGGGAGCCTGTGTTCCGAGCGAGAACACAGGCTCCCATTGAAAAAAGGGGTGGTTGGGGAAAACCTTGCACACTGTGGGGGCCACCCCATGGTGTCTACCACATTGTGCATGATTGGGAAGAGGAGTCTCTTTGGTACCTCCACGGGCCCCAACCAAACACCTCTGGGTGCAGGGGGGCCCACAACGGGCCCCCAAAGACAGATTCCGACAGCCGTTTCATGTCGGGCAGACCGAATCGGAACAGCTGTCTGAATCGGTCATCGTAATCAGTTGTTCTGAATCCGTGTCCATAGATCTGTACGAATTGGCTCCGAAAGACTCGGGCTGTCCGAATGCCTTTCGGAACCGATTCGGACAGCCGGAACGGTTTCCGGGCATCGTAATCGGTCATTTGTAAATGTCGACGATTCTGTCGGAAATAAGGCTTCAGAATGGGATTCTGCAATACCCAATCCCATTCGGAGCCTTTCCGAACAACATCGTAATCGGCCCTTAGATTTCATACAGTATAAAAGTGCTGCCAATTGACCACTTGTCAGAGGATGTCCTTCAACCCAAATTAACACACAATATACTGCCAGAGAAGATTTTGACTGGCAGGGAATTTGCCTGGTTAACAAATAATGGGGAATATTTATTATTGTATCATGCAACGCAGGGCAGCAAGCAAAGTTGCGTGAAACTGAGAGAGCAGAAATGCACCATATCTGCTAAGATATGGCACACTTCTGCTCCCTCCTAGTGCTGGCGCACTGTGTGCTGCCTGTCGCCAACACAGGCAGTCTTGCACCATGGTGCAAAAGTGTCTGTGTTGCAAGCAGGATTGTTTTTGTGCAGGAAAAGATACCTGCTTGTACAAAAGTAATCCCTAGAGGCAATTTCCTCTTTATATGTGTGCTGCAGAATGCATCATGCATAGAAAGAGGAAGTACGAGGAGAAATTTCTCCTCATTACACCTCTCTGCGGTAGATGCAGGTTTTGGTGCAATCCCAGTGTTTACAGCTTTTAGTAAATCCTGGATTGCATCATATTTCATGGGTAGATGCACAGGAAAGCCCATGCTCCACCCATGGAACACATACTACTATGAATTGTAACGCAACCCAAAGTCACACAGGCTGCGCAATCGCCCTTTGCATGACTTTGTAAATCACACTGAAGCCTTTGCCTTGTCCTTGTGTCACCTTGCGCAATGCAAGGACAATGCAAAGGCTTAGAAAACCTGGTCCAGTGTCTGCTGGGATTGGTGCCATAGACATGGAAAGGCAAGATAAAACACAAAGTTGCAGCATTGCCGGTGGTGCTGGAGAAGTGTTTAACAGCCATTTGTCTGGGTGCCCAGGTTAGAGACATGATAGGAGGGGCCATGGCAAAGAAGAGCTGATTGCTCTAAACATTGCTCTGTCCTGATGATGACCTAATGAATCAATAAGGTCGAAATGCCGTTGACGCCTTCCTTTGGCAAAATTAAAGAGGAAGCATATATTGCATTTTTGTTACTGTCATTTGATGGATTTGTTTTGTGTATTTTTTCCCCTCTGCCGTTGTTTTTCCGTTTACACTTTGAATTATACTTGTAACTATTTGTTTTATGTAACTCCCTGAGCACTATCTGTGGATTGTATGTTGGAATATTTTGCATCTGAGTGAAGTTCGAATACGTAGAGGGTTGTTTTTGCATGGTGTTTCATAGTGGGGATTCAGGTTTGATGCTCTATCTCTAACCAATATCAACTATGGAAGTTTCCTTCCAAAGGGACAATACAAGTTGCATCCTTGGAAATCACATAGGAGGTCGTATGTCCTTCTGGTACAGTGTTTGTGGATATTTATCTCAGGTTTATTGTTATTTATTTAGGTTCTATAACAAATATGCCACAATGGGCTCTTATTTCCCGAGCTCATTGTATTTGGAGTAGATCTGTTCCTATCGTGCACTGTTTCTATTGTACTTAGGAGCAATCTCCCTGTGTTCTTTTTTGTCTGATTTCCTGGCTCAAAGTTGCTCTGTTAGGAGAGTCCATCTGTCTCCATGTCATTTGTACCTGTGTCTACCTGTCCCATCTGAGTAATCTTGGGTGTTATCTTTACCAAAGACCACCATATATGTTCAGTCTGGGGGTTGCAGTCTAGATTCAGTTCAATTGAACCAATTAGCCTAACAGACCTGAAAGCAATGATTTGTAAAAGAAAATTCCAGTAGTGGAAAAGTTGTGTCCCCATGATACTAGGAGCTCCTGGTCTGTGTTGTTTATTTTGGCAACATGCCCAGTCTCAAGTCACATGTGTAATTTCTCACAGTTTGCTATTCTTTGAATTGCTGTTGTTTGAACATAGCTTGCTCTTTTGGTCATACTCTGTGAATGGTCATCGTGGGATGAGGAGAATCATCAGTCTGTTATGGTCATGGTGCTTGTTTCTGTGTGTCAGAAACGTACAAGCAGCTTGTCGTACAGCCCTGCTTTTAAAGCTTGGATCTGCATTGTAACTTTCTTTGCAGGAATTATTTACTATCCTGACCTCACCTTTTAAATTTCAGAAACATTTAATTCATGTTTATTTTCTCACAGTATGCCTAGTCTCCTTTGTTGCTTCCTTTTGATTGAGTTTAAACAATTTGTGCCAAATTTCTTTTTTTACGTAATTCTTCTCTTATTTGAAGGTGGAGAACTCTGATTTTTGTCAATGCCACCTGCTGGTCAGACAACATTTGATCATGCTGATCCATACTAAATTAGGGAACAATGTGCATGTTACCGGAGTGGGTGCACCACTGGGTTGCCTGATTAACATTCAATGTAAGTTCATAAGCACCAGTGTATTCAAACGTGGTGCCAACATCTACATACCCTTTTTGCTCCCCTGTTGATTATGCATAAGGACACTAAGGGCCCGATGTACAAAGGGTCCAATTTGCGATGACCTATTTGTGATTTTTTGCAACTCGCAATTAGGTAATCGCAAAATGGAATATACGAATGGGTTTTTTAAACTAATTGCGACTCGCAATTTAAGCGAGTCGCAGTTCTAATTATCACAATTTGCGATTGCCAAACCTGCAAATACAGTCACAATTTGTGAATGCGTTTGCAAACACGGAGAAGCTCAGGTGAGCTCCTCATTGCCAGTCAGTAAAGCATAGAGAGAGCAGGTGCTGCAAATTTCTGGTGAAATTTGGGTGTTTGGTGGCAAGGAGAATACAACTAAACAAAAACAATGGCAATCCAAGATGGTGATAAGGAGGCTGGGAGCAGAAAATGAAATTTTAAATTCTCAGAGAAGGAGATAGAAATCCTAACAGAAGAATGCTGCAATAATCATGATATTCTGTTTGGGTAGGCCTCCATGGCTGTCCCTGAGGCACAAAAAAAGAATATCTGGCTGGACATGCAGGCCAGAATAAATGCAGTTGGTGTGGCGCAGCACTCAATGGAGGAAATCCACAAATGTTGGCACAACCTCAGGTTGAGGACCAAAGAAAAGTTGGCCACTCACCTGGCCGAGAGTTGTGCCACAGGATATGGACCTTCCAGAGTACCCCCAACCATAGCTATCGAAACGCTAGCAGAAGGCACCCTTGAGACAAAGGTAGTTGGAAGATTTGGGCAAATAGACACCTCAACATCAGGACCTAACCCAGGTAAGTGCAGTATGTCCATTCTACCGAAAACAATTGCAGCACTCATTAAGACATGTTTAGTTAGCATTGACTGCAGTCATACCAGTGCATTATGGGGCATCTAGTACATTAAATATGGTGCTTGTTTTTGGTACATTTTATTGTGATTAAAACAACAAAGTTATGTTAGGTGTATTCAAATCATACACAAAAAGTAATTGCAAGTTTCTTCTGCACCACAGATGACTCTGCACAGCACACAGAAGGAGCAGAGTCAGAGGGAGGTGATGCAACTCACATGGATGAGGAGGAAGATCCTATTGAAACCTACAGTGGAGCCTCCACATCACATGGGCACACCAGTAGAGCTATTTTTTCACTGCAGCCTGCATCGGGGAGAGGAGGATTAGGGCCAACCACAACAAAGTCCAGAATTAGCTCCTGTAGTTAGCCAGCAGCGTCTTATTGGACATGGTCGACCAAGACTTAGGCCAAAATCTGTGCTACAAGCAATGCCATCCAATGCACAACCAGTTGAAGGTACACAGGTGTTTGAAGGGCTTGAGAACTCCATGTTGCAGGTTCAATGCCTACAACAAAAACAAATAAAATTAATGAACAGGAAGTTACAGACCATACAACAAACCATATCATTTGGATTTGGAAATGTGGCACATGGACAGCAAGACTGCTGCTCTTGAAAAGTTGTGTGTCCAACTAGCAGACACTGATGGTAACCAAGGGAGAAGCACAGTGCAACACGAATGGACACTCTAAGCCATTCAATCGGCAGATTGGCACATGCAGCATCAATCCTTTGTAGGAGAACAGTTAATATACAAGAGGAAATGGGCCACTTTAGTGGCAACGTCTCAAGGGGGTTGCAACAGATCACAACAGCAGTTGAGGCGATGCAAACTGACCGCATTGCAGGTGGTAGAGCTGGTGAAGGTCAGGAGAGTGAGGACCGATCTAGCATTAGTAGCGTGTCCACTACAGATGCCAGTCCTTAGAGACGCAGCAGCAGCCAGGCACATGCTTCCACACATCAGGCCGCAGGGGCAGAAAGCATTGATGGTTTTTTGGTATTTATTGTGTTTGCTAATACTCATATCTGGTGACTTAACTAGCATAGCATTTTGTAAAAATGTGAAATACATACCTGACATTGAAGGGAATTTGCTTTCCAGCATCAACTTATTTTTGTGTTTAATTAACATGCTCAAATGCATTATAACTGTTGACTTACCTTCCAAAATAATTGTTGGCAATTTGGTCTTGTCGCCATCTTCCCTCCATTTTTCTCCTCTCTTCTGCTCGATGCTGTGCTGGAGGTGCAATGTCATCATCTTCACAGTCAGTGTCTGACACTGTGATGTGTAGTCCTGTCCTGGTGGCAATGTTGTGAAATATTGCATACGTTGCAACAATTTTGCCCAATGTTTCTGTGGGGTATTTTAGTGCTCGACCACTCTTACGTAAGCACCAATTAAAAATTTGCGAACATTCATGACAAGAATTGAAAATTCTTGTCACGAATGTTCACAAATTTTTAATTCTATGTCAGGACCGGAGGCTCCGTTTATGCTTGTTCAAAGCTTAGCCACCACTACTGACACTACATAAAGAATAGGTTTATAATAGAATGACTTCAAAGTGGTCTCAGTTGACCAGTCAGCCGCATTCATTATATCAGAGAGACTTACTCCCAGAGAAAAAGACTTGGATGCCATAGCCCCTCGAACCGAGTGGGCACCAAATTTCGATATGTCAATGCCCGTCGCGCTCTGTGGAGCCTTCTAAGGGGCCAGCAACAGGTTCCATTTATGAGGAAGGAGGATCGGCACAGCGCAAGACATTTCCAGGAGGATCGGAAACAAGCTTGCGCCCTCCACAAAGGGGTGATCAAGATTAACTCCGCTTGCTGACGTCTGGTCTGAGCCAGGACCCTGGGTATCATCAGAAACTGAGGGAAGGCATAGCACAAGGCCTGGGGCCAACTCTGGAGAAATGCGTCCGAGGCTATCGCCTCCGGATCCGGACGCCAACTGTAGAATTCTGGGAGTTGCCTGTTGAGACGTGATGTGAACAGGTCTAACGGCATGGGCCCCATAGTTTGTTCAGTAATCGGAAAACCCGTGGGTGAAGCCTCCAATCGATGAAATCCCGCAGATAACGAGAGTGCCAGTTGGCCACCTCGTTGCTGCGTCCCGGGAGGTATTCCGCTACGACTGATATTCTGTGGATCAAGCAGTAATGCCAAAAATCCTTGGCGATCTCCGCCAGAACTCGGGACCTCGTCCCTCCCAACTTGTTGACATAGTGGACCGCAGACACGTTGTCCATGCGGAGTAGTATGCAGCAGTCTGTTTTCTGGGGTGAAAGACTGGGGATCGCAAACGAGCCTGCCAGCAGCTCCAAGCAATTGATGTGCAAGGAGAGTTCCTCTTGAGACCATCGGCCCCCTGTGGATATCGGGCCGCAACGGGCTCCCCAACCCCAACGGATGGTGTCCGACTCGATCACTACCTCGGGACTGGATCCGAATATGGCTCTGCCATTCCACGACTCCATGTGATCTAGCCACCACAGCATCTCCCACCTCGCTTCCTCGGAGAGAGGAATCCGTTCTGCATATCTGAGGCCTTTGCGGAGATGTCGAATCTTTAATCTTTGGAGTGCACAGTAGTGAAGGAGACCCGGAAAAATGGCTTGAATTGAAGAGGCCAGTAGTCCAACTATCCGGGCAACTGACCTCAAGGATACAATCTGCTTGCTCAAAATCAAACTCAACTCTTTCTTGATTGCTCTGATCTTCTGAGCTGGGAGGAAAAGCTGGCAGCTCCTGGAGTCGATCTGGAAACCCAGGAACTCGATAGATTGTGTGGGCGACAGAATGGACTTCTGTGGATTCACCACGAATCCCAGGCTCTGAATTAGAGTAATGGACCATTCCAAATGTGTGACCACTAGTTGAGGGCAGCGAGCCATGATAATGATGTCGTCCAAGTAGACGATTAACCGGACCCCGCGTGCCCTCAAGGATTCTACCACCGGGCGGAGAAGCTTCGTGAAGCACCATGGTGCTGATGAAAGCCCGAAGGGAAGGACTTTGTATTCATAACAAACGTCCTGCCAGATGAATTGAAGAAACCGACGGTGCGGGGCGCAGATGGGAATGGATAGGTACGCGTCCTTTAGATCTAGACGGACCATCCAATTTCCTTCTTGCAGGAGGTCGCGCAAAAGATGGATGCCCTCCATCTTGAAATGACGGTAGATTATCCACCCGTTGAAGTCCTTCAGATTTAGGACCAACCTGGACCCGCCCCCTTTTTTCTGGACCAGGAAGACATTGCTGGTAAAACCCCGGGGATGGAGTTGTGTGGCGATTGTGGCTCCTTTCTTCAGAAGAGAGTTTATCTCGTCTGTGATAAAGATCTGTTCTTGATGGGAAAAATATATTGGAGGGGGGAGAGAGCCCTGAGTGGGGGTATCGTACAGCTCTAGTTTGTAAGCTTGTACCGTCTCCAAGATCCATGCATCTTGTAAGATCGTCTGCCAGACCTGTAGGAAAGATTGGATTCGTCCCCCCAGCATTACTTCCGAACACAATATCAGTCTCACCTGCATTTCCGGCATCTTGCTGGTTACCCTGATTGCCTCTGAATCTGCCCCTCCGGAATCTGTTCTTTGCTCTCCGGGTGGGGTAGAAGGAGGAATTGCCGGAGTTGGGGTCTTGGTACTCTTTGCTGATGGGACTGGCTGCTTGGGGCACCTTGATTGAACCCCCGGCCGAACGACCGCACTCGGTATCGTCCGGCCCTGGTGAAAACCGGACGGAAAGCGCGTTTGAATGACTTATTGCGCTTTGTCCAAGCCACTAAAGGTGGCTACAATCTTGGTCAATTCCTTCAGAAATGGTTGTTCGAATAGGAGACCCTGAGCTACGGGCCCTGACTCCGAGGAGGAAAGTTCTGCCAGCTTGGGGTCAAGGTTGAGGAGGATGGAACGTCTCCGCTCGCTTGACATGGCGCAGTTCGCGTTGCCAAGTTGGCACACCGCCCTCTGCGCCCATCCGATCAATTCATCAGGGTCTATTGCCGTAGCTGACTCCTTTGCCTTGAAGCCCATCTCTAAGATCTTGGTTAGGGACCCCGACAAATCCAATAATTTGCCTTGGCATGACCGCCAAACTCTGTCAATGCCTTTCTTGGGATCTTTAGCGTACTTCTTTAAATATGTTAACATGGTGGGGTCCACCTCGGGGGTTTCCGCCACCTTTGCCGCCAAATCCGGTCTCTGGCATTCCGACCGTAATCGTGCCCTGATGTCCTTATCAAAAGGCCGTCGGAGATGCGAGTGGACATAATCCGCTACCTCCTGCGGTGGGAGCCATGCGGTCGAATTAGGGTGGACAATGTCCGCCGGCTCAAAAGTGAGGAGCTTGGGCTGAGAGGGGGTATCTAAGTGACGCTCCTTCCTAGATTTCTTGGCAGGTCTAGGGGCCTCCTCCTGCTCTGACTCTTGCTCTGAGGAAGTGTCCCCATCCTCCCCTTGGAGGGAATCTGCGGGGTCATCCGGAATGGTATAGGCGTGATCCTTTGCCATGGACTTGGCCAGACGCGCAAAATCCTCCGCATGAGGGTTGAGACCCTTCTTGCCACTGGGCTTGGGGCGTGAGCCCATGGAGGGAAGCCATCCTTGCTGTAGCGCGTAGTTGCTTAGGTGGCGCTTTAGCGGTGCAATCGCTCTTACGAGGGCTGAATTAACAGATTGCTGAACCCCTGCATCTAGGGCCTCCACGAGGTCCTGCTCTAAAGAACCGGCTGGTTCCGCTTCAAAATACTCCTCTTCATAAAGGAATTCGGCCATGATGGGTAATTTGAGCGGGTACCGGCCACCACCGGTACTTAGATAGTTGAGGTTAAGCCCACAATCAATGGATCCACTGAATGGAAAATCACGGGGGAGAGGTACAGCCCCAGGCAAGCCAATAAACACACAATAATTATTATTTGGTGGAGGGAGGGCGTGCCAACCTCTCTAGGCAAAGCCTATGCACTTTTCTGCAGCCCTCAGCAAACCACAGGCATCGGGCGTCACCGGGAGCGTTTTCACGAGCGTTTGGAATTCAAATCGGAGCGTTGTTCCCGCTCTGAGGTGCCGATACGGAGCCTGACGGCAAACACGTCAAAATGGCCGATCGATTGACGCACGTCCTCCCTCCCACACTCCCTCTCCAACTGAAAACTGCCCTGGGCACAACGCGCCCAGCAGGGGAGGCAATGCGCTCCCAAGCGGTGTGTGAACCCGATGCTTCAAGCGGGAACGGACCCTTTAGAGAGATGTAAATTTTACCGCTGATAAGGGGAAAAGACGCGCTGAGGAGCGCTCGCACTCAAACAATGAAATATACAATGAAATATACACAATTAAATATACAGCTCTGACACAATTAAATATACAGCGCTGACACAATCAATATCGTAACGCACTAGCCACCCAAACCCATACACTACAATACCACAAGAGTAGAGTAATAAGGGAAAAGGCACTTAACTGGCTGCGGAGCAGCAAAGAAAGAGGAAGTGGTTACCTCAGTTATGCCTTATATAGGGATAGTCTCTCTGGTTGTTATGGGGCACTTGGTGCTCATGGGTATTGTAGTTTTTTATGATAATGTGTTTTTATTGGCTGCTGTGAAAATAAAGAGCAAAGAATGAGAAGCATAATCGGAGCCTCCGGTCCTGACATAGAATTCTGTTTTGCAACAGCCAAAAGTCCGCTCAATCCACCCACTGGTGTGTTGATGTGCAACATTGTAGCACTGCTCATTTGGGTTATTTTGTGAAAGGTATGGTGAGAGTATCCGGGGCCACAAGGCATACGCACTGTCGCCTGTGGGAGACATGCACATGAGTGCCTGATTTCAACATGAATGTTACACTACACTTCATCACACATTGCAGTGCACTTCATTACCTAAAAGTTATCCGTCATCAAAATCACCACATTCTAACTGTCTGTAGATGCCACTGTGCCTGAACTTGAAGGAATCATGGTTGTTTTCGTGGTTCTGGGCTACAATATCAGTGATGATGTTGTTTGCATTGCACTCCACTTGTATGTTAAGTAAATGTGTGTTTTTCCTGTTTCAGAATATATATTCCAGTTGAGATGGGGGCATATGGCCACATTTGTCCCATCCATAAACTCTACCACATGCAGCAAATTAGCAATTCAATAAAAGTCCAATTTAGTTGCTTGGATTTTACTGGCATTTCTGGGTTGATAGACTTATTGTATTGGTTGATATTTATTAGCATGGCATCAAGGAAAGAGCGAAAAAAAAAAACGTGACAACGCACTCTGACACACCCCACCAGTAACAGCAAAGACACTCTGGTAACTACCAGATGCTAACAGATGCAGTGAACACAGCACCTTCACATGTGTGGGGATGAAATTACTGCACAGTGTGTTGCTTTTAAGGTGTAGTCTCAGGAGTGCAATGATATCTAAAATTACAGCACTACTCAGCGTGTATTTGTCATAGATTTCTTCCCCTCTTTGGTTGAAGGTGGTCAGCCTGACTCCGAATATTCTCTCCTCAGACAAGCCACAAGCCTCAGTCTCCTTGCAATAACGTACAAAGCTGCCATTTTGGAAAAACGATGATGCATTTTGGACCTGTTTTTATAGGTTGCAGTCAGTTACCACCTGTTGCTAATTTGCGACTCTTCTCCTATTTGCAAATTGTGACTGCCTTGAACATACCATTTGTTATTCCCTAATTGGTATTTCCAAAAAGCGTATCGATGTTCGCAAAAAAATTGGTAATTGCTATCCGTTTGCATCACAAAAAAAGCTTACAAATGGGTTTCGTACATACGAAACACACTAAATAGCGAGTTGCAAATAACTTTGCGACCGATTTACGAATTGCAAGAGCTACATACATCTGGCCCTAAGACCTTTACTAAAGACTTTTGTTTTGAGACACCATTAGTTGCTCCCCTTTCCACCTATTGTCATTGACTTCATCTCTGATTCCTTCTGAACAATGATGAACAGCATTAACAAAACCAATTTAAGAATTCTTCTAAATGCATTTTTTGTTCTGAGTTTTATATAGCGCAAACTTGACCCGAAGGTATCAGGTATCAGAGCACTTTACTTGAGCACCAGTTGCGTTACATAAGGACACATTATTTCTGTTAGGCACGGGGAGATTAAGTGATTTGGCCAGAATCACAGGATGTTGAGTGTTGTTGCAGAGACTTAAACCCGGTTCCCCAGATTTGAGATCGACCACCCTAGCCGTTAGGCCACATCCTCTCCACATTCTAGTTTCTTCTCTACTACTGGGTGGCCATTTAAATTAATAGACAGGCAGATTAACAATTATAAATCAGCTAGGTTTAATGACCAGGGAAGTTACCAGCAAGACTGTAGAGAAATAAGAATTCCTCCACAGTGCTCTTCAGAGCACGATGCAGGGCATCCCAAGCAGAACACTCCTACTCTTCTGCTCCGTGCCCATGACACATCCTCCCACTAGCCACTGAATCACCTACTGTGGGAACCCTTGGCCTAAGATCCCCGTGCTTACCACCATACACATTGCTTTGGCCTCGTGGTTGTGGGCTGTTGCTCCCAGCTTTTTGGACCTGCTACTAACTGGATGATCCCCTTGTCCCTTGACCCATAACTTTTAATTCCCCTCGGTCCAGCCTGCACCTGACCTACCAATGCTACATCTAAAGGTACAATTTTGTGCATCTCAGGTCTGTCTGATTGTGAAAGTCCAGTTTGTGTGCCTTCAACAAGCTTTGAAAACCTGGATCTTTACTGCCCCAGACGCTCTATGTAGATAACTTATTTAACTCTTTCAGTTCGAGTTGTTTTGTGTCCATTAGGGATCCGCACAGCGCAATGATGCTCCTCGGAGTGAAAGCTGCGCTCTACAAATACTTTTATGTCATAACATTACATGCGAACAGTCTAGGTTCTGCCAGTTGCTTCGAAATTCTAGATCTGGGAATGCAGGGTGCTTTCTGGTCTCACACAATGTAAAGGTCCTAGGAGCTGCACAAAACACTAAAGCACACTGTAAAACCTACTAGGAGGTCATTCATATATCTTATCATACAGGAAAAAATAATAGACCGCTCTCCTACAAAATAAGAATTTGATCATTCAAAACATCTTGTGAGATCTCCTGTAGCAATGTTGCGAGTATACTTATCATAACATCTTGTCTCAACCCCAAATCAGACCTCCTGCCATATGTGAATTCCAGGGGGTGCTTCAATTCCAGTGGGGCATGGGCACTGCATGATCAGTGCAAGCAGGCCTCCTAAATTCCAGGAGCCTCTGGGCTGGTTCGAAATGGTTCAGGTAGAATATTTGAAGAAATGGCTATACAGTAGGCCACCTCTCTCAGAAGTGCGGATCAGGACAGGAAGATGGGGAGGAGCTGAGAGTCCTTTGAGGAGGTACAGTAGCAACGTCTGATGGCAAATGAGTTGACATCCTCACCCGAAACTGACCAAGGGTGCATAGGGTTTTTAGAATGTGAATGTTCAGGTTCTGAGGTCAGGGATAGACCATGGTTCAACCTTGCACAAAGCCATATGCCATTTTGTAATGGCAAACATATGTGGAGTTAAATGGACTCCCACTATGCACTTAGTCAGCCATGCACAAACACCTCCTACTCAACCCCCAACATACACAGACAAGCACTTGCACCCTCCAGCAGCTGGTAAAGTTTGTCAGTTAAGGGAGCCTGAGTGTACATTTTTACGTGGGGGATGTAATAGGAATCTCTCCATGAAAGATACTGATAAAAATAAATTTCTATTACTATCAACCTTGCTGCCACCACCAGTCTAACGAAGTCTAGGTAGAGTGGGCACCATCAACTCTCTGAGTAAAGGTTGCGCATTTCAGATCCATTAACCAGGAGAGCCCTCAGTGGGCTTGCCTAATTGTCAAGCTCACTGAGATAAAAACAAAAGAAATTGTAGTGAAAGGACATAGGGCAGTACAGCACGCATCTTCAGAACCATGCAGGGGGCTTTTCATCCGAGCAGATGTTATGTGTCATATCACAATGATCACCTATCTCCTCTCTCCTGCTTGACTAATACCAAGTGGACTTCCAAATGTATGCCAACAACCCTCAAGTCCATTTCAAGCTGGAGAACAACTCAGAAAATCAGGCTAATGATAGTATATGGGGACCAAATCTTAGATTTTGTGAAGGAGAATTTGGGTGTTATTTATGATATGAAGCTCTCTTTCACACCCCAAAACAATACAACACGGTGGTCTGAAAGGTCAATATGCAATCTTTATGCTTCTTTAAAACCCTTCCCCTCCTCCAGGCTGAACATTATGTGGAAATCATTTGGGTTTTGATCATCGAATAACTCTACTATTGCAATGACATTTAATCTATGCACCACTGGAAACTCATTGTCAGACTCAAAAATACAAAATAAGACAGAAAGAATGTGCCTGAACCTTCCCAAACACAATCACCTCAGATTTGAAAGCACTTTATTGGCTCCTCATGGAGGCAAGGAAAAAGCTCAGGGTCCTTTGTACAGTTAATAAGACTGAAGAATTGAGCTATTTACAATCTCTAGTCCCCACTACTCAACAACCAGGAAAGTTTACTCTACAGCAGCACACCTCATCATCAAACAGTTCTTGGGAGTCTAAAGTTCAAGGATATGGAATGGTAAACAGTGCTAAATGCAACAGAACACAAACAGCAGCAGTCTGCAGCCACTCGTGCTTGCTAAGTTTGCTGTTCCTGTGATTTTGTGACAAATTGCTCACAGTTATGCAAACAGGCAAAATCACGTAATTTTCGGTGATTTTGTTGTAAAAGTGTAACACGAAATTACCAAAATTACTCTGATTACTCTGGCATAGTTATAATTTAACCCAGGGCTAGTTGTGTCACTGTAGCTCAAACAGGAGATCAGCCAACTAAGGGGTCGATTCCGATCTCGGCCGGAAGCGCACCGAATACGAATACGTCTGGAAAAAATACGAGCCGAACGCGTTTTTCCCGAACGATTCGAACAGTCGTCCGAGCGAGCAAGTACGATGCGCATTACTGCTAAAATTCCGAGCGAGCCGTACGTACCCATTCCAGCTCCAGTTCCCCGACCGAGCTGGATCCGGAAACGCCGAATCGAGTCGCACGGAAGTAAATACACAGCACCTTCCGGCCGGACAAGTACGATGCGCACTCCGTACGCGCCGAACTGGTCGCTACGTCAGGCACGTCAGAGCATCCGGGAGAGCCGCACATAAGCTCCGATTCACGCCACAAGACGATCCACGGCTACGAGACGAACAAGCCAGCTACGAGTATGAGTCGAAGCCACAAGAAACCCGAACGAGACGACCCAACCATGAATCCCATCGCGCAGGTCCTACCAATACTGTACATCTATTACCGGAACCGGTACGGACGCGTACGGCGCAGACGGTAAGTCAAACACCCACTACACAAACAAACGACACGTACCCGACATATGTCACACACACATAGGGATGCAGAAATGACGTACACCAGCAACAGCCGAACCATAGGGGCGGGATGGCTATCACCAATGCCATACACACCCATAGGGGCCTGATGACTACCACTACCACCACCCCCACTCATGGGGGGCTGGATGCCTACCACTACCACCACCCCTACTCATGGGGGCCTGGATGCCTACCACTACCACCACCCCTACTCATGGGGGCATGGATGCCTACCACAACCACCACCCCTACTCATGGGGGGCTGGATGCCTGTCACTACTACCATCCCCACTCATAGGGGAATTGATGCCTACCACTACCACCACCCCTACTCATGGGGGCCTGGATGCCTACCACTACCACCACCCCTACTCAGGGGGGGCTGGATGCCTGTCACTACCACCATCCCCACTCATGGGGGGCTGGATGCCTACCACTACCACCACCCCTACTCATGGGGGCCTGGATGCCTACCACAACCACCACCCCTACTCATGGGGGGCTGGATGCCTGTCACTACTACCATCCCCACTCATAGGGGAATTGATGCCTACCACTACCACCACCCCTACTCATGGGGGCCTGGATGCCTACCACAACCACCACCCCTACTCATGGGGGGCTGGATGCCTGTCACTACCACCACCCCTACTCATGGGGGGCTGTATGCCTGTCACTACTACCATCCCCACTCATAGGGGGATGGATGCCTGTCACTACCACCACCCCTACTCATGGGGGGCTGGATGCCTGTCACTACCACCACCCCTTCTCATGGGGGCCTGGATGCCTACCACAACCACCACCCCTACTCATGGGGGGCTGGATGCCTGTCACTACTACCATCCCCACTCATGGGGGCCTGGATGCCTACCACAACCACCACCCCTACTCATGGGGGGCTGGATGCCTGTCACTACTACCATCCCCACTCATAGGGGGATGGATGCCTACCACTACCACCACCCCTACTCATGGGGGGCTGGATGCCTTTCACTACTACCGTCCCCACTCATAGGGGAATTGATGCCTACCACTACCACCACCCCTACTCATGGGGGCCTGGATGCCTGTCACTACCACCACCCCTACTCAGGGGATGCTGGATGCCTGTCACTACCACCACCCCTACTCAGGGGGGGATGGATGCCTGTCACTACCACCACCCCTACTCATGGGGGCCTGGATGCCTACCACAATCACCACCCCTACTCATGGGGGGCTGGATGCCTGTCACTACTACCATCCCCACTCATAGGGGGATGGATGCCTACCACTACCACCACCCCTACTCATGGGGGCCTGGATGCCTACCACAACCACCACCCCAACTCATGGGGGCTGGATGCCTGTCACTACTACCATCCCCACTCATAGGGGAATTGATGCCTACCACCACCCCTACTCATGGGGGCCTGGATGCCTACCACAACCACCACACCTACTCATGGGGGGCTGGATGCCTGTCACTACTACCATCCCCACTCATAGGGGAATTGATGCCTACCACTACCACCACCCCTACTCATGGGGGCCTGGATGCCTACCACTACCACCACCCCTACTCAGGGGGGCTGGATGCCTGTCACTACCACCACCCCTACTCATGGGGGCCTGGATGCCTACCACAACCACCACCCCTACTCATGGGGGGCTGGATGCCTGTCACTACTACCACCCCCACTCATAGGACGGGTAATGCATGACACAACCAGCATACTCTAACATAAGGAATGTCAGCAAAAGACATCCCCCCAAAATCATGACAAGAGTGTGTAGTCTGTGTGAAATGCCTACAACACTGAACATGACATTGAACATACAATGTGACCCCCTATCGCATGTGTCACACAAAAATGTGTGTGGCCTTCACAATGCAAGCAGACCATGACCACTGTGGGAATGGGGTCTAAACCCCCATCATCACAGTGACCAAAAGGTAAGTGTGGGGTCAATAGCTGAAGCACATTTTGAACATTGTGGCAATGGGGTCTAAACCCCCATCATCACAGTGACCAAAAGGTATGTGTGGGGTCCATAGCTGAAGCACATTTTGAACATTGTGGCAATGGGGTCTAAACCCCCATCATCACAGTGACCAAAAGGTAAGTGTGGGGTCCATAGCTGAAGCACATTTTGAACATTGTGGCAATGGGGTCCAAACCCCCATCATCACAGTGACCAAAAGGTAAGTGTTGTCATGGAAAAAGCTGCAACTGCCAAACAACATGGATGATTCCTGGTCACAGAACAACAAACACATCAGTGGCAAAGTAGTGGTTGTGTCCCATAGCAACATAGATTGGGTGAGGCAAACAGTGCAGTGCAAATAAAACATACCTTTGGCAATGTGCAGACAAACATCACCCATGGGGACTGACATCGTCTCCATTTATCAATTACACAATGCCAGAAGTGACCATCATAATGCAGACCCACATATCTGCACTAATGGACACACAAATGTAGATATCCTGTGGAGACTGTAGATGTGAGGTGAACAAATACCATACCATGGCAGCAATGGGACATACGAACCATGATTATTGTGCTGACTGATGACCTAGGAGTCCCAGGGACAACATTGGAAATCCTCCAAACAACATACAGGCAATGGCACACCAAAGATATGCCAATGCAGTGGTGCAGATGCACAAACACAAACAGGCAGCCTCACACTGCATATCAAACACAACAGGTGATGGGGGTGTGTGCCAGTGTCCCCAGGCAACCACACAACACATGAGGAGGCCTGAATTCCAATTTCACAGATGTGTATACAGTGCCATACAAAAGTAACTCATGGATCGGATTCCCCTATGTGGGCAATCAGGCATTGTTAGATGAGAGGGAGCCTAAATTACACATGTCACACAAGCTTGTAGGAACAGCAACTAACACAGCAAGAGACAGACCCACCACATCACTAACCCCAGGGACCCCACATTGTGGTGACACTAGCCTGCATGATAATCCCACTGTGATGACCAAGGTAGATGTCGTTCACACTGTGAACCACAGCCATGTGTCCTGAGCAACAAACTACCATCACACCTACACAAGCACAAATCAATCAGCACGGCCTGTCAGCCAAGGCCAATATGGAGGTAGGGGTCTAGCCGTGCAACAACTCACATTTGCACACACTCAACACCACACACCTTGATCTCCACCAATGTGCAGCAGTGAAGCTCACATGGACAGGTGACATTGCACATGCACCCATGACAATCCCAGGGGTGGTTGTGGGAACTAAGGTGCAGAAACCCATCACACCTGGCCAGTCAACAAGACTCGTGAATGTCTGACACACTGCATAGTACACCGTACATGGGCATGACGTGAAATCCACCCCAATCAATGGGATCCCAGCCACAGTCACACACCAATGAAGAAGCCAAGGTCACCCACAAAGAACACACGTAGACAACTTCCAACATTGCAGCTCTGACCCTGAGGAGTGGCAGCAGTCACACACACAACATGTCACAATCACTGAAAGCTACCACAAACTGTAAATTACATGACTTGTGTAACCAACAAGTGCCAAGGGGAATCCTGACTGTGTCTCATCTGTGTTTGCCCACATCCCCAGCCCTGACAACAAAGACAACTAGGGATGACAACCTGATGAACATTAGTTTGCCATGCACCCACATCACGGAGAAACCAGGTACAAGATGCTGGATGAACACAGGACAACTCAGCAAGCATCACAAACAGGAACATCCGTACAGCCGGTGTAGGAAAAGGGAAGGGAACACACACAGACATGCTTACACAACACACAACACGGGCCCAGGCAATGTCACGGGATTACACACTGCCATGAGGGCACTTCACTCCTGTGGAAGGTCCGCTGTGCCAAACCTTGTCTGTGCACGACTCAAACATGTCAGCAGAACACTCGGTCAGTGAGTCAACAATTACAACACACTGAAGGCTCAGCTCACATCAGCCTGGGTACGGGAGTGTCACTTCAGTCATCTGCATATACCCAAAACACGTGTCAAGCAAGTTGCACTGTATACACAGATGAGTCCTTCAACATTGATGTGCTAAACTGCATGTCCAGTGGAGATGGGCACACAGTCAGGGAAATAGAAACATTGAACAGTGGTAAGCCCACCAGATGTGCATCAGTGTAAGCCACAGATGTTAATTTACAAATGCAAAACGTACATCCCTGTGTCAAATGCTGAACATTACACCCTCAGACTGCAGCAAAGGATGCTATGGATCCAGACTAGATTAGGACACATATCCCATGGACCACATGGAGTCCATCATAGCAACACTTCATTTTCCTGATCTGAACACTATTACAACAGCAAATGCATGATGATACTCATCTACATCATGTACATCAAAAGAAAAACCACTAGTAAACAAAAAGAGGCTTTATTCAGCAAATGTGAAATAAAAATTTGAAGTCCAAAAGAAACTAAGGCCAATGGCCAGTCCACATACACAGTCCGAACAGGGTGATATGTGAAAACTTGTCACCCATTGCTTGCCTGCACTGGTACGGACAGGGGACATCCCCTCGGAGGGGCATACAAGGGGCAGGCCAGGCACCGCAGGGACAGGATCAGGGGATGCCAGAAGGAGGCAGTGAAGGGGTGGTGGGTGCAGGAGTGTCACCGGCAACTGCATTGGAGGTGTCTGACTCAGTGGGGGCCGGCACCACTGTAGGGCACAAGTCAGATGGTGTGGGTGCTGGCACCACTGCAGTGGGCCGGTCAGATGGAGTGGACTGGGTCCCCACTGCAGTGCCCAAGTCAGACGGGGTGGTTGTGGACTCCACTGCCGTGCATAACTCCAAAGGAGTGGAAGGGGGGGCAGATGAGCTGGGCAGGACAGAGGGGGGGGACCCGGTCTCCACACCAGTGGCACAAACAGGCCGAGCATCTGGGTTGGGGGTGGAAGAGCAAGTGGTAGGGGGGGAGGGCCTAAGCAGTTTGGGGATGCGGTACGGGTGTGTGGGGGAACCTGGGGCAGGGTGTGGCGGGGGAACCGGTGGAGTGGTGGCCTGGGGGATGGAGGAGAGAGACTGTGTGGTGGAGCTGAGTGGTGGTGGTGTCTTGCCCTTCCTGGTCCGGGGGGACTTCCTAATGGGGTCCTCAGTCTGCCTGTGCCTGGGGGAGGGTGTCCGGGTGTGAGGGGCACTCCCCTCTGTGTGTGGTGGTCACCTCTTCCGCCTGTGCGTTGGGTCAGATGGATCTGTGGGGAAGAGGCCAAGCTCACAGAGGAAGAGCTTCTGGGAGGGGGGGGTTGCAGGTGAGGCAAGGGAAGGGGTTTTGGAGGGAGAGGTATCTGAGGACTGCGCAGTGCTCATGGATGCATGTGTGTGTGCCTGGGCCCCATCCCCTGTGAGTGAGGTATCAGTCCCCTGACTGTGCGTGCGTGTGCGTCTGGATTTTGGCGTGTGTGTCTGTGTGCTGCTTGTGTCTGTGCTGGTGGGTGCCTGTGCCGGTGTGTGTGTGCTTGGGACAGGTAGGGTGCTGGGGATTGTGGATGGGGCAGAGGTAGGAGGGGTGAGGGACTGTTGCAGGAGGGACACTGCTGCCGTCAGTGAGGAGGCCATGGACTGATTGGTCCGATGTAGGGCAGACATGCCAGATGACATGCCCTCCATGAATGACACCAGTTGTGTCAACAGACCCGTGTGTGCATGGAGGACACTCAGCACTGATGTCTGCCGTACATGGATCTGTTTCAGCAAGTCCACAGACTCCACACTCAGGGCAGCAGGGGAGACAGAGGCAGGAGGTGCGGTGCCTGGCATGAAGGAGACACGCTCCCCTACACGGGAGCCTCCACGGACATGTGGGATGGGAGCAGATGGGAGGGTGGAGATGGTGGTGGTGGCGGGGACAGACTTGCTTGATTTTGTCTGTGGTCTGCTGACACCCACCTCCACAAGGGAGTCCTCACTGGAAGTGCTGTGTTCCTCAGCCGAGGTGGTCGTAGCTGAGGTCTCCTCAGTGTGGCTCCCCTCACCCTCCGTGCCACTGTGTCCCTCGGTCTGCCCTGCAGTGGACCCAGTCTGGCTCTGCCGCTCCTCTTGGTCCATGGAGCTGTCTCCTCCTGTGGCCGTGGATGCATCTGCAAACAATCAGGATAAACAGAGCAACATTAGTCACCTGTACTGACCACACACACCACAGTAAGTACAGCACATCACAGAGCAAGCCCTGCCATCATTTGCTAGACATTGCAATAAGTGCTGACACTGATTTGAAGAAGCCCATTGTCTGCCTGACAGTCATTCATGCCACACATATCCTACCTGTCCATGCACCCATCTGTCTGGTGCCTGTTGTATGCGACTAATCATATGTGCACACATGCACCACATACACAGTTGTTGGACATCCAAGAGAACATATGGAAATGTGTCACTCCAAACACATGCCATCTCCTGCCACTGACTCAGTACATGTGTCAGGAAAAGTGACGGGCAGAGTCTCTGTCGATATGCGGGTTTTGCTTCCATCACCAGACACAATGATGTCCTCATGTCCTGATAGACAATGCGACAATGGTGTGCATGCAGGACATATCACACTACTGCTGGATCACCCTTTGCGAGTTGAATTTCATGGTACAGGCCTGTCTGGCAAGTCAGTCATAACTGTCTCCTGTCACAGGGGCAGTGCATACACACAACACCAGTCTACACTGTGTCACAATCATGGAAGTTTTGGGAATGCAAGCCCTGTAGCTGACAGGTGCACATGTGCACCCCTGGCCACCCACATCATGAGGACTAAGATGATCCCACGTCAATCAAATGAGACATTTGAGTGACTGCAAACACAAATCCATACACATGAGCACTTCACCGTCTGATGAGAATGAACCAAAGCTGCCTGCACCTCAATGTTTCATACACCATTGTGCACAGTCAAGGGATCAGAGACCTATGCATTAACCAATGTGCAGATCCTATAGTCACAACTCAGATGGCTGGCCACCCCAAATTGTTAAACACTCCAGGAGTCCAAAAAGCAAGGCCACAACACGGTGACACAGAGGCAGACACCTGAGTGCACTCTTCACAATGCCCAATATGTATGCTGACACACGGGAGTGGGAGAACAGAGTGCCTTCGATGTACGGAGTAGGCATTACAGTCCTGGTCCATGTGCAACATGGTATTACCCTGAACACTAGGCAGGTGGCTATGCATGTGTCACACACATGATGTACATACTTCTGAGGCTCCCCCCTTGGCCTCTGCTGCAGCATGGGTGTGAGGCACATACCCCAGACATGTGGTGAGTCAGAGCAGCAATTGGAACACATTGTAAAGCCATACCCAGAGTACATGTCAGATCACAGGCATTGTGTGAGCAATTGTACCACCCATGCAGCCCACAACAAAGTTCCTGTAACTGATGCTGTCCCCAACTTGAACCACAGGTAACTGCAAGTACACAGTACCCAAGTGACGTAAGTCACAGACTGTAAGGGCCACACCTGTGTATCAGATGAGGAGGGGGCTTGACACAAGTGAGGGACATGAGTCCAGGACGACAAGACAGTTGTACTGTGGAAGTGGAACCAGGCTAAAGGAGTGCATAGAGCATGTTAGTCATAGTACACAGAAAAGGCTAGCACTTACCCCCTCCTTGCTGCTGTCTGGCCTTCAGCTGCCCATCCAGGTCAGGGAAGACCACCGCCAGAATCCGGAGCATGTGGGGGTCAGGGTCCGGTGTCCGCCCCTCCTGCGAGGAGGCGACAGCTTCAGCTGGACCCTTGCGATCCTCCGGGTCCAGCCACGAAGGTCCTGCCACCTCTTCTGGCAGTTGCGGATCCTGCGCCTGTAGACCCCCACAGATCATACTGCCCGGACGATGGTCAGCCAGATCTCCTGCTTCTGGTGGGCATCAACCTGTGAGGATGACAAAGTGAAAAGGCCATTACTACACATGCAACATATCCGTGCATCACACAGTTGGATATACATGTCTCAATCACAGGGGCATATGATGTACACAGGTAGTGCAACTATGGCTATGAACAGTTGTCCAGCGGTTACTAAATGGTATCATTGCCTGGGAAGTAAAACCTTGTTGGAATGCACTGTTACTGCACTATACCTGTTCAGTGCATGTAACTACACACTTTGGGGGCTGACAACTACTCAGTGAGCATGCTAGCCACTGGTGTACACACTGTAAGTCTTGCTAGTCAGACAACATGCACAATTAGTAAGGCAGTGGACAGCACACTCACCTGCTCCCCTGGTTTCCCATACAGCTTGCTGTACTGTGGAAGGAGGCTGTCCAGCAGGGCCTGGTTCTCCTCAGTGCTGAAGGCTGGGGCTCTCTCCACAGTACGTGCCATTGCAGTAGCCAGAGGATGCAGAGACAGCAGCAGTGGTGGTGGCAGATGTCATCCTGGAGCATGTAGTGCAGGCAAGTGAGCTCTCAGGGGAACAGCCAGCATTATATGTGTGCTGCAGAGGCAGATACTGTCCCATGTGTCCAAAGTGATAGGTCCAACTCGTTTGCATCTTCTGAATCTGGCCAATCCATGGAATTGCACCACTTATACATGCCCACAGCATCCTTCAAAAGTTCAACTTCATGACACCCATGAATTTGCAACATTGTTGTGGGTGGCCAACTGAATTCACTGCATCCGACTCGTAAAAGCTTCGAAAACTCGTCCGTTACCATGTCAGTCCATAGCCAATGCGTGCGCACCGATCGGACCATTGCTGTACGACGCGTATTACGTCACACAACACGCATCTGTCCACATCATATGCAATGGCCAATGCGTGCGCACCGATCGGTCCATTGCTGTACAACGCGTATTTCGAAACACAACACCCATCCGTCCACATCATATGCAATGGCCAATGCGTGCGCACCGATCGGTCCATTGCTGTACGACGCGTATTTCGGAGCACAACACGCATCCGTCCACATCATATGCAATGGCCAATGCGTGCGCACCGATCAGTCCATTGCTGTACGACGCGTATTTCGGAGCACAACACGCATCCGTCCACATCATATGCAATGACCAATGCGTGCACACGGATCGGTCCATTGCTGTACGACGCGTCCCTGTACAAGTCACTCGCATATGTCACCATGGTTGTCACTGGTGAACGTATGCCAGCCACAATTACTTGCCAGGGACTCAGGGGCACACCTGCAACACCACAGCCTGTCCACACTGTATCCTAAGGCATGTAAGGCTGCATTACCTGTGTGTGTATGGGGGTCAACATGTGGTTTGTCCGGTGGCATTTGGGGGCAGCCACTCCCAGGCTGTGCACGTGTTCATGGGGACAGAATCCTTTGTGTGTTGTGCACATGACCACTGTGATGTGCAACTGTTCAGTTCAGAGCATGTGGCATGGTCACATTTCCAGGTTGTGTATGTGTATGTTATGTCACATACACCCTGAGTCCCATATGGGATGGTATGTACGTCACAGGGTGACCCATTGCCACAATTGTGATGGCCCTCCACAGTCTGTGTGCATGTTGTGTTTCCGATGTCTCTGATTCCATGTGCACAATGGGAGACAGTCTCCACATCCATGTTGTTTGTGCATCGACTTTGATGTTGTGCGTGTGTTTGTCACAGACGTCCATGTCTGTCCTGCAGAGGCAACAGGGGCCACTACCTGTGGGAGTCATGGTTGTTTTGCTGACGTGTACATGATACACCATGTCATGCCAGTGTCCATGTGGCAATACAGGGTCCCTGGGAATCTACCTGTCAAAGAGCTGTGATGCCTGGGGCACATCTGTCTTCACTTGTCACTGTGGTGTGTGTTTGGAACGTGACAGCAGTACATGGGTAATGTGACACAGCCTAATGATTTCCCATAGCACAACCTGGAACTTGATGTCAACACATGTTGAACTGAGATGTTAGATGTTGGCCATGTAGGTGCCATATATATCCATACAGAACGGCACACACATCAAGTACTTGTGTCTCGTAATGATGTATCATGTGATATTGAGTATGGTCAATGCCACATATGTGGGGTGACTGACAATCTTTCTTTGTTCACCTATGCACTGCAGGGCACCAGCTGTCCATAGACCATTCCCTGACCTTGCAACCATGGTTGAATGTGACTGCATCCGACGGTACCGCTTCAACAGGCTGCTTATTGAGGAATTGGCGGTGCGGTTGGCCCCACATTTGCAACTTGGCCGGCCATACCCTGCAGCGCTGACCCCCAAGGTGAAGGTGATGGCAGCCCTACACTTATTTGCCATCGGTATCTTTCAACACACTGTGGCGTCTGCTGGTGGGATGTCACAGACCATGTTCAACCGTGTGCTACGCGATGTTTTGGAGGCGATGTTGAGATACTTGAACCAGTACATCTATTTCCCTAAATGTCAACAACTCACTGACGTCAAGAGTGACTTCTATGCCCTGGGGAGGATGCCACATGTCATCGGCTCCATTGATGGGACACATGTGGCTTTGGTACCACCACAGGCACATGAGCAGGCATACAGGAACAGGAAACATTACCATTCTATCAATGCCCTGGTGGTATGTCTTGCAGATATGAGCATCTCACATGTGTGTGCACGTTTCCCCGGTTCTGCACACGATGCCTACGTAATGAGGAGTAGTCGCATCCCGAGGATGATGTCACAGATGCAGAACCAGCGTGCCTGGCTTGTCAGTGTGTGCTGACTTTGTACCATTGTGTGTGTTCTGCAATGTTGTATTCCACCCTCTTTTCAAACTCAGCTAATGTGCAATTGTCTGTATGTAGGTGACTCCGGATACCCCAACATGCCGTGGTTGCTGACACCCCTCAGGAACCCTGTGACACCAGCCCAGATGCGCTACAATGAGGCACATGGTCGGACCAGGAGAGTGATCGAGCGGACATTTGGTCTCCTGAAGAGCTGCTTTCACTGCCTGGACAAGACAGGAGGGGCCCTCCCATATGCCCCTGCAAAGGTGTGCAAGATTGTCATCGTCTGCTGCATGCTACACAACCTGGCAGTGCGGAAGGAGTTGCCTTTCATCCTGGATGACGATGACCAACACCAGCCACCTTTGGAGGATCCTGGCCTGGGCCACGATGCCAGTGATGATGATGATGATGAGGATGATGTCCGCACACAGCTCATCACCAACTTCTTCAGCTGAATGTGAGTATACAGAGTTGGTATGTCAATGATTTGAGTTTGCATGATATGTGTTGGTGGTGCTCTGTTGCTGTTTGAGTGTGGCCATGTGCTACTTGACTGGATGCATGCAGCGATGTGTCCTTACAGGTAGTCTGTACTCCCCAACAGTGTTGACATGCTAACTTGGTTTTGTGTAGGTATCTTGTGACATGTATTGGGCATGAGTATTGCAGTTCTGTCCTGTTCTTCAGTGCTTTTGACTGTGTGTCATGTCTGTCCTTCACAGGGTACTTTCAGAGTTGTTTGGTCAACTCGGATCCCCCGACACCATGATTCAACTTCCAGGGTGGAAGCAGTCGTTTCCCTACAGGTGATGTGCCACACACCCCTGGACTTTATTTCTTCTACACTTGGTGACTGTGTGGCCACTGCCATGTGGGATTACCTTGCATCTGTAGTGGAAACAACATGTAGCAAATGTGTAATAAACCTGTGCTTCACTTTGGGATGTGCGTTGTCTGTGGTCACACATCTGACTGACATTTGCTTACTGCACCTGTGGGCTAGTTAACACATACTCTGAATAGGTGTGGTGTCTGGTGCATTCCACTGTATTTCCTGGCAACATCAGTGTAGGCGATGAGTCAGATGGCCCTGGTGTGTATGTGTTGTGTAGCCCTAGTGGTGTGTCTCCCTCATATGTGTCACGTCGCCATGGCTCACATGACGGTGTTGAACTTGCTGTAGCAGTTAGCATGCACAGTGTCATTTAGCAGATCATCATCTCCATGACAAAAACAACGTTGGAATCACAACAGAGGCAAGTATGGTGTATTAGTGAGTTTATTTACATACATGTGTGAGGATAGTGCACAGGATGGTGGGTTCTGTACATTGGGATTGGAATCCAAAGTTCACAGATGAGTTGGAAGTGTTGGTAGCAGAAATGTCCTGAGTAAAGTCCACAGTCATCTGATACATTAGTCCAACTTAAACTCCCCATGTCATGTGGGAGAGTTGGGTTGCATTTGACAGGGTGAACAGTTTGCACACAAAGGAGAATTTCCAGAACAGGTGTTGGGTTCCTGGGAGATGTCCATGGCCATCGGCCTCTCAGTTTTCCTTCCTCGGATGACCCCTCTTCTTTCTGGGGGGACCCTCACGTGCAGGCCGCTGTGGTGCAGAGGACTCTCCACCGGAGTCATCCTCCCTCCCTGTGGCAGTTGCAGTTGTTGCGGCACCAGATGTGGGCACACAGGGAGGTGTGGACATGTTGGTGCTAATCTGGCGGAGGCATGTCAATATGTCCCTCTGCACCGCTGTCTGTTCTTCCAATGTGTCCCACTTGGACTCCATGCCAGACATGTGTGTCTCCACACGGGACATGTGGGAGTCCAAGCGGGCATGATGGGCAGCCTGCTGCTGTTGAATGTCCTTGAGGATCCCCACTACCTGGCAGACCTCTCCGGTGCTATTCTGGTACGCATCAGCAATGCGTACCAGTTGTGGGTCATCATGTAGTCCAGACCCCTCTGCAAACAGCGACCTCTGCCTACCACCCCTCCCACCACCCCTGGCCACACGTGCGGGACCTGCAGTGGCATGCACAGGTGACCCTAGGCCCCCTTGGGGGTTGGTACTGGGGTTGTTGTCCATTGCTTCACGGTGGGCCGGGGTCCCTGTGCTGTTGTCATTCAGTGTCTTTGGTCTGTCCGTGTCGGCGGGGGTGGTCTGTGTGTTGGCAGATGTTGGAGGAGTGGGTGCAGGGGGTGCAGATGGTGGTCCTGCTGGTGCTGCATGATGACTCACACCGGAGGTGCCAGTTAGATCTTCGCCATCCGAGGAGGGCAGAGGCTGTTCCACACCAGAGAGCTCAGGGGCCACCGGAGCCTGGGACAGGGACTCCTCATCATCTGCTGCTGTGTCCCCATCATCACCTGTTTTTGGAAGAGACACACAATGTATGTTATGTTTCTACAGGCATCAATGGTTCAAACACCTGACAGTTGTGACTGTACCTCTGGATGCGGGCATGTACATTGCATTGTCCTAAGTTGTCACAGTCAGAGGTTGATATTGGTGTAGCACATTGTCCTGCCAACCTGAAGCATTTCAATGTGAATGTTGAGGTGTGTGCATGACCAGCATTGGTGGTATTTGGTTGACATCCGGACCTCCTTCTCCCCCAGCCCAGTTATCCCACCATGAAGCATGCCACCCTTGCAGTGGGGGCAGGTTAACTCTCAGGATGTCAGTCAGTGGTGTCCTGCTGTTGGTTGGTGCCCAGTTCCCAGCAGGGCCTGGTACTCCCCACAACAGAGCACCATTGTCAGACATCTTAGAAGTGGCTTTTCACTCCCTGTGAGGTGTGCATGCTTCAGTGTGAGCTTGCTGGGCCATGTGGGTGGGGGATGTTGAGCTGTGACTACCACTCCCATAATGCTATTGCCTACACCCCCCTTCCCAGCATGCCCATACTTCCTTCCTTTTGACTCTGCTTCCCTGTGGGGTAGTGTGCCTTTGCTGACAGGATGGCTGACAGTGTTGTCCTGGCGTTTGTTTGGCTACAAGTCACAAAAGTGTCCCTGTGCTTCACACAGCATAACCCAGTGTGGTGGTTCTTTGTGGGATATTTAATTAGAGTGTGAGGCAATGCATTCTCCCAGGTGAGTTGTGTGGAGTTTGTGTTAAGGGGTGTGTGAGAAAAGCTGCTGGTAACTATGGTCAGAGCTGTCAGTCCTCCTTCCCACCCAGCCAGATATCCCACCATGGAACGTGCTTCCATTGCAGGGAGTGCAAGTTGGCTTAGAGGATGTTAGGCAGTGGTGTCCTGCTGTTGGTTGGTACACAGTTCCCAGCAGGGCCTGGTACTCCCCACAACAGAGCACCATTGTCAGACATCTTAGAAGTGGCTTTTCACTCCCTGTGAGGTGTGCATGCTTTATTGTGAGCTTGCCGGGCCATGTGGGTGGGGGATGTTGAGCTGTGACTACCACTCCCATCATGCTATTGCCTACACCCCCTTCCCAGCATGCCCATACTTCCTTCCTTTTGAGTCGACTTCACTGTGTGTGTGTGTGACAGCAATGGCAAGATGGCTGACAGTGTGGTCCTGTTGTTTGTTGGTGCACAGTTCACAGCAGGGCCTTGTGCTCCCCACAGCTGAGGCCAGTGTCAGACATCTTTGCAGTGGCTTTTCACTCCCTGTGAGGTGTGCATGCTTCAGTGTGAGCTTGCTGGGCCATGTGGGTGGGGGATGTTGAGCTGTGACTACCACTCCCATCATGCTATTGCCTACACCCCCCTTCCCAGCTTGCCCATACTTCCTTCCTTTTGACTCTGCTTCCTGTGGGGTAGTGTGCCTGTGCTGACAGGATGGCTGACAGTGTTGTCCTGGCGTTTGTTTGTCTACAAGTCACAAAAGTGTCCCTGTGCTTCACACAGCATAACCCAGTGTGGTGGTTCTTTGTGGGATATTTAATTAGAGTGTGAGGCAATGCATTCTCCCAGGTGAGTTATGTGGAGTTTGTGTTAAGGGTGTGTGTGAGAAAAGCTGCTGGTAACTATGGTCAGAGCTGTCAGTCCTCCTTCCCACCCAGCCAGATATCCCACCATGGAATGGAACGTGCTTCCATTGCAGGGAGTGCAAGTTGGCTTTCAGGATGTCAGGCAGTGGTGTCCTACTGTTGGTTGGTGCACAGTTCCCAGCAGGGCCTTGTGCTCCCCACAGCAGTACCCAGTGTCAGCCATCTTGTCAGTTCTTTTCCACTCCCTGTGATGTGAGCATGGTTCTGAGTGGTGTTGATGGGCCAATTGTGAGGGTGACCAATATCTGTGACTACAACTCCCATCATGCTATTGGCTACACTCACTTCACCAGCATACACACAATTCCTTCCTTTCAGTGAGCTTCCCTGTGAGGTGGTGTTCTAGTGGTGGCAAAATGTCTGACAGTGTTTGTTGGTTAGATTTGTGCCACTGCCTTGCTCTATTTGTTGTTAGGTTTGTACATGTCATGACACAGTTGCATATCACTATGAGATGGCAGGTATTGTGTTTGTCTAACTAACATACACATCTTGGGATGATTATCTTTTGGTTACTGTGGCTTTACTAACGGTGCATGGTTTCACTATCCCCTTGACAGTGATGTGTGTGTATTGTCACACAATATTGGGTATATTGGTTGTGTACTCACCAGGCTCTGGGATGTTTGATAGTCCATGTACGCTCTCTGGTGGTAGGATGGCCCGCACTTTCTCCTCCCAGGGCCTGAGGTATACTAGTTTGGCAGGAGGGCCACTGCCGGTGCGATGACTCAAGGCGTAATCCTTTTTGAGTAGGTCCTTGACCCTCCTGCGCACATCATACCACCTGTTCTGGATGTCTTCCTTTGTGCGCAAACATGGTGATTGTGCGTTCACCCTGTCGACGATCCTCTCCCACATCTTGGTTTTCTGCGACATGGGGGTCTGTTGGACCAATGTACCAAACAACTGTGGCTCTACCCTGAGGATTTCATCTACCAGGACTTCCAATTCACTGTCTATGAACTTTGGATTCTTCTTTGGGGGCATGGTGATGGGTGGTGGTGGGGATTGATGTGTGTGTGAATGTGCAAGTGAGGGTGGGTGAGTGTAGGTTTTGCTGGGTGTATGTGAGGGTGCTATTTGGGAGGTGCTAATGGTGTGTGGCTTGTGTGATGGATGAGTTGTGAGTGTGTCTGTGGTTGCTGTCTGATGGTGTCCTGTGCTGGCAGGTCAGTTGAATTTGCAAAGGATCATTTATATGGGTGGAGTTGTGGGTGTGTCTTTGTTCCATGTTTTTTTCCCCCTGTATTTATTGACTTTGTCATTGCTTGTTTGGCCCTTTTTTTTGTATTTTTTCCTTTGTAGTTTTTAGGCATGTAGGAGACGTTCTTCTGACCGAGTAGGATGCTGCAGTTGGCTCGTGCGAGCTTCTCCGAGTCTTTCAAGCTGTGTTTCTGCTGGGTTTCATCTGCGGCGTACACGTCGGTCGCGGAGTATTGGGTTGCTTCGGCTCCCTGTTTTATATGCGTGTCGGTCGTACGGCTTGAGCTCCGTGCGACTCGGTCTGGTTTTACACGCATTGCATCGTACTGCGCGGGTCGGAGTTCGCGGGTACGTTTCTGTCGGGTTCATTCCTGGTGCGTGTTGGTCGGTTCGATTTGCGTAGTTTTCCGGTCGGATAGCTGGTTTCCGTGCGGTTCGGTCGTTCGGCTTGTGTTCCGTACGAGTCTGTCGTAATTCACATGCATTGCATCGTACTACGTGGATCGGGCAGCGCCGGTACGTGTCGGTCGGACTACATTTCCGTAACGAGTCGGTCGGTACGTTTTCCGGCCTGAATCGGAATCGGCCCCCAACTCTTGGAGTCACTTATGGTGTCTTGGAATCAAGACAAGCTGGTACAGTCTTTCAACTTCAGACAGCAGGGTGGTCCTTCTGAATCTTCCAAGGTCCAGGAGTTTTCTGATTTTATGTCCTTGGGATCAGGCGTGGCCAATCCAGGTAAAGGTTGTGGGGCGGGGGAAGTTGACAGATGACGGAATAGAGAAAATTAATTTAAAAAAATAAAACCACTTATCTTGCGCTCGCTGCTTTGCAAAGTCGGCGATGCAGAGAGCGCAAGGTAATTGGTTTTATTTTCTTTTTATTTTATTTTCCCTATTCTGTCATCTGTCCAATTCCTCCACTGCCCGCCCCACCCCACTGCCCCACCACTCTTACCTGGACCTGCCACACCTGCTGGGGATGCCACTTTTATACCCAGTTTCAGCATGTGGGTGGGGGAAACCCTTTTGTCTAACCCTAATACTGGCTCTGGTGAGACATGAACAGTTAGGTGAACTGGGACACTGGCAGAAAGGCACATTTGGCTAAGGCAGAAAAATGCCAACTTTCTAAAAGTGGCATTTTCAAAATAGTTATTTAAAGTCCGACTTGTTCATTAGGTTGGATTTTAAAATCGCACTCCAATGTGTCTTTGAATAATTTTTCTAGCTAGTCCCAAACTGAAGTTATGGATTGTAAGGAATTATAATGTGCCCCCAAACTTTTCTTTGGGTGAGCCAGCTTTGCTACAGGGAAAACAACTTTGAAGGATTTTCTCTTCCAGGACATGTAAAACGTAGCTACACACGTCTTAATTTTAAAATACCCTGTATTAACAAAGAAGGTTTAGGCCTGTCAAAAAGTTTATTTTGCCAGGTCGAAATGGCAGTTTAAAACTGCACTACAGGCCGCAATGGCAGTCCTGAGGCTTGTTTTTCAGTGCTACTTTACTGAGTGGTACGATGAGTGTTGCTGTCCCATTGTAGAACTTAATACACAGGCCCTAGTTACATATATTACCATATATTAGGGATATATAAGTAAATTAAAGGTGCCAAACTAGGTGAATACCAATTTTTACCAAGTTTAGAGGCGAACACAAGCACTTTGCCACAGTTTAGCAGGAACAAAGTGCACAGAGTCCTAATACCAACAAAAATGGGTCCAGCTATGGAAGGCAACATTCTGGGGGAATACCAAACAAAGAATGGTAAATTTCCAATAGTCTGAATTTAAAGCAGTGCGGCGAACCAAACGATATACAAGCCTACATTTTTCACACTTGACTATATCTGAGCATTCTTTAAACAAAGGGTTTGTGAAGAAAAGATCAAACAAGTTTCTTCCTCACTGATTAGTCTTTAACAAACCTAGCAGAATTCAAAGCTGACTTCTTCTTTTCAAGACACTCTTGAGTAACTGTAAGATGCAGCATTCTATAAAATTCTAAAATAACTAAATACATGCATAAATGATTACTAATATATATTTTGTCATTTTTAGTATTACGATATTTTGGCTGAATGACATTTTTAGACCCTCGCCATATATTTGCAGTTCTTGGCAGACATATTTGTGAGCCAAATGTAAATAGATGTCTGGCCAATATTTGACACAGTACTGTGAAAACCAAACAACTGGCCTTCCCTTGTGTGAAAAGCTCGACAGTCCTGACCAGAAGCAAATAAAAATGGCCACCACAGCCTGGGAGACAACTCCCTGGGTGTCAGGGTCATTATCTTTTTGTTTTTCAAAAGCAAACTCCCCCTTTGTTAGTCTGTGTTTGGCAAATAAGAAATGTGAATGCACGACCACCTGCAATGTGGCAACCACATACCAAAAGGTCAATGCTTTCAGAGGAGCCACTGTGACTGTAGTTCTTCTGAAGGCACTGAGATCTGTGTAGGGCCAGCAGAGATCTCAAAATCTGGCAAGCAGTAATCCAGTCAGTTTGGCAGAAGATGTGACCTCCTCCACCCTGACAGATGGTGTACCACTCACCATAGTCTAAATGATGCCCTAACTCTAAATTTGCTAATGGGTTTGCCAATACTAACATTCAACTAGTGCTCCAATCATAATGCTGTCTGAATCAAGGTGATTTTAACAAATGCATAAAAATAATTCCCTCTCATGTCAGCAGAATTCCAGAGTGAATATTTTATCTCTTAGCTTTATGACATTAGTTCTTATTCCTATTGATAAAGCTGACCATATTTTGTATTTTCTTCCATTTGCTAGACCGAACACTGTGCAGCTCAGTTTTAAATCATTATACCTTATCTTTTGCAAATCATATCTTTATAGAAAATATTTGTATACTGTGGGAAAACTTTACAGTGCTGCCACCAGAGGATCCCTATTACCTTGTCCACTCCTTCCAGCTATGGCAATTGTCTCGAATAAGAACTTAACAGTGCTTCCTAAGCCAAGTAGGCTTCCACAAAGCAAGCATGATAAATGTTTTACTACTGATTAAGAAAAAATAAAGAACACCTTTTGATACAATGAGCATTTGTAGCAAGAGTTCTTACCGCTAAAATCAAAATTGTAGCTTTAGTGTATATCAAATCTGTTAGACCTGATGGCCTTTGTGTGTTCTTCCCCCAAGGTTTTAGCCTTCTTCCCCCTCCTGTTTGCTGAAATTCATTTTTGTTGACTTTAGTACTCTCTGCACTTTGCCACCACTAACCACTGCTAAAGTGCTTGTGCTCTCTCCTTAACACGTGATTTAATTAGATTACACCCAGTTGGCACATTTAATTTACTTTTTGATCCCTAGTAGAGTAATACTACATGTACCCAGGGCCTGTAAATTAAATGCTATTAGTGGACCTGCAGCACATATTGCTCCACCCACTTAAATAGCCATTTAAAACTTGTCTCAGGCCTGCCATTGCAGTTTGTATGCAGTTTTAAACTGCCAAATCAACCTGACAAAATAAACCTTTTGCCATGCCTAAACCTTTCTTTTAATACATATAAGTCATCCCTAAGGAAGGCCCCAACACCCCATAAGGCATGGTGCGGTGTATTTAAAAAGTTGGACATGTACTTTTAAGTTTTACATGTCCTGGTAGTGAAAAACTCACAAATTCATTTTTCGCTACTGTATGCCATACCTCTCTCATAGGATAACATTGGGTTACCTTATTACATCTAAGAAGATCTAACCTTTGATTGCGAACAGCAAAGAATGTCATGTGTGGTCTCCAAAGAAGTAAAATTTAAATTATAATTGTAATTTGCAATCCTCTTTAATGATAAGGTTGGATTGTAAGTCATAATTCTGAAAATGTCATGATTAGAAAGTTGGCATACCATGTGGTGCCTGAAGCTTGTGTCCTGGGTCACATGATTATGATGAGCTGGCAGTTGGCCATTCGATGAGACAAAGGGGGACTAGGTATTGGAAGGAAGTTCCACCCTGCCAGGATGGTAGGGGTGGAGCTGTTCCCTTCTCCAGTTACATTTCAAAGGGTTGCCTCCAGCACACTCACACAGCGACATGACACCTGGTTTTTGTCACCCTAGTCTCCTTGGAACCTTGACGGGGGAAGGAAGGAACTTTTCAGACTCAGATGTGGGGGTAGTCTAGATGTTTCCCCCACTTCAAAGGCTGGCACCAGGCATAAATATTGACCTTCAGACTAAGGGCCTGATTACGAGTTTGGCGGAGTGGCTTTTTTGGCAGTCTTCCCGCCCGCTGCCTTGGCAGTCTGACTGCCCAATTACGATCCTGGCGGGGTCTCGGCCATAATACCGCAGCTGGACTGCCACCACCGCTGAGAGTCCTGCTAGCGTGTCAACAGCGGTAAAGCTGTTGGTGGGACTTGGAGGCAGTCCCGCCAAGGTTCCGGCCGTCCGGATTATGACCTGCCCTTCCTTTGAGCTTTTCCTGACGGGGACGCTGCCATGCGCAAATCGGCAGAAAGGCACAAAAAGAGGTGAAAACTCACCTATTTTCAGGGTCCCACTTCGGGATCTGTGTCAGACACCATTGTCCAGGTCCCTCCTGTGCTGCTGCCACCATATTACGATGCTCTGCAACCCTGTTGTCGCCGGTTGCCAAGGCAGGCTTCACTGCCACTTCTCCTATATAGTGTATTTTAACAGTTTGTTATATTTAACATGCAATAAAACATACAGTACACATGACCTACATATACATTACAACACATACACAACATATATATATGTTTCAGATATACACATGCTGTACTTGCCGATCTCTCCAGCAGCGAAACTTCACTCTGTCGGGACACTGCCACCAAGAGACAGCCAGCCCATCGTCATTCGGCAGGTGAGAGATCGCAGAGCTGGTGGTCTTCTTGAGACTACCCCCGTGGTGGTATGGCGGTGAGACCGCCAAACTCGTAATCAGGCTCTAACTCTTTAGTGTACTCCTGAACCAGCGGACAGTTGAGAAGAATGACTGCCTTGTGCCTTCAGATATATTTATAAGGCTACAAGAGCAACCCTTAGACCGAAGGGAACCTGGGTATAACACAAGCATCATGTAACAATGGTTCTCATAGGTGTCATTCAAATTGAAACATATTTATTTGGTGGTTAAATAACCTCATGCAGTTAATACTAATGTATCAAGGAATATACAAAACATATACAAAAAGACCACCACAGATAAAATGAAAAACACTTTTATCTCATTAATAACCAGTCCATCCAAAACATACATATAGTAGAGAATAAGACAAGTAAATCAGTGCAACGTGACCCCAGTGTGACACATATTGCAAAGTAAAACACTGTATGGGTACAAATACAGCAGGTGACAAACGACCACCTAAAGTTCACTAAACAGTCCAATAGGTAATGATGCCTTTCACTGGTATATTAGTCACTCATTCCTGTTGATGACATTTCGACCCATATTAGGAGACAAGGGTCTCATCAGGAAAAAAGAGGCATGGGGACATCTGAATAACCCCAAGTAATAGGGAGAAGCCACATGGAATACCAAAACCACCTCAGTGAGAGTGTGGAATTATGAAAGCAAAGTACTTATTCAGGGAAGGCAACCCCCTGGAAAGTGTACATTCATGGGGGCAGGGAGGAAAATTAATTTTAAGTTATCTCCAGAGAAATTATTCAGCAAGGGCCCTCGCGGTTCTCTGCTCATTTAAAAAGCTGTGAATCGGCAATGACCGAAGTGGGAGCGTGGTAGGCCTTAAATGAGGCCTAGCTAAGGCAGCCAATGCTCTGAAGGATCGGACAGAGTGGAAACGGTCGCTGTCAAATAATGAGAGTGCCCCAGAGGACTGCAATGCTGCTTGCCTTGCTCTTCAGAGAAATGACCTGCTGCTACTAGATCACTGCCATGCTGCTTCAGGCCTTCCTTGTTCCCCAGAGGACTACCTTGCCGCCTGAGGCCTACCCTGCTCTCTGAGAACGAAGACTACACCTGCTCCCTTCATCCCAGGCTTACCTGAGTGACTCGAAGAGTCAGTTGGCTGACCTCCAGTTCTACAGGGACACAACAAGCTCCAGAGGCCTCCCTGGAACTGCCCTGCTGACCTGTTGCAACTGCTCCTGCCTGGGCCTCCAACTGGACCTGCAAATAGACGTACCTGAGCCCTGCTGGCCTCTGCTGGAGTGAGTTCCTGATCCCCAAGAGGTGCCTTCCCTTGTCCTGGACCCTTGGCTGTCATCAGTTGAGCTCCTCCTGTGAGATCCTGAAGTTTTGAACTCTGCACGCCTGATTATGAGAAGGTAACTTTTTCAGCTGGACTAACTTGGTCCCTATACGCAGCCTGCACTCCATCGTGGTCAGCCTGAACCTGTGATTTTGCCCCGGTTTAGCGCGAACAGTTAGCTCTTTCTGCTTTTTGGTGCTATTTTTACTTGAACCTTTAGAATTGCATATCTCTGGTTCTACTGATTGAATTTTGTTGTTTTGGAATCATTTTATTTATTAAAGTTTACTCAAATTTTTCTAAATTGGTGTGGGATATCTCTTATAGTGTGTTTTCACGTTATTACTGTTTGTATGCTACATAAATTTTTAACACAGTGCTTCAAAGTTTCTAAGTTAAACCTGACTACTTCAGCCACCATTGAGTTAAGCACAAATTACTTTAGTGATTTTTGTGGTTTACCCTCACAAGGATTGTGGTTGTTGCTTGAAAAGGGTTTTCACAACCCAATTTCTTACAAAATCTTATTAAGTTTCATTTAACACGGTAAAACAAAGGAGGTCTGTTAAAATTTCTTCATCTAGTAAAACACATAAATAACTTTTTATGTGGAGAGGTTGTGGCCGAATGGGCTATGACGGTCGATCTCAAATCTGGGGAACCGGGTTCGAGTCTTGGCAATGACGCTCAACATCCTGTGATTCTGGGCAAATCACTTAATCTCCCCGTGCCTAACAAAAAATGAATGTGTCCTTGTGTAACGTAGCTGGTGCTCATGTAAAGCGCTCTGATACCTGATACCTTCTGGTCAAGTTCGCGCTATATAAAACTTGGAAAAAAAAGCTTTTTAAGCCTGCCAAAAACTGTTAAATCCTTTCATTCTTGTTTTATCAGCTGGCTCATCTATCAATTTTGTTAGGATTTAGCCTTCTATTTCTCCTATAAAGTTTTCAAAAGTTATTAATTCATTAGTTAATTAATTAATTCATTCATTCATCATGTTGGACAGGGAACTCATGTGCCCTTCTTTGCCCCTGACCATGGGTCAAGAAAACTAACTCTCTCTCTCGCTCTCGTTGAAAGTGGCATTTTGACAGAGCTCAATAGTTGCCAACTTCACATTAGATATTACCAACTAAGTAAGTTAATGAATGTGTAATTACTCTGGGAGCCATTTTACTCAGCTACTACATCGATTACACTGTCTTCACAAATAGACTACAAAATAGAAGGTTGTGGTAAAAGAAAATTGCCGCTAAATGAATCAAAGGCTTTCTCCCCATAAAAATGAAAGCGAAAAAAATGTAAAAATGTTGAATAAATGCATTAAAAATATTCATAAAGATGAACATGTAAAACATGTCAAAATAGTTGTAAAAATGTAAAAAAGTGTAAAGTATACATTAAATAATAATGTAAAACATATACAATTATTTAATATATATTGAAAAAAATTATGTTAAAATGATATTGAAAATATGTATATAATATGTTTATAAAATAATTTAAGGAATGTGAAAAAAACGTTAAACAATGGAAAAAAGTGGAAATGATTTACATTTTTATGCAATATTAAAAATGTATTAAAAATGTTTCATTTATTCATCTATTTAAAAAGTTTAATTTTTCAATTGAAATATATATGTTTAAAAATGTAAACATATACATTATATGCAATTTGAAAAGATAAATACAATTATAAACATGTATTACATGTCTTTATTCTATAAAAATATGTAATTAATATTATTTATTGCAAGCGTGCAATTTGGTAGTAATATTTCAAAACACCAACTATACTAATTAAATAACACAAACTATTTTACTACATACAGCTACAATTTACACAAAGAATTTCACATCAAAATGTTAAAATTAAACAATCACACTCCAACGTAAACCAAGTGCTGGACACTAAAGGGAGGAGATTTACCATTCCCACTCCAATCTAAACCAATTTGGGGAAGATGTTGGACATTATGGTGTCATCAGTGATGTCACTGACCATTTCATTAGTTATGTAATATGTTGGGTCATAAGCAGTGCATTGCGGGGCGTAACTTATAGTCATGTGCCATTTGATGAATCCTCATGAAATTTTCAAAACTAGTTTGCCACTAACTTCAGCTGCTGTCTTGAAAGTTTCGGGGTGATCTATCAAGCGGGGGCCAAGAAAAAGTGGGGGGTCCCAAAACACATTTTCCCCATGTTAATTTCCATATCTACTTTAGATATGGCTACGGACTGAACTGCTTAACGGAATTACACCAAATTTGACTGAAAGGTAGATGTCGGTTTAGGAAAGTGCCTTTTTGTGATTTGGTGTAAATCCTTTCAGCAGTTGCCTAGTCATTAAAAGTAATTTCCAATTGTATTTATAGGGACGTGGAGGATCTGCATCCCCTCGTGCTGAGATCTGATTGGCTGCCAACACCTCCAACCAGGAAGTGTTGGCAGCCATCTTGACCATCAGCTTGAGCTGAGACACAGAAAAAACATTAAAAAAAAGAAAAGGGGGCAGGATAGAAATACCCTGACCCCCTAGGCCTCTTGGGACCACACAGGGCCCAAAAACCTTTTTAAAAAAAAAAAAAAAATTGGTAGGCATCATGCTGGATCCGTGGGCTCCCACCGAACATTTTAAAAAAAAAAACATAAGCGTGGGCTTCCACGCTTCTGTAATCATAAGCCCCCGGGTGGGCCAGGTCCCAGGGGCATGCACAATTTTTGGTGCAGCACGGGACCCCCCCTCCTAGGGCTTATAAAGCCCTGGAGACTGCCAGCTCCCCACTGCACTGTTTTTAATTATGCGGGTTGCCTGCTCAGCACCCCCACATCCTGGGGACCGCCACCCCCAAGGCAAATCTGCAATTAATGGGAGTGGCCCGTGCGGTACCCCCGCAGCTCCGGGGACCCCCACCTCCCTGGAGCTAAGTCATGGAATGGAGGGAGCCTGGTCAGACCCCATCCTGGAGCCATAGATGGCCCTGGGGACTGCCATCCCCTGAAGGCTGGCTCCTGATATGTCCAGGGGTGCCCACCGCCAAGACATAGCTGTTTGCTGTGGCTTGGTGGGAGTTTTACCGTTCCCGCCAAGCCACAGCAAACGCTCTGCTTCCAGCAAGCTTCCTGGAAGCAGAACAAAATTGCTCTCACAGACAGGGTGTTGCCTTTCCATCAGCTCTCGGTGTGTGAAAGCAATGTTGGCTCCCACAGGAGGCGGGGAGCTGGCAGGGACCGCAGGGGCCTTCAGGCTCCCCCTGCGGTCCAAGATGGCCAGGCCCCAGGGGATGGAGTCCCTGGGCCGGGAGAGGGGGGCCGACCAGCCCCTCTCCCATCTCCAAATGGCCGGGCCTCGGGGGATAGGGTCCCTGGGGCTGAAATTGGCCCATTGAGTGGGGCCGCACGGTCCCTCTCTCCTACTAATAATTTCTTTTTTTTTAAAAGGGTGGGCCCCGGGGGATGGAGTCCCCAGGGACATAATTGGCCAAGAATCCCTTGTGTTACCTCCAAGAAGTCCCACACAGCACGATCGCAGAGAGCTGGTCGTAGGCCCCATCCCCTTTCTCCACCACTCTGAAAATGCACCTCGTGGTGCTATACTGGTTGGGGATGAAGTCTTCTTGCTGAGGGTCTTTGAAGGGTCACAAAGCCCTCCTGTTACCTCCGGTAAGTCCCACACAGCGAGATTCCTGAGAGCTGGTCTGAGGCCCTGCCCCATTTCTACACCACTCTGCAAACATGAATACTTGTTAAAAAAAGATAGATATTCACTTAAAAAAACAAAGATTACTGGGACATTATCGTTAGGAAATAGAATTTGAAAAACCTTCAAAATTCACTGAAAAAAACAAAGGTTCCAGGGACATTATAGTTAGGAAATAGAATTAAAAAAACCTTAGAAATTCACTGAAAAACCAAAGGTTATAGGGATATTACAGTTAGGCTCAGATTTCACTTGTACAAAACCATAGAAATTCAGCAGTTCTAGGTACATGAGCTAACAATAACTTAAGCCCCTGCAATGGACTGCTTATGACCTCACATATTACATCACTCATAACACGGTAAGTGATATCACTGATGACATCACTGATGGCATCTCAAATGACATCACTGATAACATCATACACAGAACCACTCACACACCCACTCACACCTCCATGCAACCTGTCGTACAGCCACTCACATACCCACACAACCACTCACATACCACTTACAGACCCATACAAGTACACACACACCCACTCACTCTTCCATAGAGCCACTCACACACCCACTCACTCACCCATACAGCCACTCATACAACCAGTCACTCACCCATACAGTCAGTCACATAGCCAAACATTCACCCATATAGCTACTCACACACCCACTTACTACCTACACAGTCACTCACACACCCACTCACTCACCCATACAGCCTCTCGACACAGTCACTCACTCACCCATACATGCACTCACAGACTCACTCACACATCCACACAATCACTTACATACCCATTCACACATCCATACAAGCACTCACACATCTGCTCAATCACTCATACAACCATTTACACAGATACTCACTCTCCAATTGAGCCACTCACACCCCAACTCACTTAATCAAACACCCACTCAAATAGCCACTCACCCACCCATACAGCCACTTACACATCCAGTCACTCACTCATACAACCATTCAGATATCACTCACTCACCCATACAGTCACTATACTACACACCCACTTACCCAGCCATAGAGCCACTCATACCACCACTCACTCACCCGTACAGTGACTGACACACCCACTCACTCACTCACCAGTACAGGCATTCACACAGCAACCCACTCACTCACCAATACAGGCACTCACACAGCAACCCACTCACTCACCCACACAGCTACTGACACACCCACTTATACACCCATACAGCCACTCACACACCCACTTATACACCCATACACACAAGGATACATACAGTCACACAGTTTTTTCCTGTTTGTGGACGCAGCAGCTTTGCCAGGCAGTGCGGGGCTGCTCTGCTGACAGAGCAGGGGAGGGGAGGAGTGATTTTCACTCCCTAAGTGCGCATGAATGTTTGACCGGCTCTCTCGGGCCGGCCAAAAAGTCATGCATACTTTCCCTGCCTGTGTGGAGAACATGCCCAGGCCCCCATTCACTGGCTCAGCGCTGAACCTCAGCACTCAGACCAATCCCAATGCTGCATTGCAGCATTGTGATTGGTCAGGGGAGCCTGGGTGCTTACCAATGACAAAGCTGCAATGCAGCATTGTGATTGGCTCAGGGAAACCTCAGCCTGGGTGCTTCCTGTTGTTCCATCTGGCGCGACAAGGAGGACCCAGCGAGGAAAATGCGGTGAGGAGGTAAGGTACATTTTATTTTGTATTTACACCCTTCTACTTCCTATTAATACACCGCCACTTCCGTGAGAATATCTCACAGTATCAGTAACTTGGTTTTTTTGTATAGCGCTTCACACCACACTTTTAAGTGCTGTAAACAACATGTATTAATATTACCTTTTCTTCAACTTACTGATCTCGAAGGATAGAAGGCTCAATGTGCCTTTTTTGCAATTCAAATTCGTGACTTCCAGATCACTAAAGGTATCAGCAGTAAGCATTACCTCGTTGAACCATCTTTCAGCCTACTCCTCACAAATTGGCCAGACTCACACTTGACAACGGATTGCTCATCAGTGTGCTTTCAGAGTAACAAAATGCTGTTTAGGGGTATCTGTACACCACAATGAAACAACATATCTTTCCGGATCCCTACTGCACACCTTTCTGTCTGGATTTACGCCAAACACTCTAATCTCAATGGTCTGCCAGATATCAGAAGGTATTCAATGTTTATTTTCATTCTTGATCTTCTGGCAGCCTTTGTCACATTAAACAATTGCCTTTTTCTCGACTTTATACATTATCATATTGGGCTCATAAGTAAGGTCCTGGTATGGAAGCTATATTTTGTTAAAGAATGCTAATAGTACATTATCTTACCTTCTGCCAGCTTGGACTATCTCTTACCTAATAAATGTTTGAGTGCTCCAGGAGTTTTCTTCTATAGTCCATGTATTCATTTAGATCTGGAACAGTTGTCTACAAGATCCATTGCCACCAATTCTTTAACATAATAATAGAGTGGCTTTAACTTTACCCAAAAGAGTTTTACTCTCTCACCTCATGCTAATGGCTTTTTAATGTATCATTCCACCTCCTGCTTAGCGCCGCATTCCAATGATTCAGGACCATTTTGCACCTCAAACGTAGATTGAATCATCACTCATTGAATTATTTATCTCATACTTGTGCTGTATACAAGTAGAAATCCTTTTTTGCTTGTGGTCTCAGCTATAGATGCCTTCACTGTCAAAGACAGCATTGTATACTGTACTACAAAGTGGCAGTCCTTGCTCATGAATAGATGGTTTTAATGTCAATCCCAGTTCCCTGCATTTTATTGGTAGCTTTCATCCCTACTCTGTCTTATCCCTCCTTTGAAGTATAGCTTGTTTACCCTTGCTTTGGCTAAGTTGTAACCTCCACCTCTGACATCATGAAAGTGTTTTTCTCTGTTTTCCTAATTTCTTTACTTGTGTAGCATTCCATGGGAGTGCATGTCTTGTTTTTCAGTAAATATTAATGCTATTTACTTTGACCCTGCTGAACTTGCCCCATCTCTCCCCTCCCACCCTTCCTCCCTGAGCAGCACAGGAGGTACCACATGGGAGCCTTTGTGATAACTTTGACTAACTCAAATTAATGAGTTTTCATCAACTCAGCTTCTTATTATGTTTATTCAGGACATCAGGCTTGGGTGCTCTTCCCTCCAACCCTCTGACTAACCGCCCTGTATACATTACATTTCCCTTCCACCTTCCATCCCAAACATTCTATTGCATCACAGTACATATTCCATCATTACAGCCTTATTCATTCTCTGCATGTTCTGCTTACCCTTTATCTACCCTTCTTACCAATAGTCCTGCTCAGCATGCCATGCAGCTGATGATGGCTTTGAAAATCAACTGATGCTGTTTGGCTGCACTATCTAGTGCTGCCACTTTTCAGGGTGGTAGTTGCTATTGGCTTTGCCAATGCTGAATGTTTTTAAACTCACGCAAGGATAATTTTCCCAGCAGTTATCTCGAAGGCACCGGTTGGGCCTAATTAACTAGATGATTCGGAAAAATGTATATACCAGCATCAATTGATTCGAGAAGTGGAGACTGTAAATCCCACTGGATGTAATACCAGAAACTTTAAAAGATTACAGTAATATATTACCGGTCCGCAATTATACACACTGGACCTTTGGGAAATTGGATTGTTGGTGTTCCAGCCACAAATAAGAAGTAACGTTGGTGGGAGATATCGATTTTTCCTGAAGAAGGTGGTCGGGAATTTTAAGAATCCACCGAAACGCGTCGATGCAATGATATTCCACACTAGATCAACTAAACATTGATATGAACTGTGAAATAAGGATAAGAAACCTCAGTGGATAAGGGTTTTTTTTCAATCAATGATCCATTTGCGATTGGTGTCTTTTCAATGACAAAATGAATTGCCTTATGCATTCTCCCGTCTTGTATAAATGTTGTTTTTATTAATGTTTTTAAACTGTTTTAACAATTTTGGGTTTTTACTATTTGATGGTTGAGGACCATTGTGGTCTTTGTGCATAAGATATTTTATGTCCTGGTGTCACATAAAATCAAATGTATGGTTTTTTAACATATTGTTCTTTCAACGAATGCGAAGCCTTTTTAATAAATACTTATTGATATATACTCTTTAAGGTTTTATCTTGGTGATATTAGTTAGAATTTTGGATGAATGATGGAAATTATTATATAAATGTATGTTGTTTTGTGAGTGAACCCAAAGGGAAACATTTTATTGACTTACTGTTGTTTAGGTGCCCTGTCCCTTTGGGGTAAGGAGGGCCCCTCTCTTCTTCTTTTGGGTGTTTTTAAACTCCACCAGCATGGGCAAAGCCAATAGCAGTGACAGGCCATGTAAAAAGAATAGAAAGAAATGAAAAGGTGCTTTTTTATACGTTCAAGATGGGTTCCTCACAGTATTACAATGCAGCAATGCATGATGCACGTGTAGCACAATATGATGATCTTGAAAGTATAGAAAGCAATGTTTCATTGCTTTCTCTGCTTTTAACATTGGCAAATCCGATCATGTCACTCGCTCAAAATTGGCAAAGTTTGATTGGCTTCGCCAATGCTTGTTTGATCACTACAGCAGGCATTTTTTAAATGTTTTAGTCTGGAATTTTGTCATTACACGCACACCCCATCACTTACACACTCACTCAAAAGGGAGCACAGTTCAGCTGCTTAAAACGAGAAAAACATTAGCAAAGCCAATGAATATTGCTTTAATTCAGTAATAAATGGAGACAGAGGCATGCACAAATGCAGTTTATAGGCATTGGGACATTAAAGCCAGACCTATTGGCTTTGACAATGCTTGTAAACTAGAAGTTACTGGAGCAGAAGCGCAGTTTCTTCAGTAATCTAATAACACTTAGTAAAACCGAAGAGTGCCATATTTTGGAAAGGTTAGGATACTGAAAACATAATTAGAGGATGCTGATGCCTGGATGGCAATGCATCTTCTTATCCTCAGTGCACCATGACAGTGCACGGAGCTATTGCGTCTTTAAAGCCAGAGCTGGACTTTTAAGAAAAGGCAAAATAATTATCCAGGGACCACCAGCACGTACTTTAAACTCTACAAAAAACATTTCTAGATTTCCTACGGGACAAAGTCCTAACCCTCCCAAAAAAATGGAGTCTACAAATTGTAATCTTTATTTCACTTTATTCTGTTTTTATTGAGCATGTCATGCAATTATGGCCTTTTCGGGTCGCTTTCAGTGGATTGAGAAAGAGATTGTAGTCACAGTTAATACTTATTATGATAGGATAGGCATCAGCCCTGTTACCAAGGGCGTATGACCTTACGGTCATGGATTTTTATATCACCTACTCTCATTATAGTCAGGTAGACGAGCATAATCACAAAGGCTCCCATTTATTATGATGTGAGCAATGGAGCACTGCCAGAACATTTGCATTGCTATGTAGCGCAAATGAGGACAATTATACAGTGTCAAATCTGCAACGAGGTGTGCGCCAATGATGTCGTCATTGGTACTTGTGCAAAAAAAACAGGGGCTCATTTACGAGACGTGACGCATCGCTGCGTGAAAGCAGCGATGCGCCACTTCTCAGTGCGCCCTCCTTGCGACACCAATGATGCGTCATATTTACAATATGACGCATCATGTCGCAAGGAAGGACAGATACGTCAGTATAACTGACGTATCTGTCAGCGCAAAAAGTGGCGCATTGCTGGAGTTGTGTCGGACCCTGACGCAACTCCAGCAATGTTCCTTTCACATGGGGCAAGCCCCATGTGAAAGGGCCTGCGTCACCCTTACGCTTGCCGTGAGGCAGGCGTAAGGTTTTGACGCATTGGCGTCCTAGAAGTGGCGCAGCGAAATCTCATAGATTTCGCTGCGCCACTCCTACGACCCTTTTTGCGAGGGTACGCCCACCCTGCATACATTATACCTGGCGCAGGTATAATGTAGCACAGGGGTTTACAAAGTGACGCATCTACCTAGATGCGTCACTTCGTAAATATGGCGCAACATGGCGCATTTTTTAAGCCACTGGTGCGTCACAAAAAGTGACGCATCGGTGGCGCAAAAGTGACGCAGATGCTCATAAATAAGCCCCACACTATTTAAAGCAATGCTAAGCACCACGCTCTGACGCAAAGGCCGTATAGTGGCGTCTTGCGTGGTAAATGGTACATCCAGTAGTTAGTTGAGGGCTGTTTGCACTGGCCTCCTCCCAATACCCGCTCTTTGTATATGTTAGCCGGGGGGTATGTCCTGCTCAATGCCAAGCGTTTGGCACTGTAACTGTGCCAACTTTTGGCGCAAATTAGCTTTTGCTCATGGAATTGATTGGACATGCCATTTGCACTGTTTTCAACACGCTCCGTAGTTTATTGTCACATGAGCATCAAAACTATCGTAAATTAAGGCCAGACAAATTATAATATACAGAACGGATGAAAATGAAAGTGTCGAATCGTAGAGCCATTTGCAGTGCATTAAAGGGCTGAGGTCTGGTTGTTACTTGCTCTGGAGGCATAACTTCTCTCTTATGTGAGCATCATGAATCATTTATCCGCAGGGACGGCTGTGATGCTCCGAAAATAGGAGGGCAGTGGGCCCCCGCTCTCCTTTTTGCGGATGATACTCTGCTCATATCGAAGTCGCCGCAAGGGCTCCAACAGCTGCTAAATGATTTTCAAGCATTTTGTCCGGAACGGGGGTTAGAGTGAAACAGCTCCAAAACAAAATGTATGCTCTTTTCATCTAGCTTAAAGACTAAATGCAGGAAGTGTCTGTATGTGGGTGGCGTCCCCCTAGAACTAGTGACAGAGTTTGATTATCTTGGTATAAAATTACACAGAATATGAGTTGGCTCCCACAACTGGAAAGAGTGCAACTATCCTTGATTCAGCAAACGATGAATATAGTTAAAATTCACAAGAAAACTATATCCAGAAAGCTGGCACCAGCGTTAGAGATATATAACGTCAAAGCCCTAGGTGCAGCCTTATATGGTGCGGAGGTGTGGGGCTGTTCTAATTGTAGTCCACCCCGTTAATTCCACTCTACTTAGATCTAGGCCAGAAAAGAATTGCCCATAAAATTGTTCTTAGAATACTTATGTTTTGGCACCGGCTATGGTCCACTGTAGCACTTGCTTCCTATAGGGTGGGTCTCTGTGAATTAATGACACCAATTTGAGTGGGCAAGATTCCTTGGATGCGTACAGTTAAGACTTTACTACAAAAACTAGGATTAGATGTACATTGGAGTCAACCAGAAACCCTTAGTCAGGTTGACAAACACAGTCTCAAAGCTGTATACTGGGGCTCTGTTGAGACTGATCTGATAATGAATTGTAAGGGTTTACTCTCGATTGCTTTTATGAATTTTAAACAGATACTGTCATTTGAGGCCACGATAGATGAAATCGAACCCCCGTTAGCAAGGAAACTGCACCTACAGTTTAGGTATGGTTGCCTACCCGTAAATAATTTTAAAAGAAAATGGTGCAAAGTAGGTGAGAGGGATGAAGGAAATTGCCTCTGCTGCCAAGGGATACCTGAGTCACTTGAACATGTTTTATTTTTTTGCCCCTTGCACAACCAATCTCGAACCAAATGGATAGCCCCATTATGCAGAAATCTGGGGGTAAGAAAGTACAAGGAGGCCTATAGAATACTGCAGTCAAATACAACACGCATGATTGTATTCTGTACAGCCAAGTTTTTAAGGGCTATGTGGATTATCCGCATTAAGTACTCCCCCGATAGTTCCTAGGCTGTACCATACTGTATGGCTCCTGCTAAAGTCGTATTGTGTGCCTGTGCTATTTTAACTGAACGTTGATTTTTACACCTTTTAAGTTTTTTAATATGTTTTACTGCTGTTTTTAGAGTATCTTATGATGAAGTTTTCAAGTACAAACCATGATGTATTAGAAATTGTTTCACCTTGCTGCTATTCCAGTGTAAAATAATCATGCATCTGATCATTCTATTGTGCTGCTACTGTAAATAGACTGCTATCGTTTATTTATAATGTTATGTCCTATTTGTATTTTGTGTCTGCAAGTGTCTTGTTTTATGGTGTACTTTTATGATCTATAGTGATCGAAATAAAGTTTTTGTTGGTTGGTAGAATCAGTGTAATGAGGTGTTTCACCAGATGTTGCATCATGCGGTAGAGTTAGCATCTTGTATTAATATATTTTTGTGACAGTTAAACATGGATTCTTTTTTACAATTTATGTGGTGTCACCATGGGGCGTAGTTTTAGTTGACAATGTTAGGGGGTTGTGCGTCTGAGATTTCCCAACAAGAAACAAGGTTTACCCAACTAAAAAGTATAGAGCAGGCTGGACTGTGGTACGGGACAGGGTTAGGGGCATTAGTTTTCAGTTATTTGGAAAAGTAAGGGCAGTCAGTGTAGTCTCTCAATGAGATAGTCTGGACTATGATGTGCACTCAGGTTTAGTTCCTCCTCAGAGCAATGTAGGGCGGTGAGGCACTGTAGAGACAACTAATTTAATCCCTAAACTAACATCAGCAAGCAAGGCTTAGGATGGGCAGCATTTTAGTAGCCCAGGCCCAGCAGTAGACCACACTTGGAAGAAATGAGGTGTGAGTATTGTGGTGTTTTACATGGTATGGTCGTGTGACAGTACCATGTACTACACCAGCAAAACTGTCTTGGGTCCAGCTAGTCTTGTTTGCCCAAACCTTTAGCTTAACTTTGGGTAGTTGTGGCTTTAGGCAGCAGGGCTTAAACAAAGGAAAGAGTGTAATGCATTTAGAAGAACCAAACAACGAAATAAGAAAATCACACAACACAAAGAAAATCTGCCACCAATTTATAAAAATAGATTATATTTTTATGAATTTTTAGACACCAAGTTGAACAAAATCCACCAGTGGGTTCCAAAGTCATAGATTTTAAAGTACAACGGAAATCTCAGCTTCTTAGTCCAGAGTGCAAACAAGCATTGTTAAGGGTAAAGTTTAGACATTTTTGAAATGTTTGAAAGAGTTTGGCTTGACTACTCCAGCTCGAGTGGGGTGACCACAACCAGCATGGAGAAGGTCAGGGGGTCACTAAGAAGTATTGTGTAATGGCATAAGGCACTTACATCTCCAGGAAAGGAAAGGTTTGAACTACCTGGACCATAAAGCCCTTGTACAGTATGGTGATATACAGAGCAATCAACCAGTGAAACCTTTTTTCTTTCTCTCTTTAAATAGAAAATATATGAATAGTATCACAAATTTAAAGACATAAAGATTATCTGCTTGCCGAACAGGCGCGGTCGGTGGTAGGAGTGCCGGTCGGGCGGTGACGTGGGGCGGGGGAGGGGCAGGGTGGGGGGTAGTAAACTACGGATTAAGGCCCAATACAGGTAAGTAAACATGTAAATAAATAAAATGAATTTCGTTGCGCGCACTGCATCGCATTTGGCGATGCAGCGCTCACAACGAAATTCGTTTTATTTATTTAAATGTTTACTTACCTGTATTGGGCCTTAATCCGTAGTTTACTACCCCCCACCCTGCCCCTCCCCGCCCCACGTCACCGCCCGACCGGCACTCCTACCACCGACCGCACCTGTTGCCGAAGTACTTTGCAGTTTGCTTCGTTCTACTTGGACGTACAATAGCACATTGCCTGACTTGAAATGGTTGTTAAGTTTTGAGCTATCCTTTCTAGTTATGGGGTTTTGATGGCATTCTAAGTGTTTATAGATGTAGCGGGTTTAATCTACATACCTTACACATGCCACAAAATCACAATTAGAATTGGCACGTATGTGACCGTTGTTTTGTGCAGTCGCCAGAGAGGCTAAGGAATGCATATGCATTAAGTCTGAACATCTTTATGACATACTGACAGGTACTGTAAGAAATTCATACTATCTTCAGCATCCTCTTCAAAGCTCTCACTCGGTCCGCATCATGGATACTCACCCACAAACAGAACCCATCCATAAGTCTAAAGGCGACTCTCTTCGCAGAAAAGAGTTATATGTAGGTGTGGGCGGAGTTCACGGAGTTGCACTATGCAGAATTCCACAGAGTTGCATTGAAACTCTGTGAAATTCCACAGAGTTCCGCTCCGCCCCAATTACTGTATTCACATAATGCCTTACTATTGAAAAACACTATCAAAAAACATAAATAAAGATTTCAGCAGTGGTCCACTCGACCCCTACCTTCATGCGGGTGCCTGTCAAACCTCCAACAGAACGCTGCACCGCAGCCCTCCGGCCTCTGTCTGCAGTGCAGCTAATCCAGGTTGCTGATCTCCTCTTCCCCGGAAGCAGCAGAGGGCACAGCCAACAGGATCTCACTTCTGCAGCGCCCGCCACTGCCGCCATCATGGTCTGGGCTTAGTGAAGCACTGCAATGCCTTGCTGCATCATGGGATAAAGCGCAGCTCCGCAGAGCTAGGGAGGGCCAGGCAGCACACACTGCAGCTGAGGTGACCGCCGCCGGGTAAAGGAGAGGGACCAGGGGAGGAAGGGGCGATCCCCCAGAAAGGGGCAAGGCTGAAGGGCGTAGGTTGGAAGGGGCGTACATAACCGAGGAAGAGAGGCGGGCTTTTAGAGCAAAGGAAGACTTTACAGTGGAAAGGGAGGAGCCTCATGGGATGAGGTGGAGTCGACTTGAACAAGAGGTGGAGTTTCGAAGATATGGGTGGGACTCTACGAGAGGAGGGCAAGATTTTACTTAGAGCGATCTGTCCCCAAATGTAGTGGACTCCTGGGAGTAAGAAGATTGCAGGCTAAGTTATTGGTTCAGGGGATGGAAGAGGGGACTAAGCATCGTGTTTTTATAAAGGGTGGGTGGCGGGGGCCAACTCCGCTCCGCTACGGAATCTGAGTTTTTTGCTGAGCTCCACGCTCGCCAGCAGAGCGGAGTTAACCACCCACCCCTAGTTATATTTTCTTATGACACCAGGACCTTCATAGAGAGGTATGAGATAAAGATTACCCCAGGTTCTTCACCTGGTCTTCCTAGGTTGGTTGGCAACAAACCCTGGCCAGAGAGCTTCCACCCCCAAGATTTCTGCATTTATCAGATTAACTTCCAAAGAAGAGTTGCTCATCAGTCTGTCGATTAATATCAGACATTTAGAAAAGCTCTTCAGGAGGAAGGTTTAGTTTAAACAGCAATATCTTGTCATAAGTGTAGTTCAGGAACTTCATGCTAAGATTACAAATCCTGCTGATCATGATTTTGACAAAGATATTGAACAACAGATGTGTCAATGTCGAGCTTTGGGGCACTCTAAATGACATAGGAAGTTAGCTGGACCTTACCTAAAAAAAGCTTTTGCACTCTACTTAAGTGAGTAGAGTATAGACATGTGGGTACTCTCTCAATGTAATGAACAGAGTGTAGTGGGGACATTTTGATAAGACGCCTGCAGCGTGCTCCCTCCCCATCCTCTTGCCAGGAATAGGCTGAGGAACCTTGGGATGCACCTACAACTTTTGGAGTAGTGTTTGACCTGATAAAATATGAGCACCCAGAATCAGAATTTCTACTTCATGTTGAAGATGAGTCAAAAACCCAGAAACATGTCTGTATATGCACAGAAATACTAGCAATGGCTGCAATCACTAATGGAAATAACTTCCTAAATTATGAGTTACTGAAAATATCATTAACTGCAATTTCCAGAATGTAATGGAGAACTTTTGCTAAGATGCCATCAATGTGCACTCTACAATCCTGTACTCCCCCCAATATAATATCATTGTTGCAAATTCACTGTCTATATTCTGGCTGTTCGAATAGAGATGGGAGTTAGGTCAGTGCGGCCAGCAATTCCAGAGTCTCACTCACAAGTTTAACTACAAGTGTGTCTCAGTGTTCTGGTCTAAAATAGCTTCATCCACATAGTTAAATAAGGGATCCATTCACTAGATGTTTTCAACTTTGAATTTGAGGCACACACCTCCTTTTGAATGAGAGCACCCTGAGGTAGTATCAATCGTCCCTAGTCTCCGTAGTCCATGTAAAAGAAGTAAGTTGGGAATTGCTCTTGTTTGGTGAGGTGGCTTACATAGGTATACTACATAGAGAGGGGTGTGCTATAATTGGGATCCAGTACCATCTCCAAGTCTGAAGGCAAGTGTGAGGGAGGCTGTCCAGAACTAATAATGCTTCTCGAGGAAGCCATGATTGATAACTCAGTTATGGCAATTTCATTAAGTACCCAAACTGCCTTTATTATGAAAGTCTTGATTGGGTTCAAAGCTGGTTCCTTGCACTTTAGCTGGTAAATGCATTATTAAAATTTAGATTTGCATTTAGACAACGTTCAAATTGATAATAAAGTATATACAATAAGTAAACCATATGACTTTTAGGTTTGGGACAAAACACTTTTCCACTGATTGAGGCAAAGAATAGGACAGGGCCTCGCCCAGACACTGAGCTCTGATGGGTGACAGGTGGGGCTTTCCTTTGAATGAATGTAATTTGTTTTATAAACCACACTATTGCCCCACAGGGAGTCCTAGCACTAGCCAGAAACTCACCTGAACAGAGAAAAGAAATGACTTAAAGGAAAGTGTACATTGAGGAGAACAGACATATTTTTAACATCTTCCTAAAAAACAAATGGCTTTCTTCTAATCTCAGGAAAGGCGGGAGCTTGTTCCAGGCTCTTGCCACAAAGATGGAGAAGGATCAGCCGCTTCTAGCAGCTAGACTGAATTTAGGCACATATAGAAGATTAGTATTTGTAGATCTTAGAGATCTCTGTGTGGTATAGTCGGTAACTTTACCTGAAAAGATCAGTGAGATGAAAAGCTCTAAAGTCTAAAACCAAAGATTTGAACAAAATACGTTTCCGCACCTGCAACCAATGCAGTTGTTACAGACGCTTGCATACAGAGTCCCTGTGAAACTATTTGAGCACAAGTCTAACTGCCGCATTTTGGAGACCTGCAGTTTGTTTATAAGATATGTAGGACGCCCTAAGTAGATACTATTACAATAATCCAATCTAGAGATGATCAGTGCATGGACCACTGTCTTCGGAGCTTCCAAAGACAGGAAGTTCAAGAATCTCTTCAATTATTTTCTTACAGAAAAACAGGTCCCTGCCAACAGTAAAATGTGGGTTTGAAAGAAAACATCCGAATCAAACTTTTAGCCACTGAGCTGAGAGGAGGGGGGTTAGCAAGCCCTCTGGCCACCAGTCTGCAGCAGAAAATATGTTATTTTCTGCTGAACAGAAGGATTTCAGTTTTATCAGTATTACATTTTAAGCAATCGTTATTTATCCAGGCAATGACTTGGGGAAATGCATCTTTTAAAAGTCAATTCAGCACCTAAACTTTCTTATCTAATATAAATTGGGTGTCATCAGCATAGGCAATGACAGTTATCTCAAAAGATTCAATGAGAGAAATCAGAGAAGTCATATAGATATTAAAGTCAGGCTCATGGAGGAGTCCTGGGGGACCCTATACTTGAGCATCTATATCCTGAACTAAAGTGTCCCAGCTTGATTGCCTGTTATCTGTTATGGAGGAAAATTGAAACCATCGCAACAACTTTCCACAAATACCTCGGCCATGCACTGAAGCAACAGTTCATGTGACATGGCGTTGAACGCAGCTGACAGATCAAGCAGGATCAAGAGGGTGTTCAAGCCATTGTCCAACGTTATTCTGAAACTTCCAGAAGGGCTGACTCAATGCCATGCCTAAATCTAAAACTGGGAAGTATGAAAAAGGTTTAATCTTTCTAAATATTCTATAAGTTGTACGTTAATAATTTTTTCTAAAAGTAATGAAATAAGTCTAAAATTGGCTAAGCTTCTTGGGTCTGCCGAAGTCTTCTTCAACAGCTGTTTTACCATAACCTTCTTCCATGGTTCAGGGACTTGAGCATGGGCCAAGGAAGAATTAAAAAGTAATTTAAAAATAGGACTAATATTACTGAGAGCTTTCTCCAAAATTGCTGATGGAGGTAGGTTAAATGTGGACCCAATTTAAGGCTCTTAATGGCCAGTTCTGATTCTTGTAACGTGATTCCTTTGAAATCGGCCCACGTATTATGGACTCTTGAGAAGGATGATACAGGTATTACATTTTCCTCAAACCCCTCCTCCCTACTATTGGTAAATGTGGCTTGGGTGGCTTCTATCTTTTGCTCAAAAAAGTCAGCCATGTTATCACATAATTCTTGTGAAGGCAGCATTTCCGAAGTACAGGCTCTTGGCTGGAGAAACTTCTTAGCAATTCGTAAAATCTCTCATAGAACGTTTCTAGCCTTATCTATCTTGGTGGCAAATACATTAATCTTGGCTTCTTTTATAGATTTAGGATATTTCTTAATGGCTGATTTATAGGTGTCCCCATCCTCTGGAAGATAATGGATTCTCCCTTTTCTTTCAAGCCTTTTACATGATGATTTCTCACTGGTCAACGTGGGCAAGAACCAAGGAGAGGAAACGCCCTGCTGTTTACAAAACCCAAATTTTAGCAGGGCTAAAGCATCAGCCCCTTCATTTAACCGTTGACCTTCTCCACATCGCCCTCCAAGATGTCACCAAGAGAGGGGGTGGGGACCTTTCCATCACAGGGACAGTAAAGAATGTAAGGATGGAGGGGAGGGCCACCTCTATTGGACCCGGACAGAAAATAAGCCCGGGCACCAAAATAAACGTGGCCCATTAGAGAATAAGATAGAGAATAAGGGCAATTTTGAACTTGAAAAGACACACTGTATACATATTTTGCGAGGTATGGGACACTGCATGCATTTGTGCTTGCTGTAGGGATTGTTCGAGGTAATATCAGGGAAATCAACAGTAAAAAAGCAGCCCACCAGAACAAAAAACAAGCCCATAATAAGCCCAAAAAATGGGCCCTCATACTGACCTGTCAGACCAACATTTTGGAGATTGACAGATTGACCTATAGGACAGTCCACCCTGAGGCCCAGAAGAGGCAGCAGAATCCGGGAGATAGCAGACAACAAAAGGAGAGCACACATCATAGATTTCTATATGTATTTTACATGTAACATTGAAGGACTTGTTTATGTATAGGTTTCAGGACGCAATTGCCTACTGATCTATAGGTTTCTAGGTATCGACACTGGCGCAGTGATAAAGAGACTTTACCACTGTTCAAAATGTGCAAGTGTACCTTCATTGTACTATACATCCCCTTAGGTTCGTCAGTAATTGTTGTGACAATCTGTGCTGGAGAAAAACTCAAAACCTCCCTTGCAAGATGAGCCACACGCTAGTCATTAGACATAATATTTCTGTAATGCCCAAGTCAATTTCAAGCCTAGATGCTTGCGAAAAATTGAATTCAAATTCAAATCAGACATCTGAATGTAAGGAAAAATAATGGACAGCATTCAAGATTACCTACCGTGAATTCGATATTGGAAGTAGAAATTATGTGCAGGGTATCATGTAAACATATGCTAAAGCAATCGGGAAGAAGACGAAAGTGAAACTATGGGCACTAAACAAAGCCCGACTAACAACCCCTGGTCCCAACGGCAGAACTTTGACAACGGAAGTCTGTGGCTGCCTAGAAACAAAGATGGCTGCCCAATAGTAAATTGCCACCATGCCAATTTTTTAAAGTCCAGAACCTAATTCAGAGGCAATACAACAAGTAGCAGTCGGTTTCTTGTGAGCACTATTCTTATTTTATTTATTTATTTGAAAAGTTTTATATAGCGCTGGCTAGACCCGGAAGTATCAGAGCGCTTTACATGAGGATCAGTGAGTTACAAGTTACAACTGTTACAAGAGCATAGTCAAACATAGGATAAAAGAGCAATGTTACGGTAATTCGTCGGAGGGAGGGGGAGGAAGGAGACATAACAGGGAGACGGGGAGAAACTGTGCCCAATGTCCGGCTGGGTAGGTGACGGCCGAGGGGGTGAACCAGAGCCGATCTCCTCTATAGCTGTCTAGGCAGCTCCACCGGGCATCAGCCATAATGTTCGGACTCCGCTGTCAGGATAATGATCAGGTTTAATCTGAGAATGTCGAAAACAAACGAGGGAGTTGGAGAGATGAGAAACCGCAGTCCGGTCAAAACCCAGGTGTGAATGGGGTTATTGTTTCGGTGATTATCAAGGTGCAATCAGCAGGAAGCTCGATGACCGGGAGAGGCATCCGCCAGAGAACCGGAGAAGACTGCAGGCAGAACAAAGTCAAAGGGCGGGCACCATCTTAAAGTCAGGCGTTGTCCTGGCCCGACCTTACAGTGGACACCACGGCCTCAAAATGCCCCCAGAATAGAGCGCCTTTGTAAGGGGGGATCAGATGGAATGCCCCAACAGCTCAGTTTGGGAGTGCCCCGGTCCCTCAGGAGTCCCCCGGGGCAGTAATCAAGACTGGCCCCAGCTGCCATCTTGAGGTCAGGCATTACCCTGAGAAGGCTCCGCAAAGAATATTTCGGCCTCAACAAAGTCCCCGGGCCAGATCGCTATGTCAGGGGGGATTACCAGTAATGCCCCCACTGCTACAAACAGAAGGTCTCCGGTGCCTCGCTCACCTCCTGATCCTGCCGGCAGCGTCGGGTCGGGGTCTATCGCTGCAGTGGTAGTCCCCGCGGGTGTTCTGTCAGCACATCACCTGGGGCATCAGCAGGAGCGCAGGGGGTGTCCGAGGTATCCCCGGCGGCATCACCCAAGAATAGCAGACTGCATCCACCTTAGTCGCAGCCGATGCTGCCTCCGCGGGGCTGAGTCGGTCAGGGAAACCGCCCGAAGAGCGGCTATGGCGCCATCTTGTCTCCGCCGTTGCCTCCGGCCTCGCCACACAAAGCAGGGAAAAAAGTCAGTGTGCCTGATCAAAAGCGCAGGCCGAGCACCTCAGAGCTTCACACCATCAACACGGCGCAGCCCCGTCAATTTCGGCTCCTCCGCACGGCGGTAAGACCGTCGGGCTCTTCCCTGGCCCCGGAGCTGAGGTGGATCACGTCCACTCAGCCATCTTGGCTCCTCCTATTCTTATCTTGCTTTCATAATTAATTGCACAACAATGTCTTATGAGTGGGATGGCTCATTGGGTGAAACTGCTATGTGACGTGTTTGATTCCTGGGTGATCAACTCAACCTTTGAACGTTTTGAGGCCCAGAAAAGCAGCACCTCTGGCCTGCTTAATAGTGACCCCCATTCATTTATTGCTTAAAAATCAAGGACTAGGAATGACCTCTTACAGATAACCCATAGAAATTTGTATATTTGTTCACATTTAATATGAATAAAACCTGTGCGTGCAAAGCCTGTGATAATAAGTTGCCTAAAGTTCTAACAGCCATCAATAATAACCTTTTCTGACTTCTTTGTAAAATAAAAATAATACTCCACAACCAGAACAGCTTTCAAATGGAAAATAAGTCTTGCAGAATAAGAGAGTTGGGCTATTCGAGATGTTTTCTATGTAAATTAGTCCAAACATCAAACAATGAAGATAGTTCAAGAATATTATTGGGTTATGAATGTGCCAAGAGGACATACATTCACAAAAATTACAAAACATGAAAAAGAAAAGGAAGGGCGAATGTAAAACCTCATCAGCAGAGGAAAAACACTCATTAGTATACTTAAAAAATCAATCCAATCAAATGCTTTATTTCGATTGCTAGAATCATAAAAGCAACAAACAAAAAACACAGACCGACATTCAAAGTACAATCTATCACATTAATATAAATACATGATTTGATAAAGTTAAAAAATAGCTAAAAAGATACTATAAGACTTTTAAGACCTAAAAATTGATCTAGGATTTAAACATTTTTTAAAACAGCTATATACAAGGCCTTACAAAATGGTTAAAAAGTGAGCCTAGATGCACAACCAGACATAATATACGGAGCTTGCGAATAAAAACATTTATACTAAGATATCAAGGGAGATGAAGGGAAACAGCCAGAAGTTGGGAAGTATATAAGCGGACATAAATATTTATCCCTCCACAAGCGTGCTAGTACCCTTTAATGCTTTATTTCTGATGATCCAGGCGCGGCTCAAAAACTTCGCCACCCCACATGAAAAAAGCACACCTGGGTCAGTTTTTAGGATGCGCAAAGCAATCCTATAGTCACGTGTGCCCATAATTTTACAGACCGGTTTTATCCAGCTGGACCTAGCAATGGAATATGCCGGACAGTTAAACAAAAGATGGGGCAAGCTTTCCAACGGCGCTCCACAGCAAGGGCATGCCTTACTTTGATACTTGTGAGAGTGCCACTTGGAGGTGGTTGCGTTAATAGGAAGTGTGCCCAGCCTAAATTGCATGAATAACTGTCTATCACGTGGTATCTGGATGTTATCCAAGTAGGGCTCCAAACCTCTACACTGTTTGTGGCGAAAGAACTCTTCTGTTAAGCTCCCCATTTCTGGATTGCTCAGTTCTTTGGTATCGACCCAGTTCCAATAGGTATGCTTAAGCTCTGCCTTGGTAGGTGGTATCTGAGTTTCCCATGCTTCCGTAAAGCTCAACTTGGACAGCAGCCTTCTAACACTGGATATCCACTTTACCCTATACCCTAAGTCTAGACCTATCACCTCTGTTAGGGCCGCGGCATAATTGACAAGCTCTGGGGTGCGCATCACTCGCGCCCAAAAAGAAGAGGGCGCAATTTTGCAATATCCCTAAAAGGCCGTCTGCCCATATCAAACATCAGGGGGTTAATGGAGTGTTACTTGGAAGCATTACCAAATCCCTCAAAAACTTATTCTCGGACCTACCAATATCTTCGGTGTTTTCAAAGCCCCATAGCTCCGCCCCGTACAACGCAGCGGCTGCGGCTTTGGCTTCGTAAATTGCAAGAGCTGGGGCTACCGGTCTACTATAGGAGGCCCGATGTTCTTTACTGAGAGCTCCAGCAGCACGTTTGTGATTTAATAACATCTTAGCTAGGTGCGGCTTCCAATGCATTTTGTCAGTGAGGCGGATGCCCAAATAATCAAACACATGTACCCTCTCTAATCGAATATTATTTAAAATTAAATCATTTTTAAAAGCCTTGTATGGATTAAAAGCCATGAATTTTGTCTTTTCTGTATTAATAACCAGACCCCTGGATTCGCAGAATAGCTGGTATCGATTAAGAAGTCTTTGCAGCCCAATCGGGGTTTTCGACACCAGAAGGGTGTCGTCGGCAAACAGCAATGTAGGAACTTTCTCGCCCGCCAGAATTGGTGCATCTGACTGGATCTCCTGAAGAAATCTCACCACCCCATTGATGTACAAAGAAAACAGGGTAGGTGCCATGACACACCCCTGGCGGACTCCCCTGCCGACTGGAATCTTTTCTGTTACCTCCCATGGGGACCCCACCTAACTTGGGCGAAGTTTCCTTCGTGCAGACGAATTAAAAAATTAAGAAGGAGAGGGGGGCACCCAGATCCCTCAGCGTTTGCCACAGTCTTAGCCTAGGAACAAGATCAAAAGCTGTTCTTAAATCAATAAAAGCAAGGTACAGACTTCCCTTACCAATAACAACAACCTTCCAATATATAAGCAATAACCTGAAGACTTGGTCAATCGTGCCTGTGTTTCTTCTAAACCCAGCCTGATATTGGGATAAAATATCCTCCTCTTCAGCCCAAGTCTGTATTCGCTGTAGGAGAACTCTACCTACCAACTTTTGCATGGCATCTATTAAGCTTATTGGCCTGTAGTTTGATGGGTCTTCCCTATCCCCTTTTTAAATATCGGGACCACCAGCGCTCCTTTCCAAGAGTCAGGAATAGGGGATCCATTGGCTATGCTATTGATCAAAAGTTGAATATAACGTGACCAATTTCTGGAATCGGCCAAGAAGAGGTCACCAGGAAGACCATCAGGTCCAGGAGCTTTACCCGGCACTATCTTTGCAATAGCCATTTCAATTTCAAGCAGCGTGAAGGGGTTGATCGCATTCCCCGCCAGAGGAACGTCTGTGGAGGCGCTTAACTCCTCCAGACGTTCATCATTAGGAGTGGAATACAATTTCCTAAAATGGTCATACCATTCACGGCTTGTGATACGGTTAGACAAAGAGATAGGGTCTCGACTAGTACCCTTACTAACAAGGGACCAGAATTGGTTTTTGTTCTTCTGTAGACTTGCGTCTTTCAAATTTTTCCAATGACATTCATCCCACTCTATTCTAGCCTCATGAAGGGCTGCCCTATAATTCTTTCTCGCTAGTTTTATTATTTCGGAATTCTTAGACCTAATTGCAGCTGCCATTGTTTGTCTATTTAGTCTACATTTTTAGTATACCACAAGTGCTGTCTTTGCCGAAATGCCTTTTTTTGTCATGGTTTTGGGTGGCTAGGAAAAGAGTGCTCAATTGTTCTGTAGTGCGAGAGTGAACTAAAAAGCTCCTGCACAGGGCTCGGCGGTCAATAGAGTTGCCTGGAGGGCTTGGATACCAGAGGAGACAACTGCCTTAACGCTAGATAGTTTTATTTCATGTGCGCTGATCATATGCCATTTCAGATATCTTTTGCAATTTGAAGGAACGATATCTATAACCGAAGCTATGGCCCTCCTGCTTTGCTGTGAGGACTGGGTGGCCCAAAGCGATTCAAATGTCAAACAAAGAGGGTTGTGGTCACTGTCAGTTGTGGTGCCCACGTACATGTCTGACACTTGAACCCATAACTTTACATCCACTAGAATGTAGTCTATTCGTGAAGAGCAGCCTACTCTATTATAAGTGTTTGCACCATGCGTATCCGAGTGGGTTCTACCGTTTGCAGCTCTAAGACCATGTTCAATGGTTAATGCATTAAATTGAATTGCAAGCGGGGACCACTTTCTAATGGGAGAAATATTAAGAGGGGGACCGACCATTTTGCATCACTATCCTCCAGCTCCAGCATGTCCTCTAAGCTCAAAGGCTCAAAGGTACAGTTGAAGTCTCCTCCTACTATAATTTTCGCTTCGGGCTTGCAACTGGATAGGGAATGGTCTAAAAGTGTAACAATGGGTGATTGTTGGCCTCCCTTAGTTCCTCTAATGTAAACATTGAACAGCTCCAATATACCTCCTCCCCTAGGGCCTAAGTTCTAACAGCCATCAATAATAACCTTTTCTGACTTCTTTGTAAAATAAAAATAATACTCCACAACCAGAACAGCTTTCAAATGGAAAATAAGTCTTGCAGAATAAGAGAGTTGGGCTATTCGAGATGTTTTCTATGTAAATTAGTCCAAACATCAAACAATGAAGATAGTTCAAGAATATTATTGGGTTATGAATGTGCCAAGAGGACATACATTCACAAAAATTACAAAACATGAAAAAGAAAAGGAAGGGCGAATGTAAAACCTCATCAGCAGAGGAAAAACACTCATTAGTATACTTAAAAATCATTTATTTTTTAACATCTTCAAATAGATGTTGTGATTGTTTTGTTGGTGATTTTTCTATTACCTCTGGACGCTGGTTTAGGTAAGATGTTCATGTTTTTTGCAAGAAAGGTATTAGTTCCCTTGTCTCGGCTGCCATGGGATAGATTGCATGCTATGCTATTGTGGCATTCCCGCAGAGTAAGGAGAGAAGAGCTTGCATCGCTGTGATTGTTTCTCTGTCGGTAGTAGTGGGTTTACACAATTACTTCTCCTCTGATAAATGAAAAGTCCCAATTTGCAGGAACAGGAAATTGCCAGTTGCTCAGAACTCAGCAGTCCGGACATCCTAACCTTTGGGTTGCTTGCTGCTTCTTGGTATTACATTTCTCGCATAATTTCTCAGTTTAACGTTCCTTTATTATTTGATAGTGTATAATGAGTTGATTTCATCTAATTTTTTTCTCAGTTGAATTGCCTGCTTATTCTATTTTTCTGCATCAATGGAGGATCTCTCCCTATCTCAAACGCACACATCAATATATAAAATAGTTCTGCAACCCCGTGATAGTTCAGCAGAGACTTGTTTAATGTAAATGAAAGTTAAAACTGTTGCTTATAACAGACTACACCAATCAGTGGTTTTTCATCCTTTTTTGTTCCGCAGCAGTATCTCACGAGCAGCTGATGTCATTTTCACCTAGGATGAAACTTTGCATGTATGCTTTATTTTATGTCTCTCTCTCGATTGATTGTCCTGTGTGTCTTCTTGGCAAGACCCAACTTAATGGCCAAGCCTCCTACAGTGCAGAGTGATACTTTAGCACGCTTAAGATAAAACAAAATTGAAGCATATTTAGGAAGCAGAGTTCTTGGCTCATTTTGACATGTGCTGTTCAGAATCTGAAAATATGTCTGCTAAATAGAAGTTCCCGTTATGAGTAGCAAAGGAGGGGCCACACACAGAACCGAAATGCAATACTGCCAAGATAAATACTGCTCTCATAGAAAAAGCATGCAGGCACTCTGGAACTTACATAGGGGCTCATTACGATGTCGGGTGGAAAGCCTCTTCCCGACAGTCGGAATCATCCCGACCGTGTCGGAGCCCTTCCGACCGACTCGGTCGGCTTGCATTCCGACCACCCGATTACGATGTTCGCAGTCGGAATGTGAACCATCCGGTCATTCCGACTCGGTTCCGACCGACTCGCAGAGTATTCGTGTCGGTCGGAACCACATCGTACACCCCTATAGACAGCGTTTCCGCCGTCGGGATTACAATGTCGATCTCCAACAGCCTTTCCGTGTCGGCCTGTCCGACACGGAAAGGCTGTCAAAAAGTGACTTTGGGGGCCCCTGGAGGGCCCCCTAGTCCCCGCAGCCTACGGTTGATGGCCGAGGGGGTACCCAAGGGACCCCCTGTAAAACGCTGGACTGTGTGGCAGGCACCATGGGGTGCCTGAGACAGTGTGCAGGGTTTTCCACACACACCCCTTTTCCCCATAGGAGCCTGTGTTAGTGCCGGTTTTCGGGTGGAACACGAGCTACCATAGGGAACAATGGGACTCGACCGAACAGTGTTCGGTCGCATTGTAATCTGGTGGTCGGAACGGCCAACCACGTGCCGGTCGGTCCCGAGTCCGAGATGGTGTTGCACGGTTGCTTTCTGCCCGACATCGTAATGAGCCCCTAAATGTATTAGAATATTGTTATGGATAAAGCAAGTATATGGCACTCTCTTCACTTTGGGTTCCAGAGGAGCATAAAAAAGGAGGCCCAAAACCTTTACAATGACAACATATTACTTGCAGTCACCCACTGGGGAAAAAAAAAAAACACATTACATGTAATTTGCGGTAGACTAGCTGGGGTTGACTTTGACACAGTTGGTTAGCATCTAGTTACATACACATTCCTAACATGCATGGGGCTTTGCTGCTGTAGCATCCCCAGCTAACATTTTGAGGTGAATGTTGAAAGGTGGATGTTGAATCATGATGCAAATAAAACATATGGACTAGAGCATGGGATGTTAAATGGGCCCGCTTGGGCCCCACATAATCTGGGATGAGGATTCTAAGGAAGAGATGACACAAACCTGAAATGGTTTGTGTTGTATCTTGATCTGATGGGCTTGGGGCTTGTTTACTTTTAAACATGGAATGTGTCTGTAATGTTCTAAATCTTGTAATTCAAAGAGCCAATGCGAGTGGTAGTTTTATAGATGCTTTATTCCAGACATATGTAACTGAAGTTGGTGCACCCTCTCCAGCCTGCAGACAGATGTGTGTGTAATGTTCTATGTCTTATTATTCTATGACACAGTTGAGCTTTTTCTTGTACAGGAACATTGGGAATGTCAGACACTTTCAGAAAGCTCAGGGTAAAGAACTGATTCAAACAAGATGTTTCCACAAAAAACAGGAAGAATAAACATTATCTTTCATTCTTTTTTATATAACTTATTTATGCAACCAAAATTTGCGTGATTAGCATTTTGATAGTTGAGGTACCATACCTTTCTTGCATTCTGATACTTATAATTTAACAAGACAGAAGACCGCACCCATTTATAGGAGTGCTATCTATTTCACATCCTATCATTTCCTCTACAATTATTGCCATTTTTGTAACACTAGACATCTGTGAATCCTGCACAGTTGATACTTATATGAAAAGCTTTTGTGGTGCTGAGGGCCAAAGCTTTCATGTGGCTTCTATTTGGTTTCTAATCCAAGGAGCAGTGTGCAATTTAGAAGTCATGTAATCTGGATAAAGTGAAAACACAGCAGTTAGCATCACTTTGTGCTGTTGTTGAGTGAGCTTCATCAAAAAGGAATAGCTCAGCGCTTGTGTTTTATTATTATACTCTAACTTGGCAGCGCGGCTGTTGCCAGACAATTATGTGAGAAAACCAGGAGAGGGGCATGGCTCCACCCACATGTTGGGAGCCAGAGGTACATGTTTTGATGGTATTCAGACAAAATATCGAAATCTTAATATTTACCTACAGAAATATTGTGTTGGAAATATTCTCAGGCAGAAATATCTTCAGCAAGAATATCGTTGACGAGAATATCGATTTTAAGGTAAGTAATATCGATGTTAGAAATATAGAAAGTGTTAATATGGATTGCAAAAAATATCTATGCTGTTAATATTGATGTCAAAAATATTGTTGTTAATAATATCGATTTTAATATTTGTCTATATTTTCCTTTATATATTAATTGTATATGTTGTTTTAAGGTAATACATCTTTATTTGATTATGCGTCATAATCATAAAAGATAAAAACATAAGAACCACATAAATACGTTAAAAACATTAAAATATACAGTCCACTGTATTGCGCTCAGATCACACATTCTAAAAACAAATGTATATGTTATAATTTTTTGCATTACTATTGTTAATATTTTTAAATATAATTTGCAAATTTTCTAATACTTTTCAAAATTTAATTTAATAGTTTTTGGTCATTTTTAGTACCGTTGCAGGATGTGGGGGTTTATAGGGGTAGAGCGTGGAAAGTAAATTAATTATAAATAATTAATAGTTAATTTTTAATTAATAATTATTATTTAATTGATCATTATCTATGCTAATTGTATAATTTCATTGTTTTAATTTAAGATTTAGGTGTGGGTTGTGGGTTCTGTAAGGGTATAGGGTAGGAAGTAAAGTATTATAATTAGCTAATAATTATTTATTATTATAATTTATGATTTAATTGAGTATTATGTAAATTGTGTACTAAATTTTTTTTTATTTTGTGTAGTTTGTTTTTGAATGGGTATAGGGTGTGCAGGAAATTAATTATAGTATCTAATTAATGTTAATTTATAAAAAATATTTAATTGATAAGTAATAATGTAAATTGTGTAATTAAGATTTTGTTTGTGTTATATATTAGATTCAATTGTATTTGTAGGGCTAAAGAGTTTATTAATTTTTTTGTTAATTATAAATTGTGTAATTGATCATTAATTATGTAAATTATTAAATTAACATTTTTAAATACATATATTAGGTGCAGTTTGTTTTCTAAGAATAAAGGGTGGGAAGGTAATTAAATATAATTAATTTACCATTAGGTAATTATTATTAATATTTTAATTGATAATAAACAATTCAAAATGTGTAAATATTATCATTTAATAAATATATTTTAGGTGTGTGTTGTGTAGTTTGTATAGGTATAGGGTAGGAACTTACTTAAGTAATAAAAAAATCTAAAAATATTTAAATAGTTTAGAAAATTGTGTTTTTTCTTATGTTATGTGTTGTGTTGTGCTTTTTAAAAACAAATATTGTATTTGTTGTTATTATTTTTAGAATATAGTTTAGTATTTTAATTATAATTATAACATTTGTATTAATTTATAATATGTATTAAAGATTGTAATTAATATTTTTTAACATATATATATATATATATATATAACTTTTCTATTTAAATATTTAAACATTTTGTTATTTAATTATTTATTTATTATTTATTTATTTAGGAGTTTTATATAACGCTAGCACGACCCAGGGGTATCAGAGCGCTTTACAGCAAAGCAAAAACATATACAACAGAGTCTTGAGCAGATTAGAAGTAAAATAGTAATAAGAGATTCAGTATCGTGAAATGAAGGCTTCTGTTTGGTCAGAGTGTAGGAGTTTGGTTGAGGAGATGAGGTAACATAGAGCGACTATTGTTCCGGAGGGTAGAGATGACGGTTGAGGAGAAATTCTTTTAGTAGTCTCTTGAAACTAGTGAAGGAGGGGTTGGTTCTGATATGTATAGGGAGAGAGTTACAGATTCTAGGGGAATTGCCTGAGAAAGAGCGTGAGAGGGTTTTTTGTTTGTGTCTTTTGGGGGGATGAGAAGGAGTGTATTGAAGCTTCTTAGGTTTCTTGATTGTCCTGCTTTAGTGAGTTTGGCTGCGAAGTAGTCTGGTTTGCCAGTGTGTAGAGCTTTGTGGGTAAGACAGGCCATTTTGAAACAACATCGTGCTTCGATTGGGAGCCACTTTAAGTTTTGTAGTGTGGGGGTGATGTGGTCATGTTTTTTTAGCTCCAGTGACCATTCGTGCTGCAGCATTGAGGGTGGCTCTCATGGGTGCTACGTGTGCTTTAGGTGCTCCAGTGAGTGTGGCATTACCATAGTCTAGTCTGGATAAAACTAGAGCTTGTGTTGCTGTTTCTAGGTCATTGGGCGGAAGGAAGGGCTTGATTTTGTTGAGAAGTTTTAGGCTGTAGAAGGCGCTCTTTGCAGTGGAGCTTATGTGGGATCTCATGCTTAGCTTAGAGTCCAAAGAGATCCCCAGAGATTTAGCTGAGTCGGATAGAGTAAGCTTGCAGTTTAGGGAGGCCAGGTTGTTTATCCATTCTTGGATCTGTGTGTGGTGGTTCAGATTGGAGAAGGCCATAATTTCAGTTTTTTCTTGGTTGAGTTTGAGGTGGTTGTGCGATAGCCAGCTTTGAACTTTTGAGAGTGTGGAGTTAAGTCATTGAATGTCGGAAAGAGAGGATATTTCTAGGTAAAGCTGGGTGTCGTCGGCATGTAAGTGGTACGAGATATTTGCTTGTTTTAGAATGGTGTTGAGGGGTTCCATGTAAATGTTGAAGAGTGTGGGAGAGAGGACCGAGCCTTGTGGTACCCCTCGGGTTAAGGGCGAGATGTCAGTCATGGAGCTGTTGATTTTGACGAGTTGGGAATGGTTAAGTAGAAATGAAGAAAATCAAATCAGAACAGTGCGATCAGCTCCAATACGTTTTTGAAGGGCAAATGTTTTTAAACATTTTATTTTTTTGAAAGCTAACTACTGTCTGTGTAATGTTGTATAGAACGTTCCCAACTGTTGCCCTGACTAGAGTGGGAATAGTAATTTTTACCCCTCCGCAATCCAACACTTTCTCTACTGTTGTACTGCCTGAAGAGGGAATAGTAAATTTTACCCCTCCACAATCCAACACTTTCCGTACTGTTGCACTCATTGGAGTGGGAATAGTAAATTTTTCCCTCCGCAATCCAACACTTTCCAGAGTGTTGCACTTATTGGTGTTGGAATAGTAAATGTTACCCCTCCGCAATCCAACACTTTCCCTACTGTTGCACTGACTAGAGTAGGAATAGTACATTTAACCCCTCCGCAATCCAACTCTTTCCCAATTGTTGCACTGACTGGAGTGGGAATAGTACATTTTACCCCTCCACAATCCAACACTTTTCCTACTGTTGTAATATGTGGAGTGGGAATAGTAAATATAACTCCTCCGTAATCTGACACTTTCCCTACTGTTGCACTGACTGGAGTGGGAACAGTAAATTTTACCCCTCCATAATCCAAAACTTTTCCCTACTGTTGCACTTATTGGAGTCGGAATAGTAAATTTTACCCTCCACAATCCAACACTTTCCCTACTGTTGTACTGTCTGCAGTGGGAATAGTAAATTTTACCCCTCCACAATCACACACTTTCCATACTGTTGCACTTATTGGAGTGGGAATAGTACATTGTTCCCTCCGCAATCCAACACTTTCCCTACTGTTGCACTGACTGGAGTAGGAAGAGTAAATTTAACCCCTCCACAATCTAACTTTTTCCCAATTGTTGAACTGACTGGAATGCGAATAGTAAATTTTACCCCTCCGCAATCCAACACTTTCCCTACTGTTGTAATGTGTGGAGTGGGAACAGTAAATTGTTCCCCTCCGTAATCCAACACTTTCCCTATTGTTGCACTTAGTTGAGTGTGAATAGTACATTTTACCACTACGCAATCCAACACTTTCCTTGTTGTTGCACTGAGTGTAGTGGGAATAGTAAATGTTACCTCTGCAATTCAACGCTTTCCCTACTGTTGTATTTGTTGTGGTGGGAATAGTAATTTGTACTTTTCTTGAGTTTAATTTTTTTTTGCACTTTTTTATAGTAGTATTTGTGGAATTTTATAGTTTTGTTTTTATTAATTAAATGTACATTATTTTATTTTTGTGTAGTTAAAATTATAATATTTTAGTTATGTTTTTAATATGTAATATAGTTTTATGAAATTTACATTTTAATATTTTTTATTTGTAAATAAGTTAGTATGTTTTTTAAATGCTTTATGTTATTGGGTATCTATCTATCTATCTATCAATCTATCTACATATACATATATATATATATATATATATATATATATATATATATATATATATATATATATATATATATATATTATTATTTTTTTAATATTAAATTATCACATAAATGAACATTATTAGTTTAGTGATATTATAAAATTAAATATATATAAGTAAATGTATATATCAATATATATTTGTGTTTATTTTTTTAAATAAGTACAATAGTTATATATTTTCTTACATTAATAAAATACATGTAATTTTTATATATTACAGTTACTTTTAAATATATTTAATGTTTATTATTTATGTTTAAATATATATAAAAAACTGATATTTTTAACAATGATATTAGTGAAATCAATATTTTTGTTTCAATATTTTTATCATTTGCATTATAAGTATAGGATGTCGATATATTTTGGGTCAATATTTTGGTGCCAATAATTTTGTAGGACGATATTAGTGACGTCGATATTCTGTCAGTGAACCATTTTGATTGGGCAAAAGTTATGTGCTTCAACAAAAAAGAGATTGCTCTCCACATAATTGGGATCATTTTGTTTATTTATCCAGCTGCCTGATGAGAACTTTCAAGGGCACACCATGCTAGTAAAGGTCTTAGATAACTCGATCATTTATGGTGTTTTTCTCTAGCTGCAGCACAGATGGGAGGACGGCAGTCTTTAACCTACATGGATTTTTTGGTCTGGCTTGACAAAGCAACAGTCACATCACTTTTTAACATATACCAATATTATTCTAAAGTCCTTTGCTTCTACACAAATTCATATCCAATCCCACACTATCTACTTGTAATGCTTCACATTACAATAGAACATTCTTTAAAAGCCAGACTTCTTGGCGTTACCATTGCTTGTTTAAAACATGCTATATTAGGATAATGGACCCAAAAATGCATGAGTCTTGGGGCAAAGAGCGCCCACTGCCCTGTCCTTGTAATGATCCTGAGGAACCAATGGCAATACAAAGGATAACCATAAAAGCTCTTCCTTTGACTTGTAGATCCTAAATGCGGGCATAAGGAACTAAAGCTATTTCATCACTGATCAAACTAAGACATTCATCTGTGCTCCTAGCAGCAGGCAAAACTTCCTCCAGCACAAGCATAGAAGAGATTACATCATATCAATAGGGGCGTGTTTGAAAAATAATTCCAGGCTCTTGCAAAGAGACGATTGCTAGGGCCATCTTGAAAGACGGACTCCAAGAAAGTTTGCTTTCAGTTGGGACAGGAAGTGCTACAGAAAGATGTGGGGTAGTTGCCAGGACTGTGTGTAGAGAATCTCCAATCACTGGCTACAGCACAAAATGAGAATTGCACCTCACCATACCTGTTCAGAACATACCTGGGAGAATATTTGGACAGAAGAAGAAAGAAGATTCTGCCTGATTGCTGAGGAGAGAAAACTGAAGACATTCTGATTCCATCTGGGACTGAGTGATGGTACCTGCTCTCCAACTGTCAAGTGTTCGATATCCTGTTGGTGTTATGGGACCCACAAGTCATAATTCACCCATGCTTTGAAGAAATTGCAGCTGAATACACTGGGCTGGACTCTGACAGAGTTCTCGGTTGAGTTTTCCTTGGTATATAGAAGCCTCCCCTGCAGACATGGAGACTGTAGGAGAGACCTGGAGTGACATTCCCAGCATCAAGAATGCTTTGGGACTTACATGGGCATTGGACCCTGCTGGGAACCTCCCAAGCTTCTAATCTCAGTGGCTATGGCCTCTGCTCCCTGGGTGGAGGGCAATTAACTTTATTTAGAGATCCCCACTTGCTTGTCAGATATCTCAAAGCCTTCAGAAAAACCACGACTGTGGTGCCTGCTCCGAAGGCTGGAGAGTTTACTAATTGTGTTTTATATGTCTGCTCCGCAAACTTGTTTGTTTTTTGGAAACAAAAACCTAATGTAGGATTATGTTTTAGAAAAATAATAAATACATTGTTCTGATGCTCAGGGAGGTCCTGTGCATGGAATTTTAGTGACAGTCACCCCACGCTAAGCAGGCTGAGAAATCTGTCACCATGACCTAAAGGCCCTGCAGCAGACGGGCTGTCAGGTCAGAGGTTTCCAATGAAAGAGGCAGCTGAGGCACCATACAAGAATCTCTGTAATTCCCGGACCTCTAAATAGGGCAAAGGAACTGCATGCTGGGCGAATGGGGCACTGCCATTTGTTGACGAATGCCTCACTTCTGTCAAACTGTAACTAACACCCTTAGTCATTTGTATGAACACCAGAGTTCCAGGACAAGCTGTTGAGGGTAGCCCAGATAATGCATACCCTCATCGGGCAAGAATTTCGGGTTTGTCCTGCTTGGAGTTTTTTGCCACAAAGAAAATGGCTTCAGCAAGACCTCTTATTGAAGGTATTAATCTGACATCCAGAATGGCTGTGCAGCTACAAAGTCCACCCTTGCCCTGCTGGAGGACTTTAAGAACCAAATAAAAGTGATTTAGGCCTGTTTTACAGTTTGACAGAGAGGGCACTCCATCACAACATGTTGGATGTGTCGTCTGCCATATTAACAGTCTCATTGACTATAACTCCCTTCTAGTATTACAGACAGGGGCAGGACATCCACAATGTTTTTATTGGAGTACCCCGCTCGACACTCTAAATAAGCCACAAAGTACAAACCCAGGTGAGGCAGCCAAGTTACCCCAATGGTGAAGCAACCCTACTTGTTTTTATATTTGCAAAATGACCAAGTACTAAACCCCTTTGTCTTTAAGAATCGCAAAAGTGATTTTGCGACTCACTTAGAATCGCAATTAAGAGAAGGCCTGAAAGGGTTCTCCCTCCTATTCTGATTCACAATGATATGTATCAATGTTTTATGACCGCAAATGGGGTTGAATACCATTGAAAAGTTACGAAAAGAGGTGGTAATTGATTCACAAAGGAAAGCTTTTCCTGTTGGATAGATTACTCTATGGGAAACATTTCCTATGGCCACGAGGGAGAAATCAGTGCTCCACTGCCTGCTACCTTAGACGTGTTGCCAAGCAGAAAGATGTATTTTAAGCAGCACCTCTTCCATTATGGAACGTGGGCTGTTTAAAAAACGTTTCCCATTTGGGAATGTGAATTTAGGGATGTGCCCCAGGCACCACAGCTCAACGACAGGTACATTCCCAGGGACCCTGTATTGCCACATGGACACTGGCATTACATGGAGTATCATGTATACACCACAGCAAAACAACCATGACCCCCACAGGTAGCGGCCCCACTTGCCACGGCAGGACAGACATGGTCTGTGCTCTCTTGCATACCAATATCACTGTGTTTGTCTCTTTTGGTAGGGAATTACAAATGGTGGCAGTCCTACTTAGGGGCCGATTCCGATTCGGGCCGGAAATCTCTCTGACCGAGCCGGACCCGGAGAGAATTCCGACCGAATCGGACTCTGGCCGAACGAGTACGATGCGCACGCATGCACCCGGACTCGATTCGGTCGGACTCCCATTGAAGTCAGTGGGAGCCGGTCGTACAACGCGTACGCGGGCTCCCATTGACTCAATGGGTGCGAGGCAAACAAGTGCGCCCCCTACAGCGGGTACGCGTCGAAGCGCATCGTGCCGTACATGCACAGGTAGGGGGACCCATGGGTCCCCCTGTGTGCGACTCGCGCGACCACGCGTACAGGAGGTCCGACGCGGACCCCCAAAGTCCGGCTCCGACAGCTCTTTCGAAGCCGGACGGCGCGAGTCGGTCGGATTGCTCGCGGTGCGCATCTTACTTACCCGGCCGGGGAACGTCTCCATTGCGCGGTGCGAGTTGTGTTTGTGTGAGTCGGTCGGAGCGTGTTGAAGCCGCGTACGAGTCGGTCGGCGATTTCGCGGGCGCTTGCATCGTACTCGCTCGGCCGGACCCGCGTACGATTCGGTCGGGAAACAGGGCTCCGAATCGGATCCGGTAAAGCCAAATCCGATTCGGAGCCCTACCGGCCGAGATCGGAATCGGCCCCTTAGTATTTATTAGGCAGGTCATTCTGTGACACCATGCTAACTGAAACTTTGTGATGCAACCTTTTAGACCTTAGATTGCTGCATAAAAATAGACAGGTCGCAAAAAAAGGCAAAGTTTGCACCTAATATTTGCGACACCTCTCTATTTGTACATCTGGCAAAGACCCCAGATACAAACTTTGATAGGTGTGATCTAGGTTGCCCAAACCTATGCTATTTTGCAGTTGTTCTGAAATTGTGCCTATGTCCTGGTCTACGGGCGCTTTTTGGTTTCTTGGTGTTCTTTTAAAAATTCATATCTCTAGTTCCCATTCTTTCTGTTTATTCATGTTTGTGCCATGTAGCTTATTAGATTGTTTTGATTTTTCTAAACTGGATTGGGAATTGTATTTAGTTATGTTCCTAACTGTAATGTTGTTTGTCCTGCAGTCTTGGTCTAGGATCTTCCTCTTTTTCCATAAGTACTAAAGGTTAAGAAGAAGCATACACTTAAGTTCCTTTAAATGTAACTATGTAGGCCTTCATTACGAGTATCTCGGAGTAGGGTGGGGTATTTAGAACATATGGTAAATACCGTTACCCTAGAGAGAGGTTTTCTTGGAAAATGGGGCAGAATATGCAGAATCGGTTTTTAATGCACCGAATTCCACGTTTTGCCTTTTTTTCCGAGCATTTTCCCTTCGAAACATTTCGCCAGGTTTGACCTGCAGGAATTTATCAGTGGAAAACTGCGAGGGTGCAATAATTATTGCACAACTCGTAATTCCGATCCCAGTACAAACACCTGCTTGCACAAACATCAGAATTTAGCCCTTAACTCGTAATGAGGGCCTTATCCTTTAGTTTGTTGTGACAGAAGGGAATTTCTCACGTTTCAGAGGCATTTTGTGACATTGGTGAAAAAATATCAATAATAGTAGAATAAAGAAAATGTAATAAGGAACAGTGATTAGGAAGTTTTTTTTATTTTGAGAAATTGAAATCGTCAAATATTGGAGACATATTTTTAGTTATTAAGGATTTACAGTCTCATTTAGTGGAGGATCTGCCAGAAATCAGCAGATGCCCCATCCATCCAACTTATATTTCCCTTGCCTTGTTTAGAGTCAGGGAAACCACTTGGCTACGGATGTTTGGGACTCAGCTGTCTTTGCCATCAGAAAACGTTGGCAGGAGTCCAGCTGTCACAGGACAGCCATCTTAACAGGATCACATGGACTACAGTAGTTAGTGCGTGGCTCTCCCTGCTTTTTTCCCCTGTTGGCAACCTCCATGATACGCATGGCAGTTGCGAAAAGGGAAATACAGCAATGACACTCATGCACTGGAAGAAAACACACAAAGACACTCTGAATTACACTGACACACCAATAGCCACAGAAACGTACAGACATCCATAGGATGGCAAATGCGAAAAGAACAATTGATGGACAGAATGCTGAACAATGTCATATATCCACCCCAGTACAGAGATTTGGGCCTAAACCCATCAATTTTTTGCTCCCCATGCCATTCCAGTTTAGACCCAGCCATATGCAAATCAGTCTTGACTCTTGTTCCCCATGGGAACAGTTCAGCCCGAACTGCCAAGCCAGGTCCTCCCTGGACTGGAAACAAGCATCCTAGGACTGGTTTCGGGGTTTCACCCCTCATCAGCCAGGCTAGCTTGACTCCAGTGGCATGGAGAGCACAGGACCCACGTCTGGGCATACCCTTCCCACTCAGGGTGACAAATGCAAAAAGAACAATTGATGGACAGAATGCTGAACAATGTCATACATTCACTCCAGTACAGAGACCTGGGCCTAAATCCATCGTTTTTTTGCTCCCCATGCCATTCCAGTTTAGACCCAGCCATATGCACATCAGTCTTGACCCTGTTTCCCATGGGAACAGTCCAGCCTGAACTGCCAAGCCAGGTTTTCCCTGGACTGCAAACAAGCATCCTAGGACCAGTTTCAGGGTTTCACCCCTCATCCGCCAGGCTAGCTTGACTCCAGTGGCATGGAGAGCACGGGACCCACGTCTGGGCATACCCTTCCCACTCGGGGTGACAAATGCAAAAAGAACAATTGATGGACAGAATGCTGAACAATGTCATACATTCACCCCAGTACAGAGATCTGGGCCTAAATCCATAGTTTTTTTGATCCCCCTGCCATTCCAGTTTAGACCCAGCCATATGCAAATCAGTCTTGACCCTCTTCCCCATGGGAACAGTCCAGCCCGAACTGCCAAGTCAGGTCCTCCCTTGACTGGAAACAAGCATCCTGGGACTGGTTTCGGGGCATCACCCCTCATCAGCCAGGCTAGTTTGAATCCAGTGGCACAGTGAGCCCGGGACCCACGTCTGGGCATACAATCCCCAACATACGCTACAGCCCATCAGTATATCGATCTATTAACAACAATAACTTTCTGACAAAGATAGTTATTTTCTTAGTCCCAATAATAAGCCAAAACCAGCATGAGGCTTTGATAGTTCACATGCATCTACAGGCTGTCTCAGAAATATATGAACACAGGAAGTCAGAGGCCTATATCCTGTGTCATTTGATTATGTTGTCTACCGCCATAATTTGATTTTTGTTTTTAATGCATATAATGTAATTAAATCATTTAAAATGAAATGTCAGAAACAATGAAATTCTCAATTTTTAGTAATTTTTTACAAACTGGCCTTGACTGGGGTGCGCAATTTGCTTCTTTATCAGAAGTGGAAAACTGTTCCTACTGCCATGCGGGGCAGTGGGATGGAAGTGGGTGGATTGTTCTCACTGGGCAACTGTCCCCCAGCAGAGCCCTAACTATTGAGAAGGCTCCTGAAAGCCCCTCCCCCTTCACCACGCATCCCTCCCCATGTGATCAGTGGTCACTCCCTCCATCACCAGCAAAGGCGAAAGGACTCATTTAAAGTTAGGCAGTGATCAACCGAAACGTCTTTGTTGCTGAAGTAGCGCCTTTACCACGTTGTTTGGCTGCAGCACCTCCGCCAAGCTGGTGCTGTCTTGGCCAGATAATTTGAAGGCAAAGACATCTGCTCTGTTTTGGACATTTCGCCCAAAACACCTACCAACTATATGGGGCCTAGTGCTTCAAGGGAAAATGAGCCATGATGCTAGGTCCACCAGGCAGTGCCGTTATGGGAAACCTGTCTCATTTACGGAGACATACCCCGTCACAAAGAGATGGCCCATTTCCAAGAACATGAAGTAATATCCGCAAATGCTGAATGTTCTCTCAGGTGCCTGGAGAACATCTAAGTATTTCTGCCCTGAACCATGTTGATTTACATGGCAACCTGACAGAAAGAATGTCAGTGAAATTACTTCAAAGGCGTTGCCCTAAATTGGTGAACCCCTCCAATGTCTTTTCTGTTGGCATTGGATCTGGTGTAAGGGGGTTAGTTCCCAGTGAAGTAGCTGGCAGTGTCACACTCAATGGAAACTCCACATTCCCACACACTCTAAATGAAGTGGGGACAAACGAGTTAGTCCGAGGGGACACCCACCAACCTTAGATACATATTCCATTGAATGCACTCAAGATATACAAATATGGATCAGATATATTGATGATCTATTCGTCATTTAGAGTTCCACCAAAGGAAAATAGTCCGGTATATTAATTTTTTGTTTGATAACCATTGGCGCTTGACCTTTTTTAGCTCTATATCTAATCAGAGTATAGATTGGCTTTACCTTTACATTCGCCTATTGAATAATATTCTCATTTTGTCTTCCTACAGAAAAGAGACAGCCTCCAATTCAGTTCTTCTGACAGAAAACCTGTTATGCGAACTGTAGTATAAATACTATCCTATATGATGAAAGATTTTAGTAAAGAGTGGGAGTTATTTTGATAAAGGACTTGCTAAGGCGAGGGAGAAGACAGATCAACAGAATCACCAGAACCCCCTCTACTCTCTCTATCTGCTTTCCACTACCCTCACCTCATCCCGTGCTGGACCATGCACTTTGTTTAATGGCTTAATTCTTCTCAATTCAGGCTCCTCTGTTTATAGCTACCACTTTTCCAATTGTAGAGCACCTTGGTACATACCATGTGAAAGGTAAAATAAAGGGGAAACTTAGAAGCAACTAGTTAGTTTTATTAGTCACCTTGTTTATTTGCCCGTACAAATCTCTTTAGCAGACTCACATACACTGAGGTGCTAGGTTGCAAATCCCGAACAGACCCCCAGGATTTATGCAATTTCGCAAATCGCTATTTTTCCTCTAAAGTGCCCAATATCTCAGTAACTAACTGCTATAAACTGAGAAACTGAAACTTCGAGCACCCTTTGAGATTCTGTTCACTATCTTCTGCGTAAAGATAATGGGGATTTCTCCCTGATGGGTGTTCCAGTTTTATTGGACTCTTGTCTGCCAAAGAAATTAGAATTGAACCCTGTGATTGTTTTCACAGAATACAGGCTCAATGAGTACCAATGGGTATTATTTTTACTGCAATATTCTTGCAGCTTAGCATTGGTTTCAGAAATGCTGTGGCAAGTTACATGAACTTTTATCTATGATTGCTGCAGAGATTTATCACTCAGAGGCACCCATCTCTAAAAATTTTCCAATAATCAGAGACACGTGACTGGTGGCCCAGTGCAGTATTTTAAATTTTTGTAACAAGTCCACGGGGACTGTACAGACCAACACACATAGAGTTCGCTGGAGGAAAAACACGGGGCTAAAGAGAAAAAAAAACTCACTGGCCAGACAGCGATGAGTTGATGGCAAAATTACAAATCCTGGGTTTTGCGACTGCAAAATTATGTTTTCCAATTTAAGAAAATGCCGCTTTTTGCTTGAACAACCCAATTATTTGCTGAGTTTTGTTGCAGTTCTTTGCTTCTACACACTGGGACACTGCTGCCCAGTGTCCATTGATGTGCTCTGACCAATAAAACATATAAAAGTTGGCTAATCCCTGAATGTCATATTTAATTCTCCTGTAAGGGTGTAGTATATAGTGTAGAGACCAGACTCATGGCGTGGAAAGTTAAATATCACCTGTGGACGCAGCACTTATTGTGCCAACTACTAGTGTATCCAGTAGCGGCTGGCATTTATTGGGGGGCAAGAGAGGAAGGGGATGCGCGCAAAAATAATATTTAAAACATCTTACCTGAAAGACGAACACAACGTCCTCTTCACCAAACGTCTTCATCCTTCGACAGCAGCCCGGCCAGAAGGAAACTCCCTTGATCAATCCCCACGCTGCTCTCATGCACCATGTGAGCAGTGCCCCGTTTGGAAGGATCAGCCTCGCTCGGTGCTCCACAGTGCTCTGGAGGCCTGCACTTGCTCTAACCCAGCTGTCTTAAGATAGCTGGGTTAGAGATGCTTAAATGCTTAAAGTGCACATGTGTGGCTGGCCATCGCATGACGGCCAGCCAAAAAGACATGCGCATTTTAAACAGTGGATTGACAGCCCTCCCTGCTGAAGTCACTCAGCAGGACCCGCTATTTTATTTTTCATCTCTGGGGCTTTGGGTGTAATGTAAGTGGGACGACGCTCCTCCGCTCCAAAGGAGTAGCTGCCACTGAGCATGACAAGGAAAACATGGCTTCAGGCCTACCAGTGTAGACTGACTGCTGCAATTCAAACCTTCAGACCGACCTTTCAAAATACCCTTTTGACAGGTGAAAAATCTTTTAAAAAAATATTAATAAGTCACCCCTTTGTAGGACTTGTACCCAACAAGGTGGGGTACATGGTATTTAAAAATAAGCATGTAGAAATTTAATGTTACCATGACCCTGCAATGAAAAGCCCCCAAAACTATTTTCATAGTGGAATGTTCTGGCTGTCGAATGAGGAAACTAGAATACAGGTTAAAATATTAATTCTGCTAACTCGAGTTTGGGACCAGCTGGAAAAATAATTCAGGCACTCTTTTTAATATTTAATATTTATTAAAAGAGGAACTCAGTGGTAAAGTTGGATTTTTAATAATTATTCAGGAAAAGTAACTTTTAGAAAATAACCTTTTCTCTACCTGAAGCTCCTGGAGACTAATCTACATTACCTCTCCAGCAGATGTTAATTAAGTGTTTGCCCTTAATGCACAAAAACAATCTTTAGAGGAGAAATAAAGATAGTTCTCCTTGTTACGCCTCTATCCGGAAGGGGCACAATTTTGATGCATTCCCAGGTTTACTACTCTAGGTAAATCTAGGAATGCACCAAAAAGCATAGGCAAGGCAGGAACTTGCGCTGCTTTGCGTTACTCCAGATTTATCAAGCCATGCAGGGCCATGCAAGGGGGCTTTGCGTAGCTTGGTAAATCTGATTTCAGGGTTACATTGCCCTTGCATCACCATGCGTGATTCAAGGGCAACACAATCCTTTGATGAATCTTGCCTCAAGTATCTTTATGTATTTAGTAGATAAATACGCTTGTACTAAGAAAAGTAAGATGACAGTTTTGTTAGGGGGGCATCCGGTTCAGCTTCATCATAATGCTCTCTTGCTCTTCTGCATAGCGTGTTCAATGATATAAAAGACATGTTGCTGAATGAATGTGGTTGAAGAGGCAGCATACACAACATTAAATTCCAGATGGGCAGCTAGCAGAAAATTAGTGATTTCCACGTCAAAGTGCCAAGAGACATCATCACCAAATTTGGCTAGCCTTTGTTAACCATGATGTCATTAGAACCCCTCTCAGGGAAAACAATCCCCAGCATAAGCAGCAGCTCATCAGAATATTGATCCATTAACAACGATAACTTTCAAGCAAGGATACAGGTCACTGTACAGTTTTATTTTCATAGTACCATTTATAAGCACAGACCAGTAACAGGCCTTGACATTTCACCTGCATCCGGTTTTCGACAGAGAAATCTGAACAAATATCCTGTGTCATCTGAGCATGTTAACTACCACCATTTTTTTGGAAATGCATAAAATGTAAAAAAATCATTAAAAAGGAAATATAAGAAAATCTGTAATACAAATAAACAAATAATTTACAAATCTTCACTTGCAACTTTTAAAATAGGCATCTTCAGCTGCCTTTCTCAGACGTAGGAAAATTGTAAGGTTGCCATGAGGGCCATGAGGGGGAAGATTACTTCCACTCGGCAGCTGTCAACTGCTGACTTGACACTTAAAATGGCCACAATTATCCCTGCTCAGTCGGTCCTCCCTCTATCACCTGCAAAAACAAAAGTACTCAATTAAAGGTAGGCAGGAATGCCCCCAACCACCACAAAAGTTGCCCCATTTCCCAGAAGAACATAAAGTAATGTCCATGTATGTTAATATTTGCTTCTGGTGCCATTGGAAAATTAAATTTTTTCTGTCCAAGACCATCGTGATTTATATAATGCAGCCCCTGACAGGAAAAAATGACAGAAAACATTACTTCAAATGGGATGGCCGAAATTGGTCAACCCCTCCGATGGTAAGCGGGCTTTGTGACGCGTTTGTAATGTCGATGATCACTACAGCGCTTAAATAAACAGCGCTACAGATGGAGGTGGCAAAATGTCAGTGGGCAATGTGGGGAGGGGAGCAGGTGTTACGGGGGATACCAAAACACAAAGGAGGGCCGAGGGAGATTTAAAGACCAGCGGGAGTTGACTCCCCAATTGAACACTATATAACACAATAGAACACCTGAGTCTGAGTAAGAAAGAGAAATTAAAACAGGAAACAAGATAACCTAATTGGAATGGGATATTCCTTTTAAAGGACGATTTCCCGCACCCACCATAGGTGGCATGCTTCATCATCAGGAACCTCCCTGCACCATGATGCCTAGTCACAGTACCGGCTACAACTCTTTCACTGAGAGAGAGAGTAGCACAGCAGATGTTTTCAGAGGTATGATAAATACCCTACAATGAGCTGGGGGTAGTGGGTAAGCAGAGCGTGCAAAATAGTGATGTAGTGGTAAAAACTGACTATAGGGTACGTGGGCACCTTTATTCGTGTTCCCCTTGGTCAGGATTAAAACAAAGGACACTGCAGGAAAGATTAAACCTGCTGAGGTGTGTCACCGAAGAAGGTCCACATGTTTCAGCCATTAACCATCTGGTGAGGTGTTGCGGCATTCATCAGGACCGAAAGTTATTGTGCTTCTGCTTCAAGGTTTTCCTCAAAAAGTTATAATACAATGTAATTCAAAATAGTCCACTGGTCCTCTGTGAATTCAAGGGGGGATCCACTGGCGGTCACCTGTAGAGAAATATATATATAAACATTTAGGTCATTGTTTCGAGAGTGGGTAGTTGGTGGAATTAAGCCACCCAATACTCGGGCACAATGAAGTGTGTAATCGAGCCCATTCTTGACACATGTAGAGCAGGCACACTTAAAACAGTTGAGTGAGACACAACAGAATAAGGTGAGTACTTCATAAATCAAAATAGGGATACATGCAAATAAAGCCATAAGCGAGGCTTACCCGCAGTTGTCGGGTGTGATGCCTCAACTCGGGACCCTAGCGTGGGGCTCAGGGTACTCTCTAGCCTATAGAACACTATCGGAGAGAGTAGGAGAAACAAAGTATGAAGGAATAAAAACTCTAGGTACTTCAGACCAAGGGAGGTGTAAAAATAATTGCTAGAGAGTTAGTATTTTTAAACAAAAGTTGGTATAAAGATGTAGAACCCATATTGGCCACATCTAGGCATGCTTGTGAATGCACCTGCCTAGGGGTGCTGATAAGTGCGAGTAATGTTCAATTTTAATAAGTGTGCCAATAAGTACTGTAATGGCAAAGAGATTGCAGCCCTGTGCTATAGTAACAGCCTACTGGTTTAGCTTTCTTTTCTATGGTAAGGTAATCTGTGTCTGTTGTGAAGCGCTGATATTTCCATTGGAAACCTTTGCACATATGTTCCCGATGGTGTAACTGGCAGTGTCTTTGGCTGATGGTCCGCTGAGAATTCTCAGAGAATACAAATATGGATCAAATAAATTGACGATCTATTCATCATTAGAAGTTTCACCAAAGGGAAATATTTCATCATGTTTAACTTTTGGGTGATAACTATGAGAAATTGGATTTGATTTGGGGTGGGAGACTGCTCACTTCAAGGAAAAATCACAGCTTTTGCCAGGGTGAAACCTTAAAGTCACTAACTAACCTGAGCTCCACTCCCGTGGTAGCTATGGCACAGAGCAGATAAACTTAACTTTTGTCAATGTGTAAAATATTTCTCCACTACCAGACTAGTAATAAAGCCAAAATATCAAACAATAAAAGGCACAGATAGCCTCCATTCCAATTCTTCTGGCACAAATCTGTTATCCATGCTGTAATATAAATAGTATGCAATATGGTGAATTTATATTTATCTAGAGAAACTATTAGGATGAACACAGATAGTTTTTAAAAAATGTGGGGTTATTTTGATAAAGTACTTGCTCAGTCAAGGCAGTAGGCTGGCCAAGGGGTTTGCCAAGGACCCCCCTACTCTGCCATGTGATCTCACCTCTGCCATCAACCCTTGCTAGATCTTGCACTTTCACTCATGATCAATTCTTCCTGGTGCAGGCTCTCCTTTTATAGCTCTGTTCTGCCCTTTGAAGTCATGCTACTGAAGTAAAGCACTCTTCCTCACTGCATTACTAGTAAAAACTAAAACTAAGGGAAAACTTAAAGAGAATAGTTTGTTTAATTTATCTCCTTGTTTCCCTGCCCTTATACATCTCAATAGCAGGCTGGTGAGGGGGAGGACATATGACTTAAGTTAAAATAGCAGCCCACGCAATAGTGATATTGCACCCCAAGACAAGGGACATAGATTAAAATGGAGCAAGGTCTCACTTGAATCCTTTTTTAACACACTCTACGCCACATGTGACTATGACATTCAACTGTTTATGAAGGATACCACGAATGATGAGCTCCTTCTGAGCTCTTTTAGTAGGATTACCCTTCAGATTAGCAACAACCTTTTTTTTTTTCTTCTTTTTTTGTGTCCTCATTCTGCCAATTTACTTGTTGGCAATACTCCCTTCCCGTTACCGGGGACCGGCCAGGGATGGAGTCGTTCCACTCAAGAAATCAAGCTGCTTCCACTTCCACCCTTCTCTGGAGTGCCGTACAAAAGAAGTGAAACAGAACCGACAGCTATTTATTGGCTTAATCATTGGACCCCAGCTTTTTGACTCCAGTCCACCAACATAGCCCATATCTTTTCCCGACTACTAGGGTCGCATGCCATGTCCTGTTGACTTATAGATATAATATTCTTTTTACATTCCAGGAAAGGGGGTGGAACACCTGATTTCCATGCTCTGCAGATCTCCCATCTCCCCAATAAAATCACATAAAAGATGAGTCTTGCAACATTCTTATTTGTAACGGAGATACTACCTTGGCACCTTCCAAAGAATACAAGTAAAGGACTTACCCTCACCTGTACGCCTGTAACTTCCGACAAAATTTACAGAGTTCAGTCCAAAATTTGGTAATCTCTGGGCATGTTAAAAACATATGGAGGTCGTCCGCTGAGGGATCTCGACATCTTGGACAAACATACTGTGTTCCTGAAAGTTTTGCTAATTTTGCTGGGGACCAATAAACCCTGTAGAGAGTGAAAAGATGATTGCGTTTAAGAAAGGCAGGTTTAACTATCTCCTGGAGCAATGCAAATGAAGCTATCCAAGCCTCTCTCAGATTTACATTTACTAAATCATCCCCCCAGAGCTTTTGAATGTCCTTTTCCAGGTCATCTTCTGCTTCCACCAAAGTTCGATACCACAAAGCGACCTCCTTCTTAATGGTACCAACTTTCATTGCTTGATTTAACCAGGAATCGTCCTTCTGCTCCTCCCAGTCTTGACTCGCCCACCAAGCAGAAAGTTGATCAAATTTGAATCTAGTTAATTGACCCCGTGTGCATAAGCTCAGAGTTTCCCAAACAACCCAATCAGTTCCCGATCTCAAATCGCCCCAACGGGAAATTCCCGCGTGCTTCAATGGTAGGCTGAGCAGATCTTTTAAACACTCCGGGGTTCCTGGTGAGCCCCATATCGGGGCGTTGGCAGAATAATAAGACACTCCTAGTTTTTTCCGAATAAGGACCCAAGTTTTCAATGCCTCCAACAAAATCTTCAGTCTTACTTTCTTAAAAACTTTGAGTCTCCAAACTTAAAAAGAAATTGCTCTTGCCCATCCCTCAACTCACTAAGCATTGCCCCATAGAGAATACCTATTGCAGAATCGTCAGGTTTGTTTAACAACATCCGACAATTCTTGAAGTGGAAGGCATGACCATATGCCAACAGGTCAGGAAGTGCCAACCCCCTTCTCCAGCCTTCTCCTCAATCTTTTCCAAGATATACGGGGCCCTTCGAGGCCCAAATAAAACTACCGATCTTTCCCTGTAGTTTTGCTATCTCTCCTTTGTCAAATGATAACGGTATAGAATTAAAAAGGAAAGTGACCTTTGGCAGAACAATCATCTTAATAAGGTTAACCCTACCATATAGGTTTAGGGGAAGATTTGCCCACCTGACCAACAATCTCCCTACCTCCTGGCTAATCTTCCTCCAATTAACAATAGTCACATCTGCTAACTTCTGCGTAATTGTGATACCCAGATAACGCATGTGCAGCTTTGCCCCGGAGTCTGAGTTGGTTGGTTCCACTCCATAATTTCAGTCTTATCTCTGTTTACCCTATACCCCGATACCTTTCCAAAAAGTTCTGCTTTAGCCATCAAAATGGGATTAGCCTTCCCGGGGTTCAGAGTGTACAGAATAAGATCATCTGCGTATAGGGCTAATTTAACCTTGAAGTCTCCGTATCTAAAAGGGGCGATAGACTTATCCTGTCTGATCCAGGCTGCAAACGGTTCAATATAGACATTAAATAAAAGCGGGGACAGGGGACACTCCTGTCTTGTTCCTCGCATAATACTGAACCAGTCCGTTAACTCCCCATTTACTAAAACCCTAGCTCTAGGTAAGCGATATAGAAGTTGAACAGCTTTTATTAAGTTATTAGGGAATCCGAAGATCTTTAAAGCCTCCCAAAGAGAGGGCCAGTGAACCTGATCAAAAGCCTTAGCGGCATCAAGTGCCACAGCTGCTACTGGCAGGTTATATGATTCAGCCAAATCTACTACCCCAAGCATTGTAAAAGTTAACTCATTGAGCTGCCTTCCAGGGATAAAACCCTCTGATCTCTATGCACAACACTCTTGATGATCTTAGCGACCCTGGCTGCTCAATATCCCTGTGAACACCTTATAATCTGTGTTCAACAGGGATATTGGTCTGTAAGACTCCGCCACCAGCGGGTCCTTATTTGGTTTCAAAATTAAAACCACTGTTGCCTCGGCCCAGGACGACGGAGGATCTTCCCCTTCCATCAGTATAGTGTTGAAAAGCTTTTAAAGACGGGTACAATACTATCAGAAAGACACAAATAGATCTCAGTCGGAAGGCCATCTGGCCCAGCCGCCTTCCCTCTAGCCATCTTCCTCAGCTGTACTCGGATCTCCTCTACCCTAATCTCAGAAGCCAAAGACCCCCTCTGATTTTCACTTAAGTGTGGAAGTTCAACATTCTTTAAGAACTCCTCAATGTTTTCCCTCCCGAGAGCAATATCCTCTTTATACAATTTACTCATATATCTGCATATTTCCAACCCTATCTTTATATTTGTATCTGCTATGTCTCCTGTTATACTCTCTCTTAGGCTGCTTATTTGATTGCGGGCTTTATCAGCTTTGGCTTTCCAGGCCAGAAGGGGGCCACTCTTCTCACCGTATGAAAAATGTTGTAGTTTACTGACCTTCCATCTATCAGATAGAATCTTATCAAGGGCCCCTTGGTATTCTGTTTGGAGCTGTTCTAACTCTTTGGTCAGCAAGGGCACCTTACTAAAACATTTGAACGATGCCTTTTGCAGCTCCAACTCTTTGTTTTTGATATTTTTTAAAAGTGAATCCTCCCGCTGCCTCATACTACATCTTTTACCTGTCATTATAGAAGAGCCAATCGCTCTCAAAAAAGCCTTGAAAGCGTCCCACATTATCTGAATTTTTGCTGACCCGATATTAACTTTTAAGAAGACCGTGACCTCGTCTCGCATCTTATATATCATTGCCTCATCTAACAAGATTGTCCTATCCAGAGTCCATCTTGTTATACCCTTCTTGTCCTGAAGCCTCAAAGAAAGGTGCACGGCAGAGTGATCAGAGAGAATAGCGGGCAGATGGTTAATCTTTACCACTCCCGTCAGTAGCTCCTGAACTATTAAAAAATAGTCAATACGGGAGTGGTGCCCCTACTTCTTGCTAAAAAAGGTAAAGTCCTTCTTGTCACCCATCTTATTTCTCCAGACATCAACTAAATTTAATTCCTGGCTCAAAATTTTAAGTGCCGCCGTTGTTTCAGGTGGGCTTACATACTTTGCTTTGGAGGTTCTGTCCAAGTCCGTCCGTTGAACTATATTAAAATCCCCTCCAATTACCACTGGGGCATTAGTTAACAATAGGGCAGATTCTAGTTTAATTAATGCGTCTGGATTGTCCTCATTCGGGCCATAATAGCTGGCACAAACTAATACCATATCTTGAATCTTTACCTTAACTAATACCCATCTCCCAGATGTGTCCATCTGGTAACTTTCTAATTTAATACCACAGTTAGATCTTATGATAATAGCTACTCCCCTTGTACTACCTCTCTAATCCGAACAGGCAATGTCCTGAACCCAGGCCCATTTTTTAAATGCGCTTATACATTCTCTTTTTCTAGGTGGGTTTCTTGTAACAGAATAACATTAGCCTCAGTTTTCTTAAGGAATTCCATAATTCGAGCCAGTTTCCTCATAGACCTCACCCCATTTACATTCCATGAGGTGAAGTGAACCAAATTCTTACTCATTTATCAAATAGTAGGGCCCGCTTCCTCCCAATCCCATCAAATTGAGGCTGCTTTGGATCCCCGTATTTAGAAAAACTAGAAATTCTATAAGGTTTCATCAGGGTAAAACAACTGTACGACAGATTGAGGATCACGTGATTGGGGAACATGGCGGCTGGCTAACGCCAGTCGGGAGAACCTCCGTGCGGTGGGGGGCTAATCCGATAATGGACGGCGAGCAATAGTGCGGCTTGGAGTTTCGGAGACAAGGAGGCGATAAGGACCACCGGCTGATCCGGGTTCCGGGCAGTGCTTTCAATTTCTCTACGGTTCTACGGTAAAGTTGTGTATGGGCTGGGATGTTGGCTTCTCCGCTGCCGCGAGACGCAACTCCGTCCCCCAAGGGAGCTGGAGTCGGGCAGCGGCCTCTCTGAGGAAGACTCGGGCAGTTGCTACAAGACTATACGGTAGATGGAGAGGCATTCCATCGGATCCTTGCAGGACTTGTATAACGCATGTAAGGGGTGAAAGGGGTGAATGTAATTTTGTTAAACAGGAGGAGGTTTTGTGGGGCCAGTACTCTGTTTTTCAGAGGCCTCTCAGCAAAGAGATGGTCTTAGTACCTGCCAAAAAGTGAAGAGGGGGTGGATGGAGAGGGATTCTCACCCTCGAGTCCCACCTTCTAACGTTCAGCGCCGTCTTGGTACGGGAGTAAGCGATGCTGGGGTCTCTACATTTGATCAGGCCAATACTGGAGCGGTGAAAGCCCTTGGGGATCCCGTGGCCCCCACGGGCACCGATAGGGAGAGCAATTTGCCCCAGAAAGGAGCAGATATCTTTTATGTTCAGCCCCGAAAAGAAGGTGACGGGAGGAGAGAAAACTAAAAAGGCACCTTTAGTTGTAACCCCCGTAACCCCTGTCAAGAAACCCACTAAAAGAGTCAAAGTAAAGAAGTGCCGATCTAGAGAACTGCACTCCCTCCCAAAACCACCTTCCTCCCTTAGGTCCTATTTTAAAATCATGGAACAGGTGGCAGGGTCAGCCGTGGCTGAGGGAGATACTGGGAGTACAGTGAATGGGACGGAGAGTGACGCCTCAGCTAAAGCAGGGTAATCCATTGAGGCTTGAGAATCGTTTTTCCCCTCCAGCAGAGAATGATGAAAGTATAGCTGGCATTCCTGAGGCTCTCGTTTCCATGGCTCAAAATGGCGGGGCGCTCAAAAACAATGAAGGCAATGGAATATCCTCGAATGATCCTGTGAGCCTTGGGCGGGGGTGCGGCCCACAGGAGGGAGCCTCTTCAGGGACCCAGTTGGTAGATTTAATATATAGTTTGAGACAAGAAATTCTGGTTAAGTTTGAAACCTTGGAAAGCAACCAGAAAGACATTCAAGAGAAATGTGGGACACTCAAACAGAAGATTGATGGAATCGCTCTTCGTATGGGGGCTTTGGAAGAGGAGGTGAAGGCCCTGGGTGAGGTCACTGCCGCAAATTCTAGAGAAATAGAGAGGCTTAAACAAGGAAATAAGTCATTACAAGAGGATATGGAAAGGCTTGAGCTTCAGGCTAGGCGGAATAATATCCGTCTTTTGGGTATTGCTGAAAATGCAGAAGGTGCGGACATCAAAGGCTATGTGTGTAAGCTATTGGGAGAACTGTTTCGGGATAGAACTGACATTGATTGGGAAAGCGAGCTCCAAAGGGTACATAGGGATCCTTATAGGTTACATCCAGGGAGGAAAGCCCCCAGGAAGATATTAATATATTTTCTTACCTTTTCAATTAAAGAGCTTGTCCTGGGCCGGGCATTGAAAGAACGGTTGTTGAAATATGGGGATTGTACCTACCAAATACGTTCTAATATGGGCAAGAGAACGGCTCAGAGGCAGTGGACATTAGGTACAAAAATGAATGAATTGCGTTCTAGGGGGGCCCAGGTGCATATGAAGTTCCCCGCCATGTTGAAGATCATGTGGCAAAACAAAATGTACAATATCCGAGATCCGGATGAGGTAGACTCCTTGCTGAAGCAGATGGAAGGCTCGGAATAGAGATTGGTGTTCTGATCTCTATAATTTGTATATAGAATGTATATAGAATGAATATAGAAGTATAAAGGAATAGGATTATGTCGACACTTAGATACAAATTTGTAGTTATGACTCCACTAGGGCACACTTTACACGTCGCTTGCACTTATACTTTGGGACTTGGTATTGTTTTTGTTTTCGGATTTGCCTCACCAGCATGGGGGTTTCTCGAAGGCGCTCGCACCCAAGAAGATAGGGAGTGGGGTTCCCCAGGGGGGGGGAGGGGTCACGGGGTGTTGGGAGCATGTGGGGGAAAAAGAAAACAAAAAGAAAGATTAGCAACAACCTTAGGGATACCAGTATTAAGAAGGTTATTGTGGGTGGGAGGTAGATTGACTTGAGCTGTTCAAAGGCTCATCAAAGCCTATTAATTGCACTATAGAGAATCCCTAGAAACAGGGTCAAGATAGCAAGGAGAAGAAAGGATTATAAGCTTGCCTTGTTAACTCGGAAACCAGAAATTAATGAGAAAGCTTAACTTTTGCACCTTTACACGCTCAGCAATAGTGCTACGTTTTGGGACATAATTAATTGTCCCTTCTTTACTGGAGTAGCGAATAGCACAGTATCTGTGCCATTTCTCCGAATGTATGGATGAAGCATTTTTCAGAGCTTTATGGTAGTCTATCGGAGGCTCCTTCAACCCTGCCCACGAGATCCTCGAGGGTGGATCCTTCCTTTTGCTTTACAGAGGAAGAGGTAGCAGCTGCAATTGTAACCACAGCTAAGAATAATGCACCTGGCCCGGATGAGGTCCATGCCGATTTATTTAAACAGGACCCCTTGGTCTGGGCAAAACTTTTAACACATGTGTTTGACGCTGCTTGGAGAAAAGGTCCCCTCGCTTTATGGCTGAGGTCTGTACTTATTCCAGTGTTCTAAAGGGGAGACTAGTCCGAACCCCATTGCTACTGGCCAATTTCTCTTATAGATTCAACAGCTAAGGTCCTGGGCATGGTGATCCTGCCTAGACTGTCCGATTGGCTAGAACAAAATAATGTAATCTCCTGTCTTCAGTATGGGTTTAGGCAAGGTAAAGGAAAGCTAGAAGAGTGCCTTAACCTTCATTTGATAATTGGGAAATATACTGTGGCCAAGAAAGGGCAGATTCATTTAGCTTTGATGGACATATCTTTGGCTTTTGACCATGTTAATAGAGCTAAATTATCGTCTTTGTTAATTTGCTCCACAAACTCCATTAGGACCTCACAGCAGTAGTCAAATATAGTCAGAACAGGTCTCTGTCATCTCCAATAATGGTGCGCAAAGGGGTCAGGCAAGGCTGCATCGTAGCATCACTTTTATTTACGTTGCACATCAACAACCTAGGCCCATCCTTGTGTGTGGCTTTTAAGGAGTGTACTCAGTTGAGGTCGCAGCTCATCCCTTCACTCATTTACACCAATTACATTGTTTTGATAGCTAGAACAGCAGTGGGCCTTTAGCGACTTCTTGATTCCTTCATAGAGTTTAAGGCTTCTCTAGAGATGAATACTAACTATTTCAAATCACACACAATGGCTATGGGTTGTAAAAATAAATCCCATCAAAAAAATTCAGAGAACGACAGGAAGGGTCTAGAGTTTCCACCTTTCCATACTCGGGGGTTATTTTTGATGAGTGGGGTTCCTGGGCTCCTCAATGCAGGGTCAAAAGAAATTTGTTGGCCAGATCAGTAGCCTCAGTTTTTGATTTTCCGAAAAGACTGGGGGCTAAGCCCATACAGGCAATGGTAAAGGTTTATCAAGCTAAGTGTATATCCATCACAAGCTATGGGAGTGATTTATGGGGATACAAGGACTGCGCAGAGATCCACAGAGTGGAAAATCTTTTTATAAGAAGATTGCTTTCAATTACCCAGTCGGTAGCTACATTCATAGCCCACGAAGAACTGGGGTTGGAATATATCTCCGACAGGTTTACCCTTTCTCCTTTAGTAAAATGGCTTAAAATCTCGTAAAGATTGGAGTTAGATCTGAACCAGGCAATCATCAGAGACAGTCTTTCTTTGAACAAAGGTTATACTATCCCATGGTTATATTATATTGAATGCTCATTAGAGAATCTGGGGTGCCCGGCCCTGTACGAGTCTCCAGATAATATCACCAAGAAAGACTCCCCTGGAATAAAAAAAACATTTTTTAAGAGCTAAAGCTGACAGAGAAGCTAGAGAACTTTTGAAGCTCTCTGTCAGAGCATATATTCTTCTGAAAACTGATTTATCTGTGGAGCGTTACTTTAAGGTGGTTACATCTCACCACCATAGCTTCCTGTTAACATGCTTTAGATTGAATCTCTTGCACTGGCTCTTAGTGGAGCGGAGCTAGACCATTGACACGGTCAGTGTGACTGCTCTCCCCCCAGCAGCTCCACCACTAAGTGTTGCCCCCTGAGCGCTCTGTTTGCTGACCACTCCTGGGTGTTCGAGGCCCTCCTCCACCCGCAGGCTCCTGCCTGTGCCTCATCCCTGGTGGTCCAGTATGAGAGCACTCTGCTCTTCTGCTGTTCTGTCTCTCTTGACTTTTCTGTACCCTCTTTTTTCTCTCTGTGCTCTTTTCTCTCTTTTTCCTCTTTTCTCTCTACTCTCTCTGCTCTCTTCTCGCTCCATGCAGCTGCTGCTCCCGCAGCCCCTTCCCCCTCCAGTGTGTCCTTCCCACTCCTGCCTCCCAGCTGACTGCCCTCCTCCGGCCCCTACTTAATGGCGGCCCCTGCGCGGCAAGAAGAGCTAGACCACTGACCTGGTCAGTGTGACTGCTCTCCCCCGCACAGCTCCACCACTAAGTGCTGCCCCATGAGCTCTCCATTTGCTGACCACTGCTGCGTGTTCAAGGCCCTCCTCCACCAGCAGATTCCTGCCTGCGCCTCATTCCTGGTGGTCCAGTGGGAGTGCACTCTGCTCCTCTGCTGTTCTGCCTCTCTTGGCTTTTCTGTGCCCTCTTTTCTCTCTCTGCTCTCTCGGTGCTTTTTCCTCTCTTTTTCCTCTTTTCTCTCTCCTATCTCTGCTCTCTTCTCGCTCCACGCCGCTGGTGCGCCTGGTGCCCCTCCCCCTCCAGTGTGTCCTCTCCACCTCCCAGCTGACCGCCCTCCCCCGACCCCTATTTAACGGTGACCGCGTGCAGCAGGCGTGCTGCTGGTCCGCCAAAGGCAAGCATGCCTGCGCCCGTCCGTGACCTGACCACAGCCAGTTTCAGGGACCCTGGTCCTACGACCCGCCTCGGCTACGACTCCAGCACCCTCCATGCTGTCAACCCCGGATTCAGCAACAACTGCCAGCTTTTGACATCGAGCAACACCCAAGGTGCCGATCTGCTGTCGACACTGCCGCTGCACCTTCAGCCACTTCTGGACCCCAGCAGCAGCCCCCAGCCTACCAGACATTAATGCGCTCAAACAACTCAACTGCATCCTCCTCAATGTGTGCTCCCTACACAAGCACGCCATAGAAATCTGGGACCTCCTCAACACCCATGTGCCCGATGTCGCCTTCCTCACAGAAACCTGGACCAACACCAACTCCGTGCCCGACATCGCCACCGCCATTCCCGACGGATACAAGATCCTGTGGAAAGACCGCCCCACCTGCCCAGGAGGAGGCATCACCATCGCCCACAAAAGCACCCTCTGTGTGACAACCATCGGCCTGGATGACACTACGACCCTCATGGAGCACCTCCACTTCCAGATCCAGATCAACCCTAAAACGACTCTCCCCGGAACCCTCATCTACAGGCTGCCTGGGCCCTGTGCTCCTTTCACCAACACCATCGCTGACCTCATCACACCCCCATACCCTTGCCTCCACTGACTACATCCTACTCGGAGACCTAAACTTACACCTGGACAACCACCACGGCCCCAACACCACCACCCTTCTAGAGAACCTCGCCAACATAGGACTGAAGCAACTGGTGACTGCCCCCATGCACACAGCGGGACACACACTCAACCTCATCATCACAGAAGGAAACAGCATCTCCTACAGCCACACCACAGAACTCCTCTGGACAGACCACCACTGCATCCACTTCTCCTTCAGAAAACCCACCGCACAGAAGCACGCCCACCGCCTCCCCCGCAGAAGCTGGACCAAAGTCACCAAAGAGCATCTCACCTCCGCCCTCATCAGCAACCCACCACCAACAATGCTTTGTTCACCCTAAGTTGGCAGGGTATGCCCAGACATGGGTCCCTTGCTCACTTTGCCACTGGATTCAAGATAGCCTGGCTGATGAGGGTTTTGAACCCGAAACCGGTCCCAGGATGCTTGTTTCCGGTCCAGGGAAGACATCGCTTGGCAGTTCGGGCTGGACTGTTCCCATGAGGCACAGGGTCAGACTGATTTGCATATGGCCATGTCTGAATTGGGGTGGTGGGTGAGATAAAGAATGATGATGGATTAAACCCAGATCAGTTGACTGGGGGTGAGTGTTTGATTTGCTCTAACGCTCCGTCCATCATCCCCTTTGGTATCGCTTTGTTCGCCCTAAGTTGGCAGGGTATGCCCAGGCGTGGGTCCCTTGCTCACTTTGCCACTGGATTCAATATAGCCTGGCTGATGAGGGTTTTGAACCCGAAACCGGTCCCAGGATGCTTGTTTCCGGTCCAGGGAAGACATGGCTTGGCAGTTCGGGCTGGACTGTTCCCATGAGGCACAGGGTCAAACTGATTTGCATATGGCCATGTCTGAACTGGGGTGGTGGAGTGAGCTAAAGAATGATGATGGATTAAACCCAGATCAGTTGACTGGGGGTGAGTGTTTGATTTGCTCTAACGCTCCGTCCATCATCCCCTTTGGCTATCGCTTTGTTCGCCCTAAGTTGGCAGGGTATGCCCAGACGTGGGTCCCTTGCTCACTTTGCCACTGGATTCAAGATAGCCTGGCTGATGAGGGTTTTGAACCCGAAACCGGTCCCAGGATGCTTGTTTCCGGTCCAGGGAAGACATGGCTTGGCAGTTCGGGCTGGACTGTTCCCATGAGGCACAGGGTCAGACTGATTTGCATATGGCCATGTCTGAACTGGGGTGGTGGAGTGAGCTAAAGAATGAAGATGGATTAAACCCAGATCAGTTGACTGGGGGTGAGTGTTTGATTTGCTCTAACGCTCCGTCCATCATCCCCTTTGGTATCGGTTTAGATGCTAACACCGCGGCACGCGACCTCTACCGCTGGATCACGAACTGCACGGAGACACTTGCCCCCTCAAGAAAGCCACAGGATGACACATCAAGAAAGCAAGCTGGTTCCCCCTTGCACTCCAAGAATCCAAGCACTCCTGCCGATGACTCGAAAAGACATGGAGGAACAACAGAACCCCAGAAACACGCACCGCATACACAGCAGCTACCACAGCACACCACCAACTCATCAAATCCACAAAGAAGAAATTCCTCCAAGACAAAATCCTCACCAACGCCCACAACACCTTCTCCATCATCAAGGAATTTGCCAAACCCAACAATAAAACAATAGAGGTCCCACCCTCCCAAGACGTCTGCAACAGACTCAGCACCGTTTTTCACCTCAAGATTAAGATGATCTATGACAACTTCGACAACCAAGACCTCCGCATCGCTCGAGATCCCACCCCGAGCGACGCCACCAAACAGACCCTGTTCACCTGGACCCCGCTCACGACAGAGGACCCCCTAAAGGTCATGAAGAGCATCCACACCGGAGCACCCTCAGACCCCTGCTCACCCTGCAACTTTAACAGAGCTGCCACTGCCATCGCACCCAAACTTTGCCAGACGATCAACGGCTCCCTCGAAACCGCCACATTCCCGACGACTGGAAACACGCAGAAGTCAACCCCCTCCTGAAGAAATCCTCTGCAGACCCGACGGATCTCAAGAACTTCAGGCCCATATCCCTGCTTCCACAAGCAGCCAAGGTCATTGACAATGCAGTCAACACCCAACTAGCAAACTTCACTGAAGCCAACAACGTCCTGGACATCTTCCAATCTGAATTGCGCAGCAACCACAGCACTGAGACCGCCCTACTCGCCGAAACTGACCACATCTGCTCTCTCCTCGACCAGGGCCAAATGGTAGCCCTCATCCTCCTGGACTTCTCAGCTGTCTTCAACATCATCTCCCACCGCACACTAGCCATCAGACTCCACAACGCCTGTATCCGTGGAAAGGCCCTTGACTGGGTATGCTCATATCTCAAAGGCAGAACTCAGCGAGTCAGACTCCCGCCCTTCCTCTCGGAATCAACAGAGACCAGATGTGGAGTGCCCCAGGGATCCTCCTTCAGCCTCACCCTCTTCAACATCTACATGGCACCCCTCGCAACCATCGTCAGAAACCACGGGCTCAACATCATCTCTTATGCCGACAACACCCAGCTCATCCTCTCCCTCACCAAAGAACCCAACATCACCAGGCACAACTTCCAAGAAGGGATGAAACCGTCGCCACCTGCACGAAGAAGAGCTGTCTGAAACTCAACTCCGAGGAAACAGAAGTCCTCATCCTTGGCTCCACCCCCTTCGCATGGGATGACACCTGGTGGCCCCCAGCCCTCGGAACCCCCCCACCCTGACAGACCATGCACGAAACCGCAGCATCATACTTGACTCATCGCACACGATGAACCACCAGATCAACGCCGTATACTCGGCCTGCTTCTACACCATCCGCATACTCTTAAAACGTTCAGATGGATCCCATCCGAATCCAGAAAAATGGTCATGCACGGCCTCATTAGTAGCAGACTATACTACGGCAATGCCCTCTATGCCGGAATCAACAAGAAACTACACCGCAAACTCCAGACCATCCAGAACGCCTCAGCCAGACTGATCCTAGTCATCCCCCGTCACAACCACATCACCTAACACCTTTGTGATCTCCATTGGCTCTCCATCAAAAGAAGAATAACCTTCAAGCTCCTCACTCAAGCATACAAGGCCCTCCACAACATCGGACCAGCATACCTAAGCAACTGCCTCTCCTGCCACGCACCCAAGAGACACCTCAGATCAGCTGACCTCTCTCTGGCCACCATCCTATGCATCTACAAGACCAGAACAGGAGGAAAGTCCTTCTACCTCACAGTGAAGGCCTGGAATGACCTCCCCCTCCATCTCCGGCAAGTCCCTACACTGCTCCAGTCCAGGAAGGACCTCAAGACCTGGCTCTTCAGATATCACAGGCATTCCATGGAGCTGCCCCCCTCCCCCCCTAGCGCCTTTATACCCTCGCAGGTGCGTAGTTGTGCTTTACATACTCCTGATTGATTGGTTGATTGATTGATTGACAGGGCAAATATAAGATGCAAGATCTGTGGCCTTGTGCATGTGATGATTTCTCGCACCAAGACACAATGCATTTTATTATGTTTAGTGATCACTATAGTGACTTGCAACATCACTATATTTTACCCTTGCTTAAAGGTAAGAGATTTTGGAAAGTAAGACTGGCCTTAATTTATCTTCAAATACTGATGAGCTCTCTAGTTTGTTTTAACCTGGCAAGCTTCTTGTCAAGTGCCCTTAAACGCAGAAAAAGATGTTTGAAATGCTGAAGTTGTCTGAGAATGTATTAACTTCTCTCTGTATTTTTAATACTGATGAAATGTTTTTATGGTATTTTGATATTTTAACTTTTTATTGTCTTTTGTATGTGATATGGTTTTACGGGTTTTATTAACCAAATAAAGTATATTGAACTTGAACTAGCAGGCTGGTATATACTGAGGTACCAGGTTGCAAACCCTGAGTGAAGAGGGTTTTTATATGCCTATAAACCGTCTGAGATCAGCTCTCCTCATGTATTATAAACATGGCCATGGCACAGGCAGCTGAACATTTACCTCATGTTCAAGGCTTTTCTAGGTTATATAAAGCCCTGCCCAAATGTCGACAATACTCGAATGAACACATCAAATCATGGATAATTAAGAGAAATCGATCAATTATTAATCTATTTTTTTACTTTCTACATCCCACATTAAGGCTGTGAGATGGCTAGAAAATGGGATATGGCGCTTAACAAACAACATGAAGTTAATAAAATAGGTTTGAATCATAACTCATGAAATGAACAATTTCAGACTAAAAACCCACCAAAAGGTTTCAGCTATAGATAGCGAGGGGAGTATGGAAGGTGAGAGGTATCCCTATTTGTTGCACACCTGCTGCAAAGCATTTTTTAATCGAGGTAGCAAGTGCAAGCACCCATTCCTGGTTAAAAGTTCAGGCTGTGTAAGATTAGTATGTTAATATTACCGAGAATAGCCCGGTCTGGACTAGGATCCGAAAGCAGCACTGTCAAAAATGCTCAAAACAGTCCTGCTCCCTTCTCTCTCTTTCTCCTGTAAACCCCAACACCCCGCAGTTCTTAATTTGTGAAAGAAATAGTGCCGGTGCCCACAGCTCTGCTCAGAAGCAAAAGACTGATGCAACTAAACATTGGCACACCAAATACCAAGGCCAGTAGTCGTTATACCACTGCCAGACCCTCCCTGTTCCTTTTTCTCACATTTGCAGGTTTTTGCTTTATGTTTGTGACGGTATTGCCATCTTTTTCTTCCTTCGTCTTTCTGATCTGTGTGTTTTTTCCTCTCTTGCACTCAGTAAATTTCTGATTTGGGAACAAATATGTGCCGGGTCCCAAAAATAAGTGCTAGTACCTCCCACTGAAAACCACCAGTGCAAATTAAGCACTACCCCTCTGCCTGCTCTAATTATATGGGAGAGCTGCAAAAGGTGACAATGGCACCAGCAGTGGCATTTCCTCCCAACCCTTCCAAAAAAGGACTCCAAAGGCTCCAGCCCACTGGGGAAATGACCGGTAGACAAAATAGGTAGTCTGTGCCTGCACATAGCAAACTCAATTTGTCACTGGCTTTATATAAATGGGCAATATCAATATGATTGTTATAATTTGTATGTTCTGTTATGGATGTCTCAGGCACTCAAATATAGTTTGATTTGATTTGATTTGATTAAATTTGAAATGATCAATATTATGCACTGAAATCCTGCACACATACTGCCCTCTATCGTTTTATTTATATGCGGTTGAGACAAGTCTACAGTTCACTATCCAGACTTGGTGACTTGGCCTCCATATTTAAGATCTGTCAATATTTTGTTACACAAGGCAGTTGTAGGGTTGTGTGTGGTTCTGAGACACCTTCAGGGTGTGCAAACAGGGCTTCCTTTGAAGATTTCAACTAGCTATTGCCTAATGGGTGAAGACAGAACCAGGCACCGGACAGAAAGTGCAACACCAAATGGAGTGATATTATATATTCCTTTCTAGTGAGGACTCCAGAGGAAGGCTCACATGTTCAACACCTCTGTTACCAATTAGAGGTGGATGAGCCAGGGAATTCAAGGAAAGAGCTGAACCAGAGCTGAGCCATGGTCTGGCTTAACTCTAGAAGCTTTAATACGAGTCGGGGAAGCAATCAAAACATCATCCTGGTAATCCTGAATTTCATAAAACACAACATACAGCAGCCACATAACAGTGATTGGAGATGTCATCAATGATGTCATCAGTAATGCCACTTACCATGTCATGAGTGGTGTATTGTGCGAGGTCATAAGCTGTGCAATTTGGGGGGCATGAGTTATAGTTAGCTCAGCTAACTATAACTGCTGATATTTCTCTGGTTTTGTACGAGTGAAATGTCAGCCTAACTATAACGTCCTTGTAACCTTTGTTTTTTTCAGTGAATTTCTAAGGTTTTTTAAATTATATTTCCTAACTATAACGTCCTTGTAACCTTTGTTTTTTTCAGTGAATATATATGCATTCTTATCAAATATGCCAGAATTGACCGCGATACCAACATGACAGAAATTGCACGTATCTATAATGAATTGGAAAATTAACCAATCCAAGCAACAAGGATTCCATTGACAAAAGCGTTAGGGAAATGAAAGAACGTATTAAAAAACAAGAAGATGTGATTAAGAACAGGAAGGCGTATAAATTCGCTCGAGACAAGAATGACTACGAGCAAGGTCAGGTGTTCACCTTTGCTGCGAAAATACGATTCACTTAAAAAAGAAAAAACAACCATTCGAGCGCCAAGACAACAGCCAGTGAACCCCAACATTACCGACAATACATATGCCTCCACATCGGATGCAAGTACAATTCCCAGCGACACAGAATCAGAGCACAGTGGGGATTCAGCATCGAGTCTAAGACCATGAATGGGCCCTTTATCATATGCGGAGGAAATGGATTTTATCAGGGAACAACGCAAGCAGTCATTACGACCGAGAAACACATATGCGACGCAAAACAAAAAAGAAACATCCGAAGGCGCGAAAGGCGCAAATGCCTCAGGCTCCAGAGGAAGGGGGCAGCAGAAGAAAACCCGGCAACCACTCTAAAATCTATTGACAAAACCATCATTAACCTAACCAACATCCAACTGAATCAAGCGGAGAAACAACTATTAGCATTGGGTTTAAGTTACTGCCTGGAGAGTAATTTCAATTATGTTGAAACCCGCATAGACGTCTACAAATTCATCCGTAAATTGAAACTAACCAAGGTCTTTACGATCAAGAATCACGGAATTAAAACCAAGGAATGAACCACACAAGCACCTAACATCGGGCTTACAGCAGGTGAAATGCCTTTGTTGAGAACGTTACATGCATTGCGGGAGGAGGCAAATGACTGCAATACACCAGACAACAGCTCTCAAAATATAGCAGATTGTGAAGGAATGAATATCTCCGCACCAGGGCGAAGTCCCTTTAAAGCACTATCCACCTTTGTGCCGGTTATGCCTCGCGACGCGGTAGACATATTTCATGACAGGGTTACTGACGAATTGAAAAACCTCTATCGCAAGTCCAAATCCTGTGTCAAGACTCAGAACTACCGTACCACTCAGTATTTCCAATTAATGGCCAAACTAAAGAACAATTCCACCGTGGTCATTAACAAATCCGACAAAGGCGGAAATATTGTTCTGTGGGGTAAGGAGGATTACAAAGCAGAGGCATATCGGCACCTTAACAACCAAGACTGCTATAAAAAAATCGGTGTCTCAGAGGTCAAAAACATTGGTAAGAACTACAAAGATGAACTTACAGTCTGGAGAAGAGAGGGCCTGATATCAAAGGATGAATTTAACTTTTTAAATAATGATTTTCCTGTGATGCCCACTATTTATTTCATCCCAAAAGTTCACAAAGGGGTCAGCCCTATCCCAGGAAGACCGATCATCTCTGCTAAAAACTGTATTTTTGAGTGCACTTCCAGCTATGTTGATCATTACTTACAAAAACATGTCATTAATCTCCCTACCTATATACGTGACTCAAATGATTTCCTTTCCAAATTGAATGCACAAATACGGTCCGACGATTATCTATTTCTAACCTTAGATATAACTGCCCTGTACACAAGCATTAGACACGATGATGGTTTAAATGCGGTGGATTACTTTTGAAAAAGAGACCCATGTCTATGTACCAACATAACATCATGTTACTTACAATGATTCGATGGTGTCTATGCAATAATGTGTTTACATTTGATGGTAACATCTTTCAACAAATGCAGGGCGTGGCTATGGGGGCATGCTTCTCCCCAGCTATGCTTGTCCCCATGTAGGCTGGTGGGAGGAGCATGTCCTACAGGTAGAGCACAGGACCCCTTGGGAAAACCATGTAGTGCAAATGTGGAGATACATAGATGATGTTTTTATAATTTGGAAGGGAACACAGGCTCAGGCTGAGAAATGTGAGATGACATTAATTGCAATTCTATGAATTTAAACTTTACTGCAGATATTGACCATAATACTACTAACTTTTGGACATTAATATTGAGAAGGGCGTAATTGAAACATGTCTCTACAGAAAACCCACAGCCGGTAATACACTTTTACACGCTACGAGCTTTCATCCACGGCATACCATTACTAGTATTCCTTATGGAGAGTTCTTACGTATTCAGTAGAGCATGCAGTTCCAATGAAACACTAGAATTACATCAGAGTGCAGCCAAACAGAGGTTTATTGAGAGAGGTTACAACCCCACTAAATTAGATCAAGCCATAAAGAAAGCAAACAGCAAAGATAGGCAGTTGCTCTTGAATCATAACAGTAGGGTTATAACTACTGATACCCCTTCTAGCTATACCTCAGTTGAGAGTTCTGCATCCAATAATACAGAAATTGCACCCTGCAGGCTTATCACCACCTACAGTAAACAGGCCAATGCCATCAAAGGCATCATTAATACACAATGGCCTATAGTCCTAACTGACGCTACTCTTAAGCAAATATTGCCAACTAGACCCAGTTTAACTTACCGTAAGGCATACTCTATGCATAATGACCTTGTAAAAACCAGTCCTGAATGTGAAAATAAAACCAGCTGGCTTTCGCCAAAAAAAGGCTTTTTTAAATGCAGCACTTGCCGGGCATGCAAATTTTGAGTCAATACTACTACTTACTCCACTGCCTTTTCAGACGCCCCAGTTAAACTTAAAGGTCATTTTACATGCCGCACTGAGTATGCCGTTTACGTCTTACAGTGCAAATGTGGGTTACGCTACGTCGGTAGCACTAAGCTACAGGCTTATGCATGCATATTACAACATTTGCGTGCGACGGTAAATTCAGACCCCACATACCCTGTCGCTAGACATATCAAAATGGAACACAACAACAATCTAAATGTTCTTCAATACTATGTCATCGACAGTGTACCCATAAACAAACGAGGTGGTAATCGAGAGAAAAAGTTGAGACAACTAGAATCTCAATATATAGTTGAACTGGATACTAAGTCCCCTCAGGGTTTAAATTTACGTGAGGACCTACATAATTACCTGTAGCCACATGCAGCCTACCCACCTTAGTGTCCCAGGGTTTTCATTCTTATTTCAGCGTTACAGTAGACCAATATAAGCCATGGCGTCGTCTGTGCAGTACCACATATGAATTGCCTCCATAAGGTGGTATCTTCGCTCAGCTTATTGCAGTGCAAGGGGGCTCCCGAGCACATTATATGAATGAGTCGTAGTTTTTCTGCTATCTGTGTACACATACATTCTTTTGTGTATATAATAGTAGGCCTGGGCGGTAAATTCCGTTCTGCTCGCGGAATTTGCGGAATTTGGGTAATTTCGCGTTCCGCGGAGAACGCGGAATTGCCAAAAATTCAGCGATTTGCGGCTTCGCAGAATATTTTGCTTGTTCGCGCTTTCAAAATGCGTGTTTGCGAGATATTTCCCCCCGAGCATGCAAACAGCGTTCGCGAACAGGAAAAAAGCATAGCGAACGGGCAGAGCAAGCAATTCCGCGTGTTCGCGGAACTCTGCGTGCTCGCTGAGATTTTTTACCGTTTCGCGGAGCTTTGCGTAGCGCGACTACGCAAATTCCGCCCACCCCTATAATAGTTTCAGCTGCTATCTACATTTTTATCCTCACTTTTTATCTATGCACCTTTAAGAATATGTACATTTGCACTATCCATTTGCACTTATTTTTGCACATTAGCACTGCACTTTAGACCTGACGATGATATGAATGATTTTTTCTTATTATATCGCTGTAAGTCAAAAGACTTCAATGATCATGTTTACATTGCAGTATTTGCACTAGTGATATTGACTTATTTATTGATATTCTTAAACAGCAAAAAGAGGTGTTTTTTACTATGGAGCATATTTCTGAGCATATTCTTTAGGCAATTTTAGTCCTGCTTTTATTCACCAATTTTAGCATATGTTATTACTGCATTTGTGCGTTCTATACATTATGGGCCTGATTCACAGAACTAACTTACGTCAAAAACGTAAACGTAACGTAAACGTAAACATAAAGTTAGTACTTTTAGGTATTCACAGAAGTTAGTAGCCCTAATCTTTAGGACTTCTAAATGCCTTCTGTGAATACCGAAAGTCTTAAAGTTAGGATTTTACTTAACTTTACTACTCCTAAACTGAGAAAAATCCTAACTTTCAGACTCTTCGGTATTCACAGAAGGCATTTAGGAGTCCTAAAGTTAGGACTACTAACTTCTGTGAATACCTAAAAAGTACTAACTTTACGTTTACGTTTACGTTTTGACGTAAGTTAGTTCTGTGAATCAGGCCCATTGTGCTTTTAAATGGTGTTATAATAATGTTATTTATGAAATTGATGACATTTTTTATGTATAATCTTTTAAGCAGCACTGCCTGTTATAATTTAGTTTATACTTCTATCAATACCATACAATGGTTGAAGTTTCCCAAAAAAACACCTATGCCGTAGTATTTCTTCGATGTCTATGTAAGTTGCAGGCACGGTGTCACATGGTATGTTGGTATCCAATAAATGTTTCACTATTACGTAATGCGATCATGTGACCAAGGCCACTGCGTTGGCCGAAACGCGTCATGATCGACTGCACCGAGAACTGAATAATAATACGCTGCACTGGCAAATTAAGCTCATCAAGTTGTCCGTTTCTCTTGACGTGCGTATATGCACATAGGAGTGGTAATTGTATATATATATATATATATATATATATATATATAATCTACTGGCGGTCGCCAGTAGATAGTTATAGTTAGGACCTAGTTTCCATAGGAAAAGCATTTTTTCTTTTCCCAATAACTTTGGCGCCGGATGACGAATCTTCGCGAAATTTTCAAAACTAGTGGGGCGCTCCGGTCAGCTCCTATCCTGAAAGTTTCGGGTGATTCATCAAGCGGGGCTGAGAAAAAGGGGGTCCCAAAATGCGTTTTCCCCAAGTTATTTCCCATAGGAAACTTTAGACACGGCTACAGCCAGAACTGCTGAACAGAATTACACCAAATTTGGCAAAAAGGTAGCCCTTGGTTCAGAAAGCGCCTTTTTTTAAATGGTGTAAATCCGTTCAGTAGTTCCTGAGAAATTCAAAAATTAGAGGTCAAAAAATCAATTTCCCATAGGAAACTTTAGACACGGTTACAGTCAAAAATGCTGAACGGAATTACACCAAATTTGGCAAAAAGGTAGTGCTTGGTTCAGAAAGCGCCCTTTTTTTAAAATGGTGTAAATCCATTCAGTAGTTTTCGAGATATTAAAGGAAAAAAATCTTTATATATCTGGGCGGGACCTAACTACACAAGCACGAGCTTGGCTCTAATTGGCTGCCAACACTTCAATCCAGGAAGTGTTGGCAGCCATCTTGGTGCGATGCTTTTTTGGTCTCACCTAGCAACGCAGCACATGCGCTGCCCACTACACAAACACCACTGCACTACCCTAAACCCTAAAACACTACCCCAGCACAACCCCTACACTGCACGAACACCACTGCACTGCCCTAAACCCTAAAACACTACCCCAGCACGACCCCCTACACTGCCTGAACACCACTGCTCTGCCCTAAACCCTGAAACACTAGCCCCAGCACGACCCCTACACTGCCCGAGCACCACTGCACTGCCCTAAACCCTGAAACACCAGCTCCAGCACGACTCCCTACACTGCCCGAACACCACTGCACTGCCCTAAACCCTGAAACACCAGCCCCAGCACGACCCCCTACACTGCCCGAACACCACTGCACTGCCCTAAACCCTGAAACACCAGACCCAGCACGACCCCCTACACTGCCCGAACACCACTGCACAGCCCTAAACCCTGAAACACCAGCCCCAGCACGACCCCCTACACTGCCCGAACACCACTGCACTGCCCTAAACCCTGAAACACCACCCCAGCACGACCCCCTACACTGCCCGAACACCACTGCACTGCCCTAAACCCTGAAACACCAGTCCCAGCAAGACCCCCTACACTGCCCGAACACCACTGCACTGCCCTAAACCCTGAAACACCAGCCCCAGCATGACCCCTTACACTGCCCGAACACCACTGCACTGCCCTAAACCCTGAAACACCAGCCCCAGCATGACCCCCTACACTGCCCGAACACCACTGCACTGCAATAAGCCCTGAAACACCAGCACCAGCAAGACCCCCTACACTGCCCGAACACCACTGCACTGCCCTAAACCCTGAAACACCAGCCCCAACATGACCCCCTACACTGCCCGAACACCACTGCACTGCAATAAGCCCTGAAACACCAGCACCAGCAAGACCCCCAACACTGCCCGAACACCACTGCACTGCCCTAAACCCTGAAACACCAGCCCCAGCATGACCCCCTACACTGCCCGAACACCACTGCACTGCAATAAGCCCTGAAACACCAGCACCAGCAAGACCCCCTACACTGCCCGAACACCACTGCACTGCCCTAAACCCTGAAACACCACCCCCAGCAGGACCCCCTACACTGCCCGAACACCACTGCACTGCCCTAAACCCTGAAACACCACCCCCAGCAAGACCCCCTACACTGCCCGAACACCACTGCCCTAAACCCTGAAACACCACACCCAGCACGACCCCCTACACTGCCCGAACACCATTGCACTGCCCTAAACCCTAAAACACTACCCCCAGCACGAACCCCTACACTGCCCGAAAACCACTGCTCTGCCCTAAATCCTGAAACACCACCCCCAGCACGTCCCCCTACACTGCCCGAACACCACTGCACTGCCCAAAACCCTGAAACACTAGCCCCAGCCCGACCCCCTACACTGCCCTAAACCTTGAAACACCAGCCCCAGCACGACCCCCTACACTGCCCGAACACCACTGCACTGCCCTAAACCCTGAAACACCAGCCCCAGCACGACCGCCTACACTGCCCGAAAACCACTGCACTGCCCTAAACCCTGAAACACCAGCCCCTGCATGACCCCTACACTGCCCGAACACCACTGCACTGCCCTAAACCCTGAAACACCACCCCCTGCACGACCCCCTAAACTGCCCAAACACCACTGCACTGCCCTAAACCCTGAAACACCACCCCCTGCACGACCTCCTACACTGCCCGAACACCACTGCACTGCCCTAAACCCTGAAACACCACCCCCTGCACCACCCCCTACACTGCCCGAACACCACTGCACTGCCCTAAACCCTGAAACACCACCCCCTGCACCACACCCTACACTGCCCGAACACCACTGCACTGCACTAAACCCTAAAAAACCACCCCCTGCACCACCCCCTACACTGCCCAAACACCACTGCACTGCCCTAAACCCTGAAACACCACCCCCAGCATGACCCCCTACACTGCCCGAACACCACTGCACTGCCCTAAACCCTGAAACACTACAACCCTGCACGACCCCCTACACTGCCCGAACACCACTGCACTGCCCTAAACCCTGAAACACCACCCCCACATGACCCCCTACACTGCACGAACACCACTGCACTGCCTTAAACCCTGAAACACCACCCCCAGCACAACCCCCTACACTGCCCGAACACCACTGCACTGCCCTAAACCCTGAAACACCACCCCCAGCACGACCCCCTACACTGCCCGAACACCACTGCCCTAAACCCTGAAACACCACCCCTGCACGACCCCCTACACTGCCCGAACACCACTGCACTGCCCAAAACCCTGAAACACTAGCCCCAGCACGACCCCCTACACTGCCCGAACACCACTGCACTGTCCTAAACACTGAAACACCAGCCCCAGCACGACCCCCTACACTGCCTGAACACCACTGCACTGCCCTAAACCCTTAAACACCAGCCCCAGCACAACCCCCTACACTGCCTAAACACCACTGCACTGCCCTAAACACTGAAGCCCCAGCACGACCCCCTACACTGCCCGAACACCACTGCACTGCCCTAAACCCTGAAACACCACCCCCAGCACGACCCCCTACACTGCCCGAACACCACTGCCCTAAACCCTGAAACAGCATCCCCTGCACGACCCCCTACACTGCCCGAACACCACTGTACTGCCCAAAACCCTGAAACACCACCCCTGCACGACCCCCTACACTGCCCGAACACCACTGCACTGCCCTAAACACTGAAACATCACCACCAGCACGACCCTCTACACTGCCCGAGCACCACTGCACTGCCCTAAACCCTAAAACACCATCCCCAGCACGACCCCCTACACTGCCCGAACACCACTGCACTGCCCAAAACCCTGAAAAACTAGCCCCAGCATGACCCCCTACACTGCCCGAACACCACTGCACTGCCCTAAACCCTGAAACACCATCCCCAGCACGACCCCCTACACTGCCTGAACACCACTGCACTGCCTTAAACCCTGAAACACCAGCCCCAGCACGACCCCCTACACTGCCCGAACACCACTGCTCTGCCCTAAACCCTGAAACACCAGACCCAGCACGACCCCCTACACTGCCCGAACACCACTGCACAGCCCTAAACCCTGAAACACCAGCCCCAGCACGACCCCCTACACTGCCCGAACATCACTGCACTGCCCTAAACCCTGAAACACCACCCCCAGCACGACCCCCTACACTGCCCGAACACCACTGCACTGCCCTAAACCCTGAAACACCAGTCCCAGCAAGACCCCTACACTGCCCGAACACCACTGCACTGCCCTAAACCCTGAAACACCACCCCCAGCAAGACCCCCTACACTGCCCGAACACCACTGCCCTAAACCCTGAAACACCACACCCAGCACGACCCCTACACTGCCCGAACACCATTGCACTGCCCTAAACCCTAAACACCACCCCCAGCACGACCCCCTACTCTGCCCGATCACCACTGCTCTGCCCTAAACCCTAAAACACTACCCCCAGCACGAACCCCTACACTGCCCGAACACCACTGCTCTGCCCTAAACCCTGAAACACCACCCCCAGCACGTCCCCCTACACTGCCCGAACACCACTGCACTGCCCAAAACCCTGAAACACTAGCCCCAGCACGACCCCCTACACTGCCCGAACACCACTGCACTGCCCTAAACCTTGAAACACCAGCCCCAGCACGACCCCCTACACTGCCCGAACACCACTGCACTGCCCTAAACCCTGAAACACCACCCCTGCACGACCTCCTACACTGCCCGAACACCACTGCACTGCCCTAAACCCTGAAACACCACCCCCTGCACCACCCCCTACACTGCCCGAACACCACTGCACTGCCCTAAACCCTGAAACACCACCCCTGCACCACACCCTACACTGCCCGAACACCACTGCACTGCCCTAAACCCTGAAAAACCACACCCTGCACCACCCCCTACACTGCCCAAACACCACTGCACTGCCCTAAACCCTGAAACACCACCCCCAGCATGACCCCCTACACTGCCCGAACACCACTGCACTGCCCTAAACCCTGAAACACTACAACCCTGCACGACCCCCTACACTGCCCGAACACCACTGCACTGCCCTAAACCCTGAAACACCACCCCCCACATGACCCCCTACACTGCACGAACACAACTGCACTGCCTTAAACCCTGAAACACCACCCCCAGCACAACCCCCTACACTGCCCGAACACCACTGCACTGCCCTAAACCCTGAAACACCACCCCCAGCACGACCCCCTACACTGCCCGAACACCACTGCCCTAAACCCTGAAACACCACCCCCTGCACGACCCCCTACACTGCCCGAACACCACTGCACTGCCCAAAACCATGAAACACTAGCCCCAGCACGACCCCCTACACTGCCCGAACACCACTGCACTGTCCTAAACACTGAAACACCAGCCCCAGCACGACCCCCTACACTGCCTGAACACCACTGCACTGCCCTAAACCCTGAAACACCAGCCCCAGCACGACCCCCTACACTGCCCGAACACCACTGCACTGCCCTAAACACTGAAGCCCCAGCACGACCCCCTACACTGCCCGAACACCACTGCACTGCCCTAAACCCTGAAACACCACCCCCAGCACGACCCCCTACACTGCCCGAACACCACTGCCCTAAACCCTGAAACAGCATCCCCTGCACGACCCCCTACACTGCCCGAACACCACTGTACTGCCCAAAACCCTGAAACACCACCCCCTGCACGACCCCCTACACTGCCCGAACACCACTGCACTGCCCTAAACACTGAAACACCACCACCAGCACGACCCCCTACACTGCCCGAGCACCACTGCACTGCCCTAAACCCTAAAACACCATCCCCAGCACGACCCCCTACACTGCCCAAACACCACTGCACTGCCCAAAACCCTGAAAACTAGCCCCAGCATGACCCCCTACACTGCCCGAACACCACTGCACTGCCCTAAACCCTGAAACACCATCCCCAGCACGACCCCCTACACTGCCTGAACACCACTGCACTGCCTTAAACCCTGAAACACCAGCCCCAGCACGACCCGCTACACTGCCCGAACACCACTGCTCTGCCCTAAACCCTGAAACACCACCCCCAGCACTACCCCCTACACTGCCCGAACACCACTGCACTGCCCTAAACCCTGAAACACTACCCCCAGCACGACTCCCTACTCTGCCCGAACACCACTGCACTGCCCTAAACCCTGAAACATCACCCCCAGGAAGAACCCCTACACTGCCCGAACACCACTGCCCTAAACCCTGAAACACCACCCCCAGCAAGACCACCTACACTGCCCGAACACCACTGCACTGCCCTAAACCCTGAAACACCACCCCCAGCACGACCCCCTACACTGCCCGAACACCACTGCTCTGCCCTAAACCCTGAAACACTAGCCCCAAGACGACCCCCTACACTGCCCGTACACCACTGCACTGCCCTAAACCCTGAAACACCAGCCCCAGCATGACCCCCTACACTGCCCGAACACCACTGCACTGCCCTAAACCCTGAAACACCACCCCCAGCACGACCCCCTCCACTGCCCGAACAGCACTGCCCTAAACCCTGAAACACCACCACCAGCACGACCCCCTACACTGCCCGAGCACCACTGCACTGCCCTAAACCCTAAAACACCACCCCCAGCACGACCCCCTACACTGCCTGAACACCACTGCACTGCCCTAAACCCTGAAACACCACCCCCTGCACGACCCCCTACACTGACCGAACACCACTGCACTGCCCAAAACCCTGAAACACTAGCCCCAGCACGACCCCCTACACTGCCCGAACACCACTGCACTGCCCTAAACCCTGAAACACCACCCCCAGCACGACCCCATACACTGCCTGAACACCACTTCAGTGCCCTAAACCCTGAAACACCCCCCCTGCACGACCCCCTACACTGCCCGAACACCACTGCACTGCCCTAAACCCTGAAACACCACCTCCAGCACGACCCCCTACACTGCCCGAACACCACTGCACTGCCGTAAACCCAGAAACACTAAGCCCAGCATGACCCCCTACTCTGCCCGAACACCACTGCACTGCCCTAAACCCTGAAACATCACCCCCAGGAAGAACCCCTACACTGCCGAACACCACTGCCCTAAACCCTGAAACACCACCCCCAGCAAGACCCCCTACACTGCCCGAACACCACTGCACTGCCCTAAACCCTGAAACACCACCACCAGCACGACCCCCTACACTGCCCGAGCACCACTGCACTGCCCTAAACCCTAAAACACCATCCCCAGCACGACCCCCTACACTGCCCGAACACCACTGCACTGCCCAAAACCCTGAAACACTAGCCCCAGCATGACCCCCTACACTGCCCGAACACCACTGCACTGCCCTAAACCCTGAAACACCATCCCCAGCACGACCCCCTACACTGCCTGAACACCACTGCACTGCCTTAAACCCTGAAACACCAGCCCCAGCACGACCCCCTACACTGCCCGAACACCACTGCTCTGCCCTAAACCCTGAAACACCACCCCCAGCACGACCCCCTACACTGCCCGAACACCACTGCACTGCCCTAAACCCTGAAACACTACCCCCAGCACGACTCCCTACTCTGCCCGAACACCACTGCACTGCCCTAAACCCTGAAACATCACCCCAAGGAAGAACCCCTACACTGCCCGAACACCACTGCCCTAAACCCTGAAACACCATCCCCAGCAAGACCACCTACACTGCCCGAACACCACTGCACTGCCCTAAACACTGAAACACCACCCCCAGCACGACCCCTTACACTGCCCGAACACCACTGCTCTGCCCTAAACCCTGAAACACTAGCCCCAAGACGACCCCCTACACTGCCCGCACACCACTACACTGCCCTAAACCCTGAAACACCAGCCCCAGCTCGACCCCCTACACTGCCCGTACACCACTGCACTGCCCTAAACCCTGAAACACCAGCCCCAGCATGACCCCCTACACTGCCCGAACACCACTGCACTGCCCTAAACCCTGAAACACCACGCCCAGCACGACCCCCTACACTGCCCGAACACCACTGCCCTAAACCCTGAAACACCACCACCAGCACGACCCCCTACACTGCCCGAGCACCACTGCACTGCCCTAAACCCTAAAACACCACCCCCAGCACGACCCCCTACACTGCCTGAACACCACTGCACTGCCCTAAACCCTGAAACACCACCCCCTGCACGACCCCCTACACTGCCCGAACACCACTGCACTGCCCAAAACCCTGAAACACTAGCCCCAGCACGACCCCCTACACTGCCCGAACACCACTGCACTGCCCTAAACCCTGAAACACCACCCCCAGCACGACCCCCTACACTGCCTGAACACCACTTCAGTGCCCTAAACCCTGAAACACCCCCCCTGCACGACCCCCTACACTGCCCGAACACCACTGTACTGCCCTAAACCCTGAAACACCACCTCCAGCATGACCCCCTACACTGCCCGAACACCACTGCACTGCCGTAAACCCAGAAACACTACCCCCAGCATGACCCCCTACTCTGCCCGAACACCACTGCACTGCCCTAAACCCTGAAACATCACCCCCAGGAAGAACCCCTACACTGCCGAACACCACTGCCCTAAACCCTGAAACACCACCCCCAGCAAGACCCCTACACTGCCCAAACACCACTGCACTGCCCTAAACCCTGAAACAACACCCCCAGCACGACCCCCTACACTGCCCAAACACTACTGCTCTGCCCTAAACCCTGAAACACTAGCCCCAAGAGGACCCCCTACACTGCCCGAACACCACTACACTGCCCTAAACCCTGAAACACCAGCCCCAGCACGACCCCCTACACTGCCCATACACCACTGCAGTGCCCTAAACCCTGAAACACCAGCCCCAGCACGACCCCCTACACTGCCCGAACACCACTGCAGTGCCCTAAACCCTGAAACACCACCCCCTGCACGACCCCCTACACTGCCCGAACACCACTGCTCTGCCCTAAACCCTGAAACACCAGCCCCTGCATGACCCCCTACACTGCCCGAACACCACTGCACTGCCCTAAACCCTGAAACACCACCCCCAGCATGACCCCCTACACTGCCCGAACACCACTGCACTGCCCTAAACCCTGAAACACCAGCCCCAGCACGACCCCCTACACTGCCCGAACACCACTGCACTGCCCTAAACCCTGAAGCACCAGCCCCAGCACGACCCCCTACACTGCCCGAACACCACTGCACTGCCCTAAACCCAGAAACATCACCCCCAGGAAGAACCCCTACACTGCCCGAACACCACTGCACTGCCTAAACCCTGAAACACCACCCCCAGCAAGACCACCTACACTGCCCGAACACCACTGCACTGCCCTAAACCCTGAAACACCAGCCCCAGCACGACCCCCTACACTGCCCGAACACCACTGCTCTGCCCTAAACCCTGAAACACTAGCCCCAAGCACGACCCCCTACACTGCCCGCACACCACTACACTGCCCTAAACCCTGAAACACCAGCCCCAGCTCAACCCCCTACACTGCCCGTACACCACTGCACTGCCCTAAACCCTGAAACACCAGCCCCAGCATGACCCCCTACACTGCCCGAACACCACTGCACTGCCCTAAACCCTGAAACACCACCCCCAGCACGACCCCCTACACTGCCCGAACACCACTGCCCTAAACCCTGAAACACCACCACCAGCACGACCCCCTACACTGCCCGAGCACCACTGCACTGCCCTAAACCCTAAAACACCACCCCCAGCACGACCCCCTACACTGCCTGAACACCACTGCACTGCCCTAAACCCTGAAACACCACCCCCTGCACGACCCCCTACACTGCCCGAACACCACTGCACTGCCCAAAACCCTGAAACACTAGCCCCAGCACGACCCCCTACACTGCCCGAACACCACTGCACTGCCCTAAACCCTGAAACACCACCCCCAGCACGACCCCCTACACTGCCTGAACACCACTTCAGTGCCCTAAACCCTGAAACACACCCCCTGCACGAACCCCTACACTGCCCGAACACCACTGTACTGCCCTAAACCCTGAAACACCACCTCCAGCATGACCCCCTACACTGCCCGAACACCACTGCACTGCCGTAAACCCAGAAACACTAGCCCCCAGCATGACCCCCTACTCTGCCCGAACACCACTGCACTGCCCTAAACCCTGAAACATCACCCCCAGGAAGAACCCCTACACTGCCCGAACACCACTGCCTGCCTAAACCCTGAAACACCACCCCCAGCAAGACCCCCTACACTGCCCAAACACCACTGCACTGCCCTAAACCCTGAAACAACACCCCCAGCACGACCCCCTACACTGCCCAAACACTACTGCTCTGCCCTAAACCCTGAAACACTAGCCCCAAGAGGACCCCTTACACTGCCCGAACACCACTACACTGCCCTAAACCCTGAAACACCAGCCCCAACACGACCCCCTACACTGCCCGTACACCACTGCAGTGCCCTAAACCCTGAAACACCAGCCCCAGCACGACCCCCTACACTGCCCGAACACCACTGCACTGCCCTAAACCCTGAAACACCACCCCCTGCACGACCCCCTACACTGCCCGAACACCACTGCTCTGCCCTCAACCCTGAAACACCAGCCCCTGCATGACCCCCTACACTGCCCGAACACCACTGCACTGCCCTAAACCCTGAAACACCACCCCCAGCATGACCCCCTACACTGCCCGAACACCACTGCACTGCCCTAAACCTTGAAACACCAGCCCCAGCACGACCCCCTACACTGCCCGAACACCACTGCACTGCCCTAAACCCTGAAGCACCAGCCCCAGCACGACCCCCTACACTGCCCGAACACCACTGCACTGCCGTAAACCCAGAAACATCACCCCCAGGAAGAACCCCTACACTGCCGAACACCACTGCCCTAAACCCTGAAACACCACCCCCAGCAAGACCCCCTACACTGCCCAAACACCACTGCACTGCCCTAAACCCTGAAACAACACCCCCAGCACGACCCCCTACACTGCCCAAACACTACTGCTCTGCCCTAAACCCTGAAACACTAGCCCCAAGAGGACCCCTTACACTGCCCGAACACCACTACACTGCCCTAAACCCTGAAACACCAGCCCCAGCACAACCCCCTACACTGCCCGTACACCACTGCAGTGCCCTAAACCCTGAAACACCAGCCCCAGCACGACCCCCTACACTGCCCGAACACCACTGCAGTGCCCTAAACCCTGAAACACCAATCCTGCACGACCCCCTACACTGCTCGAACACCACTGCTCTGCCCTAAACCCTGAAACACCAGCCCCTGCATGACCCCCTACACTGCCCGAACACCACTGCACTGCCCTAAACCCTGAAACACCACCCCCAGCATGACCCCCTACACTGCCCGAACACCACTGCACTGCCCTAAACCTTGAAACACCAGCCCCAGCACGACCCCCTACACTGCCCGAACACCACTGCACTGCCCTAAACCCTGAAGCACCAGCATGACCCCCTACACTGCCCGAACACCACTGCACTGCCCTAAACCCTGAAGCACCAGCCCTAGCACGACCCCCTACACTGCCCGAACACCACTGCACTGCCCTAAACCCTGAAACACCAGCCCCAGCACGACCCCCTACACTGCCCGAACACCACTGTACTGCCCTAAACCCTGAAACACCAGCCCCAGCAAGCCCCCTACACTGCCCGAACACCACTGCACTGCCCTAAACCCTGAAACACCACCCTTAGCAAGACCCCCTACACTGCCCGAACACCACTGCACTGCCCTAAACCCTGAAACACCACACCCAGCAAGACCCCCTACACTGCCCGAACACCACTGCCCTAAACCCTGAAACACCACCCCCAGCAAGACCCCCTACACTGCCCGAACACCACTGCACTGCCCTAAACCCTGAAACACCACCCCCTGCACAACCCCCTACACTGCCCGAACACCACTGCACTGCCCTAAACCCTGAAACACCACCCCCAGCACGACCCCCTACAATGCCCGAACACCACTGCACTGCCCTAAACCCTAAACACCACCCCCAGCACGACCCCCTACTCTGCCCGAACACCACTTCTCTGCCCTAAACCCTAAAGCACTACCCCCAGCACGAACCCCTACACTGCCCGAACACCACTGCACTGCCCTAAACCCTGAAACACCACCCCCAGCACGACCCCCTACACTGCCCGAACACCACTGCCCTAAACCCTGAAACACCACCCCCTGCACGACCCCCTACACTGCCCGAACACCACTGCACTGCCCAAAACCCTGAAACACTAGCCCCAGCACGACCCCCTACACTGCCCGAACACCACTGCACTGCCCTAAACACTGAAACACCAGCCCCAGCACGACCCCCTACACTGCCTGAACACCACTGCACTGCCCTAAACCCTGAAACACCAGCCCCAGCACGACCCCCTACACTGCCCGAACACCACTGCACTGCCCTAAACACTGAAGCCCCAGCATGACCCCCTACACTGCCCGAACACCACTGCACTGCCCTAAACCCTGAAACACCACCCCCAGCACGACGCCCTACACTGCCCGAACACCACTGCCCTAAACCCTGAAACACCATCCCCTGCACGACCCCCTACACTGCCCAAACACCACTGTACTGCCCAAAACCCTGAAACACCACCCCCTGCACGACCCCCTACACTGCCCGAACACCACTGCACTGCCCTAAACACTGAAACACCACCACCAGCACGACCCCCTACACTGCCCGAGCACCACTGCACTGCCCTAAACCCTAAAACACCATCCCCAGCACGACCCCCTACACTGCCCGAACACCACTGCACTGCCCAAAACCCTGAAAAACTAGCCCCAGCATGACCCCCTACACTGCCCGAACACCACTGCACTGCCCTAAACCCTGAAACACCATCCCCAGCACGACCCCCTACACTGCCTGAACACCACTGCACTGCCTTAAACCCTGAAACACCAGCCCCAGCACGACCCCCTACACTGCCCGAACACCACTGCACTGCCCTAAACCCTGAAACACCACCCCCAGCAGGACCCCCTACACTGCCCGAACACCACTGCACTGCCCTAAACCCTGAAACACTACCCCCAGCACGACTCCCTACTCTGCCCGAACACCACTGCACTGCCCTAAACCCTGAAACATCACCCCCAGGAAGAACCCCTACACTGCCCGAACACCACTGCCCTAAACCCTGAAACACCACCCCCAGCAAGACCACCTACACTGCCCGAACACCACTGCACTGCCCTAAACCCTGAAACACCACCCCCAGCACGACCCCCTACACTGCCCGCACACCACTACACTGCCCTAAACCCTGAAACACCAGCCCCAGCTCGACCCCCTACACTGCCCGTACACCACTGCACTGCCCTAAACCCTGAAACACCAGCCCCAGCATGACCCCTACACTGCCCGAACACCACTGCACTGCCCTAAACCCTGAAACACCACCCCCAGCACGACCCCCTACACTGCCCGAACACCACTGCCCTAAACCCTGAAACACCACCACCAGCACGACCCCCTACACTGCCCGAGCACCACTGCACTGCACCCTAAAACACCACCCCCAGCACGACCCCCTACACTGCCTGAACACCACTGCACTGCCCTAAACCCTGAAACACCACCCCCTGCACGACCCCCTACACTGCCCGAACACCACTGCACTGCCCAAAACCCTGAAACACTAGCCCCAGCACGACCCCCTACACTGCCCGAACACCACTGCACTGCCCTAAACCCTGAAACACCACCCCCAGCACGACCCCCTACACTGCCTGAACACCACTTCAGTGCCCTAAACCCTGAAACACCCCCCCTGCACGACCCCCTACACTGCCCGAACACCACTGCACTGCCCTAAACCCTGAAACACCACCTCCAGCACGACCCCCTACACTGCCCGAACACCACTGCACTGCCGTAAACCCAGAAACACTACCCCCAGCACGACCCCCTACTCTGCCCGAACACCACTGCACTGCCCTAAACCCTGAAACATCACCCCCAGGAAGAACCCCTACACTGCCGAACACCACTGCCCTAAACCCTGAAACACCACCCCCAGCAAGACCCCCTACACTGCCCAAACACCACTGCACTGCCCTAAACCCTGAAACAACACCCCCAGCACGACCCCCTACACTGCCCGAACACCACTGCTCTGCCCTAAACCCTGAAACACTAGCCCCAAGAGGACCCCTTACACTGCCCGAACACCACTACACTGCCCTAAACCCTGAAACACCAGCCCCTACACTGCCCGTACACCACTGCAGTGCCCTAAACCCTGAAACACCAGTGTGAGAAGTTGGCCTGGCATATGCTGTCCACTAATTATAGTGGGCACCTTGCACCAGTCCAAATCGACTCTTATGGTAGGTAGGTTAAAGACAACCTTATTGAAAGCTATCCTAGTGGTAGCTGTGGAGAGCAGCCTTCAGGCTAAGTCTTGAAGGAATGTAAAGCAGCTTGTTTTACCAGTCTATAATCTCTTGAGTGACCAAATGAAAGAGCACCACACCAGGTATATATTCAAAATATATGTATTTATTACTAAACACACCCCTCTAGTCTCTTTATGAGGCTAGAGTTCGAAGTACATAGGTTATAAGATCTTAAATCACAGTAATAGCACAAACACACGTTTGGGCCCTAGGGGCGTACTCAAACCATATACCAATAAAGTGGTATGCGAACCACGACTGAACTAGACACTAGGCCTAGAGCCTCTAGAAGTGCTTGGACCACAAGGAACCACCCAAGGTAGTGACACAGGGGACCCACGGGAGACGCGTGCAGTGTAAATACACAACCGCGATACGCCGTTAACTTCTATGGAGAAAGTCGGGATCGGGAAAATAGAGGAAAGGGACACTTAGAAGAGGACTAGGACAAAACCCTTTGAGATCTAGGACTTTGAAGAGTCTCTACCCACGGGAGCACCGGAGTACTCGTGTTACCTCACCCAGGGAAGCCGGGTGCATAGGTGCCTTTCGGGGTCGGGTTTCGTCGTCGGTTCTTATGGCGATCTGCTGCAAAGTGCTGCTGGCGACCAGGAGAAAAGTGTCCGGGTGGATACAAGAGTGGATCGGAGTTCTGAAGAACCTGAAAGCAGAGGGGACAGAGTCTGGGTCACTAGCCAGTGACCAGGGAGGCGATGGACAGATGCCCACCGATGTCGAGTGCTTCAGATTCGATGACGGTCGCCTTGACTCTTCAGCCACGAGGTCCGGGAGGTGTTGTCGGCAACCAGGAGCAGGATTCGGGCTGTTGCTCGATGTCTGTCGAGTGCAGAGGTGTCGGCGACCAGATTGGACCCAACAAGCCTTGGCAACGGCAAGTCTCGAGTAAGATGTAGATCGTCGATGATGCAGACCAGCAAGGTCTGGGGAACTCACCCAGCGAGGGTAAGTGAGGGCAGGCCTGGAGCAACCAGACTGCCAAGTAAAGAAAAGATTGGCCTTCGTTAAGGGTTACTAGCCAACGGGCTAGCGACCGCGAAGGAGCCTCGTGACGCCGCACGTGGAGCTGGCTTACAGGACACTCGTGGAGTGGGGGCCAGTGATCTTCGGTGCAGGTGGTGCTGGAGGCTAGGGCTACTCGGAGCCCAAAGCACGACTTCTTGGGAGACCCAGAAGATGGTGCACTTGCAAATGTGCTCGGTGTCCAGGGGTCACGGTCTCAAGTCACCCACGATAGTCACGGGCCTCAGCTTTGCTGGGGACTCAGGGCACCCTCGGGGAAGTCTGAGAATCCACCTCTGGTGATGCGATGACTTCGGCGTCCGACGGGAGCTTCAGTGATGCGAACCGGACAGATGCTTCTTTGGTGCCTGCCAAGCAGGGGAGTCACTCCTTGACCCCAAGGAGATTCTTCAGTCCTCTAATCGTGAGTAGAGCGTCGAAGGTCCAGGATTCTGTTTCAGAGTTTCGTCCAGGTATAATCTAAAGTCCTAGGGACTGGGTTCCTACCTTTATTCTAAAAATAGGGGATGGACTACTCTGTGGCCCCACCTATGGGTGGGTCAGGGCAGAGGGGTGGCTACACCTCTTTCCTTTGTCCAGTTCGCGCCAAAGCAGGGGCTGCAAGCCCCTGATCCGGTTTGAACTGGGGTATGCACAGGGACACCAAATGTGCCCCCAGTGCAGGACTTCAAAGCACCCGAAAGTGCTCCCGCCCAGCCCCAATACACATTGTCCTGTCTGGGGAGGTGGTCACACCTCCCTGGGACAGGAAACCTATTGTCCAGGCCTCCCCTGCCGGAGTTTCGTCCAGCAGCAGGAGGCCAGACTCGTGTCTGTGGCAGCAGCATCCATTTTGTGATGCCTGGCTCTGGAAAGAAGTTACCGGACTCGTCAGAGTTAACATGCCTTTCCCTCTAGAAGGGTGGAATGCTACCCCCGCCGCCAGGATTGGCGGGGGGTAGTATTTCAAGATGTTTGACACCAAACACGACATGTTTAGGTGCAGCCATTCCATAGTTAGCATTTTACCGCGAGGATATAATGCGTTTAAGAGTATATGGTCAGGCTGCACTACAAACAGCATCAGAGATGGTCTCCGAACGCTGCAGAGGGGCCCTGCTCATGCAGGGGCACCCTCTCACATAGGAACCATGCACTCTGCCTTTAGGATTGATAAGGCCTGCCTTAGGAGTGACTTATAGGTTTATATGTGTGTATGCATTTAGTGATATAGGTAACCTATACCACAGCAAGGGGTGCATGCACCACCTTACCCAGGCTGCAGTAGCAGACCTGTGGTGCCAGTTTGGATGGCCTACCAGGGGTGGCATAATACATGCTGCAGCCCCTGGCAGGCCTCTGAGGTACCTATGCCCTTGGTACATAGTATACCATATACTAGGGACTTACAAGGGCACTCCAGATCCCAATCAGTGATGTGCCTAAGGCACATGGAGACCCTTTTAAAGAGGAAACAGCTAGGCTGGGGTTCTGAATAGCAGGGCCCCAGCCAGACTAATGTCGAAAACCAGTGAAGTATCAGCAAAAGTGGGGGTACCCTGTGAAGCAGATCCTACTCTCCTACACAACCCCCCAAACGTAGGGACATTAAACTAACCTTGCCCAGTT